>CM076409.1:21944930-23413837 GCA_038363315.1 Mugilogobius chulae
TTGCTTTTGCTAAAGCAGAAAGTTTGACCTACACAACTTGAACTATGTAGAATGTATATTTAAACTTGAGGAAATGGCTTTGAGTGATATGCCTGATATAGTTCTGCAAAGAGAGAGCTGTACTTTTAATATTGTGTTTGCATTTACAAAATTGATTAAAATCTACTTCCATGGCCTCTGCCAGGAACAATCAATTATCTTTACCCCAAAGTCACTTCTGACACTGATTCATTAAAGTAATAACTGTAGTCTTAAACAAATGGGAAGTGGACTGCCTGGATAGCTGATATATTAATAATTACATAGTACCTAAAACTTTTTGTCAAGCTCTATTGTCATTTAGCCCAAAATCTGGAGATTGATCTGACTCTGAAAGGCAATAACGATGAAACTAGCTGTCATTACTTTGCCTGCAGTCCTCCACAGCCAAAGTGACGTCATTGTGATTGCTCATCCACCATTCAAAGTGGTTAATTGTTTAAACATCTGACACTAGCGTAAATTATGTAACCTGTTTTGTGAACAGCAGAGCAGGCACAGCAGTGTCAGAGAGAGGTGACATGATGTCATCAGATGTGCTCAGGTCTGCTTCAGGACCCTTGTAATCTCTCTGCAATTGGCAGATTTCTAGTCTTTCACAGGAATTTACAGAAACATATTGATATAATTACATTTTATGTCAGTATGAAGTGCATCAAAGTCGATCTTTCAAAGTTGATTTCTATCAGACAATTGCAGCGAGTGTTTAATTTTGTTTAGAAGAGTAAATCATGTGATGTTGCACATTAACCACACCAGAGAATGATTCAACCGACTTAAAAGAACTGCAGACCAAGGCTGATATTGATCTGTAATTCTATAAAATGCTTTGTCATCTATACAATCAACCCTTACTACATTTTATTTATGTGGGAAATTGTGCTTTTTTTTTTTTTTTTACTTCTCTGAAAAGTAGTACTTGAATATCTGTTGTTGTTAGTTGATTGCTTTTTGTTCTGTCCATCGCCATAAACTAAAGTGCATTTTCTTTCTGGAAGTGAAATCAATGGATGGCACCAAGTACTTTTTCGCTTTTATTGGTGGCATCGTAATCTCAAATGGAGTGATGGGAGTGAAGATTGTTGTCGGGCCAGAGCGGCTGCTGAATGGTCTATGTAAATATTTCCAACTTGCATTATAGAAGTCAGGGGAATATAGCCTGTGGTGCAAAAAGTCTTTCCATTACATCCACACATTTTAGAAGTGTCTAATGTTGGAATCTAAACCATTGCTGGTGCTGATGGTTTTCTTAATGGGTTATGAAGGCTAACTGTTTTTCTTTTCTCTTTTTGTTGCCTCCTCTGCTTCTGCGTTCACCGGGATTCTTCCATCTTAAAGGTAAGCATGTTTGGTTTATCTGCCACTCTAATGCCTGCTATGCATACGTTCTACACTAAACACAGAATTACCTGATCGGACTTTAAGAATACTGCTTATAGAAAAGTTTAGCAGTGCAGAGATTATGTGCATTTAAATTGTGTATGCATATAAAATAACCTTGCAACCATTTTGAATAATGTTATAACGTAGAGCCTCCTCTAGTTTCTTATACTTAGTGTTTTTGTTAAGCCGAGCCTGTGTTTGGAAATATTATTTGTTTGCTGCTTATAAGATCTTTTTTTGTCTGTTTTTTTTATGTTTGCACATATAAAAACACCTAATTTATAAAATGCTTTTAAATGTATTGATTAATTTTCTTGTCATTGGCAAGCAAAGTGAAAATTTTTACTGAAAATTGACCAAATTGTTCAGTTAAAACTTTAGTAACTCAACTTTAGAATGGCTTATAAACCAATAATGTGCTGCTTTGTTGAAATTTTGCTTACTCCGGTGTAGATTGGTGTGTTGGAGCAGATTTTTCTGTGTATGTAGAGATAAATGCCTTTGAAGTTACATCCATAGCTTATTTGTTGATCAGAAATGTAAAAACATCGAAAGAGTTGAGTTTTGCCTGTAGTGTCTCGCCTTAACTGACTCTCTCACTTTACAACACTTCTACGATCCCATGCCTGTTGTATTAGTCCAGCCTTTAAATTTTACAGGAAGACATGGCCCCTTATTCTCTCTCCATATGTCAATCTGCAGAGAAGATCCAGTATAAACAGGCCAGAGCATGAAATATTAGACTTCTCACGAGGTAAAGCTGTTTCAACTCTTCCCAATATGCCAGTCTGCATTACCAGCTGTCCACACTGGCATTTTACACTTCTTTGGCAATTCCTCTAAATGTCACTCTTTGCACTATCAGTAGTTCTATCAGTAAACCAAATCCACATCCAGATAGGCTATCTGCTTCTTGGCTTTTCTTCTCGAGGAGTGTTCCACTTTGTGAAAAAAAGTCAGCAGTTGGACAACAAAATATAATCATGATCTCTTTCCAGCGCACCCATATTTTGTTTTGGTGATGTCGTCATGTTGTATCCAACACCCACACACACACTTCTCTCATTGGTCAGCCTGTCTTAGACTGAAACAGATCATACATTTAGGCTTAATGTGTTGCTGTATCCGAACCTATACACTCACTACTCTCATTGGTCAACCAGTCTTAGATTGAAACAGATCATACATTTAGGCTTAAAGTATGAATTATGATCAGCTTGAGGTTAAGACTTTTTGAAACATGAAGAACATTGTCCAATATGCTTGTATAAACTGTCTGTAATAGATACTGTTTAAAACTTTAGCATGGATGACTTTCCTCTTTAAGTTAGTGATTTGTGAAAGATATAAATAAATCACATGGAAATGGTTCAAAACTCTGATTTAAGTCCGTTGCATCGGAGAATTAAAAAAAAAAAAAAGTAACGTGTTTGTGCCCAACACTGAGTACATCATTATTTCGTTTTGTTTTGTTATCACCATTTAGGTCTCAGCTTGCCTGATCCCACCCCTTCTAAACAATGATTGGCTGAGCTTTGTCAAATGTCATTGGCTCGCAGTAGAAGCAGACAGGAAATATTAGATTTTCCTTGTTGCAACTTGAAAATCCATGTGCTATCTGTGGTGTCCTTTGTTTAGAAGTATCCAAAAACAAGTTCATTAAACGTACTCTTAATGCAACTTCACTTAATAGCAAATGGTTTTGTCCTTGTTAAACCCGGAGTAAAAAATGACCCCTCTCCCAGTTCTCATCAATATGGATCCACTTAGTTTGACTCACTGGTGTGACCCTTTGGCACAGTGCTATGTCATTTTAATTCCTCTCCAGGACAGTTGGTAATGGGCTTTAGACTGAGAATAGCACCACTTGTTCTCTATCAACGCTTTCACATATTCCTATTGATTCTTGTGACTCCAGCTGTGACAAATTAACACAAATATATTCCAAAACATTTTCTCTATTGCCTGAAACACCGCCAAATAAAGAAACAGAGGAAGACAGAGAATGTTTGAAGTATTTGGGGCTTTGGCTGGAGTACAGATTTTGGAAGAGCGAGATTTCTCACAGGAATGACTTGCTTGTAATGATTTTTGCATTTTTTCTGGAATACTGAGTCACACACTGTCACATGTGGCTCGGTGTACAGTATTTGCACAATAAATATGTCCGTTATCAGTACATGTGACAGACTATGTGAACACATTACACTACTTCTGTCATGCATAGAAGTAGTGCAATGACATAGTCAGTGTCACGGCCAGAAATATGTTTTTATTTTCGGAAATTCACAGACATTGCCAAAGAAAAAAAAGAAATTGCAGGTTAGTGTGAGCCTATTAATGGGTCAGGATTCGCAAGAAAAAAAAAGATGCTTCTGCAAATGTGCGCCCTAACTACTATATAGCACATTATTCAGGGGTCATGCCATTTTGTAGTGGTGTCCGAATGTCCAGCAGGTCAAAAAGTAGTGCACTCAAAATTTCCCACAATGCATCTGGAAAAATAGTGAGCATCGATGGTCACTAGAACGGTCAATATGGACCACAATTCATTGGAAAAATTGGGGGAAAACAACGCTTCAGGTCTTTAACTAGAAACAACACGACTGAAATAAAGATGATATGGAGCCGCTTAAACTCACTGTTGAGCCAAAGAAGAAACAAAATACTCGTAACTGAAAGCAGTTAGCCGTAAAGATGCTAACATTAGCTGCTTACCTTAGTTTGGGCTGTAAAAGAGGAATTATCCAGTCCTTTTGCGGTTAAATGTCCATGTTAAACCAGACTTGTATTATGATTAATAGTCTATAAATATGCACATGTCAGACGGACTTGACCAGTATTTATGACAAAAGTTCATTTTTATCGGACTTTTCTGCCGACAGAAAAGTCCTACTAAATTGTGCAGTCAACCAAAGTAAGTCCTGCCCTGTCCACAGAACAGGGCAGGACTATTATACAGTAGTAATTGAGAGGTTAGGGAACAAGTGTGGACATTCGGACACAGCCTAAATGTCACATAGTCAGTTATTTGGTTGTGTTTTTAAATCAAAACTCATCAGCCATGTTATCATAAAGTCAATAATTAATGTTCATGTAATTATTAGGAAAATGTTATTAGGTTTTAAAAAAGCAAAATACAATCACTCTTTGCAGTAAAACCAAGATTGATCAGTACGAATGTAATTTGTAGTATTGTGTTCCATTTAAGTAACAGTGCAAGGAAGGCTCACTGATAAAACAGCTGCAACATTAGACAGCAAAACATAAAACATTTCTGTGTTTTTGGGCTACAATATGTACAGTACGTCACAATACGATTAGTAAAATGACAGACCACACCTGTTTAAATGGATCTCATTGGCAATGCAGAGCTAAATGTAATCTCAGGAGGACAGCCACATAAATCTCCACACATTTATTCATGTTCATGCCACAGTTCAAAAGGGATTAGTGTTTTAACTCAATGCTGCTTTTGTTAATATGAATTATTAAACACAGTTCACATTCCAGCAACAGTAGCACAAACGCTTCAACCATCAATCTGGCTGCTTTTCAGTCGCCCTTAAACATTAGCACTGTACAGGACACATATTAGCGCTGGGTTAAATATGCATAAGGCCTACTGACACATGTCGCTATAGTATGCATGTGAGCCATTGTTAGATAGATTACAGCTCCTAACCAATGAGCAAATGTCACCACTCCTCAGCACTTTTCCACCTCTTGTACCTACATGAATAATGCATAAAGTCACACACTCCCATCTTACCCACTAACACACATTTTCTTTAATAAAACATTCATCTATTACACACATATTGCCGTCGTCAGTGTGCACAGAATAGCTGTGGTGTTGCAATAACTTAAGGAAAATGGCTGTGTTCTCTGAGGCTGGTCTTGGAGAAGAAAAATAATTCTAAAGCTTAAGCCACTAATTGCAGCTTTACCTGAGGCATTGTTTCAAGAGGAGAATTTATCCAGATTGGGACTATTTTTCTATAGTGAACAGGGATGTCAAGATTATTCAGTTTTAGAGCTAAAAAAAAAAAGATGGAAAGAATGACAAAGTAAAAACAAACAAGCAAACAAACAAAAACTCTTTAACCATCAATCATAGTATACTCACAGAAATTATCTTTTTTTTTTTTATCATTTTTTTAACATTTTTTTGTGTACAAAAATCAAAAACTGCAAACCATTTTGTTTAGCAGACTTGCATGTTGCAGGTCCTGGTTTATTGAAACCATTAGGACAACATCATTTGCAAACAAAAGTGATAAGATCCTGTTGCTCCCAAAATGGAAAGTCTCCGGCAATGAACAGATCCCCTGTTCTGGTCTGAATGTATGCATTTGTTTTTTTATTCTATGGTAAATGAAGCTAAAAATGTTCTTCATTATGCTACATTTCATTTTTCTTTTATACTTTGCACCTCATCTTAATTGCATTTCATTCATTCTCATTCATTCAAAGCATAGACATCAAAACTAAGCACTTGTGTTTTTGTAGCGAGTCTGCATTCTGAGGAGTCAGCTGTCTTAAACGAGCCCACAGTCTCTGTGCTCTTAGAGTCGGAGCGTGTTTTGATTGCCACTTGAATAGAGATGTGTGAGTGATTGACTAAGAACCAAGGTATAGGCTTCAGATGTGCGCTCCATCCATACTTTTATGGGTCTCCGGGTATCTGTGGCTAAGAGGACAAAGTGAATGAATCATGTCCCATATTGTAATGCTTTGAGGAGTGTGCCATGCATGTGATATAAACCCAAGCTGTTATTTTGATTAACATGTAAGCTAAAACAGTGAGTGATTGCCATAGGCCCAGTGCTTTGTCAGACTACATTCTAGCCTTTTTGTACCCATAGAATTGTGGCATAAGGAGTGTTCTGTACTGACCCTTCAGTGTTTCCATTCATGAGAGAAAAGCGACTCTTCCATTTGCACTTGTACATTTTTCATGAAATGAGAAATGGCCCAAGGAAAAATGCTGCTTTATATCACCACCTTGACTGGTCACTTATCTCCATTTCATCAGTTTTACGGTTGAACTGTGAGGTATTCATTTTACCAAATATGTAAAAGCATCTGTGAACCCACCCGTGATATTGTCTTTGATATGTTTTTATCTAGGCAACCAGCAGCACTATTTACATAAAAAAAATAATAATCATCATCATTTAAATAAATAAATTAATAAATTAATAAATTAATAAATTAATAAATTAATAAATTAATAAATTAATAAATTAATAAATAAACAATAAGCAATCAGCCTGATATGTATCTGCACACTAAAAATGCTGGGTTGTTTTATCAACTCAAACGCTGGGTTATGAAATGTTTAACCCATTATGGGTTATTTATATGGCTTTTGGGTTATCTGTTTGGAAGCTGGGTTATTTTTGTGCAACTCACGCGCTGGGTCAGTGGCTGGGTCAGAATTATCAACCCAGCTGCTGGGACGTTTGGACTCAGCAGCTGGGTTGTTTGTGTTTGAAATTCAACTGTCCTCCTCCATCTCGCTCTGCGCGGGCAAGCACCGTGAGAAGAACCTGACTTGTGCTGAGGAAAATCAACCATAAAAAGGTTTGTGAATGATACAAATCTAATTAATAAACAATGAAATCAAATATTGGATGTATTGTGTTACCCATTTAAGTAACGTTAGACTATTATTCTTTTCGTAGCTTCTTGGTTAGGCTTGTCTAACGACATTCATTGCCAGTAAGGTTTTATTTTTTGTTTAGATTTGAAAAATCTCACACTATGCTCATCATTTAGGAAAAAAGTGTTGACAATTTTGCCATAAAACAACAAGCTGAAGTGATTTAATTGACCAGCATTGTGCTTAGTTTCCCGTGACTAAAAGATTTGTAGCTGTAGCATTATGTTGGAGGTCTCTTTGAAAAATGCTAACGTAGCTAACAATGCTTTACAGCAACAAATAACTAGTCAGCAAGTATTGAGAGGGGATATTTAAGCTTTATTATAATCTTTGAATTTTTGTCAAAATATCCAGAACTGACAGAGAGCTGTAATATATCACTTTAGGTTCAAAATATAAGTTTATAAAGAGGCGCGTTAGCATTAGCCTGTTAGCATTAGCGGCGGGATAAGTTAAAAGTTACTAGCTATATTTTTGTTTATAAGAGTCAAATCTAATCTTTGAGACCATTTGAGGCGAGAAATAGTGGGTATTATTGCCATATCCGGAGTCATTTTAACTTTTTTTCTACTAAAGGTCCGGAGGCTGGGTCTCCACCGGGAGCTTCCGCCGGCCGTAGCCGCAGGACGAGCTCAGTCCTGCGGCCTTGCGCCGCGCCAGATGCGGCGGCGCCACCATTACGGGGTAAGTTTAAAGTTACTATATTTTTGTTTATAAGAGTCAAATCTAAACTTTGAGACCATTTGAGGCGAGAAATAGTGGGTATTATTGCCATATCCGGAGTCATTTTAACTTTTTTTCTGCTAAAGGTCCGGAGGCTGGGTCTCCACCGGGAGCTTCCGCCGGCCGTAGCCGCAGGACGAGCACTCGCGGGCGGCTAGAAGTTGTGCATCGCGTCGCCGATGCCAACGGTTACTTCCAACGGTTGGTTTGTGAAAATATTTTCTAATCGAAAACTAATGAGACGTATTTCTAACGTAATGTGTGCCTAACAACAATGTTTATTAGCAACAGTTCTGTGCATTAAACACATATTTAGTGTAAAAAAAGCTTCACGGGAAAGCCCGCGGGGGGAACCCGAGACACTCCTCCCTGGAGGCGGCATCCGGGGAAGAGAGCTCCGGGACCCCGCGCTGAAAGACGGATAGAAGTCTCGCTACGTGACGCCGGTTTAGACGTGTTTTAACCTGGCTTGGATCAGGTATGGTCGTGGTTAGATAATGCGTCAGACCCGCTTTAATTCTCGTCAAGTCCTGGCTCAGTCCTGGTTTAGACCTGGTTTAGACCTGGTTCAGACTTGGCTCAGTCCTGGTTTAGACCTGGTTCAAACCTGCGGGGTTCTGGTTAAACGCGGCTTTATTAAGCCTTGGTTTGACAGTTTCTGATCAATTTAATAGGTCATAAATGTGAATTGTGTGCATGACGGGACACAGACGTGTTCTGGATCACACACAGACGCATTCTTGATCACAAAAGCGATGCGCTCTTCTTAAATCATATTCCATCATGAGCCAGGCTCCTTAACTTTAAAAAAATGATCTCTCCGGGTGTAAACGAATTCTCCATTTACATCTTGGTAAATGAAAGCGCAGCGGTGATCATTTTGGTCACTTACTTGACCATGTGCGCATTTTCCTTTGCTTCGCTATTCATTTTTGTAGTTTTGATATGTTAAAGTCAGAAATGACAAAAACTGAATTAATGAATTACCTTTACTGTTACTGTTAAGCTATTAATAATGCAATAGCCAATAATAAATGAGTTGAAGCAATGAGAGACTACAGGTGGCATACCATACTTATTATAATTCTAAACAAATTGTAACTGAAATTTTTCAATCAAATTTCCAAATAAAAATCTTTTAAAATATCAATTTAAAAAGGCTGTAATAGGCTACAGTCGGCCTCCTCAAACTGATCACACTGCATGTACTGTACAAAAAGTTAAATTGTGTAGTTTAATACTAAATACAAAAATACAAATAAAAATCTGGCTTTTGCCCCCTACAATCAGATAAATAATATGAAATCCTGAAGTGACTGTTGAAGTGAATATTGGTCTGAAGCTCTGATGTTCCAGGTTTATAATGTCTGCAGTTGTCTTATGTTGTCTCATAATTTAAGTTATTAGCTGTAATTATTTAATTCAGAATATTTTACTAACAATAGTACGTCTGTTTCAGATCTCTG
This sequence comes from Mugilogobius chulae, assembly GCA_038363315.1. NCBI lineage: Eukaryota > Metazoa > Chordata > Actinopteri > Gobiiformes > Gobiidae > Mugilogobius > Mugilogobius chulae. Next base: position 21,954,210 of record CM076409.1, read on the forward strand.
TAAGCCTCCCTGGTGAGATGTTTCAGGCACGACCCACCAGGAGGAACTGTCTCTGGACCGGCCTGGAAGGTTTGGGCAGCTCTTCTCAGATTACTGCTTCTGCTTCTGCCCCAGACTCAGCCCCGGACAGGTGGAAGGAAATGTATAGATGTACATCTTTAGTGTAATTTATATGTTGCTGCCTAAGTGTATTTTATTTGATCTTGTCTGTATCTTATTGTAGATGCTTTTTTTTTTCCGACATATTTATGTTAAACTAGACTGTAATGACTTTTCATTGATGTTGACAAATGATGATGTTTTCATAGAGTGGACAAGAGCAGAATCTGCTATGGTCAAAATGGATGAAGAATTCAGCACCAAAGCATCAGGTAACTCATTACTTTGTGTTTCTTAGTGGGCTCTGAGATGGACCTTCTTCTTATTTGAAAATGTAAAACCACAATACCTGTTCTGACTCCTCAAAGTATGTGGAACGTTTACTATTTTGCCACAAAAGCTGTACATTTCTCTTTGTAATATAAAAACAAAATTGAAAATATAAAACTAAAATGGATGTCACAGCAGTGGCTAATACTCTTGCCTCTCAGCAAGAAGGTTGTGGGTTCAACTCTTGTGTGGAGTTTGGATGTTTCTCTTCATGTCTGTGTGGGTTTCTTCCAGGTTCTCCAGTTTATCCACCAATAACATGTGTGATGGAGTCTAGCTGCAGACCTGACCAAACCTCACAGAGCATTTGGAGATGTGTCCCTAACTGCTGTGTCCACTGCTCCTGAGAAGATTATCCTCAGGTATTGTTGTTTAGGCCAATAGATCTGACATCACATTATTCTACAGACCAATGCTTTTTAAAAGAGCTGAAGAGCAGCTGAAACAAATGTTAGCAGCTCTCCAGCTGAAATTCAAATTGAATTTTTGTTGTGGTGTAGTCACCAGCAAAAATCATCAGAACTTACAAATTTAAGGCAGAATTTGTACAAAAATGTTTAAGATGAACTGCCCTATTATTTATTACAGTGTACAAACACTTTTACTTGTCAGAGTTTGGTAATACTCAGTTACTCTATCGCCTGCCAGTAACCAGCAATAGATTTTGGATCAGACATATGCTTTATTTCTCAAATTGCATTTATTACATTCCTATTTCATTTCAATTGAGATATGCTTCCATGTTGACAATTTTAACTGATTTTTTTTTTCTTGCACAATAGACATAATTTATTAACTCAAATTTGTTTTACAAATACATTCATGTGTATTACAGGTATTCAGCTTTTTATTTTATTTTTTACATTTTGCCTTTCCAATTACATTCACTTCCAGTATTTGGAAGTAACTTTAGGTTTGGCTACTCTACTCACCTTACTATAGAGGGATTTTTTGTTTCTCAACACGGGCGATGCGTGCATGCCTGTAGAAAGAGCCTCCGCACATAGACACAAACAGTGGAAACAAGTCAAAAAAGCTCCGCTATCAGCTAACGTCAAGAGTTTATCACTTTGCGAAAACAAAAGTTATGCTGCTAAGTTAACATTTATGGATGAATCTTGATCCTACGACCCTTAAAAGTTACATTTAGGTAAGTGAGAAAAACGGCGAGAAAAACACTGTCTCAAGCTTTAGGGGACAGATGTCTATCGGACTGGTTCATACCTGATGAAAGCAGCTGCTGTCGTCCTGTTTCATTGTTTAATTCGAACAAGTTTCCCAATGTAAACAACAGAGATGAGTTCTTTCTGCATGACGCACGCGCAGTAGGGCGGAGAGTGACGTCGACCGAAAATCCCTCTATAGCAAAGCTGGTTTCTCAGTATTTCCTGCAGGCTGTTTGACTAACATCTTAAGACTTTAGTGTTACTTTCAGATCGGAGTTTATGTCAGTGAAGCATAAATACTCATTTATTTTTCACGTGAGCCTGGTGACACTCTCAAGAGCACTTCGTTGAAAGGACTTGTTTCCACTGTTTGTGTCTATGTGCGGTGGCTCTTTCTACAGTATTGTTTCTTTATTTTCTGCTGATAATCATTAATAATTGCACAATCAGGATTTTTCCTTTCACAATAATCATAATTCTAATATTTGATATCGTTTAACCCCATTACCAACGTGTGTGAAATATTCCAGCTCAACACTTGACACGAGCAGTTTGTTTTCACTGTGTGCTTGTTCTGGCCACTGGAAATAGCCATAATGGGAGTTAACGGATTTAACGTTCCTAGCAATAACATTACACTCCTCAGTGTAATGTTATTATTATTACATTATTTTTTTAATGATGCAAAGTTTCTTCATATTTATTAAATTCATTATATATAATTGTGATATTTTTTTGTTGATGTGATGCTGGTATTGTCCCAAAAACAAATTCAAATGACAGATATACAAAAGTATTTTTATATTTGCTTGATTTCTTTTTGTATTTGTTTCAGATCAATAGACAACTTTGTCATCAACACTTTGACACATTGGCAGCTGACAGACCTTATAGAAAGTTTTAAAGGTAAGAAATTGTATGGTTTCTACAGCGTCTTAAGTGCGTTTGTTTGTATTTTAATGTATACAATTTGCATTACGAAATATAAATTCCTTTGTTTTTCTCAATAGCTTCTATGTAGTGCAGGGGTGGGCAATTATTTTTACCTGAGGGCCATAATTGAACCCAGACAAGTGGTGGAGGGCCACAACCATCGGTGTAACAGATTGTCATCGTTATAAATACATCTCTGTAAAATATTGGGCATTTAATATATTATTTTACTGATTCAATGTAATATTTACTAAGAACACAAGTGCAGACACATGCTCCAGAGCTATAGATAATTTAAGATAGAAATACAAAGAGTAAAAAATATTATCACAAACATGCAGGGGGCTGGATTAAAACAGGTCACGGGCCGCATAATGCCCTGATGTATGTCAAAGTGACTCCTATAAATGAATAGGTCATGTTTTGAAAGCATGTTTTATTACTATAGTTTTCAGTATCTAGCATTTGTGTTTTTGCTCTCTTGTTGTAAAAATAAAGATGAAAAGATGAAACAGAAAACATCTTTTCTGTTACATCTTTTCAAACACAAATTTGTGTTTTCTGTTTTTCTTTTTCAGAACACTTCCAGGGGGGTAGATGGGCATGTACGCAGGCCAGAAGGCTCCACCCACAGGGGAAGTGATAGAATATTCCTCAGACTCATTCCCGGGAGAAGGTAGATTGCAATGTAAGTAAGCTTTATTTGTATAGTGCTTTTCATTGACACAAAGTCACAAAGCGCTTCAGAGATGGTTAGCAAACCCTCCCTCCCTACTCAGGGGCCGGGCCGTAGATTGGCTCCGTTCCTTCCCAGAGCATCTTTTTCACAGGGAAGGGTGAGACCAAGCCTCGGCACATTATCTGGAGCTTGCAAAATTCTCAACCCAAAATCTTATAATGTCCATTTTTGTTTGAATCAAATATTTATAAAATGTAAATAAATAAATAAATTAAAAATGTTCTCTTTAAATAAAAAATCAAATGGCCACGACGTACACGGACTGGGTTAGTCACAATTAGTCCACTAATCGTTACAACCCTAGTTGTTTTATTCGTAGCACACGGTGCCAAAAATCAAGAGTGTACCTCATCTTTAATAATCAAAGATTTTGATTTCTTTCTTGGTACATCCCTGGATGCAAACACCGACCATCCACAGGATTCCTGGAGGAAAGGCTGTGCAACGTAAAGAAGAAGCTTCGATCAATCAGCAGGTCACGGAGCACGACGCAAGGACTCTCATACCCGGTAATCATTAAACTTTTTTTTTTTTTTTTTGCAGATTTCTAGCATAGTAAAACATGTTTCCTTCATCATAAACATGCCTGTAGTTGTTTAAAATTCAATGTATGCATGTTTGAGCAATCTACGAGCTTTGTCTGCCGGTATTTGAATATTATCCCAACTGTCTTTACAGCTTGTTTTACACTCGCACACTTTTACACTTGCTGCTTGTAGGCGCATCGTAAATCTGTGAAACCCAAACGTAAATTTATCCAGTCATTTAATATCATTCAATATTATCCACTGTCCAACCAGTGTTTGTTCATGTAGCATTCCTCAATAAAACGACCTGAACAAAGGTTGATTTGTCAAGGGAAAAAAACCTCACAAGCATGAAGAGCACTGTGCCTGTTGGGCTCCAAGTCTACACTTTTTACACTCATTTTTCTAGATAAAACAGTTTTTATGCTGTTTTGTGCTGTGCTCGTGATCATCGCACATAAGGCCGAGCAGTACCTGTCTGAACGAGCTGTGGGGCGGAGCAGGAGTGTAGACGGCTGCAGAAACACTGTCTGGTTATGAGAGGGGTAATGTACAAAATCTGGAGCAATGTATTAGTATTAGTATGTATTAAAATACTGACCAAAAAACTTGAAAATTAAAAACACTTCAAGTATGTTTTTGATGAAGGACAAAATAAGTACCATAATAATACTATAAAAACAAAAACCTTCAGACCTGTACTTTATAGATCTGCACAAACTCAATCTGAAACACAAGCAATTCTTTCATTAACAATTTATGAACATATTTTAGTCAGATTTTTATTTTTAAACTAAAAATTGCAATCTAATTTAAACTGAAAATCTTTTTATTTTGTTGCCTCCACAATTTTTTTTATTTTCTGACAATTTTGTTGCTATTCAGTAATCATGTGAAGTCCTCTGAGATAACTGCTGTTGTGATTTTGGGCTATACAAATAAATTAATTTGAATTGAATCTTATTGGTCCATACATTGTTGGTGTGGCTGCTGACAGTGGACTGCTTCTCTAACCTCTCAGGCCACTTGAGCTGCTTATGAATATTTATGAGCACTCATATTGTCATACGCCACTTGTACTCTTGAGCTTCCATAGATGTGAATAGATGAAGCTGCGCATTTAGCCGCTGCGTGTCAAATAGGAAGTAGCCATTTCATATTGTATTGATGCCTATTTCTTCCTACAGGTGAAGTTGGAGAACTCGCTTTGAGGCAGCTGCTGGTCATGCTTCTTCCAACCACAAACTTGTCCTTGGCCGAGTTTGTCACCCCTACGTCCTGACACTGGAAAATGATGACGGCATTCATCTCTCATAATTTCTGGACAGACATTGGAATACGACGCACTGCTTCAGGCAATAGACTTTAAGTGGATTCTATTAAAACGTGACTCTAAACGATTGTGCCATCCCAGCAATACCGAAAAGTCCAACAAGTTTACAAGTTTTACACATGATGTGCTTAAATTCAGCACCTGAAACTAAAATAAACGTCTTTATAAGCTTTATCTGTTTTTAATAGTTTATTTAATATATGCGTTGGTAAAGGACTAAATGTTTGGGTGTGCAAAGAGGGAAGGTGTAAAGTGAGAGTTCACATTCCTGGATCCTCCCCAATTTCTGTGTTCAGAAGAGCCTGAGGAGTTTGATCTAATTCGGCATTTGTTATTAATATTTTTAGGTGTACACAGGACTCTGAAGAGGTTTTTCTACACACATCAAATGCATGTATTTTGTTTCAGTTTTGTGGTTGAACAGTTTGTAGACATAGATCAATTGCAATTGACTGTACTGCAATGTTAGAGTTAATCTGGTTTATTGTTTTATTTGACCAAATATTTGGATAAGTTATTGAACAAATATGTAATTAAAACAACCCAGAATTGTATTTTTTTTCTGGTATTTGGATAGCGTAATTGGCAAATATATGTAATTGAAACAACCCAGAATTTTAATCAAAATGACCCAGCATTTGGGTAGAGTACTAAACAAATATGTAGTTGAAACAACCCAGAATTGCAATACATTTGACCCAGCATTTGGGTAGGGTATATAACTAATAAGTGTGGTTGAATTTACCCACATTTGTAGTTAATTTGACCCAAAAATGAGTAGAAAATTTTAACTCAGCTGCTGGGTTAAATTGGACTAACCCATCTTGCTGGGTCAAATTAACTACTGTTGGGACGGTGCTATACTAACCCAGCGGTTGAGTTATTAAACGGACCAAGTTGGGTTATTTTTAACCCAGCTGTTTTTAGTGTGTAAACAAAACTGCATTTTATTCCGAGCACGTCTGAGACCCCTGTCGTTACCAAAATACCAATAGTTTGTTTTGTGCTGCTTTATTTAAATAAATCCACCATCTGCCTGTGCCTCTCTTCACCTTGTGCTGCTCCGAGTATAAAAATACTGGTGTGTCAAATCACTGCCTATGGTAAGCTTTGTGCTTCTGTGAAGATCTCACTTTGTTCACAAAATACAACAGCACACGCTTTTCCCATAGGTCATCATTTAAATAAATAAATAAATAAATAAATAAATAAATAAATAAATAAATAAATAAATAAATAAATAAATAAATAAATAAATAAATATGTGAATCAATGGGAATTTGGAATTTGAGAGTTTGGGAGCATAAATGTCTTTACTCTTTGAGAATAAAGATACTACAAAGTGCATCACTCTAAATTCAACTTGAACAGATTAAATGCTACTATAAGTCAAGTCTGCATGTCACTTTAAACAAGTATATATTGCCTTAAAGAGACAACTAAAGCAGTGGTTCTCAAACTTTTTACATCAAGAAGCACCAAATAGAAAGGTTTAGTCCTATAACTAGGACTAAACCAGGTTTTGAGGTCTATTTCCAGGTCCATTGCCGTAGTAGTTTTAACTAAGGATTGACTCAAGGAAGATCAAAAATCTGAATAAATGTATAATTAAAGGAACCTTATGTAAGATTTTGATGTCAGATTTCATAAACATGACCTATATGTGTCTAAATATACAAGGTCAACATGTCCAAGTATGCTATTATTTTTACTGAAAGTCAATGTAAATTGAAGTTATTCTTATTTAAAAAAGCAATTGACATGATGTTCAGTTGTTGATGTTTACATTTAATGTTTTGATTCTCAAAAGGATTATCCAATTAGAAAGCAGAATGAGCCTCACATGACTCTCTCCGTTGAGTTGCCAGTTTAGTTTCTTAAAATCTGAAGTTAATTTTGAACCATGAGTCAGAAACATGTTTGAGTTTAAACTGATTTTGCACTAGGACACACACATAACTGTCTGTGATAGGCTTCTGCACTTGTTTCTTCACAATTCTTATTGGTTATTACCCATGATTCATAGCACTTCTTGTTCCTGATGTGTCAGCAGGTTCAATGTATGTTTTACACTCTGGCAACCCAAGATCATCTGTGATTGTAATACCTTTTTTGAGCCATTAGTTGTCCATCTTACATACGATTCCTTTAAATCAAGAAGTGTCCAGATACCACCTGAAGAATTTTAAGTACCATCAGTAGTATGTACCGCAGTTTGAGAAACCATGAACTAAAGTAACTTGCGGGTGTTCACACTTTGTTGTAATTGATTAAATCCACCTGTCAATCACTGAAATCATTGCTGTAAAATATAAGGTAAAGACAGGCCAAAGCCGAGCACGGAGCTGCATTCAATGGCAATATTATCAAAAGAGTGTTTCATCACAGAAAGTATCAGATTTGATTTTTATCGCAAATTGGCCCAGCCCTGTACACAAGCTCTGTCCTCCTTTCAGTTCATGGCACATAAAGTCTCACAAGACAATAAAGTAAAATAAAAGAAAACTCCACCTTCTACACTGCACTGATATATCAGCTGAAATCAAATCCATGTCCAAACACTCACATATTGTTTTCAATTACTATGGCCTTGTCCCGAGGCTATCCCCAAACAAAATGCAGTGACACAAAATAAATGCCCCAGGGATGTTAAAGGGAAGATTGGGGCAAGAGATGTGCCAATATCTCTACTATGTAAATTCTGCAGCAGTCTGTCCAAAAGAACAAACCCTTTCTAACAGAATTTGCAAGTCTACAATATTTATGTGCCTAGACACTGTGTTATGTATAAAGCAGTGTATGGAGATCAGTATTATACATTATAGTCTTTATAAAACACAAAATCGACCTAAAATGGATTAGAAATAAAAGGTCAGTTTTTCAGTGTCATTTTTTTCTGCAGCAAGCAGCAGGTTAGAAAGTAACTCCTCGACAGTTTTGAACCCTATATGTTTTACTTTGCATAGGCGTGACACAATGGCACAGCAATAAGCGCTTCTTAGCAAGAAGATAGTGGGATTGACTTCTATGTAGAGTTGTGTATATTCTCTCCGTGTCTGTGAAGATTTCCTCTGGGTGATTCTGTTTCCCCTACTACTAAAGACATGTCCAGTGCCTTCTTCTCTCCTCCCCAGGATTAAAGAAACAGCTATAATGTGGTACAAGTATCTCTGCCATTGTGCTTTGTAAAAGGTTGGTTATATTTGGAAAATTCATTCTGTCTACATCTTAGTTTTAGCTTTCTTTTTTCTTATAAGAGGACAGTTTAATAAGCTGAGTGCCCATTTAACAGTTTCAGATTGGTTTCACGTTCTGGATTTCAAGGTAGTTATTCACTTTATTATGCCCCACTTTTCTTGGCAGCACTTCCTGATTAGCTCTGTTAAGGTAGCCAACATGTTACCTTGACTGTCTTGCAAGACCATCTTTTTTTTTAATATTACAACAGTTAAAATAAACCCAGCGACTGAATTCTACAGGCCTTCTAACGCAGCTAACTGCAGCGGTTAGCTGTGCACTGACAAGAAAAGGCCAGGTGGAGGGCAAAAGGCAGTTTTTCCTATTAACATTGTACTTAAGATATTTTGTAAGACATTTCAATATTCAAAACATATTTCACTTTTTAAAAAATTGGTATTTTGGGGTGAGCTCCCCTTCACCTTATTGAAATAGCATTGGCCTATAGAATGTTGTGATGTTACATGAAACCAACCTATTGTACATAGATCTAATAAACCGTAGCCTTAATTTTTTGGTAATCGCAACTAAATACATATGTAAGATCAGCTGCAGGACAATACAACGCTACTTAAACAAGCAGGAATCAAATATATCCTTGAACAAACTAATGAGAGAACACTGTTATAATATGACTAAAAATTCAGTATTTTACATATGATTTATAATTTGATATTTCTTGTTCTCTCTGTTTAGCTTAAAAAATTGTGTTATTGTTAATCACATAGCAACCTATTTTTCATTTTACACATTTAGATAAGTAATTTTTTTTTGTCGCCACCTTGTCTCATTGCCTCACAAAGCTTCCTTTATTTGCATTTCACTTACAAATAAAAGACATCTCCTTGGTGATGAAGGCTGGAAGATGAAAATAACTGACACAAGTGGTATTGTTGAAGGACAGAGTGAAAGAAGAGCAGAGGATAGGAAGGAGGAACAGAGGGGATATCTGTGCCTATACACTGGGACTGAAAGGGTGATACCCTGATAAAGAGATAACAGGACCAATGGGAGCAGGACAGCATAAGAAAAATGAAGAGACAGTGCAATGAGAGAGTGAAATAGAGGCTGCAAACAGATATGTGGATGCCTGTGTGGTGAATGAGAGGAGAGCAGCAGCTGCAGGAGATGAGGAGATAGGCTGTGAATGGTAGGTGGGTAGGGGAAGTAGAGATATCTAATCCTGCTGATGTGCTGTCAAAGAGCCACTCCAGTGTTGTGTATTATGATCCCGACTGGACAAAGATACCATCAGCCAGGCCGACATTCAGGACAAAAAGAGTGAGGTGGAGCCCAGTGAGAGGACAGTGAGACGCTATACAGTCCCTCACCATGTCAATTATTTGAAGGAGAAATATTATGTAAACATGTTTGTGCAATCTTAAAACTTTCTGTGTTGATATCATATTCTTAAATCTGACAGCTTAGACTAGGTTTTGACATGTTTAAAATCTTTTTTTTTTAGTTCTCAGTAAAGTGTTCTCCCATCATTAGATTAGTGAAAGTTGCAATTTGGATGGATTCATGAATTTTGTGGAACTTCGTATTGTTCTGCATCTGCACTCTCAAGTGTTCTAAAAGTTCCTCTCTTCACTTATCACCTTTCCCAATCCACTTGTCTGTGTTTACTTGTTATAACTAAAAAAAAAAATCAGATTTTGAGCAAAATACTGTATGTAGGGCTCAAAATTGTCTAAAGTAGGCTACACGTTTGAATACTGTATCTTTGAGGTTTAGATAAAATTTGTGTTTTACTGTGAACAAACTGCAAATTACTGATCAATGTCTGTAAATGTATTGCTGAATACTTGAAATAACACAGAGGTTTTTAAGAGAAACATTTTTGACAGTTTTTCCTCCTTGACTAATTCCACAGCGGTTTCCTAGCAACTACTGTATTTCTTTTCCAGCAGCCAGTTTAAGAAGTTAACTTAACTGCTGTTAAAAGCGCTGTGTCAGAAATTTTATTATTTATTAATTTTATTAATTAATTACGAGCTAAAAAGCGCATGAACTTCTCATTTCGGATACCTGAGCACTTGAGGACCATGAATGTAGCAACTACAGCTATGTTTTGACATAAAAAGATAGATATGAGATAAAGACATCAGCTTCTTGTAAATTGTCAAATAGCATTTTAATGGAGTAGTGCTTTTGAATGACATCAAACTGCAACTTTACTGCTGTTAAACAATGATAAACAATTACCACAGAACAGATTAAAAAAGTCATAGTTAGAGGCTGTGTCCTTCTCTAATCGGAGTCATAAAGGTTCTGCACAAGCGCATAAACGTCAGTGTTTGACAGCCACTCCTACAGAGACAAACACCATAGAATATGCTATATTTATCATTAACTTTTTAAATGTGCTTGTTTTTAGTTCAATATGAGCTTAACGTTTCTGAAAACTCTGAGGTCACTGTCAGTGTTAAATTGAACGTGTTTTCATGAGTGTAGAAAGTGCGAGATTTCAAAAGACTTTATCAAAATAAACGTTATACTTTCCTAACAGATTTTTTTTATCTCATGTGGTTTGTGATGGCATTTTAACCGTTTCTGGCAGTTAAAGTAATGAATATAGTGAAGATACAACTAGCATGGTTGAATCAATTTCGGCAAGTGACTGATTGGGGAATCACAGGCTGCATGACTGTGATACACACCTAACCTGTTCAAAGTTTTGAAGATGGAGACATTTCCATTTTTGTCAAAAATCATTTGAAACTAATTAATCAGTAATTTATTTTGGTACTAATGTGTGAAAGAAGCCGACGCAAAATGTACAGCCAGACACAGTGGGGTCTTGCAGATTTTAATTAAAATGAGCTCTGACTGTTACACTCATATATACTGTAGATGTGCTTCATTTTTTCAGGTGAGAAACAATAATTAAGTGTATATTTCCTTTCTTCCTGGTGATAATTATGTACTTTGAACTCAGTATAAGTATTGTGAAGTGCGCTTTGACGTAAATGCCTTGATTACTGCAATAAATGGAAGAATATACCTTCTAAATCCAACCACAAGAGCTGCAGCTTGAACCCTTGCTTGTCAGTTGTGCTTGTCAGAGCTGATACATGACCAGTTCTCGTAAACAATTAGCACTCAAGGTAATATAAAAACAGAAGATGTTTTTAATTATTTTCACTTCAACGGGACCACACCTCACGCACGCCTCCTCCTATTTATATCACCTGCTTTCTTCCTCTCTGTCTCCTTGCTTACATGCCCCCTACTTCTCATTTATTCTATCTTTCATCTATGAAAGGAATTCAAAGCACTGTCTTATCAGAAGCCCCAAACTGGTTTTCAGGTGTCACTTTGTTGTGTATCAATTTGTTTACTTTTCATGTATAATAGTCTCATTTTTACACTGTATTCTGAGTTTGTGGTACAAAATAACAAGGCAAGCTTAAACAGCTATTAGGTATGTGTTTGTAGATAACAGGGCTTAGTAACACTACCTCATCTTGCAGCAAAATTGAATTGAGGAGAATAAAAGCTAGACTTGTATGTTCCATTTACGGCTGTCACGATATTTAATTTTAGTGTTACGAATATTCCAAGACAAAATAGCATGATTTTGTGATTATTCACAATTACAATTGTCACAACCAAACAAGAGTAAAATCTTTCTGACACAACACTTTTCCTCAAGTTTGTGGCTGGTTTTGTCAAATCAAACTATAGTATTTGTAAAAATCATATTGTGACATATATGTTGCAAAGGAATGGACTGATTTTTGATTTATTGATTTATTTATTTTCTATAGCTTATTCCCATTAGGAGTCACAAGTAACTGGAGCCTATCCCACTGACTTTGGGTCTTAGGCGGGGAACACCCTGGACTGTGGCAAACTCGTTGCAGGGTTAGACAGACAACCATTCACTCACTTACTAGGGGAAATTTACAATGATGCCCAATTCACCTAAACATGGATGTTTGTCGTACCCACAATCTCCTGGGAAGCCAGAGCTCTACGCCGCTACCGTGCGTTTATTTATTTATTTTTTACAGTACAGCTGTTATATTATCTCCTGTTGTGGCAAACCAGTATTTGCTGATCCCAGTATTTGGAATACTAAATCCTTAAGCAAGGCTCACTAAATCACAAATTGAAACAAGCTGTATTTATCTGGGACTTAAAATGTATCATCTGTTATTTTTTTGTTTTTTTTCTACCCAGCTGATGCCAAAACTGTATCCAATGTGTTGCTCATCTTATAGAATGAACTAAAAGATTTAATTTTGCTTCTAAAATTGTCATGATTATTATTCGTTGTTTTTACAATTATAACGTGACTCGAATAATGACAATTATGGATTAACCTAATAATCTTGACATCCATTATATTCTTGCTGGTTGGATCAATTTAAATGACGTAAAAGCCATATGGGTTCATGCTGAAATGGAGATTCCCACATAAACATAAACAGAACTGCCAGGGGATGACATGATTAAGGTGTGTGAGAAGTTAACAGCTGAGTTATGATCATATTTTTTCAGGCATAAAGTAATGTGTCCCTTTGGTCCAAGGATTAAGGATGACACACACAGCTGGGACCAGAACGAAGATGTTGCTAGAAGCGTGTTCCGCTTGTCTAGCAGGGTCTGTCTGTGTCTGGCCCTGAGCCAACCCTCGCTGCCTCCACATGCTTCGGCTGCATGCTGCAATGTCACATCACACAAACATTTCCCCCAAGCACAGCTCACATCAGACAGCCGACTATATCCATCCACCTCAGCCTCCACTCTGTCGCCCACCACGCGCCCAGCTGCTTCGCCACCAGAATCCACCAAGTCAGACTTAAAGGAAAATTCCCTTTCTGCAGCCTGAATCAGACATCCACAGATCTGGGCTGGACAATTCCAAAGTGAGCTTAGCCGTGCTTGGATCAGGAGCCACAAGTACCTGGCATGAGCCCCATCCCCAAGGCTTGCATTGTAGACAAGCCAAGATGGGACAAAGGGCCAAACTGAATAAAAATCACATAGATATGTTGCCAGATAGAGAAAAGAGAGGAAACGGGCAATAGCAGTCCAAACATTTGCATTTAGCTCCGGTGCTGTGTTGTCCTCAAATGCCTGCTTTATTGAGCTATTTGAAGAGGCCATTTATTGCACATCTAATCTTCAGGGATTCATTATATTATAAAATGAATTTCATTGTAATGAAATGTCTCTGAACTATTGCTGCTTTATTGTAATGATTTCTGGACCTTTATAAGTACAGACATCTTGGCTGCGGAGTAATTAACTTCAACTTTTGGGATAAAAAATACCTTGAATATGGATTTAGTTACAGAATATTTTTGTTTGGTTGAATGATTAAGAGATCCTCAAGAGAATTTCCTGGGAAACATTTTTTATTTGGCAGCGTAACATGTTTTTGTATGTAGCTATCTCTGAAAGTTTATTTATTTTTTTATTATCCTTCTTTTACTTAAGAGAGCTGTGGAGGAAGCAGCAGTGCTAAACTTACTTAAGACTGGGGTACCTAATTTAACAAAACAGAATGCATATTTAATCATTTTCTGGCAGTCAGAAATTTCTGGGCACATGAATAATGTCTACATGCATTAATTTTTGGCCACAATTATGACTTAAAAACATGTTTTGGAGCAGACCACCAGCAGCCAACAGAGTTCTGCTTTTGACTGTGTATGGACAACCATTAGTTGTGGATGATGGACGGAGGAGAAGGATGCAGTTACACAGACCTGGGCAGCTGTGGCTACAGAAAAAGTTCACTGCCTTGGTGTTTAAAATGATTAATGAATGATGGCTCATTGCACCATTTAAAAAAGTTTCATAATACTTTATAATATAAATCTAATCCAAAATGATACAAGCTTCCATACTTGGTTGGTTTAATGTCCCAAGAGAAATGTGTGTGATTGTGTTAGTGTTATCCCTGAAACTAATATTACCCATTCAAAGTTCCCAAAAGAGAACAAGCAAAGATCTTGGTAATATGAAATGCAAAGCCAGTGTGCTCTGCAAGTACAAGCTTCATTATGAAAGTGATTACTCAGGCTAGAAGAGCTTATTTACAAGTACATATTTATCACATGATGGAAACATTTAGCTTAGGCCTTATGTTTTTTTACAGAATAGGATTACAGTCCTTCATTATGTTCTTGTGCTTACTGTTAGTTTATAGTCTGTGTTTGCTGTGGGAAAGTTCATTATGTGAGTTTGTTTAATTACAATATTTGATTCTGAGAAACTTAGCAACAGCTGCACTGGCATTATGAGGTACTTAAACGTTTACTGTGTGTTTGACTGGGATGCAACAGGATTCAGTTAAATATCTGTTTCCCATTGCATAGGAAGTGACAATCAGACCCATATTCATGCAACGGCAGAGCGTTTTCTATATATGCAGAAACTAAACAAACAAAAGGCTTCAGTCATGTGTTTTCTTTGCAGGTCTGAAGATCCGCGAGGTGATGATCAATGTGTCTCGGCAGCAGGTGGAGGACTTCCACGGTCCAGAGGATTACTGGTGTCTGTGTGTGGCCTGGAGCCACTTGGGAACCTCTAAGAGCCGCAAGGCAACTGTCCGCATCGCATGTAAGAGCTGTTTAACCTGATACTATTGACCCTGCTGCTCTTTGTAATGTCTGTCTTTGACATAAGACCCTTTGATGTCTGACTGAGTTCTGTGAAGGCGTGGGTTTGATATGCAACACCAGCAATCATTTATCCATGCTTGACCTTATCCTAATTTATCCCATTTATTAACTTTAAACAAAGTTTATTGGACATACCGAGTTACTTACTTCAAAGTCTCCTTAGAGTAAAAGTTTGTATAAAGTGTGTGTGTGTGTGTGTTTGGTTTTGTTTGGTTTGTTTGCTTGCTTGCTTCTGTCACTGCAGTGTGCTGAATCCTTGTTCACACACAAACTCACACACAATAAAATGTAATTTTAAGTTTTATGTTGCAAAAAAGACTAATATATGTCTTTCTATTAGGGATTGAAAATTGATCGAAAATTTCAAAAATTGTTCGAAGTATGCAGCGATCGAAGACCAGAATCGATCAGTTTTGCTCATGCAGCCTCCGACTTACACGTGCACACTCTGTAGTTGTATAACAATAATATAATAATAGCCACAAACAAGGAAACAAAGTGTGAACTTGTGCAAGACCTGACTGAATGTGCTTTATTATGTTGTGTCAACAACTGAAGGGTTAACGACTCTAAATATGGACAGTAAATATGACTGTTTGCTGTTTAAATGTTAAAAAAATACAAGTTCTGACTCCAAAAAATAAGCGGCTATATTTTAAACCTAATTTATTATGTTTATTTTGTGTCTTAAGGTAAAAAAAAAGGTAAAATATAGATAAACTAACAAAATCGAATTGTGACTTAAGTGAAGTGTCATCCCTACTTTCTATTTAATTTTTGTACATTGTCCGATTTAAAAAAGAGGTTGATTTTTCTATAGTAAAGTGTGATCAACATATTTGCTGTAGTTTTGCAGATGATTTTACCTTTTCTAATATATTCTTCACTGCCCTTCTCTTTTACCTCTCCAGACCTGAGAAAAAACTTTGAGCAGGACCCGCAGGGCTCTGAGGTACCTCTGAATGGGATGATCGTGCTGCACTGTCGGCCCCCAGAGGGAGTGCCTGCGGCTGAGGTGAGCTCTACTTCTCTCGTCTCTGACTTTAAAGAGCAGCCACCATCAAGTTTACAAACTACTTCTGTGGTGCAATGTGAGGATGGCAGATTTAGAAGCACAGTAGGAAATATGGCAGAGAGATTGTTAATGAGCTGAAAATGTCACCTCTTAAGTTGTGGCTGCGTCGCTCACTTCTTGAAGATGCTTTATACTGGGAGTTGGTTTCTACAAATATGAACTGTGCTTCTTCGTCTAGTGGTTTGTAAATGTCTGCGCAGATATGACTTGTTTACTTGTCATGTAGAGTTTACACTTTTGCCATGACTTGCTCTGCTCCATGGCATAGATTTGTAGTTGAGAACAGCTGTCATGCAGTTTAAATTTTCAGCATGCATATGAAACGAGGCTGAACGTCCCTGAGTGCAGCCCGTATGTGTGAGCTGTGTGGTACTCTGATGTTGCAGCACATGAATCAATATCAAAGCCTGTCAGCATCTGAACCTCTGAGGCACACTCTATGACCAAATGTAAACAGGGCTATATCTTATATACATGTGCCCTGGAAATATGCAGCCTAAGGAAAAGAAAGAGCAAAGTTTCAGAAGTCATATTGACACTGATCTAACGTGACACCATTCAAATTATTTAAGAAAGTATGTATTTAAGCATGACATTGAGACCTGTGAGATGTTGATCACGTGAAGCCAGTTTTTATTGATTTTATTGTTTACAATCTCTGAAGATTATCTTTTAAATGGCCAATGTGTATGCAATGTTTTTTTTATTTATTTGATTTGATTTAGTCTTGTCAAAAACAAATTTAAAATGATGTGATAATGATTTCTTGAACTGAAAGACTTCTAATTTGTGCTATATAACAGGACAACTTTTGTATTTATTGTATGTGAAGCTCTCAATTAAACCAACAAACATGACTTATTTTCAATTTCTCAATCTTTGGATTTTATTCAAGCAACCTAGTGTATTTTCACAATTACACCTCAAATGTGTGGTAAAGGCAATAGGCTCTGTGTGCAGTTGTCTTGTTTCGTTCAAAATAGTACATCCTGTACATACAACCAATTCCTGTTCAATTCTTTTCTATGAGGTTTTCACTACATCAGTTTAAACCGAATAAATCCTCTTTAGATCAGACAGTTGTACTGAATGTGACTAAAACATGTTAAAGACTTTACATATCAGAGGAATATTTCACCAGAGAACACTTGTGTGTTTAAAAAGAGATGTGTTTGTATCTAAATGCTAACGCTAACAGGAAGTTGTCATATGTACAGAAGTTAGCTATTTTGAACGTTCACAAGCCAACTGAAGTTCCGTGCACAGAGCCAAATTTATAATGGATACTCATTAAACATTTGTGAGGTAAAGACATGTTTAAAAGATTATTTTTTATGCACAATTGTCAGTAAGTAGCACAATTACTTTACTATAATAAAGTAATTGTGCTACTTCTATAGCAAGGCTTTGGAACCTGTAGTACAGTATATGTGTAGTAGTATTAGTATGAATGCACTTCCACCTGTACAGCTTATTTATAAGTAACAGAGTGGTTGAAAACTTGTACTTCAAGACGTTGGGAAGTAAATACTTGTACAGACAATATGTATTCAGAATACTAAGTTAGAGCAGTTTTAGTTGCAGGAAGTATTTCCTTTTTCAAATCTAAGAAGTACAGTTGATATTTTAGCACATCAAGAAGGATTTTTGGAAATAATGATAACATTTGAAAAACTTCTTTAACAATGAGTGCATGTATAATATTTCTATCCCAAATAATAATAAATGTTTTCTTATCTCCTAAACAATTGAAAAACAAGCTGTGAACCTAAAATAAAAAGTTTGATTCGTATGTCATGGTTTTGTCCTATAAATATATGGCAGTTTGGTGTTCGGGTATTCTAATTATTCAAATACAGTACTTTGATTTGACTAATACAATACAAAATATATTGAAATGTAGGTATTCAGCATACTGTCACTAAATACTTTTTGAAAGTAGTCTTCCCAACACTGTTTATGACAACATTATAGTGACTTCACTCACAATATTAACACAATAGCACTATTACATAACTTTTGATTTTTTAGAGAGCACAAAGTTGAGCCATCGTTCATTTGTCTAGGTCAAAGTTCTTCCAACTGTGAGAGGCTTATTACGATGTAGTTAGCTTACTCATGCAGATCATTTGGCCCAAAACATAATCCAAGTTAAGAGTGTGTTGTTGGCGTTGCATTAATGATGAAATTGACTGTGTAAGATATGAGCTGACAAAAAAGCAGATCGTTTTTGGCTGCTAATCGTGTCCCTTCTTCTTGGAGATGACCATGACTATAGCTATTTCACACAAAAAGCACATAAAACCGTTTTTGTGTGTGAGCGGAGTGTTTGATGAATGATTCAGCTCACACAAATGGAGCATTGGTGTACCGCAAGTCTCCCCCATGCATTGTGGTCATCAAATAGGCAAGTCCTCATGCATTCATTAATGTGACTGCAGCTAACAAAGAAAATGGTAATGGTAAATAATGTAAGGACTGATTCTCTCCCCCTGGTATGGCTAAGTACCGTCACCCAGAGTCGGGAATGTGTCTGTTTTGGGGACTGTGGGTAATGCTAAGAGGTTAAACCCGTTTTTGTATGCAGTAGTGTGAAAATCGACGCAGAAAGCACCAAAGCTTTTGAGTTTTATGAACTGAGGACATACTGCAGAGTTAACTTTTTATTTATTAAATGGAGATTTCAGTTTGTTGTGAAGATTACTCAGTGTGGAGAGTTCCCTTTTTCAACTCTCTTTCTAAAATGCATGAATCAAAGTAATGTATTGAAATGTGTATTTAATATTTTGCTGTTTCCTTGCAACAAAATATGTTTCGAGTACTTGTTCTGAGTACAAAATGCTGCTGATATATTACCTTCTTAAATAATCTACACTTTTCTGCTCAGAGGCAAGCTCTCTACCTCTAGATGTGTTACCTTGTTGCTGTAAAGTTTTACTGGGTGTTGTTTTGGGTGTTAATGAGTATTCCTTATCAGTCTTAGCAGTGATGTGTGCATATGATCAGGCCACAGGGGAACCACTTGCAGAACTAAGCCATTTCAACTTAACACAAAGTTTTCGAGCTTATTGTAACAGTTTGTGGCTAGACATAGAGTAGAGTAACCTCATTAGTCACATAATGTTTTTTATTGTCACCATATATAGTCACCAAATAAACAGAAATTGCATTGTATTATGAAAAAAGTAAAGATAAATGTACATTAGTGAGATTATTCTCCAGAATTTGAATTGTTAGAAACAAAATGTTCATAAACATATATTGTAATGTCTGTGTCCTTGTGTTCTCCATCTGTCTGGATCTGGATGACAGATGCAGCAGTCTGAGCAGTCCAGACTTCCCTCTCCCCAGACACTGTGTTCTGCATTGTCCCTCCAATGTACCTGATCTTCCCAGAGGCCTCCGTCCGAACAAATGCTCAGTTAATCTTAACTGGCTCCTCTCAATTTGGAGGAGCAGCAGCTCTACTCCAAACTCCTCCAGAGTGACTGAGCTTCTCATCGTCTGTGCTGAAGAGAAAACTTATTTTACAATATACATACCTGAACTTATTGTGCTAACAACATAAATTTTTTTCATATACTTTATTTCCTCCTATAGAAAGTCAAATGAACAGGTAAACACTGTCTGATACCTGCGTCTACAGCTTCTCTTTACATTCACATTAACTGCTCAAGTATTCTTTACCGAGTCTAATTAATCATCAAGCCTCATATCCAAAGTCATTTGAAGCACTTAAAATGTAATTATTCAGTAATAAACATAACATTTCCAGACACGGTAGAGCGAGAACACAAGGACATGACAAGGGTCCTGGGCACTACCCGCCTCCAGAATTTCAGCTGTCATAATTGGAGGGCTCATTTGTTTAATGTGATTTAATGGAAGTGGTTGTTAGGCAGAGAAAAGACCGTACGCGGTGGATGAGAAGGCGTGAGGGTGCAGGCATGCAGCCCATCACAAAAGGAAAAGGGCAGTTAATGATTCTAATTAAATCAGATGGAACAAAACCTGCTGCAATGTTTTGTAACAGTCTGGATGTCACCTTCACTTATATGTAAATGAGCTTAAATGCAGATCACATTTCTCCTTGCCCACTGCAGAGGGAAATGAATTGAACATGAGTCACTGAATAAACTATAAACAATAAATGTTCTGATATAATTTGGACCACCCTCCAAGGCATTATATTATGGTAATCCATTAGTTTAATGGCACTTTTGAAAGTACAACTTTTACATTTCAAGATGTGTTTATGTAACATAAAAAGTAAGCTTTTGTTGAAATTCACTGGGCCTAAAGCTCACTACAGATTATCACATTTTTCTTATTTTGACTTGGTTTGCTGTAATAGTTTTTATGGTAAATATTTATCAGCAGTAAGGTTGCAAACTATGAAGAATTTGACAAATAAAAGTTGAAATTACAGGAAATTATTCGAGTTGTAAAATAGAATCCCTCCGCATTTGTGGTCAAAAAGTGACAAAATGCAAATACTATTTACACACAAATGACACAGTTCACAGTTTCAACAATCACTTAACAAAATAAACTGTTAAAGATATTGCCTATTATTTGTCAAATCATAATTGTTGTGTCGAATATGGGCATTTTGGCCCATATTTACAATGTAATTATTGTTTTTTTAATTAGTTCTACATCATAATTGTTTGACAAATAGCACTTATAAACTTCATTTAAAAAGTCATATTGGGTGACTATATTTTACTGAAGAAAATGTGGTCTAACCTGTCAAAAGCACTTTAAATGAAATTAAACGATTGCATGCAAACAGAAATTACAATCAGCTTTTGTTATTGGCAGTGGACATAATTAACACCTATTGTTTGTTATTGTAAAAAATAGAATTTTTCCGAAAAGCCCCTAAGTCACACATATCTGCCTTCTGCTGCAGTAATGTGCACTTACTTACTTAGTTGTGGAGCACCTGTCCTTATTTTCTTCATTGGCCACAGCAGACTGCCCTGGGGCCGGCACAGTTTGGTCAGACGTGCTGTAGTTCAAATCTTGCTGCTGCTATCTAAGTGGAACAAATTTGCCAATTAAGTAAATCAGTTTGTGGGCCTCCCCTGGCACTGTCTTATCAGCACATTCAAGTCACTCCTGTCCCCGCCCCCTCATCAGCTTGTGCATTTCTCTTCCTCTGTACACTCAGACCAACGCTGTATGAATATCATGCACCACCTGATCTAGCAACACACGGAGGAGAAATGACTGCAAGAAGAAATTTTAAACAAAGGGAATACAGTAGAGGAGAGCCAGGCTGTGTATTAAAATAAAGTTGCCCCTGAAAGGTTCTGATAATTAGACCAAATCATGTATAATTTGTATCAGTCTGGTATAGAGATTATGCAACGTCTTCCAGTCTCAGATTGACATAGGTCATTACATCTGGTGGCGTGGTTGCCATACAAATGTTTACTCCAAATGCGATGGACATCAAACGAGGAATTTGGAGCTAGTCCTGAATCAAAGTCCAGCGCCGCGCACATACGGAGACTCGCTGCTCATGAGCCCGGGCACAGCCCCCGATCCACAGCGCCTCTGCCCGGGATCATGAGTACACCAAGTCTCGGTATGTGCACAGAGCTTTGTGAAGTTCGCTCACATTTTTACAACTTATCCTTATGAAAAACCGGTTCAGAAGCTTCTCTTTTCCTGTTGTTACAGTCGTCGTAGGGTCAGATGACAAAATAGAACGTCTTTTTTTTTAAGAGGATTGCTTCAGGACTATAGCCCAAAATCCTTTGTTTGATGCATGATTTGGCGTAAACAACTGCGTCACTATGGCAACAACGCCACCGGATGTAACGACCTATGTCAATCTGAGACCGGAAGACGTTCGTGCATTACCCCTATTGTAGGGCAGCCAATTGAAACCGTAATTATAATGCAGGAAGTAAGCAAAGAGCAAAGGTTCCAAAGGCTATCTTCCTGAACTACAAAATAGTTAACATTAACATACATTTCAAATCTACAACAGCAATACTAGTTTATTTACCCATAAATCATTTATCCAATTCATGCAACCCTGTTGTGCAGATTACTTTATGCGATTAGAATTGCTACTCACTTGGTAATTAACATTTTTGTTGATTGTAAAAAAAAAACAACATTTTCTGGATTAAAACTATGAACAGGTCCCATTCATTCCCATTCAAAATTGCAGAAGTGTTAAGTTCAGCTTTTCATTGTAAAATTTTACTTTTACAAGCTGATTACTTACTTTCAATCCTGGAAAGTGGCCTACATGAGTTATAAATGCTAAGAAAAGAGATTTTCTTAATGCTCAAGGATCAGCTGCAGAACAAAGTGAGATTACTCAAACATGCTTGAATCCATTTGAAATACAACTTTGAGGAATGACTAAAGAACACTGTTAAAACCCTTTAAATAGACTATATTTAAATTTGGATTCACAAAGAAAATAGGTTATACTTGAATTCTAAGCACTGCCTAAAATAAGTTTGTGGTTTGTAAAACTTTTTGTAAAGGATTTAAGAAGTGTCTGTTTTCCGATAGCTTCATCTTGTTTAATTAGCTCGACCTTTTCAAACAATCAGACTGAAACAAAACTGTTGGGACTTTAGGGACAAAAAGACAAATGCAACTCAGCTAACCCGAGTTCACACAGTCTCGCAGTTCATTAAAAATATCTCTTGTTCACCGTGCTTCGCTGTAACAATACACTTATTGTTAAAAACACAAAGAAAGAAAATGCTATTCACACAGAAGGTGAGGTAAAGGGAATGACATTTTTGGATTTGATTCAGAATACCATTAAAACTTTTAAAATTTCCAAGAATTTTTCTTTTTAATTTTCATTCATTTCATTTTTTTCATTTTGTCAGCCAACTGTTAAAAGAAAAATGGGTGCGAAAACGGAAGAGTATGACACATTTATTTGAGTCAAATCATTAATGTTGTGAAGAATTACGATCAGTACTTCACCCAGAAAGGAAAAAAAGATTCGTTTGACGAAATTGCAATACATATTTTAAGTACTTTTTACTCGAACTGTCCCCAAATCTCTTTTTAGTGACTTCAAGTTGGACAGAAATTGTCGAAACCCAACAAAAGCTTAATGTAACAACAGCAACTACAAAAGATTTCCCACTATTCATACATTCTTGTCATTTTTAAGGTCAATTCAGTGTAGTCTGGAGTCAGAAATGTACTTTAACATGACATTGAGCAGCTTTCAGGTTTTGTAATAGTGAAGAAAGAGAAATTAAATCTGTGTGCTTAAAAAATAAAGCTGTAATGAATTTTGAAAGCATGTGTTGTGTTGATCCTTGTACATGAAAGACTGGTCTGGCTTCCTTCACAGTCAGTGCACTGATGATGGCACCTGTGGAGAAGCTGCGCACACACCAAACAAAGCCCTGGTGAGCTAATGAATGTGAAATTGTGATCATCAAAACATCTAAAAGAAGTGCGCAGAATTCAGTCCATGTTGATTGGTTTGTGTCAAGTCAGTGACACCCAACGATGAAAGTTAAATTAAAGCCACACAATGAAAGACTTCTCCGGCCATCAAAACTGCAGAAAATGCTCGCGACAACATGATTCTTGATTTATTGATTTTGCTGCTCATTTTTCTTTCACAGATTGCTTGAAAAGAGCAGTGCAATCTTTTGAGTTTGTTGGCTGCGGTTCTATTCCCCTGGCAAATGCAGTCAGTCTGAAGCATACACATCCACATACTCCCAACTGGGCGGAGTTTTTAATCCTCAAATACACTGCCATAAATCAAA
The DNA here is from genome assembly GCA_038363315.1 of Mugilogobius chulae. Classification (NCBI taxonomy): domain Eukaryota; kingdom Metazoa; phylum Chordata; class Actinopteri; order Gobiiformes; family Gobiidae; genus Mugilogobius; species Mugilogobius chulae. Next base: position 21,978,068 of record CM076409.1, read on the forward strand.
GCTCTCTCCCCGGCGCGCGGCTCGTCTCTCTCAATGGAAGGCTCAAGCCACTGGCACATTAATAGCAATTTATAGGAGCAGCCATGCGGAGACGGGAGCATCAACACAGCGTCCTTTAGTTTGTAATTCCCTATTACTTTCTTCTGCTACACGTACGCTGAATGACTCGCAGATGAAGAGGTGACTCCACTAATGCATTAGGCTCCACACAATAGATTGTCAGTCACGTTTTTGCTTGACAGCTCCTCTGACTGAGACAGAATACTTCACCCTTTATATTCTTTGATATATGTGCCTTGTACTTAAAACGACTCTTACAAATTTTGCAATCATATTTTGGGCTTCCAATGAAAACTAATGCATAAAATCTATTTTTATGTAGTTGGCAACATTTTTCTTCTTCTAAGTGTGTTTCATTTAGTTGTTGGGACTAAGTCATATGACAATAAGTCATCTTTATATTTGTAGAGTTTAAAATGACATTGTGATATCACCGCATATCACAATGTCATTTTTATGAAATAGAGTAATGTCAATCATAAGTAAAAACTTAACGGTACAATATTGTGTAATTTAAAGCAAAGGCAAAACAGTCAAAGGTGGAAAATAATTAAATACAAAAATAAAAGAAGGCAGACTTCTTAAGGTGGAGTAGCTGATTTTCATACTGCAAACACAATTTAGGTTTTAAATCCGACAACTTGCTCTCATAAATCCTTTGACACATGGTTAATATTGACATGTACTCATTTTTTGTTGCAATTATGGCTTAAAAAAACACTTCTTACAAACAATAAAGTGAAACTGGAGAAAATCGCCCAAGCTCAGCATTTGGCTCCTGAATAGAACTAAAATTCTTTATTATTTATTTCAGACAGTTCACAGTGGTCTTATATTTTCACAAAGTGTTTCATTTAACAATTTGGTAGAAAGCACGAAAGTTACTAATTCATAACTAAAAAGTTAGTTACCCCAACTAAAACTAAAAAACATATCTTACACTGAATACTTTTTACTTTCACCTCATTATATTGAGAGCTTTCTGTCATTACATTTTTGAAAAAAGGAGTAATTTTTCTTTTGGTTTGAGACAGAATCTTATCTAAATGTTACAAACTATGTCAGATTTTGTCCAAAACAAATATATAAAAAGGACTTCATGAATTAACTTGTCGATTTAGTTGTTTCCTTTGACCAAGAATCAATACTATAACACTATATTTTTGCCCATGTCTTTACTTTTACTTAAGTCGCAGAATTGAGTTCTTCATCCACCACTGAAAACTGCTCATCCAAGTACAATACTGTAATTCCAGAATACTTGCGTACTTGCTTGAATTGTTTCAAATAAGGTTTTATTATCAATTAGTGATTTATTTTTGATACTTCGTTTAGAGAACTGCAGTAATAAGTGACAGAAAGTACTTTACACAGAACAAATATATTACTCTATTTAGCTGTCCAGATAAATGTACAGTGCTGCTTTCTAATAAAATGTTAACAGCTGAAGATAAAATTCAATTGTTTGCTTGTGTGACATGTATAGTATTCCATTTTTCTTGTTTGAAGGTGGAATGGCTGAAAAATGACGATCCCATAAGCTCTGATGGAGTGATCAATACTCGAGGGGACCATAACCTGATCATAGCAGAGGCGCGGCTCTCGGACTCTGGGAATTACACGTGTGTGGCCAGCAACATCGTGGCCAAGAGGAAGAGCGCCACTGCCTCTGTCGTTGTGTACGGTAAGTAGAGCTGGACAATAATGACAAAAATGAATATCTTGATTTTTTTGGCATATCCCAATTACAATTATAATGATAGTTCAACAAAAAAGAACCAAAACATGTAGTTGAAGGTGCACAATATGATCATAGGTTAAAGACTCAGTTTTTCCTTTTGATAATAACGTACTTTGTTTAGAATCTAAAAAGTTTTTTGCATAGTTTCAACTAAATAAAACTGAATGATGCTGCATATTTCACTTATTTCAAGATATTTTTGACTATATGCAAGTTTTTTTTTAACTTGAAGCTAATTTCCAAATAGGTTATGTCAAAATTTCTTGCATCATTGGCAATTGTTTTGGCTTGAAACAAGAGCAAATGTAGTGAAAAAACAAGTGAAATAATCTAGGAAGATACATATTTTGCCAAGTGAAAAGGCCGAAAAATTGACTGGGTTTATCCATTTTAAACTGCATTTAAACAAGCTTCATTTTACCAGAACATTGTTGCCTTGGAGAATGTTCAAATGTCACGTGAACAGACAAAATGTTTCCAAATAAATCACATAAGTACCCCAAGCTCAAAGTTCCCAGCATAATTTTTTTAACATGTATTTTTTTCTATTAACCATGTAATCAATATTTAATTTTTGGTTATCCTGAAAAGAACATTCACAATATTAACAAAAATTCAATACATTGCTCAGCTGTAATGGTAAGAAAAAACTGAATAATCCATTTTATTTAAGAGGACTGTCAACTTATACCTCAAGCAAAGTCCCCACTGATTTTACTTTCAAAAGACATCCTTCTCCCAGTGTGAGGCTTTGCTAATGAACACATAATGACCGACACATTCTTCTAAACACTGAGAGAAGTCGCAATATTTTATACTCGTAAATTATTAAGAAGCAGTGCCACGAGCCGTCACAACACGCTGAGAACCGAGGGCAAGTGCCTCTGTGTACTGTTAGGACGTGCTGCGTTCAAACCCATTTTAACGTCGCAAGCTAACAACAAGTCAGAATATGTGAAATCCTAATATTTTTGAGAATGTATGTGTGTTTCTGTGTTAAATTACATTCCCAATTTTTGATGATGTTCATTTCAATCTGACACAAATAGTAAACTGGGCTGGGTGATGTGATAAAAGTCAAATCTCAAGTTTATTTCTGTAAAGATCTTCTATTTTGATAATATTTGTCAGTCTATTTCTATTTGTTCAGATTCAGATCAATATTCACACTCACCCACTGCTCCTATTGGTCAGCCTTTGTCATGTTGTGAGTGGCAGCAGAAATTAGCCAATCACAGCAAAATGTGCTTATTTCCAGTGGATGTTTGATTTTCTAACTTGATGTTGGTCAAAGTGTACCTAAGACAGTGTTTTGGGTATTTGACTGTTTGCCAGGGGGTTCTTGAGATGATTGCAAAGGAAAAATTGCATGTATTGTAATGTTGAAAATGTTATTTGCAGCACACTTAACATTTTAAGAGGCAACTGTTTGAAATGGAATATATTAAAACTATAAAATGCAATGGTTATGAATGAACATGTAAGAGTAAAGATAAAATACCCCTAAAAAACACCTGACATAGTGGGTACTCTATGTGTGAGATCATGATTAGGAGGTACTCAAGATGAAAAAGGTTGGGAACCACTGCTCTAGGACAAAAGGGGATTTTAGGGAGATGCAAGCCTGCTCAGAATAAGATACATTTTTTTTTTTAATGATGATTTTAGTCTGACAAAAATGTCAAAGTAAAAAAGCAATGCTTTTGGTTAAGTGTTGTTTGTGGCTAATAGTCACACAGTGTACCTTTAAAATCACAATATAAAACAACATTATGTACTCAATTGTCATAACATTTCAATTATAATTTGACTCCAAGAAAATGGTTTAATGGTATTTTAGTTTTGCCATGTCATCCATCTCTGTAGTACACACTTTGTTACAACCATTTCATCCTTAAGTTTGAAATACATTTGAAACATGAATGACATTTTACATGTTCATCATCTGAGTTTGTCTAGAAATGATCTAATTGATGTGAGCTGTGTAAGTCTGTCCTCTGTCTGCTCCTTTTATGACTTTGTTCTTGCTGTATTGTTTCATGAGCGTGCATTTAGCTGCCGCATAAATTTATGTGATCCGTTCTGACAAGTATCGCTGGGGCCGATCGATCATTAATTTACATAATGATAATGAAGTCTTTGACAGGCTTACTGCTCCCGTGCCTTCTCTTCCAACAGATGTACATGTCGAGGCACTAGTATTTCTTCAACCGCCATTACAGAGAATGAGCTTATTAGTCAATCACTCTACATTACCTCAAACAACAAATCAGGATTGGAAATTTGGCTGGCAGACGAGGAGACGGCAGTGCTTATATTTGTGTTTCTTTAATATAATATGTGTAGTGAGAGAGTAGAGCTGGCACTAACCATTGTTTTAGTAGTAGTCTGCAACTGTGTGTTCGATTAGTTTATTGGTCGAGCTAATAATTCTGTTGTACATCATGCATATGTTTTAATTACAGTTTAAAAAAAACAAAAGTTGAATCAGTCATTTGTGAGACATTTTTTTCCTGTAACAACATAAATAACAACTACAATGAGAGAAGAAGCTAATAACAAATGTGACCAACTACAACTCTGCTGAATATTGAGTTTGTATTCGACATTTAAAAAAAGGTTGTAGTATACCAGCTAATGAACAGAAACACAGTGGTGTATCTTACGCTCGCCAAACACACAAATTAGGCCCAAAATAAAAGCTTATCAGATGTCTTGAAGGGCATTTCTTAAATAAAATCATTGCATAACATCTATAGAGATGTTTTTAGAGAGGGTGTAATGACTACTTAATTTTTGTGTTCAAATAACCTCTTGCAAACTTATTCTACTGAACCAAAAAAATTCATTAAGTTAAAAAGTAAAGCGCCAAAGGGCTGAGTTTAAGTATCTAGTTCCCTGTTTGAAAATTCGGTTCACCAGCTTTAACTGCAACAGTCATAGTTTACAACGATAATTAGCATGTCTGTATAATTTCTATTTCATTTCATTTCCCTTCAGTGAATGGAGGCTGGTCGATGTGGACAGACTGGGCCCCCTGCAACGTGCGCTGTGGTCGCGGTGTCCAAAAACGATCACGCTCCTGTACCAACCCTGCTCCTTTGAATGGAGGAACCTTCTGTGAGGGCATGTCGGTCCAGAAGAGCACCTGCAACATACTCTGCCCAGGTACTCACACTGCAAACGACTTTAATATGAAACACAAATGCATAATAGTAATATTTTGTCTTTAGTCTGACATACAGCCCCAAATATTTGATCTAAATGCACTAAATTAAATGAGATTAAACCTGATTATTATTATTTATTAATGTAGTTACTTTTATTTATTCATTAACTCGAGTTAAAGTTAAATGTTCAGATTGGTGGCTTTAAAAAAGTCTTTAAAAGTATTTCACTTCAGGCTCACTCTATAAACACTGAACTACAAACTGCTAATATAAATCATCTACATTGGGGAGGAAGAAGAAGCTGTATTTTTTGTTTGATTACAAAATAATGTATGCAATTTAATGTAGTCCTTTAGGGAGAAGAGTGTCCAAGGGAGAAAAAAAGTACCATTAGCTCAGGGTAATCTGTGGAAACGGGGAGTACTCTAAACAAAATATATCATTCAAGTTTGGCTGTGTTTTCTAATACTTTACATGTCACACTGGTATAACCACAAAGAGATTTTAGCAAGTACAGAAGAACCTAGACAATGTACTTTCCAGTATTACTCTGCTCATGTTTTCTCCACTGTCCACATGTCAAAGCTCTTTTCATCTCCTGATAGTGTCAAAGCAAATTAAAAGAAAATGCAGAGGAAACATAGAGCATATGGTGAATGCAAAGAGTCTACAGATTGTACAGAAAAAGTATTCAAAAGCATGAGTTGTGATGGTGAGAGAAAGAGCATACTTATCCATATTGCCATGTAATCTGCCTTACCCAAACATTTCTATATGCATGTTTTTCAACACAGTGCCAGTATCAAGTCAATACCAGGTTTTCCCAAAAGTTATCAGGAAAAGGCAGTGCACTTCTCAAACTTATCTGCTTTCAACCAACTGCTTCTGCTTCTTAGCGTTCTCCTCGGTGCATCAGGGTTTGAACATAAACAGGGCGTGTTCGTGTCTAGATTAGCATAAAGCAGTGAACTTAAGAAAGTGGAGGAGGACATTTCAAATGGCACCTTGAGCGAAAAAAGTGACTCAGACTGTAGTTCTGAAATGCTATTTGCTGCACACAACATAAAAGGTAAAAAATAAAAATGAATGCATTAAAAATTTGTTGAAGGTGCTTAACCTTTAAAAACATAATGAATGAAATTATATTTATGGTTTCACTAAGCACTTTACTTGTTTTCATCCAAAAGGGTTTTTTTGTCCAGGAAATATGACATACACTGTAAAAAATGCCTTTCAAAAAATAAGAAAATTTGGCTTATTTTGAGGTAAAAAAGTGAAATAATCTGCCAGTGCAGTAAGAACATGTGACTAACCCAGTTGTTTAGACCAGAAAAAGCTAGTTTCAAGTTCTCTTGACAAGATTTTTAAGCAAATCTATTCTTGATTCAAACAATTATGGCTTAAAACAGAAACACGTTTACTTAAAATTAGTTTTTATATCTAGATAAGGTAAATCAGTATAGAATATCTTAAAACAAGTCAAATAATCTTATTTAGACTTGGTCTTATTAAGTGAAAAAAATCTTAAAACTAGTTTTTTAAGATTATTATGCTTAATTCAAGTCATTTTATCTAAGTTAGATTTTCCTTCTTTGCCACAACCGCAACCATATTGTAATTATGGGCTGAAAAAAAAAACAAAAATTAGAAAAAAGCTATAATCTGTCATATGGGCATTAAACATGTAGGTACCTTATTTTTACTCTACACGATTTAGGTTTTAAGTAAATGACTCCTAAATTCTTCAACACATGGTTAATATCAACATGTATTCATTTTTGTTGCAATTACGGCATAAAAACTTTTTTCAGACAGCAAAGTGAAACTAGTGTGGACCATCAAGCATAGACAATCAAAGCACTGATTGGCTATGCTTGGTGAGAGCTAAAATTCTTTATTAGTCTATTCAGACATTACTCACTGGTTTTCACAAATTACTGCATTTATCATATATTATAATAATAATAATAATAATAATAATAATAATAATAATAATTATTATTATATATATTATTATTATTATTATTATTAGGCCCGAGCCGAGTGACGAAGTCCCCGGCGAGGGACTAATTGTAATTGGACTTCGGGGGAGGAAAATCGCGAAAACGAAATAGTAAACGACAACGTACGTGCCCGGGAGTGGTGTCGAAAATTAGAACTCAGTGAGCTCGAATTTTGAGTGAAGACCGCGCGAAAAAATAATGAAAGACGACTCGGTAGCGCCCCCTCGAAAATCAAATAACATTGGGCCAATGGGAGCCCGACGCCGAAAAAAGTCGCAGTAAAAATATGAAACCCGGCCCGAAAAATAGTTCATGTCCGAACATGAAAAAAATCATATTGTGGCCCCGCCCCAAGTGTACAGGAAGTCGGCCATCTTGGATCAAACGCGTCACTGACAAAAGCGCATTACCTCATACTTTAAGCCAGCACGTCCACATTTTTGGTCGAAAACGCGTCAAACTTGGCTGAAACACAGTAAACCCATGTGAAATGAAATCAATGGTTTGAAATTTGATATCATGTTTGGTATGGTCACGGTGATTTTTTAACAAAATTGTAAAAATTTTGAAATTTGTAAAAAATCTTTCTTTTTGCTAGATTTTTTTATGGGAAAATCGAAATAGAGCGTTTGTGAACTTTTTGAAACTGAACGAAACGATATGCATATCAAGAGGGTATCTCACAAAATGGCCCAATAGCGCCCCCTTGAAATCTTATTTTCAAAAATTCGTACAAGACAAACCGTTCGACGTAGATTTACGAAAAAATTCACAGAGGGCTCTCTTGTGATGGGGCACAATGTGAGAAACTTCCATGATTCTAGGTCTTGTAGTTTAGGAGAAAATAATAGGGAAAAAAAGAGTTGCCGTTATTATTATTATTATTATTATTTTTATTATTATTTTTCTCCGACACATCACCCCTTTTTTGACCCCCTGAATGTTAACAAAAAGTAAATTTTATTTGACCCAAAATTCAAGGTCGGTGAAAAATAATTTTTTTTGAAGTCCAAAAAAATTAATCTTGCAAAATGACTCGCTGGCGCCCCCTCAAAAATCAGAAAACATTACGGCAATGACAGACCTTTTTCATCGCAGACTAATGAAATTTGGCACAAACATAGATCGTGTCAAGACAAGGAAAAAATTCCATTATGACTCCACCCTAAACCCTACAGGGCGTCGGCTATTGTGGGCGGAACCTGATTTTTTGGAACTTTTACATCTCACAATTTATTTTTTTCCACTTTCATTTTTCAGTGAAAATGCTTGAAAATTGGGAATTATCATCAACCGACCCTTGTGCCTTCAGATAATTCAATACATTTTTGCTACCTTTACAAATGTGGGTGTGGCCAAACTGCAAATCAAAAATGACATTTTTCAGGGTGTTCCAACCTGCGTATCTCTGCGACGCAAAGTCCTGTTTTCCGGCATTAATATACGTTTTGTCCAAAATGTCAAGCTGAATGCTACGATATGCAATTCAAAACTCTAGGTCACATATTTGCTCCACAGCGCCACCTTGATTTTTTGAATTGCAGACCAAAATTTACTTTGTCGTAGACTTATGAAATTTGGCACAGACATTCTTCTCAGCTGTCTGAACGAAAAACCCAATGGAAGCATACCTTTATCTGCAAGTGTGTTGCCATGGCAACGTAAAAACGACAAAAACCCATGTTATCCAATGGAGACGCAAAACTTTTTGAATGGGGAAAAAATTATTTCCTTTCTTAGGGAGGTGAAATTTGGTACATACATTGAGCTTCACATTCTGAACAAAAAGTCAATCATGACACGCCTCTATCTTGAACCGTTTCGCCACAGCGCCCCCTTACTTTTGAATGGGATAAAATTTTTAGTTTCACCAAAATGCATCAAATTCACCACACTAACTCTCCAAATCACACTGAACAAAAAACCCAATGGGACTATATGTTTATCTGCAAGCGTTTGGCCATGGCAAAGGAAAAAAGGCAAAACCCATGTTATTCAATGGAGAACTGACAGGATTTGGCCAGAGTGGAGGGTAGGGTGAGTGGTAGGGTGAAAATCTTTACTTTGTCCTAGAAAGCTGAAATTTGGCACACACATTCTCCATCCAATACTGAACAAAAAGCCAATGGAAGCATATCTTTATTTGCAACCGTGTTACCGTGGCAACGTCCAACATTTCCCATTGAAATACATAGCAAAATTTCCAATTGGATGAAAAATTTACTTTGTCATAGAGACTTGACAATTGGCACTCTTGTTGCCTTCGGGATGCTGAACAAAAAAACCAATGAAAGCATACCTCTATTTTAAATCGTGCAGCTGTGACAAAGTTATCGTTTGTCCTTTCAGTGAATAGAGTGTAGCTATAGGAAAGGAGTGCTGTAGGCAGAAAACGCACGTGGACGAGAGGCGGGCCCGTCGCGGTGGCTCGTACCCCGCGGTGGATCATGCTCCGCGGTCGCAAGGGGGGGCGAGGGCCTATATCACCGCGCGCGGTTTTAATTATTATTATTATTTTTTTTTTTTTTTTTTTTTTTTTTTTTTTTATTTGTGGAAAACATAATTTATTTATTTACAACTGAAAACGTTTGGTACATCAGATTTAAACAATCAACTAAAAATAATATATTTTAAAAAATCATCTGAAATAGTATATGCACCCCCTGCACAGTAAAAAATATCATATATTGTACTTTTAGAAGCACAAGTCTAAAGCATGAGTCTGACTGGATTTCCTGTAACTTGTCAGTGGATGGAGGTTGGGGCGAGTGGAGCGAGTGGACCCTGTGCAGTGGTGACTGTGAGCGACAGAGGTCCAGAGAGTGCACTGCTCCTGAGCCCAAACACGGAGGCCGGCTGTGTGACGGAGTGTCCTTGTCTGCTGAAAACTGCACTGGAGGAGAGTGCACTCAGGGTGAGTGTGGACCAGCTCCTGTCACAGCCTTTGTATCTGAGACTGTGTCATTATGCATTTACTGCTCATCACTCTTGGCAGCGTAGGCCTCGCTCATGATCATTTTTATAATCACGCTCATTAACAGCACAGTCATCCATCTTCATTAGTCTTTCTCTCCACTTCATATACTTAACATGGGCATGCATGCATACACAAGAAGCCATTAGAACAAAACACTTCTGATGCTCCCCAGGGTCACCATTTGTCTCTTCTTTGCAGATCGAAAGCTGCTGCATGATCCAAAGCCACAAGGTGAGTCTTTCAACTTGAGTTTTAAGATGAGAAATATTCTACCTATTATCAGTATTTATACAGTATTAATAATTATATGGCTGAAGAAATAATAAAAATAGTTACGATGATGCATTGTTATTCAAAATTTTAGTCTCACATTCACCCCTGTTTTTGCTTAGGTGAAATTTTCACATCAACCTTCAAGTCAGGGAGAAACATATACATTAGCCTGTACTTTGTTACTGCTGCAAGCTGCAAGCATTTATATTATTCTATTTTGTATACTATATGCATAATTTGAGTGAAAAGATGCTTCTTTTCAACATTTTTTTTTTCTCTCTTGGCCAGTTGTATTCTGCCAAAACTTCCCAAGCCCCCAATTAACCCGCTACAGTAGCAGTTAATGCCACTTTGCATTGTCCCTTCACATTTCTGCTTCGGGCTACAGGATTTCTGCGCACGTCCTGTTCCACCAAAGATCTCATTATCTTTCAAGAACAAGTTTGCAGTCCCTTTCCCCATTTCTGCTCTTATTCTTGGTGTAGACGGCATATGCAGCACTGGTGGGACCAGATAGACCGTAATCATTGCAGATGAGCTAATTTAATGAATTGGTTCTGTCACATTATCCCAGAGGCAAGCCAAGTTCCTCCACCACACCAGAGCAGAGCGGTATTTGAGATGATAGTCAGGTGCTGGCTTGATTATAATCGCCTTCCTTCCGAGGTTCCTCATTAGTAGCTTTAACACTCCAGGAAGGAACAATGAAGGTGTGCATCGACAGCGTCTCCAGAGAAAACGGAAAGTTGCAGGAGTGTCAAACATGTCATGCTTTTTGTTAACAACTTTTCTATGCTTTCGCTGCAACACAACTTTTCAGTTGACTAAAATTGCTGGCAAGATCTCATTTAGCAGATGTGGGTAGAACAGCCAAAAAAACATGTACAGTGAGAAAAGTACAAGTACAAGTACTCATGTAAGAGTAAGAGCAACGGTCTGAATATCATTTTTTATTTTTTTTTTTCAAATTAATCAAATTGGAAGAATAAACACAGACAAAATTACTCTCTTTAAAAAATGCTCTATTGTAATCATAAAAACTAATAATAATGTCTGCAAAACTTGCAAGAAACACACAATTTCCAAATTTTTTTTTATTGTCACCATATATTTAAGGTAAAAATTCTGATGTGATCTCATTAAAGTTGGGGTAACTAAGTGTTTTAGTTATAAATTAGTAGCCGTTGTGCTTTCTACTAAAAAGTATATGGTGAATGCAGCACTTTGTGAAAAAATTAGGGATTTAAGAGAAGAAGTTGCTATATTTAAAACCTAAATTGTGTTTGCAGTGTAAAATAGTTTTAACCCACATTTGAAAGAACAAAACATGGACCAAGTCAATATTGTGCAAGTCTCAAGTATGACCCAAGTGGGGCACTTCCGTCTTGGCTGAACATGTAGTAGGTCGCATCGAGCACAGCCCCCACACAGTCTAGTTATTATCTAGTATTTTCAGGCACATTTTGTTTTATTTTTTAAAATTTTGTCATTTCTTACATTTTCACAACGGGATTGTTTTTATTTCTGGCATTTATAAAGGCAATAAGAACGCAAATACTTCTCAGTCCAACTTGCGGCCTGCTGCGACTTCTGTATCCCCGCCTCGTGGTAAAACGTTGCCTCTGCCTGAGCCATCAGACACGCCATTTGTCGATATAGACAAGTCCACAAAGTCTGAACTCCTCTTTGAACGTTGTGAAGATATTTCAGCAATATTTAAAAAGGAGTTGACGGCAGCACTTGCAGAGAATCTCACGTCTATCAGGTCCGACATACAGGCGTTAAAGTAAGACCCAAGTCTATGCCAACTCCCAAGTCAAAGAGAAACGAGTCTAAGTCAGTGCCCCACAAGTCCAAGTCGAACCTAAGACTTTTGATTTTAGTCTCTATCTCATACTGAATATATTTTGTACATCTGCAAAAAGGTTAATAGATTTTTCATACAAAATACATTTTGGTCCACAAAAATAAAGTTAGGAGGAGCAAGTTGCAGTTTGTTAATGTAACATCACATGTCACATCATCTTAAGTTCTAGTCAAGACCCAAATAGTCAATTTTATCAAAGCATGACTTGCAAGTTTGCAAAATTGCAAAACCGAAGTTATATCTACAAAAAATGTTTAGCACACTTTCAAATAATTTCATATTGTCAAAATACATTTTCTGCCATTTCATTTTCTCACAGTAGTGGAGTAGTAGACTAGTTAAAGCCTTTACACAAGTTCGAATTACTTCAAACTAAACATCACTTTGTACTGAATGAAAGTATATGTGTTTTGTTTTTCAGGTGTGGAGGGCGGCAGTGACGTGGCCTTGTACTCGGGTCTGGCGGCTGGTGTAGTCACTGTGGTGGTGCTGATTGTGGCCGTTACGCTCTACAGACGAAGCCAAAGTGAATATGGGGTGGATGTCATTGACTCTTCTGCGCTCACTGGGGGATTCCAGTCTTTCACCTTCAAAACGTCTCGTCAAGGTGAGCCCAATCAATAGCAAATAGCAGGTCCAAAAGGTCCTATGTCAGTATATCTATACCCTTCGCAAATGAGCACAGGCATTCAAAGTCATTCATAGCGATCAAATATTAACTATGTAAATTATTATGTTTGTAAGAAAATGACAACAACAACACACTTTAAAATGCCAGTGTCTTTAAGCATGAAAGGTAATTATATCCTTTCATATAAACTTCAAGTGTCTGTGGCAGTTCCAGCTGTTTTGAAAATTACATAATAACACCTAACAACCGCGTTTAAAACATCCATTTTCAAGCATGTTTTCCCTCCCCACAGCATGCCACAGTAAAAAAAGATCAGCATTCACAGGGATGGTACAGTAACTTAGCTCCAAGAATGAGACATATTTTTTTTACTAAAGCAAGCATAATGGGTTTCCACGGCAACAGCTCTCAGCAGGGTATAATAAAGTTCATTTTGATAACGCAGCAGGAGCCAGCTAAAGCTTTAATCTTGGTCCCTGTTCCCTTATGTACAGGGCTAAAAGCAACCAACCCACAGAAAGTCACATACTATATGTCTCCATTTCTATTCTAATTGTGTAATTGAGTCATTTTTTTATGAGATGTATGTACAGTGTTTATTTTACAGCATTTCACACAACTTCTTCTATTTGGATTTTTTTCCCCAGCAAACCCTCTCCTCATCAACTCGTCTATGCAGGCTGATCTGACAGTGTCGCGTACCTACACCAGTCCCATGTGTTTTCAAGACTCCATTGACAAAGAGTTGATGACTGAACGCTTACTTTTGGATCCTATGTCTGATATTAAAGTTAAAGGTCTGTCAAATTAAGTGCAATTAATATAATGCTCTCTAGATTACAAAAACACCAACCAACTTTTATACACCTGTTTTTAGGTGTGGCAGAGAGGACAGAGTACCCCATCATGTCCCATCCTCAGACGTTCCCCAGGGGTCTGGCTCCAGACTACAGAGGGGTGCCAGTCGGGCCGACACTGGGCAGGAGAGGAAAGAATCCTTTCAATGCACAAGTCTCACAGTGGAGCAGCAAACCTTCCCACAGAGCCTCGGCAGTGTTCGGCCATGCAGGAGGAAAACTCATGGTCCCAAACACAGGTGAGTGTCTGACGCCTTCTCACTGATATATATATTCTCCCAGACAATGACAAATCCTGCTCAAATGTTATCAAATGTTAAAGCTATCAGTCCCTGACATTGGAGCAAAGAGAGTCGACTGTTGCATTTTTAAATCTGTTTGACATTGTCATTGTTATCTCTGAAAATGCCTTTGACTGACCCTGCAACGCGAACAGGAATATATTATTTACCAAAGAGATGAACTTTGGCAACAGTGGCCTTTTCAGTCGAGCAGATGCTACTGGGAACTCAGTCTAGTGACATTATGTCATGTATCCTCTAACATTTAGCCTGTCTTACCAACATTTAAAAGCATTACCAATAATCACAGCTGTTTCAGTGTGCACTGTGTAATACAAAGGCTTGAGTGCAATGTCTTCTCATTATTCAGGCACATCTTCTTTGTGGCCCACATTCATCATCCTGTCACCCGAGGAGTTTTATGTACTGCTGCATAGATGGGCAGTAATTGTTTGTCATCTGTATAGCATCTTAAGAGTGTGCACACACAGCATAGTTTTAAGTCTTGAAATTAGGCCATTTGTGAGAGTGAATGCTACTGACACACACTCTGCTGCTGCCATTGACTCACAAAGTACAGAGGATCTTCCACAGTAAAGTTTAGTGAGGCCAGTAGTTCTGTGACTGTCACCTGTGAAAGGAGAGCTGACAGCTCAGCAGGTGTAGCTCTATGTCATATGTGCCGTTCACTGTTTTGCATTGCTCGTGTTTCTCTGCAGGCATAAGTCTGCTGGTGCCACATGGGGGTATTGCAGAAGACACTACATGGGAAATGTACATGATTATCAACCAGGAGGACAGCAGGTAGGCTCTGGCACTGCGCTCTGCTTCATGTGGAGCTCCTCTTTAATCTTTTAACTTGTCACACCTCATCATCTTCCATTCTCTGTTTTCTCCTCCTCTTTGTTGTCTACATACTATTTTCTGTGAATAGATGTCAGTTAATATAAAAGTATATTTAATTTTAATTGTTATGTAAGTGCAAAATATATTGTATATATATATTTTTTTCTTTTTTGCAAAACAATTTTTTTGTCGATGATAATGATGGTATAGAAAATACTTCCAAATACACAAAAAAATGTAACAATTGCCAACAAAGACTTTATTATTATTGATTTGGCTTAAGACAACTGTGGGGTGACATTTAGCAGCACATGAAGCACATCTGTCCCTTCTCCTATCTCAGTCTGTTAATAGCTCAGGGTCGTGTGGGCACAGATACAGATCAGGGGTCAGTTGAAGGTTGTAGCTCAAAGCTCAGTTGCACACTTTTCGGCCCAGAGTCTCCCCAGCTGAGCCGGGCCTGCGCCCTCCAGGCTGCTGCTCTGCTCTGATAAGCCTGGTTCTGTTTACCCCTCTGCCTGTCCTTTTCGGAGCTGCAGGAGCCGCGCACCACTGAGCTGTCAGTCAAACCCTATCTTCTGACAACTGCAGAGTCCAGGGCAGAAATTGGATCCTTTCTCTCCCTTTAAACCCGGCCATCTACATAAGACTCTGCTTGCCTCAGCAAAGAATAGAGATCGATCAACACTGGCTTGGTTTCAGGTGTTCACAAGAGCTTCTCCACGTCCACAGGGCTTTACTCCGCCAGTGTAGTGAGAGGCTCAGCTGGTGGCTCTGGGTAGACCAAGGACACTGTCTGACAGGCTGCAGCAGAATACACACACAACATGAGTCACTCTTCCAAATGAAAATATAAAAGCAGGCTTTGCTAGGGACCCTCTACATCTTTGTAGTATCAGGTTCATTTTCTATCTTTTTATGCACTTTCTCATGGACGATTAAGAAAACTAAAAACAATATGCTGTTCATGTTTCATATTATAATTTCTTTTAGATTTTGAAAAAAATCTATACATAATATATTTCTTTGTATCTTGAAAGTGTCATGTAATTGGCACTCT
The DNA here is from genome assembly GCA_038363315.1 of Mugilogobius chulae. Classification (NCBI taxonomy): domain Eukaryota; kingdom Metazoa; phylum Chordata; class Actinopteri; order Gobiiformes; family Gobiidae; genus Mugilogobius; species Mugilogobius chulae. The sequence continues at coordinate 21,993,834 of CM076409.1, forward strand.
GTAAGAGAAAATCATAAATTAAACATACAAATAACTAAATACCCCTGAGCTGCAATATAATGCATAATGCTGGAGATGCATCCCTTTATTCTCATAAACAAAATCAAAGATGCTAAATAACCATCTTTAATCTTTACTCACAGGCAATCTGCCCAATTAGCATAGTCTCAGCAGCAGCAGGTAACCTTGTTTTTTTCTCTGGGCTCAGGGCTGATTTGCACAAAGTGCAGCTGCAGGGTCACACTCTTCTTTCACTGTAGGATTGTATTTTTAGATGCTGGATTTGATTGTAACATTTTATATTTTTCATGTTTAGAAAGAGCTTGATCTGAACAACATATTTTCACACATTTCACTAAGTACCGCAAACAGTGAAGCTCAACATGTGATATTCATAAAGAAATATCCTACCCACACAACAGTTTCAACTTTTGCAAACTGCAAATATGAATTGGTGTCCTAATGTAATTTTCCATTAATTAAAATATATATAAGTAAACCATTCATTCAAAAATAAACCATTCATTCATTAAATGATATTTCTTTAAAGTAGATTATGATAATGTAACAGCTGTAACATAAGCGCACATGTTTGTATGTGTTTAATGCTTGACGGGCTCTGGTCTGCTCTAGTGTTAAAGATGTGGAGAAAATATCCTGCTGCTCCAGCGACAACAGCATGTCCTCAGTGCTGAGGTGTCCGGTCGGGCCAGCTGCATGACTGATGGTGGGCCCATCGATTGCTCTCTGTCTTTAGGGCTTCCAGCCAAGATTACGCCCCTGGCCAAGAGCAGCTTGGCTTGGCTAATCTGTCACCAGGCCGACTCGAGCAAGCTTCATAAGCCACATCGACCCACAGAGCATACAGCTGTGTGCGATGCCCTGTCCTTCCCAGACCTACTAACCATTAGTCTTGGTGCTTTAATCTCCTTCTATCTGAATGTCTGCGTGTCAGCTAGTCTGGGATTGATTCATTAAAGCTTAGTTAATTTTTTTTTTTTTTTTATCAAAGCAGCCGTTACATCCTCTGCATATGTAAACAGTGATTTATATTGTTTATCAGCATGAATTATGCAAAGATGTTTTGCTCTGTTAGGAGCAGTAACATCAATGTCTATTATAAATTATCCCTATCATTTCAGAGCTCATGTACAATGATAATTGTGTTATTTTACAGTGCTCTCTCTGATGATGGCTCAGAGATCTTCCTCAGTCCAGCGGTCACATACGGTCCCACAGGTCTGGACCTGTCCTGCCCTATAGCCATGACCATAGCTCATTGTGCAGACACCTCTGCTAACAACTGGACCATCCGGCTCAAGAGACATGTACAGGACAATTGGGAGGTGAGAATATTTCTCTCTTAAGACTTTGCTTGTAAATTATTAAACAATGATTTCATAGTTTTTGTCTTAGAACTCTGACCAGTTCAAGTTTTCTCAATTATTTCTTTGATTAAATCATGTTAGAAATGTTCTAGTCTATATTACTGAAATTTTCTCAACAATATAGTTAATTACATTTTTCCAAAGTTTGACAATTTTAGTCGAGTTCATGTTTTTCCTTCTTTGGCAGCATATATGTTGAGGAAATTGCAGTTACTTATTGTTACTTATACCAACCATCAACAGAAATCAAAGCTGGTTCAATACAACATTATTTGATGTCTAAAAGTACAAGACACCATTTGTTTTTCTAGTTTATAGTTGTCTCTGTTTTCGAAAGGAAGGTATAAGTATCCTCCTTTGCTAAGGTAGTTAGAACCAGTACCCCCATTAAAAAATAAATAAATACAAACACAAACTGTTTTAAATAGACAGGCAAAGATTTCACTTCATAACTTCAGTGAGTCATTTAGACTTGTCCATTCTTTTAATATTTATCCAAACAACCTCTGCTCATTTCTACATGTCTTGAAATAAGAGTCGACGTGTCAAATCTGGTCAGCGAAGGTGTAAAAAACCTCATCAGAAGTGTGTAATGGAGCAGAGTGTGCCGGGGCTGGAGTTTACATGACCTTGTGGAGCTCTGAGTTCCTCCGCGCACACTTCTTTTCCCTCAGAGTGACATTTACACAGATGTAATTTACCAGCAGATGTGCGGCGCAAAGGGAGCCATCACTATATGGCACAGAAAGACAAGAATAGGGCAGACACATAGAAGAAGGATGAGGCAGCCAGATGGATTCAGGGAAAAGAGCAAAAGATGTTCTCCAAGAAAATGCAACACTCTGACCCTGCTCTGTCACTGTGAGATAATGAGCCCTTTATCTCAGGAAGGATGCTTACTCAAACTGCTCATGTCGCAAATTAGTGACATAAAAAGTGATGGAGGTCTGTGTCCTGCACTTTCATTCCTTTTGCCCCATCTGCCTCTCAGTGCCATTCCCATTACTGTGTGCACTTTGTAGCGTTACAGTTTGACTCCATCATCTCTTTCTGTCTATCTGTGGGGAATGAGCTATGTCATAGAGATGCCTCAAGTCGACAAGGCTAATGAGGCAGATTTGGATGGCTGTGAACCACTAAATTATACCCCAAAGTCTTTTACTTACAGAGATGGACTATGCAGTGAGACATTTGTGTGCAGAGTTTGCTTGTTCTTCATGTGTCTGGGTGGGATTCTGGTTTCCCCCTAATTTAAAATCAAATGCAGAAATGTATTTTCTCTTTGATATACTATTTATTTATTTATTTATTTATGCAATTGATCTATTGCTGAGTTTGTAACCTTGTTGCAAGAGTGTTCTCTTGTCATTAGTTTACTCAAAGTTGTATTTGGATTGATTCATGCATGTTTGAGTAAACTTTTTTTTTTCATTCATTTACTACCACTTAATCCCACTAGGATTCGCGGATGACTGGACCCTATCCCAGTGACTTTGGGCCTTAGGTGGGAACACCCTGGATAGTGGCCAACTTGTCGCAGGGTTAGACAGACAAACATTCACTCTCTCATTCACTCACAGGGAAAATTTACAGTGATGCCCAATTAACCTAAGCATTTATGTTTTTGGAGGTGAGAGGAAATTGGATTACCCGAGGAAAACCCACAGGTACATAGGGAGAACATGCAAACTCCACCCAGAGAGATTGTGAGATGTTGATATGGTCCGACCCGGGAGTCGAACCTCCAGAGCTCTAACCACTCTGCTACCGTGCACCCTTCAATTTTTATATTGTGCTCAAATGCTTGAAAAAAATCTGTGTTTTCTCCTATCACTTTGACCACTTGTCTGTATTTGCTTGTGATTACTGAAAATGTCTGATTCTGAGTACAACAGGCTTCAAAAGTGTAAAATCAGCCACTTCCAACAATAAAATAATTCATTTTATATTTCTTGCAACTACATTTTCCAGTTTGAACAGCCAATGGGGCTGTTTAAGTTGTTTAGATCAGTTTTGTGATTTACATTGAACAAAATATAAATTAAAATAAAGATCTATGTATGCTAAAGTTTTAAAATAATTGAATAGAAAGACACAATAGATCAGCTCTAGGTTTAAACAAGGAGTCGAACAGACTGTGTGGTAACCTGTACATAAACCTTTTTTTTTACTTTTTAATGTCATCTCTTCTTTGGGAGATAGTCATAAAGGATGTAATGGAAATGATTTGATTAAATGTGAATGCTTCTTTGCTGAATCTGAACCGATACACATTTATTTTTGTAAATATTTGTGCTACATAATGTAAAAAGTCCTTGCCTTTCTCTTTTTTTGCAGAAAGTGATGTCCGTGGAGGAGGACAGCACTAGCTGCTACTGTCTGCTTGAGGCTCAGAGGTGCCATGTACTTTTGCAGCAGCCGGGCCGATATGCTCTGGTGGGAGAACCACTGAACCAGGACGCAGCGAAGAGACTGCAGCTGGCTGTGTTTGGAAGCCCTGACCCCAGCAATGCTCTAGGCTTCACCCTCAGGGTCTACTGCGTGGATGACACACCGCATGCCTTTCAGGTAGCAGAAGCGAGCAACAAAATGTTTGTTCTGTAAATGTTCACCTGTGTGTGAGTTCTTCTATTCACTGTAGAATCTTTTAGTTCCAACATTGTGAGAGAACAGTCTTCCCCAAAAGAAATGAAAATGAGACGATATAAGTTTCGCTACAAGGGCTTGCAGTCTTTATTCCTGTCCTAAGCCTAGGTAAAAAAAAAAAAAAAATTCTAGCATAAAACAAAAACATTGATTTGTTAACTGCAGACAGTTGGGTAATTAGAAAGAGAAAAACAAAAAAGAGGAAATCAAAAATGACTAGTTTATGATTCACAGAGAAGTAGATGTGTTGGCAGTGGCTGCAGTTTCTGCCTTGAAGACTTTCTGTGTGGTGTTCGTGCTCCACTGAAGATCTGCCTGCTCGCTAACATGGCCAGTGGGAGATGCTTGATGACTAGGAGACAAAGAGCCTGTTTTAATTACAAAGACAACAGATGCTCCAAGGTTGCTTCTTTGCCCTTTCTTTGTGTAATTTAATTTGCTCCCTGTTAATTAAATGACTTTCTTCATTGCATTGCACACTGACTATTTGGACTATTTAAAATTAGCCACTTTCTCAGTTGTGACAGCGATCGGATCAGAGCTGTCTGTGTGGTTAGTGGTGCATTTCTCTCTGCTGTATGAGGGCTCAATTAAGAGAGCAAATTACCTCCTTTTATCATCAAGGGTAATGTCTCCAAAACACTTTGTGCAGCTGCATGTGTAATATTCTAATTAGCTCTCATACTTAAGTTCAGAATATGGATAGTTGTCCTGTGCACTTTTGCTGTTTCAGTACTCTGCTCACTTATTGTTACACTTGGGAGGTCGAATCGCATGTGAAAAATTGGATGTGGGAGTGTTGAGAGTCAATTCACTTCTCCTCTCCATCAGTCAGACATTGTTTTGTTTTTGTTTTTTTATCCCTTTTGTTTGTGCTTCATACAACAATTAATTTCCCCAGTGAGTTTGAAGCTTGAATCGATCAGCCTGAAGACAGCTGAATGCTTTGCATTTCCCATTCTGCTCACTGTGCCACTGGGTGTAAGCGTCACTGGCATGAAGCACTGATCTATTGGTCCTGTTTTGGCACAGCCTCTTTTCCAACCCCTAATTAACTTGTATATTTTTGGTTAGAAATTTAGCATGACAATATGCTACTAGTGCCTAAAATAAATCATGAAAATGAACCCCGCTTCCTGAAAAAAATTGGATTTTAATCATTCTACATTATCCCATCAGGAACTGGCAATGACAGAGCAAAGCCAAGGAGGGCGTCTGCTGGAAGAGCCCAAAATGATGGTGTTCAGAGGGAACAAGAACAGTCTCCAGGTGTCCATCCAAGATGTCCCACAGCTGCTGTGGACCATCAAGCCTTTCACCACCTGCCAGGTACTGTCAACCACCTCAGCATTTGAACTTGGGTGGCTTCAGTCTGACACTAATGTTAATCCAAGAGACTGAACTTTGCTGGGTCCAGACCTCGGAAGAAACCGTGCACCTTCATCTTCTGTGCCTCTTCTGATCATCCATTAGAGCTCTCCCCTGTATGTGATGTCTTATGAGGCTGCATCAAAGCTAAAGGACAGCGGCAAGGACACAGCAGGGAATCATAAGGCTATAGCTATCTTATCTACTCGCACAACCTTACAAAATTAATTATGACTGCCAGGGATTCACTCTCGCACACACACTGGGGTTCAGAGCTCTTTACCTAGGGGTCTACATGCGGCTTGTTCAGCTCTGCCCTGTGATGTTTATCCCAGCAGTGACATCCTATTAGCAGAATTAGTCCAGCCCACAATGCCTGCAGAATATCAACAAGGTTCTCTTCATACAGTCAGACACAGTTGTGTACTATGACACCTTGGAGTCACACCAAAAGGAGATAGTAGCTCACCAGTCTTTTTATCTGGTGTTTCCAAACGAGCATGACTCATCCCCATAACTCTTTTGACCTATTCTCTGTCTGTGTCGCCTGGGTCATGATCAATGATGAAATTATGACATTTAGTTGGCTGCACAGCTCAGATACTAATTTGGAATCTTGCACACGTGTGGATGAATTTAGCAATGTTGCCCCAGTTCTATAATCACATACATCTTCACATGCAGTCACTCAAACACAACGTCAGCACTCTTTTTGTTGTTTTTGTCAATAGATGCTATGTTCAGATGAATGAAACATTGTCTCGGTTTGACAATGTTGTTAACACAGAAATGCAGTGCTGACAATATAGAACAACTACATAGCATCAGTGCATTTCAAATTTAAGAAAGATTTATTTATTAATCAACCAAAGTTTAGTGGTTTTGAAATTTTGAAGCAACTCTTGCCTAACAATCCAAACAAGTAGATTTTTGTTTCAAGGGAATGAAAGTGAAATTGCTATTGGAGAAATGGAAAAAATAATTTAAACCTATCACTGTGAAAATTCAAGTGAAAAAATATTCAAAGTGTAAAAACAACCAAAACCACACACACTTGGGGCAGCCAAATCTGAAAAATAGACAGAGTTTAAATGTATTGATTAATTTTGTTCAAATTTAAATGACAAAGGTTAAACCTACGCTAGCTGAAAACTGAAAACTAGCATAGAAAATAAATCTAAATTTATGCATGAATTGAATTATGAAAAAAACTATTCAGGCTTGGAATTAAAAAGCTGTAAAAGCCTTCAAATACTTGCTCAGTTTGTGTGCGGGGGCTGAGCTTGCAGCACGGTGGAAGAAAATGCATTTAGTTCTTTGAAGTTACATGTTCCATAGAACTCTATGAATGAAGTGTTTTAAAGGAAACAATAAAACATATTTAGGAGAAGACTGGATTGTTTCCACATAAAAAAGAGCAAACGGACCATAATACAACAAGAAAAAATCTAATAAATAAACTAAAAAGTTATTCTTGTAACATCTTGTCTCTTTAGTTATGTTCCATGGTAGTCTAAACAAAAGTAAAAAAATAAAATAAAATAATATAAAACAATTACTACTTAATTGAAGCACTATTAACTAATTTCCTCATTAGATTTATTATAGAATCTTTTTACCTCCAGCAATAGGACAAATGAGGTTGACAGAAAACTAGAAGAATACAAAAGGTTATTAACACAGATTGTATCTTAATCAGGCTTTTTTTCTTCTTCTGTGGGATTTCTCCAAAGGAACATTGTGTCCTTAGATTTGTATTGAAAGTAGAAGAAATGGGCCTTTTTTTTTTTTTTTTTTTCACTGATCAGAGCGCATTTTGTGATTGTGAAAAATGGGGAAGGACATCCTCAAAAACATCAGCTTAAATACAGTTTGTTTGTCAGAATTTATACAAAGGCAATGCACATTATTTCGAGAACATACATTGTAGAACATTATGCTTCCCAACCAGGACAAGCACTTTCCTGGGGTACTTGGAATGCTTTCAGACATTCAGAGGTGAAATATTTGTGGTCAGTTTTTAATAATATTGAGAGATTTTATGAAAACAATAAACACAAGTTACAGATGACAATAGTCCACTAGGTAACCCATTTATTTACCTAAAACCTGAAGATAGTGTGTACTTTCCCAATTGTAGGGAGTACTAAAACCCTGGTATAATCCAAAGTTCAATGAATTCAGAAAACCCCAGCCATATTTAATTATTGCCATTATCAGACTCCAGAATTGGGCTTGCAGTGTCTCCAAAAGTCGCTGTTTCCTTTAGGCTAAAAACCTCTCAGTTGACTTTTTATATTTAGTAGAGTTTCAATGTGATGTGCAGGAATTCAAGCTGTTAATGGGAAGTGTGTCCTCATCAGCTCAAACATCTTCTGATGGATAAATTACTTCATTAGATAACATCATTGATTAGCTAAAAAGGCCACTCATTTAGTTTTAATCATGGAAAAGTGGGCAGTGATGTGCAATCCAAATGACTTTTTCTTCTTCTCTTTGTTTGGCTCTTCATCTGTGCCCCAGGAGTTCAGCTTTTCTCAGGTGTGGACTGCTCACCAGCGCCCCCTGCAGTGTGCCTTCTCTCTTGAGCGCTACAGCCACCACTCTTCGACTCATCTCTCCTGCAAGATCGGCATCAGGCAGGTCGAAGGTGACGAGCAACTCCTCCAGATCTACACGTCTGTCCTGGAGGTGAGTGGGCAGCGGAGAGCTTGTTAATGGCTTATTTTATTACACAGAATAACTCTTGATTTGATTTAGAGGTCTGTTTAATGAGCCACTCAGGGAGCTTTTGCGCACATGTGAAAGCATCTTGATACCATCTTGTCCTTGTCTCATTTTAAGACTGTAGTGTTTGCAGTGATTGCTCTTAAGCACTTGTTATGTTTGTCTTTTTCACACCAGAATGAAAAGGGAGTGGTACCTTTTTGCAGCCAAGCGGACTGCAGCATCACCTCACAGACAGGGTCAAGGGCCTTTAAAATCCCTCCATCCATTCGTCAGCGGATTAGTGCTACTTTTGACTCAGCTAATGCCAAGGGGAAGGACTGGCAGCTGTTAGCTCAAAAACTCCAAATAAGCAGGTAATGTATTTGCACAAGTTTCACCTTAGCAGTTTAAATTGTTATGTTAATAGCTAAGTTGCTAGTTTGTATGCAGGAGAATAACCAACATCCACAATATGAGAAATACTATCAATATACAATAAAACATAAATAACTGGCCAATAAAATAAACTAAGAACAGAAAACATAAACCATAACCAACACCAACCTAAAACATGCATTGCTAAAATCCTCCCGCTACTGTACTTCACACTGAGCAAATTGCAGTGACTTTCAAATTTTTCACACCAAGTACCTGTTAATATAAAGTAACCAGATCACAAGTCTTAGACCTAAATTAGAGCTTAAATGGTATGAGATGGGTCTTGACCCATTTATTCCCAAATTTTTCCCAGACACAAAAATATCCAAATCATGTGTCATTAGTGACCCTTTGAAACAATCAATCAGAATTTTTAGAAATTTTCATGGGAAAATGTTTAAAAAAGTGTGTTTTATGTTCGGTCACAATTGTGACCGGTGGGATAATGGGTTGTACTAACCATTGGACAAACTCATTATAGGTCTGATTGAGGTGTGCAGTGTTTTTCTGTGTTTGTGCATGTGTGTGGGGAGTGGGGGGTAGGAGTATTCCACTGACAGCCAGGGCTACTCAAATGATGGCCCGCGGGCCATATGTGGCCCTCTAGACAGTGTGAATTGGCCCATTATCGAAAACTGGGACAACGTTCTAGAAAAATCTATAGGATACACTGTTTCTTGCAAACTGTGAACAGAGGTTCAATCTGCAGCAGTAGTTCTGAGACTGAATACAGGTCTGATTGACTTGTGCAGTGTGTTGGGGTGTGTGTGCAGGCGTGGTGTAGGTAGGGTGTCTGTGTGTGGATATTTGTTGGGGTAGGGTGAGTTTGCTTGAAGGGGAAAGTAGGTTGGGTTGGGGAAGGAGGTTGGTGAGGTCTGATCAAAAGGAGACCATCCTTCTATTCATGCTCTGTTTGCATAACTTCTGCATATGCATTCAACAGTCTTGTTGGCAAAAAGCATGTTTCTCCTTCATAGTCCATGTCTGACTCATCACTATCACAGTCACTGCTGACAGCCTCTTTCTTTACCCAGTTTTTATACTAATTCCAGTGGCTCAGAGAATAGACTTTAAAAAAGCTCTGCTTGTGTTTAAGTCTCTCCATGGACTAGCACCAAAGTACATCTCTGACATGTTAGTGCTGCATGAACCATCTCGCACTCTGACGACCTCAGGGACCGGCCTCCTGCAGGTGCCCAGAGTCAGGACTAAACGTGAACCAGAGTCAGGACTAAACGTGGACCAGTCAGAACTAAACACGGACCAGAGTTAGGACTAAACACAGACCAGAGTCAGGACTAAACACGAACCAGAGTCAGGACTAAACACGGACCAGAGTCAGGACTAAACGTGGACCAGAGTCAGGACTAAACACAGACCAGAGTCAGGACTAAACACGAACCAGAGTCAGGACTAAACACGAACCAGAGTCAGGACTAAACGTGGACCAGAGTCAGGACTTAACACGAACCAGAGTCAGGACTAACACGGACCAGAGTCAGGACTAAACGTGGACCAGAGTCAGGACTAACGAACCAGAGTCAGGACTAAACACGAACCAGAGTCAGGACTAAACACGAACCAGAGTCAGGACTAAACACGAACCAGAGTCAGGACTAAACATGGACCAGAGTCAGGACTAAACACGAACCAGAGTCAGGACTAAACACGGACCAGAGTCAGGACTAAACGTGGACCAGAGTCAGGACTAAACACGGACCAGACTAAACACGAACCAGAGTCAGGACTAAACACGAACCAGAGTCAGGACTAAACGTGGAACCAGAGTCAGGACTAAACACGGACCAGAGTCAGGACTAAACGTGGACCAGAGTCAGGACTAAACACAGACCAGAGTCAGGACTAAACACGAACCAGAGTCAGGACTAAACACGAACCAGAGTCAGGACTAAACGTGGACCAGAGTCAGGACTTAACACGAACCAGAGTCAGGACTAAACACGGACCAGAGTCAGGACTAAACGTGGACCAGAGTCAGGACTAAACACGAACCAGAGTCAGGACTAAACACGAACCAGAGTCAGGACTAAACACGGACTAAACACGAACCAGAGTCAGGACTAAACACGAACCAGAGTCAGGACTAAACACGAACCAGAGTCAGGACTAAACACGAACCAGAGTCAGGACTAAACACGAACCAGAGTCAGGACTAAACACGAACCAGAGTCAGGACTAAACACGGACCAGAGTCAGGACTAAACGTGGACCAGAGTCAGGACTAAACACGGACCAGAGTCAGGACTAAACACGAACCAGAGTCAGGACTAAACACGAACCAGAGTCAGGACTAAACGTGACCAGAGTCAGGACTAAACACGGACCAGAGTCAGGACTAAACGTGGACCAGAGTCAGGACTAAACACAGACCAGAGTCAGGACTAAACACGAACCAGAGTCAGGACTAAACACGAACCAGAGTCAGGACTAAACGTGGACAGAGTCAGGACTTAACACGAACCAGAGTCAGGACTAAACACGGACCAGAGTCAGGACTAAACGTGGACCAGAGTCAGGACTAAACACGAACCAGAGTCAGGACTCAGACTAAACAGCAGAGTCAGATACAGAACAGATCAGGACTAAACAGAACCAGAGTCAGGACTAAACACGAAGACAAACAGACAGAGTCAGGACTAAACACGAACCAGAGTCAGGACTAAGTACCAATCAGACAAACGACCAGAGTCAGGACTAAACACGAACCAGAGTCAGGACTAAACACGAACCAGATCAGGACTAAACGTGGACCAGAGTCAGGACTTAACACGAACAGAGTCAGGACTAAACACGGACCAGAGTCAGGACTAAACACGGACCAGAGTCAGGACTAAACATGGGGAATCAGCGTTTCAGTTTTATGCGGCTAAGATCTGAAACAGTCTTACTGAAGATGTAAGACAGGCCTCGACTGTGACATGGTTCGAATCTCGGCTCAAAACATTTCTTTTTATCTGTGCATATGACTGAAATGCTTTGTCTGCACTCTTTATTTCTTTAAAGTACATTTTATGATGATTTTTTAATTATATTTTTAAATAATGTTTTGTTTTTGTATTGTATTTGATGACTCTTTACCTGCCTTGTAAAGCACTTTGAATAGCTTTGTGTATGAATTGTGCAATACAAATACATTTGCCTTGTCTTTTCTTCTCATTTTGAGAAATGGCTGCAATATTGCATGCATTCTCTGGAAATTCTTCTTGATCCTGCAAATCAAGAACCTCAATCAAAGTAAATCTAAAAGAAAGCAAAAAGTTTGGTAGTTACCTACCTTTCTGGTGTGTGTGCCTGTGTAGAGGTGTGTGAGGGTGTGTGTATGAATGATAGGGTATATAAAATTGGGTAAAACTAGTTAGCATGCAAACATTTGCATGCACAGTATGTGTTTGTAGTTGCTAAAAGGAAAGTTGCAGTATAGGCAGGAAGCTAGGTAGCAGACCTACTTTTTCTTGGGATCTGAGTGTGTGGGGTGGATGGAGGGGTGGTTGTGTGTGGGGGGATGTCTGGGTGTGGGGTGTAGGGGGTATGTGCCTGAAATTAGGTAAAAACTTAGATGGCAGCACAAAATAAGATAGAAAGGTTGGCCTGAGTGTGTTAGCATGTACATACAATGGATATTCCCACCGGTCACTGTTGCCGCTGAGATGTTTGTGAGTTTTGTGACCACATTAAATAAAGTTAGTAATTGTAAAATAATACATCAATACTAGAGACCTTAAACATGATGTGTACCAAAAATCAATGTTCTATCTTTATGTTAAGATACTTTACTAACTCTTTCTTGGGAGCGTTCTTGCTGCCATCTTCTTCTCTGGGCGTATGTGAGTTTACAGTAAACATGTGAAACTGCACATATTTCTTTGAGACCCTTTATTGTTTTAATATTTGTTGGAAAAACATTGATAGATCATTCAGAAACATTTTTATAGCCTTAGAAATGAAGATTTTTTCGGTCACAATGGTGGGATTAAATGGGTTAACACTGGAAAACCATAGATAAGGCAGTTCTAAAGGATGCTTAGCCAAAATAAGGACCAAAACATGAATACATTTTTCTCTAAGAAATATATACAGTATTCAAACTGCAGATGGCTTCAAGTATCACCACGTAGCACAGTTTGAGACACAGTGCTGTATTGTAATTGTTTTATGGCATTGTGTGAAAAATAAGTCTCACTTTAAAAACTATTAAAAACATTGCTTTTTAGTTTAAGCAGTGTCTCTGATCTAATCTTTCATCATCGACCAACCATTCCTCCCTGAGTAAAGTACCGCTCAGCTGATTTCATTTTAGATCTGGAAGCACATGAACACAGAAGAAATGATCAAAACTGAGAGAAAGAAGGTATCGAAGCCAACTCTGGCAAAGTCACATAAACTATAGATGTCTGACAAAAATCTGAAAGATGGTCTGACTGTTCAGCCAGTGGCAAGACAATGTGCTGATGTTGGTGTTGCTCATTAGCAGTGTTTCTGCATGAGCTCCATCCTCCGGCTTGCTACCGAACCCAGCAGGGGTCAGGCAGGTCTTCTTCTGCGTGGGCTGAGGAGGCCTTTTCCTGTTTGGTAATGGTGATATCTATTTGTGCTTCTAAAAGCAGTCAATAATCAAGCGCTTAAAGCTATGAAGAGCATTAGATCAGGGCAGTCAGCTCCGAGAAGCACTTGAGAAGAAATAAAGAAAGCGGGAAATTGCCTTGAAAGTACATATTCTCAGTAACTGACAAAATAAACATGAACCAGCACAGCAAGAAGATTATTAAGGAATTCAGTGTTGACAACAGACCTCTGTGCCCTAGGAATGGGAAAAGATTACTAAGGTTCTGGTCGTTAAGCACATCAGTAGGCATGCAATATGCAAGCCACTCTTTAGTTAGGCTGATCAACCAACAGTATTTATCTGAATTAAAGAGGAAGTCACTGGCAAAGAAGGATTTAGGATGTAGGAAAAGTATACAGTTCAGAGGACATTACCCTAATGAAACAGTGCACTCTGTTGGATGAAAGTGCAAATGACACATCACTGCACTGTTCAGCAATCAATACAAGCGTATAATCATGTTTATTCTGTATAATCATAATAATATATTATATGTTTATACTGTATAATCATAAAAATAAGAATTATATATATATATATATATATATATATATATATATATATATTTCTTATTTTTATAATATAAACATCTAGGTTCTTTTAGCGTTTCCCTCAAATTTCCTATAGAATAAAATTTTGATTGACACTGTTAATAGATTAATATAGACACATATAGCTAGGGCTGTGCAATTAATCGAATTTCAATTTCAATTATGATTATTGCTGTAAGTGTTTACAAAAATTGTGTAATCGTGATTATGAACCGTAACTAATGAATTTGTAAGCGTGACTGTTTCTTTACAATTGTAGAATACTTTACAACGGTCCATTTTTATAAGATATTTCATTTCATCTCATACTCTGTACTGTTTTTCAGCAAATAATCGTTTAAATAATCATGATTTCAATTATTCTTTAAATAATCGAGATTATTATTTTCATTGTAATCGAGCAGCCCTACATATAGCTTAGTACTGTATATTTGTAAACTGCATAGTGAGTTTCTTGTTTCTTGTCTGTAGGAATCTGTGCTACTTCGCCTGTCAGGAGAGCCCTTCGTCAGTCATCCTGAGCTTGTGGGAGGCCCAGCACCAGGGCGCAGCGGATCTGGACTCTTTGGCCAGTGCTCTGGAGGAGATCAGCAGAGTTCAGGCGAGCAGGACAGACTCTCTAGGCCACAGCGAGGAGGAATTAGGCTCACTGGACTCAGAGCTCAATCATCTGGGATAACAGTTTCACTTCTGTGCGAGTTTTTGTCATGAAACACATGATGGAGAGATAACACAAGATGTTGAACCTTTTGATAAACCAAATAATAAACTGCACTGGAATCTTTGTGAAAAGCTATCTCTTTTTTCCATAAAGACGCTAAAATGAAGCATTTTGGACTTGGTGCATATCTGTTGATTCCTGACAAGATCATTTCTGGGATGGTATTCACGGATTATGGATATGTGTGTTGGACTTGCCATATATCATATGATGGAGTATGTTTTTGACAGACTGCCAATCAATCATGCCACAGTGGTGATCTCCCTCCAGGATCAGATTCTTGGGCACCTGCCCTTCCACAGTCCTCTCTGCTGTCAAAACATTCACTCATGTCATTCAGTTGGCCTTTTTCAGCTCCTCTGCTCACTGGCTAAGATTACTGTTGCTGGGAAATATATTGGGTATTCAGTACATTGCCAAACCGCTCATACTAGAAATATCAAACACTTACCTTACGGCAAAGACAACATGGCATTTGATCCTTTTTGTCTGTTTTTTTTTTTTTTTTTTTTGTAATGACAAAGAAATATTGGCATGTTTGGGTGTTAAAATTAGTCAATGAATTGTTCAGCCACGCAATTCTTTTTTTAACCTTGACATTAGCTTACTTTGTTACATGTTAGGTTGTATTTGTTTTTTACTTTTTGTTTTGCTGAAAATTAGATGCAGAAATACAATGAACACTCACTCTAACAGACAGGCATTGATTCCCAGAAGGATTGGCATACGGCATAACAGAAAAGCTCTGATTTTGTCATCATCTATTGTTTCACTCGTCCTTAAGCTAATAAAGTGACTTTGTGTTAAACTCTGTGTGACTCTTTTCAACTACTTCACTCATTTATCATCAGTGAACAAGCTTTGCTATGCTAAGACTTCTTGATAATTCCCACCAATACATGCCGTTAGGTATATCTCCAGCTATGTATCCTGCCAGCTAGCACACATTGGAGATGGGTCCCGAGCGTGCACTGCGGCGATCATGTCTGAGGAGTGCTCGAGGCATTGAGGTGGGTCAATGCAGAGACAATTTCTACGGGAATAATGTACTAACTTACTTCTATACTGATTTAACATTCTGTAACAAAGAGGCTCTTCTAATTACTGCTGCTGGTTGATTCATCCATTTATAAAAAAATAACTATAGGAGGCAAGCATGATATCTGCCCTTATCATAATATCTGCTGTTATGCTTTAAGCCTGTTGTATTCCTTTTTGTGTTAAATGTAGGTTTGATTTTACATTTCAAAAATAAGAAGTGGTGTAATAAGTAATAAGAAATAAAAGTTGACTGAAACTTGCATTATTTATCTATTTTTAGACTATTATTTAGTAGACTACTACAAAAACAGGGTTAGGATGAATGACCATCTGTCACAGAGCAGGAGAGAGTGACTTGTGGACTTGTCCTTGAAATGCAGTCCTTCTCCAGGGTTTTTTTGACAACCAATTTATATATTTGATTAATGCGCAAAGATTGTTATTTAACAATTTCATTTTTAAAAGGAACAACAATAAATCACATAGACATACCATGTTTGCAAAAGTACGTGTTGTATTGAATATTTATTTTGAATTCACTATGAGTTAGTCTGTATTTCAAATTGCGATGTTCAACCACCAGATGGGGCTATTTGCCCTTCACCATCAGAATCATGTTTCGCAGCTCTTCTGTGGCTGAGTTGTCTGAGCCGCTTTAAGTGAACCGGTTTGAAGGATCTGGGCTGATGGAAACATGGCTTAAGATGGTGCTCACATACAATCTAATTTAGTCAGGTATGAGTAATTTTTTTAAACTACTGTCTGAGTCTCTGGCTTGAGAGAGACTAAGAGAGATGGAGAGAGAGGAAAAAAACTGGTAGTGTTCAAAGTCTAATACTATTGATTCCTAACATAATTTTACCACAATTAATGGGGGTCTTAAACAAGAAATTACTGTATAGCAGACCTGGGCAAACTGTGGCCCGGGGGCCAGATGTGGCCCTCCGTCTGTTTTTTCTGGCCCTCGAGAGGTTTATAAAAATAGCTTTTAATGTTTGTTTTTGATTGATTTAGCTTGAATCATGTATGTATCAGTGTACTTTCTAAGATCACTATAAATTAACAAAATAATAATGAAATAGCCCATTTGAGCCTACATTGGCACTTTATTAGGCCTATTTTTTAAGTTTCATGACAAATTCTTCAGCCATAAATGCTTTGAAATTAAAAAAGAGGTTAAATCTTCTCTAGTCAAAATGACTCAAATTCAGATTAAAATTCAAGCCCAAGCTATTTTAAGCAGTAGTAGATATATTCATTTTTTGCAGTCGGGTAAAATGTTGAATTTGTTTCAGCAATTTGACCTTCGCATTTTGTCTGCATTTGAATATGGATCTCAGAGAAAAACATTGCCCACCTCTGTGACATTTTCTGCACATAATGTGTGTTTTGCCGGAATTTATTAAGCTCAAAATCATTACAAGACTTTTCAAGAAAGGTCAAAAATGGCTCTGTTATTTCTTTAATCTCTTTTTCCTCAGTATTGATGGTATAATGGTTGTTTTATTCATTTTAACAATGGTTATGATTTTTTTTATACTTAGTAAAGACAAGGCAAATTTATTTGTATAGCACGATACTCAGAGCAACTCAAAGTGCTTCAAAAACAGTAATGATTAGATTGTGAAATAACAGAACTAGTCCATTATTAATTGTTTTAATTATGAACTCATATCTCAGATCAGATGTTTTCTTTCTAATTTACTCAGTAACATTGTTTCCAAATACTTTTTTGCTCTTCCTAGATTGACTCTCTCATTGTTCATCTTCTTGAGTAAGAACATTTCAGAGCTAACATTACTCTGCATTTGTTTTCAGTGTTTTGTGAAATTCAGTTCATCTCTGTGCTTCAGTTTATCTGTAGTCACAATGATCTCCTCGTTGCTTTTCTGATGTTATTCAGCCATGCAGAATGTGTCCCAGCCGGATGTCATCTGTCCCATTCTGCCAAACGGACAGGCAGCAGCTTTTCCCAGCATGCTCTCTGCCTCCCTCTTCCCCTCCAGACACTACACACACACACATGCACACAAACAGGGCCCTCTAACCCAGCGCTCAGGCCCTGCCACTGGACAACTGCTCTGACTCATAACAGATTAAAGATGACTCTCTTCTCTCACTTTCTCCCCCCCCAACACCCCCCCTCTCACCCTTTTCGCTCTCTCCACATCTTTTCTTTCCATGGTGGATGAAAGGCCTCCCAGACACCCACTCCATGCACATACCATTCAGGCCAGGACACACAGGAAGTCTATGTGCTGTGCAGAGGGGAGAGGGCAGGGAGGGGGTGTGGAGAGAGGGGGAAGGGGGGGTAGAGCAAAGGAGGAGTGGGGCAAATGCAAGTCATGTGAAGCTCATGAGAACTAACCTACAAAAGTTACAATCTTGTTTTTCTATTTTGCTGGCTTGTTTCTCCTTTAGTTGCTCCTTCTTCCCATCACGGACACACTCTTAATCTTATCTCTTCCTTTCCTGTTTCCATGGAGACTTGTTTGTATTTGGGGAACTAATTTTTTGTCATGAGATAGTCAGTCATTAAAACTAAAGTCCTATGTACATGACTCAGTTATGCCCATAACAAGTTGAGATAATTTGTTTTCATACTTCATTACTATACATTTGTCACAGCAACATTAACGTGTTTTATACAACTTTTGCTGAATTCCAACTTAAGTTTTTCCACTTGTTAGTTTACCTCTCTTCAGACTTTCTGCAAGAGGCGCCATGCAATTTAGCTGAGATTAGCCTGAGCCCAAATTTGCCATGGAACTGTGAATAATTGCATCACGTGGAAAGGCGTACTGGTGCATTTGTGACTGTGGCACATCCAGTGAGTGGGTGGCTACAGCAGCCTGAGCGAGCACACAGCGGCGTCACGTCGCATGCTTTGAATTACTGTACATTTGTGGCTGGTGGAGCGTCTGCTGCCAACTGTCTCTGTGTGGATCAGACAGCTAGCATCAGCAATGTGGGCTCTGCCATGAGGCCTGCTCTAATTCCTTGGTTTTTCCAACACTCTCCACTGTGGGTCTGTCTGCTGCTCTCAATGCACAAATACTCCATTTATCTTCCTCACTCATTCTCAGTTATCATTATGATTTTCTCCAAAACTCAGACGAAGGAATCTCACACACTGACACCCACTCACATTCTTTTATCAGGTTCACACACTGATTTCTGAGGCCAAAGGTAACATATAACAAACACATAAATTTATCTAAACAAAGCAGACATGGATCTATGCTATTAGAATGTCTTGTCATTAAAGTTGGAATATCTGATTTTAGACCACAAAATACAAAATCTGTACAACTAGCTCCTAGCTTTAAAGGAGCCCTATTGTGATTTTTCTGTGTATTTAGGAGGAAACTATGCAGAGCAATAACTCACATTTTATTTGTTGTAAAACTCAAAAATGATCTAAAACAGGTCCATGGTAGAAACAGGTTCATGGACTTCCTGTTCAAAACAGCAGAATTGATAAGTTTGCCTCTTCATTGTAGAATTTAACTTTAAAAGGCTACAGCAGGCTATTCAACTAGATTTTATAGAGGGCCAGTTTTTACCGAGGACCATGGCTTCTGGGCCATAACACAACAAAGGCACAATTTTGCACCAAATAGTGATTTTGGTTTAGAATTAGGTTTATTTGGGCGTACTTTTAACTGTCTTCAAGTAAGATTTGCCAATACAACAAGAGCAAAGTGGATTGTTTGTTCAATTTATCACTGGACTATAATAATAAATACAACTGGAATTGACAAAAAAAAAAAGGATCAGATTCTCGGAGGGCCGATTTGGCACCCGGGTCTTAAGTTGAATAGGCCTGGGCTACAGACTTTAAAATACCATTTATTGTTGTTGGAAAGTGGCTACTTGACAGTTTTGAACCCTGTATGTTTTACTTGGAATCTGAATTTCAGAGAGACCTCAAGTAAATACAGAGGAAGTGGGAGTGGATAGGTGACAGGTGAAGACATTGATTTTCTGAGCACTCAAGCATCAGCTGCAGGACAATACAAGATTACTCAAACATGCATGAATCAATCCAAATACAACTTTGGATAAACTAATGAGGAGAGAACAAGGTAACCATTAAAAACTCAAAAAAGTAGATTTCACCTTATAGGTCTCCTTTAACTGACCTAATCAACCATGGCTTTAGAAGAGCAAAGTGAAACTGAGGCGGACCATTAAGCACAGCCAATCAGAACACCTCTTTCAGCTGTCTATGAGATTCGTTTATTATTACTAGATTCAGGCAGTAGTCTAACTCCAAGCTTTTTGTCACAAAATGCCACTGTTGTGTAAATTCTTTGGTAGAAAAGATAACATTTATTATAGATACTATGGCTTTAAATAAAGTCTATGGAAGACAAGCTCTAAAATGAATAGGAAAGAGTATGTGCTAGTTTGATGTAAAAGTTGATCAATGTATATTTTAGGACTTCCCTCTATAAAATTATGTAATATTTTGCATGTTATGCAGACTGTCTTTCAATTTAGTAACTTATACAACAAACAGTGCACTGCCCAGCTTTGTTCAGAGCTTACGAATGCCAGTAAAATCTCCCTCTTGTTTGATTTTCAACATCACCTCGGCATTGTCTGTGTACACAGTCTGACGGCCGGTTAATCTCCACTGACTGAAGTCTGTCTTTTACACAACCTCCTGAAGCAGCTCGGCTCAGGTGATGAATCAGGCCACATTACAGCAGTGAAGGCCTTGCCCAGGTGCCAGGGGAAAGTACTGCGCATGACATCACAGAGGCCCTAACAAAGAGCAGCATTCCTCTGTCTATCGTAATCCTGCGTGTTAATGTACAGCCCACTTCAACCAGACAGCACCAGTCAACAGGCGCTCTCTCAGCAAACTACAGGTTAACCTCTATTTCAGAGGGCTAAAGCAAACAAGGACAGAGCTTTGATTGTGACCCTTCACCGGCATGTGTGTGTGTGAGGAGGGGTATCTGTGTTTGCTAGAGGAAGTCGCAAAGACAATAAGACACTTGACAATGTATTTCCAGCTTATTTTTGCCAGGAACTTCAGCATCATTTGTACTGAGCTTTTGTCAAACAGTTGGATTTTTCCCATCGGAGCCACAACAGCATGAGAACGGTGCACAGATAATGTCTCATCACAAAGTCTGTTGGTTGGGAAACAAATGAAAACAGACATGAATAACATAAACATAGACTTCAGAAAATGTATCGTTTTTGTTTTTTTTCCAGCTCTGTAACGTTCAGGGGTGAGCTTTTGCACATTTATTTTTGACCTCTTCTTGTGAACCTTGAGAACATTGACCCTGCTGCTGCTGCGGCTGCTGTTGTTTTTCTTAACAATTTCATCTTCAGAGGTCTGCAAACATATTACTGTTGACTCTGAACCCAAGGAATCCATTTACAAGTCACTAGCCATCCATTTAAACAGAAAAATAAATCATGAAAAACATAGTTTGTTAGTGTTGCTGTGGCCTACCTGGGACTATGTTTTGTTCACACATGTTCCTATTTAGGCTGTCTTCTCTTGATTATTCACTTCTGATATCTTTAAGTGGAAACTCAGAGTACTCCACTGTGTTTTTAAATTGCACACACCGCCACTAGAATCATTTGAATATTTTCTTATTTGCCTTTGCTGACTTTAAAGGTGCACTAACTTTCTGGCGGTGAAAAATCAACTACTGAATTAGAAAGATAAAACCATACTTTGAGACATTCTGAATCTATCTAATTACAATTTGCTATATTGTGGTAAAAATACAGCTACACTAATTTTTTTTTTAGAAACAAACATGAGCGAGTCTATTTTAGGACCATGCAAGCCTGTTCAAAGTAAAGAACCAGATTTTTATTATTTATTTAGTGCAACAAAAAACCTATACAACAAAAACATGCTTTTATTCAAGTATCGTTGGCCAAAAGTTGCACCTTTAAAGTTGCAGCTATTATTTCAGCATCATTTAAACTCCTTCACTTCTCATTGTAACATATTGAAGAATTTTTGATAATGTCATTTTAACAAAGACAATTTTCCAAACGCGACAAATTACAGTTATTCGAGTTGCGTAATGTAGTAAAGCTGTTCAACTGAGAATAAAATAAACTCTGGGCATGTTTTTGACAAGGTAACAACATTTATATCTGACATCATTATGCAGCAGCACAGTGGGTAAATATGGACATTGATTGTGCACTTAAAAAGACAAGAAAGGTTTGTATTTTTCATCACATGTGTACCTCAACTATGAGAGCTAGAATCTGAAGAAAGAAAGCAAAAATATGTGTAATGTGTGATTTTTAAGCAGTGTATTTGTATATTCTTGTATTATTTAAATATTTGGACAACTGTAGAGAATTCTGCCTGTCTCAAGCCAGTTATTTCTTCTTCAAGATGTTCTTCTATTTTCTACTTGTTAAATGTCTTACTGACACCTGTTTGAACTGATCTGAGTAAAAGAAATCTGTCCACACCAAACAGTCAGATCGCAACATTATGGCCTAGACCACAGAGCTGTCTAAGGACAAAGAAAACAAGACAGAGCTAAGCAGCTCTTTTTTATTGCCAGTACAGTTAGAGTACAAAATATTGAGTTAAACTACTTATTTTCCACAAGAACATACCACAGGTCACTTACAGACAAAGCTTTGATTGTATGATGTTCTTATTCTATACCATTTATAGGCCTTTATAATTTCAAGATTTAATCAGAATAATGCACAACATGATCCAGTATTTTGAGACAATGTTTGCACTAATGCAAAGAACTCTAAACAAAGGACCATCAATTACACTGCATATATACAAAGATTGTTTCTGCTTGTTCCTGTGAGTAACAAGCGAAACAATAGCCAGCAGCGTCACAAGATAAAGTCAGCGGTGCTCACAAAGTTTCTCTTCCTTTTATCTCGTCTGTCTTTCCTTCTCAACTGCAGACATAGAAAAAGTCCTGAAGGTTCAATAAAACATCTATTGGGCTGTGAAAGCATAAGTATAATTTAAAGCCTTTGTGTGTGTGTGTGTTTTATGGTTGTTGTTTAGTGCTCATCAGTTTCTTTTTGGTTTTCAGCCTCTTCATTCTCAATGTGGTGAATTTGCAAGTATGAACACACCTTTATTTTTCATATCCATGAATCCACTAAAACTACCCTCCCCACATAAACAAAGAGTAACCAAAGTAGATGCAAATGTACCACACATTTTTATAGCTGCTCACATCCAGAAGTGTATTAAAACACCCTCTTTCTTTCTTTCTTTCTTTCTTTCTTTCTTTTTTCTTGTTTTGTTTTACTCATTAACCCCGCTGCCGTAAACACAGACAGACTCAGGATAAGCCTCCAAATAACTCAATCATACATTTCCTGTTTTTAAGCACGTAGTTGGTGACCTCAGAAGGAGGAGCACAGGATGTGTCCAAGTGGAGGACACAAATTTCCTAGATAGATTTAACTTGAACGGCACTTCACTTTGTCAGGACACTCTGGGACGAATCCAAAATAATGTTGTTTATTTGACACTCGTTACAGACCGGTCACTGATTCATCTTCCCTCATGTTGACCTTTTCTCCTGTCTTCTTACTTCCTCTAAATCCAAAAACATGTGGCCACTGCACTGTGGTGTGAATTGCTAGTAAATATTTCCATCCAGTGTCATTTAGTTCAGTAAACGTCTCTCTGTTTACACTTCAGAATGCGTCAGTTGCTGTCAAATCATGTCAAACCAGATGGCATTGACTCAAAATGCAACTTTTGTGCAAATTGCCCAATCACAGCTCTTTCACCACCTCAGCCTGACATGTGGCCAAGTCCAGTCCAGTTTGAGCAGCTCACCTCCTTGTTTGTTTTTTGATTGTTTGTTTTGTAAATGACCCTGGAATAGAGCCCTGCCGCTGGCCAAGCATTTCCCTATGTCCCCTCCCTGCTCAGCTCAGCCCAGCCACTCGAGATAAGATGTTGTCTGCAGGAACTATTTAAGAGAGGATGCCTAATTAGAAACCCTATGCAAGTTTAAAAAAACTAATTTCCCCTTGAGTGTAGTGAATTAAAAAATACAGTCTAAAACAAAAAAAACAATCTATGAAATAATTTACTGTTGTATTTTAAATGTATTTTGTATTGTTATGAAGTGAGATGGTTCAAATGCAGTTTGTCTTGCCTGAGTCAGCAGCAGTAAGAGCGCAGTTGTATATGAAGATACTTATCCCAGCCGGGGTATCAGACTTTTTATTTTATATTAGTAATAGGGATGGGACGATTCACTTAGGTTATTTTGCAGCCACAATTTTCAATGTTGTTTGTTTATTTATGTAACATTTTTTTTTTACCTTAAGACGTAAAATCAAGTTAATGAATGACATAAGCAATGTTAGTGCTCAGAACTTCTATTTTTATGAAATTTGAACAGTAAACAGTAATGATTAATGTCCATATTTAGAGGTCCACCATCAGTTGTTAACACACACAATAATGCATATGTCAGGTCTTGCACATACGCTTTGTTTCTTCAGACATTGTGGCTATTATTGTATTATTGTGAGTATTATACAACTACAGAGTGTGTGTAAGTCAGAGGCTGCATGAGCAAAACAGATGGATTCTGGACTTTTGATTCAATCGCTGCAAACTTTGAGCAATTTTTGAAGTTTTCAAACTATTTTCCATCTCTAATTAGTAAACGTTTCTTTTCCACCAAGTAATACATGTATACACTGCCACTACATAACAAAACAGACCATTCTGTACTGTGTGAACCCAACAAAAAAAAAAAAAAAAAAAAAACAAAAAAATAAATAATAAATAACACAGCGCTCTGGTGTGCTTATATGGCCCACCTCAGTTCCACTTTGCTGTATGAAAAATGGTTCAAACTGTACCAAAAATTAATTCATGTGGATATGTGAAGGATTTAAAATGATATGACAGGATTTTAGGATGTTCTGCTTTTACAATGATATTATTGCCTACTGTAACGACAAAAACAGTTTTACATTAATCAACACAAGCGTGGAGAAATGTTTGAAAAAATGTTGAAAATAACTAAGTAAAAAAGAGTGGTAAGCTGATGACCTGACGAGGACATAACATATTCTCATGAGAAACCTAATTGCATGAGCTTCTAAATACAGATTTAACAAAATGAATGTGTGTAATTGCAATTCTCAAATAGAAAGCTCCTGTTGCATTAGAAAAGTTTTGCTCCATGGCTAGCAGGCAACTTCCTGGGTGTGATGTCATAACAGGAAGTACATTTAAAAAACATTAAAATTGGGATGAAATTAGTTCTTTAGTTTTTATATTTATTTTAATATTGCAACTTCTCACTTCTAACCCAGGCCATTAATGCAATATGTTGGTTTTAGAGCAGGTTTAATAACTATGAAAGAACAATACATTCTGAGAAGCCAATATTTTCTTCCTATTAACATACAATTTAATTAAATCTATTAAGCAATAATACATCTTCAAGAGCAGATAAGATACTGTTGTTGTTTCCAAACGAATGTTTATGCTGACAGAGCAAACTGTAAGAGAAAAAAAAGTGCAAATACTGTACTATACTTTCCTCTCTGAACTTTAGAAAACTCTAGTCTAAATTGTTGTTAGTTCTGCACTGTTCTTATTTCATTCAGAACCACTTTGAACATTTAAGCAGCATTAGCATCAGGCAAGATTGGTTTGATTTTTCCCCTATGTAATTTCTTTTGCAGCCACTAGATAGAGCTCTAACGCCTGACCTGTGGGAAACACATGTCTATTATGTGCTTTCTGCACTTTTTTTAAGGTCCCAATCTATAAGATGCCAAAGTAAGTGGTTGTCAATTTTAAAAGATAGAAGCAGTGCAATGATAATCACATTCTCCTTTAACTGAGGGATATACAAATCAGTTTTATCAGGAGTTTGCACACAGCCAAAGCAAACAACTCTGGGGTAACTTCAACTAAAAAAGAATGATTTTGTTTAACTTGTGTTATCACAGACAGAGATCACTTATTGACCCATTTGTTGCTTATTAAACAACCATTACTAGTTAGTTACACATTACACGTACACAGTTTATGTTTTATAAATTATTGAAGCAAATATGATAGCACCACCAAGCCACAACAACAGGTGAAAAGATAAAGCAACTACTCTGCCCTTATTAACTTCAATTGAAAATCTGTATCAACTTTTACGGGTAGGCTGCACATGCTGCTTGAGTATTATTTCTAACGCTGCGCTCTGATTGGCTGCGCAGGCGCGTGACGCATGTTGCCTATCACTTCTCCGAGCAAAAGTCTTTCCTTCACCTCAGTTCGCGCTGCTCTTCCAATGAAAAAAGCTTCTAAACTTCGTCCACGGGACCGTTAGGTACATGAAAGAAGCTGGATAACGGATAACCTCACCGTTTGGGACACCGTCACTAGTTTGTTTTAATGTAACGCCGTTTTGGAGACCTTAAAAGCTGGTTCGATACGCAAAGTCCAAGTCCAGGGTTTCATCTCGAAGTTCCCAAGATGAACTTCGATCCGGTGATCGGGAAACTTGTTGTAAGTAACTTTTTAAACTTGTTCGTAACATTTCAAGCATGTCCAAAAGTAAAGTTACATCTTGTCGTGTTACATGTTGCTATAACACATCTGGAAAGCGCCAAGTTGACCAGAAACGTGCTTTTAAGTGTGTATTTGATTACTTTTTTACTTTGTCGTTCCTGTCAACATAAGTGTATGTATTTGTTTTGACCTATTGTCAGTTTTATGGACTTGCACAGTTCTGGATTTATTTATTCAAGCATGTCTTTTGCTGTTGGGACACATGGGACGCTCAAATCACAGCCCAGGCCTCTCTCTCTGTGTGTGTGTGTGTGTGCGTGCACGTCCAAGTGAAGATGAAACAGCAGCCCATTGTCCCGCAAGACCTCGAACACAGGAAGCAACATTTTGTTTGTTATTGATGATGAATAAGGTTAGTGTTTATTCCAGCAGCAGCAGAAGACTCCAGACAAACTGACGTGAAGCAGCTGGTAGTGTGCTCTGTCCTGAGAAAAGTATGAGAGCTGCATATGCTAGATCATTCACTCAACTTTACATTCACCATCTGCGTTGGACATCATGTGGTCATGCTGCTCAGACATCCAGCAAATGATGGCTTTGTGTGGCACAGCGGATGTAAGATGACAAAATGAGCTTTAGCCTTTACACAAGAAAGCAATTACTCTGCACAATTTGGCCATAATTTGGGATTTCTAGAGACAAATCGTTTTAAAATCATGAGTGTGACCCTCAAAAGCTTACTGCACCTTTCCACTTAGCCAGGCAAAGCTGCAAATTCCCTAACAGTTTTTTCCAATAAAGTTAATTCCATACTCAGACTTCTTTCGCTCTGTGGCTGTTGTTTTTTCCAACTGTGCCGCTGCCAATCCTGACACTGTGTGCTTGATGTGTATGACAACTTGTGTGCAGCCAGCGAAATTATCTCGCAAATAGTTCCAAAATAAATAAGATGCCTATATATTCCTTCTCCCAAACAAAATGGAGGAGCCAGTTATACAGTATCTTCTTCACATATCTTTCCACAGAGAAGCTAGAGTTGTTTTGATCTCCACACAAACAGTCTTCATCTCCTGATGTGCCTGGAGCTTTCCTGTTTGTTTTCGCCATTGTCCAGCGCGCTTTTTAAGTCATGCAGTGTTCCATTACTGAAATCAGATTTGCTTCGTCGGGTGGCAAAGTCAATGTTTATCTCTTCTCTAAACCACAGTGCATTCTGGGAGGGGGGCTGTTGCTGTGAGGAAACTTGTCCCCCATCAAACTCCAAACACACACACATACACCCCCTGAAATTGTTGAAGTGTACGTGCCTGGCTGTCCAGTAAACTTCCTGCCCAGTGTACACAGATTGGCTGATATTAGTGGCATCAGGCAGCCTCTGAGATTTATCATGGCTGCACAAATGTACACGAGATTGTAATCTGTTGTTGCTTACTGTATGTTTGGGTGTTGGTTCACACAGGAAATATCCCCCTCTGTCCCACTGGACGAGGCTGAGGGCAGG
This sequence comes from Mugilogobius chulae, assembly GCA_038363315.1. NCBI lineage: Eukaryota > Metazoa > Chordata > Actinopteri > Gobiiformes > Gobiidae > Mugilogobius > Mugilogobius chulae. The sequence goes on from CM076409.1 coordinate 22,021,355, forward strand.
ACGAGCTTTGGGGACGGGCTCGATCTTAAGTATGTCACTCGGGAAAGAGACTAGTGGTCAGCAAACAGACCGTGAGTGTTGCACTGGCTTGTATTCTGCACAGAGACTATGTGAACTTTGTGGGACCCTGTGTCTGTGGCATCTGTCTGATGCAACCTAGTGCAATAGACAGATAGGACAGTAGGTTGTCAGGAACTGTGATCTTTGGACCAGTACAATGTTTATTTCAGCTGCTTCTTCAGAGAGGTAGTGGCATTACTCTTGGGCTGCTGCTGCTATAGAATTTATCAAAATTTAATCTGGGGTTTCAACCAGGACTCTACAATATTTAAATTAATCAAAATTGCAATTTGAATAGTTGCAGTTGGTAAACCTACGTGCTGCAGTTAATTAGCTAACATGGTGTCCTCTGAAAAGACAAACAAATGTAAAATATCACTACTGGTTGAGTTTAGTCCCCAAGCGTGAAATATATGAGTTTCTTCCTATAATAGTGCATTATCATACAAATCAAATGCCAATTGTGATGCTAGCCAGAAAAACTAGTTAGATGTTTTTCCCCTTTAGAAAAAATAAGCTTAGTTTTAGTTATTTCAGGAATAAACAATAAGATCTTACAATTGTGTTCATAATGATGAGGCCACTTGCTCTTCCCCTTAACATAAGTCAGATTCCAATCTACAAAGGATCTTACAATAAAAATGTGCTTGAAATGACCAATAAATATTTTAACTAGTTACTTAGTTTTGGGTAGATAGTGTAGAAGTAATAGTTTGAAATAATCATCATTTCTATCATGAGCCAAATTCTTAAACATATTTGCCATTTTTCAACAGAACAGAGTCAGTGTACAGCTGCACAGACTCATCAGAAAAAAAGACAAGTAAAATGGTTTTTTTTGGAGGGGAAATGAAAATCAATTCCTACACATGGCCCATAGGTAGAATAGATTGGTAATTGTGATTTACTTAGTTTTTGTAAGTGCAATGTTATAAATCGATGAATTTTATATTTTTTATTTATATTTTTTATATAAAACGTTAGAGCCAAATTTGCCAATGGCTCTTTATATACAGGAAAGCATGTCATAACTCTTTTGTTTAGTATGGTTTCTTGTGCTGTGATGTTACGCGGTGTTTAGAGAGTGCTGACTCACAGAGGGAGCGCCACCTGTTCAGGTGTAATGCATACCTGAGGAGCTCAGTCAGAGCTCACAGATCACTTTATACAGAGCTGAGATAAGCTCATGTATGATGTCAATGTGTCACACGTAAATCATTGACACAAACATAAACCCACTGCCCTTTTAAAAACCATATTACAGTGAATGGGCATTACAGTGTTTCAAAAGTGTTTTCATTGGACTAACATACATACTGTAGTCTATGTGTGATGGTGACATCTTGAATTGGAACAGAGCTGTATTAACTAATGTTAATAGACTATTCTGCCATTTTTTTTACAAATAAAAATGTATTTTATTTGTAATGCACTTTACATTTTCAAGAAATCTAGAAGTGCTTCAGCAACAAGGAGAATAAAAGAAAGTTCCAACACAAAACAAAAATAAAATATTTTACATTTAGTAAACGCTAAAACTCTGAAAACATTGTAAAAGGTTTTTGTCACAAAAGGCTTGTCAATATAAGTCTTTTATAAAAATCTGATCAATTTCACATACAAAAAATGTGTATAGACAAGTAAATGTATTTATTTATTTTTTTTTTTTTGTTTTGTTTATTTTGTCTTGGTTTTAACAGATTTGTCGAGTAAAATGATATGCAGAGTTCTTTTTTAGTATTTTTTGCTAAATTTGCTAAATTCAAGAAAATATGTTCTTATTTAATACTTATTTTGCAGTAACACAACACTTTCCATTTAGAAGTAATATATATATATATTTTTAATTTATTTTTCTAATTTCTAATTTCTTTTTACAAACCCTCTTCTCTCATCACTCGAGAAGCTTTGGAGTCTGTGCACAGTTAAGTAAACAATTATTCGATCACTAAATTAGTTGACGATTATTAGAAAAATGAATTAGTTGCAGCCGTAAAGAACTTTGTCTATGAAGAAATACTGTTGAGGTCAAGAGATTTGTGGAGAAATAGTTGAAGTTGTTAGTCGTTGCAGCGCTCGCAGCTCTGGCGTGCACTGAGTCATCTGATCGCTCAATCACATGAGTTTTCTTAAAGGACATTTGACTGCACTCAAATTGTCAAAAGATGGCATCAAGAGGAAGACTAGGTTCAAACTACTAGATACTTGTTTCAATCATATTTATTACTAAGAAAAATTTCATCAACATAGCCTCACAAAATGTGATCTTTCTGGTTGGTCTCATCTTGATCTTTATTAGAACTATTACGACCACAAAGTGTTTTAGTATAATTCTCTCATCAGTATTCCTTCTCATCAGGTTTTCCTTTGCTTACAAAATCAAATTTAAGTTTTTGTATTCACATTTAATGTGCGGTATTGGTCTTTTACAACTCAACCAAAATCACAAAAAATTACAAAGCCAGAAAAATTGTTATCGTATCACAATTTAGGAAATGCACGAGTTAGACGTTAAAATCTCACAATACAACCTTCTACTTCTTATGTTCTTCTACACTGGCCTTTTGGCTTTATAAATACTAGACTAAACCATCATTTAACTTAAAATATCTTAGTACTAAAAGCAAATGAGGACTATTTCTTTGGATTTTATTTTCAAAGCAAAACTTGGGACAAAAATTGAAGTTACATTCTAACTATAACTTCTTCATAAAACTGAATATTACTCTATTAACATTTGTTTTTAGCATTACATAGTAGACCTTTTAACACAGGCAATCATTACAATGTAGTATTGAAAGTAAAAGGAAATGAACATTGATGTCTGTGTTGTGTGTGATTACAGTCACAGCTGCAAATCTTGCAAAGACTAAGCAGACTTAAGTCTTTTTATTGTCGTGTGGGGGCTTTATGGGAACAGGTGGGTGCACTCTCACATTCACTTCATATATTACTGCACATGTCATATTATACTTGATAAAGCAAGATTAGTCATAGGAAGTAATGTGTTAATGTAGAGTACAGCATTTTTTGTTTTTGGCTATTTTAGTGCAAACTGAGTGAATTAGTTTCAGGTCAAAAGATTCACAAGCCCCCTGTTTTTTTTACTTTGCAACTGTTTAAGTAAAGAATAAAGCTGTAGTCGACCAAAGAAATTCTTGGTTGACTAAAGATATGTCCCATCGATTGATTGATTAATTGAATAAAAAGGGGCGTGGTTAAAGCTAAAAAGTCTGACCCAAGCAAAAATACTAAAAATCTAATGGAGTTCATGCAAAGACAACAATTTGTACACAAAATTAATGATATTTCATGGTATAAAAGCAGATCAGACTTATGATTCTGTCCCAAATCCTTAGAACTGCAACCTTAATCACAATATGACGTTTCACCAAAATATGAGAAAGATGAGCTCGCAATTTTTATGTGTGTCTCACTGCAAAGGCCAATGTCATTTTTAGACTGTGTGTGACATGAGCGTGGATTGCTCACACAAAAGGGTGCACTGATTACAAACACACTTGCTGTCAAACTGTCCAACTCTCAGCTCATCCTGTCTCCCCTCTTCTTTTCTTTGCTTTTTTTGAAAATATGTTTGTGGGTGAAGTTTAGATTAGAGCAATTAGTTAGAAGTTTAGGGGGTTAGAGCAATTATCTTTTACAGACTATTTACTTGTTGTCTTTGAGCTGTTATTCACTCAGAGCATGACAGTGATTGACCAATAGATTGCATTCACAATAAGATGACGTCATAAGGTGAGCCGGTGAACATAGAGCCAGTTTTTTTCCCTATAAAAAAATTTTTTTAGTTCACACATTTTCAGTCTTGTGATGTCTATCAGTGAGTACGTTACAAAAAATGTACACAAAATTAGTTTTAGCTTCCCTATTAAGTGTTGTTTTCCTGTAATGTTTGATGTCACATGAATGCAACCGAGCAGTGAGTGGTAAAATTGTCAGTGTTTGAACAGATTTAATAGAGAATCACAATATGAAGTATCACTAAAATTAAAGAGAGATGAGCTCACAATTAAACTTTTATCACAGTATTACCCAGCCCTAATTGCAACACATATTTCAAAAATGTAATAAAAAAAAAGATATATAGATAGAGATATGTATATACTGTATATTTGTGTCCATATTGGCCCACCCTTATGAGGCAGCACCTTGCAGACTTAATTTGTTTTATTATGTCTTTGCATTCTTTTCTTTTTGTCAAGAGAATAAAACATATGAATTGTCTTAGAACAAACTCAACCTTTGTCACAAGGAGAATAGATGGGTGTTTACAAAGCTATAAATCCCACGGAGAATCTAGCTTTTGATGGCCACTTAGGCTCTTGTTGATCCTCTCCGAGCCACATATTCTACATTTTTGCTGTCGAGTGTTTATAGAGAAAGCTGTAAACCGCCTGTTCGTCAGGGCCCTTTTCTCTTTGACACAAAGTGGAGCTTTTATGGAGCTAATGCGATTGTCTGTGAAGCGAGGTAATGGATTCCTGTGCATAGTTGAATCTATTAGTCATTCATTTCCACTGGTTTTGTCCTGATCTTGTGAGCTGCTCCTGCTGCTGTGTAAATGTGGAGCCTCTGATCAGGATTTGAAAAGGCTAACCTAATAGACTTTAACGCTCAGGAATCTCAGCCTGTGACAAAGTCCAAACCTTTGACTATGACTCATTTGTTGAATGTGTGATATCACCCTGAGAAACCACCAAGACCACTTAAACCTCTCATAACAAACAAGGTGAAAGTGAGTGTCCCCAACCGCCTGACAACAGCTTTATGTCTTCAGAAGAAAAGAAGAGGGGACCTTTAGTGGTTAACTTTGACGTCAACAGACAGGTTGTTTGCGTGTTTGTTGGCGATAGTACATTGAATGTTACTGAACTGCTTGTGACACGGTGTCACACTCATCTAATCAGTGAAGCATACCTCCCGAGGAAACAGAAGAATTTGTGTGCTGCTTCCCTGAGTTATAAATATCCGGGCGAGCTAACGGATATGTTGTAGCTCAAATGGGTGCCGAGTGCCGACTGCGGCTGCTGCTAGTGAGGGGGGACCGTTTGGAGCTGAACCCTGCTGCATGAAGCCCTCGTATTGTCTTGAGCTTCCTGTGCTCCCTGAAAGGAGGGGCGAGGGCTTTTCACACGCTCCCACATGTAAGCTGTGTGTCGGCGTGTTGTGTGTACGCCGCGCGTGTTCCTCCGAGTGTGCGCACAAAGTTTTAGTGTCACAAGGTTGCGGTTTTCACACTGTAAGTGCAAGTGTTTGACAGTGATATACAAGTCATTGTCTTTAGTGTTTCTCAGAAGTGGTCTCTATCAATTGTTACAAAGCGTCACACCATGTTGTCCTCTTCATAATAGAAAGATTCTGTGTAAACAAGGCTGTTCAAATGTCCCACTGTTTCTACACAATAGTGCTAAAATTAGATGTAATCAAACATTTTCAGTGGGGCGTAAATAGAATATCCTGTAAAAAAAAAGAAGAAAAAAAAAAAACTCAACTTTTTTATTTTATGTGTGGGTGAGTGTGTGTATGTTTGGGTGAGGGGTACAAAAAAGATTAGAGATCATAATTCTGTATTTTACAAAGTATAACTAAACACTTCAAATTGAAGTGAATCGCCAAATATTTTAATGCATATTTATTAATCAAAATTAAACTTTTTCTATGTCAGCAAAACAATTGTAACAATTATATTTATTATTATTTATTTATTTATTTATTTATTTAGTTTATTATTTTATTTATTTATTTATTTATTTATTTATTTATTTATTTATTTATTTATTTATTTATATGTAAGAAGTTAAGTTAATGCCCCTAGATATTGGTCTCAAATTATTATTAGCTGGGACTGTGTGAATAATTTAATTAAAATTTTGTGTAACTGAGTCAAGATTATTATCATTAGTTCTTATGTGCATTCATAGCGCATGTACCGGAGTGTTTCTTTAGTGGAAAATGATACCAATAGAAGTTATGCAGATGACATCACAGCATTCTAAATATTAGAACTAAGAGTCAAGAAATGAGAGTCAATAGAAAGAACATTTTCTCCTGTAAGAGCTCAAAGTAAAGCTAAAACAGGAAAAAAAAAAAAACACTACAGTTGCTGAATGCTGAGTACCGACATGTAAAAAGAGAAAATTTGTTTAACAAACAGTGGTAGAAAAACAGATAAACAGCAAGACTTTAACTTCTCTCACATTTACCACAGGCATAGAGATAACTCACAGTTGAACTTATTACCTTTTCTTTAAAAAAATATGTTTTGAGCCTGTTTGTTGCAGTTATCATCACCAACTGTCATGGCAAACAAGTTGTTGCCTCGACGACAGAAAGAAGTTAATTTTTTTTATTGCTTTACCTATTCACCTTATTCTGCACTGAAAAGAAAAGTGGACAGTTCAAAATAAGGTGAATAGTTTGCCGCTTATTCTAAATATTCAAATTAAAGAATGTCTATGCATAGCCTCTACTGCTCTATATCCTGAGTTATGTAGAATGACACTGATAAGCATGACTCGTGCATTGTCAGAAACCCAGAGCTGAAGGAATGATAATGGTACTTGAGATGACCTCCATGTGGCAGCTGTAGCGCAGATGCTTGTGTATGAAATGTTCTATGGAGAAACGTCTTTCTTGTGGTTGAGTGAGACATTGTACAAATAGTATGAATCTATGTTCGTCTGACACTTTCAAGTTCAGATCAAGTGTTTGACAGGAGCGGCAGTAGTGGAAAAACATGTTTGTTCTAGCTAGGGCTGGGCAATCTGGGAAAAAATATAATCACGATTTTTTTCTTATATCAATCGATCTCGATTTTCGATTCGATTTAGCTTAACCTTTTCAAAAACAAATGAAAAATGCCATTCATGAACATAAACGAAACTAAAACTTTATTATGTCCCATTTATTAGATTTTTTTGAAGTTTTATATCATTATTCTGTCTCTAAGATTGACTTTGCTCCAAACTACACATTTTTATTGACAAAAGTTCGGTTTTCGATCTTTCGATTCAAGATCCACCACCAAATAATTGACGATTCGTTTCGATTCGATCTCGATCTCTCGATTTTTCGATTAATGGCACAGCCCTAGTTCTAGCCCTCCTCTGTCATGTGTTCTCTCCTTAAACATCACCAGGATGAAGCACTGAAATTCCTCAACATTACATGGAAATAAAGTGATTAGGTCTGGTCCACTCACAGATGTAATGTTCTCTGCTTCTGAGGATCTACCTGATTTTGTTATAGCTACTTCATTGAGTGAGAAAATATTGGCAAGATTTGCTTTGCTAAATATTGACAAGATTTGATTTGCTTTTACTGGATATTATTATTATTATTAGTAGTAGTAGTAGTAGTAGTAGTAGTATTAGTTAGTATTAGCATTTTTTTATTTTAATTTATTTATTTTTTCAAGTAACTCGTCTTTTTGGGACAGGTTGTAGGAGATGTGATGTAATTAAATGCATCATGCAATTGTATATCAGTCACGGTGATTGAATTCATATGTTCAGTGTTCAATATGCATCTCCCTGGGTTATGTTCTGTGCTCTCTACTTAACGTATTTGTTTCTGTGTAAAAAGCTGTAAGCATTTAAATCACAGTGTAAAAGGCCCATTGATAACTTAGGTCAACTGAGAGGATGTGCTGTGATTGAGTCCTAAATGCATTCTTAGTGGACATGGCATGTGTAAGGATTGTGCCAAATCGCTTGGGAAGAACCCAGGGTCTTTGGAGGAAATGGAGAGGAACTACTGTTGTCAAGTAAAGAGAAAGTCCCTGGTTATTCTATTGTAGCTTTTATTAGTTTAACTTGTGCCCACACAAGCAAGCAGCTTCACTCTAATACTCATGGGAGCACAAAAGCACATTGTTTTGACTAATAATCTGTTGCTAAACTCTCATTGTACAACAGAGACAGGCAAAGCTCTGGATCTGTGCTGGAGTCTTTCCAGGGCCTGTGGCTTTAGAGGCTCTGTACACTGAGGTTATGGTCACTCTGTTTTTCCTCAAATGTTTCTCGAGGTAAAATCTCACCACATTGTGGCTGCCCATGGTCTTTAGACATTTGTAACATCATTGGGATTGTGGTCAGCACATCTCATGTTGTCAACTTATGTTAGAAAGGTGTTAGGCTAAAAGTTACTTCAATACTGTGAAGTGATTTGTGTGAAATGAAGAGGAGAAAATAACTATTCAAATAGAGACCATTTACCATTACATCACAATGTGATATTTATTGCCAACAAACATGCTTATTTAGAAAGAAATAGAAAGATTATTAGTTTGGAACAAAGAGATTCTCATCCCTGCAGGTCCTTTTGACTTCAGAGCCCTTTGTTCAGGACACAATGCCTCGCAGCTAGACAAGGGCTTTGCGGGTCACTGTGGGTGGAGTCTGTAACCCTAAGGTGTGTCTGCCAACGTGAGTCGACAGGTGTGAGCTGAGGGCTGAGAGATTTTATCATCAGCAGTGTCAAATTTAGTCTAAACATTTGTACTGATGCATTTTACAAGCGTTAAGAAGTATTAAGGAAAAACAAGTGCACATGTGGCACTTTGTGTAACTTGGATTGTAGAAAAGTTGAATTGAGTGTTCCGCTCAAGAGGCACACGAGCAGCTGCACCTGACACTGTTTTGAATCACAAATCCTGACTTAGACAAAGACCGGAAATGATGTCAACATGTGCTTTCTATGTGCTGACACTTTCTTTAGACACCTGAAACACTGCATAATTAGTAATAAAACAATAAAAGTGTATGGTTATTAACATTACAATTATCATGTTTTATCTATATTGTATAATATGTGTTATTTCCACAAATACTCATTCATTTGCAATGTTGAAGTCCTATGTGTTGAGTGCTGCATTGTGAACAAGCTCCCCAAAGATTCCTAGCTTGGCTTTTCACACGGCCTTCTCCTCAGTGCCATTTCTATGGCTCAGTATCCAGGCGTGTAGTTATACACATGAAGTATTCAAGTCTAAGTCTGTGTCAAACAAGCTGTTAGCCCCCCTCACTCTCTGCTTGCTTCTCCTCTGCCTCCCCAGAATGTTTGGATAGATATAAATGGTGTGATTGTGACTGCAGTAGCTGCCGTCTGCCTGCTTCTCAGCGTCTTTGGAAAGTCTGACGTGAGCAGTGCAAGAGGAAGAAAGCAAAAGACAGAGGGGAAAGTTCTTTTGAACAACAAGGCATGGCGGACCTCCAGAGAGCCCAATGCAGCGTCAGAAGCGGCCTGGGTTAAAGCCTGTCCCTTATTCTCTGTTCATTCTTCTCCTAATTCTCCCACACTTTGTTTTTTTGACCAGTAATTCCCTGTAGATCATCCCCACCTTCATCGCCCTGTCTTCGATTTCTCACTTTTAAAACTCTTCCCTTTCGTCCCCTCAACCTGTCCCATTATCTGCTGCTTTAGTGGAGAGGGGGCGGGTGCACCGGAGACAAAACCTCCAAATGTAGGCCTCTCTTCTACCTCGGAGGTGTCGCGTTGCGTTCGAGGGTGCTCCGTGGCGGTGTCGCATGTCGTTGCATTCAAAGCTATGGGGTTTAAGAATGTGGGTCATTTGAAGTAGAGCCACTAAAGTGTGTTGTTTGCCAGTGAATAGGGCCTTCTCACATTGACATGGTGAAAAGCGTATGAATAAACACCAGTGCCTGGGGGCCACACTAAAGTGTTCAGCCGTATTCTTCTGTGTACCCCACCTACACAGGCCTTTTATTATCTGTTGGATAAATTGAGCGTTGGGATCACATTTGATATGCCACTATTTTGCTGCAATTGATCAGGCGTTGAAGCTATTAGGGATGCACAGATTCAGCTTTTTCACTTCTGATACCGATGTTGTTATCAGGTGTCAGCCGATACCCGATATCAACCAATACTTGTGTAGGCACTGAAATTGCTTTTTTTTTCTCCAAACATAGACATTTTATGTAGCTGTTACTTTTTTGTGCGAGTGACAACTTAACAACTTTGTGTGAGTAAAATGTCAACATTATGAGATATTCTGGAACATCAGCTCGGCAATTATCTCTTATGATGTCCAGTTAAAGTCACAATCAGGATATTGGCTGGGTCAATCATGGGACCAATACCAGATCCAGTAAAATGTCATGAATCGGCACCAATATTCAGTCCCAGTATAGGATAGTGCATCACTAGAGGCTGTATACAATAAAAAAAAATACAAGACTAACCTTGTGCTGCATACATGCTTAAGTTTTGTAAATGAATAGCTTTACATCTAAAACTTATATAGACTTAGCTGCTGTTTGCAGTTGGCGCTGTCTGGCTGCATGGTTTCTCTAATTGCTTTACCACAGCAGATGTTTAGCTCAGATGGTTCGAATTAAGCCAGAGATTGCTCACACAAGGTTTCTTATGAAGATAGACTCTCCTCTTTTACTGTCCATCTAATGACAGACTCTGTACCGTAAATACTGAATGTTGCTACTCTGTCTTCTTTGCCTTTGATCCAGTGCTGTTGGCGTTTCTGTTTGAGGGCTATGCAGCTGAGATGGCCCCAGTCCCACAATGGTCTGCTGAGGATTTTAGAAACTCTACCCTGACGAGGCACCGGACATGTGTGGAAAATGAGCAATATCTTCACCTGCGACTGTGCTGCCTCAACTGCCACGCTGGTGAGCTCAAAACTGACCACATGGAAAAACAGAAGCAATGTAGAAATGTATTAGCAGTAAATAAATTCTAATGTCACTAATTTTTGAAAGAAGGAATGTAGAAAGAAAAATAAAATACAGCACCATGACTCATCTTTAGTCGTTCATTTTGCTTTCAGTAGGGATACCTATCTTGGAAGAGAAATACTCCAAATGCCCCCATTTTACATTCGGATGGTGTTCTTTGGGTTGTAGTCAGCCATCTTTTTTTCTTCAAACGCCAAAAAGCTCAGTTTAGTTTCATCGAACCATGCTATCTTTTGCCTCCTGAGTGTTGTTTAAAATACATACTTTAAAAAAAGTATATAATATAGTTTGCCCTCAAGATTTTTCACATTTTGCTTTGTGTTCTGTAAACACTTGACAATAAAGGGTTTTTCTTCACAGCAGGTTCAAGTTGTTTATGGCATGACTCAAACCAGTGTCAAAGGTCAAACTTCAGAACATCGGTTGGGTCTTGTGCTTCACCTAATATTACATACACAGCTCATGTGGATTCACTCTAAAAAAAAGCTCATTATTAAAATTTTGCAGTTACCGAGGAGATGCAAGGATCAGGCAAATCAATTATTCGGTTTTAAGATCTACAGAAACACCCCAATGTCATACAATTAAACAACACAGTCAGTGTGAAAAGTTTACCAAAATAACTTATTCTAGTGTTAAATCAAACCCTAAGATTAAGCTTAAGTAAGAAATGATTTACAGTTGCTAAAATGTTATTACTTCCTAATATATGAGTAGCAAAGATGAAAACTGTTCAGCATCATCATTATTACAACTTTTCTATTATTTTACTGCATCCTAATGTCATGCATGTATTTGTTTTTCAGGAACATTTGTACAGAAGGCCTGTGAACGAGACCAAGAGCAGGGCACGTGTCTCCCATGTGAACACGGACAGACGTACACAGAGCACTCCAACGGGATGAACCGCTGTTTGCCCTGTACTCACTGTCGCTCAGGTACACCACCTCCTTTATCAAGCTAAAGTATTACAAACAGGGATCGAGGGTTAATTTTTTCTATTGGTCTTCCTCACTACTTATTAATAAAAATGTCTTATATTTTGAGCCTAACGGGACAATGTGCTGACCATTTGGCAAATTATTTCTTTAGATTTTTTGCAGCTTGCGACAAAACAAAGTGAGGGTTGCCACGACTGTCGCTCATAAAGACGCCACTTTAGAAGTTTTGTGGCCCCAGTGCTGGCCTTTCTCTGACGCCTCTGAGTGTTGGGACTCGGAGGCTCTAAGCACTAGAGATGCTGCGGCGGTTTGACGGCCAGGGAGCGAAAGTGTGACAGTAATACTTTGAGTTGAAGAGACGCAGATAGAACACGGCAGATTCTAATGAGGACAGAACTTAGAGAAGTGCATCGTTGTGCTTAAAGATTTCCTTTGGAAGCGCCTTCTACATTATTAGCACACACTGGAGCCCTGTATACATTTGCACTTTTCCTGTAGTAGTAGTACAAACAGGATTTTTTTTAAACTAATACTGTAAGATTTGGTTGTGGTGGTTCTATTATTTCTAAATGTGGGGTTCAGGGCTTTATAGGAAGACTTGTCCTTATAACAAACATACTGTAAGTAAATCCACACTAAGTCCACAGACATTATCATTTTGTACTTTATTTTTGAACTTTAATCTGAGATTGTATCATTTTCTACAATAATCTGGGAGTAAAAACATTCTATATCATTTTGCATTTAGAGTAAATTATTATTAGGAGGCCATCACAATTTTAAGGAGAATAGTGGATTGTAAAGTGGTAAATAACAGATTTGGGAATGTGAAAGATGTACCTTTTCTTGTCTTACTTTGAAACAAAAATAGCATCATCATAATCAGACACTGATCAATTTGACTGAATCAGCATAGAGTTGTACGTACCAGATTCAGACAGGAGACACATTCAATAAAGCTCCCACTAATTCAGTCCAGAGCTATTAAAATGGCATCAATGAAGTCTGTTCCTCAAACCTGTTCTCCAAAGATACTACATTGTTTGGGAAAGTCAATACCTTTTTGTGTGTGCCCCCGCCCCTTTGGACCCACTCATAAAAATGTGATCTTATGATGTACACGGAGTAGCAGGGAGTGTCTTTGTTGTTTTGTTCTCAGTGCACTGCGCGAGCATGTTGCCTGTCCCTGTAGAGTTGCTGGTGTCTATCTTACCTGGCTGCACAGGGTGTGGCGGTGTCCCATTGTCTCCCATACTGGGGCGTCTTTGTGCCCCTGTGAAAGGCTGGAGCCACAGAAAAGAGACTACTGTTACATAGGATGTGTTTTGGAGCTCTGTCCTTGGTGTTTTTAGAAAAGATCTTTGTTCTTGATCTTAGTTCTTATTTTTTTGCCTTCTTAATAGTCATTCAGCCCAAAAACCTGTGCCCCTTTTGCTACAAAACTGTCAATTATAAACTTATGTTAAGTATTTTTTGTACACAGACAGGAAATCTAATATGTACTCTCTCTCCTTAGCAATAGACCTTTTCATATTGTGGTGGAGAACAAAAACTGCATGAATTATTCAAATAGACAGGATGCAGAGAAAGAGTGTTTATACAAAGTTCAGAGATTTACATATCGACTTGAATTTGAGTTTGAATGCTTAAGCTTTTTGTAAACAAGCTCTCTGTGCCCCAGGCGATTGAACCCTAGTGCTTGAACTCCAAAACAAATTTAAGAATATTTTTAAAGCCATCTGCCTGACTCTTCCATGATGTTTTCTAACGAACAATTTCTGCTAAGATTGTCTGTGTTTAGTTGTGTAACAAAAACAAATCGCCTTCTATCTTATGAAGTTTCAAGGTTCACTGAGTTTTCAAACTATTGTCAAACTTTTTGTCCAAACTTCTTTCATCAGACAATTGAAATCTGAGAAATGTCAGAATAGAATTCGGTTTGACAGTTCTTGGCACCACTGATTTGGTTTGTAAAGGTCAAGGTTGCATTGCTTATGCTCATGGGTCTGATATGTAAGGAATGAGTGAGAGCGTTTCATCAGATGAGCCAAGCATACACTAGAAAGTATACATAGTACCTACTATTCTCTATAGGCAATCAAACAATCAAATACTGTATATGACGTTTTACAAATCCAGTGTCAAACAAAAATTTAAGTCTCTAAATATTGCAGCCAAATTTTACGATTCAGACAGGCAGAGGAATGAAAAGAATCTTTGTCGTGAATTTATAATCATTTTGTGTTATATCCTTTCACAGTTAATAAGTTCATAATTTCTTGTAAATAGAAATAGTGTTGTCTAACTGATGTGCTGCAGGCCAAAAAAGAGTATTAAAGTAGATTATTAAACATATTAGCTCTAAATTAACCGCCCTAGAGCATATTACAACAATTTGAGCTGTGTTTTTGGTCAGACGTGAATTGTATTATCATTTTTTTTTTGCTTAAATATTTAGTACACAAAAGAAATCATCTAGGCATTGGAGTCTTTTAAAGTAAAATTACTTTGGCAATTTTTCCATGCAGATACATCCGTTTTATGCCTTACAGAAGAGACCCTCTTCCAAGTCTAATCAGAATCCCTTTTGGGGAGATGCAAGCCAAAACAGAATAAAGACACATTTTTTGTATACTGTTCTGGTTTAAGAAAAACATATCAATATCAATGTTTTTCAATCCTTTTTCCTGTTTACAAACTGTAATTCTTTAGTTTTCTTCTATTGACTGTTTATTTCTTGCCTTGCCACAGATGAGATTGAAACAGCCTCCTGCACCACCACAACTGACACCAGATGCCAGTGTCGACCGGGCACCTTCTGTGTGCCAGACCAGGCCTGTGAGGTCTGCAAACGCTGCGCCAAGTGAGTGACTTTAATCAACTTCTATTTAAATATGCTCTTCCTTTTGTTAATCCATTGATTTGATTTGTAGATGCAAACCAGGAGAAGACGAGGTGAAAAAGTGCACTCCCTTCTCCAACACAGTGTGCCGAAAACGAGACCCATCTCCCACCCCAAAATCTCCAACTGCCCCTTTTCCGACAACCACCTCTCCGTCGTCTGTCGGTAAGACCTTCACCGGACAATTATTTTAATGTTTTTAAATAAATAATTGTGTGTATTGTGAATCTAAGTTGCGGTCTTTGTTTTGCAGTTATTCCCATTTTTATCATCATCTTTGTGATCTTTGTCATCGCTGTAATTGGAGTTGCTCTTTGGTGGTTTGTAATGAAACAGCAGTCGTGTGAAAGTCCATGTAAGTTTCTATGCATTCTCTTTTCTCTTATGTAATAGACAACACTTAATAATGAATGTTTCTGCTGTTTATAGGTTCTGGAAGTCAATGTGAATCCAGTGAGATAGTAAAGATTCCAATTGTAAGTGGACCCTTTTTTTTCAGTATTCCTGGTTTTTCTTTCTATGGCATTATGATCTGTGTTTAAATCCACTTGTCACTGTGAACAGGACGAGAGTGGGGACACTGCAGAGGAGAGACAAAACAACCAAAATGCAGGTCTGGAGGGAGAGGAGCCCCGTCCAGAATCTCGACCGCTGCTTCAGGAGACACAGTCTGGTCTGACCAAAGCCTCACCACCCCTGGAGGACGAGGACCGAGGACTTGGGACAGTTTGCCCAACACTACCAGCTCATCTCAGACCAGCCTGCCAGGCCTGCCCACTGGAGCCTCGTCAGGAAACTCACCACATCAGAGCCCGAGTCCTCCCAGGCTCACACCAGCTGCCATCGTAAGAATTCATCATCTATATTTGACTTAGGACTAGTACTGGTAGTAAGATTTTTCTTTTTTCTTTCTGACTTTAAGGTGTAAAATTTACTGTTAGATTTGATTTTGTTTTGTAACTAGTTGTCAAATTGTTTTTCATCTTCTGTGGTCTCACTATAAGCTTACATCTGATAGTCTTAGGATCCACTTGAGGCCTCATTTATCAGTCAAGTGCTAAAATGCAAGTGCAAACTGATAAAAATTTGCTTTTTTGTGACCTTTTTTTTCTCAATTTACTATTGGAAATAGGGATGTAACAATAATATGGTCATCACCTGACAATATAAAACAGCATGACTTGCATTAAAAATAGTTACCGTAATTTCTGGATTATAAGCCGCTACTTTTTTCCTAAGCTTTGAACTTTGCGGCCCATACAACAATGCAGCAAAATGATAGATTCTCATAGACTTACTATTAACATGTGCGGCCTATATATGCACTTTATCACTTTTCTTATTTAAATTTAGTTGGTGCGGCTTATATTCAGGTGCGCTCAATAGGGCAAAAAATACGGTAATTATAGAACATTGACGCACATTTTATGCTTAAAAACAAAACAAAAAAACATAAACATTCAAAATATTTTAATAAACAAAGAAACAAAACCTTAGAGCCAATATGGTGAGAGAGAAATTTAGTTTGAAGCGATGAATTTGCTCCAATAGAAAGAATCACTGAATGACTAAAAAAAATAATGATTGGTAAATATAGCTTTAAAGGTGCAATGCGCAACCTTTGGACCCAAAAAAAAAAAACTTAAATAAATGCATGTCTTTGTCATTTTGTCGTTTTTGTTACACTAAATAACTGATAAAAATCGGGGGTTTCACATGGACTGGGTTTGAATGGCCACAAAATTGACTATTATTTGACTTGCAGGAGGGCCCGAACACAGTTTTTCCACAATAAAGCAGTTTCTTTGACAAATTTTTTTCTATATGGCATAAAATGCATTTATTTATATTCAGAAAGTCCCAAAGTATAGTTTTAACTTTCTAATTCTACTAAATTGTGTGAATGAGTTTTCACCTCCAGAAAGTTACACAGTGCACTTTTAATGTTTATTATTGTTAGCCACATCCCAATATCGTGGGCTCTCTCTGTAATATTGTGATATCATGATAAATATCGTGTTGTGAGCAACAAAAAAAGGTATCTTGAGATTTGCATATTGTTACATCCTTAACTAGAAGATGCACATGAAACATTTCCCATAAAACCAATATGCATCACCTCAAATTGAGACACAAATGAAAGTTATGTCAGGTTTTTGCTCCCTCTAACCTATTTTGCACATGAGCAAATGCTTGATAAATGAGGCCTATAATGGTTTAGTAATGTCTTTTTTGCTTCATTCTGTGACATTTATAAACATTTCTGTTTCTTTATTACAGGACAATCCTCTTCAGCATCGGCTTGTGCCTTTACAAGGTATGTTCATATCGGTCATAGTGATAAAGCAATTAACCACATTAAATTAGGCAGTTATTTACACTCTTGCGTTTAGTCCAAAACCAATTAGTACGTGGAAAAAGGGTTTACTAAGGTTCAACTCAGTACAGAGAGTTCAAACAATCTCTACTGCAGATCTCAAATTAACCGCTTGATAGATTAATAATCTCATGACAGTCAGGCCATCTCCAAACCCCCAGGCAACTGGAACATGCTCCCTCTTTTGCTTTTTGTTGTGCTTCATGCTAAATTAGAGACCACATGGCTTAACAAAGTTATTTCAATCCTCCAATACAATTTTATCTGTACATTCCCCCGAAGTCAATTGTTCAGAAATTCTTTACAAGATAGAAAGATAGTGTTTCCTGTATTTAATTATTTGTGAGAATGTGGCTTTGTCGAAATAATGACTTTAGTCTTGTCATACAACTAGAAAAGTATGTACTGTGTGAGTGTGTGTAAATTGCTGTACATAACAGCCCATTGTCTGTTGTTGCAGGGTCAGAAAAATCCCTCAAGAAGAGCTTTGATTTGTTTGACGAATACTTGGATGTGCGGATTCACAACAAGTTTTTTAGGCTGATTGGAGTCAGTGACAACCACATTCGTATAGCTGAGAACGGACCCCCTGGGGACAAAGTGTATGAACTGCTCAAGAACTGGATGCAGAGACAGGGACTCAAAGCAGACATCAATGACTTACTGGATGCTTTGCTCAGCATGGACCAGCGGCGATCTGCTGAAAACATTGCATCGGCCGCACTCAGGAGAGGCTACTACAAGCACGCAGACACACCATGAAAAAGTCTCAAATGTACTAAAGACAAGGAAATCTGAAAGCACACAGACGCCATCCGATTGTGACAGTGTGTCTGAAGAACAGGCTTACCTCTGTGTGGCAAAACAGCCATGTATTTCAAAGCCAGTAGTTTCAAAAAGAAAAAAGGGGAAGCCATATAGATGAGTGCGTGCGTGGACCACAAGACAATGAAATACAAGTACTGTGGTCAAAGAGACTGTTATGCTTTATGAAAGTTAGTTTGACTATGAAGCAAGCCACATCTTCAAGCTAAAATTTCGGGTTGTACTGTACTAGCAACAACAGCCGAAAAATACTGAAAGTTGAGATGTCTCTGGGCGTGTGTCACATATCTGGTTCTCTTTCCTGAATATAATACACGACCTAGGGACAAGAATATACACTGGTTTGTAGGAGTGGCATTATTTTGTCACGAATACAGTGCCTTTTTGATGCACTGACTTCTGGCACATGTAGAATGCTACAGCTAGGCCAAATATTATGTATATGTAGGTGTTTCTACTGGTGGCCAATCAAGACTAAGTGTTTAAGTGTAATGAAAGCATTACATTTAAAATTTGAGTATTGGACAGTTTTAAAGTTTAATAATTTCTTTCAGTTGTTCACACAAGAAGCCCTATGAGAAGGATTTTTACAAGCTGTGTCTCTCTTGATAACTTCTGTTATAATGTGTGTTCCACAGTTCAAAGGTCAATTTATTTATTCAAATATTTATTCAGTGAAAAATAATGAGCATTATTTATAACATTGCCAACCTATCAACCCTGAACAACACTAGTAAGTAATTATTGTGTTTAGTTCGAGGCTAAATTGACTGAACTCAGATGTGTGGTTAAAATGTGCAGTTTATTATTGTTGTGTAGACTTACATGCTCAGTTTTCTTTAAGATGGTAATAATCAAAGACATTAGAGTTGTTACACAGCATAACAATGCACAATATATCATTTCAAAAACTGCCATGTGTGTAGCAATCTGACTGACCAAGTATGATGCAGGTACTGATCATTTTGTCTTGGTTAGAATAGACTAAGATGATGAAGGAAACTTTTTTTCTGGATTAACAACAAAGCTCAAACTTATTGCCCCAACACTTGTGTACATGTTTGCAACATGCATTTGTATATATGAAACAAGACTATTAACAAACCAGAATTTATTTAGTGATTGATGAAGTTATTGAGAAGAACAGATGCACCTGCCAGAGTGTCTGCCAATGACTTTGTATTGTATCTTGTGTTGTGCCCATTGTTCTGCAGTAATGTACAGAGTTTAAAGAGTTTAAATATATAATATTGTTGGAATGATGCAACAGTGCTGGCACTGCCATCTATTGACAGACAATGAAAATGCAGCCTGCATCAGATTTTAGAGATGTTCAAACCATCTCACTGACAATTCAGTAACTCATCACTGTTTCTTGCACTATATGAAACGCTCTTGATCTGTCCCGATGTAGTAGAAGCAATTCAGTGAGTCAACTTTAGCACATTTTTCTTTTACTCTGCAGCACTTGATGTTTGATTGTTTTGTAACATTTCTGTGTTGTAGCCAAATCAATTGTGTGTCCTGAACTATTCAAGTCCATTCTATATTCACAACACATTTCCTAGCAAAAAATCGCTTCATTAGGTTCAGATATAAATCAAACCCACCCTGTTTATTTCCATTTCTAATAAATGTTTTGTACAAATGAGTCAGTTTCTGTCTTTTTTTTTCTACTTGTCAAATACACAAATATGCAAGGCAATGACAAGAAAACAGTCTAATGTTTGGGTTGGACAGAGAAGTTGCAGTGACGTAACACAACTCAGATCTGCTGATTAGTTATTCTGAACTCTTTTCATAACTCCATCAAAGTAGTAAAAGTGATTATATTCTGCATCATCCATCTCACCAGAGTGGAGACTTTCATATTTTCTACCAGCATGAAGTCCATGCATAGATTTCCTGTTAGATTTTTCCAGTCTGTCTTTGCAGTGCTGGAGCCCAGCTTCTGTCTGATGTATTAGTCCTCTGCACAGTGAAATGTCTCCAGCCTGCAATAAACATTAGGAAACTCTCAGGCATTTATACAATTTGTGAATCACAACTTTTTCATTCTTACCGTTCTGAGTTCAGCTTCCTCTGAAAAAGTTCTCTTGCTCGGAACAAACTCTTTTTCCTCCTCTTTTAGTTTTGTTTCATCTGGGGATTCTTCTCTCATTCGCAGTCCGAGTATTTGAAATGTAGATTGTGGTTGTATTGTTTGTCCTGCTGCTACAAATGTAAGCTCAGGGTCAGTCTCATGTTCTGTTTTGGTGCTTTTTTGAAGTTGTGAGTCCCATTTACTATTGAAGTCCTCTATAATTGCTGCTCTGTGCATCTCCTCGTTTGCTGTAGCATTTTCTATTTTTTGCACTGGTGTTGTGACCAGAGCTGTTTTGTTTTTCATATTATAATCAGATACAATATTATGTTTGGTTGTCTGTCTTATCTTTGGTGCTTTACTGATGACTTTCATTGGTGCACTGTCTTTCTGTAACGTCCCTGCTGCCATCATTTGCAGACTTTTTACTTTGATCTCCTGTTTTTGTGGGACAAGTTTTTTAATCAGAGACATTGTGTTTGTAGTCTGTATTTTCTGATATTTGTGAGGATCACTTGACCTGTTTGCTTCGATCTGTGTGGCTTTCTGGCAAGTTTTACAATTGTTTAGCATTTTTGCATTTACCCTCTTTTTGGTCTCAAATTGTGGTACAAATAGCTTGATAAGGTTTTTATTTAAAGCAGCTGAATGTATTTTCATCTTTTGCAACATTTGTGAGGCTTTGGGTAAAAATGCAAGAAAATGAGCTTTGCTTTTAATCTGTGGAAATTTGTGTTTCTCAAAATGGACTCTCTTAAATTGTAATGCTTTGAATGCTTCTCTCTTTTCCTCCATTCTAATTAGGTTTTTCATTTGAAATGCTATGTTTCTCTCTAACAGCCTTTTAGTCTTCCTGTTGTTCACATATTCAGGTTTCAAGCCGAACATTGACAACATAGATTGTTGTTGTTCTTCAGTGTTAAACAAGATCGACCAGAATCTATCACCAAGAAAAAGATTGAAGTCAAGAATTACACTTCTGCGTTCCTTTAGAGTTGATATAACCTGAAAAAAGGAAATAATTATCATACATATACATCTTTAAGCCTAATGCTATTAAAATACCTGTAATAAATCACGTTTCCTTGCATATTTCCTTCTTAGTTTAGGCATTGAAAAAGTCTTTGTCACAGCTCCACATCTGCAACTCATAAAAAAGTGCATCCAATGAGAAGAAGGGCCGTGTCCATATTGAGTCTGTCTTCTCCACAGTTTGCACCTGAAGTGGTCCAAGTTCTGATCTTCAGGACGACTCAGGTCAATGAACAAAAAATACAGAAGCAGAAAGCTGGGAGCCATTGTGCGGCTTTGAAAACCGAGCAGACTGTTGTATCTCTTTTGCTTTTTATCATTGTGTTTTGAATATGCAGATGCAGACAAAGTGTTGAAGGTAAAATGGCTTCACAGTAATACTTTCAATATTGGAAAACTTGAATTGACTGCAGTTGTATCATGATTCTGGAAAAACTCTGCACTATATTGTCTATAAGTTCTGCACATCTGAAAGAGCAACAAATGCAAAGAAGAAAATACAAATAACTTGTCCAAAAATCTCCCACACTGTGACACTTTTCTGGAATATGTTTCCATAAGAAGAAGAAGAATAATAAAATAAACATACATTTAATAAAATAGCAATAAAACATTTCCTTTCTAAAAATGTCTTGTCAACATTAACAAAACAATTTAGAGAAAAAAAA
Organism: Mugilogobius chulae; assembly: GCA_038363315.1. Taxonomy (NCBI): domain Eukaryota; kingdom Metazoa; phylum Chordata; class Actinopteri; order Gobiiformes; family Gobiidae; genus Mugilogobius; species Mugilogobius chulae. Next base: position 22,042,979 of record CM076409.1, read on the forward strand.
TGAAAGAAATTTCTAATTGATTATGTAATTTAATTTACTGGTATTGTGTGCAAGATACAGTATTTCTAAGGTTTGTCACAGCATGAGTTAACTGGTTTCTATGACAACTTAGCCTTCCCTTTAATTTCTGCAGTTTTTTGAGTCTTTCCTTATGGGCAAGACTCTAAAAATGTCTTTATACCTTTATGTGATAGTTGGTGACTTTTCTTTAATCCAACTGAATAACACACAGAATAATAATTTACATAACAATTTATATTCATTTTTGCCCGATAGTCTGTTCAATAAATGTAAAATACACACAATTTTAAAAAGAATAGTATAGTGACAGTTTAGTGGAACTAATGTGTAAAAATGTACACATCCATTAAAGTTTTGTCTAAGTGTCTGTATTTTTGCTGATCTCATGAGCTAAAAACATGTTTGCATGTTACACTTAAGACATTATTAAACTATTATACCACTTCCACCTCACTACGTCACGTGTATTATCAGTGGTGTGCCATTCAAAATCATAAGGTCAAACTCTTTTGAGATAAAATGACATTCTCAACATGGTTTGGTCCCAAAAAGAAAGAAAGAAAAAAAAGTTGATTATCTTTCTGCCCCAAGATAAAGTTTCAAAATGGTACAAAACTCAGCGCTGCTATAAAGTATATGGCCCTCTTTGCATGTTATGTGGTTTTAAAACTGGCAAATGGCAGGTATATCATCTCACTAATCATTCAGCAGCAGCAGGTACGGACAATTTCTCTATCCAATGTTAAACTATAGCCTACTTAATTCTTTTCAAATGTTTGTCATGCAAATGTATCATATTTTTGTGGTTCTGTGTTTTTACATCACTTAACAATAGAAAGTGGGAGGAACAAAATGTTTCTTCTTCTTGTTTATACGTGTTCCTGTTTATTCTTAACTGGAAGTGAGGGAGGTTTTCCTTTTTCCTTCCTGTTAGATCACTTGTAATTTGCCTTTTCTTACAGTCTTCCTTTAACGTCGCCTTCTGTACCAAATGGGAAATCTCACAGGATCCTGCCAGATGAGCAACAAAAGCCAATTTAATGTTCGAGTTTATGTCACTGAAAAAGCCTTGGAGTTTGATGCTTTTGTCTCGGCCAAAACGTCCTCTTCTAACGCTGCTGACAAGAAGTTCATCTTCAAGAAAGAGATGAGCTGTACCCGTTTTCAGCCCTCTGAGACAAAGGCAGTTCCCTGGGTCCAAAACCACTTTCTGTCTGTCTTTGTGGAGGATGATGATGATGGAGAAATCTGCTATAAGCAACTCATTCAAAACATGGCTCTATCTTCTCCCACTTGTGTTCTGGTGTACAATGTTTAAAATGCTTAAGATATTCTTTCAAATATCCAAATCAACTTGGTTAGATATGGCAATCAAAGTTTGTTTGTTATCATTTACACAACAAATATAAAATACCTATTTTGCATGTCATGCTACCCCCAGATAATTTGAGTCATCTATGGGCTGTAATTTGTCAGAACAGATATGGAAGCAAAATGTTTGCATATGCTGCTATAAATCAATAATAATAAAACATTTACATTGAAAGAGCTGTGCTTGTTTGATTACAAAAACACTCAGCTTTTTTTTTTTTTTTTAGATTTCATAAAGACACAAAACTGTGACTAATGAAGCCGTTCATGTGAGTGACCTCTTGTGCAGCGACTACACACAACAACCTCTTTAGACAAGAAAACAGACTGTTGCTGACAAACAGGGATAAGGATGGCATCTGGTTTCTATTTTCTCTATGGGTTGTGTCTGTGTTTGAGTCTCCTTTGTGCACTTTTTGTGGTCTCCTGGGGTCTTTACTGGAGAGGTGGCTTTGCCTGGGATGGATCACAGCTGCATTTTAACTGGCATCCTGTGCTGATGGTGTCTGGACTGGTGATTCTCTATGGAAATTGTAAGCATGAGATTCATTCATGACAAAGATGATAGAATATAGGTGTAAGAAGTGAGATTAAAGCCAAATGAGTAATGTGGTTTGGTAATTCAGATCAAGCTTAATTAATATTGAGGCCCTTCCTTCAGTTTCATTTCTTAATGAATTACAGCTGCTGTTGTATATCGCCTACCGTTTACATGGAAGCAGAAGAAGTTGATTTGGAAGCTGGTTCATGCTGGAATGATGTTTCTCGCTCTCCTTCTGTCAGGGCTTGGTCTAAGTGCCACATTTGACTTTCACCGAGCGTTTAACATCCCACATCTATACTCAGTGCACAGCTGGGTGGGCATCAGCACTGTGGTCCTGTTTTCTTCTCAGGTGGGATATATTGTAAACAAAATAATCTTATGATAGTATTTATTTACACAATTGAATACAATTTTGTCATGTTTTATTCAGTGGCTACTTGGCCTGGCTGGATTCTTGTTACCTTGTTCTCCAACATGGATCCGAACTTCTCTGAAACCTGTTCATATTTGGATGGGCAAAGTTATTCTAGTATTCAGCCTGATCTCCTGTGTCAGTGGCATCAATGAGAAACTCCTCTTAACTCTGTATGATGATGACATTGCAAACTAATTTTCAGTACTCTAATAAAATAATTTTAAGTTTGATTTCTCTGGTGTAGAAATGGGGTGAGTGCAGCCCTGTACAATACACTGCCTGTGGAAGCTGTGTTCGTCAATTTCCTGGGAATTCTGATTGTCGCCTTTGGACTGGGCGTCTTTGGAATCTTGTCTGTAAAGAAATGGCAACGACCAGAAGCTGATCCAGAAAATCATGTAAATTACCAACCATATCATGTAAGTAGCCAAATTAAATGAATATTGAATTAACAACTAACATTTGTTCTTTTAACAGTTTCTTCTTAGTGACTGAATTCCATGACACTTTCTCTCTTCTGAAAATCTGCTTCATGAAAGAAGACAACAATGAAAACACTTTTTTACCTAAATAAAAGTCATCATAAAATGCGAATTATGCTTTTGTTTTTTTTATTACATTCGTTTTAAGCATTGTGGAGAAAAATAAGAAACTGATCTGAATAAATAAAAACATGACGTTATGTTTCGCCCTTGTTACAATAATAAGTAATTTCGTAATTAGCCACAAGAGGTCAGTGTTGTAAGTGCATTTTCTACGCATGCTCATCGTTAAAAAGTTAATTTTAAATTATGTTTTTACTATAAGCATACAATCTGGAGTCAATCAAAGAAGAGAGGTAAGAAAACTACACACACACACACAGAAAATAATAAAAGAAAAAATAAAATCTAAAATGTACTTCCGGTATAGGTCAAAGTGCACTGTCAACAAGGCTAGCACATCCAGCTAGCATTTAGCTAGATAGCCGATATTTCTTCAAAATGGATGTAAATCAGACGAAACAGGAACACTTGCTCGCATTAAAAGGTATAGCAACAACTCGTTAGTAATCTTAGCAGATAAAGCTGACAAAATGGCATTTTTATGTTTTAAAAAAGCTCATCGACTGTAAGATTGTAATGCTAATGCTGCTCTGATAGTACTAACATCTGACAATGTAGTTTGCGAAAATTATCGAAGCAAATACAAATAACCCCATCGATTTTGGGGATGGAATGGGGAAATGGGGTGACACTACAAAATGCACGGCTTAATTTTAGTGCCATTGCTTTCACACTGTAGCATAGTATATTTTGTTGACTCTACTTTTGTATTTTGTAATTTCCTTTTGCAGTGATGCGATTAACAAAACCAACATTATTTACAAATTTACCAGTCACCTGTGAAGATCGAGATCTGCCTGGTGAGTCTCTCAATATAAATCAGTATAACATGGCAGGTTGGCAACATTTCTGTTATATTATCCCAGATAGCTAGCTCCCCTTCATTTGGGATTTGGTTACTCTTGTAGACTGGCTGTAAGCTGCTTTCTGTCTGCAAAAAAATCATAAAATCTACAATCATAGGACCTCGAGATAAACAATTTGATTATTTTGTTTTAAGTGTTTGGCAAAATGTTCTCAAAGATGTACATGGTCCTACACGTACTTTTTTTCTATACTTAAATGCATTTTCCTTTTACTCATATATAATATTTTGTTTGTAAACTGAAAAGGCCACTCCAGAGCAAATTTCAGTGTGTGCCTTGTTCTCCTAGGCAGGAACACAAACACCAACACCTTGGCTGCTCTGGTAACTGATCCCCAGGCAGGCCATAAATCACACGAACATTTCCCAGTAATAGTTATTTATGCAACGGTCGTGTTGCAGTGACATTAAGTTAAGGATACTGTAAAATTCAAAGGATCATTAACTTAGTAGCATGATAAATTATTATTATTATTATTATTATTATTATTATTATTTTTATTATTATTATTATTATTATTATTATTATGTATTTATTTGTTTTATTTTATTATTTTTTGTTTTACAGAATGTTTATTCCAATCTTGCCTAAACAGCTATTCTTTCAATTTCAATAGGAGATTTATTTAGGCAGCTTATGAGAGACGACCCTTCAACTATTAGAGGAGCAGAAACTTTGATGTTGGGAGAGATGCTTACCTTACCACAAAACTTTGGGTAATTTATTACAGCTGCTTTTGTTACATATTGAGTTATTGACTTTTGTATATTTGTACTTGTTAGCAATATCTTCCTAGGAGAGACTTTTTCCAGTTATATAAGTGTGCACAATGACAGCAATCAAGTAGTAAAGGATATACTTGTGAAGGTACATTAAAGTTGGCTGTACTTATGTTAAAGCCATCTTTTTCTTCCTTCATTTTACTATTGGCTGTTATTTGCAGGCGGATCTACAGACCAGTTCACAGAGGCTCAATCTCTCGGCCTCCAACTCTGCCGTGGCAGAGCTCAAACCAGAATGTTGTATTGATGACGTTATTCATCATGAAGTAAAAGAAATTGGAACACACATGTGAGACACATGTTCTGTGTTTTGACTTCTATGAATGTTATTTCACTATGATGCTACTAAGCTGCTTTCTAAACTTTTTTTTTTTTTTATTTCCAGCCTTGTCTGTGCTGTAAGCTATACCACACAGTATGGGAGAAACTCTATTTTCGGAAGTTTTTTAAATTTCAGGTGAGCTATACATGCACTTTAAGCAGACAATAGAGATAGGAATTTTGTTAAACTATGAGAAATGCCTCACATCTACAACAACGCAAGCCTAAGTGTATGTCTTCTAGCATTTAGCTTTCAAAGCTCATTCTCTTCCCCTTCCTCAAAGCACTCTTTTCTTTGGAGGCTTGTTTTTCTAATGGAGAGACAGTCTGACAAAACACCAGTATTCAGTCTGCCATCTATTTTTAACCAGGTTTTGAAGCCACTTGATGTTAAGACAAAGTTCTACAATGCAGAGGTAAGCTAAGTAATCTTTTGTTTTTTTGTTGTAACTTTTAGTGATGTTTTTAATGGATGTTTCTGTGGGATAAGATATTTTGGTATCTTGGGACCTCCCTGCCATCCATTAAAACATATTGATTGTTATAGCTACAAATCCCATCAAGATTTTCCTTTTTTTCTTTTACATTAGTAGCTATTAGCTGTTAATGCGTCCATTGTTCAGTTTGTAACAGTATTTGTTTATTTTGTTTTTGTCCATTTCATTTCTTTCATTAGAGCGACCTCAGTTCTGTGGTAATTGATTTTTGTGTCAATGTTCATCACTCTCTTCATCTTTGGCATACTCTGTGGTCAAATGAATGGTGCAAAGTAAAGCTGGGATGCTCTTTTATATGATTTTATCTTATCACTATTTCAAATCATTACACATACATAAATATTCATTAATACATATACATAAGTACTTTGACATTATAAAACAACATAACATTGTAGGTTATGCTGAGTTTCCCACAGTTTTTATTTTGCCCTTTCTTTGATTACAATTGCAACCCACAATTAACTTGGTTTTCAATTTTTGTTAATATTTTGTGGTGGGGAAAAATTATCTAATGACTTACAATGAGCCAAAAAAAGATACAAGAATGACCACAACGTGAATGCAGTATGTGAATTTGCCGTTGCTTCTTATTTCTGATAAAAAACAAACAAACAAAAAAAACTTGGCGATTGAGTTAAAGTGGTGGCTTTGCATGTTGTTGTGAGTAACCAAGCTGATGAACTCACAGCGATTGCTGGTTTTTGCAAATGCAATTTAAGCTTTTTCAAATTTTTGCTTCTCCAGCTATACTTGTATACTGGTGGTTTTACATTTCTGTTAAAAAGCCTTATTCATGCAGGTGTTTAATCTTTTTATTCATTGTTTTTTGTAAAATTCCCATTTGATGTTTTTTTGTAATTTGAAGCTCAACAATGTAGATGCAAACAAACGCAATAGCTCACTGCATCTGTTGTACGTTAAAAATTTAAATAGTTATTAAAATTCTTATATATATATATACATTTTCCAACGATGCTTGGATATGGTTACGACCACCACTATGCACTGTACACAACCAACTCTGTCTCTCTACTAACACACTGTCCTCAAATGTTTGCCTTTTATCATGCTATGGTATTAGTCTTCTTGATTATAAACCTTCTTACTAACTGAATATGTCTGGAAGCAATTTCTTTGATTTGCTCAGTACACCTCATACAAGATCATCTTCTTTGTTAAATGTTTGACAAGGAACTTTACCTTTTAAGACAGATGAGGTTTTTCTGGAGGCTCAGATTCAGAACATTACAACCTCACCTATGTTCATGGAGAAGGTTTCTCTAGAGCCCTCCATCATGTACAACGTCACAGAGCTCAACACCGTCACTAACGGTGACCACAGGTACAAGCATTATCTTTATAATCTACAACACATACTGTAAATTATTGATGCATTTTGTGATACATACGTTTTTTTTATCTGCTAGAGAGTCTACATTTGGGAAATTATCCTACCTTCAACCTATGGATACACGGCAGTACCTTTATTGTCTCAAGCCAAAGCCTGAGTATGCCGAGAAGGCTGGCGTAATAAAAGGTGTGACAGTAATAGGAAAACTTGACATTGTTTGGAAGACTAATCTCGGGGAGAGGGGAAGACTCCAGACCAGCCAACTACAAAGAATGGTACTTTAGGACTTGACAATGAAAATACTCTGTAAAACGTCCTCTGTTAGAGTCAGAGATTTACCTAATCGAATTGTTTTGTAATAACTTCTCTACCAACTGTAGGCCCCAGGATATGGCGACATACGATTGTCAATGGAAATGATTCCTGACACAGTAAACCTTGAGGAACCTTTTGACATTATTTGTAAAGTAACTAATTGCAGGTAAAAAAGGTCATATTTTAAAATATCTTGCCCAATAATATTGTATGTTGTGTTTTGATTTTACTCTGTAATCTCTAGTGAAAGAACAATGGACTTGGTGCTAGAGATGTGCAATACAAGAACAGTTCACTGGTGTGGCATCTCTGGACGACAGCTTGGCAAATTGAGCCCAGGAGCCTCACTCTCTCTACCTCTGACACTCCTCACATCTGCACAAGGACTGCAGGTACACTTATTACAATTACAATTCTTTGCATTTGTTTTACAATTGTGACTGATTTCACAACTGTGACTGGGATTCAAGCTCTAATGACAAAGTTGTGCCTGTTTCAGAGTATTTCTGGATTGAGACTTACTGATACGTTTTTGAAGAGGACATACGAATATGATGATATTGCTCAAGTGTGTGTGGTCTGTCCATATTTTGGCAATGAAAGCTAGAATTTTAGCTTTTTGCCTTTTAGATATTGAAGGACCAATCTATGACTTTGTATGATGTTTCACTTTCAGTTTTGAAAGAGATTATCACTGTATTTTAAAATGAAGTGTGAATACTGTAATCCAATAATCTTGTTTTAAAATATCAGTATGTATGCGCAAAAATAATAAACAGTTGTTTTTAAACTATTGCTTTTAAAATGTATCTACACAATTTGAATGCTACAACTTTTTAATGCACTGTCACGCACAGGCCCACATTTGAGGCAGTTTGATACGTAATTTCTGCAATCAGTCTGCAGTGATTGTTGTTTTTGCACCACTCTTGTTCATTGTTTCCAGATGCAAAATAGATTTATTAAATATGTCTAATAATTATTGACATTTGTTAATCCTTAAACACAAAACAGTCCTGCAAAGCTAACCCCTAAAAACCCCTTGTCAATAATTGCAATTTCATTTATTTTTTATCAAGACCTGTTCCACAAGTACGTTTTTTTAAGATGGCATGGGCTAATGCATACAGCCTCTGTATGCCATTTAAGTTTACAGGAGTTGTGTAGCAGTTTTTCCTCAAAGACAGATTAGTGTTTTTTAACCTTGTGGTCAAAGTAGCACACCCCACCTCCCAAGTTTCTGTAAGCCTTTAATCATTTTCTGAGTTAAAGAAACCAGGTTGCCAAATAAGACTTGAACACATTTATTCACACAAAGTCAAAATAATTATCCTGTCCTGTCATACAAGACTTGTCATCATTGCTATGATCTCAAACACTAGATTTTAGAGCATGCAAAAGAAATTATGTCTGTACTCTTTTCACTAGTGTAAAGACTGAGTAATAGACTTTGGAGGAGTTTTCTCAACTAGAGTGCAATATATTATGAATTTTCTTTACTGTACAATTTTAAAAACAAAACAATATTATTAATGATAAGTAATACATAGGTACATAACTTTGAAGTAAATTATCAACATTATATGATTTACAAAAATAATATTAGACAAATAACAATATAAACAATTATGATTTTAGAAATATGTTCTATTGATGTTAAGTGTTTCGTCACAACTTGTTTCAAAGATCCCAATAAAAAGAAATTTTGAGCTTAATTTTTATGCCGATTGTTTCTTGTTTCTTCAGAAGAGATGGTACTAGTGGGATATTATGTCCTCTGGTCCAGTCTCACTAGGCCACTAACATTTATACACAGTAAATAAAGTGCCTTCAACTTCAAGCAAGTCAATGCAGTGAAGTTAACAATAACAAAGGGGTTTACAGATTGTAACCTCGCCATAGGGTTGCCTTTTAGTTACCTGATATGGACAAGACATAGTGACATTCGATTCAAAAATGGTTTCATTAATTCAGATTAGTTGCTGTAAATACCTGGCTCATGAGTGCTCTTCTGCACTGCCACTAAATGAACGGCTGCGGATGTGGTTTCTCAGCTGCTCGATTAGCTCTGGGTTCTGCTGCTGAATCTGCTGTGCAAATTGTTGCCCTCTGACAGAAAGAAGCCAAACATTAATTAATTTGTTACCAACAAAATTTGCAACATAGGCAGGACCAAATGAAACCAGACAAATAATAAAAAAAAATATTGTCAAGCTAAAAATATACTGACGCTTCAATAAGGCTGGAAATGTCTGACAGTCCTCCAACTCCAGCCGCTGGTCTACCAACCGCATTGGTCATCATTCCTGACATACTGTCCACAGTGACATGTTAATAGTTACTCAAGTTGGCCCACAAAAACCTAGGTCATTTGGGCAGTAAAACAAAGGAGAGTACTCACAGCTGTTGCACCTGCTGGTTCTGCATCACACTGGCAGCCTACAAACACAAACACAAATCGCTCTTATAATGCTAAAAACCTGTATGTACAACAGTAACCAATCAGGTTTGTTAATGACAAAAATTAAAGGGTAAGTAACCACTAGTAAAATTTAAATTACTATGATTCCAAATCTAAATGTGGAACTATATTTTGCGCTTTATATGCAATCTAAATATGACCAAGGAAAAAGACATTTGCACAACAGCAGTCTCGCGTTAGTAAAAGAATTATTATGTTTCTTACCATGCTGATGAAAGCAGGGTTGTTGATCAAACTGGCCATATCAAAACCCAAACCAGCAGCTATCTGTGAAACACATTTTCAAACAAACAAAGTGTATAATTACATAACTACAAGTCCAAATTTGATTCTTAAAAAGTCTACTTACTGGACTTGTTGCTTCTTTGTGTTTCTGTTCAGCAATTTTCAAGTTGGATTTATATGTATCATTCTCTGGATCCAAAACCAAAGCTTTCTTAAAATATGAAATAGCTTCTGGGTATTTGTTCATAGCTGTCAATGCCAAGCTAAACCCAAAGATGTTAAATTGTTAAAAAGTTACAATAAAGAAAAAAGGTAAATATAAAGTATAACTGAAATCAAAAGTTTACATACAGTCTTTACTATACAAAAACACATATGCTTTTTTTCCCTCACTGTCAGACATAAAATAAAAATAAAAATGTCCTGTTTTTGGTCAATAAAGTTTAATCCAATTATCTGCCAGAATTAAGAGCCAGAATAATGACAAGGTTATTTTAAGTCAATTTTTTTTTATTCTTACATTTTATGAACGTGGCACCTTTGGGCGTCTGAAAGTTGCACCCAAGGACAAACTAGACTTCCACAGTTCTGTTCCTGAGATTTTGACTGATTTCTTTTGATTTTCCCAAATGTCCTAAAATACATCTGCAGGTGAGTTTCTAATTAACTCAAATACTGTCAATACTCAAATTCTAGTATGTCCTCAATTGTTTAAAGGCATACTGATCTTAGTGTACGTAAAATTATGACTTTGACAAAGCTGATAAAAATTGTCTTTAAAAAATAATTCTGGCATTTAGCAAATACAGATAATTTTGTCAAATGTCACTGACAAGAAAACGTTTATGTTGATTTTATGTCTGACAGTGAGAAAAAACAGGTGTTTTTGTATAGTGTATGTAAACTTTTGATTGCATCTGTATATTGCAACACCTTTCACACAAGAAAAACATACCCCATCCTTCCATATGCTTTACTGTAGGTAGGGTCAATCTTTATGGCTCGCTCACAGTCACCAGTTGCCTCTATGTAATTGCCCAGTTTACTGTGAGCAGCAGCCCTGGAAATGCAAAGACAAACTGTTTAATCATACAAAGTATAGATCTTAGATAGTGCACTTTTGTTATATTGGTGAGTCAAGTCTAAAGAGTAGCTAAGTTTTTTTTTACCCAACCTCCTCCCTTTATTATTATTATTATGGAGCTCTACAGTCCTGCCCAGTTTGAAAATTGCTGTAGTCTTTTTTTACCATAGAGATTTAGAAAAGTTCAAATATTAAGAGTTTCGAGGCATATCAGAGTAGAGCTGCTTGATTATCGAAATGTATTTAATAATAATATATTTATCACAACTATTCAAACGATTATTTAATGAAAGAAGGCAGAACGTCAGTGCTCCCAAAATGCAGAGAGTGAACATATAAACTAAGACTCATCCAAATGGTAAGTATACGCTGTCTACAAGCATAAAGGAACTATCAGGAGGAGTAAGTAAGTAAGTAATCTTTATTTGTATAGCGCATTTCACAGACCCAGAGTCACAAAGCGCTTCACAGTGAGATGAACCCCTCCCCACTCAGTGACAGTAAACTGCCCTGGGGCAGCTCAGCAGAGGCGATTCGCCTAGACACCTGGTGCCTCAACCTTCGACTATCATCAAGTGTTCTCTAACATGCATGTTATTGGTTGGTGGAGAAACTCGGAGTGCCTGCAAACTCCACACAGAAAGGCCCCGGGCCGAGCGGGAATCGAACCCGCGACCTTTTGTGCTGTGAGGCCAGAGTGTTATCTGCTCTGCCACCATGCCGCCAGTGGAGCAACATTTCCTCTCAAAAATCATATATAGGCACTTGTGAACATGAATTAAAGTAAATAATTACTATAATTCATTATAAGTAATTCTTTATAACCCTATTTATGGAATCTATTCTAGTATTAATCCTAAAACTGAAATTTGACTAATTGCACAGCCTAATGTCCAAGGCACTTTATTATTATTATTATTATTATTATTATTATTATTATTATAACTCTAACCCTTTCTTTCATTCTGGAATTCAGTGTAAAATTTACTTACAGAAGTGAGCAATGGATTGGCACTGTTGAGCTCCATAATCTCTCAATAATCTCTCAGAAATTCATGAGAAAAGCCAGCGTTTTCCAACAAATAAATTACATTTAAAACATGTAAATTAAACCCTGTCATACACATGTTGTACCTGTTGGAATAGTAAACAGCATTCCTCAAATCCAGATCAATGGCCTTTGTGTAACACTCCAATGCACAGTGGTAGTTCTCCTCTTTCATGTGGTTGTTTCCTAAATATGTCATATTTTGTCAATGTAATATAAATACATGCCTTAAAACCACTTCAGGTCAAAACATGTTTATTCCATGTAATAGGCCGAGCCATTACCTTCATTTTTAAGTTGTTCTGCTTTCTCAATGTCTTCTGGAGATGGTGAAGTATCTGGTATCATTACATTGTCATTCTATTGGAACAAGAACTGTATTAATAACTTGATATTGGCTGATATTGGCTGAGTTGGCATCACTACCTTCAGTAAAGCGTTATGAAAAATCTCTCTAAGGGCTCAGGCACAGCAAGATGACAGTCTCTTGAGTTGATTTTAAATGTTGTCTCCAAACATTGTATTGCCACTGTTGCAAAAGTACAAAAGTCATGGTTTAATTAATTGAAAGAAGGATTTTGAAAATGCACATTGTTTTCTTACCTTCAAGGCTTTCTTGCTCATCAGAATTTAAGGTTCCAGTGTGTGTTTGGTCTCGTAAAAACTGCACGATAGAGTAAGCCAGGCGCTTTTCCACAGCCATTTTCACCTGGAAAATTATGACAAAGTAGATTGATTATCTGCTTAAAGACGCACTATATACAGTAACTTTGATGGTGAGTCACCTGCTTGTTTCCAAGGAGATGTAGTTGGTCTGCCTGCAAGTTCCACAGGATGGCATTAAACTAACTTCACAGAGACTCACATTTCACGTTCAGATCTGTGGTCACAGTAAGAAGTAGTTTAGGTTTTCTTTTTTTTGTATTACAAATAAATATAGTGGCACACACAATGCCACTGAATTGTGGCAGTGGCAGAATCCAGACAAAGCAAAACATTTTCCCTCAGTCAAGGTAACAGAAACCCATGCACTTAATTAGAGATGCACCGATCCAGCTTTTTTACTTCCGATGCCGATCCTGATACTTTGGAATTAAGTATCTATTGACACCCGATATCAATCGATACTAGTGTAAGGAGTGACATTGCTTTTTTTTTTTTTTGAATAAAATTTCAAACATTATGAGATGTTCTGGATCAACACCAGACAGTAAATAAGTCTCATTATGCCCAAGACACAATTATGTAGCCGATACCCAATCTAGCAAAATTTCCTGAATCGGCACCGACATCCGATCCTTGTACTGGATCAGTGCATCCCTACACTTAATGGTGCACTGCACACTGATTCTGCTCCTTATCTAACTCCATGGCAAAAGCTATCGTTCTAATGCCGTACTGCATGGAATCTTTCATACCTGGAATAAATGTAACTTTTTAAGCATGCTATATTACAATGAGTTTGCCCACCTCTCCATAGATATGACTCTTAAAGAACACATATTAACAACATTTTTTAATTTTTTTTTAATCTTATTCTAAATGTTCTTCTTCATAAATAACACTGCTGAAGTTTTGTCTGTGAGAACGTTTTTGTTTACCTAAAACACTGTTCTGAATGTCCCTGATCTGTGATGTCATAGATAGATCTCTGAGATCTGCTCTGTTTTTAACTCCATAAATCATCCAGATTTGAGCATTTCTGCCGCATTAGCATATCAGGAAAGATCAATTTGTTTGTGTTTCCTGTGTAATTTCCTTTGCCGTCTGTAGATCAAGCTCAAACTTAATTTTTATTGGGGGAAGTACAAGACTGTCACTTGTGATTTACAGCATTGTTTTTATTCGTTCTGATGCATGAGATTCCAAAGTGGAGTTGCTCGGGAGTAGGTTTGATAAAAAGCAACAACACAAAAATGCATAATAGTTGTCCTTTAACTTGGTAGGTACTTAACTTGCTTTTATTTATAGACATTTCTAAGCATTTCAATGCAGTATCATCGCCATGGAGAAAAGGTGATTGCAGGTCCTACCAAAAATATCACAGTACAAACAAATTACCTCAGGAATAAGATGCTATATTATTATTATTTATTATTATTATTACCTAAAGCAGCCTAGCCAATACAAGTGCACAGATATTGTCATCATCACGTGCTCTTGTCATGCGTTGTTATGCTGGAGGACCAAGCTGGCACAGTTTACTCCTCCCTCAACGTGTTTGGCCATACGTATGCACTGATACAACCGTGATAGGCTACCAAAACATCACACAGAATGGATGGAAACTAGCTCACAAAAACGCTAAATAAAAAAATATTCACACGTAAAAATGACGCTCCTATGTAACCGAACGTTTGGAGTTCTTGTCCTTAAAATCGCCAAGACTGCATCCGCGCAGTGATGGTGCAGACTGGTGATGATGGCACTGAGGAATACCCACAAACAGTTAAATGGTATGGAAAACATGGACGCAATACCAGACACAGCACAACAACATCTACAACATATCATGTTCCCCACAAATGTCCATAAGCCCCCCCGCCCACCTACCTGCGCGTTCTTCTGCCTTTGCCATTTACCGCGTCATGAGCGCTCGCGTTCACTCACTGAGCCAAAGAATTGACTGCATCATCTGCGCCTGCGCACAAACAGCGGAAACTAGAAACACACTACTACAAGATCCGATCCATGGTCAGACGAAAGACAGACCCCCTGATAGACTTCAGACCAAAACAAGCTGACCGAAAGCACTGGCTCCTTCTGAAGACAGACTAGTAAGCATGCATGGTAGGACTGGCATGGCGTGTGCTCTGGGAGTTAGAGTGTTTTATAAACTATACAGGTGAGTGCAGTCTACAAATAAAGTACATTTAATAGTCTGATTGTAATTACATGTCCCTGCTGTGGTTAAAATACTAATTATGTTATTGGTGTTAACATGCATATTTCATTTTTCAGTTTGTTTGTTTGTTTGTTTGTTTGTTTGTTTGTTTGTAAGTTTGTTTCACCAGTCTAAAATAATTTACATTGTGACTTTGTTGATTCAATTATACTTCTACAAACTTTTCAAAGGCTGCTGTTGCATGAAACTCTATACTGAGTGGTCATGAGAAAGGTCACTGCTTAGCAGGGAAAGAATTCACTGTGATTGAGTGTGGCTTGAAGAATTTACAACTTACGTGTCCACCTGTTTGGTTCAAAAGTTTAATTTTATTAAAAAACAAACAAAACAAACAACAACAACAAAGAAAAGAAAAGAAAAATCTTAAATTAATTATATCTTTTCAGGCTCTCCAAACCTCTCGCCAAAATGACCATCCAAAGTAAATGTGTGATACCAGTCCGAAGTTGTTCACAGACACCAAGCACACTGAGATGGGACCTCTCACCTGAACAGATTGAGATCAGAACTGATGAACTAATCACAAAAATAAGCAAAGTTTACAGTGATATTGGGTCTCTTAAGATTGAAGATGTATGTGTTGAGAACACCCTAAAGCCATTAGCCTTGGCTAAATTGGATTTAGCATGTAAGTATACTATAAATACTATTTAAGCATGTTATTCTTTATAATAAATCATTTTCTCTTTTAGCTTCCCGGCATGTCCTTGATTTCCCTCAGTATGTGTGCCCATCCAAGGACTTGAGGGCGGCCAGTACACAAGCAGACAAGAAGTTGTCTGAATTGGACGTGGAGATAAATATGAGGGAAGATGTTTTTAACAGACTTGTTGTCTTGCAGGTAATTCATTGTTTGCTAAAATGCATTTCCTTGAGTCAAGTAAAGTCATAAAGAAAAAACTATACTGACATAGCTCACAATTATTTATGTATTAGTGTGACATTTTTATGTCACTCAGGTTGCTGTAAGGTTTTACACACATCTTGTCACCTCATTTGATCTCCATTAGTTCATATTTAGCCTGCGAAGAACATTTAAGCTGACATTAAGTTTACCACTTAAGAGCCCTTGGCTGACCCACATTAAAGTATTTGGCAATGGTCCACAAGATATTTTAATAATCATTATTTTCTTTATTAATTACAGACAAAATTCCAAAATAATCTTAGATGTGAGGAAAAACGATTTGTGGACAGACTTGTCACACTTGGCAAACGCAGTGGGTTACACCTGAGTAAAGACATTCAAGAGGTAAAGTAAACTATTTCAAATATTTCTTTTTAATTTTAATTGTAACATCTAATAATTGTTGTTTTTTTATCCTTAAAGAAAATAAAGATAATTTCTAAAAAGATCAGTGAACTTTCAATTGAGTTTAACAAGAATCTGAATGAAGACAACACCTTTCTTGTTTTTACTGAGCGGGAATTGAGTAAGTTTATTCATAAAATACTCCATTTGAGTTTGACATACAGTATATTTATTGCAAAGTAAGTTCTTATTTTTGTTTTTATGTCTCAAGATGGCCTTGCAGAAACATATATCAATGGACTAGAAAAGACGGCAGATGGGCACTATATTGTGACACTTGAATATCCACATTACTTTCCCCTGATGAAAAGGTGTCACATTCCTGAAACACGTCGGAAGATGGAGACAGCGTTCCATAGCAGGTGTAACGAGGTAACTTTTATTGTTCACCAAATTCTTTCATCAAGTTCAGTCAGCTCTGATTATTTATACTAACGTTTTCGTTAGGGGTGTCAAATTAGGGCATTATTTGAGATTAATTAATTACAGACATAATAATCGAGTTAATTTTTTTAATCGCATTCATCTATTTTGAAATCTTTAACTTCATTGTTTCCATATGTGAGTTGCAAAGTGGACATAAGGGTTGTTCCACTTGACAACTTAGCAACAAAAGACTTTCTAAAATCTTCATTTTTTTCAATATATTAACATTTCCCATCTGCAACAATAATGTCATTCATTAAATTGGAAAAAAACAAAACAAAAAACACTTAAGTTGAGTGTTTTTCTCAGCAATTTTTGGTGAGATTAAAAATAGATTAATTAGATTAATTTGATGAATTAATTACAGATCATAAATAATTAATCTCTTCAATTTTTTAATTGCTTGACAGCACTAGTTTTCGTAGCAAAGCACATCAAACTTACCTCCAGTTTCACTTTTCAGGTGAATACAAAGATTCTTGAAGAATTAATCGAACTAAGGGCCAAGGCGGCTGACTTACTTGGCTATAGTAGCCATGCAAACTACGTGCTGGAAATGAACATGGCCAAGAATGCAAGCAATGTGTCTGACTTTCTCGGTATGAAAAGTTCACTCACAAGGCACACGCACACATACTCTCCATACATGTGCGGCCATATATCACGTCTGTCATGTTTAGTTATATGGCTTGGGAAACTAGGATCTCATTGAAGTGGTGCTATTATACATTTAAGTAATTATGACAACCATCATTAAAAGTGCATCGTGTAACTCTCTAGAGGTTCACTACCATTACAAAGTTAAAACCATACTTTAGGATATTCTGTTTGGTCTAAATACAGTTTATGCCAAATTGTGAAAAAATACAACTACAGTAAACACTTTTCTATTGAAAAAAACAAATAGTGCAAATAGCAGTCCATGTTGGGGTCGTGCAAGTCTGTTCAAAGTAAAGATACAAATTTTTATTTTTTAGTGCAACAAAGAAATCTAAATGGCAAAAACATGCTTTTATTCAAGTCTATTATTTTTTACACAGTGCACCTTTAAAGTACTTATCACAAGTTTTTAAGATTTTTTCATTTTAACTTAATGTAAAAATGTAAATGTAACTATTTTATTAATCAATGAAATGTTTGTAAAGAAAAATTTAAAAATGTATTGACAATAACAAAAAGTAATGTGGAGTTTGAAACTGATGACCTCACACTAGAGAGATTTTCTATATTTTATGACTATTCTGTTCTCGTGCATTTTTGTGTCAAGTAAAAAAAAAAAAAAATCACCTTAGACTTATTACATGTTTGCTAGGCCATGTAACATATTTCATTGTTCATGAATAGGAGGTTTTAATCCTAAATTGCCTAATATATATTTAAAGATAATTATCTTAATATCATCTTAGTGAAGTTAGTGGTTCAACTTTTTATAGGCACTTTAAGCTTACGGTAGACCTATGTGTTTTGATTTTAACCCCCACCTTTTAAATGCACACGCATGATTGTTCTCATTCAAATCTAATCATTTCTTTGTTATAGATACCTTCCATGAAATGGTGAAGCCTATCGGAAACAAAGAGAGAAAATATCTTCTTGCATTAAAGAAGAGAGAGTGTTTAATGAAAGGCTACAGCTACGATGGACAAATTAATGCTTGGGACTTGCCCTATTACATGAATCAAGTGGAACAGTTCAAGTTTGCTGTGAACAAAGACAAACTAATTGAATATTTCCCACTAGATGTGGTGACAGAAGGACTGTTTGGTATTTACCAGGAACTTCTGGGCCTCACATTCACTGAGGTCCAGCACGCACATGTATGGCATGAAAATGTCAAGCTCTTTTCAGCACAGGACATTGAAACTGGGGAGGAGATTGGTCAGTTTTACTTGGACTTGCATCCAAGGTACAAAATATATACATGACCAAGAATTACTTTTTTAAATATTTATTAATTGAAACACATCTTCCACCAGAGAAGGGAAGTATGGACATGCAGCTTGCTTTAGCTTAAAACCAGGTTGTAAGGGCCCCGATGGCAAACGACAAGTCCCAGTGGCGGCAATGATTGCTAACTTTACCAAATCCAGAAGAGGTTGGCCCTCTCTTCTTCAGCACCATGAAGTGGAGACTTACTTTCATGAGTTTGGCCATGTTATGCATGAGTTGTGCTCAAAGGTAAAACATTGGTATTTTTTTTTACATGTTATAGACTTACAGTATGTGTACACTTTTCTAAACTGTATTTTTTGCATCAGACAAGCTTTTCAGAATTTAGTGGTACTCAAGTGGAGATAGATTTTGTAGAGGTACCCTCTCAGATGCTCGAGAACTGGGTGTGGGAAAAGGAGCCTCTGAGGAGAATGTCTCGCCATTACAAAGATGGAAGCCCAATCCCAGATCATTTACTGGATAAACTTATTTCCTCTAGAGTTGCAAACACTGGTTAGTAACTCAGCACAAACTCCTAAGTCCTTTCTTGTTTGTTATTGGGCCTTCTTTGTTTGCATACTAAAAACAGCTCTTTGTCTGATTCTAGGACTGATGAATCTACGCCAGGTTCTTCTGAGTAAGGTGGATCAGTATCTCCATAGACACCCTGGTTCAAAAACAGCAGATGTCTTTGCAAAGTACAGTCTGGAGATTCTTGGTGTTCCAGCTACGCCAGGTATTCACAGTGTATTCTATTCATGTCCAAAATAAATAAATAGGTAGTAGTAGTAGTAGTAGTCAGTGTTGGGAGTAACTAGTTACTTTTGTAACTAGTTACTAGTTACTTTTGTAACTAGTTACTGTAATATATTCCACTTTTCAGTAACTAAGTAGTGTAACTCATTACTTGTAAAAATGTTGATATTATATTACAGTTACATTCTGAGTAACTCAAGTTACTTTTATATAAATTAATTGCTTTTATATTCTATTGAAAATGACACTTCAGGACCAAAACATCACTAAAATACTGTCTGTTTGCTTAAAGGTAAATCAAATATTATGAGGAAAACGTGTTGTGACATCCCATTTCCACAAATTAACCAGTAAACAAATGTAAATGTAACAGGATTAGTGTTGTATAATGTCTTAACAAACGTGTGATTACCTCAAAGTAACTCAAAGTAACTAAAAGTAGTGTAACTCAGTTACATTTCTGAGACAGTAATATTGTAATACAAATGTATTACATTTTTCTCCCTGTAACTAGTAATATATAATGTATTACAGTTTTAGAGTAACTTACCCAACACTGGTAGTAGTAGTAGTAGTAGTAGTAGTAGTAGTAG
This sequence comes from Mugilogobius chulae, assembly GCA_038363315.1. Classification (NCBI taxonomy): domain Eukaryota; kingdom Metazoa; phylum Chordata; class Actinopteri; order Gobiiformes; family Gobiidae; genus Mugilogobius; species Mugilogobius chulae. Next base: position 22,062,833 of record CM076409.1, read on the forward strand.
TAGTAGTAGTAGTAGTAGTAGTAGTATAGTAGTAGTAGTAGTAGTGTAGTAGTAGTATAGTAGTAGTTAAAAAAAAATATATATACATACATGTGTATATACTGTAATATAGTATATATATATATAATATATATATATATATATATATATATATATATATATTATATATATATATATATAATATATATAATATATATATATATATATATATATATATAATATATATTATATATATAATATATATATATATAATATATATATAATATATATATATAAATATATATATAATATATATATATAATATATATAATATATATATTATATATATATAATATATAATATATATATATATATAATTTTTTTTAAATATATGTATATATATATATATATATATATATTAATAATAACATTTTCTTTGCAGGTACCAACATGACAGCCAGTTTTAGTCACATGGCGGGAGGCTACGATGCTCAATATTACAGTTACCTATGGAGTGAGGTCTACTCCATGGATATGTACTTCAGTCGTTTTAAGAAAGAAGGAATAATGAATTCAAAGGTGCTAAATTTACCCTAACTTTGATGTTCCTTACCCTTCATAAAACCTTTAACGTGATGTCATAATTTGTAGGTTGGACGAGAATACAGACGAATTATTTTGGAGGCTGGTGGTTCGGCGGATGGGATGGATATGCTGAAAACATTTCTTGGACGTGCTCCACGTCAAGATGCATTTTTTCAGTGTAAAGGACTTGTGTCTTTATGACAAGCAAAACTTGCATAAACCAGATTCCTACACTGAAATTGTAATACCATTTGATTCCTATGAAGCTTGAAAAAGACTGAAACCATTTCTAGTTTGATGGGCAGGCTCCTGAGATGACAAAATGTTATGTAATTTTTGTTATTTACTTATGTTAAAATACATTTGTTTTTACTTGATAATGTAAGAATATTTAATGTATGCCAAAAACATGAAACTTGCACAAAATAAGTTGACTGATTTTTTGTTTTGTTTTGTAGAAATAAAGATTCTCTCTTATTTCTCTCTCTCCCTCATCCTCTCTCTCAAACAAATTAACAATATAGGCCTGTACAGCTAGTAAAAATATGCACAATTTAAAATTTAACCATCTTTCACTTTGAGGACTTTTTATAAATAATGTTTTGTATTGGACTGGTGGTGCAATATTAGGCTACTTCACAGTTAGAAAACGAACCAAAACGTACTCAGGTAAAATGTTTACTTCTCCAAAACGTTACTCGGATAATTGCAACTATGCTACTTCCACCTGAGTTTCTTTTACAACAATAATGCTCGAATTTGCAGCAGGGGTTGTATAGATGGCGTCCTACTGTTGTGGTAAATAATGTAGTAAGAAGAATTTGCTCAAGGGGGCACTGTAGCATAATTAATGTGGGTTGTGTGCCAGAACAAAATATTTTGGGCATAAGCGCAGGGTAAAAGAATTGCTCATTATAAAAAGACAAAACAAAAAATATGTGAAAAGCAGTTAATAGATTAAATAAATGACTTTATTTCATTTGTCAGCTGGGGACACAGACGCACAGTCAGTGCGCACAGGCTAAGTTCAGGTTTGTGGAGAGGCGAGCACTTGATCACTGAAGATAAAAGTTACAAGATTATGTCATGTGACTTCATGTTTTGAAGATATCTTAAATAAATGCAAGATCTATAGCATATTAATGCCAGTGTGCCAACAGCCAATACAATCCATCATTTATCAAATAAAGGCAATTATGAACAGATTATTAAATAGGCTTGAACAATTTTCTATTCAAGCTATCTAACGGGGCTTCTTTTGCGTTTCGGATGTATTAAAAAGGAAATAAAAGCACATTCTCGTGGGGGGAACTTGAGAGGGGTGGTGTGAGGGGAGCGGGGCAGTGAAAGCATCAGTGTAGGACAGCCTCCTATCTAAAGGTAATGCAGTACAGTCACAGGGCGGTGAAGAAGTCAACCACCACTGTGCGTCCGTGTTATTGAGCATCAATGTAGCTTTCTTAGACCCTGACAAGGATTTACATACCACTAGGAGAAAGGAAATAATGACAATATACTTTTGGGTGCGGCTTCAGCACGAGAAAAACCCTTCGTTCACACGGAGGTCGAGTGCATTTTTGTCTTTTGTATTTCCTTGATGAATGTCGTGGACATTTTGGATTTTTAAATGTTTCTTAAGGTAAAGACTTGTCGTCACCGGAACTCTTTTCCTCCAAATACGCAGTGGGATTCATCTGTACGCAGTGTTCGTGAAACGTATGTTTGTGGATCTAGTGTCAGAGAAGAGCGTTTATCGAGCTGAGGCTCACCGTGGAGAATGTGCGTAAGGCAGCAGCTCCGCTGTGTTAGCTAGCGGCTAACAGTAGCACTCAACCCGGTGGAAACATTATCAATAATAATATCTCTCTCTCAAACATCTTTGGAATATTTCTTATACGCACATAAGAGGAACCCGTCCTAATATTAATCTACGCAAGAGGCATAGTGGTAAGTCTACTTTTTCACAACTTTCTGGACGTGGGGCCCCAAAGAGGATGCTAATAATGTTAGCAGCAGCCCAGCGCTGCTAAAGTATAAGGTCAGGCTTTGGGCAAATTGCACATTAAGTTCTTTAGCCACACCAAACATTGGTGTTAATCGTACGTACGGTTTAGCTTGGTTTGTATCATTAGGTTGTAATTCCCCGTGTTGTTATTTTTTTTTCCTTTTAATTTCCTTTACATGAATGGTAAATAGGTTCATCTAAAGAAGTAAAAGATAAAGATGTTTGTGTGTGTTGATAAACACTTATCCCAATGTCCATGCATATTGAGCACAGGAGTTGTGTGAAGTAATTGGTCAATAAGAAGAGACAGGTGGACAACTGGACACCTTGTATATGTATCTCTTTCTTTTTCTGTGTCCACTGTCCAATAACAGAGCTCACCATATTTTCTTTGCAATATCCTTAAGTAGTGCAAGTAAACCTTATTTAGACCTTTTCTGATTTCTTGTTGTGGACAGGATCGACAGATTTCTCAGTCCAGTTTGCATCATTTGCTGTCACAACTGATCAGAAAATTGAGATAAATACATTGGTTATGGTTTTACACTCTTTGCCATACCTAACTGCATATCAAGACATTGAACAACTGACATTGTGTGTTAACTCTAAGCTGCAACACAGATATTCTCAGACAGGTGTAATTTGGCTTTTTTCCATGAAGGTGTGGAACAAATGTGTCCATTTCCTCAAGTGATCATTTACAACAGACTTATCTTGTGTCAGATAAGATAACTTTGAACAAAGACTTTTTTTCTTCCAAACCTTCTTAGTTACTCCTGCCCAAGTAGCCTATACAAAATGTATGAACCAGGTGTGTTATGATAGTTATTTACCCTACTATATGGTTTGCATTTTCTTGTTATTGCTCTGTATAGTAATGTTTCCAAGAAACAGCCCACAAGTTCTGGTGTATGTCAAATTCATTCTTGTTTGGCAACATGGAGTAGCCTTTTCAGTTTCAGTTGTTCTATCAACAAGCAGTTACAGTGTTTGAATTGCTGCTGCAGCTTTGTTTAAACCATTAGTAAAACACACACTTTACACGAGTGCGCCATCTTTTCTAAACAGAACTTTGTCTGCTACTTAAATGCTTGAATCTAGGTAAGAATCTTGGTGTAATGTCTTAAATTACTGATAGATGGTACAATCTACTGATAGATGGTAGAATTGCCTTTTAAAAGAAGTGGACATAACTCATTGTTGATTATGAATGTTGTTTTGAAGATATGTAAGAAGATCTAGCTCATATTACTTTGTCACTGTGTAGTCAGTGTGTGATGGATCAACACTTCTGGATGTAGTTTCTCCTTTGGTGTTGATGGTTTCTGTGACCCAGTTTGCAGAGCATCTGTCTCAGCCTCCTCAAGCTTCACAGAGTGGCAGGCACAGGCACCAGATATTCACACAAGAAAAATCTGTGCTGCAAAGGCATTTTGTTTAGTAAAAATCACAACAAAATGTTACCATCTCTTCATTGTGTAGTGTGCTGTGTACCGTATCCTTGTCAAGATGAATCGGTTAATCAATAATCAGGATTATTCAGGTCACATGACTGCTATGTTGATTGCTTTTACCTCTTGAACTTGTTGGCTGTAGCAGCCCTACCCACCAGCACTTGCCCAGTTTACTGCTTCAGACCTTGTCCTCCTCCTTCAAATCTCTTGTTACTAAGTTCATATGATGCATGCCTGCCTGGCTGATGATTTTAACTATCCCCAGTGAAGAGATTCAGCTGATGGCAATCTAACAGAAACATGTTTAAGCATGCCGCCAGTGTCTTGGATTGAAGATCAAGCAGTGTACAAATTGTGAATGGATTCTAAAATGTACCACAAATGTGCACGTTGTTTGAAAGATTACATTGCAAGTTTGTTTTCTATAGTTGGTATTAACCAGTAGATGGTTGACAACTTACAAATCATATCAATAAGATTAAAGCTGTCAAATGTCAAATTTTAGATAATTCTGTTTTCAAGAGATAAAAAAAAAAGAATATTGAATAGTTAATTTATTGCGAATAATGCTACAAATCGTGCCAATTAAAATACTAAATTAAGTTTTGTATTAAAAGTAATGCATTTTTGTGATTGTTTTCATATTTCACATTTATCTGACAATATTCTGCAGTTCAAATATATTCAAAGATGTTTGGCAACTAAAGTAATAATATTGTTTAAATGTTTGTTGTTATTGTTGTTGTAATGCAAAAAGTGAATGGTTAGTCACTTATAGAAATCAACAGATTCAAAATGTGTGAAATACCTTTGCATATTTCAAGTACAATTTTATTGGTAGGAAAAATGCTTTTCCCCATCTTCTCTAGACTTATGACATTGTCACATTCAGCTATTGAACCTACACAAAGTATAAAGACATCATTTTAACGCATTTCACATTAGATTGACATAATATCCTCTGAATAGGATCATTGGGAAACATTTTTGTCTGTTTTGCCCAACGCTATGGTGAACAAGCCACTTTGACGTGGCTAGATCTCTCAGTTTCTCTTTGCCCAGCCTTTCCTAAATTTAAAGTGAAATGTAGATAAAATTGCAAATTCTATTGGATAGTTTACATTGTACAAGTACTGTATATACAAATTTATAAGTTAAAGATGCTTCATAAAGTGCTAACAAAAACAAAAAGTCCAAATATGAGTATGGGATTATTAGGCAATACAATGATAATCTGCTTGTATAAAATGTATTTGACACTTTTGTGTTAAATTCATTGATAGTGGTAATGGTATCTATTTACACAGCACTTTGTCCACTTTTCAAGGCACTCAATGCTCAGTACATCTGAGAATCGCACTTTAACTCGCTCACATGTGCGCAGACACTGAGGCAAGGCGGATTTAGTCACTTGTCCAAGGACACAATGAGAATTTCTTCTAGCCATGATCCCCCATGATGGTGTTCCAGAGGTCTTCCACCCCAGTATTAACCAGGCCTGGGATTAGGCACTGACAAACCGATTTATATGGCAATGAACAAAATTTGTCTTCTTTTTTTTTTTTATCATAGAAAATAGAACCTTTGTGATGACAATATAATTAATTATATAATTTTTTGGGTTAAAATAGGCTTTTTAATGTACTATTTTGACAATTTATTGTGCTCAATATTAGTATAAAAAGCCAAGACACATGCTCCATAAGTAAATCAATCAAGTAAAAGAAATATAAAGAGTAGCACTTATTCTAAAAAAAAAAAAAAAAAACATGCCAAGGGCCATATTAAGGCACTCAGAGGGCCGCAGCTTGCCCAGGTCTGCCCTACAGGTATGGTTTTAAAGCTTAAATGAAGACTTTACAGACACATTTTTAGTACATTTTGGGGGAACTGATGTGATACTGTCAGACTACTATTGTCATCAAGTTGCTTTAAAACAACATTGATGTCAATCACGCCCACCTCTATTGCTCCCACCTTTTGCATGTTGTTAGCATGTTGCTGCTGGTTCAGACTGTTAGTGCTCTTCTTTAGTGTGTGTTCTCTGACAGGACACTGATACACTGCAACACAATACAGATTGAGTGCTGCTGGAGCAAATAATGACTGGGCTCACATCTTGCTCCTGTGGCCCATCTCGTTAGTTTAGGTTTTCTGACCCTTTTAGTGACGCACACGTGTGTGACCCAGATCTGCACTTTACAGTACTGTGTGTCAAGTTCTCACGCCAAATCTTCTACCTCAGATGAGACCAGAGCTGGGCCATCTGGGAAAAAGGACATAAAATGTTTTTTGCCCATATTGAGTGATCTAATTTTTCAATTCAATTTTCTTTCCCCGTATAGAAAACCAGCTGATAGATGGACAACTGCGTGAAGTTCTGCTTAATAGCATGTCACGAACACTTCAGTAATTGTTCAGTAACTGTTCTGGACTGAAAAACATACTCGTTCTTGCACTGTTACTGACTCATGATTGGCTGATAGTTCTCTCGATTAAAATGTGGTAGTTAATTATTGAGATTGAGCGAAATAAAAATTACGATCTAAACATCTCTCAGTTTTGGGAACAGTCCTAAGGACTAAATGCTTCAATAAAATTTTTTTTCTTTCTATAAGTAAATAGTGTCTCTTTAGAATACAGAGTCAAAACGCAAAGTGGAGCTACACCAAAGTCAGAACAGGTAAACTAAAATGGAAGAACAACTGCTGTGATGTAAAATTTGTGTAACCTAGTTTAAAAATAAAAAAAAATTATAATTTAAAGCATTTTAAACATTATACAAAACACATTTAACATGCTCCATTATTCAGCAGCTAGTTGGCATTTTTCTTTGGTCACTGCTTTTATTTTTGAACAAGAAGTGAAACCAACTAGATTATAATGTAATAAGTCACTGATTTTGTATGCTCATGAGTGCCCTAAATCTGTCTGCTCCAAATTCCCCAGAACCCCATCCCCCATTGTTGACACCCTGAACGTGCAAATCGACTGTTTTTGTGCTTCTTCTGGGTTATGTGTGCTAAGAATCTGTCTCCCCAAACTGTTGATGAGATGAGGATAAAGGCAGCAGGAGGAAGTGGGGCAGAAAGTAATGAGCTGTGGTTTGCAGCTGATTGGGAGCCCCGATGAATAAGTCAAATATCTCTCCTCCCTCTGCTTTTCTCTTCTGTTTTTTTTTTTTTTTCTTTTCTTTTTTGTGTGTAGTTGGCCTCTTTGTGCTCTTAGATGAACTGACACTATATTTTTAATTACTTTCAGTAATTGACTTTCTAGATATGGTGGATGGAATACAATCTTTTTGCAGGGCAGTAATTTTCATGTTTTGAAATGTAGGGTTTAGCAAAATATAGAACCATAATAACCTACATATAACTGGACTGGAACCCTTTGCCTAAATAAAGATTTGTGTTGTTTTGTTTTTGTTTAGATAAGGAAGCTGTTGCGGTGGATCTATTATCTTTTGGGATCCTGGCTCCTTGAGTCCTAAATGAAAAGGTATGTACAGGTTTCTTTGACTCTTACTGTAACACTAATAATGAACAGATTGCATAAAATAGGTGTATATTAGGGCTTTTCCATTAGTACCTGCTTGGCCCTACTCTACTCGACTCGACTCTACGCGCCTCTACCCGGCTTACCCCGCTCAGAGGGAGAGCATTTCCATTACAAGAGAGGCCGAGTGGGGCTGTTGTGAAGCTGGGCGGTAGGGCTGGGTATTGCCAAGAGCCTTCCGATACGATACGCATCCCGATACAGAGGTCACGATACGATATGTATCCCGATACACGTAAATCCTGATATAATTTCCTCAATATGTAACGTATCAAGTGTCAAATGCAGAGGAATTGTATTTTCAAACTACTCTTTATGTTAGATACAAGTGTCTTACAAATAAGCCATTGTTCAGCTCAATAGTTTCAGGCTTAAAGCAGCTGTCCAGGTTCAAAAGTGTAAATTGTATGAATTTAAGTATGCCGATAAGTATCCCGATACACCTCCCTGTAACGATACGCGTATTGCCAATGAGCTTGTCACGATATATCCCCGTATCGATACATTGAGTACAGCCCTACTGGGCGGTACGGTTGCCAACACTGTCACTCCCCAAATGGGGACATGATGCAAGCTCATAGAAAACAACGGAGCGTTTCAATGCGCATCGGCTTTAATTAAAGATAATCAGACCGTTCGTTCTCCAGCGTTTCATAAGCGTAATATAAAACAAATATCCACCGCCTCATTGGCCAGTAGAGTGAAGCTTTTCATGTCAACACGTTCACTGACTCACCTCTTCTTCACGTCCTTCACACGTCTGTCTAAAGTCCAGCTCTGGTCCAGATGTACAATCACAAGTCAGCTGTCCCATCTTCCTCCTCCGTCTCTCTGTCCTGACGAAGCTGCATTATAATCTCTTGCTTCAAAAACGTGTGCATCGGATGTCCATCAGTGTTTACTGTGTGAACCAGGACCCCGCAGCAGCACAGGTAACCTGCATGTGCCTACGTACAAGCCCGTGTGGTCTACGCACATACTCATCGAACTACTGTCTTATGTATTTAGCGGATAGGGACAACGGACTCGTTTTTTTATGTCACTGAGCTGTTTTTGCTACAGAGAATACGAAACGTAGAAGCATTTCAGTGCTATCGGCAGCTAGCTTAGCGGCGACTCACGTTAGCTTACAGTAACAACAACAAATCAGCGGCACTTGTGTGACGCAACAGGCGACGTGCGTCTGACGTCAGGTTTAGTATCTGCTCGGCTCGACTTGGCCCTGGGGTAGAGCAGGTACTAAAAAAGTACCTGGTCGGCGCGATCAGCCCCAAATGGAAAAGCTCCGCACCAGGGCTAAGTCGCGCCGAGTAGAGTAGAGTAGGGCCAAGCAGGTACTAATGGAAAGCCCTATATTTATGCTCAGATGCACTTGATTTTCAGAATTAGACTATCAAAATAATTTCTGTATCATACCTTCTAGAAATAATTGTTTGACTTAAATAAATGTGACCGCTCTAGTGTTTTGTATTGTCAATGCAAACATGTTGTTGTCATGATAAACATGATAACATGACTGTTTAGCTTTGCATACAGCACACAGTGGTATCCTTTTTCACACAGGTCGTTTTGTGTTGTCCTATTGAACAAGTAAGCCTGGCACAACTTTCAGGCCACATTTGTATTTATTTTAGACAACTTAAGTCTGAGTCTTGTCCCCTATGTTCTGATGGGCCACTGCTTTAATCACTCACTAAATGGAGAAGAGAAGGAATTTTTCCAGCAACAAAATTCTTTCTAGTGAAATCAAACGTTCATTGAATATTTATTAATTACCACAGGGCATCTCAGATATTTCTAAAGTCTAGGCTGCACCTAAGCACAGAGTCAGTCTGTCAGTAGGAAAACTGACGTGACGTGAATGGTAAGGGAAGAACAATAGAAGATCTGAATGTGAGCAACATTTTTCTCTTCTACTGTCAGATATTTCAGATAATTTTTCATTCACAATTCCAAATTTTCCAACATGACATTCATTAGTCTGAAATTTGTGACAAATGTTTGATGAATCAGCAATAATTCACTGTTTTATTAGGCTTTTTGCTTACGCAGTGACTTTTCCATGCTCTGATTCAAGTGTTTGAGGAACGCTGGACAAAGAACTCAACAAAATCCACCTGGTAATGACAGGTGTGAAAATAGAGTTGTCCTCGTCTGACCTGAATCACAAACTCCTCCTAGAAAGGCTTGTGTCAAAACCTCCTGCTGCTGCTAAAAAAAAAAAAAAAAAGTAAAAACATATAAATAGGGACATCAAATATATGGTGCAAAACTATATGTACACTTTATGTATTTTGCATTTTAATCTGCTGTGTGAAGGCAGATCCTGGAGTAGAGGCAGTAATCCATGTATTTACAATACAAATAATAAATGCTATACATAACAACAAACCAACACAGACACACTAGACCTGGTTTATGGATGGAGTAATTAGTATTACGTCTATTCAGTCAAAAAATGACTTTTTTCATACTAATTTGATCTTTATGTTTAGAAACTGTCAGACACACTGTCTGCGCTGCACTGAGACAATGGGAAAAAAAATATTGTTTTAAACAAGAACAAATCCTTATGCTAAGGATTCCTTCGACAGAATCCTGAGCATAATGTCTTTAGGATTTTTCAATTTAAACTCAATTGTTGCTAGCGTGACCCCTGATGGAGAACGTCACAACACACTATGATGCAGATTTGGTGTAAGTGAAAGGTAATTGTGTGCGTCACTCTTCCTGTTCAGGATGTGGCTTTACCTTTTACAAAGTCTCCTCTATTCCGACTGCAAAAGAAATAAAAGACTTTCATTGATATAATCACAATAAATGTACAGAAGCACTTTTAGGTTGGTGAAATGGTTTGGTGCCAGTGGGAACCATTCATTACTCTGAGCACATAAGAGGGGTTAAAGGACATAACCTTTTGAATTGACCAATTTTCTGCTTCAATGAAAATCTTTTCTCTGATAACGTTTATGACCTTATATCTCGAAAACCCTGACACAATGAATATATAATTTCGATCTATAGTGTGTGGGATTTACTCTGTAAGGCCATGTTAAATATAAAACAAGATGTATTCCTGTGGGCAGATGTGTCATACACAAATGCTCCATCAGTTTTGCTAGGCCAAGAAAGTGTGGGTGTGTATATGCGTGTGTGTGTAGTGGTGAGCGACGAGCTATTTCAAATGTGGGCTTGTCTCAGACATGATGACAGTTGTGTATATTAGTGTAGTAATAGTATGGTTCAACTAAGACTTTGTCCGTTCTAAAAATCAGTGATTAGCTTAACTAGTGATTAGCTTAGGTAAGAAATTGTATTTTATTAAGGTTCATAAGTTTCTGTTGAGAAAAATGTAAATTTAAAGTAAACCCTTAAAATGTCTTAATTGTGCTGCCTGTCATCTTAAAAATGTTTGCACAGGTCTTAAGTTAATGAAGTAATTTCTATCAGATTTCCTGATGTCTACTACGGCTTTATCGGTAAATTCTCAGTAATATTCTCGATAATATAACACAAATGTGTGTTTATTCTACTGTTATTTGGTTGATAGATTGAATGTTCGATTGCTGTATAAATTGCGTTATTTTTTGTTTATTAGATTTTCCATAATTGTAGCGAAACACATCAAAAAATTATATCTTAAGAAGCCCTCTGTAAAAGAAGCAGATGTGAAATACTATAGGTCACGACTCATAGATCTTATTTTGTATAATTTGTGGTCTTACATTTGACCTCTCGTCTCGATCCTTGCAGAAAGTCTGTGTAATGCATGCATCTATTTGTCCATCTGGTTTGTTGCACATGATGCAGGGCTTTAGTTGTGTCGGGGGTTCTCCTTTTTATTTTCAGATACGCACTGGGACAGTTTTGTTGCATAACGAGTGATAACACCGTAAAGTGGAATGCGGATGTTGAAATGCCCCTGTTATTTTGAGCCTGGTCTTTTGAATGTAATGCTCACGGCTGCTGAAAGTTTCTGGTTTTGTCAAAGGCACTTTGTCTTTATTACCGATCAGATTACTCTCCCTCATTTCACTGAGTATTCAAAGAAAACAATCATTGTTTTGTTATCTACAGTCACGCAAGACCACTGAGACCCAAAAACACTGGTGAGAATCGAAACTGGAAGTTCAGGTTCTGCGAAGTCGCTGCCTGTTACAGACACCTTCTTGTTTTCTCTCATTCAGCTGTAATCTTAGACATCAGTTCCTGTGTATGGTTTTGGTCTTTTATTTCAGACAACAGGTGACAACAAATGAATGAAGAGAATGATAATCTAGCTATTTTTGGCTGAAGTAGGTAGGTGACGTTGGAACTTTCTGGAGGAGAAAAGTCAACTACACAATTCAGTAGAAAAATAAAACCATACTTTTGAATAGGGCTGTGCAATTAATTGAATTTCAATTTCAGTTACGATTATTGCTGTAATCGTTCACAAAAACTCTGTAATTGAATAATTGTGATCATTAAACGTGACTCATTAGTGAGTTTGTAAGTGCTCATATATGTCCTTGAGTTGTAAAAGTAGGTCCCAGACTGTTGAAGTCAGGGTTGATTTCAAATATTCTTTACATAATTGTGATCATTATTTTAATCATTATCGAGCAGCCCTACGGTAAAACATCTTTAATAGTGTGATATACGTCATAATGTGGGGGGGTGAAAAAAAGTCAGTTTGGGGCCATACAAACCTTAAATAAAAACACAGGTTTTTAATTATTATTTAATGCAATGAAAACATTTAAATCAGATCTATCTTTGTCAAAGAGTCAAACAATGCATCTTTAAAAAAAACAGACATGTTCAGGCTGATCAGAGAAGAAATGTTGTGCACATGTGTTAATGAATTACTCTTTACTCTAGAAATGTAACAGCGCTTTAAATCATTCCATTGCTACTGGCTTTTGTTTTGTTTACCTAATGTAAAAGATTTTATGTTGCTCATGACCGAGCAAACCTTAACCATGACATGTGGATCAAGAAGTGTCATAGAGTGATGATGTCCTCTAATCATATCCTGCCTTTTCCAGCAGACATTTACGACTTGCTATAAATAACACAGTAAATCTGACTCATACTGTCTTTAACCTCGATCACATATCAATCTTCCCACTTCCCAGTCAAGATTTAGAGAATACCGTCAAATGTATCAAAAACTTTTCTCTGATGACTTTTGTGACCTTAGAGCTCCAAAACCCTGGCACAATGAACATATACTTTAGTTTTATACTGTCTATTGCTGTGTTAAAGACGGATTAAGATGTACTATTGTGGGCATATTAATAATCATTACTAAAATTAGTATCGAAAAACGTATTTGAGCAAGTAGCGTTACTACCATAGATAGAATGAGTTTATTAGAACACAATGTGGGGGTTTTTGAACAGACATAACAGGATCTACAAAATATAAATAATAGTTGAATACCACTATTTAAACAACTCAAAAACTATGTTTAAAAACTTGACCTGAGCAATTATGGTACCGAAATTGAGATTCAGGTAGTTTCCTTGGTATCGAAATCGAGTTTGAAATTTTGGTTTTGTGACCATATTATGAATATAATCTAGTTGTCACAATACAATGCTTTCTTGATTTGAATGCATCTCTTTGATCCAACCCCTTCTGTAACTTCCTTCCACCTACTCTTGTTGCTCTAACATACACTTTCATAGCACTGAGTTATGATTAATTTGATGATATGTAAACATAATGATATGTAATTTATTTATTTTTTTTATCTCTGATTAAAAAACACCTGGCTCCAGACATAGCAGTCTTCCTCTCAGTTACTTTTTATTAGACACTGTTCTTTTAAGAGCAACGGAGAGCAGTTAAATGAGTGCATGTGACCGGCGGACACAGACATGTCCCTGCTGTTGTTTATGTCATAAGGAGAACATAAGGATAAGAGGAGGAGGAAAGCAGGAGAGAGTGTGAGGAGGAGAAAGAGAGTGGAAGTAGTGCTGTGCAATTAATCAAATTTCAATTTCAATTCCTAATATTGCTGTAATCATTTACAAAAATTGTGGAATCATGATTATTGACCATAACTTATAAATCTGTTTAAAAGTTCTAATTTATTTCCTTTATTTGGAAAGCAGGTGGTTTCTTTACAATTGCATGATACATTTACAACAGTTTATTTCTAAGACCTGTCACATGTTACATTTTATCTCCTCGCTCGTTACATAAGGGGCACTAACGCTCTGCATTCTCTCTAAGCAAATAATTGTTTGAATAATTGTGAATTCAATTATGATTTAAATAATCTGGATTATCATTTTCATCATAATCGAGCAGCCCTAAGTGGAAGGAAGAAGATGTCAAGAGAGAAAAAGTGAAAGAAGGAGGAGGCCAGAACATAGAAGGAGGATAGGACAGGAGGAGAGAAAGAGAAGGAAAGAACATGATTAAGAGCAAAGAGTGAGAAGGAGAGAGAGTGTGATTAGGAGTTTTAAAATTATAGGTAGCTAGCTAACATACCAAATGTCATAATTTAATGAAGAGAGTTTGAGAGTGAGGAGGAGACATTGAATATACAGTATATTGTTTTAAGGAATGTTGGGAAAAGCTGATAAAAATTTAAATGAAAAATTTTAGATGTGATATTTTGATTTGTTTAAACTTTTTTCACATTCACTCATTAACGTCTTAAATTTATTCTAGGATTTGAAAAGATTTTTTTTTGCCTGCATATAGTTTTATTTAACATTAGCACCTCTGAGCTTGTGGTCTTCTTGTGAGTACAGTTTGGGTCAGATATGGGGTCTGATCATTGAGACATTGAAAAGTTGGAACACTTGGACGTCTAATCAATCAGTAGGACTTGGCTTACAACCATTAGAAATATCTTTAGTCGACTACAACCTTATTTGTCTGATCATTAAGCTTCTATTAATTTGTTTAAAATGGACATGTTTTACCATTTTCCTTTTGGATTGACATCATATAATCTGAATATTGTCAAGATTTGCCAAAAAAAAAAAAAAAAAAAATCAAAATACAAATTTTTGTCACCGTCGCCCAGCTCTATGCATGAGGTGTTGCTGATAGGAAAGTGCTTTCTTGGCTCTGATTGCAAGGACTGGCCTGTTTCATTCACCGCTGCACAAGAGGCCACGAGGAGCACTGCCAGCGTGGAGTCACATGTCCACCATTCACACAAGCCCACACAGCTTGAAATGTCTGCAAATAAAGATAGCATTTGTCTAATTTCCAGAGTGTTTCAAAACTCTTGTGGAGCTGTAGGTCAGTGTGTTGTCAAGTGAGTAGACTGAACTGAGAAAATCTCAGACAAGAGCTTAACATGTCTTGCTTCAGAAATGAATGGCTCTTGATGGACTAAAGCTGGGCAGCAATCATTCCAGTAACATCTAGGTCAGTGGATATAAGCCTGTGTGGTAGGAACTAGGCAATGCTGTATTAGTGCAGTGCTTTACAGATGTACTGTCAAGCTGTCCGTCCTTCACATTTGGACATTAAATAACATTTACAGTTGGCGCCCACATGGTTCATTCACCAAAAATATAAAACGCATATTACATACATATTACTTGCACATCCAACTATTTGTCAAGTGTTTTTTTTTTTGGTTCAATAATTCATCATTGGTTTAAAGTCTATTGTAAATTCCGCACACGTGTCTTTATCCAATCACTCCCCTTCCACATCAGTAGATGTTTTTCCCACTTGTGTGGGAACCCACATATCATGCTTGTACTTGAAGAGCCTCTGTCTTTGACATGCGTCATCAGACAGCCGGTGCTTGTTATGAGGAGAGAGAGTGCCAAGCCCTCTGTCATCCCCTCTGGTGATAGACCCACTACGAATAACTTACGCAGGCTAGTGTTTGTATGGGCTGCTGAGTGGGAGGTTCACAGCCCTTTCATAGTGCATGTCATGCTTGTGTGGGCGTATGCAACATGAAGCCATTTTGTAGTTTTGTAGTTTTGGCATAATGCTTGCTGACTGCTTCAATTAGGAAAACTGGAATGTCTAATGACTCTGCAATTAGTAATTACATGTTATAAAATCCCTAAAAAAATGTATCCAAAAGACTAATCTTGACTCACTGGTAATTTTTGAAAGAAACTTCCCCAAACACGCGCTCTTAGCACTGCCTTATGTTGGTCAAGGCTTCTTTGTAGTTAAAAACACAGTTTTAGATCAACTCTTGTGATAGACACGCTGGATTATGAACAGCACTTAAAAAACAGTCCAGAAAGGAGGTGAAGTTACTTTCTCGACATACCTTTGTTGATCGGAGCACATTCCATAGTGTATGAGGTCTGTGATAAAGCCCTCATTAGCCTATCTCAAACTATAAACAATATTTAAAACAGATGGACACTTCTTTAGCAGGAAGTTTTGAAGCTGGGCGATGTTGTTCTTTTTTTTAAGTGATGTTTTATCACATTTTTAATCAATGTCATCACTATGTCATATGCTTTATTTTCTCTTGTACAGTGGGCTATGTAGTCAATAAACAGAACTACAGTTTAAAAGCATATTGTGTTTTAATAATTTATAAATGTCCTCCTCAAACTGAAGTTAAGTTTTAATATCATTGGCAAATTTCCCTAAAGACCATGTCATATTTATGTATGTCAACCTGTATGCATGTATGTACAATGTTATCTCACTGTAATTTAATTTTTTGTCCTTCTGTGTCCTTTCAGTGCCTGAGTATGTCTAAGCGGAGTTTCTTTGTGCGGCTGGTGCCGTGCCGCTGCTTGCGCGGTGAGGAGGAGACGATAACATCATTGGACTACTCTCACTGCAGCCTGGAAACTGTTCCTAAGGAGATTTTTGGTTTTGAAAAGACTCTTCAAGAACTCTACCTCGATGCAAACCAGATCGAGGAGCTGCCCAAAGTAAGTATCACTAATAATTATATTTTGAAATTTAACACGTTTTAAGTATTTTGAGCGTCTTTCATCCTTTTGATTGGGCCATCTCTCTTCGTACAGCAACTGTTTAACTGCCAGCTACTCTATCGACTGAGCCTGCCAGATAATGACCTAACGGTGTTGCCAGCTGGAATAGCAAACCTCATTAATCTCAGGGAGCTCGACGTCAGCAAAAACAGTAAGAAATATGCTCATGATGTATGATTCATGTGTCTCAGAAAGTTAACTGAACACAACTGGTTGATAGTTCTCCAATTAATTGAAACATAAAACTTTTTTTTCTAAGAATGGCTACTTTTATACTTTGTTTTACATAATTTGGTTCAATTATTTGATTAAGGAAGCAGACAAGACTCAACCTGCAAGCTTTCTATAGAGGGGAGCGTGTTTTTTTAGTTGTTGCAAAACTAGACAAGTTCTGGAGAGATTAGTGCACACAGGATCTATAAAACTGGAGACTTGACTATAAAACTGCCAGAAAAGTTTTGTATATACACCTCTTGATCTATGAACAAATGTGTTATCTTCTAGTTTATGTGGAATATTGTGAAATAAGACATTTTGAGGCATTAGAATTTGAACTCTTACTTGTGGACCATGTGTGTGGAAATCCTTACAAATATACTCTCACTCCTGCAGTATGCATTGGTTGTACTGACACTTTATGGTTACTCTCGCACTTACTGTAAATACCAGTGGCATAAAGTTTCAGAAACATTGATTTTCAATGAGCTGATACTATAGGACTAACTAAGCTAAATAAAGTGGTGCCGAAGTTGGTCTTACCATATTTATATTAAACATAGCTCCCTCTTCAGCAAGCACTTTGTCCTTAGTGTTGTGAGCACAAACTCAGATTTGATCAGTTGACCATTACTTAAATGTAACCCACTGTCAATATTTAGTGAGGGCGGCAGTTGGGGCAATGTGATTATGGTCATGAATGAGAAAATGTGTGCTACTGCTAAGTCTAGCAAATCACCCCCCTCACTATTACCAATGCTCCAAAGTATAGTGACTGTTGTTGACTACAGTACTACTACTACTTTATCTCTCGATAAAGTATAACCTTTTTTTTTTTTTTTTTAGGTATACAGGAGTTTCCAGAGAACATAAAAAACTGCAAAGTCTTAACTGTTGTGGAAGCCAGTGTGAACCCAATATCAAAGTAAGTTTTACAGTTCCAGCAAATTTACTATAGCTTCAAATTGCCAATACAAACTTTACTTATATACAATAATTCAAATGTCTTTTTGCCAGGCTCCCAGAAGGTTTCACACAACTCCTGAGTCTGACGCAGCTCTACCTGAACGATGCCTTTCTGGAGTTCTTGCCGGCTAGTTTTGGAAGGTCTGCTTATACTGTTTCTGAGGGTGTTTTTTTAATAAACACATCATAGAAATCGAAGTTAAATTAAGCTATCTTTAATATAATTTTACAGGCTTACCAAGCTTCAAATCCTAGAACTGAGAGAAAACCAACTAAAGATGTTGCCAAAGTAAGTGATATGTGTCTAGTGTGTTGCATGTATCTGTTTAACACCTGTTTTAAGCATTTTGTCTATAAATAACATTTCTCACTTTCCTACACCAGCTCCATTACATCACGTCTTCTGCATGCTCATTCCTCCTTTTTGCTGTAAATTCACTCCCTGCACCTCACTTGCATAAATTTTCACACTGTTACATAAGAGCCATCTTTTTCTTCTGCCTGTTTTCATAATCCTCTCCAGACATGGTCACCATTTTTACTTTTCTGTATAAAAGGATTAGAAAAGGTCATAGTACCTCAAAAGTATAACATGTTACATTATTTATTACAATGAATAATTTATAAATTATTTATTTTGTGTACATTTGTATTTTGTACTTAGCATTTGTTTCTTTTCACATTAATATAAATAATAACGATCATTATAATCATAAGTATACTACAGCTGCCAACAATATTTTTAAACATTCGATATAATATGAAATAGAGTCATCTACATGGGGGGTACGCGTGCACCCAGTAAGCAGAAAGCGCTGTGGCTGATTGACACAAGCTATAGCAGCAACATTTGTGAATGAAATTGGTCTTTACAACTCATACATGTTGCTTTCAGTTGAGTGAAAAAACGCAGACAAAAACACTATCCCAAGCTTCAGGAGCCAGACGTCCGTCATACCTGTTCATACCTGATCAAAACAGCTAGCTCTTGTCTCGTTTTGTGGTTTTTATCAAAGAAATTTCCCCAGCCAACTAGATAGACCGCATATCTTTCTGCAGATGACATGCGCAGTAGAACGGAAAGTGACGTTGACCGATTATGACTGTAAAATATGGTACTTAATGGGGCTCACGTAACTAAAA
Source organism: Mugilogobius chulae (assembly GCA_038363315.1). Lineage (NCBI taxonomy): Eukaryota > Metazoa > Chordata > Actinopteri > Gobiiformes > Gobiidae > Mugilogobius > Mugilogobius chulae. Next base: position 22,081,675 of record CM076409.1, read on the forward strand.
ATCAAGTCATCAACTTGTGTTTTAGGGGTGACAACAATTTGCAGGCTTCCTGCTGGGTCTTAAAAAGTTTAAATAGAAAAGTTTGAATTTAAGGCCTTAAAAAAATCTTAAATTTGTTGTTGTAGGTCTAAAAAGTTTGCACAGGTCTCAATTTCTGGCAGATTTCCTGATTTATTTCACACTGCTGCAGCTTTTCCTGTGGGAAATTCTCAATATTATTCTCAAGGATATAATTCACAACTGTTGTGTTTGGTGGAATAAATGGAATGCTCGGTTGCTGTATGAATTGTGTTCTTTTTGTTAATTCATTCGATTTTTGTCTGATTGTAGCAAAATATAAAATTATATCTTACGATGCCCTCTGGAAAAGATGCAGCATTGTGAAATAGTATAGGTCACGACCCATGAAGAGTTCTTAATCTGTATGTTTCAAGGTCTTAAAAAAGGTCTTAAATTTGACCTCTTGATCCCTGCTGAAACCCAGATCTTGGTCCCTTTCATTTTTTATACACTTGCTGGTACAATTTATTTTTGCTTTGAAACGGAAATAGGTGTCACTTGCCAAGTTTAAGGTAAGAATGTGACAAAGCTGGCTAATCCTTAGATACTTTGAAATGATTAATGCCCCAACTCTCGCAAAATAACCAAAGAGCTTAACATGTTTACAACTTTGCGCTTTTTCACTTGACAAGCAACTCATATACCAATAATTTGGAACCGCACTGCAGAGAGCGATTCACTGGTTTGAAGGAGAATATGATACTGTGACCTAAATGCGACAGAAATTGTTAAAGGGTGCCCTTAAGCTAAAATATGTCACATTTTCCACAAGACAACTTGGACTCGGATTAAGTCTAGTTGTAATCTATGCAAAACTATAGAAAAGCTTTGCAATTTAACTTCACATGACTCACATTTATTATTATTTTTTTTAACTCACCCTCATGTTGGTTTGTCCTTAATAAAGTGCTTTGCCTCATTTTGCGTTGACAGAAGCATGCAGAAGCTCACGCAGCTGGAGAGGCTGGACTTGGGAAGTAATGAATTCACTGAAGTGGTGGGCATATTTGAAGTCTTTTATCTTTTAGATGGAAATCAGACTTTTGCACTGCATTCTTCTCATTTATCTTTTACAATTATCTGTAACTTTCTTCACATTGTCTTGTCTTCTGATTCTTTTTGGCAGCCTGAAGTGTTGGAACAGCTGACTTCAATCAAGGAGCTTTGGATGGATGGAAATAGACTGACGTTTTTACCTGGGGTATTTAGTCATATTTTTTTTTTTTTTTCAGTTATGGTCATGTTATATATTGTCCACCTATTTATAATTATTTTACACAAAAGCATATACTGTACAAAGACGACTGAGTGAGGCTTAGTGGTTCACCTATCAAGTCCAAGCTCATAAGAATTTATTTCACCACCTCTTTGACTTTGAGAATGTTTCATTGAGGCATTATACCTATACACCTGTGCAGAAGTAGCTTAGTTCTCGAAGTTCTCATATATATTTTCAAATACTGTATATTTTAAATACAACTTCATTGGATTGTGATAATTTCAACAGTCAACTTTTGTTCGCACCATTTTATATGAAAATCTACACAAGTTGTTGATGTTTTTGCTTCATTTAGTCTGGGCAACAATGTCAGCGTTTAAAATAAAATAAAAATGTAATTTACAAAGGCAAATGTTTAAAAAAACAACTTCAAATAAGGTTCAATGCTACGTAACTATGGGAATAGGCTTCATCCTCAAGTGACCTATTAATAAATTAAGCTGAAACAAGGTTTTAATTATGGAACAAAATGATCAAGCAGTGAAAGCCATTCATGTCTTTCATGCTCTAATTACAAAAGGCTTTGTCTGTATCAGCCACAGTTTCAGTTGGTTCATTTTATATTATGGAAAAAGGGCATATCATAAAACTCTATTATATATAACCATCTGCTGTTTCAACCTTCCACTAATCTCTTGACAGTTGATTTAACTAATAACATGTCTGTTTCAGATGTTGGGAACGCTAAAACAACTGACATATCTTGATGTATCCAAGAACAACTTAGAAATGGTTGATGAGCAAATATCGGGATGTGAGAATCTGCAGGACCTCCTGATCTCCAATAATGCGCTTGTTCAACTTCCAGGATCAATTGGTAAGTTAATTATCCATTATTAGTGATAACGTAATTGTAGTAGTAGTTACTTTTCTTTCTTCTCTATAAACTTTTCATTATTGTTGTCACAGTTTTGAATTAAGAACAGACCCCTCTGATACAGTCTGAATATTACTCTCTGTAATCTTAATGACAACAAATGCACGGCGCTGTGCACATATCCACACAAACAAACACAAAGCCTAACAGAGCACAAAGAAGCCAGGACATGTGTCAAATAAACAAATAGAGCTGAGCTTTGTCCAGGCTCACTTGTGATGCTGCTGTTTGCTGAGTCAAGTCCAAGTCTGATGCAAGTTTGAGTCCTAAGTAACCATCTCTGACTGTCTCTCCTGAAAAAACTGTTTATAGAAGTGACCACGGTGCAAAGCCTTTCTCTGATGCTGGTGAAGTGAGACCGAGGTTGTGGTAATTAAAAACAAGAGACAGGAAAAAATTTGACACCCTGACGAATACTCCCCCCTGCAGATTGTTGCAGATTTTAAAGAAAACATTTCTTCTTCGTGTTTTTGGGCGCATTTACAACTAAATTAGTCGCACTCTGATGGCCCGCTGCAAAAGGCCAAAAAACATAGCTTCACGACACAATGTGTTAGTTTAAAAACTGATGTCTCTGTTGAAATAAATGAAGTTTGCATTTCTTTATGGTACAAATCACAAGTAATAAATATTCCCAAGTTTTAGAGCACGTGTTTGACTGCCTTTTCTGTTCTGTCTAGGCTCGTTGAAAAGATTAACTGCATTAAAAGTGGACGAGAACCAGCTCGTGCAACTACCAGACTCTGTTGGAGGGTGAGCAACTGAATATAATGTATACTCAAATTTGACGAACTAACAAATTTCATTTTTTTTACCATTTTATTTTCTTGTTGATTGTTGTTAGTGGTGCAGTATATTTGAATATCTTTTTCTTTTACTTTAGTTTGTGCCATTTTTTGTTTTGTTTTACTTTTTATTCTTTTTTTTTTTTTTTTTTTTTTTAGTTATTCGTCTAACTTTTGTTTTCAAAACATATATAGTAACCCATATGCCCTAATATGGCTGATTGACTACTTTCACACAGATTAAGTTAAAAGCCAACGGTTTATCTTAATCCCAGGCATGGATTTCCGTCTAAGCATGCTGATTTGTGTTCCATTTGTACCTGGCTTATTTTACTGGACTAGCCATGCTGCTCTGGCTCAATGTGCTTGTCATTTATCAGGATGGTATCTCTGGAAGAACTAGACTGCAGTTTTAATGAGATTGAAGCCTTGCCCTCCTCTATCGGTCAGTGTGTCGGCATCCGCACCTTTGCTGCAGATCACAATTTCCTCAGCCAGCTTCCTCCTGAGGTGACTATTTCCAGCAGTGTTCGTGAGTTGCAAGTGTTTATGGTATTTGAGCCCCTGGTTTTCTTTTTATTTCAGATGGGTAACTGGAAGAATGCGACTGTACTGTTTCTCCATTCAAACAAATTAGAGTCTTTGCCAGAAGAGATGGGTGACATGCAGAAGCTGAAAGTCATTAATCTTAGTAACAACAAGTGAGTAAATTGTCAGGGTTTTCTGTTTAACGCTGGGGTACCTGACGCTTACACATTAAAACAAGAGTTTGGTTTTTAAATCAGTCTATTTCTCACAAATCCTTCAGCACATGGTTAATAGCCACATATTTTTGGCTGCAGTCAGAGCAGGGGTTAAGGCTATTGATATGAAGTAAAATAGATTTGGAAAGTACACTTTCTGGAAAGTCAGGTGTCCCCGGTTAATTGCACATAACATAATGTTGACATTATACATATTCCTTTATGCTTTTTGTTACAGGTTAAAAAATCTTCCCTACAGTTTCACTAAACTGAACCAGATGACTGCTATGTGGCTCTCTGAAAATCAGGTGATCCATATATCCATCATTATGTTCACAAAGTAAAGTATACCTGCTTCATGCGGGTTAGAGGTCATTTTACATGCTGGCTGAACAGCACACTTAGTTCACTGACCTCAAGAGTATCACAAGTTACTGTGTAAATAGACACAGCTAGAAAGGAAAACACATTTAAAATGCAGAAAACCACTTCCCTGATACCTGATCGAAATGTGCCAAAAGACAAAGCCTGTGTGACGCGTTTAAGTGAACTCAGACCTTAATACATTAATAGAGGACACATTCTGTATCACTAAATGAGTCACTGACTGTATGGGTGAAGTGTAAAACCCATCAAAAGTGACTGTTTTATCTTAATTCTTTCATACATATAATAATTAGAATTAGAATGTATTTGTTTTGCTCTGTAGATATTCACCAACTTCTCTTTTCCAGTCAAAGGCCTTGATTCCACTTCAAAAAGAAGAGGATCCAGAGACACATAAGACTGTCCTGACAAACTACATGTTTCCTCAGCAGACCAAGGCAGAAGATTGTAAGTTTGATCATCTGATATTGGTCTATATGTATTCACACTTGACGCGTTTCTCCAGCAAAACACGATGAGTAATCTTATCTTAGCCGAAATTTTGTCTCACAAGTGACCTACAAGTGTCCTTTAGTGCATATTTTATAAGTGACCCGGTTACTGGAGACACTAGAAACACTAGTGTCCGCCTTGACCTCTTGTAGAGCAACTGTTTGGTTTTGGTTTCTTATTCCACTAGATGGTTGCTACTGACCTTATTTTTTACTTTTGCATCCATAATGTTATAAGCATTAAATATTATGTATGTAAGTAGAAATTGTATGTAAAATTAATAGTCTATTATTCAGTTGCATTCAATATTAGAAAATCTCTAGTTATTCAGAATTCTATGGTCCATAATATTCAATGGTATATATGCTGAAATGGTATAAATTATTTAAAAAACACCACCTAAAAAACAACAAGAAAATCAAAATCTTTAGAATTATAACGTATGGTATATTTTCAGTATCATCTCAGAAATATAACTTTAAGCTAGTCAATCTTAGTAGGCTTAACAAACCATACATTTAAATGACCATCTACAAAAAATCTAATTTACAATAATTTTACAACTGAATTTAATAGGAAAAAAAGAAGATTCCAGCCAGTCATTTTGATGTTTTTGCGCCCCCATGTGGTTATGTATATATTGACTAGTGCATTTTATTTTGTTGTTCAGACATTCCCAACTCTGATTCTGAGAGCTTCAACCCTGCGCTATGGGAAGAACAACGTAAGCACCGAGCTCAGGTGGCATTTGAGTGTGATGAGGATAAAGACGAGAGAGAAGCTCCTCCAAGGGTTTGTATTGACACACACTGATGCCATGTTGAGTGAAAAGTAGTTAAGTTAAATGAAAATATTTGTTTGGTAGGAGGGTAACCTGAAGCGCTATCCTACGCCCTACCCAGACGAGCTGAAGAATATGGTGAAGACGGCTCAGTCTGTAGCACATCGACTGAAGGAGGAGGAGTCAGGCGACAGTTGTATGAAAGAGGCCAAGCATGTGGAGAGAAACCACATCGGACTGCAGGACGTGGGAGTAAAGGTCTGTTTAACAAAACAATTGAACCACTGTAGTTAGTACTACTGTCAGGGCATTTACATGGAGGCCAGGAGAACCAGATAACTAGCCTAGTCCAATTTAAACCAGTTTTCCAAAGTGCATGTAAACCCGGGCAGACCTATTGAGGAGCTATAAACCGGTTTTCAGAAAACCAGTTGGCGCATGTGGTCCCAACCAATTGTAGTCTGATTTCAGACTCATGTAAACAAACAATCGGTCTGCAGCTGAACAAATGCAACTGAGCATGCTCACAAACCCTGACCACAGCACATTCCAACAATAAATTAAGAGTTTTAGAACTATAAAGTGCCTTGCACAAAGTGGCACACACAGTCTCACATTTAACTCATGTTACATGTTTAAAACAGTCCTACATGTTCCAGAAAAAACTGTGTCATTTAATAAACAGTATTACAAACAGTTAATAAAAATAAACAACATTAACAATGTAGTACAGTAGTGAATATGACACAGCAGGACCAGTCTCTCCAGGGTAATCGGTTTACTCTTGTGCATCTAAACAGTAGCGAAACTGGTCCAACCGGTTTGAGGGGAAAACCAAGTAGAGTCCGGTTTTCTAGCCTAGATTTCCCTGATCATGTAACCGCAGTGTGTATTAATGCCACTCGATGATGATGATGATTATTACACATAAACATTGAAATCTTTCATTCAGTGGATCACCATTTTTCAGTAGCTTTGTGATCCATACCAAAGCCTGATCCCGTCATAAAATAAGCATGACAGTACTTGACTACTAAAACACCAGGTACCACAATGGGGCAGCTAGAGCAAATTTGCTCTTGCTGCTCCATTGTGGTGTTGTGTCTTTGGGCAAGACACTTAACCCACCCCACCTCAGTGTCTGCATACACTGGATAAGTGGTTTATTAATGTAAAATTTAGTGCTTTGAGAGGTGGGAATGTGCTGTATAATCGAAGACTACCTACAGTTCCTGAATGAAAAAGTAATATATTATTTTTTTTTAATATATTTTGTTGTTGTTGTTGTGAATAATCACAATTAATGATTTTGACATTTTGGCAAAAGAGAAGAGCTGGTTTGAGACTTTGTTGAACTGAAATGGAGGGATTACGATACAACTTGTCACCTATTTACAACTTCTGCATGAGCCATTATGCATAATATGAGTCAGGTCACACCTTTAGGTAATTCAATGGACTTGGCTAACAGATACTCCTTACTGTAAACAATTAGGGCGTGTTAGTTTCAGTCCTCTACCAACACTGTCAAAACTGGTGAAGCCATTTGGATGTGTGGCAAAAATAGTTTTGTTCCTCTTGTTACAAAAGTGAAATCAAAGTATTAAGAAGGCACTTTCATTCAACGTTTTAATTCTTATTTTTTTATATGTAAATTGTTTAGTTCAGATACATTTTTCTGTCATGTCTTCTTCACTAATTTTTTTTTTGTTTTTATTGATTTGTGCCTGAAGGTTATTGAGGCCCCTTGTCCAAACGGTATGACTGCAGTGCAAGAAGAAACCTCTCCCCTCACTTATAGTGAAGATGCTTCTACACCAGAGTCCCAGGATAATTCAGAATCCTTCACATCGACCAAAGGTCAATTTAAATCCTCTGAAGCGTCACTGACAAACCATGAAGACACCCTGGAGGTAATAGATCACTAAAAAAAAAGGGAAACAGTTGCTATACTTTGAAACTAAATGCATATGGTCTCTAGGATTCTGAGGAACTTTTTGATGAAGAGGAGATGAAAATTGCAGAAATGAGACCCCCGCTTATTGAAATTTCAATAAACGAGCCCAAAGTGGTGACATTAAGCAAGGATAGAAAGGGTATTGATACTGTCCTATTCTAGAAAATTACAGTCAAACTGTCAAATGTTAATCGTAATTTATGGTTTGTAGATGACTCCAGGGATGCTGACTCTCTGCTGGATGACACCGTTGCCAACAGCAACCAGAACAACAGTAACTGCTCATCACCTTCTCGCATGTCAGACTCGGTCTCTCTGACCACAGACAGCAGTCAGGACAACTCTCTTTGCACGCCAGAAAGAGAAGCAAAGATGGCTTTTCTACCAAAACTGTAGGTGTTGAATAAGATATAAATTATCTTCTTTATTTGGTTGAGTAATAATAACATTTTTATTTTAGACGGGAAGACGAGAACATGAACCAGCCCACCGAAACAACACCATTTCTCCATAATGGCAATGGCTCAGAGACTTCCCTCCTGCCCTGTTAAAAACTCCACCAACCCAGCCACAGAAAGTAGGAGACTATGATCTGTCGGTGGAAGCCAGACTCACCATTATTGAGAAGGAAATGGACAACGGTCTGAGGGACACATACAATAAGTGGACCAGATTAATATGAATATCGCCACCACTAATGACATTGTTAAGATGGATGAAACGGGCAGGAATTGGAATGCAAAGGAGGAAAATAAAACTATGCATGGCTCTAGAAATAATAACATAGACTTTTTACAGAATGGAAATCAGCAGGTCATTGATGGTCCCCTGGTAAGAGCCGATGCAAGTGTGGCAGTGGCAGGTGATCTGTCTCGCAGCACAGAGGAATTGTCTCCAGAAAAGCGGCCATATCCTCCACAGGTGATGAAGTCCCACAGTATCAGTAACATAGAGGCAGGTGGCATGAAGCTTTACTCTTTCGATGGAGATGGAGACCACTATGACGGCCCAGCAGTGAGCAGGCCGTCAGCGGCTGGTTTAGGAGCACAGGGTCAGAGCATAGTGAGGAGTAAGTCTGCCTCATTACTCAATGACCAGTCTCTACAGGTCTACCCAAATGCTTCAGTGTCCTCCTCTGATCTGCTGTCTTCATCCAAACCCTGTGCCAGCTCTAACAGGTACCCAGTGTCTTCCAGCATGGCCATGGGTGCCCCTCCTCCTCAGTACAATGTGCAGTATACAAGCAGTGCGGTGCCAAAAGACGGCATGTGGGGTCAAAGACCACCCAATGCCCCGTGCATGCCTCCAGAGCATCAAGGCTATCTACCTCCCCCGCCTCATTCTTTAGCCAACACAAACTACTCCAACCGTAATCAGGTGCCTCCATACCCTCTACAGAGCCAGCACAAGGCACCGCCCATGGCATCCAAACTCCCTGGGGACATGTGGCCCAAAGACAGACTTCCAGCTGCAGGTGGACAGCCAAGGAGTAATACCCTTCAAAGACAAGGCAGCAGTACCTCTACTGTATCTATAAGTGATCCCAGACGTGTGCAGCTGCCTGAGGGGACTACCTGACCTACAGAGATATTCACACGACCCTCGCCAGGGGCCCTCTGGCAATGAGCCATGCCATGCAGAGACCCCTTTCTGCCCGCACTTACAGCATAGACGTACCTGGAGGTGCTAGACCATATAGTGCCAGACCACCCCCTCATGAGCTTCCAGAGAGGACCATGTCCGTGAGCGATTTCAACTACCCGCACTGCAGCCCCAGCAAAGGGCCGAACACCAGAGTCAAGTCTGAGCACTCTCTTCTGGATGGACCAGGGGCTGGGACCGGTCGGGTTCCAGCGGACTGGAGGGATCAAGTGATGCGACATATTGAAGCCAAGAAAATGGAAAAGGTAAATACTGAAATACCTAATACCTAATGGTAATTTCGCAGTTCTATAATATATTGTGCTAGTCTTTATAAAACCACTAAAGTATAATAACGCAAACATTCATGAACACACCAAGAGATTGAAAGTATAAAAAAAGTGAAACTAATCTTCAAGTCTCATTCTCCAAAACCTACTAACCAATAAATGTATGTGTGTGCTAACTACTTAACACATTAAACTGCATGTTTGTCTTTGTTTTGTAGTTGATTTTAATGGTATTGTTGTCATATTTGCATAAAGTTGCATGACCACCCCATGTGGTTCCTCTGTTCAGAGCATGCTGTCTCGCTCCTATAATTCCAATAATGCTCCACTGAGCTGGTCTCACTACAGCAGCTGTAGGGATTTGCATGCAAGCCAGGGCTCTCTGGTCTTTAGTGCCAGAGACGGACACCCCTACACAGCTCTGGGCCCATGTGTGAGTACTGCCTCCAGCTTAGCAAACTGCTCATAATAAGCTCGCTCCTGATAGTTTCACATCCCTTAGAACATAAGGAAATGTCTGTTTCCTTCTTGCCCTGATGTTGTGTGATTACTGACAGACTAAAGTCACCCTTTGTTCTGGTAGATTGTCATGTGACATCTAATATGCTTCCTGTGATGGTGCATTTCTCCTGCTTTTAATTGAGTTCTGATGTGATGTTTGCTGTAGTTTTAGTTCTAATATTAGTATGTTTTATACCATCTTGATGCTGTTGCTGCAATAACTTTGCATTTACACAAACTATTTGAAACTACTATAAAATAAAAGCAGCCAGCTCAACATGGTACAAGGCCTTCTGTTATAATTTGTGAGTGCATGTTCCCCTAATCTACTTCATACTATTCCATCACATTTTCTTCATTTAATCTTTATTTCATTATATTCACTTCATCTTCAGAGGTCTTTCATAATCTCTAAAGATGTGTGTGGAGGTTAAAGGTAAGCAGAAGTAGTCAAGTGGAATTGTATTCATCTTTCCCTTTCATATCTATTGAGAAAGAAAAATACTTACCTAAAATTATTATATTTAACTGTGATGTTTACCCTTTGCATTTCAGGATGAAGTGTTTGTCCCACAAGGTCAGCAGAGCTTCACCATGGATCCTCACAGAAAAGTATGTTTCATGGACAGTTTTACGTAATCAGAAACAATAGGTGTGCTTGACTTCTCAGAAGTCAGGCTCATCTATTAGCTAATACACCAGAATCTGGTGTATTAGCTAAAATTAGAAAATTACTCCACAGTATACCTTTTCATTTGTTATGAATACATACTTGAGTAATACTGAACTAATCACTGTTATGCCGTATGTTTGTGGTAGGTGCCTTTGATCAATGGTCAGATGGGTCCGTCAGGTCGTCCTCAGATGAGCCAGTCTTCAGTGACTCGTCACCCTTCACGAGAACAGCTCATTGATTTCTTAATGCTCAAGGTTTCACAGCAGCCACAAGGACACCCGCGTATCCCCCAGGAAACTCTGCACCAAGAGGTCACTGTTTTCCCTTTTTATGTTTTGTACCAAAATATTTATACACATCACTATATAAACCATGCATATACTGAATATGTGTGTTTCTTCTTCAGTTTCATGTGAAAGTGGAGAAGAATCCAGAGCTAGGGTTCAGCATATCCGGAGGAGTTGGCGGTCGAGGAAACCCATTTCGACCAGAGGACAATGTAAGTTTGATCACTCTGTTCTCTGCTCATGGGGGACTGCAGCTCAAATAAGCCTGATTCAGAATAAATAGAAAATACGCAGAGTGGTCTTTCAATTAGTGATATTCCTTTGCTAGTGATTGATTTTTAACATTTTGTGTATTATTGTAACCTCTGCCATGACCATTGCATGATCACAGCATATTGTTGTATTAAAAAAAAATATATACTATATATATATATATATATATATATATATATATATATATATATATATATATATATATATATATATATATTATAATACATACATTTTTGCTTACAGTGTGTTCCTTTCCAAACATTTAGTGTTAGCCAACAACGACTAATGTAAGCTATTGAGTCTTTTAATCAGTGATTCCCAAACTTTTTGTCTTGAGGGCTTCCTAAGCATTTTGTCTTACTTGAAGTACCTCCTAAGGCAAGGTATTAGATAAATAACTTTACAGTAACATTATTGACAATTATATCTATCTAGCTAACGTCTGCTTGAATTGACTTTAAAATCCTGCTTTCTTATCAAATCAAATGGTTGGGAAACACTCATACATATTAAGAAAGAAGACACATTTCCTCCTGCTCAACTATCATTATGCATACAATATGTGTAAATATTTACCTTTCTCATTATTGTTTGTTTATCTGTAGGGTATTTTTGTTACAAGGGTTCAACCAGAAGGACCAGCTTCTAAGATTCTTCAGCCCGGGGATAAAATACTCCAGGTAATTTAAGATATGCGCAGGCATATTTTACAATAAGTACTGCATTTGTCTAAACTATGGCACATCTTTCTCAGGCAAACGGCTACAGCTTTGTGAACATTGACCATTCAAATGCTGTGTCCCTCCTGAAGACTTTTCCTAGCACTGTGGAATTGACTATTGTCAGAGAGATGCAAGCATAGACTTTTTGATCTTAACCGCATTGAACACGGAGAAGAAACTGATAATGTTGGCATCAATATTTTTTTTATAAATTTAACAACCTGGTTCCAGATACTTTGAACTATTTATAGTAGCTTTTATCGAGCCTTGATTTGATGGGAGAACCACTGGATGTAGTGGATAAAGTGAAGCTAAGATGGACAACTGCAAGTAAAAGACCTTAAAGGCCATCACTGTGGTATATATATTGATATTTTTTTAAACACAAATAGGTAAAATATGAATTGTTGAAATGCAATTGTTACTGTGGTTTGTGTACAGACAAATCTGTTGCTTCAGTTTTAATCCCATCTTTGCATGATTCGACTTCCAAATGGACGATTAAATCTGACCACTAGAGGGCAGGGTCCCCTCTTTTTCTTCACTTAGCCACTGTTTTGCTTTTTAACTTAACAGTGGGATTTTTGGTCGACCACACAATAAACCACAGAGGACAGTGTTATGTGCATTTTATGTGAAATTGAATGTAGATCAAGGTGGTGTTGGGAGATTGTGACAAGAAGAAATCATCCACCTTCATCATCAAACTTGTGATCACACATGGTCCTCGGTGAATCCTCATTATCTACACAACATCTGCTGGACCGCCTTCATGGGCTGCTTCAGTGCACGGACACAAATCATCAACAAAATCAGTTAAACTTGATACAAGAAGTACAAGAAGAATATCCTGTATGTGTATGTTTTACTCAGACAAGAACAATGGGATGGAATTCAAAAATCTGTGAAATCTGAAAGATGTTTTGCTTTGTTTGTTTGGCTGTGTTTTAGTTTCATCATAACATGTTTTATTATCAAGTAGATAAAATGTGGCGGTTATGCTAGGTAACCAAAGCAAGCTAGAAAAATGTCAAGAAAAAAAAAACAAGCCTTTGTATGAGATTAAAAGAGAAGAACAAGCCACATTGTTTTAAAAGGGCTTCATGTTTCAGGCTGTGGCCACTGTTGTTTTTTGTTGATATGCTTTTTCTTTTAACATCTAACATAAGTTTCACATGGGAGATTACCACACTCTGCCTTGTATGTATCTTTTATTCATCACTTTAAAGCACTGTTGTAGTTATTTGTACAAAGAAGTTTGGGAGACGAAATTGTAAGTGCCATAGACCTTGAACTGTTCGAAAAGGGGGCGCAGATCAACCCCGGAAATCTAGCAATACTCACATTTCACATAAACATTTGAAGCACTGGTTTTAAAAGCAATATGTAAAGTCTTTTTATTACCATTCACTCATCAGATCACATTTTAAAACCATTTACTAAGACCTGATTTTAAATGTATTTTTTATTATTTTGAAATGAGCTAGCACTGACTATGTTGACAAAGTGCTAAATGATATGATAATGTGCATTGTGTTCAAGTGAATGTTTGGGACACTTTTTTCCTGTTGCGGTTCACAGCTGTGTCTGACCCGCCAGGAGTTACAAAATATGTATGTTTTAAAGGTGAAATTAAGTCCACTTGATGTGATTTTTTATAATGTGTGTCAACTGCATGAAAACAAATATTTATACACAGCACTATCTTTCTAGGAGTTTCCACAAAGCCCTCTCTAAAGAACTAAAATTACTCAAAGTTTGTAATTAAAAAGTCCTTCAACCATTTCCCTACATATCAGCATCTTAGTAGTTTTTAGTCTCATTTTTTCGATTGACCTGCAGCGCTGTTTCAAGTAAACACATGAAGACACTGTGGAAATTTGACTAAAAGGTAGCTTACTTAACTGATGTTGAAATTGTTTACCCAAAATGCTTTTCACCATCACAAAGCAGTGTATTTTTCAAATTATATTCTCTATGTTGTGTTTTGTTTTGTTGTTTTAAAAATATCTGACAATCTATGGAGATCAAAATCACTCACAACCTTCATGTCAGTGTGTCTTAATGCTTTTTTGTTTTGTATTTTAATTTATTTAGTGGTCTTTTGAGTTATAAGACATTACTAATCCAATTGTACATTGAAGATTAAAAAACAGTATCTAATAAGGTCTCATTAGTGACTTGCGATTGTAAAACCAGCAATAAATTAAAATGCAGAGGCGACTTTTAATGTAAAGGTGTGTCTGACCACATCCACCGTGAGTGAAACAATATGCATTTATCAACATTCCAGATTTTGTACATAAATACTTGTTTGAGAATTAACCTGTGGAAAATAAAACGCTCTTTAACAGTGCAGTGTTGTGGTATATATTATGCTTTATATATGTAGGTTGAATTGAAGCTTTTTTGCTTTTGTTTGACCAAAACACTGTATAAAAAGTGTCCCTCTACTTGGTGTGAGCTTTCAATTTGACAAATTTGAGTCTTGTGACCAAGAGGAGAGACTCCCCCTGATTATTTCAATAGAAATGTTGCTTCAGTGGCTACATTTCATCACAATCCGATACTATCGCGTTAAATGAAGCTGCGATGCACAGGATATTGTGACTTGATATAATACAATATTTACAATAATATGAAAAAATATAATAAAAATTTGTGTGTATTGTAAAACAGTAGGTTTATGATTCAATATTATTATAAACTACAATGCTGCAGAAATTCTAAAGTGAAGCTTATTCAATTGTATATTTTGAAACAAATGAATGGTTGGTTGTATTACAAAAGGTCTTCCCTTTTCTGTGGATCCACTTTTTGATTTGACTATGTAAATCTCACAGAGCCTAAAAAAATTAAGCTTGGTCCAGTATGTCTCCATCCCTTTGTCTCCATGGAGATATAGATGCAATCTCATCAAAGAGATAACATCTCCTTGGCAACAAATAGGCAACATAAGTGGCACACAAGTTGCACAGTGCACCTTTAGTGTATTTAGTTATAAACTATGCCAGAATTGACAAACTCTGTCTCTTCACTGAACTGAAAGTGCATATGTTTCTACAAAATTACCATTTTAATTTAAGTAGTAGAATAACACTAGTTGTAAATATAAATTATAGTTTTGCTGAATAAAGAACAAGATTGTGAAGAAAAGTTTGAAAATATCTTGAAAATAACAGGAAGTAGAGCAGATTTCTAAAATGATGACATCACATTGGAGAGACCAGGACATTTTCTATTTTCTCACAATAAACACTTTGTAATGACTGTATAAACATGCATACATGTTTAAAAATGAGTGTGTTGTAGTGTATAAATGTCTTAAGTTAAAAAAAAAACTGTTACAAATTTTATTTATTACATGGTTGCTAAGCAACTCCCTGGCGTGATGTCATCATCTATGAACAGAAAGTAAATCTTTAATCCTAAAAATTGACTAAACTGGGATAAACTTTAGAGGAAAAATGAGAGGAATCTTTATTAGCATGATTGTAACTTTGTTTTAGTGAAATAGGTCAACCTGTCATAGGCCCTTTAACAAGCAGCGTATTTGACCTTACTCATTTAGGTGAAAAGAAAACCTAATTTTCTGATATTCTGAACCGTTGAGCATCAACTGCATCAATACAAGATTAGTGGTCGATTAACCCTAATCCTAACTCAAATTTGCATTAATTAATCCAAAAACAACTTGGAGAGAATAATGATGAGAGAACTCTTAACACAGTAGTAGCTTTAACATAATAGGTTATAGGTACACACGTACATCTATCACTTGGAATATTATTTTTTTAAATAATCAGAGGTTAGTACAGAAATGTAGGAAGGAACAGGGATATGTGAAAACAGGAATTTCTGAGCCGCTTACCCTCAAAAACATGCATGGACCAATCAAAAGAGTAAAGTAATGAGGACCAAGCAGTGTAAAAAAAAAAAAAAAAAAAGATAAATAATAATTTATCTTTTTGTTCAAATAAGTAAAAACATCTAACCTGGGAAGGCTTCAGCTTTACCGGGATGAATCCACTAGAGGGCACTGATGTTGTTTTACTGCAGGTCATTCATGTAGGAGAAAAAAAAAATCGTTTTGTTTTTGCGCTGTGCATGACGTCACTCGACAAGCCTATAAGTAGGCACAAAAATAAAAAATAAAAAGTGTTAAAAATATAAAAGTAGGCTAACCCTTACTTTTTTTGGTAACATGACTTCTACAGCGCCTTAGCCTGCACATGGAGCTGTTGTTAGCCCCTTCAGAGTTGACAGAAGGGTTAGAAAAGGGGCTGGACCTGAGGCTGTGTGAGAAAGAGAGTTTGTCCCACTACACCTGCGCCTCCAGAGCTCATGGACTGTCCCGCGTGCGAGCCAGACTGTGGCTGCGCTGCGCTATGAACACCGAGGATTATACATCTAACTCTACTTAACTACTGAAGTACTTTTTTCTCTGCAAATGGATTCATGGTGGAAAGTTTGAGCTTTGACTTTTTAAAAACACTACCGAGGAGAAGAAAGAGAAAAGCAGGTAACAGCACAAGACAAGAACAATAGAGAAACGAACCTTCTACTTGATGTAGTAGGAGCCTCAAAACACTCGGAGATCAGTAAATCTAATGAGATTTAATGTTGTAAATATGTAGTTACACGTGTATGATGAAGGTAAACTGTACCGACAATGTTTTTTCTTTGATTTCTTACAATGCAAGCGTTTCTTTCCAAATTTCACTCTTTTCTGAATTGATAATCTTTAACACATTAAGTAACCCGTGTAATGATAATTAAGCAAAGCATAACAAAGCAAAGCTGCAGTGTGCACTTTCTTGTGTTTGGTGTAAAGGTGAGTTACTATTGTAGTTTGGTTTCCCTGCGTATAATAGACTTATTTTGTTATGTACAAGATGATGATGATGATGATGATGATGATGATGATGATGATGATGATGATGATGATGATGATGATTTAAGTACTTTTAATATATAGTGTGATTATTGACCTTTATTTAGCCAGAAGAGTCCCACTGAGTGTTTTGTCAGAGTCCTGGTCCTAGTGCAGACTCTCTTGTTTGTGTTTTTAATTGCAGAAGAAACAGACAGAGACTAAATAAGAGCTGTCTTGTCCATTTGTCCATGAAGCCTTGACAGTTGTGTTGTTGTGTGAGCTCAGGTCTGATCAGAGCTATATTCACTTCTGACTGACCCAAAGGGATGTTCAACCAAAACAACATTGAACAGCATGACAACACAGACAGTATCATTTTACTTATTTCAATGCCCCACAGAGGCAGAATGGATTAAAGAGAGACACCCAGGCCTGTGGCCTTTCTTGTCCTATTTATTAAATACCCTTTGAACTTGAGTGTACTGTACAAAATATGATATATGGACATTTGTCTCCTGAGGACAAAGTGTTTGGATGGGCCCCACACTGTACACACGCAATGTTTTTTACCTGTGTTCAGCCTAATTGCATTTGATTACAATTACATTTAGCGATGATGTTTATTTTATAAACTTCTGTCTAGTGGAGATTTTTACTTTTTACATCAGCTAATAAATCAAATAAGTTTTTTTGTATTGATGGATGGTACAGTCTAGCATTTGTTCACTGATTATGCCATTTGCACATCTATTATTTTATATACAGTATATTTATATATATATTTTTTATTTTTTATTTTTTGCAGGAATCCAATGGAAGAGGGAGAAAAACTGCCTAATGTCAACAACACGAGAGAGCTCCCTCTTTATGTAAGTGATTAATGTTGTATATACAGTATAAAGCAAAGCATTTGGTAAAATTGCAGCTGATAGATATACAGTACATTGTGTTTCTAAGCAAGATTTCATAAGCATATTGCACATAACAATAAGACAACAAGGCGCAGTCTCAACCAAGGTGTTACTGAACTGTAGCCCTGCAACAAACTTTTATTCTTTTAATTATTATTAATGTACATTTAACCCTGCGACGAGTTGGCCACTGACCAGGGTGTTCCCCCGCCTAAGGCCCAAAGTCACTGGGACAGACTCCGGTCACTCGTGATCACTAACAGGAACACACAGTAGAAAATGAATGAATGAATGAATAATGTACTAATAATAATATACATTTTAATATCTAAAGTAAACTATTGCTTACAAAGTTAACAGTTATTGTTGATTCATTGTTACAGCCTGCAAATCTTGATAAATTAATTTAACACGTTTCTGGTTTTCTCTTAAAGCTCAAAACTCTCCATTACCTGATTCCTCCTCCATGCTTTTACAGTTTATACTCTTTCCTCAGACTTGTTCAATAATTTCACAGCTCAAAAACCTGTCACTGCATTTCATGCCTCATTAACCAAAATTAACTGCTTCACTCAACAGTGGCAGTTTGTAGTCAAAGACGTCAGGGCTTATTGTAACCTGTTTCCACGAATCCCGCTTCATTGTAGTTGTGCAAAATATGGAATACAAATATGCCTGTGTATAAATATATTTTAAAAAGCTTGACTCTTTTAGTTGTATACCTCTAATGTCTTTCAACTTTTTTTTTTCTTTTAAAGTTCTTTAAATTGCTGAGCTAAATCATGCAAAGTTTTATTTAAGTTAAAATGTGATTTCCTTGTTAAAAAGAAAAAACATTGAGTTATGCTATGTTTTCACACTTCCTGGCTATATTTAGGCTATAATCTTCTCCTGAAGTGAAAACACGCTGTTCCACCTTGTGATGTCATCAAGTGATAATACAGGAAATACTCCACTGTGTTTTAAAACCACACACTCCTTCACTTTATTTATCATTTATTATTTTGCAGCCCTGTATTGCCCAACTTTGATGCTATAGTTTTGTTTTTAAAACTCTTTGAAACATCTTCACTACAGCTAAAATGTCATAATTCTTCAAAAGACTAGACATCTTATTCTCGTGTATTGAAAAGTAAAGTAGCTCAAGAACGATTGCAGGGTAGAGCAGAGCTTTTTCGTACCACGGTGGCCCCGAAAGGTAAAATACGCAGACAAATATGAAAGCACATGCAGAAAACATGCACACAAAATCTAAATAAATCACACAAATTAAAAACATGCTTACAAAATACAAATTCAAAAATATAAAGTCAGCAAAGTATAAAGTCAGTAAAGTATGTGTTGAAGAAAAAACAACAAACATTCAAACATGGCTGAAAAGTCCACTTTGTCTGGACCCCTAAACACATCATGTATAAGCACATGTGGGTGGGCTTGTCAAGTGTTGCCAGATTTCAAGTAGGCATCGTGGTCTGCTTTTTTTGCTGCTGGAGATACAGAACTTTTATACCCCCATAAAAGTGAGATAAAAAATATCTTCCATTGGTAACAGAGGTGGACAATGAAACCCTAAAGCTGCATTTGAGCCCGGGCTATTCCCTGGTTGCTTATATTCACCATTTAGAGGAAGTGTTTGTCTCCACCCTCGAAGGTCACTGCCCAAATAGGAGGCACTCTCACTGCTCAATGAGATCCAGATTTCAATGCTGTTCTTTGTGTAGGCACGCTAACTTATGAATACAGTTATTGTTGCACTCTCGAACGGTAAACCAACACAAATGCCGCATGTGTCAGTCCCAAACCAGACTCTGTTTTGGTGAAATGGGTAGATAAATGGGCACATTGACAAGGCAGGTTTTTGTTGCCCAAGTTTGTGTGGAGGTGTCGGTTAAAGGGGCTGGTTAGGCTGACGGAGTAAGAAGTTCATGTTAGGGCCACATTAGAAAGGTTTGAGCATGTGTTTGTGAATAGAAAGGTCAAGATTGCTTGGTTAATCCAGCATAGCCACTATTTATGTCAGAAAATAATTGTAAGGATGAAAAAGAAATACTTATATAATTTTGGTTTAAGCTGTAAATACAATAAATAAGTAAACACAACTGCATAGTGTTTTTAATCTGGCTGTTTATATCTTCATTTGATCGTTCAGAAAGATTGAATTCATAAACTCTGACATACAGAGAGGAAAGGTGATGTATTTACTGTTTGGTCGTCAGTTTGGTCGTCAGGCATGTCATCAGGCGGGGAAATGCAGGTGAACAAGAAAAAAAAAATTTAAAGCTGTGTCATATTTTCATATAGAAATTAATCACTTTAAGTGAAAAAATTGCTATAATAGCTCATAACAAAGAGCAAAATTTGAAAAGAGCCAAGTTTCATTCATTAATTTCTAAAGCTCTAACCTCACGTCCACCATCCACCCTCCTTGACTAATTTTGCTGACACTTTAGAAACAAATATTTGTGCTCAGTAAATTTTGAACATTGAATTGTTTGAATAAAAAAGATTTGAATGAAAATGTGCATAAGATTTCTAAAATAAAATATTTTAGAAATAAAATGGTAATAAACCAGGATTAGAATTGGATATTAACTTATTTCTGTAAAAAACATTCACATTCTTACTAGATTGTGAAGTGTGTAGGAGCAACTTTAGAGGCTGATGTTGATGAATCTGTCAATGCATTTTGAGAAAACTACGCTTGAAGTTACAATGCTCCATAGAACTTTTTGGATTAAGTGGATTAAATTAAATTATGAAATATCTTTAGGATTGGACTTTTTTGTTGTTGCCACATGACAGCCTATGTACTGAGGAAAAAAAGAGTTTTGTCTGTAATGCATTGCCTTAATCACAAATAAGTTTTGTTTCTCCTACACTAAACTTTGATATTTTGACGTTGTGTGATCTGGCAACAAAACAGGATCAGATCTGTTAATCCTACAAAACTTTTGAAAGGCTCTGATTGAATACATGTTATTATTATTGCACTGGTTGATCTTGTTTTGCGATATATATGGTGCAGGCCTTAAGTTCACATGCTATGAAAAGAGTGCACTCATAAACCTAACGAGTTCTTATCACCACTAATGGAGACAGATAAGCTCAACACAGTATGTACCAAAGCATATACCTGTGTGAAAGTATATCATGTTTGCACTGCTTTTTACTCTTTAAATGTCACTTTGTGTTCTTATCACGGGCAAATAGAGAATAAAACAGTGTTTGAGGAGCAAGTCTAGACCTATACAGCCTTTTCAATACTGTGGGGAGATGCAGCAGACTTTCAGTAGACTTCCCTCTCTTATTATGTAACTAGGTTTGAGTATTTTCCAGGTGTGTTCTTCAAAAGACATGTTTGTGGCCAGCTTTTGTTCAGCTCACCGTGAGACTAGTTATTAGTGTCTCATTTGAACAGCAGATTAAGTCAGAGGCATGCACTCGGTGACTATGTGAAAATGTTTTAACATGCTGCTGCTACCTTACTTTGAGTTTTTACTTTTCAGGTTAAATCTGTATATAAGCTCCTAGGTGACTTTTTGTGAGTAAAAATATAAAACTTGGTTCAAAGATGAGTCAAACTGAGTTGCTTGATATGGATCCAATAATTCTTGTCTGGCTTTTACTCAGGGAGGATAAGTGTCTGTTATGTGAGCGTCTTTTGTTGTTGTTGCTCTCGCTGTAATCTGGCCCTGACGTCACTTGCGCGGTTTACTCAGGAGATCATGGCGAGAGCCGGGAGCTGATGATTGCTGGTTTCCTGGAGACCATCAGCAGCATTTTGTCATGTTTTTCCCTCCAGACTCATATAAACCGTTTCCTGCTTTTGGAAAGGCTATTTTAAACTGTATTTAGCACATCAATGCTAAATGATATTAATTTACATTGAAAATTCTAGATTTAGACTGCTGTAGTAACACAAGACAGCTGGACTTAGCACCTGCCCATATGGGAGGCATGAAGCTCAAGCACAAGCTTGTGAATATTTTATTGTCACAGGATCAGTCTGTGTCAAGACACACAGCCTGGAAGGAGAGGCCAGAGATCACTGTCAAAAACTAAGAAAAACGTATTATTCAGAATTTGACATACGTTTAGTTAAAGTTGTTTTAATGGAGACAAGTTACTGAAACATGCAGGGTTGAGCTCTTTGATGTTATTGGACATATAACAATCCAGTATTTCCCTGAGTACTACAAAACACGCAAAAACGCCTTATTGAAGTGTTTTGTTTGTTTATTCAAACACATAAATCTAATGGATTCATTGTATTTCAGGGGCAGGAGGAGCACCATGTTCAACTGCACTTTGATGCCTCTTATTCTGAGGATGAAGAGTTTTATTTGGTTATTCAAGGGTCTAGGCTCACTCACGTGACAAAAGCAAAGTTGAGAGACGATGGTCGAACATTAAGCTTTGTGGTTCCAGGTAGGTTCTAGCTGTAAATCAGGATTCTCAACATTTAAACTAAAGATTTAAACCATGAAATGTATTTTTTTCAGGCCATGATTGTGCAGAAGCTGTGTGTGTTACACTCTACAATTTTTGTGAGGGCAAGGCTGAGCCTTGTGAATATGAATTCTCTCTTCAGTATGTTAAGGACTTGGCCCAGGACATTGCAGAATATCTAAATTCAAGCAGCAATAAGCTTGGATCTCACAGTTACCTTCACATCCAGAGAATCTTTTCAAAATGGACCCAGAGAGATGAAGAGTTTGCCAACATAAAAGAAGACTTGAGATTGTTGGATGAGAAAATAACATGTGCTATGGCAAACCTAGTTTACCCCGTGGAGTGGACAGAGGTCGACTGTCAGAGCACCAAATATAATGAAACCGGTGAGTCACTGTGAGGGCCTGTGGTCTTTGTGAGAGTGGCTGGAGCCATGACCATGTGATCAGTCACAACCAAATCATAACAAATGTTTCTATTTTAAGTCACATTTTTCTTTAGCCAAATGACGTGTATTTCTTTACAATTGCTGCTGCTTTCACTGTGATATACTGTATAGTATTCGACTTAGTACGTAGTGTTTGTATGACCACAGAGGTTTTCATTCAGCTTGTGTTACAAACTCAACATGAGATCTGTCTCCACTTCTTACTGTTCCCATCACATGATGTGTTGGACGAGCCAATAAGCCCGCCGAGACCAAGACAAAGCAATTACTGCCATTATTCCTCTTCTCTCAGATCAGAGTGCTGCTGTAGACCTCTGCTTCTGAAACCAGCTGCTGCTTAAGACTAACAAATGTCTTCTTTCTTTCTTCTATTTTTGATTTTACTCAGTCAGCCCTTACTGTTGCTCTTCCTTCACAGTAGTTAGTGGATTAATTATGTAAAGCTGACAAAGACTGCTTAGTTAAATGTCTTCGATGTTAGTGTTGGGAACACATTGGATCACTTTCTTGTCAGTGACCTGTGCTTTCTGTAGTTTAAGCAAAGGCAAAAAACAATGATCTTGTATTTCCTCATTTGCAGTTTTCAATTCCTCAAAAGTCTGAACTTTTCTTCAAACCACATAAACATTTTGTGAGAATTGGCTGTGAACCTTTTGATTTAAAATAAATGACCACAGACCATTTTAAACCCTCAGATTCAGTCTTGTAATTCAATCAAATGACTTAACTGTGCTACTCTAATCAAATTCATACTAGAATAAACAATAGTCTGATGCGAGAAGTAGCTACTCATTTTCCTTTTGTATTTGACCTTATTATATCACCTTTTTTGTCTTTCCTAGTGTCTGATCTGCAGCACAGTAAAGCCCTTCTTCACTGTGCTGTAGACTTGGGTTTGGTTCATCTTTCTCAGTTTGTCACTTGTCAACTCAGAAGTCAAAGGGCACTGAATCAGGATGTAGATCTTCTGCTTGAACAGAGCGAAAAGCAGTAAGTTATTCTAATTATTTTACAGCAGATTGTCTGTGTAGTTTTGTAAGTGCAGTGATTTTCAACAAGTGTGCCAGCGAATACTAGTGTGTCCTGAGATACTTCCAGGTGTTCTCTGAAAAAATAATCAGTTTTTAGTCTGTCAATCATTTATTATTTGAAGTGTCCAAAACAACTTTTTCAAGTAAAGAAATCTCTATTTTGTAAATGAAAGAACAAATTCAATGGTAATGGACAATATTTACAACATTAAATCAGAGGTGTCAGAGCAACAAGCAACCAAGCCTCTGAAAAAAAAAAAAAGACAGATAAAAACAAGCGACACTAAAAAAATGAGAACAAAATAATCACTTAATACATCACCTCAGAAAAAAGTGGAAATGATTAGGGCACATTTAAATAGTATTTTTTCTTTACATCAATAACAATTTAAACATTAAAAAGAAAGCCTGAATTTCAGTCATTTCTGAAAATATTTTGTTGGAATCAAGCCAAAAAAAAAAAAGTATTTACCTTCTGCCCCGCCCAAATTTCTTGGCAGCACCCTTCAGCATCTGCGGTTTACCTGGGGTTAGCCTAAGTTACATTAGTCAAATGTAATGATCGCACACAGTTGCATAAGCACATGCTGTACCTGCTTAGGTCCTGTAGATTCTTAAAAGTTTTATTTAAAATTGTATCTATTTGAAATCACAAGACAGACACATGTTAATGAGAGAAACAAGAAGTGTGCTGTCACGAAAAGTAGAAAGGATGAAAAAAGGGAAATAATAAATTTTTTCTCATAAATGGCTTGATTTTTATTATGAGATTTTAGTATTTGAAGTTTACCACAGAAAATTATTGTCCTAAGACCTAAAAAAAGTGAATACTAAAGATCAGCACCAAGTTTCTGTTTCTATATTTGTAAGATTACACCATTCCACATGTATCAGTACTACTCAGACTTTTCATTTTTCTCCCTCTTGTTTTCTCTCCGTTTCAGCTGTGCAGACCCAGTTGCAGGTGTGAGGTGCATATGGTCCGACAGCTCCAGTGCGCTGAGGCTCTGTCCAACAACAAACTCTTTGACTCTGACTGTGCAACACTCACCAGGCCAAAGCTCCCATCAGAGCATTCTTCTGACACTACGAGAACGCCTAAAAGATCCTTCCACGCTCAAACTGGTTTGTGCAGACACCATCAAGTTTTACATGAAAACATCAGCACTTGTTTCATTATAAACAGAGGTGGAAGAGATGCCAACAACTGTAAAAAAAAAAAAAAAAAAAAAATAAAAATAGGGGTGCAAGAAAAGACTCAAGTAGGATTTAAAAAGTACTTGGGGAAATCAACTAGTTCTATTCAAAAAAGAGTAATTTTAAGAATATTTTTTTTTAGATGTAACTTCAATCTTTTATAATAAAGATGATGTGATTGAACAGACAAAAGTCTTGTCTTTAGATAAAAATGCAAAAATAAAAGTTTCTTCAATACAGATGTTACTCAAGTTTTAAGTAAAAGTATGCAGCTTGAAAACTAATCTATAAAGTACTAGTTCCACAGCAAGTTACTTAGAGAAATACTTCCCACCTCTGGTTATAAAGTTTGTGTTGTTGCCTATTCTACCATTGTAAACATTCACCATGTATCTGTTAACATTTATTTAGACACAGAGTTTCACACTTTTTATTGCCTAATTAGTGCAGTGAAGAAAAATGAAGTGATTGGCGTCATAAAACAGGTTGTAAACTAAACGCAGCCCGGCACTTCAGTTGAGGTAAGAAGATGGTGATAAAAATTGGATTATGAGCTTATCCTTGTCACTCAATTTGCTTTTTTGATGAAATTGATATGATTCGACATGTTTCTATTTGAAGCTGCTGTTTAAATACAGACCTGCTCTGGGTGCGCATGAGTTGTGATAAGATTGGTGTCGTAAATTGTGATATACAAAAATATATTTGTAATTTTTGTACTTTCAGGTCACTGCCTTTAAAACCTACAGTGAGACAGACCAAAAAGAAGAACATTTGAATGACAAAGGTAAGTAAATACATTGTTTTTCTTTCTATTTTGTAGCGTAATGCTGCCACAAATACTTGTGGAAACATTTTTGTATTATGTAATCCTCGTGAGCAGCAACTTCGCATGTCATCTTTGAAAGCTGAATATTTCACAGATCTTTCTACGTCTGTGGAGTGCCTCAAATACTTGAGTTCAATTAAATAATTGATTGCCTTGACCACATCTCTACACTTATACTACCTCAAGTCAAAACAGAAGAGCCCAGGAGAGCTGCTGCAGTTTTAACCTAAAAGCCTGAAGCATGTCCAATATAGTCCATAAAAGGTTTTATGTTCTTTGTACTCAGCAAACTAAATGGAGGAGTGTTTAGCTTGTGACATACACTAGACGGCATGCAACCAAACACAGATAAAGATCAGAGCAGCCATAGCTTTTAGTCAGACAACTATTTTCTGCCCACTTCGCTCACACACAGTATTTTCCTCTCAAGCTGGAGCTGAGTTTATGGTTACTATAGTGACGACAGGCTCATATCGACTTGTTTGGAGGAAGCAGGAAGTGCATGTCTTAGTATTGACCTTAACTCAAGCCATTTGCTCAGAGAAATGGGGTTCACAGTATGAGCGCTTTTTGAAAGGCTGGTGCTTTGGAACATTGTGTCTTGTCTTAAAATAAATGATGGCACTGAATGTGAAGCTTAATTGTAATGTTTGCAGAGTTGAAGAAGGATCCGTGTGTGGAAGAGACCCACAAAATCAATGTAAGTGCACTTTTCTGATTTCCTTTTATGCCTGTTTTGTTGAAACAAAGCACTTAGAAAATTGTGTTTTTCTAGGGTTTTAAAGAGCATCTGTCTTTGGATGATGACAGCTTCTCATTATCAGGTATCACTTAATCTATATACCTTTGTAATGTCTGCCCTCATCTGTAGGTAAGGAGGGACATAGCAATAACCAATTTTTTGTTGTATTATATGTCAAGTCTCTCACAATAATTTGTGGTAGTTAATTTTGCCTGAAGAAATGCCATTTCAAAATATTACAGTAGAAACCATGTTGTGAGAAAGATTGTGAGATTTACATGTTGACATTTTTAGTTAGAAAACTCATTAAACTCATTTCATGACATATATTCAAGGACCACCAGTGCCTCTCAACATTTTCAACAGATATTTGTTTTTCTCAAAATGCTACCTATATATCACTAGTCAGGCTCTTACTTTTGTTGTGTTGGAATCTGCTCTGTCACTGGTACTAAAATGTTGAAACGTTGGAATGGGGTCAGGCTTGTCCCACTTTCTACTGTCTGATTTGTGAGGATGCCCTCCCTCTGTCCTCTTGTCCTGCAGTGCCGCCCCCACCCCCTGTGCGGTGGGACAGTGGAGCTCTGTATCTGGGCTGAATGGGGTGAACCTTAACAAGCCCCAATGTCGTAGTTTTTGAAAAGGGGGAAATTTTCAGTTTAGCCACATACCGTAACTTTAAAATCTGCTCAGTGAAGTACATTTTGTGAGAGCTAGTAAAAACTTTGAAGAGATTTCTGAAATGTTTCAAGTGTCACCATGGTTACTGAGAATTTGTGTGTTTTATAAGAAAGGAAGTCCTTAGAGACAAGTCTCAGCCCTGCTGAGTGGATCTCATAAAGTCAAAGTGGTGATAAATTACACTGTAACAGCATTTTTCTTTTCTGGAAAGGTGCATTAACATTAGATGAATTATATTACAGGATGAATATTGTGTAGTGAAGGTTCTAACCAAATGAGTTTGTTAAATATTTAATACAAAGCCAGTGTGTGGCATAAAGAACCACATCAGACTGAATGAGCTTTGAGTGTGTGCCATGTATGGCCCCATGCTAACATCTTCTCGGTGTGAGAGCAGTGGAGAGGAAATGCCTGTGCAATGCCCAGGATTTCCCTTACATTACTGCAGGCCTGGAGCAGACATCAAAGTCTAGTGGAAAGTTTACAGTGTAAAGTGCTCAGAAAGTGTTTTTTTGCATTGTTTTACTCTGCACATTGTCGTCTACAGAAAGTAGTTTTTTGTTATATGTACAGTATGTGATCAAAGTTTTACTATGCAGCTTTTCTAGTGAAGACTCATCTCCATGGAGACATTATTTCTTTGTAATTATACCATTCTTCATTGATTACATTAATTCCATCACTAGGCCAGGTTACAATACCATGTCAGTAGAGACAGATGATCCAACTCTCTTTGAGAAAGGCTACACACTTTCTCGAAGTACTTTTAATTTATGGATGATGAAACAATTATAATAATAACTTTATTTGTATAGCACTTTTCAAAAACAAGTTACAAAGCGCTTCACAACATCAATAAAACATTACAAACAAAAAAAAAATACAAAGGGTTAGGGTTAGGTTTTTTTATTTTTTATTTTTTTTCAGAGGTAAATCCATTGCAAGTCCACATGACAATTATTTGTCTTTCATGAGTTGTAATGAAAAATCAATTGATCCAAGGAAAAGCTCAGAGCAGCTAACTGCAGTCAATATGTGGCATGCACTGTATTTGCCTTGTTTTGTCATGACATTACTTCGATTAGACATTGGTTAAGTTTTCTACAATCGTAGAAAAAACATCTATAAGACTGTTGTTTTTACACTTAATCCTTGTGTATTGTGTATCCTTGTGTTTTCAGAAAAGAATCATTTGGCATTTGAAGGAAAGTGTCATGAGATAAGCTTCAACAATGACTTAGAAGGGCCATCTGAGGTTAGTTACAGTTTTATCAAACTTCTTCAAAATATGAGTATTTATTTACTGAATACTTGTCCATTTCATCAGGGTGACTCTTCTGTTAAAAAACTACACATCTCTGGAGTCACACAGGACAGCACCAGGACAGACTGTACGGTATGGGACATGGAGGACACCACACATAATGCGATGGACTGTTCAAATACTGATCATGTTGATCTAAGGTACATGCATCATTTAATGTTGTAAAGATGTATATTTGCACAACTAATGCTTTACCATGTTGTTTTATAGTCCTAGTCTAGTGGCCCTGGAGTTGAACAGCGAGGACGACAGCACTGATGCCATGTCACCAATTTCTCCATTCTCACCTGATGCTGACGGAAATGTAAAAGATTTTAGTCCATTTTCCACATTAAGCAGCACTCGGAGCCAGTCTGCCTCTTCATGTGAACAAACTGCAAAAGTAAAGTACCCTGCTCTACTGTCAGCACTTTTTGGGTGATCCTTTATTAATCATTTTATTTTCTATAGGAACCAAAACAGGATATCAGACTGCGCTCCTACTCATATTCTTCCTCCAAAATTGGTTTCCGTAGAGATAAATGTGTCAGAGACGTCAGTCCTGGTCAGTATGATTGCACCACCTCAAGTTTAAGCCAAAAACTAACATAAACTGACTAAACCTGTTTGGTGTGTTACTACGCTTCCCCTCTGCTTTTCATTTTAGTGCAAGCCACTTTGCATGTACCAGTCTACTTTTGTACCAACACATATCAAAACAATGACACCGAAACAGAGCTGACTGTACTTAGTGGGACTCTGCATGTAGCTGATTTTCTCCCATATACTTTGTAGATCACATGGACAGCCTCAGTTATGGCCGATCTCTTCTTCAGGCCCTCTCTTTGTCTAAATCTCTGTCTCTTCTGCATCCTAGTAGTAAGTACTAACAACTTAACAAGAGAATCAATATTTATTTTCATTTTGTATGTATTTATGTATTTATTTAGCATGAGCATTTCCATCAGAACAATGTTAAATAAAATCACGTAAACGTTGTTGGTAGCCAAAAGGAGAAGGTAAAAGAAAAACTTGTCCCCACCCTTAGAGGTAACAAAAGTACAGAAGTTCACCTCTTAAATAAAAGTAGAATTACTTGTCTTAAAACAACTCTGGTAAAAGTAAAAATGCTGCTGAAATTCCTGAGTAAAACTACAAAAGAACACTGTTGTAAACTCACCTAAGTAAATGTCAAAATTGCAGCATTGACTTTATAGTAAATTAAGTATAATAAATCTTGGGCTGCAACTAACTATTATTTTGGTAATCAATTAGTTATCCGATTTTTATTTCGATTAATTGACTAGTTGTTTAGAATGCAAAAGTAGCTAAGGTAGTCATGGTAATGACGCTTGATAACGTCATGGAGATGTAGATTTTAGGTTTGTCAAAAGTATTAATAAATCAGATTTTGATCAACACTAAAACTGTATTGAAACTAGATTTGAACAAGCATCCATACTTAAAAATCACATTAACAAGACAAAGTTTGACATTTTCTGAGTAAAAAAAAAAATCCTGAGCCTAGTCAAAACTATTTTAAAACCAAAATGTTTAATAAAGAAAGTATTTGTATTTTGTGCTGAAAATGTCTATTGTAAAAGTCTATTTTACTTTATCATTGTAGTGCAATAATTACTATTATATTATAAGTCTATTCCTTTACATTAAAATCTTGTATCACAATACTTGCTGTAGGCAAACAAGTTTTTACATCAGAAACACTTATTTCTGTTTAATCTGAGGTTCCTGGGATGTTTGGAACATGTATAAAGACAAGACAATAATCGTCGCTAAATTGACGATTATTTAAATAATCGATTAGTTGCGATTAATCCATGAACTTGTTGCAGCTCTAAATTTATTTAACTTCAGTTATATGATTATTGTTAGAGATCAGAATTTAATTTGCTCAAATGCTAATATATACCAGCACAGACTGGTTTGAACTGGCTTTAATAGAGAAAAAAAAGTCTGTTTTTAAACACACTAGTCACTAGTATGTGGAGTTTGCATGTTCTCATAATGTCTGCTTAGATTTCCTCTAGATGCTCTGGTTTCCCCAATACTAAAAACATGTACAGCTCTTCCTCTCGCTCCTCTCCCAGTCTAATTATTTACTAAAAAAATGTAAGATAATAAATATATAAGCTAATAACGTACAGTAGATCTTATAGTATAATTCAACCTGCTAATGCTACTTTTGCCTGAATAAGCCAAAACATGCAAGTACACGTTTTATATAAACCAAGACAATGCCATTTCTTATTTTCACAAATTTAGCAAAGCCCTTCCATCTTTTGATTCCCTGGCCTATATACCACATTAATGTTTGTACCTGTTACTGTTTTGCATCTGCTTAACATAAACGTAATTGATTTGCTTACATTCTAATATGGTTGTTCTGCTGCATTATCTCGTATTACAGTTATCCTGCATTCAGTGAAGCCAGTGATTACTTTTAGAGATAAAAAATGAACTTGAATGCACATTATGTTCTGGTTTGGCTGCCTTTTGCTTTTTAATCATGTTTATTTGTTTTGCTTACAGAACAAAGAGCTAGTGTATTGGAACAGTCTTACGAGAAAAGGTATGTTGTTATTTTTAATAATAAAATGTGAGCTGAGGATAACACGTTTGTAACCATGACTACCAGGTTGATAGGACGTTTGTAGTTTGAGGCTGTTTTTAGTAGGCTCTTTTGTTTTTGAGGAGCAGAGGTTTTCTTTAGTCACAGCCTTTGTTTTGAAGTTTTAGCACTGAACCACCGTGACTGGGCTAAAGTGCTCACAACTTGTCCTTACTCTGTACTATAGAAATAAAACCCAAAGTATCTAAAACGATTAGGCACAGTGTGAAACAGTTTGCTTGTTTACATTTCATTACTTGAAGTCTGGAAGCTCCCCCTGGTGGATGCAGTACATAAATAGAAAACAATTTATTTGGGTAAAAAGTACATTTACAGTTTGTTTTTCCAGTCACTGTTAAGCATTTTTGCAACTTGGTTAAGTTTATTTTTTTGATTTATCTGATCTTGGGCCTATGTGGTTGTTTCTCATCTGTTCTTTCTCTGAACGCAACACACAGCTCTCATATTTTGAGTAGCCAAACAACAAAAGATGAAAGAGGACAATGATTTGAGTAGAGAAGAACAACTGTAGGACTTTACAAAGACATTAACAGTGAAGTGCAGTGTTACAAAAGCAGTGCTGCTCTCAGTCACCTGTACATTTGGATAAAATGAAATATACTTCACAAATCAGGATGTAAGTTTATACAAATTAATTTATATATATTTTTTTACATATATAACAGACTTTAGATTTTAAAACTGTGCCAATCCCATTTGCAAACTGAACTGAAGTGAACTTTTGGTCACATTGTCTCTGAAATCAGGACTAAAGCTTTTGAGCTGTAAAGTCAAATGAGTGAGCAAGCAAATAAAAGTATCTGACCAATATTTGAGTGTTTTGATAGCAAAACATTTGCCTGAACTGAATTTCTGCTTAGATGTAAGATGTTTTGCAAATTGTCATTTAGAAAAGAGGAGAGTGTTAAAGTTGTTATTAACTGTAACATACTTGTTCAGTCTCACAGTCATTGTTAAATGCAGAACCACCTCAGCCTGCTGCATGTAATTTACTTGTAGAGTGTTTTTACAGGGAGATTAGTTTCCGCAGACGTGCCCAGTCTGCTGAGGATGAGTGCAGCCTTGAGCTGGTTCAGTCCCTTCAACATCTCACCTTGTCAGAGTTCCTCAAAGAGTATGTGATCGTTTCAAACTAGAAGCTGTCACTAACCCCTCATAGACTAATCTAGCATCTAGCAAGTGTTTAACTTACAACTACATGTGATATGCTTTACTAACAGCAACAACGTAACAACAGCAGCACCAATTAGCTGAATAAACTCCTGAATTAACTGAATAAACTCAATACATTCATCTTTTTGTGACTAATATGGGTAGTTGTCTGTTTATATGGCTAACATTTGTTCTGGAGACTAGCTCTGTTTTAACTAAAACCATTTCTAACTTTGATTTGAGCAAATGACACACAATGTAGTGACAGACAGTTGTGACTTTCACACAGAATTGAAGAGGAGGAGCAGGACAAGTATAACACCCCAGTGAAGGTGGAGTCAGAGAAACATAAAGTGATTCGCACTTTCAGTTTCCTGAAGAACAGGATGTCCACTACACGCAATAAATCCAAGGTAAAAAGTTCTTTAGAAAGAGTGATTTGTAATTACACTTCTACAACAAACTACGACAAACATATTTATACTATACCACAACGTATTTGGTATTTAGTATTAAAATATAATTACAAGCAAAACAATCATTTATATAAACTTGTATCAGATATTAGGAACCAATACAGACTCAATGATGTCTTTGTGTCAGTGTAAATGTTGGGACATAATGAGGAAATGCCTTTAGAGAGAACTCAAGGTCAGAATGTCAGTCCAAACATAGTGTCCCTCTTAATGATTAATCCCTCTTGTGTGGTAGCACAGCCTTCCATGGAAGTCTGTGTTTAACTGACGAAAAGGCGGGGAATCCTCATAATCAGTATATCCCCTTAAATGGAGGCGTGTTTACTTTGCAAATAGAAACTAGACAAAGATCACTTCTGCTTTATAGTGGAATGCCAAAACCCAGCTTTGGTCTATAGTCTATAGTTTCAGCTGTTGGAGTGGTCATCTTCATGATACTTATGGCATGGTTTTCAAAGGGCAAGAAAGAGAGAGAGGCTAAGGACAGGCAGCTGAATGGACATCGCTTTTCCTCTGGTCAGTGTTTGGGCCCAACCATGTGTGTGGTGTGTGACAAAGCGGCAACCGGAAAAGACATTTTACATTGCTCTGGTGAGTTTTTACTTCGGTAATAATCACATTGTAATTCTAATGGCCTCATTCAAGCTCGACTTTGTAAACAATACTGGTTCCTATAAATCTCTTTGAATATGACAGTTTATTTATCTCGTTGAGCTTATTTGTTTAAACTGTTGAACATAATCTAGAATAAAACTAATTTTTCAGCCTGATCTGTATTTGTATCAAATTTGTTGTTTTTCAGTTTGCACAGCCATTGTTCACAAAAACTGTAAAGACTCTATTCCTCCATGTTTAAAGGTAAGACCGTTTTCAAAGTGATTTACTTACTTTTTGCTGTGACTTCTCAGTATATGAGCAGTTTAAATACCTTAATACCTGTCCTTTGTATTGCTTAGACCTTTCAGAATAAATATGCTGTTCCCATGGTGAGGAATAAGACAGCATCTCTCCCACAGAGTAAGTTCACACAAAGGTTCAGGGGATTTTGACTATTACGTAATGACACTGCTTTCAATTTACTTTCTTAATGCACAGTTATTATTTGCACATCATTTTCTCTTAACTTGTGCTGAAGAAAAGCATTACACGTTACAGATTTTGTACCTATAGTTTGGCATGTGACTAAAGTTTGTTTGTTGTTGTAGATTTTATAATTAGAGAGAGTCCGTCTCAGTTCATCCCTGGTGCAACATGTCTACCTGCTGTGATACCTGATGAAACCCAAGACATGGGACCACTGCCATGCCCACTTTTAAGAAATGATGAAAGGTGAAACCACTAATCATATCTAAGACTTTATCCTCTATGTGTTAGTGTAACAAACTGTAGAACTGTTCTCATTTTAGACTTGAAAATGAAAGTTCAGAATCTGAATCTGATCGTTCAAAAGCTACAAGTTCAACAGAGACCCTGAGATAACTCCTGTGCCAACTACTGACATGTCCTCAGGGGAAGGTAATGACATACTACATTTCTTTGAGTTTTTCTATCAGAAATTGAGTTGAAACTCATCTACTGGTTGCAGGAAAAAAATACAGTCATGCTATATAAAATCACACTATAGTCAAGCTGAACCTGCCTGATATTCTAATGCTGCAGAAATGCTCACATCAAGTCTGCATGATTAATTAGATAAGATAAGATATCCTTTATTTGTCCCACAATGAGGAAATTTCATTGTTGCAACGCACAATTCAAGAACAACAGGGATAATAATGGACTTAAAAACAGTACAGGAGGTCTCAGACATCAGCTCAAAAAAGAAAGAATTGCTTCTCACAGATAAAACCATAGCTGTGTTACTAATTGGGAAACAATGTTAGAAGTGAGTTAAAACTTTTGCATAATATGTGCTATTTAATACATACATTTCTGTTATTCTTCTGATTTGTCTTTCTTTTGTATTAGATTGTGTAGATGCTTATATTTTCAAAGACATCTTGGTGGATGCGGCACATTATGAGGCAGAGTCATGGAGTTCATCAGTCGACCACAAATTTTGCAGGAAGCAGGACAAAAAATGTGTCAAACGACAAGATGTCATCTATGGTAAGAAGAAAAATACTGACGTGTTTAAATGATTAAAACCAACCTTCTCCTCATCACATGTAAAACACAGAGCTGATGCAGACAGAGATCCACCACCTCCAGACCCTGCATGTGATGGCTGAGGTTTTCAGGAGAGGTGTGAAGGAGGAGGTGCAGCTGGATGCAGACGCAGTGGAGCGCCTCTTTCCCTGTTTGGACCAGCTGCTGCTTTTCCACCATGGCTTCTTTGCTGCCCTGAAGGAACGACGTCAGAACTCACAGTCTCAGGGACAGAATAACTACCTTATTCAGCGGATAGGAGATGTGCTGCTGCAGCAGGTTTGGAGCTGTATTTTTCGTTCAAAAGGATATTAACACATGCTCAAGTATACACATGTACATTCTGTGCAGTTTTCAGATGAAAATGGAAAGAGAATGACTCATTTGTATGGGGAGTTTTGCAGTCACCACATGGAAGCAGTCAGCTTCTTCAAAGAACTTCAATTAAATAACAAAAAATTTCTAAATTTTATTAAGGTATAATACAGCACATGGTTTCAGAGTGAACAATATGTGTGACATAGTGTTTGTGATTGTCATGGTTTGCTCTGTTTCAGCAACAAGGTAATAATTATTTAGTACGAAGAAGGGAAATTCCTGAGTGCATTCTGCTGGTAACCCAAAGGATTACTAAGTACCCAGTTCTGCTGGAGAGGATTCTGCAGTACACACAAAGTAGGTTCTCTTTTGCCCTCTGCTGGATGGTTTTGCCGTTCAATCTTCATTATTTTCATCACTGTTTCTTCTTTTCAGCTGGCACAGAGGAGCACAGTGATCTATCAAAAGCACTTGCTCTGATTCGAGAAATAATAGCAGCAGTAGATCTAAGAGTTTGTAAATATGAACGACAGCAGAAGTTACAGGAGGTGTGGACACGGATGGAGAATCGTAGTTCTGCAAGCTGAAGAACGGACATACCTTTCGCAAACAGGACATGATGAGGCCTGGACAAACTCTCATTCATGAAGGTGTGCTTCTCTGGAAGTCTGCCACGGGACGACTTAAAGGTGAGGCAATGAAGCCTATGGCATTAGACTTGGATTACTCTACTCACATGTAAACACACAATGATGTGGGAATCTTTTTAACTTCATTTTGTGGATTTAATTGTTTGCAATGAGTATTTATTTTTTTCTTCACTTACAGTAAAATAACAGCTTCCTTCTATTATATTTTATTCCTCTTTGCAGCTAGACAGCTAGTTTGCACTTTTATAGATACACCAAATATGTACCAGTTTTTGTGTAAACAGGCCATGAATATCATCTTAAAATGTCTAAAATGTATTTTGTTTTCAAGATAATGTAAAAGCCATATTAACCTGTCATGTAGAGTTGCACAACCAGTTAAAAGCAAAGACAAAAATGCTCCTGAACAATAAATACGTTTTTGGTGTTGAGGTTCAAAAATGGGAAGCACACATAAAACAATGCACAAATTTCCTCCAATCACACTCTACAGCTTTTTTATCCAGAAAACTTTTTTTAAACATTGTCAAGTCCTATTATACGTTATTTTGTGCTATCACAGATGTTTTGGCTCTTCTTCTGGCGGACGCATTAATATTCTTACAAGAAAAAGATCAGAAGTTTGTCTTTGCTGCTGTGGTGAGAACATTACATTAATAAAATCATAGTACACAGTGTTTTTATTTTGTTAAGCAATTTATATATTTTTGTCTGACAGGATCAGAAACCACCAGTCATTGCACTGCAGAAACTAATAGTACGAGAAGTGGCCAATGAGGAGAGAGGGATGTTTCTGATCAGCGCCTCCACAGCAGGACCAGAGATGTACGAGGTCCACACAGCCTCCAAAGATGAACGCAACACCTGGATGAGACTGATCCGGGAGGCAGTCGAGAGGTTGGAATTTACATTATTGAAATAGTTTATGTGTCATTTTCATTCTTAATTTCATTTGTATGAATAGTTGTCCAGAGGAAGAGCAAGATTACACCAGTGAGTCAGAGGAGGAGAAACGCGCAGCTGATGCTCGAATACAAAAGATCAGTAGGATACAAGGTGGAAAAATAGGACAAAAACAAACAAATTAAAACACATATATCAAAGAGTGAACTAAATGTTTGGTGACCTTGTTTTGTAGAAACTCTTATGGGCCACGATCAGCAGATTTGCACAAGTTTAGAGGAAAAGCTTCAGATCTATGCTGAACTATCTGCTGTTTCTGGAATAAATGAGAATTCTCTTGTGGAGCCAAGACTGTTGGTTCAACAGCATCAGGAGGACGTGCCTCAGGCCGCTCTGCTGCTGAGCGCTGCTCTACGAGAAGGTATTACTCACATTTAATATTCAGTCAGAATCTTATGTTGCCTCCAGGGACAAATGGTATGCATAAATGTGACTATGTGTGTTTGATTTCTAGCTGAGAAGTTGAAAACTATACTTTCCCCTAAGACATATTCACCGCCAGGAGGCTCCCTTGAGTCAGATGCTGAATCTGTATTTTCTGTCAGTCCATTTTCACATTTGGAAACTTCCTCAAACTTCCCATCTGTGACTGATCCTGAGACAAATCAAGAGAGTTGGTCCAAAGAAGATTCAGGCTTTCATTCTCTAGTGGAAATGCAAAACAAAGAGACTGACTCCAAGGTAATTTTATTTAAACAAATATCTGTTATTGTATGTATTAAATCAAAAATGACATACATGAAGATCAAGATCATTTTTAAGCATTTTCTTTCTTACTGTTCCAAATTCCAAATATGAAGCCACTCTCTATCTATGTCTAGACCTCATTTGAACCCTTCCTTTCTTTTAAGTGCTGTAGGATTGTTATGAATTATGCAAAACATTCTGTGTGAATTAGATTTCAATCTCACAGAGATGAATAATTGATTAGTCTATTATAAAAGCAGGGGTCCATTTATTTCTCCTGGTGTAGTTAAAGATAGACTCCTGATTTTCACTGTCAACATGCAGTTTCATACAAAATGTGAGCTTCAGAGTAATTTACAGAACTTTACAGAACAGTTTGACAAAGATTAAAACTGCCACTAGGGGGAGGTAAAGTAGTGGAATAATCTGGGAAAAGGACACAAAACAGAAGTAAACACATGATAAATAAAAGTGAATGGTTGTTGATATCTTTGCGTTGTTTTTCTCCACAGGTTACTCACAGTGTTTTAAGTCTGACACAGTTACTCTACAGCCTTAAGGTATTGTATAGTTTTATATATTTAATGTATTTTTTTTTTTTCCAGTATTATTACCCTATGATACTGAGAGTGTTCACAAGCCCACCAGAAATTGAGGAACTTAACATCAAGTTCACATTTGACACATTGTTTTAAATTCAAAATGTAAATGTAAGGGAAATGAAGTGGCCTGAACGAGAGACATTTGCATAAGGCCAGTGCTGTATCTGTGATACCGTCTGAATCATACTATACTCAAGAGTTGGTTTATATATATTAAAAAGCATCACACAAGTGGTTTAAAAGTAACCAGAATGATTATATGGAGAAAAAAAGTAAAAAATATATATACTGTAAATACTTTTTGAACATTGTTTTATACTGGAATAATTAAAGGTGCTCTGTATAACGTTTTGGAGGTGAAAAGTCAACTACACAATTTAGCAGTAATTATAAACAGTTGAAAACATAATTTGGGACAAGAGGATAAATACATTTTATGTCAATGGTAAATTATATAGCTAAAAGTACAGTTTTTACATTAAAACATGCATGCTTTCTTAAAGTAATGGCCCAGCTTTTTAATTTTATTTAGAGCAGAAAGAAATCTAAATGAAAAAACATGCTTTTATTAAAGTCTATTTTTCTTAATTTATTTTTATTTTTTTAAGTTAAACAGTGCCCTTTTAAAGTGTCTGTGACAGGTTTAGCATTAAAGCTTATGGTGCATTCCAGGCAACTGGGAACTGGAATATTTCCCATTTCCCAAAAATGCGCTGGAACGCCATTCAAACAGGTAAATCCCACTTGCAGACTGAGACCTGGTTGAGGGAGTCCCACTTCACAAATGAGATCATCAATCACCATAAAAGTGAATCTGATGAGTGCCACAAAAACAATGTATACATACATACTTTATTTTTGTTGGCCTAAAGGTTAGCATTAGCCATAATGTTTACACACGAGTTGATTCAGTTGTAACGCTTTGGAACTGGGAACTGGTATTTTTCAACTGGGAAATATCTCTGTTCCCAGTTGCTTGGAATGCAGCATCACTTCTTCATTATAAATGATAAGATACGGAGTTACCTGGCAACCACCAAGCTCCTAAACATACAACACACTTATTTTGTTAAGCTTATGCTTTTGCACTCAGTTCTACTTTCTGTAATTTTCAACATCTTTTAAACTATTCTTCACAAAATAGGTAAAATTAAATAATCTTATTAGAAAATAGGGAAAAAACTTTCTGCCCACTTTAATCCAAAGAAAACACATTTCTATAGAAACAAACAGGTGCAGGTTCATTTGGGAAAAGTAATTGTGGAACAAGCTGTTCATTAGAAGGATGTTTATTTGTTTATTTCTTTAGGCCCTGATTAGCCATCACCAAGTTGACAGCTACTCCTCCCGGGTCCTATTCAAAAATAATAATTCTCACCAATTTACATTTTACATATAACATACCAAATCATACAAACATATGCTATTTAAGTGTAAGTCTTCTTCAGAAATGTAAAATAAATAATAATCATGATAATAATAATCTTTAATTTCATTTAATTTATAAAATAGAAAAAACTTGAAAAGCTTCATGGTGTTTTCACTTGTCCTTTTTGTGCCAGGCTGCAGTGACTCTACAGGACAGCTGGTACGAGGTCCAGAGACTGGTCCTGTCTGAAAATGAGCGTCCCTCACCTCGCCCGCAGTGGCGTCCTCACTTCTCCAGCCTCCGGGGCAACACGCTGCAGGAACAAGAGAAACAGCGAAACTTGGAGAAACGTAAAGAGGAAGTAGCCACTGCTCAAAGGCTCCAGGATCAACTACGGCAGGAAAAAGAACGATGGGAACGAGAGTGTCAGACAAGAGAGAGCCAGCAAGAGGCGCAAGAAAGGCGTCTGCAAGAGAGGGAGAAACAGTGCCTCCTGGAGGCAGAAAAACTGAAGCGTGAGAGAGAAGAGTTAGACGCACAACTGGAGGAGTACCAACAGAGCTTAGAGAGGTTGAGAGAAGGCCAAAAGTCTGTGGAGAAGGAACGTGAGCGCTTAGAGATGCAGCACAAGAAGCTTCAAGTCTGGAAACACGGTCCGCAGAGAGACACTGGGATTCCACACATGGTCATAGACACACAACAGGTGAGGAAGAAAAAGACATTTAGTAAAAGTTTTTCTTTTTTTTTTTTGCTATAGATATTTTATTAAGGTTATAGCCTTTGTTGCACAATAATATATTTCAGAAAATTCCATTCTGGAACAGGATATTCATGCATGGTAGTAGTGTGTTACGAAAATCCAAAAAATATATAACAAAAGCTTAAAATACAGAACAATACTGAACAGCTTCTTATACGGTATTTTGTTTTTCCAGTACTTATATGGTCATTGCAGGCCTGGGTACTTAAAAATCTGTTAAGTCAATAGTCTGCATTTTTAACAAAATCTATCAATGGTCAGTAGACCAATTTTAATTAGTGAACAACTGAAGTAAACATTATTATTTCAGCTAGCTTTCAGACACTTTCACTCATGCTCACAACAACACAGTTTGATGATAAACAACCTGCTTTAACGAGAGCAATTGCAACATAATTTGTCTCAGTGCTTCAGCACTTCCACCCTAATAAACATTGTAATGACTGATGATAATGAAACCAGTGCAAATGAATGCTGCAGCAGAATAATTAAAACCAGAGGCATGTGACTCATGGACCAATCAATTGTGTTTTAGCACATTTACTTAAATCATTGTCACTTTGTGTGAAACATGCACCACCGATGCCTTATTTTAATCCTTTATACATCCAATATAGGGCACACTCTCAATAATGCATAACCTCGAAACAGAGTTTCAAGTTTACCAGTAAAGATAAGATAAGTTTTATTAGTTCCGCAAGAGCAACACAAACAATAGAGAATGGGATGGGAAAAAAAGCATTTAAAAAGAAAGAGAATAATTACTGTGACTGTATATTTTCTACATAATTAAGATATTGTTCATTGTTTTGAAAAAAAGTAAAATTTATTGGACTACAAAACCATTATGTAGGTGGCGATGAGAGTGCAATATCAATAGGAATAAGTGCTAATATACAGATGCAGTACTTTACATTCTCAAAAGAGCTGTGTGGTTAAACAAAAGCCTGTCCAAGCGTTTAAGGTCCTGGTGCTCTTTATCTAATGTTGTTGCCAGAGGCGTTAGTTCACAGGGTCAGAGGCAGATCGAATGACATGCATACACACACTCACACCCACCCACACACACAACACTTGTTCATTCTAATTAGTCGTGCTGCCTCAGCTAAGGTCAGGAGAGGCCTTAGTGAGATGAGCATCGTGACAGGCTAGACAGAGAGGACACAAGATATTTCTCGTGCTGTGATCAGCCTGCACACAGTGTCATTATTTTTACCTGTTTTGCCTGTTGAGTTTCACTTCTATTTACTTCTGGGAAATCATGTTTGTTTCCTCAGAACCCAGCATCGGCTCATTCCACAGAACCTGAGGATAATAGCTGTGTTTTTATGAATGAAGCCAATACCGGCATCAACAACCGTCATGTCCACCACAGAGAAAATGATCCATCCACACATAACTGCCTCAACGTCCTGCTGGCTCGATCCAACAGCAGACGGCCCCCCAGTGCTCTAACCGCACCCCACCCAGAGTCCGACAGCCAGGGTTGGGTGACGGGCCCCAGATACTTCTACTCCCCCGCAGGAGGTCTGGGCACGGAGCATTCACCCACTGGTAAGAAACACAACAATAACATAAACTCAAACTTTTTTTGACTAAAGAGCATTTTTATTGTGATATTTAGAAGCTACAGTATGTCTGTTGAGAGTTAATTTCTTGGCTGTAAGATGTTTTGGGGGCTTTAGTTACTTACTACCCAGGAGCCAAATTGGCCCTCCCAATAATTGGCTAATGACGGTTACTTTTGGTACAAGTCTAGTGCTAGTTTAATTGGGTCCTGTGCTGGTTTGGATATTTTGTAGAGCAATGTAAATATAACAGACACTATAGCTATCTATCTATCTATCTATATACCAAGGCTGTGTCCCATGTACATGGGGTAGCCTAGACAGGGCACCTTCTCTTTCCCCCTTC
The DNA here is from genome assembly GCA_038363315.1 of Mugilogobius chulae. Lineage (NCBI taxonomy): Eukaryota > Metazoa > Chordata > Actinopteri > Gobiiformes > Gobiidae > Mugilogobius > Mugilogobius chulae. The sequence continues at coordinate 22,123,585 of CM076409.1, forward strand.
CTCCCTCTGGTCCCATGCGATAAACATACAGTAAATAAAAACAGTGGATATGTTGTGCAAATTTTATCAAAATTAGTCATGTGTTGTGCAGATACGAAGACAACAGCTCTACCTTTTGATGATTCTCTTTGTAAAGTTGAGACTCTGTAGTTTTGGCCTCGGTTGTCTTGTTAACTCAAATAATTAGTGAGAACAAGCTCTGCACTGAAGACTATTAGATTTTGATATAGTAGGAGCAATAAAAATGCTGATTTAGATTAGATTTGTTATTTGACAGGCTTTGAAAATTCCTCTTTTAATCCAAAAATCCATTTAGAAATAATCAGTGACAACTATATTTGTACTAATCAATCTTGCATAAATTATCGATTATCATTAATATGACTATCATTTCCAGACATAAATAAATCTATGTGTGAGAAACACAAACAGATCAATGCCCAAAGTGTGATTCTGTGATAGTTAATCAGTGTCTAAAGCCACAAGCGACATCCTGTACCAGCCCTGAGCCTGCCATGGCAAAGAAATCAATGCTTTCTCTATCTTTGGAGTGGCAGGGCAGACAACAGCACGTGAATCAAGGTTCAGAGGGAATGACTGATTGAAGCGGACATCGATCTTAAAAAAATCTTTACAAAACTCATTATAGCATTACTTGTCACCACATTAGGCGCAGACGAGGGCAGGAGGAGTAAATGATAGTGTGTATGTGATTGTGTTTTGTATGTAGTGTCGCGACTGATCTCTTCATCTTGTTTAAATGGGGTCAGACTTAACTGCATCTAATGGAGAATTTGTGTTTACTAATGATAGCAGACAGTGCAATCTCTGTGTCATTAATAAGCTTATTAACCTTCCACGTCATTCAATACACACAGTAAAGCAGCGTTTGTACTTGTGTCTGAGGCCTGTGCACCTCACCAGACTAGAAAATAATCATTGTTTTAGAAAATATGTTCAGAATAGAGATGGGCAAGATATCAATTTTTAGATAATATTGTACATTTTATTTTCATGCACAAAAAGCTACTTGACAAACTATAAAATAAACAGAATTTGTACAATAGGTAAGCGCCTTAATGAAACAGGAAAATAAGGGTGTAAAGGGAGATTGCTGCTTTAAATAACTTTTATCCAAGTTTGGGTTTGTTTTTACTGTCATAGAAAAAGATTTGCCAAGAGAACAGTATATATTGTTCATGTTATAAGTGCTGTGACCTTTTTCTTCTCATTTTTAAGTTATAAAATGTTGTTCAGATAGATAGATATACTTTATTGACCACAAGGGAAATTCAGTTTTTCATCTGCTCATATCACAACAGACGCATTTCATTGACAATTTTATTTCAAGACAAAAAAAAAAATACTTGCTACTTATTTTAAGCACTATTTCACTTGTTTTCTTTGTTAGGATTATATAACATTTCACATTTGTCTAATAATTAAAAATTAAAGAATATATTTAAGGTCACATCTTCACACATTGTACAAATATCGTTACCGAGATATACATTTTTGCCTATTCCTAATTCATAATGATTAAATAAATTATGTACAAAGTAAAATCTATTCTGTGTGACTGAAATGTATTAACTGCATGCCAGACTTGTGCTTCCTTACAAGGAGTGTTCAAATACAAATCCTCCATTGTGTTGCAGTTAAAAGAATGACCTCTGCATATTCCTACTCAGGCATGTGAGGATTGTCTTCTCATGTATGAATGCATGTGCAGTGAGCTCCTTTTCATGTGATCTTCCTCTGCACAGCTGTCTCTTTACTGAAACAGTTAGAAAGAATGTTCTTAAATGAGATTTTATCTCCCGCCTAATATCCGGTAATTGTTGTCGTGTCTTTCATATAAAGGACACTAGCTCCTTGAAGACTGAGAGAAAGAAAGAAATGCTGCTTATTGCCATATGTCTTTGTATTGCCTACCAGTGATTATGCGCTGTAGTGAGCACACTGAAAAGAACCAAATGTACATTGTTGCTTTGTCTACAACTCATGATTTCACACATTATATCATATTTTCCCTTCTCCTTAATATAGTTTTTTTTAGCCTAGTTTTGCCTAGTTGCAGTAATTGTATTTAAAGTTGTTTAATATCAAACATTATTTTGATTTTCATATATTTATTATCTATCTGCACAACAAGAAAACAACTTCAAGCCTACATAGCTTTGACATCATGACAGTTATATTGCGGATTTATTCTGAATTAAAGCATTTGACAAGTTGATGTTTACAATTTTAGATTTGGATTATTTAATTAAGTTGCAAAGTAAAGCTCACGTGGTTCTGTGTCTCCACCCAGATCACAGAGAAGGCTACATCAGAGACGCCTGGTCGTCCACAGCTGACTCGTGCTTCAGTGACTCTATGGAGCTGTTTTGTTCTGAGGCCGACAGCAGTGGAGAGGAGCCCAAAGAGGAGACCATTGTGTACCTCTAAAGAAAGACTCAGCAGATACTCAAGGAATATCCAGCATCATTTTGTGCTCAAGGTTGTGTGTATTTACAGTGAAATTTGTACATTTGTGTATATTGTAAAGTCACATTTTTTTCATTTTTCAGTGAAACACATTTTTGTTTTGTGTGCTACAGTTGCAAGCATAATTATGAGGCTAACATTTGCTTTAAGTGATAAGATTGTATACCGAACATGTATAATTTCCTTCTTTTCATTGTGTACTTACCATCTCCATAGTTGCTGATGTTGTTAATGTACAGATTTCTGGCACTATATATTTATTAAATGTACTAAATGTTATGAAAAAGTAAATGTCCAGTATGAGACTTAAATGAGTGCTACTCTTTTGCATTAAAGTATAAGCCTGTCCAGCCTATCCGACTCCAGTGTAGGGACTATAAATGACTATTTTTCTTCAAACAAAATGATTACCAAATGAGTAGTTGATCAGATTGTGTTATATAATTGTTCGATAACTTGCAAGCGGTGCTTTAAATGAGCCTAGATACAATGGCACTAAGTTCCACTACTTCTTAAAATGCCCCATTTAAGTATCGGCACTTTGAGCGTTCAGCATGTTTCCCCATGAGTTCTAACAAGACCAACACAACAATCACAGACACTTCTTTTTGGACTCTACTGGCACTGCTTGCAAGTATTTACTGAAAAACTTTGTGTGAATAAAAGTTCAAACTTTTATCAACATTAGCCAGTAAACAGTCTTCTCATATCAAAGTAAAAGCTCAAACAATATTGTCTGAATCCCAATGGGCCCAATACTTAATTCAGAACTGAAATCCGGTCCTACATAGTATTGTATTGTGCTACCCTAATAAAGACTGGCTGAAAAGCATGCTGAAATAGGAAACTCCTCTTTGAAATATGCAACAGACAAAGTTGGATCCATATTTTCTTCTCCTCTACTGGTGCAGTCTGGAGTACCCCAGGGTAATGTTATAACCCCAACTCTCTTTATTCTATTTATGAATGATCCTGAATGATGAGTTGGAATGTTTACTGTGTTAAGAGACACAGTCAGATTAATAAGTGTCTCATTCAGCTTAAGCAGTTGCTGGCCTGAACTTCGCGTTAGTACCTGGGCTAATACAAGGGAATGAAATTCAGTGCCTCCAAGACTGTGGGTATGTTTTGCCAAGCAGTCCACTAGCAGATTAATTGACAATCAAGTTAATTTGTTACCTTTGTCAGTATTCCCAAATGATTTGAAATTCAGGTGCCCTGTTGAGAAACTGTGTAAAGTGACTTGTAGACAGATACAGTATTTGTTCTGATACTGCTCAAGGCAAAGTTACCGCTGAGGAGAGTATATGTTCCAACAATCATAAAAGACCATAGAATCTCAATCTTGGTTTAATATTTGTCATTATTTTAAGTAGTTATTTGTGATATAAGTAGTTGTTAAGTAGTGTAGTGCGGTAGCCAAGATTTACCTTTCATTCATTTATTAGAGTAAAAAAACAAACAACACATCTTTTTAAAAAACAAAAAGCCTTTACTACATTATACTTAGATTTCTTCCCCAACTAAATGTTGCACCTCAGCACATTGAAACTCCCTCTAGAGCTGAACTCTAATATCAGCAGTGGCTGCACATAAAGCCCTGGAACATTTCGATTATATGTGGATATATGGCCCATAAAACTGTGGTAAAAAGCCACCAAGCAGAGTGGTGGACACAATGTTTTCAACTTGATTATCTCCAATGACATTTTAAATAGGAAAAGAGCTGACAAGGAGAAGTGTAATCTAGACTTTAACACCGACTGTGGTAAGCATTATGGATCATTGAAGGGTCACAACAGTGTAGCCATTTCCCACCAAACAACAATGGACAGAAGAGAGACAAGTTATTGATGCAAACCAAACTTATCATAATTATTGCTTTTAGTCATCTGCAAGGCTAAATCATTTGTGGAGTTGATTGATTTATGTTACATCATCAATCAAACCAGCTCAGCTCTCATGTCAACAATGATTCCATATCTGATGTGTAATGCAAGTTTTGTCCAGTCACTGATGTCTTTTGCAATAGAGGAAAGCCTTTTTAGTGCTTTTTTGTTTGTAAGAGATTACTTTTTTATTACTAAACTGGGTAACTTGTCTTACTCTTTATGGTTTTGGTAGAATGTTGATTGTGTCCTGTGCCTGTGAGCAAAACACTTGGTCTTTGGAGTTTCTAGCCCCATTAGCAGCAGACATCAATCCCTAATCTTGTTAGATCACAGAGGCAATAAGCAACAAGTCTGCTTCAGGAAACCAGGTGTAACCTTTTTTCTGCCATGTGTTTGTAGTTTGCTCAAAGAAGGCTGTAGAATTATTCTTTCATGTTTGAGTAATGTTGTATTAGCCTGTTTCGTCTATCATCTACACCTGCTCTCTTTATTTGAAAGATTCTGATACTGTGGTAAACAGGATTCAAAAATATCATGTAGAGACTTTCCAGCAAAACTAAAAGTGAGCTGCTTATTAATCTACATTTTACAATTAATTTTTACAACGCTCCTCTCTGCTCTCTCTAGGACTCCCCTGACAAAGATATTCTAAATCTTAGCTGGACTTTCCTGGTTAAATAGAGTCAATTAAATAATCTGGTGTGGGTGTGAGATGGTCTGCAGCGGGGCAGTTGTGGCTGACAGCTGCTCAACACCACCAGGTAATGAGTCGACCAATGCTGCAGAATACAGGCTTTTGTGGATAGTGAATGGATAAGTAGGGGTGTCAAATTAGTTCATTAATTGAAATTAATTAATTACAGACATATTAATTGAGTTAATTTTAGTTTTTTTCTAGTTTTAAATTTTTAACTTCATTTTTTCCTTGTGCGAGTTGCAATGTGGACATAAGGGTTGTTCGACTTGACAGCTTAGCAACAAAAGACTTCCCAAAGTCTTCATTTTTTGCAATATATTCATATTTCCATCTGCAACAATAATATAATGAATTAAATTGGATAAAAACAAAACAAAAGCACTTAAGTTGAGTTTTTTTCTCAGCATTTTTAGGTGAGAATAAAAATAGATTAATTAGATGAATTAATTACAGATCATAATTAATTAATCTCTTCAATTTTTTAATCGCTTGACAGCACTATGGATAATGTTTTGTAATACTATGAGAATACAGTAATGTAGACATAATGATTAAACTGAGCTTTTGCTATTTACAGCATCTTCCAAATGAAAAAAAAAAGTACTTTTCTTCAGTGCTTAACATAGCTGCTTTCCCACATCCATGTAATTTCAATGTTTTGTCTTGCCTTGTACGGAGTGTCTGTCAAACTGTCAGAGATGTTGTAGGCATTGAAGTGTATCATTTTTCATGTGTTGTGCTGTTGTAGATGTGTTGAGCGCCTGTCAGCACTGCTCCATTCATCTGTCATCAGCGTTATCAGTCTTTTGTGCGGTGTTGTCTGCCATTGTGCTGTGGGCGCATGTATGTTTTGTGCCTATGAAAGAACGGTGTCATTAGAGGATCAACACGGTCTCAAAGGAAGAAGACACACTTGAAACACTGAATCATGTTTGAACTGCTTTTAATGGCGTTTGATGGGTTTATGCACTCATTGAGCTGAATCCTGCGCCTCACGCACACTCGACTTTGACATGATGTTGTGATGAGGGGCACACTGTGATTCTCTGCCATGACAGCGGTATTCCCCAACTACAAGATCACTCATTAGCCTCACCCACCAGCTGTCTGTTTGCAGGACCCTCATTTGTCCCTTTGTTCTTTTAAATTCTTTGCAGCCAGGTATGTGTGTATGTATGTTTGCGTGAGCAGAACACAATACAAGGGCTTTAGCTTAATGTTTTGACGAAATGTCTTTGAAAAAAATGAAAACAACACTAGTAATGGCTTGTTTTGTTTTTACAGTTATCTCATTGAATTGTCTTTTCTGAAATATTGTTAAAGGTTAGCTTTTGAAAGGCTCTTGAATCTTCTAATTCAAGAGCTGTGGACTGTGTGATGGTTTTCTTCGGTAGGAGGTGTATTGTGCTATGGCTGATTCCATCCACATGTTTGGCACCATTGGCTATGTGAAAAGAATATCAGTATGTTCATAAGTACTTCCTGTTGAGTTCATTTCTACAGAGTTTTCACTATTGTCAAAAATGAATAAATACTGGGAAGATATACAGTTAATTATGGTGAAAATCTCTGAAAACATGCTAAAAACTTTATCAAGCATAAAAAACTCTATCAAAAGTGACTGTTGATAGAGTTTTGATAAGTTTTTAAAGAGATGTGTGTCTAAATGCTAACAGGAAAGACACACAGTTGGTTTACACAACATAAACATTTGTCTTGCCATTTAGCAACATGAAGCAGTTACACTTTTTGTTTGAGAATTAGTCATCACTAATTCACAAAGGGCTTTACAAAGCAGGAAAGGAAACATAAAAATCACACTACAAAACAAAACATTATTAAAAATTTAAATAAATATCATAAAATGTGCTTTAAAAAATAAAGAGTTCAGATAAAACATGTTCAGTCATATGCACTGAAACACTGTCACAGTGGAGGCCTGTCTTAATTTCAGGAGGACTGCTCCAGGTCTAAGCTGCACAAAACTGAAACACTGATTCCTGACTTTGAGGCCAGTCCATGTTTAGTCCTGACTCTGGGCATCAACAGGAGGCTGATCCCCGAGGTCCTCAGAGTGCGAGATGGTTCATAAAGCACTAACATGTCAGAGATGTCCTTTGGTGCGAGTCCATGGAGAGACTTGAACACAAGCAGAGCGGTTTTGGTCCTATTGTGTTTTTCTTTAGTATTTAGTAAGAAACTAGAACATATGCAGATCAGTAATTTACCTTTTGTGTATTGTAAAATACAAAGTTGATCTAAAACAGCTTAAAAATAGAAACAGCTCTATTGACTTCCTGTTCAAAACTGCAGAACTGATAAGCCCCGCCTCTTCATTTTAAAATGTAACTGTAAAAAGCAACAGATTTTTAAAAACACTTTTTTTTTCTTGGAAAGTAGCTATGGGACAATAATGAATCATATATGCTTCACTTTGAGTATTAATCTTTTGAATTATAACAAGTAAATACAGACAAGTGGGAGGGATAGATGGTAGGTGAGAACGGGGATTTCTGAGCACTTGAGCTGCAGCTGAAGAACAAAACAAGATTACTCAAACATGCATGAATCAATTCAAATATAACTTTGAGTAAACTAATGATAAAGGAAGGCCACTGTAACAAGGTTAAAAACTTAGAAAAGTGAATTTGACAAAATAGGTCCCCTTTAAAGTCTATTGTCTGAGCCACTGGAAGCCAGTGCAAGGACCAGAGCACAGGACTAATGTGCCTGTACTTCCTGGTTCTAGTCAGGACACAAGCAGCAGCAGTTATATGTAATCATTTACAACCAAGTAAAATCAAAAACCTAAAATTACTGAGCTCGAATAAAATAGGGGACATTTTAAGACAAATCCTTAAGTACATTTAACATAGCTGCATCTTAGTTAAATGAGTAATCCAACCATCATGCTGGCCCTCATTCACTCTAAATCAGGTGGAAGCAAGGTCAAACCACACCTCTGTCCGTCTGTGCAAAGAGAAGCAACAATTATAGCTTTCAGGGGTCATTTGCTGTCAGTCATGGCTCCTGCTTTGTGATCAATTCAGGTCGACCCGGTGAGTGGTTCAACGCATCAGGCTCGTTTTACAGGTTATACCCCCATTAGCTTAACTGGGTCATCACACATCATTTCAGCTTGCAATCAAATCAAGATTCATTAGGCTGGAATTACAATAAATATAATTAGAAGAGAGGAGGGAAAAATACGTTTTATATAAAGATCTTCAATCTCTCATTTTAAAAGTTCAGTAAGATTGTAGTCAATACAAGAAAATTAAGTGAGAAAATAATTTAAATTGCACTTGGTTTTATGAATAAAGTGTAGCGCTGAAAATTCAAGACACAGTTTTATTTAAACTAACCAACATATTTGGATATTGCTGTGATACTGAAGGGATTATGAGTGTTTTAGGGACTGCGTTTTTAAGTCAGTAGCATAGCGCAAGGTGAAGGTGACACTATCTTTTGTGTATTGTGATAAACAAATTCCACATCATCAGCTCAGCCATTGTGTTCAGTCTCCAGACCCCAACCTTCTGGTATCGTAATCCAAGTTAAACCAAGTCTACAACAATCCACAAGGCTGGGATGATACTCTCTATATCTGCTATCAACTTGGTCCGAAAAAATATCAACTGATGCTACAATTATTAGAAAAGAAAATCTGTGGAGAGTATTGCCCAGCGACAGCCCCAAAACATAACCGCTTTAGAGAAGATCTGCATGGAAGAGTGGACCAAAATACCAGCCAGTATGTGCAAACTTAGTGAACTATTTTGAAATCTTTGCAATTCCCTACTGAGGTGACAGTACCCAAGCTTGACCTAAGCTTCCCAAGCAGCACAAATATATATAAATAAATTGCCAAATGATTTTCTTGGTTCAGATTCTATTTCTCATTGCTGCACTCATGATGAAAATTACAGACATCTCTCTCATCTTTTTAGGGAGGACAACTTGCACAACAGATGAGGGCATAGTGACAACAAGTATTAATCAAACTAAATTAAAATCTGAAAATCTGAAGGGATGTATCATTGAAAATATCTGAAGAGTCTATCAAAGCACTGACTGAACTGTATTTTGTAGCCCAGAGCTCCTTTACGTTGCCAGTCTCTCTCTATGTTTGCCTCCCTCCCTTTGCCCATCAGTTATGTGTTGCAGTCGATGTAACTCATGTTGGTGTGCAGTGCTTGAAGGCAATTATCAAATGTCTCTGAAATTAAAAGCAGATTTCAAAGCCTCAATGGTGAGCTTCATTTGCTTGTTCTGGCATCTCTCATCACCAGTTTCACTAATGATTCACATTCTTAGTCACGCACCGTTTTCTCCCAGGGTAAGCACATTTTTGTGATTTAAGGGAACTCAAATCATTTGGTCTGTAGTAATATAAAACTGAAATTGCTATGAAAACAAATAATGATTATGGAGAGAGAGAGTGAGAGAGAGAGAGAGAGAGAGAGACAGACAGACAGACAAAGGAGAGGAATCATTAACAATTTCTTTAATTTTTCACGTGACTAAAATCTTTCTTATGGCAGAGTGGTCAACTCATCACAGGGTGAGCACACAGAGACCGACATCATTTGCTCAGAGTTTCAGTGTTGCCAGTTGACCTTTACATACATGTTTTTGGAGGTGGGAGAGAACGATAACAAGGGCATCATGAGATGTCGATTTGGTCTGGCCGAGATCCAGCATACGATCCTATTGGGAAGCCAGAGCTTTAATCACTCTGCTACTGTGCTGCATACTACAACTTATTATTTATTAAAATATTACACATAATAAAACAATATTTGGAATAGGTTAAATAGTTAAGATTATTACAAATGCAACACTTCTCCTTACATTGTCCACTTTCTCCTTTTAGCAGTGAGAGAGAGCCAGAAGTCAATTACTGTGATAGCACACATAGCTCTTCGGTCCAGAGCAAACATTAATTACAGTTTGGTAAATTGGTGAAGTGCAAAATCAGACAGCACTATTAAATCCAAAGGTTTCAAGGCCCAATTAGCATCAGGATGAGAATTGTGTCAAACCTTTCATAACAAAGACATTTCATGACAAAAAGTGGCTCTTGCACTTAGCTCTCATATCTCTGAAAAAAACACTGAGAACTGAGTTTATTGCTGCATGAAGATACAAAAGAGTCGAATACTTTAAAGTGCATAGCAATAATCAAAAACTAATTTTCATTGTTTTATGCTCATTGTGGTAATTACAACTTGTGGCTCACTGCAAAGGAAAAAGATTTATCTCGTGACTTTACTATTCATCAAAGTTGGTCAGTGTAAGTCGAGCTATACTAAGAGAGCTTGCCTCGACTTGTAACTTGACCTGGTTGTGTCACCTACTTTTTTCTATAGAAATAAATAAGTTTCATGTCTTACTGTAAAGCATTCTGAGTGCAACAATAACAATCCACAATGACAGACTCTCTTCTAGAAAAGCTGCTCAGTGCACCTTAAAACAAATCAAAGCAATTCCTGGTCTAATTAATGATACTTGAACCTAAGCATAGCTACAGTTTGTCCTCCACTGCATCAGTGGTGGATCAAAATTACAACAGCTACTCTGATTTATGGACTGCACACGACATAGGCCTACTGTATGTTTCTAATTTAACATTTGCTAAAATAGCCTAAACTGCTCAAACCTCCAAAAGCTGTATAGTTCTGTTACTTGGCAGCAGTATCGCCTTTCCCAACAATGTAATCCAGTGTCTGTGAGCCACAGATGAGGTGCACAAAAAGCATCTGCATTTCATTACACAGGGAAAGAGAACAAGGAAATCCAATAGCAGCAGTGCCTCAGAGCATACAGTCTTTTACATGGCTTTTTTGATGTCCCTGTGCTTTGGTGTGTGAATGCAAATACACACCTGGCACACATTATTTGTTTGTGCTGGTTGTTCTCATTAAGGCCAGCAGCAAACAGACAGTGTGCCGATCCCTGCAAGCTCTATGAAATGTGCTTTGAATTCCACAGTCGCTATCTATGACTTCTGTTTTCCCAGGGACATCAGCGATCCGCGTGCACTGTTGCCCAGAAAAGCTGTTTTATTCATGAAGAACACAAAACCTGACAAAAAAGAAGGACAGTGAATGGCACGCCTGTGGTGGAGACATAATAAGTGACATAGAAGTGACCCTGGTCTACTTTAAGAAAGAACAGGATCACAGGTGGAGCTATAAATCAGGACTATGAGTCACTGTTGAAAAAGTTGTAAATGGGTATGTGCTTTGAGTGAGTTATATCAAAATGTAATGTTCAAAAAGTGGAAAACTGGGACTTTTCTTATAGGTTGGGTGCAATGTGTGCAACCTGTTTGGTCTCTGTGTGTTGTGATATATGGGGAACACTCTTCTTTAAATTTAGTTAATAACTGGATCAGCAATCAGACCAAAATCTTCAGAATTACGAAAATACTGATTAGAATGCCGACAATTTGACAATTCTACAAAACAAGATTAACAATGTAAATAAATTAAAAGTAAAATATTTCTTGTGATAGTGGTATATTAAGTGCAATACAAAACAAAAATACATTTAAAATGAAGGAATACAACAGATGAGTTTTTTCCTACCAACAGATAACAAAAAGGAAGAAGGCAGAGAAGACTCAAGGGCCTAGAGAGCAAGTAATACACTGAGCCAATGCCAGGTATAGAAAATGGTAAAAAAAAAAAAAAAATCAAACGTACACTTTTGTGGAGTTGTTATTATTAAGTGAAGCTGTTACACTTTCTTGGTCTGCAGTTTTAGGTTGATTCAGGAATAATTTGTCAATAGAGATTGAAAAGTTAAGATTAGAAAATATTTATTTCAAAAGCACATTGTGTGGATCAAACATCTTGTCAGAATTGTTTGTTTCTGACTAGGGGCACTAAACATCACAGCTGCACTGCCAAAAATTCTGGTATTTCAACTTGTCAGAACACCTTGACTGCTAACTTTCGTAAACACTTAAGCTTTCAGTATATTTAGCATTAGAGTAACCAGGTAGTTTTTGAGGTGTGACCCATTCTCTAGCTTTATATGTTGATTTGAAGCCATATAAAATATTTTAATAATTGTCACCAAGCCAAAAAAGAATCAGAATCTGTGTGTTCCTCAGATGAGAACACAGTGACTTATGGTAAAGTTGGAGACAAGGGTAAATGATAAATCATGTCACCAGAGGACAGTGCCATCCATCACCTGTGCTGTCTCTTGGCGGTGTGTTTAATGAGCGAAACAGGGCAGACAGGCTGAAGGGAGCAGTCATTCTCCTCCAGCACCTGTCACTCTCAGTGGATTTATTGTTTGGGAAAAGGTAATATTCATTCTTTCAATGTGCTATCACTTTTAACACAATGTTTTTCAAAATACTTTTTAATCTTCTTTGCATAAATCAACTCTTTAAACCAGTTAGTATTGGCATTCTGGATTTGGCATGGAGTTATTTCCTACTTTATTGTTTTATGGAAATGTTTTCTTCAAATGTGTTTCCTGCCAAAACAAGCAGCAAGATCGCTCCCTAAACAGCTTCTACATACATAGACCAAACTTTACAATCTATAGAGGGATTATTGGTCGATGTCACTTTCCGCTCTATTGCTGCATGCTCCATGCAGAATGTGCCCCTGTCCATCTGCTTAGCTGGAGAAACTTCTATGATTAAAACAAAAAACCCAAAAAAATAACGGGATGAGAGCAGGTATGAATCGGTCTGACAGACGTCTAGCTCCTGAAGCTTGAGACAGTGTGTTTCTTGCCATTTTTTCACTCAGCTGAATGTAATGTTTATTGTAGGGTCAAATTTCATTCACAAATGTTGATTTAGCAGCATAACTTTTGTTTTCGCACTGTGATAAACTCTAGTTAGCTGACAATGGTGGTTCGACTTGTTTCCACGGCTTGTGTCAATGACAGTCGGCTTTTTCTGCATACCAGGTGCATTGCCTGTGTTAATAAAGAAATGAACCTTCTATACTGAACTAGACAGGAGGATTTGTTGTAATCTAATTCCTTGTTTGTGTATCTAATTTGTCAGTTTTTCAAACGTGGCCCACTTGATAATATATAATCTATGCTTTTTTTTCTGTTTTACTCTTTTTTCTATTCACCTGTTCTGTCTCCCCTTAAAATGTAGTATATTGTATGCTAACAATAAGAGGGAGACTTGATCTTAGCCCTGAAGCCAAAAGGTGGTCGCCATACTGCTCTTATTAAAATCCAAACGAAACAACAAGTAATAATTTCTGAAGTAGGGGCTTTCTGACAGTCTTTAGTGGTTAGGGCACTAGCATCTTATACACCGTTCTGGAGGAGGAAAATTAGTTTGGGGGGGGGGGGTCGCTATAACAAGGGCCTCTGTGTTTTAGCCGCATACATGACAGAAATGACATACCAAAGGAGAACTGTAATTGCCTTTCTTTCTCCCAGTTCATATTACAGCAGAAATATGAGCAGACAGCGAAGGGGGCCAGCCGTGGCAGGGCTAACAGCCAATTTAGTTGTGCAGAAGCAAACCCGTCCCCCCAGAATTGGACTGAACCTGTCACCCTTTCAAAAGACCTCTCGCTTATTTTACCTGCTTCATCCTCCACCATCTGATCTGGCCTTGATTAAATGTAGCTCAAGAAAAATCCGTACACAGTTTAAAATCTACTGTTTGTGAAGCTACAGACACGAGCAACTCTCATTCATGTAGACAGAGATAAATGCTTTTTTTTATTATACCTCTATACGCCTGAATCATCTTTTATACACAGTGCCAGGGGCAAGACCAATACGAGGGAGGTCATAAAGTTTCACATTTAAAGTTTGCTATAGCGACAAGTCTGCAAAGTCAAAACAAAGGCAATATAAAACTTGAAATGTAATTCTGTCTGTGTTTTATGTTATCTAATAATAAAAGTCTATCTGAGCTATAGTATGGAGTTCAAGTGGGGCAAAGTTATTTAGTTAACCGTCTATAGCTTTGTGACTGAGAGTAAGTGTATAAAGATAGGGATTCCTTGCTTCAGCTCTTTGCCGTTATCTGTTGAAAATATACATCACTGATTTGGTGATAAACTTGTTTCATTTGGTCGTACTGGCACAGCGATAAGGTGAGGTTTACGGTATGTCTCCATGGTGTGCTGTTTGTTCTCATTTGCTGGGCGGTAAATCAGCATGGAGGTTAGAAAAATCGCAGTGTGTCATCAGATAGAGCTCAGTCCTTGGCTAACCTTCAGAGTTTGTGAGCACTTGGCTGGACTACACTGTTGAGACAAATGGAGAAATATACAGTTTAGATTCCTCATATATTTCAATAACAAGAATGTTTTCGCAGCCAACTTAACTACCTTAAAAGGGCTCTGTGTAAGAAAAAGTCAACAAAAACAACCTCTACGCAAATTATTTTTAAGCTGTGTCCAGGTCCCTCTGCAAGATAATGTCTTATGTGTTTTATGTTATCTCCTCCCTATATGCTCTGCCTACAACCTGCGCTGTCTAGTTTGGTCCTGTAACCAGCAAATCACAAGTTCAAACCTCACAACGTGTTCTCATGGCTTGCATGTCTATACTTCGCCATGTCATGACGACGTTTAGGTCTTTTGTGCGTGTTTAGTGCACGCCCGTTTTTTTTGTTTGTGTGTTTATTTTGTTTTTTTGGCGTGGTATTGGTCGCAATTTGGTTAAGGTTTTAATTTGGGTTAATTGCAAAGTTTAGGTTTGAAGTTGAATAAGTTTTTTGGCTGCACCTCAAAATTCTGTTCATACTGATGATTAGATGAGAATCAAACAGATGCAGAGAGTGTGTGAGCAGCACACAGGGCGTTTACATGGAGGCCAGGAAAACTGGATAACTAGCCTAGTCCGATTTAAACGAGTTTTCCAAAGCGCATGTAAACCCGGGCAGACCTATTGAGGAGCTGTAAACCAGTTTTCGGAAAACCATGTGGTCCCGACCAATTGTAGTCTGATTTCAGACTCATGTAAACAGACAGTAGGTCTGCAGCTGGACAAATGCAACTGAGCATGCTCACAACCCCTGTCCACTGCACATTCTAATTTTAGAACTATAAAGTGCCTTGCACAAAGTGGCACACACAATCTCACATTTAACTCGATGTTTAACACTGTTCTACATGTTTAAAACAGTCCTACATGTTCCAGAAAAAACTGTGTGTCATTTTACAAACAGTATTACAAACGGTTAATAAAAATAAACAACATTAACAATGTTAAAGTAGTTCAACAAATTACATGCAGTAGTGATTCTGACACAGCAGGACCAGTCTCTCCAGGGTAATCGGTTTACTCTTGTGCATGTAAACAGGAGCAAAACTGGTCCAACCGGTTTGAGGGGAAAACCAAGTAGAGTCCTGATTTCCCTGATCATGTAACCGCAGTGACAGTTGGAGGAGGGGAAGGTGTATGAGCAGCACACCTGAGTTCACTCTGAGTCGATGGCAGCAGTGAGCTGGAGGCACAGATCAACCTCCTGATCTGTGCATTTGCATACACACAAAAACTTATTACCAAATGTGTCACTTATAATTTTTATATTTAACATTTGTATTATTGTGTTTGTGCAGCATAGCTTTTGGCAAAAAGAACATATCTTCTTTTATTTGTCACATTCTTGTTGCCTATGAGATTTGAATCTACTCTGGTCACAACTTTTCTATCACAAAGCCATCCAGTAAATGGGTTTCAGACAGTTCAGAGGAACTTTACAGATGAAAAAATGTAGCCTTCTTAAACACATAAGGGAGGGACCCAGCACTACCCTTATTAAGAGTGCTAAGAGCGTGGGGTAGGGTAGCACACTGAATATAAAAAACACGCCCCAAAAATCGTATTGACTGCTGGACACCACATGACCTGGATTTGAATTTGTCGTTTTCAGACTCAATGACCCAGCCTGAGGTGTCAGTCGCTTTTTTTTTTCATCTCCAGGAAATTGCTTGACATTGCACCACTGAGATCCATTCACTCCAGCTTAGACGAGGACTTATTTTGCTTTAACTAATTGCTGCTTTACTCAATGGCTCAAAAAATCTCAGTCACCAGTTGCCTGAAATGTATTGGTTAATTATTCGTAATTTACCAGGTAAAACCTACCTCTTTTTCAAGAGCGACCTGGGATGAAGTAAGAATATTTGGCAGCACTCAAATTAAACATTTACACGTTTAAAATAAATATTAAGTTATAACAGTGTATCAAAAAATATGTTTAAAAGCAGACAATTTTAAAACAACCTTATCTATTACGTGCTATTAAATACTCCTTAAAAAATTGTAAATGTTAAATTTACAAGATGCCAGAGACTTCTTACAATATTTTTCAAACTGAATAACGAAAAAAAAAAAAAAAAAAGCAGGCTCCTACATTTGCACTGGAGTATCTCTGTACATTCTCACGTTCTTTCTCAAGCCTTGTGCGCACATTCCACAGGAAATCCTCAGGTCAGCCTTTTTAAATGTCTTTTAATACAATCTGAGGTCAGGAGTCGACACACAATGAAAAAAGCTGCAGGCCATCACGGTGCTGCTAAAGAAGGACAAATGCTACAGCTAAACTTTATATCAACAAGCCTACCAGCTCACTGTAACGTAACACCTGACCATTGAGAACAACATAAAGGACTCTCTCATTAAGCCCACAGTCAAATAGCTCTCCAGGAGAAGCAACACAACAAGCCTGGCTGTGATTTGATTCCACTAATCCCTGCATGGCTTCCTGACTGTGAAAGGGAGGTCGGACTTGTCAAGCGGACACACAGATGGGGAATGTAGCTCAGGGCAAACTATGTGCTTCGACGGAAACCTTAGCTCACTGTCCGACTCCTATCAATAGTCAACAGAAGATCAGTAAGAAACATACGGAGCACGAGGAAATGTTGTGCAACTTAACTGTGGTCTAGTGTCAGCAGGTGTGTGAGTGATGCACAACTCAATAAGGAGGCTCCAGGTGCACGTGTGTTTGGAGAATGAGAAAATGCTGGTTTATCGTGTTCCATCTGTTTGTGCCAATATCACATGAAAGAGAAGGTGTTATAGTAAAAGTTACTTAAAGGTGCTAAGCTGGATTTTTTTTTTTTACTTCCTTATTAGATTTTTTCTTTTTTTTTTTTTTTTAACTGAGACCACATTTTGTTCACCTAGTATTCTGACAGGGGTGAACTGCTAACTTTAGGTCTGAAGTTTAAAAAATCATCTAAGTTTATGTCTGGGCCTTTGTTAAAACTAGGATTTCGTAATATTTCAATGGTGCATTACATCCACCATCGAAACTAACTGGGGCAAAATGTGTTCACATGACATACTATGTGGTGTAGACAAACATTTCTCTGAGATCAAGCTGAAAGTATGTGTCTCATGTTTGTTCATTGAGTATTTAACCATGTTATCATAATATATGTCAATATGAAGAAATAGGGACAAGAAGTCAATAGAAGCCTCTTTAGACAATTGCTTTTTACACAGAATGCAAATAAACAATCTCCTTAGGTTTTATGAGACAATAAGAAAAAGATAATATGCCTTCTGTAACATTTACGTCAATAAATCTTAAATTAATTGTACGAGTCAATTTGGCAACCTAAAATATAATTGAATCATGTAATTAGAACTGAATGCTGTCTTTGTACAGAAAAAATGCTAATTGTGTTAAGCTGCTGCAGAGCTAAATGGAAGGCAAGGGAAAATAGGCATTAATCTATATTACTTAAAATGGCACATGCAGTTGCACCCAAACTAAATAGACATTTTCAACACCAGATAAAAGACCAACGATTAAATTGCACAATAAAGTGGAGTGGTTAATTAGAAACGTTCAGTGCAAACAGGTTCTGAATGCTTGACTGTTCATTATCTGCTCCAAAATGAGAAATATGATTGCTCAGACCCAAACTGCTTCACATATAAACAAATGATTTTGTTACTGTTTGCAGCTACCACATATTCAAATGAGTTTCATCAAACAATAACAAAACCACCCACACATGGCGTCTGTAAGTGCTGTCTGGAGACACCAGAGCATGTGCTCCCTCCGCCTGTTTGTGAAAATCATTGTCCACCTTCTTTTTATTTTGCTTTCTTTTGAAATCAATGTTGGCCAGACTATTCACCTTATTCTGCCCCGCCCACTTTTCTTGGCACTGCACTTTCTGTTTAGCTCTGTTAAGATGGGTGATTTTCACACAAACCCAAATTAGTTTTTTTTTTTTTTTTTTTTTTTTTTTTTTTTTTATTCACCTCGTGCAAAATGTACATTTACAAAAATGTTTACATGAACAGTGCACAGCCTATATAAAGAAACGGAAGTACAAATAAATGAATAAAAATAACACAAAATAACACAAAAGCTAATACACAAAAACAAAATAGTTAGGTTCATATAATACAGCAGAAATAACAACACAACAACAAAAAATCAGTGGTAGCAATGATTGGTAATAGGCACAGAATAAGTTATGGGGAGTTTTTCCATTGTGAAGTTGTGATATTTGATTTTGTTTTCCACAATTTAGGTTTTAAATCTGTCAACTTTCTCCCATAAATCCTTTAACACATTGGTAATATCAGCATAATAAAAGTTTTGGTTGCAATTTTGACTTAAAACCCTATTTGTCCTATTTAAAGTGAAACTAAAGTGGACCACCCAAGCTCAGCCAATCAGAGCGCTGCATACTGCTCCTGATTCAAACTACAATTCTTTATTATTCAATTCAGAGTACTCAGTGGACCAATTTTTTTTTTTTTTTTTCAAAAATGATGCATTTATCATATACTTTTAGGTGGAAAACACAAAGTTGACTTATTTACAAGTAAAAAGTTAGCTACTGCAACTATAAGGTAGTCAACGCGTTTGCTTGTCTGTCTTGTGGAGCAATCTTGATGTAAATAAACCCAGCGACTAAATTCTAACTGGAGAGAAACAGGAAGTGCACTGCCAAGAAAAGTGGGCGGAGCAGAATAAGGTGAATAAAGGTTATGCACATGACATCACAGCATTCTAAATTTGAGGTCCGAGTGGCAAGAAATGCAGGAGTCAATGAAGAGAAAACAAAAAAAAAACCTAAAATAGGGACACCAACAACAACAACAACAACACATTTATGACAGACTATGGAATGACACACAGCTGAATTACCTTTTTCTTCCCAAGATATTCTTGAGTCTTTTTCATGAGAATATAAATTGTAGTGCTGCAGGTAAAATGTAAAAAATCTTCAACTGCCCTAAAAAAAAGTTTGTCAAGCTCTGCGCTGTTGCCACAACAACAGAAAACTTTTGTTAGTTTCCATTTCGCCCAAAAAACTTATTTGAGTAAAACAAAAACTGCATATAAAATTTTGCTTGTTAAAAGCAAAAAAGTACATTTTCTCCATTGTGCTGTTTATAATTTTCGCCACTGTGTTTAGAAGCGGTTTTCAGATAAAATGATGTCCGTGCTTAAACTCTATTCACCTTATTCTGCTCCGCCCACTTTTCTTGGCAGTGCATTACCTGTTCAGCTCTGTTAAGGTGACTAATTCATTTACTGATCTGTCTTGTGGGGCGATCTCAAATATAGAAGTCACATAAAACAAACTCAGTAACTGACTACTATAGGCTAACTAAACAGGAAGTGCACTATAAGAAAACTAGAAAATAAAGTGAATAGTTTTTATAAAACTAGCCCCTGTCATAACATCACTGTGCAGTTGGTTTAAAAATGCTTCTGATGGTATTCTTCTGCAGAGTTCAAGCTATTACAGACCTTGAGCTTTACAGTTTCACACATCAGTGAAAGCACAGCTCAGGGTTTTATCTGTGTAATTCCACTTTTATGTCGACCTCTGACAGTTCTATTCTGTTGGCTGGACAAAGGTCTTTGGAAATGATCCTCTTCTTTGAGGCAGAAGGTGACCCACATGCAGTCGTATGCTTGTCACAACAAGTATTTAATAAAAAGGAGGACAGTGAGTGGGTTTTAAAATGAACAAATTAAAAAGTGCATATGTTTGCTGGTGTTCTGGTCTGTGCTGATCGGTGGTAGAGTGGATAAGATGTGTGTCGCTGTGCGGTTCTTTTGCGATATTGACCATTTCAGTTTAACATAGCGACAAGTTCTTAACTGAAACTGAAATAAAGCTTTGGTCTTCCAAGTTTTTTATCAAAACACAAGTCAATCAACTCATCCTTTTTTCACAAGGATGAATGGATATTCATTCAATCATTTTCTACCGCTTAATCCCATTAGGGGGCACGGGTGACTGTAGCCTATCCTAGTGACTTTGGGCCTTAGGCGGGGAACATCCTGGACAGTGACCAACTCGTTGCAGGGATAGACAAACATTCACTCTCTGAGGGGTAGTTTATTGACCCTATTTTGTCCCGCCTACTTTTCTAGGACATGCACTTCCTGTTTAGCTGCATTTAGCCTGCAGATTTCAGTCGATGGGTTTATTTTAACTGTCATTATATTTAATTAAAATTGCCCCACAAGACAGACAAACAAACATGTTAGCTACCTTAACAGAGCTAAACAGGAAGTGCATTTCCAAGCCAAGTGGGCGGGACAAAATAGGGTCAATACGACAACGAGTTTTCACGAATCCGTGACGTTTCCATGTCAAATTGGCTTATCTTTTACACCACAACGAGCTCCGTGTTCATTGAATCGGCGTTCCACTGGATACGATTCAAGAGGTAGTTTCATCGAGAACTTTCAGTGGAGACACCGCGGTGTAAACAGGAAAACACAGTTTCAATGAAGACGGTCACGTCACTGACGTGCAGTAGCCGCTACTTTCACACAGTAGAAGAAGACTGCCCAGTCGCCAAAAATGTCTCTTAAACCAAATTGCACCTTTCATGCGTCCAGCTTTCTTACCTGCGTGCAGAGGAGGAGACACAAAACTAATCCAAGGCCTCTCCGGGTGTTGATTCAATGAGTCCATTCAAATCCGTGTGTTCAGAAAAAATAAATAAATAAAGTTTGCGAGCCGTCTTCCCCTTGTTTGTGTCCAGCTCTCGAGTCCTCGAACCTCCGTGTTTGTTTCAAGCAAGCAATCTCCCTTTTTGCTCGCGCGCTGGTCCTTGTTGCTTCGTTTGTCATTTTATTGATATGAAGAACTTGTAAACCTGTCAATGCTCGTGTTATCGTAGGCTGCGTGGGTTCATGGTAAGGTCATCTGGAGTCCTAGCACAACACTGCCACCTCCTGACGCGGCGTACGAACTACACCATTTTGGGTCTATCTACGTTTCCATGTAAAGGAAGATTAGCTCGCCACGACACCATATAAACTGTGAGCACAAAACGTTACGACTGTGACGGTTTTCTTGGGAACGTTGTCTTGTAAACTAGGCCTCATTCACTCACAGGAACTGAATGAGTGCCAAGTTAACCTAAACGTGCATTGTGGTGGGAGAAAACCGGAGTAGAAAACCCACGGTGACATGGGGAAACATGCAAACTCCACCCAGAGAGATCGTGAGATGTATATGGTCCAACCCAGGAGTCGAACCCAAGAGGTCCTTATAAGCCAGAGCTTTTTCCATACCAAATGAGACAAAAAAATAAATAAATAAACAACGATACCTATATCAAAAATGAAAAAAGAATTACAGTAATAGTGTTGACCTCTGCACTTGTCGTCATGCTCTTCATGGAAACGCATTCTTCGTCATTATGGAGGTAAAGCACTCTGCACGCTCTGCTAAACCCTGCATGTTTCTAAGGTTATTTTTTATCGATTTCAAATGTAAAATAGTTACATCTTGAGCGACTGGCTGCACTAATAGTCAAGGTTGTAAGCATAGACTGTATATATCAGTGGACCGCGCATGTGTGACGTCACCCATAGCGTTCGGCTCCAGGCAAATGAAGCCGAAAGAAACTGGGTGTCACAATTATAAGAGATGAGATAAATAGAGAAAATGAAATTTTAATCCCCTTGTTCAAAGAATACAAAAAAATTTAATATGTGGATTCGAAGAGATCTATCTATATCAGGCAGAGTCTTACTTTCTAAGGCAGAAGGACTTTCCAGCCTAGTATATGCTAGTTCTGCTCTTGATGTTCCAACAACATCAATAAGCAAGTTGACAAATTGCTATTTGATTTCATTTGGAAAAAAAAGCTCATCTTATCAAAAAAAGTGTAATGATTAATAAATTAAGTGCTGGTGGATTTAATGTACTTGATTTTCAAACTTTACATTCTTCATTCAAAATTAAATGGATAAAAGATACTTAATGAACCCAACTTCTTTATGGAATTTTATCTCAACACATGTCTTTGAAGCATTAGGAGGGTTAAGTTTTATTTTAAGATGTAACTATAATATTGAAAGGCTTCCTATTAAACTTTCCAACTTTCACAAACAATTACTGTTAAGCTGGTCTTTAGTTCATAAACACAATTTTTCTCCTCAAAATATCACATATGGAATAACAAAGATATTTGTTATAAGCACAAAACACTTTTCTTTAAAAAATGGGTTGACTTTGGCATCATTTTTGTACACCAACTGTTCAACAAAAATGGAATAATTTACTCATACAGCGAATTTCTAAATACATACAATTTTCCAATTTTGCCAAAAGAATTTGCTATTGTTTTTGATGCTATTCCTTCTGGTGTTAAAATGCTCATGTCCAGCTATGTTCACAGTCCCAATGATGACTCAACTCATGTATTGTTTATTGGTAATTCTGACCCATTTTTAAGTTACAAAACTAATAATAAATGTATTAGAGAGCTTATTACTAGAGAGCACATTAGTAAACCGCGTCTGTTTTTGTATGGAATAATATGTATAATGACATTAATTGGAACGCTGTCTGGCTTTTGCCGAGAAAATTCTTTGTAACAAATAAGGTGCGTGAAGTTTCCTTAAAAATTTGCACAAATGTTATCCTGTCAATGGTGTAATTTCTAAATTTTTTGAAAATGTTAACCCACTTTGCTCATTTTGTCATAATACTGAAGAATCAGTTACCCATATTTTTTGGGAATGCTCTTACACTCAAATATTCTGGAATGATGTAATTTTGTTTGTGAATAGAAAGTTTGAAATAGACCTACAAATTGATGCAAAACATATCTTGTTTGGTGTATATGAGAGAAATATTGCTGCTAAAAAGACATATTTGTTAAACCTCATCCTAATTTTGTCAAAGTATCATATCCACTGTTGTAAATTTTCCAACCAAAAACCTAAATTTATAGTATTCCAATCTCTTTTGTCCTCATATATAAAATCTCTCCATTATTGCACTAACCCAAAAGCTGTGAAGACCAAAAATGTATGTAATGAATTTGAACTGTAACTAATTGTATAATTATATTTTATTTATTTTTCTACATTTTTTTTTCTACATTTGTAATTGCAAATGAATATCAGTGCTGTGCTCTGAACCTCAAGCAATGTATTTGTTAATACCATTGTATATCTAAATTAAAAAAAAAAAAAAAAAAAAAAAAAAAAAAAAAAAATGAAGCCGAAAGAGGCTAGCAGTTTTTCGGCTACAGTGGAGCCAGAGCAGCCATATTAGACCATATTTGGAAATCCGAGTCAGCGTATCATAGCAACCAAGAGCCAACCAGGGACGCGGCTGTGGAAAGGACCTACCTCTGCGCTGGTTTCTATGGCGACAGTCCGCGGCAAGTTCGCAGCTACACGCAAAGCTACGCAGCTAGCTAGCACTCCTCGGCTGCTGTGCTAGTTCAGAGCTAATGGCGTTCTGCTGCTTTTTCCGACGGAGGTAAGAGCTTCACACAAACTTTATATGTAAAATTCTTCAATTTATCAGGATCTATTTAGAAAATGTAGGCCTATGTTGCTTTTTAGCAATAAAATAGCATGTGTGTGGGCTATCAATCCCCTTTTACAGCATTAAGCTAAATGATCTGCAGTAGATTTACACACAACAACCTTTGTTGCAATTCTATTACAGTGTCTGTTCTGTCTGTTAAATGAATAGCTTAAACTAGTTTAAATTATTTGTAAACCATTGTAGGCCTAAATATATGTGGCTGATGCACAACTAATGATTTCGGTGGTTGATTAGCTTAATATTTCGTTAATTATCAGTCGTTTAGCTTGTTGTTAGGACCTGTCAGTATACACTTTTTTGTTTTTCCAGAAAACTTGAACCATGTGAAGCAAACAAAATGCCACTTGTGAATACAAAAACATTTGCTAAGACATTTTTACATGAGTTATTTTGACTCGTGATAAACCTCTTCTCTCAGTGTATGCCCTTTGATAACGTTGTACCTTACAATTAAATAAGTGGCAGTTCCATTGTTATTTCTGATACACATCTTTTATCATTGACTAGACTCCAGAGCTCAAAATCTGAATTTTACTTTAGCTGCTTCCCCTCTTATTTACCTTTTCCTTGTATATTATCATTTTATACTTTGATATTTCCGTTTTCACTGAGTATTGTTTGTGTTCACAGGCTGACTGGATAACACAGTGAGGACAACATGAAACCAACATCAGCAGCATTGTTCTACTTTGGATTTCTATCAAACTAGCTTAGCTTTTAGTTTCACAAGTAATAAAGCAAAAACATCAAACACCTGATGAGTCTGTGTATTACAAAGACCAAACATTTACTTTTCACTCACTAACTTGGTTTTAATGTTAAATTTAGAAACACACACACATGTATATTTAAAAATTTATTGTAAAACAGAGTGATGTCCGCTAAAGCAGGAGAGCAGGCCGAGCGAGCGTGAGTCCACTGAAGAGAAGGTCCCCAGGAGAAGACACAGGACCAGGCCGTCCACAGGAGAAGACACAGGACCAAGCTGTACACAGGAGAAGACACAGGACCAGAGAGGCGCCAGCAAATTAGATACAACCTGGAAATACACAAATTAGAAAGGTTTTCTGTCAGAGTATTCACAAACTTGCAGGGAGCTTTGGTTGGTGGAACAAGCCTTACAGACATAAAAATGAATCATTGTAAATTGCTTGTGAAGAGGAAAGAAAGTTTTTCTCAATAATTTTGACTTACAGTTCCATTCTAAATGACAATTTGCAAAAACTCGAGCTTCAGTTGCCTAACTATACAATTTATTTATTAAACTAAACATATAAAATCAGCTCAAGCCTAGTGAAGCTTTTTTCTCAAAACAGAAATCTTAACCTAAAAAAAAATCACACTTTACACATATGAACTTACATCTGGAGATGATTTACTATAAAAATATCATATCTGGAGATGATTTACTATAAAAATATAATGATAAAAAAAGAAAAAAATGACATGTACATTCAAGCAATCTTCACATTTTGCTAAACAATCATATTTTATCATTATTTTGTTGTTTGATTTTGCAGCTTAAAAATTGTTTTTTTTTTGGTGTGAGGTTTGTACAGATTTTGAGATGTTGAGCCCAAATTCCTCCTGAGACCAGATGTGTAGTGTTAGAGAAACTAGCTACATTCAATGAACATGTGGTAAAGAGTATATTAACATATGTTTGAGCAAAGAGTTAAAACCACTAAGAAATGTTTCAAATCATCTGACCACCTCAGTGTCATTACACATGATTTAAATATGCCAACATGTGTTTAGTTATCTTACATTTCGACCCAAAATAATAATTTATTCTTTAACCATATAAAAATAAACATGAATGTTTTTTTCAGATTCTTGATTAAGTGTATAAGCTAGCATTTGATCAAATTTAGTCATACCTAAGCCTAAGACAGATTTCAAGTTTATTCACACAAAAAACAAACTAAACATGGATGTGAAATTATTTACCCATGTCCACAAGTATGACACTTATAATTTGTGAATGTAGAATAAGATCTCTTATTCATCATATTTTAAAAAATGGTCTGCAACAGACAATGTGTGACTAATCAGAAAGGAGTCTGGGTGTTTCACAAGCTGGATTGTAGGTAAATGTTTATTACCTGGTGAACAATGAGAAGGTCTGTTGCTCCACTAGGTCTGCAGTCTTCAGCAGCAGAGGAGTCAGTCTACAGCAGCAGAGGAGTCAGTCTACAGCAGCAGAGGAGTCAGTCTACAGCAGCAGAGCAGTCAGAGAAGACCAGGTCCAGGTGTAACTGTGTTGAGTTCCACTGACTTCATCCCTGGGTCTGAAATGCAAGAACATCCCATATTATACATAAAATACTCATCATGCTGCTCTAATTCTATTTATGTATTTGCCAGGTTTCTTTTCACTTTTGCATAACTTCCCTTGTCAGAACATTCACAAAAGTAAACAGTTAGAAATAATTTAAATTCACAATTGCAAACATACTGAAAATGTATCAGATTTTGCAGTGATTGTTTTAACTACTATCTACACACACAGACACATCTGAAATCAAATAAAGACAATTTAATATGTGCTCAACTACCTGTACTGTTGATGTTGATGTGTCTATGGGTTTAAAATGATAAACATTACTGGAGCAGCTGTGATGTAACATTTATCATGTCACTAGAATGAATAAAGTTACTTGTTAGCATGTTGGAAAAGCAGATTGAGTTTTGGAAAAGGTCACAACAGAGCCAACTAACTTCCCCTAATTATTTTAGTTAGTTAGTAAAGCATATTTAGTTTTACTCACGTGTGTAGTTTCTTGGGAGAAGACAAGTGCAGGTGGTGAATGTGAATCCATTAAACAGCAGGCTGCTCCATTAACTAACATTGACCCCTTAAAACTCATCTTAAACTTGTCAGAACACGACTAAACTAAAATAAACACACCATTAACAACTCTTTAAAAATGTATACATCCACGTTTGTCTTGAATATTCGGAAGAAGGAGCAGAAGCAGCAGCAGCAGTAGTGAATCCAGCTTGTTTCCATCGGAGCTAGCTCACGGCTAGCTGCTATTAGCCGATGTTAGCTACGCAGCTGCAGCTAACGAGAGCGGCGCGGAACGAATGCGCCAAGGTTCGCGGGCAGATGTCAATCAAACGGTTCCCGGGCACCTGATTGGTCAGTTCTTTTGATCAATAAAATTAATATCTCGATTTACGGACAAAATAGCGAAATAAACACACCCGGATCATGTAGTGCTCTTTAGTACAAACGTTTTAAAGCTAAGATGACACACCTCACTGCAGTAGCTACAGAGAAAATAGTGCCGTTTTTTCAATGGTAGAGATACAGAGAACTAAGAAGGTGGAGCCGAAACGCGCCCATGGCTACTTCCTATTTGGAACGCGGGAGCCAAAGCGTTAGCTCAGTCCACTGATTATACAGTCTATGGTTGTAAGCTTGAGGTAGCTTTTTATCATATACCTTTTGATGAAAACAGAAAATGCCAATTGGTAGCAACAATAAATTGAAAGAACTGGAATCACCGTAAGTTCTCACAATTTGAAGTCAACACTTTATACAAGGTAAGTCAATGCTAATGTGAAAAAGATGTTCTACTTCCCTGAACAATTGTACTGAACACTTCCTGTATGGCAGCGTTCACGTTTATCTGCGTGATCATGACGTATTGTAGGGCGCAAAAGGTCAATAGGAGTTTAAATGCTGCTTAATAAAATACACATATTGATATTGGATCAAAACAAAAATCACAGAAATCTTCTATTTGGCGTACTATTTACCGCCCTGTTAAATCTGTATAATTTGCAGGGCCAGTAAAAAACATTTATAAATGAGATTGAGTCGAGCAAGTCATGAAACTACTCAATCCTGAAACCAAAAGCACCAGGTTTTATAGAAATATTTACATCTCCTCTGGATGTGGATGCCCATGTTATGTCTCTTTCACACTGAATCTGATCTAGTCCAGTGACTTCATTATCAAACATCCTGTAATGTGCTCTGATGCGAACAGTTGAGGTAATTTACAGGAATTCTTAGCCATTTACTGTCAATAGCTACAAATTAATTTCTAACACGCGCAGAGTCAGCCCAAGAGGAGTGAGAACAGTGAGGGTGATGCGTGTTGTGATCATGATGTAACCAGATCTTTTCCCGCTCTGAGTGGTCCTGCCTGGATCCACGGCATGAATCACAAGCTCATATCACACTTTCACTTCTCAGATGGCTGCATTCCACATCACTGGGCACTGCGTTTGCTGTCACAAAGGAAAAACCTACAGGGTCAAAGGTTTGCTGGTTCGGACAATACTTCAAGGAAAAACATAATGGATTGTCATTCAAAGTGTAGGCAGGACTCAGTGGCTAGGAGAGCAATAGACCTTCAGTTGAGCTTTTTGTAAGAATAAAGGCACCAGCTAAAATGGTAAAATGGTATTTGTACAAAGGCAGTGCACAACAGTACTTTATCCAAGACAAAAGTCATAGAAGAGATGCTGCTGTCAGGTTACAGCATGAATGAGAATTTTGTCGTCCTTGGGCAGGTAGGTTTAAAATGATGAGAATATAGATTAGATGTATTTAGCAAAAAAGACGATAATATGAATAACAAAAGCTATTTCATGAGGTCACCTCCTTCTAATACGAAATTTAAAATGCACAAACATTCAGTCATAGGCATATACAATCTAACTTTCACACATCCACAGGTCCTCCAAAGCATCTCTAATGTGTGCAAATTTGTTTAGTTATCAACCACTTCTTGTCAGACGTGCAAACATTTGAAAATTTGTGCAAGTAATAATCTATGTTGGCAACTGGTTCCAAAAACTAGTGGAGGATGGACGTGCCACCCGAGTTGTCTTTTCTGAGGTCAATGAAACAAAATCCTCCAAAAAAGGAGCAGCACCATGTAGAATATTGAATACAGTAAAACTAGTGCTTTTTACTTCACACTTGATTCCTCCTGGCTAGCTCGCCAACAATGAAAATGGACTCACCAGATGTGCCAAGATCTTACCTCGGAGTCAGTCCAAATTTAAAAAAACAAAAACAAAACGTGTTTAATTAAAATTTTTTTCAACACAATTACTGGTTTAAAACACACTATGTACATCTACTTATTTTGTTTTAAGCTGCTGCCAAACAGCTCTTTGTTCTGCTCACTCTGATCACCAAAGAGATTTGTACCGAACACTGGTCAATTTACGGATACAGTGTATGTTAACAAGGACTATTCTTTTGCAACCTTTGAGGTCACAATGTAGTAGTACACAAAACGATTTATCAACCTCCCTCTGGCCCCTGTTCTTGTGCACTCAGCTACCTCTATGGACCCTGCAGTGACTCTTTGTTTATCCATAAATGTCACTTATTCCAGAGCCAGGCGTTTCTTAGAGGTAGAGTGAGCTGACTGATCTGATGAATGAAGGACCACAGGGTGCCGGCAGCGCTTCACAAGTACTATATACACTTAGTTTCAAAAGGTGATTGTCAATAGCACTTTCATATACAGTGTAAACATTTAGGCTCAAGTGAGAATAACAAGAAGACACTGTTTAGAATATAAAACTATTAGAGTTTCAGAAGGCTATGACACCCTGCTGTAAGGCTAAAGGTGAATGTTAAATAAATAATGCCTTCGTGTGACAAAATGTTCTGGTTCAAGTAAATGTGCACCTGGCAGTTGTGGCTCATTCCTTTTATTCAGGTTTGAGTTTGGAATGTTTCATAATTTATTTCCAACTCAAAAGTAATTGCTGTCTCAGAAGTAATTGCTGTCTCAGAATTATTTGGTTGAATAGATTCCATTCATGTCCAAAAATTGATAATGCCATGTAGCAGGTGCAAAAGTTTTTCTTTTTAATAACATTGTATTTTGCTATGAAATGTTTTTGCCTGATGAAGGCCCAGTGCCGAAACGCCGTCTGATGTCAGAATAAATCACGTTTTTGCAAGTTAAGTCAGTGTGCGGGATTTTCTTTCTGTTTCTTGGGACATCCCCTCATTCCTACGCACCTGATGTGCGAAGCTTTTCTCTTACGCTATGAAATATCTACAAAATTGTTTAACCAATTTAAAATGGTGTGATTTATGCAGATGACTAAACTCATTAACTTTTTGTATTACAATAAAAATCTGCATTCATACATTATTAGTTTTAGCTGCTCTCCACCTGATTGAAGTTTCATTGATCAGAACCTATTTAATGATAATATGAGTTACATCACAACACTTATCCTCCTGGTTCTTTCATCATCTGTAACCCTGTATTCATGGCTTGTATTTGATGTTATTTACCACGTATAAATTAGTAGAAACAATCTATGTTCACACAATTCAAATCTAATAACCCAATTGCGAAAAAAAAAAAAAAAAAAAAGTCTATGTAAACATGCCATTACAGTTATACTTTGCTGAGGTGCTTTGCTTGTGCTGTGTTTGTCCTTCATAGTGGCAATAACCGCCTTCAGCCTAACTCTGATGCTTACCTTGACCTTGCAGTCTCTTGGCAGCTGCTTGAGTAAGTGCTTTATTATGGAAGCAGCAGGTCCACAGTTCAACACTCACTATCCACATAGCATTGTAAATCACACTGGTAGATAAAAAAAAACGTAAAGACACCTTTAATCATGATGAAAAGTCAAATGAAAGGTGTCCAAACAACTGTGCTGTATATTGCGTAGCTGTAATTGATTGCTGGGTGACTTTCATGTTGTTTTGTCAAGTAAACCACCAGAAAGGTAAACAGGCAAGAAGGAAAAGATGGTGAAAGGTTGAGTAACTGTTCCATTAACTTCGTATAAACATAAACCTTTCCGGTGTTGTTGTGTGTATTGCTTTTGCATAGATTATAAATGACAATAATCGTTAGTTTTATCTGTCCTTCTGAATCTATAATTGTGCAAAGAGCTGTAGATCCAAAAGCAAAAATGCATGCCAGTAGCTTATTCGTAAATCTGCCTGGTGCTGCTTTGTATTATGTCTCTGGACACAAAGCATGTTTTAGGATGGCTGTGTACCATTCACAATCTCTCAGGTAAGAAAATAGAGCTTATTCCAAAAATACACATAAGAAATAAGCTCTATTTGTGGCGTGGGGATCCCTGACTAGTGCCCCCCAGTGCAGGGTGTTTCTCTGGGACCTGATGATAAATGGTTTCTATTAATATAGTGCCGCTTTTTCATTGTTCAACAAACTCAGTGTAATTACTGTCAAGGAACCAGTTTCCCATCCAAGTACTGACCAGGCCCTGACTTGCTTAGCTTCTGAGATATTGAAACACGTGTACATGTACTTCATGGCCTTCTGCTGCGTGTGCATTTGAATATTTATATTTCAAGAACCCCCCTCTGATTCTCTTTCTTCTTATATTTTTGCTGATTGTGAAGCACCTACGGTCACATTTTCACTTTGCTCTGTAACGCTGCTGGAAGTCCCGTTTCCCCAGTGCTCTGTGCCACCGTAGCAGAAAATGATCGGGTACTAAATTTGCACATCAAATTAATGTGCTGCTATAGTTTACCTCTGCCTACATTATGAATTATTCTACTGGTCATTTTATCTGTAAATGAGTAGGTGTGTGCAGGGTATGCTTTTCTTTAAAAATGTGCAATATCTAAAGAAATATGTTAATATAAAGGATTAAGGTTTCTTAGTCCTCCATTCATTAGTCTTGTGTTTATCTGTATACCTTTTAATAGTGGGCTAAATTTTAGATAGGTGACGCTCCACAGCAATATCTAGTATTTAAGCAAAGACATTTCAATGAGATGCACCAGAGATGATACACATGACGACACAGTATAATACAGATAATTACAGGTAGATGACAATCTACAACAGTGTTCATTATACAGTCTGACAGTGGCAGGAAGGAAGGACCTGCGCTTCCTTTATATTTTGTTAACTCTTCTTCTCGACTAACATAGCAGGAATTCACTAGATCAAGCTGAATCAAAAATAAAATCTAATCTAAAACAAGGTATTTTAATTAAAATTGAAGACATTTGAATTCTGAAAAAATTAATGTCCTGAAACGATGAAAGATTTGCCACAAAATCCGACCATTTTAAAAGGTGTAGGTACTCTATATTAGCTGAGCGCAAGCAGTTCATGTCTCCATTTCGCTTTATGGAAAAAATGCTTTCTGGACTGTGGTGATTTTTTAAAATTTTATATACTGTATTTTTGCTACAATAGGGACAACTCATGATTCTATTAAGCTAGCAATTTTTAATAGATGGAAGGTTTTAACCTCATCAAAAATGAAGAGGATTGGACAATTACAGTACTGTATCAGTACCAGCTGCTCTAAACACCTAAATTAACACCAAAGCGCTGTCTTTACCTTTAGGTGTTTCAATACATAAGATGCCTAGTTGTGGTGGATTAAATATTGAGTCAGATGTGTAACAACAAAATAACTGTGATAACTGTGAATCAGAATCAGAAAAGATTTTATTGCCATTGTCAGTGAGTTACAAAATTCACAAACTAGGAACTTGCTTCGGTGCTAATGTGCAACATATAACATTAATAAAGTAATTGTATAAAAGAAAAAATATTAGCTATGATACAAAATACTTTAAAAATATAATATAAAGTATAAGGGCATGCAAAGGAAATAAGTATATAAATTAATAAAATAAGACAATAAAAATATATATACAGCAATCGGAACAATAGTGCAATTTTTCAGTGCAAGAAGGAAATGTGATTATTGATAAACACTTATAGTAAAAGTTAGCTATACCTTTAGTCATATCATGCCTAATTTATTGTATTAAATGAACTGACCTATTGCGTACGTTTTAAATAATTTGATCTTCCTCACACGTAATATTTTTTAGTGGCAATATAATAACTATATGATGTGGCAATTATTTTTGCAACAAGCAAGAAACCTAAGGAAGACACAATAAAAGTTGAAATTGCCACCAATTCTGAATATGCCAATCTTTTCCTTTTGGCGCCATATACAGGTGCATATTTTTAGCATTAGTGTTTTCTGTAGGAATACATGAGATGCTATACTCTTTCTGTCACTTGGACGAGTTCAGGATACACAGTGTTGCCATGGAGACCAGCTCAACATCATCTCTGTGCCGTTGCTGTTACGAGAATCACTTTGTTTGACACAGGCTGAGAAAATATCACACCCACATTCTGAATTCCTTAACTTCATCCTGAAACAACTGTGAGGCACATGCTAATGATCCACCCTCACTCACAGCGACGCATGGACAGCAGCAGTTCAAAGGGATTCACACTGTTGACAAAGGATGGGACAATTCATATTAAAACACTAAATAAACCATAGTCAATTACAACTAAAATAAAACCATAGTTACTGCTCAGAACTTGTATTTCATATGAACATTTGAACTCTAAACAGTAATATTTAGTGTCCAAATTCAGAAGTCCACCTCTCAGTTGTTATGCAACATAATAAAGCACATTCAGTCAGGTCTTGCACAAGTTCACACTTTTTGTTTAATAATACGACGATGTTTCTTCAAACATCGTCGTATTATTGTATTGCTATTTGTATTAAGCAACTAGTGTGTGCACAGATCATCGGTGGCTAATTTAGTGCATGAGCAAAACTGAGCAAACAATTCTGGCCTTTTGATTTGACCACTACATTGAACGATTTTCAAAGCTTTGGAACTTTTCTCCATCCATATGATTGATGGTGCTTTTTATAAAGCCATGAGTTTCCCCGTATACATTGCAAATCCCATATAACCAAGTTTTATTTATTGTTGTACAGAAACTATATTATTGTATATATTAAAATATTAGCTCAGAAGAAGCCTAAACCTTGGAGAGATGGTGCCTCAAGATCCAGTTTGACCACAATAATCATTGCTCCTTTTTGAACCTTCCAGATTCCATCTTAAAGGGCACATATTATGCAAATTCTGTTCTGAATGTCCCATATCTGTGATGTTTAAGTACATATCTTAGATAATTTATGGATCACCTTCAAACTCTATTTCTCATAAGTTTTAGTAGCTTGAAAAATTGCAGATACAATTGTTGTGTGAAATAATGAATAGATTAGTTTGGATTCTCCAGACCAAAGTTTCAAGTCTCTATATTTACTGCATTGTATTTCAAAACAACCTGATAAATACAATAAAAACATGGTAGAAAACAGTAATAGCTAAAAACTAAAATATTAATGAAAGTAATAATACCTTTAGGATAAAACAAGAGAGTTGTTTTCGCAACAGTGATACTGTTAGCAGTGCTTGTGTATCTGTGTTGTGTTGCTTGTTGTGCACACAAACCCACAAGCATCTAAACAAAGAAGTGTAAACAAAGTCATGTACACAGAAGAAACATGTGGACCCACACTGTGGCACACACTTGTGGAGTTGTAACTTCACAAATGCCTCATACTTGTGGGATTTGACACCTTCTTCCTATATGTTGACTTTTCCCTTTCCATTTGGTTAGCAGAGACATATTACCCAACCACAATGTGTTTTAAAGTGTTACCTTATAATACATAATTTACAAGCATCAGCAGTAGCCTTGGCAATGCTCACTCTGTTTGTTTCTCTCGTATGAATAATTAATATCCCAACGAAGTCTGTCCAACCACTGAAGCATGTTGTACTTTGTGGCAGGAAACCACCAGAGCTTTTTTGTGCTGCTTGGTCCAGCGCAATGGCCCGTAAAGTGAGTAAAGCCCTGTCATTAAAGAAGACGTGTGATGTGACGTTAGGCTGATGTAAACATGGGAGTGTCTGTGCCGGGGCGATGAAAACTCACATCAGCTGACCACCGGGAAGGCCTGCTGTTTGGCGCTGCAGTTACCATGGAAACAAACACTCACAAAGACTGTTTATCAAACGGTTTGTGATCATTTGTCAGGAAGAAATGTCCAAATGATCAAAACAATCTTAAGTAATGCAAATCTAATGAAAATAGATTGAAAATTTACATTGAAGGTAGCTCATTTGCTCGTACGTTTTATCCTGTCTTGAGATTTATTCTTGTTTTATCTCCTCACCATCCTATTTAGACAGCAGCTCACAGTCAGCAGAAATCCAGCAGAGAGGAAATATTGATTTAGGAATAAAACATGGGATGCATCACTGTGTTTGCATTACAAATAGCAGGCAGCGTTTTACGATTCAATATGCTTCATACAAATAAGAGTATCAATCCATCCCCTGCTCACCACAGCATCGTTTCCTTTTCAATTAAATTAGTTTTCAGAAGTGGAAGTTCATTTTTCTAAATCTAAATGACAATGTTGACTATGAACGGATTGCAAAAGACTAAGAACCCATAACAATAACAATCACTACGCAAATAAGTGATATTCTTTGACATGGTTTGTTTCATCCACTTTCTTTTCCATCTGTATCGACCCAAAAAACACTTTTTCACTTTGGTCCAAATTTCTCCATAAATATCTCGAAGGTGACTTGCACTGATGCGAAAAGGATTCAAGGTTTCAGCACGAGAAAGATTATAGACCTTGATCAGAGGGATGTGTCTTGCTCTAAATGTGACCATGTTGTATTTATTGACCTTTATCATAGGTCCAGTGAGAATTGGAGTCAGATTTTTAGAGGAGTCCAAGTCCCAGGAGAATTATCCAGAATTTTATCTCGCTATGCCAGGGGTCTCCAACCTATAGCTCGGGAGCTACCAGTAGCTCGCCAAAGTATTTTAGAATCATATAAATGATGCTGTTTTACTCAGTTAGATGCCTATTTCTACTGTAAATGCATATTTAAATGTTTTGCTTAATTGTGTCCACTTCTGAATGGATGTTGGCAAAATTTTCAAATAAACCTCTTAATTAAGCCACAGTAAACCTAAATATTTGGACATCGCTCGCCTCCTGTTTTGTTTTGCAAAAGCAGCTCTTCTGGCCAAAAAGGTTGGAGACCCCTGCTCTATGCTTTTTTATTCTGATCAGTCTGTCCATCTACTTCACTGGAGGATTAGCCACTCAGAGACAGGCATAGTCCATCTCGGTTCACAAATAAACCATGTCAAGCAAATTCTACAACTGAAGTGCAAAGCTCTTGTACTCTGAGGTGAGAGAGCATTCTGTTTGAGTTTGACTTGAAGTGGGACAGAGGAAGTGGTGACCAGAAATTGAAAAGTGTGCTTTTTGAAACCCAGGCAACAAAAGAAAAGTCTATAAATGCAAGTATAATTTATAATTAATCTGCTTCCAGAATACGGGAAATCATTAATGGGGAAAAAGCATTTGATAAATAACCTTTGGAAGAGTTCGAATTATTGTTATAGCTAGAATAATACCAAATCCTTCTCTGTCATGTATGGCGCCAGAGAGCGGTCTTTCTCAACACTGAAAGCACATGGGGGGAATAGTGTGCGAAGGTTCCCTGTGAAGCCTCCCCAAACACGGCCCGGTCAGAGCCAGCAGCTGTTTATTAGTGTGAGATTAGGACTGGAGACATTTGAGCTTACTTTCCCTTCACATAATTGAGAGACATCACGAACATTGCATATGGATTCAGTATGTGCTATAGGAAACAAGTCATGTCCATCATTCTATTAGAGTTGGATGTTAATTCTGTCCAGATTCTTGCAAACGCCTTGTACAACACAAACACAGTACAACACAAGCCACTGCAAGTATCTTTATGGGCGTTCAAAATTTGATGGACATTTTTCTTATTACCTTTAGAAAAATGAAGAGCATTCACACAGCAGGTGAACAGAAAATCTCTCTGTTTCAGCTTGTAATGGTTGTGAAAGCATCATTTCTTATAAAAGCAGCATGACCCAGGATAAATAAAATAACAGAACAGAACAGTGTGGCAAGAGCTCAGTTGGTAGTTATTCATTCAATATTTTGAAAGGTGACGATGTCCCAAAAAATATGTATTTTTCTGTCCAGTATGAAACAAGTCGGTGTAATCGTTCATTCATCCAGGAGTGGTCCATCGCAGAAACCTTTCAAAGTTGTCATCTGGATATGTGTTCTTCGGAGATTGAGACGTGTCATTTTTAATCTGAAGTGGCCTGAAACTGGCTGTATTTATACTTAGCTGAGTTTTGACCTGCTTTGGCAAGTAACATTGGTGGTGTCCTAGTAGTGGTCGAAAATGGCTGTTAGATGATAGTCGAAAACATTGTCCAGATGACAACTTTGAAGTCTTTCTATGATGCAGTAAATTTTGTATCACTTCTGCTTTAAATGCAGAACGTGATTGAATCCTTGCTTAAAGTGCAACATAAAGTGAGCAACCATTTAAAATGCATTCAACAATTATGAGTGCAATCGCTGTATTCTATTCCATTTAAGGTACACTGAAACACTTTTTGGATGATTGAAAGCCTGCTCCTAAAAATACAAAGAACTTTTTAGCAGGTTGGCATGGTAACGTTCTCCTGCACTGTGCCATAGCTGGTCTTTTTGCACTCAAAATCACTCAACATAGCTAAATTTCATGAGGGTTTTTGACAGAAATTGCTTGTGTGTCTATATTTTAACATAACAAGACACAAGGAGGTTTCAGGTTCATTCTTATTGACTTGATAGTGTCTTGACAAGCCCAATGTCTAAAATTCTGTCCATTAAGATGTACTCCTTTTGTCGGCCTACAACCTCAAGCCAAAAATAACTTCTTCTTCAGGGACTTTCTATATAAACGTTATTAGAAGGCAATCAATAGCTCAGCTGCCTCTTGAGCTTTAAGGTCAGTTGGCAGTGTCTTCCACAAGCCCAGGGTTTAACAGAAACGTAAAATATTTTTATGCTTGGCTCTGTGACCCTGCCTGACCATTTGTAGTTTTTGATTGCCTCAGCTAGGTCAAGATGTTATTACATGGGCAATTTTCTATTAGCAAATACCTCAGTCTTGTGTAAGTTGTATCCACTGTGTTCAAGCGAAGATTTTAAACTGGCTTTAATAGCTTCGCTCTTTTGACTGTTTCCCCCAAAAGCGCTGTCTCGTATTTAAATGTATTCAGATTTTGGAGGCGCTTGTTACCATAATGAGCTTGGAAGAGTGCACAGAGCAGACCTGCAGTTATTTGGCAAGGAAAGTAGAATCTTATTCACAGCAACCAGTGTTGGAAATAACCAGCTTTGTCTCTAGACTCCAGCAATTTACTACCATCTCTACTCTGTTGTGGAAGTGTTTCAATAAGGGTAGCTATGCAGTATTTCACTTTAATGGTTACCTACGGGATCTGCATTGAGCGATTGTCACATTATCATTTGAGAGTGTGCATGGTATGGGTTATAGATTTTTTTTCTTCCCTGCCTCTGCTTGGAGTCTGCTGGCCCGGATCGCCTGCAGAGTGACTGAGATCATCCTCTTATACTTAACACAACGTTAATGTGTTTTTGAGAACTATCGATTGGAAAAAAGCATAATGGTTGCGTCACAGAATCAATGTGTGAGTCTGAGCTGAACTGTGAGATGGCAAATGGGAGAAAAGTAATTCAAAATTAAGCAGATCATTCAGCAAGAGAAATGAGCCTTATTCTCTTTAGTGAGGTAAAGATTCGGTAATAGCAGCAGTAAATGTAATGTCCTTGCTAATGCTCAGCAAAGCGGTCTCTTCTTTTCTTCATTGAACTAATTTATTGTTGATTTAACTGCAATGAAATGGAAAATTAAAAAGGTAAGTCTGAACATTTCTGTCAATACAAGCAACTATTCTATTTTTCCCACAAGACAATATGAATAACATTGAATCTGAGATAAAGAAACAGATTAAGGCACTCAACTCTATCATTCAAACTTTTTATTTGAAGTTAATGATTGACTGAGGAGGCAAGACAAACA
Organism: Mugilogobius chulae; assembly: GCA_038363315.1. Lineage (NCBI taxonomy): Eukaryota > Metazoa > Chordata > Actinopteri > Gobiiformes > Gobiidae > Mugilogobius > Mugilogobius chulae. The sequence goes on from CM076409.1 coordinate 22,162,264, forward strand.
AGACCCTTTTCTCTAGCAACCACGCCTCTGTCATCTCCTTTGCCACTCCTCCATTTATCCAGAAGCCTTCGCCTGATCTTCTGAGTCTCTCGATCCGACCATCTATCCATTCCTCATCAATAATTATGCATTCTTGTTGTGGTGTGGTATTTGCAAGTGAAATACCTTGACATAATTAGACTACTTGCATTCTTGTTCTTGCTAATGCACACCAAACCAGGTCGAAGGGGCATTTTTTCTCTCTCATACTTGGGATGTTCTAAAGAGGATGGTCTACAGATGGTGCTATTGTCCTTGCCCTCCAGAAAGGAACATCCCAGTAACATCATGGGATTATTCTGGGGATAACAATTCAAACAACAAACACTGGTCAGAGAAAATCAGAAAATCTAAACTTGAAGAATTCATTTATTTGGATGACTTTTGGTTATTGATTGGGCTTTTTACCTTTATAATTTCAGTTTGTAAAATGTTCAAAGTTGTGAGTATTGTACAGATAAGAAATTCAGATCAGGCAATGTCCTGTTTCTACATTGCTATTTATTTGCAATACAGTGTTTTGCGCAAAATTGAGTGTAATAATGTGAAGACTTGAAATCATTAGGGTCAATCCTAAATTCTAATTGCACTTGTTCATATTCATGATTGTAATTTAGTAAATGTAAATGTATTTGTGGAGATGGACAATCGAAAAAGTGAGCACCAGTTGTTTCTAACTTGTGCTTTGGTAAAGATGCACAGTCTCGATGGTAATTATCTTGTTCTATCTGACTCTAAAGGTTCTACATCTACAGCTAATTTTGCTAAACTATGAAGAGGAAAGTGCAGTGCAAAAACAAAGAAAATTGGGGGGACTGTTGGAGAAAAACTGACACTTTACTTTTTGAATTCCGTTTTAGTTTGAATTAAATTAAAGTAAATTAAAGTGAAGTTAATGGGTGTAGGCTGTGTATATGATGTATTAGTATTGGTTCTAAGTATTTTTAATTGCATTTTATTCAGTTGATTTATCAACCTACCATGTATGTTTATCATTTGTTATTCGCAATAGCATTATTTTCACACATATACAACATGTTTCTCAGACAAATGATAATTTACAAATGTCCAAGGTATTTAGCCTAAATAAAGTAGTGCATTGTGTTAATGGTTTATGGATGGAGACACTTAAGTTGCACTGGAGCAGGCTTATTATCCTAGAGGACATGCTTGAAATAGACAGGATTTTTAGAGAATCCTCAGAGCTGTGTATCTAACCGCTGTGATGACTTACCGCGTGAGTCAGAGTGCGTCATCTGCTCAATATCTCCCAGGTCCAGTCAGTGAGGACAGCAGCTCTGCACTGACTTCATGCTTCCATGGGATGCATACATACATAATATTGACGACTAAACTATGAGTTTCATGTTGTCTTCTTAGAAAATGATGGTGTCTTTCCAAGTGTATCACAGCGTCTTTTTGCCACCATCTGCTTTGTATTCACTCTGAATATTAAGAGAGGGAAACATATTGATCAAAATGGGTTTCATCCTTGAGAAGGACACAGCTGATTAGAAAAACAGCCACCTAAAAGTTACTCATTAAAGTCTTTGAAATAATTAAGAGCACATCTGAGACGTAACACTGAATTATGGATTGCTAACTTTGCACGAAGCATTTAGGGCCTCCTTTATCGAGCATTTGCTCATGTGCAAAATAGGTTAGTGGGAGCATAGTCTTGACATATTTGACATTTTTGCCTCTCAAAGATACTAAAAATGCAGAATTTCTCTGTTTTGTATGTTAAATGTCCATGTCCCAATGGTAAATTGAGTGCAAAACTCACAGAAATTGATGCATTTTATTTTCCGTTTGCTAATTGGTCATTACCCAATCAGCCCTTCTGTTGAGTGCAAAGTCTCATTTCTATGAACCTTTAGTAGAGCAGACAAAATATTTACTTTTTTTTATTTTTGGACATTCTTAGATTTTTTCAAGACAAGTCCAGGAGAAAACACAGAAATATTACAAGTCAGATCTGTGGAGAAACAGGGCTAATTAAACCAAGTGTCCATGTTATTCAAGGTGCAATGCGGTGGGCTTTAAGTGTAATGAATAAACATGCTCTCTCAGTCTTTCACATTGGAGCCATATTGATCCGAGTTGAAATGCGACATAGTTAAATACCAAAGGTGAGTGAAGCAGTTGAAACCTGTGCAAACACAATCTCCAAGTGGCTGCTGTGCGAGTGTCACATGAACAGTCCTACGTTGAATGTCTGCAGGCATCAATCACGGTCTCTGTGGGTCAGCCTGCAGTGACAAGTGTGACGGGTTTGACAACAGTATTCTCCCTGTGGAGCTAATTAGCCCCACCATTAGGCTCGGCACATGACTGAAGGTCCACAGGACACGCTGAACTGGAGAAAGAGCAAGCATTTTACACTCGGCACATTTTCATTCTTGTACTTTGCATTGATAGAAGCAAAAAACATTACTGAACTACAATACAAATAATCTTACTTTCTGCTGAACTCTAATACTGTATATTGTCATTTTGCATTTTGTTCAATGCATAGGCAAATTAGTATTGATCTAAATGGTTTTATTTGTCAACAAGTCCATTGAGCTGGACAATATTGGGATAAAAATCAAATCATAATCTTATCTCTGTGACAATTTTTTTTTTTTTAATGTATTCGTAGTTAATTATTCAATTGATGCTGTCTTGTTCAACCAAATTGTGTGTTGTTTGACTAATGTCTCATATTTAGAGTAGGGATTTATGAATCAGCAATTTGTGATTTGGTTGATGATTCGGGATTAAATTGAGTTTTAGTCCACTAGTCCGTTTTTATTAATTGTTGTACCAAAGTGAAGTTGGAAAACAAATCTCACAAATAATCATTCTAACAACAAGGATGTGGGAAAGGGTACGTGAAAGCAGAAATGATTGTGAATGTACTCAAACATAAAGGAATCAAATATACAACCCATTCCCTTTTCTGTTTGCATAAAAGGTTCAGTCTGGATGAACGTATTAAATGTGAACTGACTGATTTTCTCTCCCTGTATTTGGTATCTTGAATGGCAACTTTAATGTTTAATGTTCTTTGCGTTGTGTTGTTATTGCCAAAGTCTAGCAAACTTCAAATGCAAATGCAATATATTTATAGTAAACCAACACAGCAAAGCCTTGTAGAAAAACTAGATTGTTTTCCTGTCTTGATTTAAAACTATTGATCTTGATTATTGTGACAGTTGTAGTGAATCAATACCGATCCATCACAATTCTTGTTTTGTTGAGTTAAATTAGTATTGAAATAATCTCTTTAACCATCCCAATATAGACTTGGGCAAAACTATGGGGAGCGTTGGGCGTCAGCTGTGAATTGTTTTGACGCACGAGGGGAATTCAGAAAGGGAAAAGAAAAGATGTAATCCCAGAAACATGCGAGTGCTTGACATAAACAAACACGCAGAGAGGATTTCAAAGCTTTTGCCTGCTCCCTGAATCCTCTAATGTGCTGATGTGAGATAAGAGCCAAAGCAGAGGTATAAATACATATCAGCCCACACAAACCCTTTTCCTTTTCTTTTATCTATAGATGCACTCTGCAGTCTGTTTACCAATATATGTGTCTCAGGCTGGAAGACTGAGGGCACACTCGCTGAAGAATGAAGCAGTTCCCAAAGCAATTCTGATAGACAGCCCACGACTAGTCTTGTCTTGCACTTTCCAAACCACTGCACAGAACTTTGGTCGTATCACTTGTTACATCTGTGTCATGTTGGAACATAGTGAAGTCTTAAAATATTCTGAATGTTAGAAGATACAATCAAATACCAAAAGATTACATCAGTGTGATTAAAAAACACTATGTCAGGTATTCACTGAGTCAACACTGGCAAATATTTTATTTTTAGATTTGTTAAAGTGTCTTGACATTAGGAATTTTATTTTAATTTGTTGAAGATTCCTTCTCATTTCATATTACAAGGCAAAATGTTTGCCAAAGGAGTAAACTTACTGCCATAATATAGTTTCAAGCAAAGCTATTTTGTAAGCAGAATGTCTGAAAAAATGCTTGAATAATTTAATAATTCTAACAGGCTGGCCAAAATACTCAAATTAAAAATAATATTTTGAAGCTGGATATATATATTTTTTTCATTGCAATTACACAAGCTGTTATGTTCACATCATCATAGCATCATGATCAAAGTCTTGAATGTGAACACTGCATGACGGAAATTTTTGCAAATTGTACTCAGTTATACACAAAAACTAAACTTTTTATATTTAGTAATCTGTTTCTTCACACAGATATGTAGAATCATTTAAGTATTAACATATAAAAAAGGCCTGTCCTGAAATATCCTTCCTAATATTGCTGATACTTGCACTTGTTGTCGGTGAGTGAATGTGTGGAGCTTGTCTCCCACCAGAGTAATTCAGTGCACTGGTCGATTTTAGAGAAAACTTTGACAGTTGTTGTCTAGTTCTTATCTTACCTTTTGGGCACCGCTTGAAGCATTCTCTTTTCAACCACACAGCCAGCCTCAGCATACCAGAGCTGCTGTGTAGACTGACTGCACACAGATTTAGGTCTCCTACTGGCCCCAGAACTTCCTTTGGCAGTTTGTGCCTGAGGCTGAAGTTTTAAGGCTTCCCATTGTCCATTATTTACCACTTCACTGTGCACAGATAGTGAGAGACAGTCTGAGACACCGAGGTAAACTGTTCAGTGCAACAAAGGCTTGCTAAAACTTCAGGGAGGAAAACTGTCCATTTCTGAAAAGACACTAATGATTATAGTTTGTTTTAATAGAACGACTGTCTTTAAGTAGTCATGGTAATGCAAGAGAAATGTGCTAAATCAAACCAGTGCATTTTTGTCTTTTGTATTTCCTTGATGAATTGGACATTTTAGATTTTTAAATGTTTCGTAAGGTAAAAACTTGGTGTCATTGAAACCTTATTGCTTTGAACATTTTTTTTTTCTTTTTAAATTGTTTAACCTACGTTAAACGGTTTTTGCACAAGCTGACTATCACTGTCTCTCAACACTGACCTTAAAGGTGGGTGAACTGGTTTTTACACTGCGAACACAGTTTAGGTTTTAAATCTGACAGCCTCCTTACCTAAATCCTTCAACACATGGTTGATATCAACATGATTCATTTTCTTACAAAAGGCAAAGTGAAACTGTATAAGACAAGCTCAGCCAATCAGAGTGCAGCATTGGCACTAAGGAGAACTAAAATTCTTTCTTTGTTAAATTCAAACAATCCTCAGGGGTCTAATTTTTTCACAAAGTGCTGCATTTATCGTTTAATTTTTAGTGGAAACAAGTTACATTATATTGTGTTTCTATATATCTAGCCAATTTCCTAGCCCTTTTCTTAACCTTAACCATTTCAGAAAGCTGTTTTCTAAACCTAAACTCAAATCACAAATTTAATCAAATTATTAATTCGGCATTATCATCTGCAACATCACTCTATTCCAACACACATGACAGCTGAAAAGTAGCAACACACCACTCACAATTTCACACACACACAGTCACAATGGAAAAAAGTGGGTTAAGTGTCTTGCCCAAGGACACAAAACATGATGTTTCGGTGGTCTCCAAATGTGAACAAATTCCTCTCTTGCAGCAAACTAATAAAACTTTACTATGAAAGTCAGGCTAATTTCTCTGTTCATCCCAGTTTGTATGTTTAATTTCTGTTGTATATAAACAACACATGTTTACCTTTTGTTCAATAGCTAGTGATTGTACTTGAAAGCAGACTAAGCTTTCACTGATGCGGCGCTGATATCTTGTTATAGAACTATGAGCTGTGAAGTGTGGGCCTGTTTTGACAGCTGCTGGCTCATAATGTAAAAAGCTAACGGCATTTGGTGAAATAGTAATAAAAGAGTGATGTATGAGGAAAGCAGGACTTGTTTCTTGAGCTAAATGTTGAGTTTAATGTTTCTGGAGGGATGACAACACGCTGAGGCACTTTCCCTCAGGCTGTACTACTGTAATAAAGCCTCACACCTGCATGCTCTGCCCCTCCGTTAAACGCATGTTCTGTTGTTTTTACACAGTGAATTACGCTTATTCAGAAGACTTCAATTTTTCATTTTGTCTCCATCTGTGGGTGTCTCAGTAGAAAGTTTCTCCTTCTGTCGAGGCAGCTGTTAAACCCAACTTTACAATGCACCCAGGCTTAATTGGTGTTTGACTTTAAGTAGATTTCCAGACCTCAGACATTCATCTTTCTGTCGCTGGCAGCCACATATATTTCTCTCTGTTGTTTAATAACATCTCTTCTTCTCTGACGCAAAATAGGCTTCTTTGCCAGAGCCTTTCCAAAACTAATGTCTTCTGCTGGAATATCTTAGACTGCACATTTCTCATTTTTGTTTATTGACTTTGCGTTACCATGGAGACACAGATGGACACATACTGATGCAGAGAAATGCACTTAGCCTAAATATGTCATGATTTTGATGCACAGTGTGGATAAACTACCTAATTTACTTTTTCAAACGGCAGGGTATTTGCTTATGTTCATCCCAGTCATTTTTTCTCAAATACAAACAACTATAGTAATAACGGTGGGAGGAAAGTCATTACACAAGCATCGTCTGGTTATTCATCTTCATATTTTGTTCTCCGGGACACACTCTGTAAACGATGGCACACAACACAATGCAATGCAAGAGGCACAACTGGTGTGATTACTAAACTTTGTCATAATTTGGACAAAGACTTTATGGGCTAATGTTCTTGTTGCAGCAGCAGTTTGCCTAAATTTGTACAAGATATCTAAACACCCGATCATAGTAAAAATTATGTTTTCAGTTCCATCATTATACTGATCATGAATGTATCAGTAACAATATATTTTCTATCATACAAAACAATTAACAAGTTCTAAAACACAAAAGTAAAATATGCCACAGCTCTCTAACAATAATCTGTCACAAAACACATTTTACTTTGACCAGTCCAAAAATGTTTCAGTGATGATGAAAAGAAATGTCTTCTTACTTTTGAAATACCAAAATACATAGTTTAGGTTTAATTTATGTATTTATTTTTTACTGAACTTTTTACTGAAATCATAAATGCATAAAAACATTATGTCAAAAATTATATAAATAATTAATTATAAATATGCCAAACAGAGAAAAATAACACATTTTTCTAATTGGCATTGCAAACATTAACATCTGTGATATCAGATAGTAAATCACACAACATTTTATACAGTACAATAGAAGACCCCAAATACAAAAAGTACCCAAACACTGGCAGCACAACCGCCATTATTTATGAGCGAACACTTGGAAAAGTTCCTTGCAGCACCAGTTTCTTGTTTAAAGAGCTAAGTGGTTAGCGATTAGCTCTGTGCTTGAAAATCAGGTTGAACTAAGTTTCATTAATTGCAAAGATGTAAGTGTGTTGCACTAGAGCAGTACTTCTCAAATAGTGGGGCACGCCCCCCTGGGGGGGGCATAACAGTCTACTAGATCAATAAGCTCCAGCCCTATCGGTCTGAATCAGCGCGTTTAATAAAATCTGTAACATTCACGCGCCTTGTCTGCCCTGCTTCGATGTGGTGTCGGTACATTTCCAAGTTGCGTCTCTCCGCTTGTGTTGTGTGCAGCGGTCCGGGCTTCTCTCGCACAGCACTAGACACACCCAGGTGAAAAGAACGGCCCCGGCACCGCGCGCTCGCTCAACCAGGACAGAGCAGCGTCAACAAGCCCGAGGTCGTTTTGTCATACAATGGAAAACAGAAACCAAGGCGACCAATGTGGTGACCATTTTAGCTCCTTCTCTGGGACAAGTACTTTTATCTCGAGCCTAGAACTTTTCAATGATGTAGCAACATTGTTTGTGATGTTGGTGCAAGTTGTACTTTTGCCATGCGTTTTCTCCAAAACTCCAAAAGACACTGAAATAAAACATACAAATATTCAACAAGCTATCCAATGAGGAAGTGCAAGATGTATTACACTCCAAAGCAATGCAGCAAGTAACTCAAGCAGAACATAATAAAAAAATACACTTATTATTAATTTGCACAAACAAAAAGAAGTTAAATCTTTCTCTTATTTACACTGTTCCTGAAGGAGAAATGACCAAATGATAAAGAAACAGAGAAATGTTCCTGATGTCTGGTTCTTGAAATTTTCATGTGAGAATTAGTCAGTATCCGTAATCAAGATTTTTTTGTTTGTTTGTTTGTTTTGCTAAGGTCTTAGAGTTCACTTGACTATCTAGTAAAAGAGCTTACTTGGTTTGTTTGAGTTAATTGACTAAATGAATCAGAGCAGGCTTCCCAAAATTTCCAAAAAAAGAGTTTTTCTAAAATAGTCAGGCTTTATTGTGTACATTCTTCTTACTTGTTCAGTGTAGCTTACAAGACCCACAGTCTGTCTGAGGCAATGAAAACACTTGTGATATTGATGTGCCTCTGACATGTTTTGCACCATGTATTTGCATACATATTGACCGTACCTGTTCGACGCGTGTCATGGGGGAAAACACAGTCTCATTGGGTCCTTGAACACTGTGCTAATGTCCTGAGTGTGAATGTATAGTCTCTGTGTGGCGCTCTGACAGCTGGGGGTGCTCCCTGGTGGGACAGCTGCTCCTTCCCCTCTGCCTCTCGGACAGAGCAGCCTTGTGCGCGCTGCTCCTGTGTGAATGTCAACACTCTGCTGTGTCGTGGTGCGCCTGTCAGCCCGCTCCTCCTCTGGGTTTATCACACACATTTGCCTTTGTTTAGCTTTCTTAGTTTCTCCTCTTCTTGCAGCAGGTCATAAACTTCAGTGCCCCAAAGTGTCAAGTTTGTTACAGTGTAAACATTCTCATCAACCCACCTCTCCAGCCTACATAATGCGTCTATAGGGGTCCACCATCTGCTAGTTTCCAAGAAGATTTCCTACTTTACTTGGAATGTTTACTGGGTGACATTCAGATTGTACTGATTCATTCTCATGATCTCTCTGGCTGGAGTTTGAATGTTCTTCTTGTTTTACAGTTGGTTTGCTTCGGGTACTTCGACTTCCTCCCACCTTCAAAAACAACCATGTATAGGTCAATTTCCAACACTGTTAAATTATCTAGTGAACAGACCCAAATTCGCTGGGATTGACTGTCACCCACAAAAAAGGTAAAAAATGAATGAATGTCTAAAGCTAACCGCACACTAGAGGAGTTTAGGATTTAGCAATTTTTTTTTATGCGCCAAAAAACAAGAAGAGGGCACAGACCTACGGATATTTACAATGATTATTTGTCTCACAGTCGCATCATGTTGCAGGAAGAACAGAGACAACACAGACTTGGGGAGCGCAGCAGTGAGCGGAGAACAGTGCGTCTGTCACATGATCAAGCTTTTTCTTTATTGTGCACGTTTCTGCAACTAAAAGTTAACAGTGAAACGTAAGTGGATTAAAGCAGGTTTAAATGTCACAGGAGATTAGAGTTAAGGAACTGTTACATTGACGGATTGTGGGCGTCAAATGAAAAGGTTCCAACAAACTTTGTGTTGGCCATGTTCTATTGGCTAAAGTTGGTGCTTCGCACATTATTTAAGGAGCAGGTGTATTGTAGATGACGTGCGTAATGCTCATAAAAAAGAATCCCGCACTTGGATTACGTCCACAAAGCGTTTTACAGATGATGAAGCAATGTTTCTTCTTTATTTTATGTGAACGTGAAAAGCCCAACGTGCAGCATGTGAACCTCACGTGATGCATCCTGACAAGTAGTCGCAGTGATGCACAGAGAAATAACAAAAAAATCCTTACTCTGGCCACGCCTCCCCGATCTTGAAGAGGGGCACATCAGGCTCAAAATCAGGCCAAAATTATATAGTGTGCAGTTGGCTTTAGTTTCTCAATTTTTCATTTTCACAAGAAGGCTTTCTAAAGCACAGAGCATAGTTCGGCTGCAAGCTTCTTCAAGTGCACTGATCATTTTATGGACAATTCAATTCTTGTAATGATTAAATACTTGCAACTAATTCCACCGTTTGTGTAAAGTCTTTTCTTACAAAACAAAAAAATCCCTAACTTCTGATTCCTCAGGCATTAAAAAGAAGCGTGTGTTGTATTTCACTTCAAAGTTCCCCTGCTGTGGGATGGGTGTGATTTACTTACCACATTATTTTGGAATGCAGCTTGTGTTTATTTATGAAGGAAATTATCTGTGCGAGAAAATAAGCACCTTGGACATGGTTGAACTTGCACGCGTCCACAGTCAGGTCCTGAGAAAGAGAAATGCACAGGAATGTTGCAAGAATGCTAATGTCGAGGCACTTAAACCAGGGATCCCACATCAAGACATGAGCGATGGACTGCTGCTGTCAGCTTGTCTTCAGAGGGTAGACCAGAGTAGGATCGTCACACTCTACTTGCAACATGACGGACTTTAGAGGTCAAGGTCACCACTATAGCTGCTCACGGCGGAATAAAGATGCATCGAAGCAGAGGTGTGGGGGAATACAAGCCCAGATTTAAAAGAAAGTGGAGCTGACACAAGAAAATGGACATCAGTCAAGCCTAATGGAAACATATACGTTACATTTATGTGACAACCAGAGGCGAATCTATGGGAATTTATAATGAGGTGAATAAAGGTTAGAAGACCTACAATTTTATTAAAAAAATGTTTCTGAAGCTTTATATAACTGCATGTGATTTTTAGACTGAAACAACCACATTACATATATGCGTTACAGTTAGCCCACTACTTTTAATGTTTGAATTTTTTTTAAATCCCTCTTGGAATTTATAATGGGAACCTGTACTGAAGCAGGACCCGGACTGTTGAGCTTCATTCATAGACATTAAATCATCAGACACACAGTCAGCATCTTTGCTCTGTTGCTACAACAGCGAGACGTCATATTCCTCCGATAGATGTGATGATGCAAATCAATTGAACAAAGCAGAAGTTACACTTTTATGGATAAAACAAGCGATTTCGTCGTACCAGCTGACACTCTGCATCTTGTGTATTTTGCAGGCTAGTGTTAACGTTTATGGAAACAAACAGGAGAACGCTCCTAGTTCTTCAAAACATACCTGACTAGCTCATAAGCTAAGTGTTCAAAAGCGTCTGATTCAAACTGCACATAATATGTCTATGAGCTTTGTTGACCTATTCATAAATGTTTTTGAAAGTGGGAGGAAGCCTGAGTAACCGAAAAGAGCCCACAGTACACGGAAAGAACTCCACCTGCAAGGATTATTGGAGTTTGATTTACTTTGATTTGGTCCCACACCAGATTCGATGTCCTTATTGAGAAGCCAGAGCTCTAACCACTGTGCACCCCCAGCTTGTGCACACAGTCTCATTTGTGGATTGGTAGTTTGGCTATTTCTTCCAAAAAACAGAATCGGAAATTATGACATTATAAAACATTATAGAACATAACCTAATAAAGCAGTCACAGACTCTATGAACTTTATACAGCTTGTGTTTATAGACTTCATAATGTATTTCAAGAACAGCACTTGATTCTGCATATATAAGTTATTAATGCCAACTCTAATTGTGAAATAGTGGATGTTGGTGCTGTAGGTAAATGGAAAACAGCGCATCTAATTAAATCTGCTTTTACAAATTTGCTCATATATAGCCAATGCCTTACAGCTACAATAATAACAGCCACAGAAATGGAAAAAGCTACTGAAGCTTTCAAAACTAAGCCAGTCAAAGTTAACATTTGCATACACTAACATGGAAAAGTAACTGTTAATAGCCTTTCTTGCCTTCCAGCTTCCCTGCATGCCTGCATACATTAATGGTTGTATTTAAGTGAGGTGCACTCTTGTATTCAGCCCGGGCCCGTGAAGGAATGCTCTTGTTTTTAACAGGTTTCGATGTGTATGTACATTTGGGGCGTCACTCATTAAACGACATGTTCAGCCTCAGGTCAGCAATGTTGTTCATTTAAAGCTTGGGTGGGACTGACAACTTTAGTGATTTTTAAGAATAACTTAAAAACTGTGGCTAAAATTGACCCGTCTTAAGTGTTTTTCTTATGAAGTTGGAATGTGATGCTTGCCATGCTTTAATTATTTACTGACATGTTGAATAGGATGTGTTCACATATTAGATAAAGTCATTATCTTGTTAGTTGTTTGGAATTGGCTCCACAGGCCTGATATTCATCTAACCATTTTACTGACAACAACCATACCTTTTGAGCTGCCAAATCATCTGTTCAGGTCATAAAAAAGTCACATACTTTTATCCTCACAGGTTTTTTTTTTTGTTTGTTTGTTTGTTTGTTTTTGTGTCATTTTGATAGACTGTGCAGTTAATATATTAAGGTAAATAATAGTAAATCATAAGAACAAAGATTTTGTAAATGATAGCCTTGGACAAATCTGTTCACCCTAACCAACCTAACGCACCATGCAATCTTTTAGCGTAAAATAGGAAATCATGAGTATAAGAGTATAAGGGTTTTTGTGAATTACAAGAAATCGGTTTGATTCCTCACCTCCACCTGCTGGTGGGCCGAAAGACTTTTTCACCGAGAGTGAACCCCAAGTGATCCGAAAGTGCTATTGATGAGCTTCATGCAAAGTTTTTGTCTTGTTTTTTTTTTTTTTGACTGTCTGTTTAATTTTATTCTCTGAAAAAAAATAATAATTTCATGGATTTGACTTTATTCTTACAAAAAATTTTAAAATTTTTTATTGTCACACAAATACAACTTTTTAAAACTTTGACTTTATTCTCAAAAACTTCAGAGATTAATCTCAAAATGTTTCAAGTTTATTCTCGAAGCCCAAGCTTTTTTTTTTTTTTCATATTACTTGGCCCTTATTCTCATTATAGTTCCACAAGCAAATTCATAAAATTGTTTATTTTAGGAAAATGTCATTCATTAGGCAATGTCTGTAAGTCTACAAACAGACTCAATTTGCAGATAAGACTACAAAAAATAAATTAATTAAAAAATAGCTTTGCATTGCATTTTTTTTTTTTTTTAATCTCACCCTATTCCTAAACTTTACCTAACGCTATGCCATGGTCTGATGTGCATACAAATGGTCTATTTATATAGTGCTTTTCTACCTTTCCAGGCACTCAAAGCGCTTTACAATCTAGTATCCACTCACCATTTGACAAGCCGGCATGGCCACATATCCCTTTCCTAAAACCCTAAACTTATCCAATCTACCTAAACCTCTTTCCAGAATCTTATCTCTAACACTAACCATACCCAGATTTCGGATACATAATTAGTAAAATATACACATTTGCTAGCCACCAAAGCAAAGTGATTTAGGTTGGGGAAAAAAAAATCAGCCTTTGCTCCAGTTTCGAGCGGCTGCATGTTCACAGCAGCACGAGTGAAAGGGCTGATTAGAAAGAATGAGGAACTTCAGTAGGTCAGGGCCTGTTGTTCAAACCAAGTTCCTAAATGCAAATCCTTCCCACGGCTTCCATTGTGAGAGTATGACAATTTAAATGTGCTTCTTGCGGCAAATCAAAACGTAACCTAAATACCTTAGCATGACTGTAGCACGAGATTATTGTTCACTTCTTTGTCTTGTCTTTTAAGGTTTGGTGATTTATTTAGTGCTAATGTCAACTGGTTTATCCTGCTTTCTCTCCCATCATCATAAGGAAGAGTTTGTTTCTCACGCTTCACATCTAAGCTCCTTTGAAACAAAACACTCTCATTCCTTTCTATTGTTAACCAAACCCCGAGAAAAAATGTCCCAAGTCATCATATTGTGCGCATGATTTGAAGGCGACAGTGATGTATTGCTACACCACTTTGAGCTCTCCTCCCCCGCTCCTTATTTCCCCTGTTTTCCTCCTCGTGTCCTCCTCCCGTGTCTTGTGAATTTGGAATGTAAACGATTACCCTCGAGGTCAGAAGGAAAAGGTCAGCCATTTTCATGCAATGCTCAATATGCAAATACGGAAGCAAATAGCACAAGCAGGGCAGAAATTAAACTCCTTGTATCAGGCTGTTTTAATGTTGATAGATGAAGTAGATTATTGTGAGTACAACACATTAAGGCTCAGATATTTTGCAATACCAGAGCTTTTCAGCCCTTTTGCGCCCTAGACAAGATTTCACATGCCCCCCACCCCTCAGTTCATTTTTACTCATTTATACAATAGCTAAAACTGAAAAAATATGCAACAATTAGTGCTGCTTGTAACTGACATGTAAAAGAGAAAATCAGGTAAACAGTGGAAGAAAAGCAGATAAACAACACAACTTTAGCTTCTCTCACATTTATCACAAACACAGAGATCACACACAGTTGAGATTATTACCCATTTCTTCTTTAAAAAGATGTTATTGAGTCTGTTTGCTGTAGTTTAAATGTTCTAAATCATCAAGAAAATGCTACTTTCAGCTGACTGCGAGTCACGTGGCACTCCCGCTTGAATGAAAAAAAAAAAAAAAACGATCAACAAAAGTCTGCTAAAAATGAACTTTTGTAGAAAATACTGATCAAGTCCATCTGACACGCACATATTTATGGACAGTAATCATAATACAAGTTTAGTTTAACTTGGAAATCAAATTAAACAGATTTTTCAACTTTTACAGCACAAACTAAGGTAAGCAGCTAATCTTAGCATGTTTATGGCTAATGGCTTTCAGTAATGATTGTTTTGTCTATTCTAGTTAAAGACCTGACACTGTCTGCTTTATTTTTCTGATTTTCACACTAAATTGTGGTCTATATTGATTTTCAACAGACCACACTTGATCACAGTTAAATGCACTAATCAGGGGTTTCCAACCTTTTGCAAAAAAAAAAAAAAAAAAAAAAGATAGTTGTCAGCTTTCATTTTACCACATAAAGTTAATTTGTGTAAAACAAAAACCCAGGGATAAAGATCATAAAGGTCATAAACAGCAAATAAATATATTTTGTGTATTGTTTGGACTGGATTTTGTCACTCAGCCGAAAAGTTGAGATGCATTAAACAAAGATGTTCATTACCTATATTCTTAAAGTTTGAGAATACAGAATAATAACAATTATGCGTTTGTTGCTATTTCAATAATTTGAGCAGATTTCAATACTTTTCTCCAAACTAACTCAATAATAACAAGACAAAATTAGTTAAAATGCTGGAGTTCTTGTATTGCCATAGTTTTCAAGCTAGCTCAAATCTTCTGAAGAGATTTACTGGTACCTGCTGTCAGCTGTGTTTATGTGCTGCACTGTGGGAGTAAATCTGTTGTGCACAAAGGTACGCACTGGTCTGTTTATGGAGCTTCCTGCAGTGTAGATTTGGGTAATTACACTTGTGAAGGCCCCATATAACAGCACACACAAACATCTCTGAGGACAAAACTCTGTGTGTAAAAACAGAAGACATACAACCCGAACAGAATATTTTGTGTTTGCTGCTCTACAAGGCCAAGGACACATGCCGCCTGAGGGCTCACGCAGACTTTTGTGGAGTCAGTTGGGTTTAGTATTTTAGTGTCTTAATACGTAAAAAAAAAAAAACATATTTGCCATCTGCCTTGAAGCTTTGACAGTGGGCGGTATTTGTCAGAGCAAATGTCAGAGATGGAGGATGTTATGAAAACAGAAAAGAAAAATAGAGAGACAGTTTTTCGAAAAACGTGGGTTAATAATGTGGCAGACTGCATTCAGAGCAGAGATGAAAATATTAACGTTTCCCCAAAGCAATCATCATTTCTCCTAAACGTTTCATCTTTCATTACATCCAGATTATTTTCCACTGTGACAGACAGCAGATATGTGTTACATCCTTCCTCTCTATATGTTCACCTTCTGTTTTTGTCTGTATTATAGAGTTGAACACAGAGAGTATACAGTAACCACGAATTTTGGTTGAAGCCACACTGATGACAATTTCTTTAGGTTTGAGAGGTGTGTTTAGCCTTTAAGTTTCTAAAATGGGTAAGTTTAGGGTTTGGGTTGGGCTTGGGGTAGGTTCAGATTTACCTGTTAAACCCAAAGAAAATGTCGCCATATGGCTTCAACCACATTTCATGTAAAGGGCGTGAAAACATACTTATCATACATTTTGACATTTCATTATACTGTTTATCTACATTTTCTCCAGAGACAGGACTGTTTTTTTCAATATGTTACGAAAAGCCAAAACATAAAATACCTATAAGTTGAAGCCACGTGGCGACATTTTCTTTGGGTTTAATGGGTAAATCATAGCCTACCCCAAGCCTGCAGTCATAATTTTAGTAACTTGAAGCCCAAACTTACTCCTTAAACCCAAAGAAAATGTTGCCACGTAGTTTCAACCAAACTTTGTGGTTCTGTTTTGGCTTTTCTTTTCATGATAAATTGAATTGAAAAATAATAATAATAATAATAATAGCACCCCCAACACATGGCCATCTAATGCATTTCTAACTGTTTTCTAAGACATACATATGAAAGATTATTTTCACTCTCCCCACTCACAGGGCCTGATTTGTTATGACAAGAAAGCAAAGTTACCTCACCCGCAAACTCCAAAGTCTATTCCATCATTCGTGAGGCTGATGTCATCTCTGCGCATGGCCAACTCACAGGTCTGGGGTCAGCTTGTGGAAAATGAACATAGAGCACGACATAAATCATCTTAAGTGAAAATAGGATCGGAGATGGGAGAGCAGCCCAATGGGGTCGTATTCATTACCCTATACTTCTGCACAGGTGGCTCTCACAATAAGACCTGCTGAGTGAACTACTTGTGCCAGATTAATAGTTGTGATAAGGCTGAAATGAGAGCCGAAAGACAGAGAGCCCATAGAGAAAGAAGCACGAGAAAATTGAATGAAAAAAAATTGCGAGAGAGTGACAATGAGCGACCAGGGCAAGTCTGAAGTTCGAGGGAAACTCTACTTGGCACAGCTCCACAGATATGTCAGTGGTCTGCAGATTAGTGGCTATACGTTACACTGGTCTATTAAAATATTATCCAGACTGATTGGTGCTGACAGGCTGACCAGAGGGTGGTGACTGTGTGGTCAAAAGTGTCTGTCTTCATTTAAACAAGTGCTGCCTCAAAATCCTGCCGCTGTTGCCAAAAGTCCCCACACGAAAAAGCTGGACGTTTTTCTTCATATTTACTTGAGTTGAAACCGCACCAGCCAAGACCAGTCACGGGCCAGACATGATGGAAGCTACTGGCAATTTAAACAAGTTCAAAAGACAAGATCACAAGAAACAGTAAAACTCTAACGGATTAATGTTGTGGTTATAGTTTAACGTCATTACCACACAGAGTGAGTCAGTTACAAGAGTCTGACAGACACAAATGTAAAGAAATGACTGAAGTGGTGCATGTTCACACAAAAGGACATTTGACTGATTGATGGGTCCAATGCAAAGAATGTTGATTTTTGTTTATTTGTTTGTTGTGTCTAACTAAATGTAAATTTGCACAATGTCAGCCCTTAAAAAGACATTTACACTTTTCATCTCTTGTTGCTGCTTATGAGTGTGCTGTCCCAGAATATTCACCTTATTTTGCCCTGCCCACTATTTTTGTCAGTGCACTTCCTGTAGAAAGGAGCCAACAGGGAGATGGATATAACAGTTAAACACTCTGCAAGTTTATTGCTTGGTTCAAAGTTTTCAAAACAGATACAGCATTTGTATAGTGTATGTGATCATGACAACGTTTGATGTTTGACTGGGTTAATGTAACTATGAATGTATTGTGACTGAATTGAAGCGTTCTGACAGAAAAAGTTGTCGGGGCAGAATAAGGTTAATCTTGTAAATACAGTTTTATGCAAATGTGTCTATCTGTAGTGTACATATAGACAGGTAAGTTCACATTTTCATTTTGACAAACAATGGGAGATTGCTACACTTTCCTGATTAAGTTGATAAATATTTTAAATTTGTCTAATAAACAAATTAATTTTAAATACAGGTTTTACCACATTTATGTTGGACTGACAGAATATTGTCTATCTGTTACCCAAACTATATCTTTAATAACCCCCTTTATCTGAGTGGATGTCATTAATGTAACTAAAATCCCAAACAAAAAAAATAAAAAAAAAAAAAAAAAAAAAAAAAGGATATATGTACCGTAATTTCTGCCCATGACGACCTGAATAAGCCACCATAGATTAAGTAAGAAAAATGTAAAGTACATATATAGCGCATTTTAATAGTAAGTCTATGAGAATCTGTAATTTTGCTGCATTGCTTATAAGCGCATAGTTCAAATTTCTGAAAAAAGTAGCGGCTTATAGGCAGAAATAGGTATTTGTCCTGAAGTGCCTCTCTAACAAACACATGCATTTGAACTTTACAGCTTTCTGGACTTGATCGGTGAATAATTGCAGGCAGCCAGCCAGGCAGTGTTGTAATTGAATGTACAGTGAGTGAAATATGATGATGGACAGATTCCCATTAACCAAATCTACTTCAGTGCAGTTTTCCCCAGGGCTAAGTTATGTTCAAACACAGTCTAATCCACCTTTAAAGGAAACTGGAGCCCGAGCCCACACAAAGTAAACTAAGAGACTGACATTTATTCATCGCAGGGCTGTAAGAAAATGCCCAAACTACTGTGCCGAGATCAAATGGGGCTTTGAAATGTCGCTTGCTTAATCGGCTCACATAATATTTTACGTATTCATATTCTTCCTTTATCAAATGCAATTAATTTTGTGCTTATATGACTTGTAGCCTTGGTCTGTCACATTATATGGTGAATTAAAATATAGGTATACTATGTGAAAATCAAAGGCTTCTCTGAATCAAGGCACAATAGTACTGCTGCATACACTCCAAAATGGTAAATAATTCTGTTAACTCCATGAATCTGACATTTTCCCATGGGTGACATGGGTGACCTGACAATTTCTCTACTATTGTTCACTTGCACATTGGTTGGAAATCTAGGGTTTATTAAACTCTAAAAAAGAAAAAGCCAACCTAATAATTGTTACAGTACACAGATTAAACAAAGCATGCTTTTGATGGCTTTGTATTTTACACTTTTTTGTTTTATGGGGCTCAAAGTGGGGCCACATGCTCAGATTGACTGGGATTTAAATTTTGTGTTAAAAAGCCGGTCAAAAGACACAAAATCTAATGCTAATACAAGACAATTTAATTATTATTTCATCTCAAATAGACGTTTTAAATGCAAAACAAGATTAAGTTTGATTCTCGACATTCTTCAATGCTTACATTTTGGCCCATCTAGGAAAAAATCTATAATTTTAGCCCACATAGGAAAAAAGTTTGGGCCAACCCGGTCTATAGTGTGTTCTATATTGTCTCACTTGTTACTTTAGCTCATGACAGACCTGACAGCGCATCATATAAAATTAAACAGCCTCATCCCACTGGCTGTTTTCAGTGTGATTTCCTATTCAAGACACATATTTTCTTGAACCTTTCCCCCAGTGAACTTGCCTGTCACTGTGCAGCAGCCTGCAGAGGTGCTTCTGTGTAACCTTGTCTTGTCCTATAGCTCTTCCAGCTCAGTGCTCACATGTGCTGCTCAGTGGCTCAGAGAGGAGCCGAGATGGTGCCACATCTGCTGTCAAAGGCCTTTCGTTTGGCCCTGTCTCCCTTTATATTTTCTTCAGCTTGTCATGTACAAGCGTTATGCTATGGTGTGTAAAGTTGATTAATGTCTGAAGAAATATGAGGTTTCATCAAACTTTTGCTTCAAAGTCACTTGCTTTATTATTTTTAGGAAGACTTAGCAGCAATTCATAATGTTTAATATAAAGTTTTAAGACCAACAACATATATTGTGAACTGCTATTACAGATATAACTAATGATATATCTGTTAAAATTTGTCACAGTTCAGCAACATAATTAAATCATGAACACAGTGAATGCTTCCACATTATGCACTGATGTTTAGTCACTCACTAGTTCATTAAATGATGTTTAGGGAATGCTTTACCCTTCATTTGTCGCTCTCATCTTTACACATATTTCCTTGCGTTTGTATTGGCCTAAGCATGTATGTGTGGACTATAAACTTTATTATTTCTAAATCAGAAAAAAATGTTAGTCAGTTATTAATTATCTTGCTTTTCTTGACCTGTCTTTGTAAATTGAGTAACGCTTAAGATGACATATTATTATGAGCTAACTTGACAGCAGTCTAATCAATATCTGCTGATTTCAATTAAAATGCATCCATGACTAAACATTTCAGAGAGTTTGATGGCAGCTCTACCACATCACCTCATCTAAGTTTGAGCAGTTTGGTTTAGGCCTGTGCTGTGTGAGTTGTTCTGAGGCAGGAGGCGAGTGCTGACAGAGATAAATGAGCAGTGATACTAATCAGAAAGCACCTGGACTGCCCCTTATGAGGGTTTGCTCCAGGACAAAACTGCTCCTCTGCTTCCTCTGCTCACCGTGAACAGCTGCAGACACAAACACACGTCAGAAATGGGTCACACAGAAGAAATCGAATCCCTGGAATACATACAGTTTACACCAGACTGGCTCTCGGTAATGTTGATTAAGTGTTTTGTTTGTTTGTTTGTTTGTGTGCTTTGACATTTTGTGCAGGGTATACTACGAGATTATAAGAAGAAAATAGCGTTTATAATGTTTAATCATTTAGAAAAGTCTATAATGTACAATTCCAAGACTGGTGGATGTGTAGCAGGTTCACATACAATGTAAAAGCACTAAATTGTCTGGCCAACTCTGTGGCTCAGTGGTTAATTTCACAACAAGTGTGCGCCAGTTTGAGACTCGCAGGCAGCGAATGAAGCTGAAGTCCCTCAATATGTGGACACTTACCTTTGCTGCTCTGGCAATACAAGACGAAATCAAAGTATTAACGGTGTCGGGACAGGAAAAGCTGAAAGAGTCCACACGGTGATGTCCAACATTTACCCTGAAGTCAAAACCAGCCAGCGAGAGCACAGCGCACACTTCAGCTGAGGTCACACAGTGCGGGCCAACGCCATCCTCCAAAGAAATGTGCCCCTAGGCCTTTGAGGCTTGATTTAAAGAAGGAAAAGTCAAGCTACTAAAAAAAATGCATTGTAAGAAATGGTCCTTTTCCCCTGACCAGAAAAAAATAAATAAATAAATAAAAATTACCCCCTTCTTAAAAAAAGAATCTTTACCCCCCAAAAAATGTCGTTTTCACCCTAACCCCCAAAAAAAATAAAAAATACACCCCACTCTAAAAAAAAAAAATTGCCCACCACCCCCTTTACATTTTTTTTAATCGTCCTTTCCCTTCTAACAGAAAAAAATAAATAAAAAATACCCCCTCCTCCAAAAATTTTATAAATAAATAAATAAATAAATAAATAAATTCAACTGACAATAAAGTCAGTGCTGTATTGAATGGGAGCTCACTTTGACTCAAACCTGACTCTACCAGAAGAAAAGAAGAAACAAAATCCAAACCTGGTGGAGAAGATGAACGCTGACAGAGGCTGCTGGAGAACAGTGCTTCGTCGAAGGCTCGTGGCTGTCTTCAACTTCAGACGGTGCCACTTTGAGCTGCGTCTGGATGAGGCCAGAAGACAACACTGCTCCTTCAGTTGTGTGGGATTGTGATCAAAGTCAGACGTGAAATTCAGGAGCAAAATGCACAGAGTCACTTACAACGTACACCAAGGCCAGACTGGCACATTCAGTGGATCACACCACTCCTCAACTTCATCCAGCGCCACTTTGAGCTGCGCCTGGATCAGGACAGAAGACCAACACTGCTCATAGTGTTGCGCGGGATTGAGATTGAAGTCGGACGTGGAGGCTCAGTTACCAAACACCACAGTAGTTACTAAAGAACAAGATGTGAGAATACTCATTGGACCACAGCACAACTCAGTCTCATATAGATGCACTGCTGCGTCTGGTTAAGGCCTGAAGTGCTCATTGACTCTGGATGTTGTGATGACTGTTAGAGTAGGCTTTCAGTAGCAGCTGGCACAGAGACATGAGCATGTCGTCACTGGAAATCAAGTGCAGTGCTTTGACAGGACATTTGTAATGTTATTTCCATCAATTTGCCTTAACATATTTGTAACCAAAAATGAATTTTAAAAGTATAAATAAAATAAAAATTTCAATTATTTAAACCAGTGTATTATGTGTCTTTGTAACCCTAACCCTTTGTGACATATTAGAAGTTATGTTTTTCTTTAAATAGAGCTTAGTTATCCACGGTCCAACACTTGGAGTCCTGCTGATCTCAAAGTGGACCCAAGCAAACACATGAGGACATCCTCTCTAGATTGTACATGAGTTTGTTTCACAGCATGACATTCTTGCAGTGCCTCAATTTGTATCTATAAAGTGTACAGTATAAAGGCAAGCTCATCTGTCAGATAATAATTTAAGTTTAATTCGGTCAGTATAAGGAATTGGGAAATGTTTACGTCTCTTGCTTCACACGGAGCAAAGCAAGTTCTTCAGCGTACAATATACACAAAGTGAATACATGTGCTGTGGCAGGATACATACTTCCTCTTCAGCAGTCAGAGACAGAATGAGCTCACACTCTGTTCAAGTGTAGAGAGGACGAAGCTTCATTTGTAGCTAATGTTTTCTATCAACCAAAGCTGAGGCTGTTTTAACTGTTAAAAAAGTAAATCCCGTCCATGTACACATGCTCTCATGTCTGTTCTGTCTCTGACGGTAAATGTGGTAATTTTTTCTTTTTTCACTTGGTGGATAAAAAGTGTGAAATACTTATTTATTTATTTATTTATTTATTTATTTATTTATTTATTTATGTATTTATTTATTTATTTATTTATTTTTACTGTAAAAATAAATTTATTCTGAAACTTTTGTGAGCTTGAGAATTTTTGTTCAGACCTCATTTTTTAAGCACAACCAGGATGTTTCCTCTTCAGCAGTCAGAGACTGAATGATCTAAAAGTCTGTTGAATTGTAGAGCGGAGCTTCAATTAAATTATTTTTCTGTATGTGAGGGCCGCAGGAGAATTTCTCCCTTGTATTCTGTTGTAAGAAAACACTAAAAGTATCTGTGTGTTATAGAGGGATTAGACGACCATCACCGGTGTCAGCTACGTACAAGAGTTTATCACTGTGCAAAAACAAGTTATTCTGCTATTTCAACATTTGTGCATTAAATTTTTAAGGAGGCAAAAATCGAATAGCTATAGTACCTTTAAACATGTAAATTATAACTATAATACATATTTTTTATTTGGCCAGTTTTAATATGATCCGTTTTCCATTTGCTGTTCTATACAAAATAATAAAAGTAACAAATGTCGCACTGTGGGTCATGTGACAAAGCTTTGGGCCTCTGCTGTCCCTAATGACTGCACACATGCACACTCTTGTCCAGGCTTGACTTTGGTACTTGTCTGAAACCGTATTAGTAGTAAGGTGATCCACGCAGCATGCAGTATCTCCTGTGGGACCCATTACACACGGTAACAATAAACTCAGAGCCGACTCAGACACAACAAACAGCCTTGCTACAATACAACCAGTGGGACTTTTGTTTCTGCTCATCAATATTCCACAAAAAGGCTTCTTCAGGAGCACAGCCAACTCCATGAGTCATATCACGCTCAAACGCTATAAATGGGAAGTTGGTGGGAAGTCTTAGTATATATATTTTAGGCATAATACTATTTTCTCAGTAAGCAGCAGCCATGTCTTATGATATTATCAAAACACTGTGCTGCACTTAGAACCTAAACAGGGCATGAGTGTGTGTCAGTGTCTGTTCACACAAGCTCAACAGTAGTAATAAAACACTGTATTGCACTTGCCTTCCCTTGCCTATCTTCTTTATTTCTCCTATTTCGTAAAGAACATTTCATTACTAAGTTCATTCATAATCTTTCCTCTTCACATGTTGTCCCTTGTCCCACTTGGAGAGTGTATCTCTGTCGGATGCTGCTGCTCCAGTGTCGGTTCCTGGACCTCGGATTCCACCTTGTCTTGAGGACATGAACCCTTCTGACTCCTCCCGACCTCCCTCTCTTGAATTGGCCGTCCTCATCCCGCTAGATAAATCATTTCCCTCTGCCACCACTGAGTTAAAGTTTTAGTTGCATCAGGATACAGAGTCAGTCCTGGTCACATCTGCAGCCTTGTCATCCATTTTTTGAGTTATGGAGTTTCTTCCTTTAAGAGTTTTGTTTTTTTTTTTTTTTTCATTATTGAGAAGGAGGGTCTACGGACAGGAGATGCACTGGAGCAGCTATTCATCTGCTTGTTTGTTGTTGGACATCTTTCTGAGCAATGACCGATTCTGATTTTCTAATGCCTTTGTTGTTTTTGACTAAATGTTTTATTCTCTAATTTTCTGACAGTTGTTGTTTGCTAAATCAAAAATTATGTGAAGTTGAAGTCCTCAGATAACTACTGTTGAAAAATTGAATTGAAAAATGTAATTGATAGCTTAAGGTTTTCATTGGCAATTATTATTTAAGAGATGAACTGTACGTAAAATTAATATTAACTAAATGCACTTAGGTAGTGATAGAAACAGACATGCAGGTCTATTTTGCCCTTTGTCTTAGCCTTGGTCTTAATTATTCCTCTGTTGGCCACTAGTGGCTCTCTCCAGGCGCTATACTCTGTCAGTGTAGAAGGTGCAGCTTCAGCCAGATGTGGGGGTGCAATTTCCATCAGTGAACCTGAGATGTGTCTGGGACAAGTGAGCAGCTGCATCAAGATCACAAGCAAAAGTGAACTATAGCAGCAGCTTCAGTTTGGGGAAAAAAAGTGTAATAATAGAAATCTATTTGGTGAAAGTCTATTCATATGACAGACTTTAACAACTTTGTCTAAAAATGCCTGTTGACTTAATAAAAAAGATCACTTATATCCCAGGTTCACTGAAGGAAATTGCACCCCCACATCTGGCTGAAGCCACACCTTCTACACTGACAGAGTATAGCGCCTGGAGACAGCCACTAGTGGCCAACAAAAGAATACTTAAGACCAAGGCTAAGACAAAGGGCAAAATAGACCTGATGATCTTTTAGTGGAGAAAACTGACTCTTGCCATCATTTCTCTCATGACATCAGCAGATTTTGCAAGGTGAATGCAACCGATTATTGTATAGTGAAATTGCATTCAAGTTAAGATGCCGTAAACCCAGATGATGGACAGCTTTTGTATTAATAACATTGCATTTTGCATTTCACAAAAAGGCATTTTTTATTCTTGAAGTTGCCAGTTACATTTTGTATCACAACAAACATTTCATGTACTGCGATTTTTATTTTTGTTATTGGTGACCCTTCTGTTTAAAAACACACAAATGCACAATCACAATATTTTTGAGTTTTTAGTCATGTCCTTGTCCTAACATTACTAAAATACTATTCTTTGCCTTCTGAGCCTCAGAAAACATTGTAGCAAATTGTCCAGATCTGTGATGTCATAGACACATCCCTGAGATCTCCTGTGCTGTTTTTAAGTCCACAAATCATACGAACTTGTTTTCAGCTTTTCTGCTATCAGATTAAACTGACTTGGTTGTTTTCACTATGCAACTGTTTGCAGCCAATACAGTCCTAATTTAAAGGTGTAATACCTAAATTTTGCTTCCTTAACGTGAACAAACAGAAAAATAGCATTTTCATTTTTTCTTCAGTCTAACCCTAACCATGATGTTAGAAGCTAACAACATTTAGCCAAAGCGCTAACAACAAAAGACTAACTATTTAGTGAACAAAAGATACATTACTAGACATAGACAGGACACTGCAGATACTTTACTTTAACAAGATATCTGTGCTGAGGGAAATTGATTTTATTGTAAAAATGAATTATGGTTATGTTACCTTTAATTCCCGATGTGAAAAACACATCACTGTCAGCTATGCTTTTTTTCTCTTAATTTCTAATACATAAATTGCCAAAATAATTGTTTTCACAAGAATATTTTAAATGATGTGATGGTACGTGAAATCAGTATATTCAACCTTAAATTTGGTGTTTAGATGTTTGAGATCAGCACGACACACGGATGATATTGGCCCTGTAACTTAGTGATGTCTCTACCGACACAAAAGCTCCATTGACCCCAGTCTTCATTAGTCCTGTGTTCATGTTTATTTCATTAGCTGCTAGTCTTGCACAAGTATCACATTTCCTCTGCGTTTTACTAGGGTCATTTTCACATTCTTCTTTCATTCTCAGTCAGGTCGTCTATTCATTTTAAAATTTGCAGTGAAATTTAACACAACCTGCTAAAGAAGGTATAAGAAGTAAACTTTCAGCAGACACATGCATTGTGGATGTCTGACGGATGATCGCCTGTATCTTTCAAGCTGTGAATAAGGTGGATCTGGGAAGAAAAAGCTCTAAACAAAAACAAAAAGACATTCCAGGCATAGCTGAGTCATGTGATTGTGACTCACCACAATGGCTGAATACACTTTCAAGTCTACAGTTAAATCCCTCACGCCATTCTGAGCATCTGAGTTTCACATTCCAAAGAAATAGCACAGCATAAAGTGAAACTGTTTGTGCTTAAAAAGTCATTAGTCTCTGTTAACCTTTTTCGTCAAATAGTTGTTTAAGACACTGCATTTAAAAGTACAACCAAATATTTCATTACATCATTAATAAAACTGTTTATGAAGCTTGTCTGTGCAAGTGTGAGAACATTGAAATGGGATTAAGAGAAGAAGCGATGTTAGTAAGATGTGGCGGTGAATCAGTCGCAGAAAGTTCAATAGAAGTATTTCATGCCCGTCTGAAGTATGTATGTGGTGCTTTTGTTTGTTTAAGCTCTTGATCCCTGGATTTGTTGAAGAATTCGCCTACTTAGAAAGTCTCAATTTAATTAAATGTGCAATTCAAGAAACACAACTGGTCACACGGGACACAATTATGAGTCTATATTTAGTTTAATTATCTTTTCGTCGACTGTAGACATGATTCTGCTGACAATGGCGTCAGACAGTTTTGTGTGCTGTGTCACAATAAGTAACAGCAGCAGGAAGAGGTGGCTGATGAAATTACTCATTTGTATTTTCTGTTGCTGACCATTATTATAAAGTAATTGCTTCTTTCTGTTAGTAGCATTTGTTCACGATATATACAGAGAAAGCTACACATAATAGTTGAATTTTTTAATCCTGACACCAGCTCTCTGAGAAACCTTGGGTGTTTGAATTTTATATTTGGAAGTATAAAATGTGTTTGGATGTGTTTGTGACGACTTATTTCTATAGAGGATTTTTTGTTTATCAACATGAGTGGTGCGCGCTCACTTGACGTGCAAAAAGAGCCCCCGCGTATAGACACAAACAGTAGAAAAGTCAAAAAAGCATCATTGTCAGCTAACTACAAGAGTTTATCACTGTGCGAAACAAAAAAATAAATAAAAATCAAACAAAAACAAAAGTTGTGCTGCTAAGTCAACATTTGTGAATGAAATTCAAATGGAGTAAATTGGGGTGCAATGGGATCTTGAAAAGTCCCAAGCTTGTTGTGTAAAAAAATAGCTGACAGCTTGGAGCATCGATGGTAGAGACGATCAGCTGGTTAGGTCCAAGATTGCTTTCATTTTAAATAGATCTCAAGCAACATGTCTAATTAAAATATTGTTGAGTAAGTTTAGAGCATAGTTTTGATATTTTAGAAACAGAATGACAAGGGTAAAGACAGCAGACAGCTAGACCAGCGATGATGAAAGAGAAAGTTCTAACCAAAGTAATCATAAAAGCAAAACTTATTTCTTACATATTGAGCACTGATGATAATCTGTGCATGCAGAAGTCAGTACTTCTTGTCTCTAACAGTGCTTTTGTTACTTTAAAGAGAAACAAAAGACCCTCAGTATCTTTCTTTTTAAAGACATTGCATTATAATTCTGATTGGACACACTGTGAAGACTTATAAGTTTATTAGCAAAATGGAGAACAGAGAAAAACAAGTCCTAAGCATGTGATTCCTTTTAAAACAAATCTATTACTTGTTTTATTTACTGCTCAAGTTCAGTTAAGTTATTATTATTCATAAAACAAATCCCACTGTATAATATAACACAATAAGTAGTTCAGAAATAAACGACCTCCATACAAAACAGCAGCGACCCTTTCGGCTGCTCCTCCTCCGCGTTTTTATGGCGAGACGAGATCGCTTCTGACTATAGCTTTCCTTCCAGGCCAGTGTGCATCTGCTGTCTCTGTATTTATTTACCCAGATTCTGTGGCAGCAAGGTACACTCCGCCATCTGGAGACATCTGCTCCACTTTGAGGAGAAGAGGCCAGGTCAGGCGCTGTGTCCCCAGTGCATGAGGGACAGACACACAGCAGCTCTAAATATAAGCCTGTTTTCACATCTAGGAACATATGTGTGCCCATGTGTGAGTGTGAGTGTGATTGTGTGTGGCTGCACAACATATATAATACAGACAAGAGGCTGTGATACAAGCAGGAAATGAAGCAAAGACCATGACAAAGATAAATAACACAAATCATGAATACAGTCATCTGTGTACATTTTATTTAAATAAATATGCTGCCCAAGTGATTGTTAATGTTTTATTTGTTGTAACTACAATGAGTCAGAACATAAAATATAAAGATTTGAAGAGTTTCATTAGCTTTACATAGAATGACGTAAGACAGCTGTTACCATATCAATGACAGGAAATCTGCTATGTTTGCAGCAGGTTTTCTAAAGTTCCACTGAATACAATGGCCAAAACAATGTAAAAAAAGTAATGTGCTCAACTTACTTAACTTTACTTAGAGAACTCTAAACACTCACATAAAAATACAATAATAATCTACTTTTAAACAAATTATGATTAAAGCTAAAGAGAATAAATGTGTCTTTATTCAAGTGTCTTTCTTTTTTTCTTCTTGGTCTTTGGGACAACCAGAAGAGACTGATCCACTGACCTGGGTGAGTGAGATGGGGTAGGGTCAGACAGCTCCTGAAAGGCATGTTGTGGAGGCACATCAAAATAAATAAAAGATATTCAAAATCATTATGAAGATGGACAGGAGCAGGTGGGATTTAAGCACAAAGGAAATTTGGTTGAATTTACTTGATTTAAACAATTGGTCGAGTGCCAGCATCTGCACGCAGTGTAAGTTGAAAGGCTTTGGAGTCCAGAAAGTGAATTACAATAGAGAAGTAATAAAGGCATACATTAAGTTTTTAATAACAATTTCATGTATAAATGTGCTTGTATGTTAAGACCATTTTAATGTCAACGTTTTCCGTATTATTCTTGTGTTTTGGAGGGATTGTTGTGTATTGATGGCAGAGAGATTTTAAAAGCTGTTGCAACCATATCTTACTTCTTGTTTTTTTGTTTTGTTTTTTTGACTGGTGTAAAAATGTGATAGATTCTACTAAGCAACGTATAATGACACCTTTGGTTTACACTTCACTTTCATGTTCATACAACCTGGATTCTAGGACAAAAGAAAAACAAAAAAGACAATAGGTGTTTTTAACTCAAGTTAAATCGCTGCAGATCCAGTTGGTGTTTTTCAATGGTGATCTTGCGTGTTTTTCTTCTCTCAACTGTTTTTCCTATTCTGTCATCATCAGCTACTCCAACTTATTGCCATTGATCATGATGACAAGCTTGAATTTGTCTGCTGTCTCAGTGGTTGTAAAATCTTCTTCCACTATACCAAAAACCTTACAGATCAACACAATATTGCCTGTTTTGTTTTGTTCTACTACTTGTCATTTTTCCAAGAATATGCTTTTCCCTTAACTTGTAATTAAGCATCAAAAAATATGATGTAACATTCTCTAGAGGTCTATGTATAAGTAATTATTTTAGCAGGTTTCAAAGGTAATTCTATACGGCACTGGTCTCACTATTCTTTATTTGTGTATTTTTGCAGTGTTCCACTTTCCCTGGGACTCTGGAGGTGTATGAATCTCTACAGTGCTCTAACCCACCTAAATGATACAAGGCTTTTCTCCTCCAGGAGCTAGATAAGAACTTAATGCATTAGCCCACAGAACAGTGTCCTGCCCAGCCTCATAAATCACAACATGCTTAAACTGCAGCAGTGAATGTGTGCCCACCCACCGGCCTGCAGGCTGCATTTCTACTTTTAAATGATGTAGAAATCAATCTGTAACTTTGCTGTGCTATGTCTCTGTTGTGCAAAAACAAATGCTTCCATAGGACCCTTTAATGCCCGCATCAGCGCCTCTAACAAAAAGACATTTCGCCACAACATCTTTTAGATATTAATGGTTGTTATGGTTGAGCATTAATCATCAGTACTAAGTTCTACTTTAGTGAAACCTTGTGTGTGGCCGTCTGGCTGAGTTCTCACAGAACGCCAAAACAAATAAGTGGTTTTACTGACAGTGTTGTGCGGATGGAAATGAGCAATATGAAGAATGGTTGATAAACAGCAACTGGCAGGATAAATGTTGGAAAAGTATACACAACTAAAGTAATTACTCAAGTTTGTCTTGAGAGAAAAACACAAGATACTGCAGCCCTGTTCTGTGTTTGCAACTGACCATCAGCGAGAGGCAATCAGCCTTTTATCGTTTTATAAAATCTTTCCACCTGTAAAACTTCATACACTTGGCTCCACTGTGGCGTCTAAATACAATACAACTTTGTTTGTGCTATATGGTCCAGTTCCACTTTATAAAAATATATCTTGTCTTGTCTCATTCTATGGTTTTATTTCTTCTAATAATGAGCTACTTTACAAACTGCAATTTCTCTACAGCACTGGAAGTGTTAGTTTTGAAGATGTATCACCTAAGATCCAGATTCAGAAGTCATGCTTCTCCAATACTTTGCAAAGTCTGGGGATGGTCACAATGCACCTGCTGCGTCTCAAATCACTCCACAGTGGACCGTGCAATCAAATTAGTTATGAAACCAGAGCTCATTGGTGGTCTGTCATTGAGAACAAACCAAACACTCATCTCAAAATAAAATCCTATTTTTTTTTTTTTTTTTTTTTTTTAATTTGCTCATTGATTCTGGAGAAATCGCCAATGTTGTCTGTCCTTTGAGATATTTTTTCCATTTATTTTTTTCCTCATAAGCAACGATGTTTGATTTGACAATGCCTGCCCCTGATTCGCTAATTCATCTGTCAGTCACACTCATCCAAACTCAACAGATGAACATGGTGACCGAACGATATTACAAATGGTCTGAATTTTTAAGCCAAGAAAATACCATCCTGTTGTAACTTTGACATGTCAGGATATTTTTATGCTTTTGGCTTAACTATAGTTATTTTTAGAGCAACTCAAAACTGAACCTTAACTTGCTCTAGACCTTGATAAATTTGGAATTAAATAGGAATGTTTATTAAGGAATGTTTATTAAGGACAATGTACAATTTTTGCATTAACCAGTAATAACCACAAAGGCAGACATGCTTGCACCAGATTCTAGCTTACAGCTAATTTACATCTGAGTCCTGGGGAGGGGAGGCACATTGGACATATTTTTAGTTGTAGAAGGAAACCGGAGTCCCTGTTGTAAATGTTTTATCTTCTGAGACTGTTTTGCTAAACTTAATGTGACCTCTGTGCTGTCTCTGTGGTGAGGTAGTGATCTGCAGAGGCACACGTCACCGCTCAGATGACTTCAGTTCCTCTGTGTCTGGGTCCTCCCTGTCTGTGTGAGTCCAGCACTCTGTGAAAACTCAGGACTTCATCATGTTGGATTAGGTGAAGTGTCTCCGCCCCTGCTGCATGCCCACAGAGGTCATCCTGGGCTCTCTGCCTATGAAAACACCACATGAAGGAAAGACCCTGCAGGAGACTGTGTGCTTAAGTATGTGTGGACTTTCCACTGATAAGAATCACAGAGAGGCAGTGCTCTGTTCGAGAAGGTCTGAAAAACTTATTTTAAAGGCATGTAAGACTAGTAGGGCTCATTCTTCAGACAGACTTACCTTTTCTAAATCATCAGTAAAGGAAGAAAAAAGTGCCATGGCCTAATACAACCATTGTGTCCCTGAGTTCAAACGTTACACGACCTGTGAGTGACACCAGATGCTGTGTCTTGTTATTTCCATGATTGTATTTTTAATAAAACCAGTACTTGATACTCTTAACTACGTGCTCCGGGCTCATCCCCGACAGGCACACACCAACACACGGCCCCTTCCGAAGCCAACCGTTCAGACGGGCGAGGTGTTGAAAGTAAATGTTACCAGTTTTTTTTGTTGTTTTAATAAAACCATATTATATCTTAATTGTGGCCATGTAGTGAAACCAGACAGTTTGTCAGATCCTTCCCACATCAGCTGCAGGTACATCCAAACTAATGCTAAAATAATCTTGTATTTCCATCAGCTGCTCCTCCCTTCCTCAGGGATGACTTCACCTCTGTTTGGCTTTAGCAGTGCCTTCTCAGACACATATTTACTTATCATGAATCTAAAGCGTTACCTAAGGCCTCGCCTGGACATAAACACTTCAGACTGAATATAAATCACACACAATAAAACTAAAGAAGTTAAACAGTGTTGCAGTGTGCTGATAATACTGTAATTAAAGAGTCTTTGTAAGTGATACAGATCACAGACTTGAGCTTGTATTCACACCATTCCTTTGGCATTTTGCATCAGTTTTACAGCATAATTACAGCGGGGTGTGTTTGACTTGGCCTGTAAGCCTCTGAGAACTAATGAAAAAGCCACTATTAATAGCAGGGTGTTGCAAACTACAGTGGGATTATGAGATACTAATAAAAATTGTTAGTTTTTTCTTCTATCAAATTGAGCTGCTTGGATTTTCCATGAATACATAAACATAACATTCAGCTCATCAAAAAACTTAGATAAAGGCCTTTTCTTTTTAATGTATGTAGTACTGTTGCTTTAAAACACTGTCAGAGCATGTTTGTCTCTTACCTGCAGTTTTCCCATCTCCATGGATGGGAAAAGCAGGTTTGTTGAAGCTGTTTGGATAATGTAGCATATCTAGTGGTTACTCCATGCAAAAGTATTTTATTAATCTAGCAACGCCAGGGCAAACATTTTACAAGGCCTAAATTGTAACATTTAAATGTGCTTTTAAATGTTTTTTTCTTGTAAATAAATAAATGAAAAAATAAATAAATGAAATATGGCACACTATGCAGTATCATGCTCCACCTGGGTGCTTTGGAGCTCTGGCGCTGTGGATCTGTCTATTTCCAGATGGAACTTTCACCAGACTACTGCAGCCCTTTTTTATTCACAAATAATCAACTGCCGCAATAGCACAAGGGGTCTCATGTGCCAAGATCAAAGGCAGTGACAGGAGCATCATCGAAGTAGCACCATGGCTGAATGTGAGCTGTCCTCTGTGAGAGAACTGGATCAACACAAGACCAGAGCTGATTCGAGAGCAGTCTGAGCTGGAGTTTGTACATTTATTTAGTTTCAAGGTTTAATAATAAGTGTACACTGACAGGAGCACTTTACAGCTTGAGGAAATTGTCCTTGTACCTGACATGTAGACACACAGAGAAGTGCATATGCTTTAAACTTCCTTATCAGGAATCAGGCAGGTTTGTCCACCTTTGCCTATAGTGTTTGCTGAGAAAACAGCAGAGTAAGGAAGTACTGTGTTAATAAAGTCTAAAAACTCCATCTAACAGAAAGACCCTGTCCACAGAAGAATCAACACACACAAACCTCATGCCCACAAGTAGCTCACACTTTGTCCATTATGTCCTCCTTCCATTAAGTGGTGTTAAGCCCAGCACACTTGTCACACACTCCATCTCTGATGAATTCTCTGGCTGAGATATAGAGGCAATAAAGAGAGGAGCGGAGAGGTGCTGTAATGAAGCCGCCGCTTGTATGTTTAATGTATACGCGCCTGACCATGGGCACTGTCCCGGCCCTGTGTCATTTTTATGGCATGATCCTTCTTGGACGTGCTGCGTTGGCTGCAGCAGGATTCACTTTAACTCCAGCTCAGGAACGAGATTACACTGGAACACTCACATTATATCTTTCTCTCATTTTGGTGCTTTATCTGTTGCTCACCAAATAAATCTTTCATCAACTTAATTCATTGTTTGTTTGTTTTTTGTCATGGTTAATTTGTGTAAATGTTGAAATATATTGAAAGGTCCACTCCATTTTCACTCAACTGTCTGTAAAAAGATGTTCTTAACCATAATTGGAGCCCAAAATTACAATATGTTACTGTAGTAAATTATATTTAGTATCTGTGACTGTGAGACAGCTAGGGAGAACTAGACAGATTTACTTTCAGTTTTGCAGTACAAAATCAGGTACCCCATCTTTATTATTATTATTTTTTCTTACAAGTAAAGCCTTATATAGTAACAAGGCACAGACTTGTAATAGAAAAGCACATTTGTAACACACTTTTTCATATCTTAAAACTGGCGGTTGATCAACATGAAACTCAGCTGCAGATCCAGCCCTAGCATTGTTTCTTTCAGCTTCATTTGTGTCTTTTTCTTGTGGTGTCTAGTGTTCTGGCTTGCATGCCTACATCTTCGTTCATAAATATGACACCTCCTAAATGAGCCACTCACTGCTGTCTGCAAGCAAGAAACAGATGCTGATGACACCCTACTTTATCTAAAGAACCTGACCAATGTATTATGTATGTATGTATGCTAATACTTCTCCATAGAGACAGAGTGATGCTGCTCACAGGACCAATGCAAGGAATTTCATGGATAGGACTTTTGCTAAAGGTTTAATAAAAATGTAGATAAGCTTATGCTTTGGAGCACAACAGGGACCGGCCACCCCTTGGTTCCAGAAGTACAGACTCTCATTATTTTAATTTAATTGACCTTTATTTAACCAGGAAAGTCCCACTGAGATTCAGACCCTTTTTAAGGGGATTCCTGGTTAAAGCAAGAGGGGAGGCATTACTGAACATGTTTTTATCTGTAGAGGAAACCGGAGCCCCGGGAGGAGACATGGGGAGAACAAGCAAACTCTGCACAGAAATTAAAATAATGTAAAAGACAGAAAGCAGCACTATGGATATGAGTTAGCATATACAGTAACTGGCTAGCGCGCGATACATCTAAACTCTTAACTCTTATTATTAGAAGTTTTCAAAGTCTTTCTGCTAGTTTTTATTGGGTATATTCTTCTGGAATCAGGGTCATCTTTCACTGTTGAGCTCCATTATTCTTGACTACGCCGCATGATGTTCGAGAGCTGAGCAACAGACCCTCAGGAAATATTACCTTTAATAAAAGCACCATGCATGTGACAATCTGCTTTTTAATGAAATCCTCATATTGGGATTTCCTATTTCTCTATTTGAGCAACTGTCTGTTCAAATATTGACTGTTTTTCCCACTCAGAATTGCCAAGTCCAATTTTTATATTTCTTTTTTGGAAAGTCGCTTTTGAATTTTGACGATTACAAGTTGTACTTTGGGCTTGCTCATGGGCTACACTTTCACATAATAGAATTGCTGAATTTTAGCATTTTTTTTTTTTTTTTCAGGTTTAACCCACAAAGATACAATAGCTTATGACTGAAGTATGAATTTTCAGCACATTTTTATGTCTAAAGATATATAGACCATACTGTTAAATATTCTAGAATCACTGACACAGTGGCAACGTTCTTTTATCATCTTTTATTTAATGGCTGGAGTTGCTTGTTTTTGGACTTTTTTAAATGCTTGGCCGCTTGTTTCCCTCTGAAAATCTGGCAATGCTGGTAGTGAACTGTATTCAACCATTCAACAAAACATCAGCTTCAGGAAAAAGCAGTTTTGTAACACGAAACATTCTAAAAACTATACAGATATTTCACCTTTGACTTAAATCTGTTTGGTTATGAGGTCTTTGCCACATGCACCTGTAATGCTGATTGTGTTTTAAGCTTTGTCTGCAGTGCTCTAAGCCCATGTGATTTGCTGCCATGAGGATGTGGTTGATAAATGAAGTGTCACCAGTCGGCCTCAAACCCTCCAAGCAATTTCCTAAAGCCCCAAGAGCTCCACGGCCCACTTAATCACCTGGCTGGCCCCGTCCCACAACAAAAGAGTTCTGACAGCGGGCCATCAGTCGCAATGTCGCCCACTCAGCTCTGGGACCTGCTGCGCTCACACTGGATGTTACTGTTGGAAATAAAGACGGAAAAGTCACTTGTTTTTGGCACATAATGGATAAGTGTCTCTCTATTGGGTCATTTTTATAACAGATTTATGATGGATGTAAAATGCATCTTGACAATATTAAGGAGCTGGTTAAAAATGTTTTATGTAGACCATAACATTTTCTTCCATGAGTAATGGCTGTCGGAGGGGTAAAGATTTGTGAATAATGAGATTTGGATTTTTGTGTCAGCATCCCTGTGGATTATTTTCTTTTTGGCCTGATGAACTGCCACCAGTCTAATTTGACTACATAAATCAATAGTGACAGCGAACTGCATGTGATGACAACAAAAGTGGCAAATCTACAGCATTAGAACCAACATTAAAAGCAGATGTGAAGTTTAAAGCCAAAACTGTTGCTATACAATTTATTTTGTGAAAAATATACAACTTCTTCTGGCTTTAGTTCATTATTGGCTGATGTTGATCCCATGTGTGGTTAATGAGCTTGGATCATGCCTCTGTGACTCAAAATCAAATGTGTTTGTGGGTGGGTGTGGGTCGGTGTAGTTGATGGGAATGTGGGATTGTTTTTAAGAGATTGTGAAGTACTTTGTTTCACATTTTAGATGTGAATAAAGTTTTATTTGATTTTGGTAAATTGTAAATGAAATGTACTTCTCCTTTCTGGTCTTGATTTTGCTGATTCACAAAAAGATATGTTATGAATCGTATGGGCTGTTGTAGACAATATACTTCCAGTTTATCGTCACTTTTTTGCATTCATTTAGCTTTTTTGCTAAGACTCGTGGACTCCAATGCTGTATTTGACTAACTTGTTTACGTCAAATGCAGCATTAAGGTTGGATTAGATTTGATACATTATGCACTGCATAAAAACAGGAAACAGCATTGTCTAGTTTGGCTTTGCTAAGTCTAACAATTCAACAAATACAATCAAAATCACTAGAAATGCAGCGGACTGTGTGTAGAGAAACATGTACTTCATGTTTCTGTTCTTTTTCATCTGGTTTTTATCTGAGTCTAAAGACTTAAATTACTGCTACATATGTTATATTAAATATATTTTAAAAAACACAATAGGTCTCCTTTAAGCATTGGAGCAGTATTAATACAGCCTGTGTAATTGTGATTCAAAATGTCGTTTTCAATCTGTGGAAGGTTCACAAATGGACTCTAAAAGCCATCAAAGTGCAAAAATGACTCCTATTTTTGGCAAAAAAATTTTTAGGGGAACACCCCCAGACCCCTTCCCACTACATAATCAACACAAACCAAGCATATTAAAGTTAGGCCGAGCTGTCTTAAGAGTCACATTTGTCCCAAGTCCGATATTATATTGTCCTGTGTATAAAACAACATAACTAGAAAGTGCACGTTTCATGTGATAGACCAGTGGTTTTCAACCTGGGGATCAGTACCCTCATGGGGTACCCTGATGATGTGTGAAGCTTAACACTGATATCGGTTTGACTCAATTCAACTGTATTACAAACACAGATTCCTATTTACAAATCTATCAATAAATGTATCAAGGCTTATGGCTTCAAAATAATAATGTGTCAAAGAACCTCCTCTTAGAAAATAGAGAAGGAGGAAAGGAAAGAGGACAGTTCTGACACGATCAGACACATGGCTCTGTAGTCACACATTCAGTACTGTGGTTTTTTAGTGAGTTAATTCACAATGTTGGACATGAGAGAAACATCCATCTATATCACTGACAGTTTCTTATGGAGTCAAACTCACTCTTTTTCTATATGACTGCAACCTACAAATGTCATAATACCATAGACTCAGCATAAATTCAATTAATAAATGCATTATAAGCTTTTCAATTATTCAACTTTTTAAATCTGCAAAGTCAAGCTGAGGACAACTCCGAATAAATCTCCACTTTTTCACACTGTGGGCGTTCTGTCCTAAATGATGAATTGGTGATGCTTAATTAGAGACAGTTATCTCTATGGGCTTCCCAAATGAGAGTAAACACAAGTTAGAACTTAATTAATGAAGTGCACGAGAAGCAATAGCTCTTTTTAATATGTTCCTAATCAACACAGACACAGTCAAAAGCCTGCACTAATTGAAAAGAGACATTCTTTCAAATGAATTAAGATTTTTTTCTTCACATCAACAATGTGGCTCCTTAATATTTAAAAAAAAATGCGCTTAGTGACTACTTTTTGAGATGTTTAATATTGGTAAGCAGACTCCAGACGATATAATTTTTGTTGTGGATTGCCTTTTAAAATATGCTGACATTTAAGTTAAAGTGCGCAGTGTTGAAAGAATAAATGAGGGTGAAAGGAGGGGGTGAAAGTGGATGATTGGTCTGATTTGACAAGTGTCTGTGATCAGAAACAATCAGAGCAATCCACGTTATGTTAAAGTTATGCTGAACCCTTTACAATGAGCTCACTCTGCAATTTTGGACTATTTTGAAAACTATTTAATTTGCCTCATTAGTGTTAAAACAAAAAAGATAATGTTTATTTAATGCTCAGTATCTCGTTAAAACCTACATTGCTATTTGCTACCACACATGCCACAACTTTATCATTGACAGATATATATTTCTTTTGTAGACCTTTCTGAATATAAGAGGTTTCTTTTCTCACAATACATTGTATTTACAGGAAGACGACACTGAGTAAGCACTGCCCGCACTGACTCATTAAAGTCGATGAGAAATCTGACCCTGCTCCACCACAAGCTTCAAAGTCTCCACACATATGTTTACCAAGAGCTGACGTCACACTTTGGCCTCAATGCACTTGTAACTGTTGGGAAAGCTGTCTCACTGGGATGAATTATTTATTAGACTGATTAAGTCTAATTGATTACTAGGGCAATATAGGCAACTGTCCAAAGAAAAGTGGCAGAAAGGTCATATTAGAAGAAACTGAGAATTGTGCAGTTTATTATTAACGGCATATTATCAAGGGTATCATATATTTACAAGCTGATTAAACGCTGAAGACATCAAATTCTTTGTATATCAGTTATTGTCAGTTAAGACCTTTTTTTTTTTATTGCTGTTTTATGTATAAATGTGAGATTAAAATGACTCTATAGTCTACAGATTTTCTAGAAGTCAAACTCTTACATGTGTTTGTAAACATTGTCATCAGTGGACTCTATGCACACCAAAATCGAATAATCTGGTTTCTGGATCTGTAGGATTATTGAATGACACAAAACGTAGAGCTGGATGCAAGTAATCAGGGCCTTCCAAGGGCCCTCACATTGTCTTAGTGAAGTTTTTGCCTTTTTGTTTGTGAACCACTATCAAGCTAACCGGTCAGTAAAAGCAATCAATCTGGGATGATTTAGGCTCAGTTTGTAACCTATAATCAAAAACATTCATTTAAATGTGATTTAATAGACTTTCCCTAAAATGTATTTTTGGTTAAACCTTTTCAGGAGACATTGCCAAAACTCCAAATCTTACCTAACTTGCGTATTTCATGACCTGCCTGCAGCCACCAGCTTGATTCTCCTTGTACAGTACCAATGAAAATTCAATGTAATTCCAGTCTTCCTCTGTCTTATGATACAGTAAATTAGACATCAGAGGCCAATATAAAGCCTCAGCCTCAGAGAGTCCAGAGAATTGTTTGTGCTCCAGTGTCTTCTGAAATAACATTGCAGTTATTTCAGAAGACACTGGAGCACAAAAAAGTTAAGGCAGTGTTAGTCAGGCGTTTCAGGAAAAATATGCGCCTCTTGATCCTTAAACAACCTTTTCTTCTCAGGAATGTTCACCGCTTAGGTTGATTGATGTTCTTAAAGCCTATGTGTTACAATGTCACTGTCCCTGTTCACTTTGGTCACCTGCTGTTGTTTTTAAATGTGCTACACCATATACATAAAGTGTGACAGGACCTGGTTACACTCAATCAGCACCTCTGTGAGACACTGCTGAGTTTTATGAATGAGCCATATGGTTAAAGGTGGAGCTGCTCTTCCTTTCTCTGGTCCAATCAACACTTTTATGACACAGTGGTTGCTAAGCGTCAGCACATCTTCAGAGAATTAATCAGAGCTGATGAGACTGCCTGGGTAAAGAGACAAGCCCAGGGCCTTTCCCCAAAACATATGTGAGTGATTGTGACAGATGGGGCCCGGACACAGGCTGAAGAGGACTCATGCGGACCCTCTGGAGGTTAGACTGAGCTCATTACAAACCGGGCTCCCAGAGTACATGTGAGTAATTCAGTCTGAATGTACAAGAGCTACAAAACTGCATGTTCATTCAGAGCTGACCTTCATCTTTTTAATGGAGCAATGTCTTTTTTTTCTCAATAATCACTTGATCAGTCTAGAAATTTTCAATTATTGTCGAAAAATACTTTTTAAGACAAAAATACAAGAGGTTCTGCTCCGGGTTTGAAAAAGCACTTAAGTTTTAATTTGTTCTTTTTTTTATTGACAAAATTACTAAATCTCAATCTTAATTAATTGCAAAGCCAGTCACTGGTCACATCTAATTAACAAAAATACAACCAAACAAGACAAGAGATACTAACAACGTCTTTACAATCAAAGAAAATCTGTCAGGAACCAATGCCGTTAATTAAAGAAAATAAGATCTAGAAAATGATTATGGCACATTCAGGACCAAAAAAATGTAGGTATAATTGTGTCTTAGTGATAGTGACAGTGCTATAAGGCCATTCAAATGTAAACTGCATATTCTAAATCTCATCCATCTTTGTTCACAGCCATGGTTCTGTTAAAAACATTTTGAAAAGAAGTGTTGGAGCTTAAAAATACATTTGGAGGTGGTGGGCATTCCTGTCCACTTAAAACACTGGTTATATCACAGATTGTCAAATGTAGTACACTCACTATTGTGTATTGAATTGTGATTCCCATCTTGACCTAGATGATTTCACAACAATTATCATCATGTAATCACATGCTGAAGTCATGTGGTGCTCACTCACACTGATGTTCTGTGAGGTGTTTTGCATCTCACCCCTGTGTCTCCTCTGCAGCTGTGTCAGCACACTCTGTATGTGGCTGCAGGCAACAAAAGCCCATTTCAAGAAATAGACTATCAATTTTGCAGAAGTTCTTTGCAGCAGAGTATCCATAAAGAAACAATGGGGCTCACAAGAATAACCTGTTTTATGGTGACTTGGACCTAGTTTTGCTGAAGTGGCTGCTCTTTTAAATCAGCGTTGCGGTAGCTTCATGTGCTTGTTCAAAGACAACATGTGTATGTGCTACTACTTTGCATATTTTTGTATTTAATTAAATTCCAGCCTTGACCAACTCACATCTGGCAGTTTTATTTTGTGAAAAGATGTGTGATATTGAATCAAGGCGCTGCAATTCTTCCTTTGTCTCCTTGTAACACCTTTCACAGTCTTCTGCGCGTTATAATTTTCTTGTTTGTGAATGGTTTAGTGTTTGAGCAAATACACATCGATTACTTTATTTGTGCAAACGTGGC
This sequence comes from Mugilogobius chulae, assembly GCA_038363315.1. Lineage (NCBI taxonomy): Eukaryota > Metazoa > Chordata > Actinopteri > Gobiiformes > Gobiidae > Mugilogobius > Mugilogobius chulae. The sequence goes on from CM076409.1 coordinate 22,203,757, forward strand.
GGCTTCTTGAGGGTCACATTATCAGCTCCTAAAGACGTAATGAGATGCAGGAGTGTGGTGACATTTACATAATAGTTCTGACTTTGCTTTAGGGCTGCACTAATTAAATGGTCCAATACTCCAATGGACAATCATCACCCACACTTCCTCCTTCATGAGCAGTTAAGACATTCATAAAACAGCCGATAAAATTCTTAAGGTTCTTGATAGATGTACATACTGTATATAGACAAGTCATTAACACATTATTTTAGCTTATTTCTTTTTTACTGTGGCCCTGAAAGCAATTTGGAACTGGAAAACATGCACACGATTAAAAACACAAAGGCATATTCAAAAACGCACATGAAATTCAAAAACATGCAAGCAAATTCACACCCAACTTTAAAAATATGCATGCTGATCAAAACACTTAATATTCAAAAAACACAAAAGCAAATTCAAAAGCATACAGGTAATATCAAAAACACTCAAACTAATTCAAAAACATGCATGCAAATTTAAAACACAATCATATCACAAACACAAAAACAAATTTAAAAACATGCATTAAAAAAATAAATAATAATAATAATAATAATAATAATAATAATAAAAAAACATGGACCCACATTCTAAAACAAGTATGTAAATAAAAAACACACACAAAATCAAAAGTGTGGATGCAAAATTCAAAACAATCACACCCAAATTCAAAACATAAAAGCAAATTCAAAAACATTCACCCAAATTCACAAAAAGCAATTGAATATATATAAAAAAAACTTCCTGATTTTTCCTTTCCAAAAAGGAAAATTAATTATAAACTTCCCACATCAGTTCACACGTTTTGTTCGCTTATGCATCTTGAGCTACCGAATTGTTAATCACAATGTGTTTTAAGCTTTTTTTTTCCACAGCTTTGTCGGTACGCTAACGGCAACTAGCCACAATGCTAACAACAACAGATGAACTAAGTGGAGTTTGGTGAACTCACGGGACGTATTAGACATAATCAGGACATTGCAGACCAATTTCCACCTGGATAGATACATTATTAGGATATCTGTGTTGGGGGGTTGATTTTAAATTATTTTTAATGTAATAAAAAAAAATGGGTATGGTCCCTTTAACCCTTTGAAATTTGCATGCATATTGTGAATTTGTGTATTTTGTCCTTCTCGACTGTAGTCATTTATACATTTTCTTCAAGTATCCTTTGTGAGTTACAGTCTGGATCTTTATTCTTCTGACAAATCTTGATTGAATTGTCTAATATCTCGCTCCGACTGTGAAAAGGATTTAGCTCTACTCTAAAAAGAAAACAAGGACAATAAACAGCTCTGACGATATAAGCCGCTCAGCCCACACAGTCTCAGTGTGTCTTACTGAATCGCATTACTTCAGCTCAGCGGAGGATTGGAGTAATGAGTAAACAAGACTGTGCTACCCAGCCTTTTCTCTGGGTCCTGGGAGCGAAATATTGGCAGAGTGATGCAAAACCAGCAGAGCCTATTGTTATTCACCATAAAGTTTACTTTTTATTTAAATGTGGTGAGAATGGTTTCAGACCTCGGAGAAATGCAGTGGAAATCTCATTACAGTGTACACAGGCTGGAAAAATGTTGCCTTAGGGGCAAATTAAACGCCTTCTCCTGAATGGCAATAGGCTTGTTAGGATTTTAGTGTGGAAATGTTGCACAGAGGGCGAGTGAAGCTGCTAACTGCTCTGCCAGAACCCGACGGTTTTAGTAAAAGCAGTTAAAGTGTAACCTATGGTAAGTGGTGACCTTACAACTCATCTCATTTGCATGCAGGAAGTACAGCTGAAGCTTTTCTCTCGCTGGCAGCTATTCACACGGTTTTAAATGCTTTTCTGTTGTTTGTTCCCCGGCATTAGTGACTCATAATTTAGTCAGGCTCATTCGAAACTGTGTCTTTGTTCACGCCGGTAAACGTTTAAGAATAGAGTTACACTTGACTTTGATGATCATACTTATAAGTCACTCTGTTTCTCTCTTAAGCGCTATCAGGTACACATTCTTTCAAAGGGCGTGTGACAGAAATCCAAATACTTACTCATCATCGAGGATACCTGGGAATCTTTTTTCCCATTTCCTCCTCTGCTTGCTGCACGGCAAGTCATTGTTAGTAGTGCTGCAACTAATAATTATTTATAATCAAAAACATCTCGTCAATGCCTTCCTTCAGAACTCCTCTGAGATCCTGAATCTCAGTGGGGGGATTCCAGGTCAAATAAAGGTCAGTTAAATAAATTAATTAATAAACATGCAAAATTCTACCTAGAAGCTAATTTCCATCTGTTGTTCCTAGGTAGATTACACAGAAGACAGAACAAAAACACTCTATAATTGCAGTGCTCACAGACTTAGTTTTTATTCAGCCACAGTTTAAGATGCAATCTAAATGTGGACAAGGATGAACACTGTCTTCTATAACTTTCCATTGTTTGTGTCTATGAGTGGAGGCTTTTTATAGAGTGCACGCATATCTCCCCAAATGTTTTTTTTTTTTTTTTTTTTTTTTTTTTATGTAACTATTTAAAATGATTGATTGTAAACACATCTACTCAGGAGAAAATTGTCTTGCATTGTCCAGTACATCTAATGAAACAGGCAAAAATACAATGAGCACTGGTAGCAAGCTATGTTGTTGCTAGTTTCACTGTGACTGCAACACTTGCTCAATCTTCTGAAAAAGAAGCAGGTGAAGAAAAGCATGAGCAACTGAGTATATGGACTTAAAGACTTTATGTACTTTGTTTATGCTTTAGGTAGAGTACCTTCAACTTTTAATTTAACTGTAAGCTTTACTACGGTACTCTAAACTTTAGAAGCCTTTTGTATTTAGGCTGAGGACACGTGTAAACAGCACAGACTGGTGATTCCATACAGCCCTGATCTAATTAAATTCCTATGGATGCTAATGTCACACTGTTCACTGCATATAGGCGCCCCCAGAAGACAATGCTAAACACCTTTCTAGGTCATTTGGTGTGCCAGCATCATTTCACAGAGAATGGTCGGGCCTCGGGGGCATTATAGGACAACACATTCAGTTCACACAGCATACCAAAGTGCTCAGTGACTGTCTGTGGTGCAATACAAGAACAATAATGTTTATTTTTGTTTTAAGTGTTTGCTCGGAAACTGAGTCCAGACAAATAGTATGTGACCAGCAGGACACCCTTGACTTTTACTTCATAAAGAATGTAAAGTCTATAAGCTAAAGTGCTTAGTTTAAATCCACAGACTTTTCCGTTTCAGAAGTGCTGCTGTAAAATGACCTGCATTGTTTGGTTTCGAAGGACTTCACAGCATTCCATAGATCAGTAAAATTTAGAACAGAAAGAGCAGCTAAAAAGAAAATAGTTGATTTGCAGTGAGATTTATAAATTAGGTTGTACAATGGTTAATTTACCTGATATTTGCTATGAAAATGCAATGACATCTACAAGAAAAAGTGAATGACATTATCGCTTTTTTGAATCTGATAATTGAAATTATAATCAAATCATGTCTGAACAAATGATTTGCTGATTAATGACAAGGTTTGTTGTGGTGGAAATGACATATTAACAATGAATTCTGTTAGTTCACTTTAAAACAATGCAGACTTCATTTGTTTTTTTTAATACTTTTGATGTGCACACAAATAGCTAGTATACTGTATAAATATTTTTCAGGACCATAGGAGCTGTGTGAGGCTGGAGGCGCAGTTGCAGCTGATTAGTCATAAGGGAGGATGGGTCTGGTTTTGCCTCTGTGAGATCTGACATGAGGAAGGTCTGCTGCTGCTGTGGAAGTCTCCAGCCAACAAGAGGTGAAAAGTAGGTCATGTAAAGACAGTCTGAGATGGATCGAGGGGGTCTTAGATCCTGTGAGTCTGTGTGTTTTCACAGTACACCAAGGAATTCACATCGAGGAATCATTCACTCTTTTGAAAACAATAGTCTTCACAAGAGTGATGCAGTTTGCAGTAAAGAAAATGTGCATGCCTCCTGCTTAGTGAGTGAATTATATTTGATTGTGATGTACATTTATGTATTCAACTCTCAAGTGTTTTTTTTATTATTATTATTTCATGGGAATAGTTCATGACTATAGATAAAAATGTAACGATTAACGAAGATTTAAATTTAGTTCACTTGGCAGCATAAGCTTTCACAATTCTGACTCATGGTTAAAATATGGTTTTGGAAATCTTCTGAAAGAAATCAAACACATGGATATCAAATATGTTAGTTGTGAAATGGCTTTTGTGGGAGGACAGTGAGAAATGAGAATTTGAGAAGTGAAAACCCTCTTGAGTCTAACTAAGGGTGGGAAAAAGAGCAAAATAGGCAAGATAAAGGAATATTTCTTCAAGAACATTAACTCGATAAGCTTCAGTATATCAGGCTGAATCCCTTCTGCCGTGATGCTATTACCCATCACACACAGGCTCCTCCAATGTGTTATCACACTGCAGCATGCACTGGCCAAGGTTATATGCCATGCAATATTAACACACACTGAACCGAACTATGTGACAGTAGTAACGCTATAGGTGCTGCACTGATGAGATTACACTGTAATAAAGGGTCAAAATTGCATGACAAGGGCCATTAACGTGGATGAAAATATGTCTTTAACCTTTGACCTGGCTCCCCGAATGTTCATTGTGACATTATGACTCATTCAGCAGTCTCAAACCTGTCTTGAAAAGGGCACAAACACAAGCACAAAAACTGCTAAACTCAAAATACCTCAAGGATTGACCTAGATTGAGCCCTCTTCACAAACTAATTTTTACCAACACAAAGGAGGATTAACAGAGATTAAGATGACAAGGTCTGGGGATTGAGAAGTAGCTGGCATAGGCCAATTATAATTACTGGGCTAACACAAAGTGGAGCAGCTAATCCCGTCACTGTGGGGCTGGTGTTTGGATCGACTGCACTCTCAGACTGTTATTAAGCTAATTCTTCCACTCTGGACTTCACAACTCACAGACATTAAATGTCTGAATGTATTTTAATGAAAAAATACACAATACTATACGTTATAGCCCCATTTCATTTCTATGGTGGTTGTAAAGAAATTATTTATGAATACTAACGAAATACTCATCCCAATCTTCACCTGCCAAGCCCCAGCCCTAAACTTACCCATTTCAACTTGAAACCTAAACCTGAAGAAAATGTCTCCACGTGGCTTCAACCAAAACTCGTGTGGATTTTATGCTTTTTCATAATGTGTAATATATACGCTGCAACATATATATGCATAAAAGGCATGAAATTGTGCAGGCTATTTTTGTGCTGTTGTATTTAGACGCTTTACTGTGATACTGTTTTGGATATCATGACTTACTGTTGTTAGTTACATACAGACAACCAACGTGTTTTAACAACTTAAAACTTAATGCAGAAAATGTATTTACATTGAGGATACTTTTTGCACGTTAATGAGTTTTACTAAGCAACACAAAATACTGTATATTATAATAGGAAAAAATAACTTACAATAATTGAAGCAAATAAAGTAAACTTAACTGGACTGATAGCCTACCCATTTTTTTTACAATAAATCAACTAAAAATCAATTTCTGCTTAGCACAGATTACTTGTTAATGTATCTATTCAGATAGAAATTAGTCCACAATGTCCTGTCTCCTGTCTCTAATAAAATCTTGTTTGTTCACCAAACTTTACTAAGTGTGTATGTTGTTGTTGTTGTTAGCATTGTGGCTATCAGCATATCTGGACGTCTCACTATTGACAGCTGAAAAAAAAAAACTTAAAGCACATCATGCTGAACAACTCGAGGGCCCAGAATGCAGTAGGTATAGTGTTGACCAATGTAGGAAGTTTAAAGTTAATCATGTCAGTTTGTTTATATTTTTAAGGAAGCAAAAATTGGGTAATCTTATTGAATAATACCAAGTAACTTTCTATCTATCTTCTAACTTTCTAACTATCCTTTTGACTACACTATATCTCTATGTATTTACTTGATCTGATGGTTGAAGTGCTTTTTTCAGGTTGATCTAACTAAACACTTTCTTCTGAATAAGACTTGTGGCACTGGTGCAAAAGCTTAAAATAAAAAAGCTAATTTTAAGTTCAGCATAAATTAACTGATGTACAAAAAATGCCAGCAAACATAACTGCAATACTCAAGTCAAAAACACGTGTTCGCCGACAGTGAAGTTTTAATTATGCAGCGTTACTTGGAGCAGCTCGGTGCACTTTGCCATCTGTATGTTGTTATTCTGTGCATATGGCGAGAGAAACACTGGTGCGGACAATAACAGGCGCTGGACTGTGAAGTGTGTGTGATATATGTGTGTGTCAGAAACATGCCAGACAGTTTTCATCAAAGCCGTGTCAGTCTGAAGTTTGTATGTCTGTGGTTAAGCGCACGTGTGTCTCTCTGTGTTTATGACGGTAGATGTGTGTGGTCCTCCAGCCTGTGCCAAACAAAAGCGGACACCCTTTCATCTCCCAAACCTGCGGGACCACATGAGGCTGGAAGATATGGTAAAAATATCACAATTTTCTTATCCTGATTCATGTCTGTTTTCTTTTTTCATGTGTTTGAGGTGTAAAAAGTCCTTAAAAAGTTGGCATGGCAACAACTCACTGTAATATCAAAATCTTATGTCTTTTGAATGAAAAAGATCCTTACTAAATCTTCAAGTTATGATTGCCTTTAAGGTGAAAAAAAATTTTTCTGCACCTTCTGAAAATTCTCACATAGGCTACTTCATTGTGATTTGTTTAGCTCAGGTGATTAATAGATACAGTGGACATCAGATGCCTCACCGAGTAGAGACCTCTGTGGGGGAAACTGCATTAGAACAACAGTTTTATCACTCACTGCTCAACAACTACTATAGCAAATATAGACACGAAGACATGGAGATGAATAAAGTGATCCAATAGTCCAAATAAGTAAATCTATCTAACAATGCTAACAGTAGCTGCAAATGAAATGCTAGTATGATGCTATAGCTACACCTGTAGTGTTTTAACCATGGATTTATTATATTATCTGGATAGGACACTGCTAGCTTGCAGTCATTGTAAATCAGCCCTAGTGGCTGCTCCATTGGTACTGCAGCGGGGAAATCTCTATAGGCTAAAAGATTTTTTTCCCTAGAGCACATTGCAAACACAAACAAACTGCGCATGTTCAGCAGAAACAACATCTACAGCTTTAAAAACAGTTGGATTTTGCGGCGATTCTTACTAAGTTACCTAAATCAAAAACTTTTTTCCAGTTCAAAAGGTTTTAGTTTCATATAAAACGGCTTTTTAAGCTTTTGCTTCGGCTACCGCTGCTCACACTGTAACTCCTGCTCTTATTGCTCAGAACGGTCACGTGTGAGCTTTCGGCTTCATTCGGATTCACTCGACTCGAACTTTTCCCACTCCACGCGCAAAGAGTTATGGGGGAAACACAACTGTGCATGTTCCATAGCCTGTAGCGTACCTAGCAAAAGGCTAAAACTAACGGCCGATATGGCCCTGAACGCCACTGAGCAAAAGCCATTGACGCACAGTGATCGCCAACACCTTTTTTAAACTTTGTGTTTACTTCTCTGACATAACCTCAGAACAACAACCTCCATTTAAATGTGGTTGTGACTTGAGTTGAGTTGTGCTAAAATTTCACATAGCCTACTGTAAATTGCTAGAGAGTTAAGGGTTAATGCTTTTCCCCTTTAGGAGTCAAAGTAGTAATACTGCATTAAGTCATTCCAAGCCTTACTCCTTTAATCTCCGGATTCTTAGTTTCTGATAAGTTTCAGTAGCTTGAAAACTTTACAATTCAACCCTGTACCAGCAATTGCATATAATAGGCTACCACTGAGAGACATCACATTGGATTCTACAGGATGAAGTTTATAGTCTCAACGTTTACTGGACTGGACTGGAAGGTTTAAAAGAGGTAACAAGTTTAGATTTCCATGCCTTAACATAGGATTCAACCCATGACTTTCCCCATCAGCAGGCCAAATATGACACTTTGCCAACTGTATCCATAGGACAAGTATGTAAGGTACAAGTTGTAAATAGAGAACTGGTGTTAATCTTGCGTATACAATTTTACCAAAAGAGAAAATTTTTATAGATTCGAGTCACAATTCGATTTTTTTTTTCTTTTGTTTGTTTGTTTTTCACGATATTACCCAGCCCCAGGAACACATGCTTGAGTCAGGCATGTGTTCTTTTGTGTGATTAATACTAAAAGTTTAGGGCTCCCCACTGTCTGCCCCACCATGTGTCCACAGAAGACACTGCAGGGGTCACAAGGACATAAGACTTTTAGACACAGACTACCTCCCGGCCGTGGGGAAGAAGACAGGATAAAAAACAGTTACAATCCTCACCAGCTGGCAGATGTCATGCATTACTCTGCTGATTACAAACTCAGTGGGTTTCCTGGTCTGCTTCACGGCCAAACCAAACAGCCACCACATTCCCAGTCTCACCTTTTCACCATATGTAGGCACGCTTTTTAATTAACCAGGCTTTCCTAATTGACAGAAAACAAAGAACTTCAAACCACAGGCCAGCTTCTCATAAAAATTCCAGAGAGATGGTTGTTCTGGGCACAGCTATAACGCTTAGCTTGTTCGTTTGCTGTGGTTAGTCCACCTTTCATAGGCAAGAATTAATGTATCATAATTGAAAGCATGCCTCGTGAACCCAAGCTTTCCGTTCAATCAGCTGTTTTCTTTCTTGTTTTCTTGTTTTTTTTCCCTGAGCCAGGTTGTTTTGCTTGGCGGATTAAGGTCTTAACCCGGGCTTGTTTGCACAGACATGCCTTTCAGAATGAGAGCCCTGATAACCTTTATCTGACAGACATTTTCAGGGAAGCAGGGGTCACTGTGTTCAGAGTCATGCTAATGAGGATATTGGGCTGTAAGCTTAAGTGGTCATGATTTTTTTCTCCTGAAAGGCACTAAAGTGACATCAAATCAGTTTTTCCTCAGCACAGAAGGCGTTGTGTTGGACAAATTGTCACAATATTAGAGTGAAAATTAGTTTGTAGTATCTTGTCTACATCTGAATCATGCATAATTTCATGAAGAGGGTCTATTTGTCGTTAGGATTTGGTTAACTGACAAAGCCTGACTTCTCTTGGTCTTTAAAAGTTGTACACATGTAAAAAGTTTAAAATTGAACATTTCAGCTCTTTTCCTGTCTGTATGTTTTATCAAAGGTGTATTTTATTATATTTAATCGGAAATTAAAGTATTGTCTTGTTTATTTAGATATAGATATTAGGGATGGGACGATATACGATATTATCACTAATCGCAATAATTAAGGGCTGCAATTAAATAATCGTGGCCTTTTTTCATAATCGTGATAATCGTAATCGCAATAAAAGCAGACTGTGTCTTCATAAGATTATCTAAAATCTGACTGTTGTGAACTCAGTAAAAGCTGTGTTATGGTTAAACACAGAAAAGGTTCATGTGTTAAAGTTAATTAATGACTCTGAGACAAAGTTAGTAGATTTTTGCTCAACATTGTAAACATTTGTTCACTTTGAATCATTATTAATTGTACTTAGACCAAAATACAATACCTAGTTGTTCAAACACATACATATTGTGTGTTAAAAAATATTTCAGTCATTTTGAATCGGTGCACTTTTACATTTAGTAATTTATCGTGATAATATCGTTAATCGTGATTATTTTGGTCACAATTATCGTGAGTGCAACTTAGACACAACGTAGCAGCAAACACACAGCACACAAGACAGGATAAGTATAGGACTGAAACAATTTCGGAGCGAAGGAAAATAAATAAATATAATCAGAGAGGGGAGGGTGCCTGAGGGGGGCCGGCCCTGGGGGGCACGTGCAGTTTGCCCTGTGGTATGGCTGGGAGGGAGTCCTGGGGTGGATGGTGGTCCGGGTCGCTCTCTGGGTCTGGTGGTCGTCCCTTGTGGCTCCTCAGACGTGTCCTGGTGCTTTCGTTTGGTTCTCTCGCTGCCTTTTGAGTTCTCTTGCTCATGGCGGCGGGTGGATGGATGCCGGGCGAGTGTGTCTCTTAGCCGAGGTGGCAAATAATAAACAAAGACTAAACAGATTCTGGAACAATGACATAATAAAAAGGCTGTACAACACAAACATACACAAAACACACAAGTCACACACACTCATACACTCAGATCATGGACCAGAGGGAGGAAGGGGGAAAGAGAAGGTGCCCTGTCTAGGCTACCCATGTACATGGGACACAGCCTTGGTATATAGATAGATAGATAGCAAATTTTAATATCGTCCCATGCCTAATAATATAGTATTTTAGAGAAGGGCTGATGAATACTGACAAAAATGTATATCTTGATTATTGCTTGATGTGCCTTGATTTTAATGTTGAAATTGTATTATCTCAATCCCTTAAAGCTGGTCTTTAAGCGTATTATTGAAGATGCAATTATCAAACAAATGTGAACATTTTGAAAATTAGCCCTACAAAAACATACAATTTTGTTGAAACACAGCTTCAGTATATGTTTCATGGCAATTTACACTGTGATAAAAAAAAAATAACAAGAACAAAGCTTATGTCCAATTTTGAAGAACAGTGCCTGAATGGGATCTTGATAAAACCAAAATTTTGGACAGACTCATCAAAGACACCTGACACATTGTCCATTAGAACACATTCTAAATTAAAAACTTTTATACCATTTTTTCTACAATCTAAAACAAAGCTTCTGGGGTTATGTTCTGAAAAACATACCTTGGAAGCTTTCCTACAGGTCAAATGAGAAATTACACCGACTATAATCTACATCTCGTGTAAGCACACAGCAGTAAGTCATTCACATTTACACTCACTCATTAAATCAGTGTGTGCTGTTTGCCAAGATCATCTGAAAAGATCTCACTTATCTCATATAGGTCACTGCTGACATGTCTGGCACTCCACTTGAAAAGGTCAGCTGACAAGTGAACGAAGCCCTTTTCATAACCATCATAATTGCTAAGCTTTGTGTTCATTGATTACTTTGTCTTGGTATTTCGCTTTGTCTCAGAAACGGTTTCCTCTTTGCCAGACCTGACAACCTCATCATGCAACCCTCAAACCACACCCATTCAAAAGCCATTGAAGAGCAGAAATTGCAGGGTAAATGCTTTTGAGCTGAGCTGATTAAAAGACCGCCGGCCTATTTCAAAGAGAGCCTAAACAATGTTATGAGCCGAGCGCCTGTAGTGACTTAACCGCAAACTGTTATTACGTTTACCTCATGAGTCCGCGTGGCGATTCATCTTGTGGTGGTTTTCAGTGGTGAGATAAGCCTGAGATGGCTGAGGTAAGCTGAGTGGCCTTTAAAAGCATCCCCGCGCGGTTAATAATATGTACTAATGGCCTCATAACACGTCTTATCAAGTGGAGAGGTTGATACATGCTGAGGAGTGATGGCTGTGAAGAATGCTTGTCTGAAAATCATGAAAAAAAGATTGTGTTTTAAAGCTATAGGTGATTATGTTGTATATCCCCACTTTGCTTTCTTGAGCTTTTTTATCTAAAACTACAGTGACAATGTTTGCGTAATTAACTATTAAAGGAACTATTAAAATGAATCCAATTAATTCCACTTTCAAATGTTTATACAACTTGAAACTGTTTAACTTCTATGGGAAAACCCTGGTGTAGCCTTCTAGATAGTTTTCTCTTAAAACGATAATTAACCTCAAATAAACTGTAATTCATTTTTAAATCTTTTGCAGCAGTGCACATGTTTTGCTCACATAAAGAGTACTGAAACGTTTAATGATTTGCCACAATGAGTTAATAAGAGTTTTATTAACTCATTGTGGCCACAAAAATCATACTGTCTCCATAAACAGCAACTGGTGGAAATTTGGGGACTGAAATTTTGCTTTTTGTTTTTCTATTTTGTTGTTCTCATTTTGAACTGCCCAGGTCCACCACAATCAAACAGACTGCCAACCTAATTGTACCCCGGGCAGCCACTGAAGGTCAGGCGCATAATTATTGCCCCTGGAGTTTGATTGATTACACATCTTAAAACGACCTTGTTGCAACTGCAAATCACTTGAGAGGTTTAAGCACAAAATTAGTCTGTGGCCACGGGGGAACCTAATAACTCAGAAATGTTGTCTTTTCTGCTGAAATAAAGACGGAGGGATTATGAACAAAGATCAGACTTGCAATGAATAAAAGGTACATTACTAACACTAATATTGTGCAGTCTAAAGCTGATTCCTTTTAATACCTCTGCCTGGTAACCCGAAATTAAAGCAAACTGGAAACATGAAAACATTCACATCATTAATAAATATGAGCTTTTGAGGTCAGACAAAAGTGCTGAAGCTCACTGCTCAAGTAAATTACGTAAAGCTGCTCAATTACTTCAGTTAAAGTACAAAAGCTCAATACTGTAAACATTTCTGGCAGATTGTCATGCCCTGTAGTAACAATAATATGTCTATGATTCAAAAATACCTTTGAAACATGCCTATTTGTGAGCAAGTCTCTACAGGTCTTAATACTTATATTAAGTAAACATTTACACATAAACATTTTAAGTGCAGTACTTGAACAAAAATTACATAAATATTAGTTACTTAGTAAAGTAAATAATTTCATAATGACTAATGACTTAGCACTGACTCAGCTGTTGGAAGCACTTAATGTGCAGTGGTTAACATGTCAAAGAGACAAAGACACATATTCTCACAGTATCTTGATTAATGTGATTGAGTCAGCTGTCAACAAGCTGTTCAATTGCTGCTAAAACATGCATCATCTACAATATGTAACATCAACTTCCGATCACTGGATCAATATAATAAACTTAACTTTATGTCGAAACTAATGATTTGTGAGAACTTCGAACATATTAGATTACAGACAATGTGGATTCTGTTGCCATGGCAGTTTCGGGAGCCATCTTGCGAGTGGAAAGTCTTCAAAATATAATTGAAAATAATGTAAAAACAAGGCCACATAATTCATAGTTAAAAGAATTCAATTTTTGTGCTGTATTACTTTATGGACACAACCATTGATCATCACTGTGTTGACTTTCCAGCAATCGTATACCTAAAATTAGTATTTCTTTTAAGACTTTTTAGTATTTCTTTGGTTGAACAGAAACATTGGTAAATGTACAAATATGAAATAGTTCATTCATAAACTTATTTAAGGTAAAATGAAATTAAAGAGATCAACTTCCTATTAGTTTGTATGAGTTCTTTATTAGAATCCTCCAACAAACACAAGATGGCTGCTCTAACTGGACATATGTTGCTGTACCATACACTCTCTCTAGTCATTATATTGACTCACTGGCAAAGAATTAACTGCAGATATTTAGATAAATGTGTGAAAATCAGGTAACCACAGCTTTAGTACAGACTGTAACTATATAGAACAGATAGTGGGCATGCAGTATGACTTATTATAATTTCACAAACCTCAACCTATATTCAATTCACTGCACATTTGACATACAATGAATAAAATATTTGGCATTTCTCTTTCCGTGAGCCTCAGCAGAGAGCAGCAGAGTGGTCCTGACATCTGACACAGTGGCCCTTGACACTTGAACTCACTTGCTTCAGGCAAAAGCCACTTTGCCTGTCTGCATGCTGATGTGAGGCAAAGGTCAGAGCAAGTATAGCCCAGTGGACCAGAAACATCTCGTCCATGATTGTAACAGTGTAACAGGAGACAGTTATCTATGGAAGCTGAAGGCCAACATTCAGACACAAAGGGAACACCGTTTTTTGTTTCAATTTATAATTAGATTGGTCACACTTAAGTCCGGTCTTTCTTGAGAGTCTGAACTGGCCTGATTCTAAGGGCTGCTCCAATACAGTTATTTGTACCAAGTCAAAATTGATTTAAATATTAGTATAATTTAAATTTAAAACAACTTCTCAAACAAAGAACAGATGTAAACAAAAGCATGTTAAAGTGGTGTTAACTATTTCACTAAAAACACAATAAAAACCTGTGTCTTTGCAGTGGACTCTTATGGAAAAGTGGTTCCTTTATATTGTAGCTCTGCATATCTGAATCAAGAATGTTACAAAGCTTTAACTTTCTATCTGTATGGAAATGTGCGGAAGACTATCTACCTCCGGAAAGTTGTACCATGTTATCATTCCAGCCTATTTTCCCTTAAGCGCCTGAGTAAAATTATCTAAATTTCAAACTGAGGCACCAATCATAAAGGAGAACAAGCTCTGCACAAAAAAATGTATATATGTTGTTGGTAACTTTAAGGAGCCGTAAAGCCTGTGTGTAGAGGCCTAAATGACACTAGGCATATTCTTCAGTAGACCAGAAACATCTCGTCCATGATTGTATGTGTAACAGGAGACCAACATTCCGACACAAAGGGAAAACAGTTTCCTTGTTTTACTTTTATAATTGGATTGTTCACATTAAAGTCCAGTCTTTCCTCGGAGCTGAGAGTCTGAGCTGGTCTGATGCTGAGGGCAGCTCCACCCTGACATGGGAGACTGTGTGTAACATTAACAAAGCCACCTTCTCACACCTCCAGCTGGCTGATGAAATCCTGTGAAACTCCCTGGGAACAGTTCAGATTTGGGTTGCTAGGTTGGTAATTATGAATAACGCTGATTACAAATGGCATGGTGCCTGCCTGGTGTGATCAGTGTTTATGTTTTATTACATGTTTGTTTCATGTGATGCTTTTGAGGTAATTTTGTTTATATTTAGTATAAAGGGGACATGCAAAATCCACTTTTTAGTCAGTGTTCTTGTGTAATCTTGTATTGTCCTGCAGCTGATGCTTGAGTAATCAGAAATTTTGTTTTCACCTATCACCTATTCTTAGCCACTGTATTTACGTGCAGTTACTGAAAATGCTTGGATTCTGAGTAAAATGTTCAGAAGCATCACTTTTAAGTAAAAAGAAGTCATTTTATATCTGTTACTTGTTACAATTAGGTTTTGCAGTTTGGAACAAGAGGTGACTGGACCTGTTTCTAAGCTGTTTTGGGTCAGTCTTACGTTTTACAATAAATACATTGAAATAATAAAATATATACGAAAATAGTTCTCATTTAAGATCATTACAATTATAGTGTACCACATTCTGGGTGCTAAAATCCTTGCTTTTAATTTACTATTACAATTACGATTTTTTCTTTTTTTTTTTTTTTTCTTTTTTTTTTAGTTTAGTTCAGATTAGTCAAGCTCATATAATAGCAACATGCAATGTTCATCAGAATTGAACAATTGAGTTCAATTGACAACAATACATAACATCCTTAACAAATGCATACAATTATCAAGCTCAAAAGGGAGTGAGAAGAAGTAAAACTTATTTACTCTCACTCCCAACATATTATTTTTTACAGTGCAGTTGCGTTCCCCTGATTATGGCTAGTATTATATACGGCTGCAACAAATGTGTACCATGAATGTACAATTACATGAACATATTAGGATTATGATTACCTTCACTATTTTGCAAGTGAGATCCAAAGTCTGTGAAAAATCTGACAGGATCCGAAATATTCTTGTTTTCTGTTTGCCTATTTTTCACACTGGGGCTGCCTTTTCCAAGTTGTTTTTAGCATTTTACAGGAGAAAATGTCCTTCTTCTCTAGTGACTCTCATACTTTTTCATTAAGAATGCTGTGATATCACCTGCCTTAACTCTATGTGTGAGTAGAATGTTTGTTTTAATGCACTCTTTGTCCTATCGTGAATGCAAACACACATGTTGGAGCTTAAACAAAGCTTGGGTTGCCAGGGCGACAGTGACATGTGAGATCATTGTTGTTTTTTTTTTTTTTTTTATCACACTCAGCCTCACATGCAGACCGCCCACACAAAATGCTCAGTTAAAGTCCTGTATAAGCTCAAAGCACATGGTCACAGCAGCACCCTGTTTGTGTGAAGAGAGGGTCATCGTGGAGGGTAAGACCACTTCCTGGCTGACAGGAAATTCAACTTCCTGTCTCGATTAATGGGAGACTGCCACAGGGGAACTGAGGGGCCTTGTACACAGAGGGTTTATTTGAGGTTCACATGAAAAAGGGCTTTGGGAAAAAAAGAGTTGTGGGACCAGCCAGTAAACCTACAGTACAATGTTGGGATGTTTTAGGCTGAGTCAGTATTTGAAACATCAATATGAGCAAACTGAATCAACATAATTATGCTCAGTGGTCAAATTCCATATACAACCTATCATGGTGCTCTTGAGCAAGAAGCTTCCAAAGGCTTGTCTACCTCACCACTTCTACACCTGCTTGCTTTCTCTTCTTCTGCTTGTCCATGTTACTCATCTTTACATCCTTCTAATTGGCATTGTCAAAAATGGTTCTGTACCAAAATCATTGTCTTAATATTATTATGGGGGTATTGACTTCATCTCAGACCTGCTCTGAAATGCAAAATTGTGTGTGCCTGAGAATACTTTTGCCATTGAGCTACAAAAACTTGAATTAACCATTAATAACTTACTGAGGTTTACTTGTATGCTTTTTGGAATAATTTTAAATAGTTCCATCTCACATATACTTTTGCACAATGTTGACTATTATTTGTCCCCAAGCTCTTATAGACATATATTGGAGCAGTATATATAAAGGTCGTAAAGCGTTCCCTGGCTTCATTCACCCACCAGGAGTCATCTGAGTGCACAGTGTAAACAGAGAAACTGAGAGAGTGCAGGAATGCAGCGTGTGACAGCAGCTCTGCTGTGGCTCACTAATGAGACATGGACCTGTTACAGAGCAGGCAGCGGCGTCCGCACAAGGGGCTGCGCCTGCCAAAGGCTGCACGGTGCGTTCCAATGATGAAGAGTGTGTGAGACTATGTGCAGGGGGTAGGAAGTGAGAGGGGGGGCTAACAGCAGAATAGCTTTTAAAGATTTCATGTTCTGCTCCAGCCCCCACAGTTTGCAGATACTAGTTGCTGTTGCCAAGGTGACTTGACAGAGAATGAGAAGTATCTGGCTGTGTTGTCTTGTTCTTGTGCAAGAAGCTTCAGAAGCTAGAGGCATAGATAAGATGATTTCAGTCCCTCCTTCACAGAACAAAAGCTCTACGCATGATACGCTGCCTTAAATACCTCAGGACACTCCTGGCTGCTGTTCTTTAGAAGGCTGTCTAACTATGTGAGACATGCTGCAGGCTAATGAAAAAAAAACACACAGGCTTCTATATCTCTAACAATACATTAATCTGTAGATTCAAAGATACGGAGGCAAAGCTTTACAGTCAAGAGGAAAAAACTCTTATGTTTATTAGCCATGAATTTCACATTGTGAAAAAATGCATGTACAAAATAATGCCATACAATTAGAAAATAAAGTTTCACATGACGAAAATAATAAAAACCAATGCACACAGACAGCATTGTCTAAACTGGCATTGATATGAAGCAGTTTAAAGTACCAGCAACAGGAAAAAGGGAGGATCAGGGTAAATTTTGAAAACTAGAAGCAAATTGAAGAGGCATTCACTTATGTTGCCAAGGAAACGTAACTTCTGTGGGGAGAAATGCTCCCATCTGATTGGTTGTGCTCAGTGCAAGGAGCAGAAGCTGAGGAGGTCATTGTGGCAAAAGGTCTGCCTCAGGAGCTTTTAAGAGTTTTTTAAGCTTATAGAAGGCAGAGACACAGCTCTGACTTGCATCACAAAGACATAAGAAAGACAATTTATCAAATTTACCAAATTCTGTTATTCATCATTGTTCAGTAAACATGAAAGAGACAGACAGCAACACTAAAACACTGATTTCAGAACATGTTTAAGACATTGTTTCATTTTTGGTCTCAAGAAACATTTTTTTTTCCTATGCCTATTTTTAGAGACGTCATGGTGAAAAGCACTGCGGTGTCTGCCCTTATCAACTGAATTTCACACTAATGTTAAAGAAAACTGCATGTTAACTGTGCTCTGCCATGTCAGAGAGTATCCAGCTGTGTTGAGTCCTTCTGAGTCATCGCTCTCACAATGTCGAGATGGTAAGGCGTGGTGGACTCTCTGTAGCTAGTCTGTTTCTAACACTGTTTTGTGTGAGCAGTGACCTCATGTTTCAAACACTGTTAATAACCAGAGACTCTCTTTCTCTAACTAACTCAAAATCTGGACGTCACCTGTGTCCTTAAATGTTATTTCAGGCAGGAAAGACTGAAATGTGCAAATGCAGCCGTACTGAAAAATCTTATCATGCATGACATCCTCCAACAGCACATTCATTTACATATGAATGCAGGCAAAGAAGAAATAAATTAGAACAGAATAACTACAGTAATGTAATATAAATTAATTAAGAAAAGTACATTGAAAGAAAATGTAACTGATTCATTCTCAGTTTTAAAGAATGTTTTTTGTAACCACAGAATAAAATTCATGCCAGTTTTCGTAACAATGAGTGGACATGCTTGAGTTAAAAGTCCAGCATGACCCACTGTTAACAGAATTGTTCAACATGTAGTTTTACTGCAGTATCTTAAATCCAGACATGCCACGTTGTGCAGTCTGCGCATTAAAACAGCGCTCTACAGGCATTTAAACTGAGCCGCGAAACAGCAAGTAAGTGAAAGGTTATGACCCCGAGGCACCTCAACCCAGGGGGCAGCGTGACACCCCTCCCCTCCACTCAGCTGGTATAGGTGCGCCGATACCAAAGCATCATGGGAGGAACACAATAACAGGCCTGCCCCAGTGCAGGACAAAACCAAACATGATACAAGGGAGCTTATTAGAAGACGTAAAGTAGAAGATCCTTCATTGTGCTTTTGAGAAGTCATTTGGACTTTAAATTGTAGCACATAATCAGTCCTGTTACAGTCCTTCATGCGATACACTGAAGAAACAAAATCATACATATTGTCTTTTTTACAATACAAGTCTGACATGGATTTTAAAGGTATGCAGCAAGCTTTGAGCACAGTTTGTTTCTGTGGCTGTATGACAAGTCTCTCAGAGATGATGGATAGTATCAGTTCTGCAAAGTGTCCATTCAGTCACACACAATTCTGTTTGTGAATTGTCAGAACATGACGAGAATCAGTGCAGACCTCTGTACAGCACATCGCAGCTCAGGAATAAAACATGACTCTCTCTTCACAGTCCAGTGGATGATCTATCAGTAATCTGTGGAAGAGAGAAGAAGAACATTTTACATTGCATTTTTGGTTTGGCTTTAAGAAAGCAGAAATCAACTTTGGTGTTTTTTCAACATTATGTATTTATGCTTTTTGCCCTTTAGAAATATAATTAACTGATAAGTAGATTTTCCTATGTTTCCAGAGACTAAATGTCAGCATTGAAAAAAGAAAATCTAGGAAGAATTCTCAGACAAGTCGGAATTGTTCCCTTGGGAAATTTTTTCTCCGTCTGTGAGGTCTAACATGCTTCCTTCCTCTCACTACTCCACAGCCACCCTCTTTCTATTCAACTCTGCAATTTTCCCAGAAATGTCTACATCTACAAAAACTACAGAATCTAAACACATTAGCTATTTAGCACTGATTGCATTTTTTTTTATTTCTGCACACCAAGAAATTTACAAAGTCAAAGAATAACTGCAAATATCATGGTTATGTCTATGAGCTCATGCATCACAGTGAGGTCCATGTGCAGTATACACAAATTCTGTGTCTGTAAGCCTATAATCTGGGATGGATATTTGCCAACTGCCTGCTCATGCTTTCGAATGTGTCTGGAGTATTTAACATGAGGAGAACTAGAGTTAGAAATGTTTCACAAGCAGACATCCCACAAGAAAATAAATCTTCAACTGCCCAACTTCTGAAGGATCTTGTCTGTAAAAGTCACAAAGGACAGACTGTGGTTCCACTTCCACTCGCTTTCCTCACTGTCACATTTACTTGCAACTGAAGATGAAAAGTTTCCAACACCACAGGAGTCACTGGGCCACTCGCTCACTCCAGCCTAAAAGACCATAACCTCATCAAAGAGAGGTGACACAGAGTTGATTAGCCTTGCCTGGATGTTGTAGCCTGCTGCTGTGTGGCTTGTCTAATTGGCAAAGCCCCTCTCCCTTCTAGAGAGATTTCCCCCGCAGGAGCAATAAAAGTATCCTATTCTCTTTCAATTAGCCTCTGTGTCCTTCGGCCCATCCCCACAGCCATAACTCACTTAACTAAAGCAAGGAACCCATCAATCCCAACAAAGCCCCTTCTCTCTCTCACCCGAACCAGAGAAAACTCCAAACATCCTGTCAGCTAATGCTTTAAACAGAACATGCAAAAGTGTTGAGATAAATCAGTGAATCTTTTGGTTTTTGGAGACCATCTTGTTACAAAACGAGACTGTTTAAAGTATACACAAAAAGTAATCAATACTAAAACAAGATACCCCTTTGAACAAGCATCACTTGAACAAAGTAGACAAAACTGTTTTTTTTTCTGTATATAGAAGAGTCTTTGATCTGTAGAATAGGTAAATCACGTGGCAATATCACAAGCTACTATTATTTCTGGTGAAAATTGCTTAAAGCCAAGATATTTTTTATAGATTTTGGAGCTGAGTTTGAAATTTCAGTATTGAGCACTACAACATTTTCTGTTCAAGCATTTCTTCCCTTTTTGCGGAATTTTCAGATGCTTGAACTCCATATTCAGTTAATGCCTTCCAGAAAGTCTGTTCTACTAAACAAGGAGCTTCATAAAACGTAGAGTTATCAAATCAATGCATGTCTTTTGGGCGAAGGTTCAAGAATTGATCCTCCCACAGAAACAACAACATTGATCTGACAAAAGAGCACCTTACAGCATTTCAGAATGAGAAAATGACCCACCTCATAAGTTTCTGGATTGTTCATCTTAAGCTGGCAGATGTTTCCAGGTACTGACAAAAGCCGTTGGAATAAGCGAGTATGGCACTGTTGTTATGCTGTTCCATGCATCCAGTGTTGGGTCGTAGCAGTCCAGAGTTTTACATCGCTGTGTCCCGAAGTACCCCCCCACTACATACAGTTTGTTTCCTGATGCAACAGCCTGGCAGCTCATGCGCTTGGCCGTCACGTCTCCAACTTTAGTCCACTGGTAGCTCTCACTGCTAAACTTGTACGCAGAACAAGCAGAGAACTCAGTGTCACCTCCCATGACAAAAATCTGATTTCCTAACACTGCAGCGGCTGTGTATCGCCAGGGCTGGGGACACGAGGCAGGGACAGTCCATCGGTTCTCCTGTGGGTCATAGCACTGCACTTTCGGAAGCTTGTCGTGAGTAACACTAGTGCCGCCAAACGCAAACAGCTTCAGCTTCACACTGACTACTGCTGCGTTGCTCACACCCTCTCGGAGTGGAGCCACCATAGTCCATTTGTTTGCTACTGGATCGTATTGTTCCACTTGTTTGAGAGACACTGACGGAGAAGCAGGGAGACAGCCGGTTGCTGCAGTATGACCTCCGACCACATAGAGGCAGTGTTTCAATTCTGCAGATCCGTGACCAAACCTGGCGATGAGCATTGGCGCCGCTTTGGACCATTCCTCATGAACAGTATCGTACACCCACACGTCTTTGGATACACCGTTCTCCGAACCTCTTCCACCAGTGATGTACACTTTACAACCAATGGCGCATGCACTGAACTCTTTTCTTGGGCTTGGAATATCTGCTTTCGGGATTATCTCTTTGGCCTTCTGATCAACTAGGTACAACTTATCACACATAAATGTTTGTCCTCCCAAAAGGAACAAGGCGTGACTGGTTTTTCTGGGTCGTGCACATGGGCTATTGACAACACCATCATTTTGTAAGATTTTCAGCTTGCAACGAATAGCCTCATCCACCAAATCTTTGCTCTTTGTCTGAGCATTGATCAACTCCTCTGTGGAAACATTCTCCATTAGAAATATAGCAGGCAGCAGAGCAAGTCTCACTGTTCTAAGGAGGTCTGGAAGGTGGCTGTGCCTGTTTTCTAAGTCATAGTTGACCCAGTTGAGGGCAGCTTCGTAAACTAGTTTCTCGTCCTCGGTCTCCAGTTCTTCGTGGGACAAAAGCTGAACAACCATGTCTTTGGGCAGCTGGAGAAAATCCTCAGTCTTGCAGATGGCAGGGAAGTTGCTGAGACACATGCCCCAGGACAGTTCTGACAGCTTGGTGCACTGGTGAGCATCCGATAACAACAGCATACCTAAACAATTTGATGGATGAAGATTTCTCTCAAGGAATTCTGCACATGCGTCACGGATGTCTTGAAACTCCAACATGTCCCCTGCCTCAAGCAATGACTCTGCATTCTCCTCATTGATGACGACCCGAGATGAGTAGGCGTAGTCCAGCAAAAGCTCCAGCACCTCTGGGTGGATGGAGTCATGGAAGTCCACCTCGCTGGCTTGGCTTTCCCGAAGACCACCGCTGAACATAGCCTCAAAGTAGCGGCTACAGGCGGCTAGCACGGCCCGGTGACATGGGAAGGACCGACTGCCAGCGTGAAGGAGGACATCTGTGAAGAGCCGCTGCTGCCTCAGCGAGTTGAGGTGCATCAGGACACTGTCGGCGTAGGACGACTTGTGGAACAGGTAGATGTTCATTGAGCCGGTGCTGGCCCGGGATTTGCGATTCTCATGGACGCACACGGACATTTTCATTGAATCCTGGGGAAATAAAAAGGTCAAAGTGAGTCCAATTACTTTAATAATAAAATCATAATTCTGGTAATAGTTTTGATACCAGATTCATTAATTTTAGTAACTTTAATTTATCTATTATTGACTAATAGGTAAACCAGTGACTGATGACTAATTGATTATTATTAGTTGTGTTAATATCATCTTGTGGTGGAAGGTAAAAATGATGCTCAATACTAGAACATGTGTAGTTTGTACCAACAAACAAAAGCACAGATTAGACTGAACCAAAATGTGAGTATATCTATCGTGAAGAACAAACCACGCCCACAAAACTGCAAAGCCCCAGGGGTGTTTCTGTAGAGTTAATATCTGTATTTGGACTCACAGTATGACATATTTACTTACAATATATAATCCTTATATTTATTTAAACATCTATGATGGAATAACTAATCACATTATCAAATTAGCTAATTGCAATATATACCGTAATTATTTTATTGTGAGTATGTTTGTTATCATAAAAAAAGTTGTATTGACATTGTTAGTGAGCATAATTTACAAACTCAGTAACAATTAGGCTTAATCCTGATAAAAAAATTAAAACTATGATACAACTACTAAAATAAATGCATGTAAATAATATATTTAAAAAGGCTTTAAATAAAATATTTACAAAAATATCAACAGTGTAAAATTATAGACCAAATACATGAAGTGTTGTTGTAAAACATGAACTATCAGCTTCCTATTTGTCGTATAATTTTGAGAACTTTTGAGCACTGACATGAAAATGTTATTTTCATTGTTGACTTTGATGGCAATGGCCCCAGTAAGTCCTTCTGATAACCATGAATAACTTCAAAGTACACTTAACTCTTCTTATCTAATCATATTCCACAAACAATACTAACACATCATACGCCAGTATTTAGAAATAAACCCAGTAATTACATGTTTCCAGACAACTTAAGCCAGGAATTTATGAAGGTCAGGTAGATAATAATGCCTGTCTCCTTCCTGTGAGAGAAAAGGCCACTTTCCCACTTTCATCTTTGAAAAGTGCTTTTGAAACTTAGAAAGCTAATTTGCAAGTAAAAGTTCCTTGCAGAGTTCAGTAAAAATGACAGACAAGAGATTCCCTGCAACCTCGTCTTAAAAAAGCGGCACAAATTTATTCTTTTAGTCTTCAGAAGTTTTGACTGTCCTTGTTCTGTCTTCACTGGGAACTGACTTTCATTTCATACTATTTCAAGATGTCAACTACAGCCTGCACTCAATTTCCAGACCTGCACAGTCCCCATCTGGTCTATAAAGAACCCTTGCTGTTCTGTGTCTACTTCAAAGTCTCTTCGACAAAGATAACCTGAGCATTTCAAGCTTCTAAATTGAATTTCCGCAACACAGATGTAATTAATATTTGCATCAACAATACAGAAATCCCCACAGACCACAGTCAGTTTTTCTATCCCTCCCTTTCTCTGCAGGTTTCAAACACAGTGAGCAAACCGCTTCCTGCAGGACTTAAAGGCTTTGAGGGAGAAGACGGCACTACAAAGAAAAATAAAGTCAGTCTATATTTGAAAATACAAAAGGGAAACTCAGAAGTGAATTCCATTGTTATTTCTAGGTTTAAAAACAGCTTAAAGCACAAAATAACATTGCACAAGCACAACTGATAAGGACATAATACTTCAACTCTTCATAACCTTTACTAATATTTCTCTCACCTTGCAACTGTGCAACTATAACACTGCTTATTATGATATCATCTTCTCTTAGAACATCCCATATTTGATTAAAAGTCAATGCACAGATTTGACAGTTAGTTTTGTGAAATTGTACATAGATTTTTGGTGAAGCAGAACATGCTCAAATGTTACTCTGGAGATAAGGACTATTTCCATCTGTGTCTGATCCAGTTAGTTACTTCTTTATAAATGTGTTGCGCAATGGACAAGTAGGAATTGTCTGTTTATTTAAAAATAAATGTGATTTTTTGTAAAGGTCATATTGAGTTCGGTTTCTACTTGATGTTGAAGCCGCTCAAACACAGAGGATCCAGGGACATCAGTGTGGATGACACAACCTGCTGCATCTGTTTGCATAATGTATTCAAACTGCCTGCCATGCATTCCAAACTCAAGCCTACGTTAAGGGGAATCTGTGTCGAAACTAACAAAAGATTCTTTACATTCTTATTCTCACACTTATTTTAAGAATAAGAATGGAACTTATAGTTACATTTCTATTCACTAATTTATCATTATTTTTGACACATTGGGAAAGTGAATTTTTGATGCACATAGATGAAAAAGTAAATGAATCTACCTGAAGTAGTATTTAACATTTCAGTGCTCAAGAATTAGTGTTGATTTGCTAAGAAAGTGCAAGCCTACATGCTGTATACTAGATTGTTAATCAGAAATGAATTTATCAGACACGGCTAAACTTTAAAAGATAATCATTCAATGCTTTTCAATAAATTGTTATAATAATTAGTTGTTATTTATTTAAAGATCCAGAACCAACGGTCTTGGTGTAACCAGATTTATCACATTCCAGCAATGACAAAACGGTTAAATCACCTCTGCAGCCTCTGGCTTTGCTTTAATGAGAATCTCCAAACCGGCTTTCTCACCTGCAGCTCCACACACATTTAACTGCACTCAGAGGTGCTTAAAATAAGAAAAGGTTATGTGTCTGTGAGTCAGACTTTACTAACCATGTTAGTGTATTGATTTTATAAAAGTTTATAACTCTTAACACATGTTTCTTCCTCCTCACTCTTACAAAGATGTTGTAAACACCGGACACAATATAAGATAAAGGGGAACATGATTTATTTAATCTGGATCGCTGCCGTCAACAACAGCAGTAATGATGTAAATATCCGGGGATTAGATGCACTGGCATGAAATCTCTTCTGACCATCAGGGAAGCAACACAAGTTTTGTGTTTCAAAACTTTGTGGACTTGAAACATTTGGACAATTATCTTTTGTAGCTGCGTGAACAAAACTTCCTCACTCCATCTTTCTGTGACTGAAAGTTCTGAATGATGCTAATGCTGCAGATATTATAATTGAAGATGCACTTTTCTGCTAAACAATTGCCAAGAGCAGAATAATTTCTATGACTGAAAATATTAACAAGTACATGAAACAGGAACAGAAGTGAATGATGTAAAAATAAATGTGTTAACTAGTTGAACCTTAACACAGATAATTGCAGGCACACTTAGCACATTCCTGAAGCATAGTTTAAACTTTATCTGAATATTTTTATTATGAAAAAGCAAATGTAGAAATTACTTTAGACTACCAGATGTAGGAGCTTATTAAAAAAGTATAGCCTTTTGTTTTTGTGCATCTAAAAGCAGTTTTCTATGTCAGAAAACATTACCAATCCTAAAGTTGGTCCTTATATCCAAAACACACACACTGTATAAAACTCTGTGTTGTCCGTCTGTGTTTAATCTGAGGTCTGGATGTAATCTGCTCAAAATCATTGCCAGGTGTCAACTCTGAAGTTCAAAAGTAAACAGCAGCACACACACACCACAGCCTCCATCACACAAGCTCTGCTCTGCGTGGAAACAAAGGGACAAATGAGGACCAGGAGGACTTTTGTCAACATCTGCATCAGTCTTGGTCAAATTCAAGACAAACACACAAAACCAGCCTCTCCAATGTGAGCTGTGTAAGCCACTGACTGTCTATTTATAAGGCTGAGAAAAGCTTGTCACACCTGATGTCACCCTTAAACCATTTAAAGCATCTTAAGCATGTCAACGTACAAGTGGAGAGGCTTGTAGGAAAACAGAAGAGATGTAGAAGAAATTATGGAACACTGGCATTAAAATCTGATGAATATCCAGGCTGTCTGTCACTAAACAATAGCATAAACATGAACGCGCATAGGCAAAGATACTACAGCATAGTTACCTCTTTGTGTGAACTGAAGAGTTCAACTGAGTCCGCAGTCCCCCTCGAACATGCCAGTTGTGAAAGAGCCACGATGTAAGCGCGGCGCACGGGAGTCGGACAACTCCTCGCCGCGAAATGACCAATCCAGTTCCTCCAGAATCTTTCCTTTCCTTTGCAGCAGACCTCTCAGTATGCGAGGAGGTGTCTGTCGCCTATGTGAGCGTCTATGGCAAAGGCTGCACACAGAAGAATCTAACATAAACAGAGATAGAGATGTCTTGCTTCTCGCTGAGCAGAGCTGGCTGTGGGAGTGCTCGTGCTGCGCGCTGAGTCCAAACTGCGAGAGAGAGCGAGCGCGAGCTGGGTGTGTTTACAGCCAAGAGGAGGAGGAGGAGCCCCGGACTGTCACCTAGCACAGGAAATTAGAGAGTGAGAAGAGAGAGAGAGAGAGAGACAGACAGAGAGAGAGAGAGAGAGAGAGAGAGAGAGAGAGAGAGAGAGAGAGAGAGAGAGAGAGAAGAGAAAAAGAGAGAGTGAGAAAACAGAGAGAGATTCACAACAAATGAAAGTAATTGAATTAATGGATGTGTTAAAGGAGACATGAAGTTGCGTTGTGTAGATCAGTTATTTTCGTTTTGGTTAGGTGTAAAACATCATTTTGTTACAACAAGCAGCAGGTTTGACCCAAATGTACGGTTTTAAACAGTTGTCCTACAAGCAATCAGTTTTTTCCCATAATAATGATAATAATCATAATGCGTAATAATACTACTACTACTACTACTACTACTACTACTACTACTACTATACTACTAATAATAATAATAATAATAATAATAATAATAATAATAATAATAATAATATAATAATATCATTATCATTATTAATATTATTACTATTATTATTATTGTTATTATTATTATTAATGTTATTAATATTATTAATATTATTATTAATACTACTACTACTATTATAAGTAAATACAGACAATTGACTAATGACTCATGCATCAGAACAACACAAGATTAATCAAATCAAAAACAACTGTGAGTAAACTAATAATGAGAGAACAGTATTATTATAACATGGTTATCGCACATCCCCTTCAATGTCTGAAAAGGCAAAAAACAAAACAAAAACTAAGACTTAACATGTCACTCTGACTTTAACATCATGTTAAAGTTAGGCCGCTATAGTAAACGCAGAACAAGAGTGACATCTGGTGGACGCCGTGAGAACAAAGTTAAACTCCTTACACAAACACACGTCACTCAAAACTTTCTACTGGAAAAGCATGAGGAGAAGGTGAAAGGAGGGGGTAAAAGCAGAGAGCAGCAGTGTGTTTGTGATTAGCACACAGTTTTGATTGGACACACATCATTGCTGATGTCACATAAAGTCTGGACATTATTCTGGCCTTTGCAGTGAAGACACAGGAGGCTTGTGACAAATTTGACCTGAAACTAGTTGGTTTGCTGAGTTCGTACAGTAGGCAATGCTATTGAGTGCAGTAAAAAATTTAAAACTGGGTCACTATTTTAAATTCTTGAGATAAAACACTGGACATGATGAGGCATGGACAAAATCAAACAGGCCATCATAAGCACTAAAAAGCGATAAAAATAATATAAACTACGATTTGTTTTTAGAGCTTGGCACTATAGGCTCTTCACAATGAGTAGCATAGCAATAACACATAATAGGCCCGACTTTGCCCACTTGATAAATCATATCTTGACTGGGATTGATAATTGCTATGGCAACAGAGCCAAGTAAGTCTACACACAAAAAAAGTAGAAGTAGAATACTATGTGTATATACATAATAATATTATTATAGGCATAAATCAAACATTTTATGCAACGTATGAATAAAAAGATAGATGTTTTGTGTGTATATTTCCTCTGTCATACATTCTCAAAAATAGCCATGTAAATATATAAACCATTATAATGAATAAAGGCATAATATACATGTTGTATTTATTGTGTAATTGACTGATTGTTTGTAAAGTCTTATAATATCTTGTGGTTGATTCAATTAAAAAGATTGGACCAACAAAAACGTTTTAAAATGTTTTTGCACAATGCCGCCAAACTGAGAGCACTAAATGTGTTATGTCTTTGAATGATAAGCACCACTGTCCCAACCTCTTATTTTCCAAAGACATAATATCATCTTATCAGCTGTAAGGCCTGCTGGAAATTGGCACTGTTAAGTTTATTTCATCCGTGTTGTGTCAGTCAATGGAGGATATGTCTCTCTCCATAAATTGGACCAAGCATTGGCACACACTTTCCAAGAAACTATAATGACCTCTTGGCAAGGCTACACCACATAAATAAAAGACAACAAAAGGACTTTAAAAAAAGCATGTTTTTGTATTTGTTGCACGGAATAAAAAAATATATAGGCTGTATTTTTTTTCTTTGCACTTGTTTGCTTAGCCAAAAATGATGTGATTTGGTCTGAAACTGTATTTTTTCACATTATAGAACAAAACATATTTAAATTATCCCCATTAAGAATATTCCAAAGTACACCTTAACCTTTCTATTCTTTATTAAATCATGTAGTTGAGTTTTCACCTTCTGGAAGTTATACAATGTCATTTTAATTTTGACCATAAGCATATTAGTACAATCTGCAAGGGAACATTGAACCTGTTGGTCCTGCCCCACTCAGACTGGTATTTCTGTTCTGTTCTCCAGAGTTAATCAATAGGCAAGCTTTTAAGTAATGCCTTAACCATAGTTTTAAAAAGATCAGAAACAAATTCCTTGGTTTTCTCTGTCTGTAAGTAGACTTGTTTTAAAGGAGATCTATTATGTCAAATTCACTTTTCTAAGTTCTTAACCTCGATGGCCTTCCTTCATTAGTTTACTCAAAGTTATATTTGAATTGATTCATGCATGTTGAAGTAATCTTGTATTTTTCTTTAGCTGGAGCTCAAGTGCTCAGAAATCCTCATTCTCACCTACCACCTATCCCCTCCCACTTGTCTGTATTTATTGTTATAATTCAAAAGATTAATACTCAAAGTGAAGTGTGCATGGTTCAATACTGTTCCATAGCCATTTTCCAACAATAAAAAATAATTTTTAAAAATCTGTTGTTTTTTACAGTTACATTTTAAAATGAGGAGGCGGGGCTTATCAGTTCTGCAGTTTTGAACAGGAAGTCACTAGAGCTGTTCCTATTTTTAAGTTGTTTTAGATCAACTTTGTGTTTACAATGAATAAAAGGTAAATTACTGATCTGCATATGTTGTAGTTTCTTGCTAAATATTTTAAAAAACACAATAGGTCCCCTTTAATGAAGTTGATTCGCAATTTAAAATGCCCAACATAACACAGAGATGCCCAAATATCAGAGATGCGAACTTGAAACTTGAAACTAAAACAATTGTAAAATGTTGAATAGAAACCATAGTGTATATATATTAAGCAGTATTGGAAAAAATTTAGCCTAATAAAAAGCTCAAATAACAGGTGCAGGGTAAGACATTTGTACCATTACATGGAGAGAAAAACATATTCCATAATCAGTGTTGGGAGTCCACTTTTTCAGTAACTAAGTAGTGTAACTCATTACTTATAAACAATGTTGATAATATATTACTAGTTACAATCTGAGTAACTCAAGTTACTTTCATAAAAATTAATTGCTTTTATATTCTATTGAAAACGACTCTTCAGGACCAAAACACCACTAATACTGTCTATTGGCTTAAAAGTGAATCAGATATAAGGAGGAAAATGTGTTGTGACATCACATTTCCATAAATTAACCATGAATCAAGTGTAAATGTAACATGATTAGTATTGTACAATGTCTTTACAAATGTGATTAGCTCAAAGTAACTCATAGTATGTAACTAAACATTTTGAGACAATAATATTGTAATGCTAATGTATTACATTTTTCTCCCTGTAACTAGTAATATATAATGTATTACAATTTTAGAGTAACTTACCCAACACTCTGCATAATAACTATTTGCACACCACTAACCACTAACATGAAAGTTGGTTACACTTTTCCAATGATAATTTTCACGTGTGATTGGCTGTTGTTCCTTTAAGTGGGTGTGTTTTGTGACTTCCGCATTGGAAGTCCCGCCCACTTGTCTTTTGATTCCAGAGTTTGCGCTTGGTCTTGTGACTCTGGTGATTTCCTGCAACATGTCTTCTTCTCTCCAGTTCATAGCTCTTCTGCTGTGTTTTTATTCTTGTCAAGGGCTCCAATCCAATTATTTTGAAGATGAGACGGAATTCCTTGACGCAAACTCGAAGTACGGTCCTCTCTGGCCTCTCCCGCAAAGTATAAATTTGTCAGATGTTTCGTTCATGTTGAGCGGTGTCAGCTTTCGGATTGTGGACGCAAAGAATCATCAGCTGGATCAAGTTGTGGTCTTCTGCAAAATGCCTACAGAAGGTGCGTAGAGTCAACATGAGCCTGTTTCTGTGTGTGATTTGACTTTGAATGACATTTATGAGTGTGATTTGGGCGCAGATATTTTGACTACATCTTTGGAGGCGCTCATAAGAAACATTGGGCAGGTAAAGGCAGGCGCACAGGAGCTTCAACAGGAGCCTCGAAGTTCAGGAGCTGCAGGTGCTGATCACATCTCCTGACTCTGAGTGTGATTCGTACCCCAGTGTGTCCTCAGACGAGTCATGTGAGTGCACTTTCCTCATTCTTATCTGTTGTTGCTCAGCGGGTTTTACTGCTTCAATTAACACATAACAGATGATCTCTACAGAATAGCCAGTTCAAGTAGTGATTAACTGTATTCAGTATCGCTAACAAGGTTAACTCATCATTAGGCCAATAGCGTCTTAACTTAGAAAGTCAGTGCCAAAGAAACAGATAGCAAAATTATTGTCAATAGGGCTGTAGATCTTCTTTAAATCAGTTTATCAGTTGAAGTCTACCAAAAATTGTATTCAATGTTTTATTTATTCTTTGGTGTATTTAATGTAATTGATAAGGATTTTTAAAAACAGCAATTTTTTTAACAATTTGTGCGAAAACTAATAGAAATACCTTTTGTATGTATGACTTGTTTTTTTCCTAAGCTCCCATGCAATTTCATCTTTACAGGCACCGTTTGGGTCAGATAAGTGGTACATCAATGAGATACTCTTTTGCCTACTTTTTTTGATTAACTGATCAACAGAACATGTCATAAGTTGAAGAATTTCCAATAATCAACATAAGCTCTATTGTCTTGTCTATACGATAAGCCTTTTTCCACTGTGGAAACTTTTTTTTAGTTCCAGTCCCCATTTTAGGCGTATTCACACAGAGCAGGAACTAAGGACTGGGGCCACACTTTAGGGACTTTGCTTTATACATTGTTACATTAAGACAAACTTTGATTTAAAGCATAATTCCCAAAATATATTTATTTCTAAATAGTAGCCATTACTAAGAATTACAGTTTGGTTTATTGTTAATTTCAGTTATGTTTAGGCTTTGTTGATCATAGTCTATCTGGAATTGAAAAACTTTTGTTTTCTTAAAAACAGTAAATTACTCATTAAATGACATAAGATGCTAATGCTATAGCTAGTTAGACCCACTTTCAGAAAATGTGCTGTGTGAACACAAACATGTGGACACAGTAGTTCTTCTGACTAAACAGGGACTGGAGAAATGTTGGGACTAGTTTTTTTTTTTTTATAAACTTTATTGAATGCCGTGCCCGTTGGAGGGCATTGGCAATAGATAAAAACATTTCAAATGTTCAGTACTAAAGTTCATACATGGGATTTGTTTGGTCGCTCCATAGTGAGGACTTGAACTCCTCAACCGATGCCGAGCTCCAAAGCCGTGGGACACAATTCAACAATTTGATTGCAAAAAGGATAGGTGAGCGATCAAAGGTGCGTGACGTTGAGTATATCAGTTCCGGCAATTCCAACCTTTGTCTCCGCAGGTTTATGCTGGATGTACGAAGCTTAGGACAGAACTGGAAAAGAGCTCTTGGCACTAATAAATTAAGCAATTTTTAGCCATAACAAGCAAGTGAGAAGTTTCTACGATGTTTGAGTGGCACAAGTCTTAAATCTGCATAGTCTGAATCATTTAAAGTTTTTGTATAATTGTATCCCGAAATGATTCGTATAGCCCGTCTCTGCAGCTTTTCCAGGACTGCAGTTTG
Source organism: Mugilogobius chulae (assembly GCA_038363315.1). Lineage (NCBI taxonomy): Eukaryota > Metazoa > Chordata > Actinopteri > Gobiiformes > Gobiidae > Mugilogobius > Mugilogobius chulae. Next base: position 22,236,437 of record CM076409.1, read on the forward strand.
AGAGACAGTCAGTGATGACCATGATGGAGCAGCATATTCAAAATGTGGACTATATATGATTTGTAGATTTTAACTAGCAACTCTTTGTCTTGAACATATAAAGATAGTCTGCGGAGTCTGTTATATGTTTAGTATATGTTCTACTACTCTATCTTTATATGTTCTACTATCTATATACTACTCTACTCTTTACTATACTACTCTTTATACTACTTGGTACTTTCATGAACGAAAATGCCTTATGTAATTAAAATACATCCATACTATCTGTGCTTGCAGATGAACTGACTGTGAATGAGCCTGTTGCTGTGCTAAAAGCACCAAAGGTCTGGGGAGCCTTGCATGGTAAGACTCAAATAGACATTACTGTTGCAGATGTGTCATGAACTTGTCCTGCAGCTAAAACTGTTATATATATTTTTTCAGGTTTAGAAACATTCAGCCAGTTGGTGTATAAAGATGAGTTTGGAAGTGTAAGAGAGCATTAAACAAAACCAAACGTTATTCTTTTCATGTCATGTCACATCCTTTTTTTTTCTTGTGTTTGTTAGAGGAATATCAATAAGACTAGTGTCAGTGATTTCCCCAGATTTGCACACAGAGGAATCTTGCTGGACACTTCACGACACTTTCTACCAATTAAAGTCATCTTGGCGAACCTGGTAAACAAAAGATTTTACTTGTGCAAATATTCCTTTTTGCACTTCATAAACCTGATTATCTTACTTTTAGGAAACAATGGCAATGAACAAATTCAATGTCTTTCACTGGCACATTGTGGATGACCCATCTTTCCCCTACATAAGCAAGACCTTCCCACAACTAAGCCAGAAGGTTTGTTACATTAATTCCAATTGACATGGACCAATTCAAGTGTTTCCCACTTTACCACTAATGTAAGCTAACGTCTGTTTAGGGTGCTTATCATCCTTACACACACGTGTACACACCAGCTGATGTGAAGATGATCATTGAATTTGCCCGGCTTAGGGGAATTCGCGTCATCCCAGAGTTTGACACTCCAGGGCACACACTTTCTTGGGGAGGAGGTAACTTTAATATAACTGGAAGTATTAATTCTGTATTTCAGACTATTAACAAATGTGTTTTTAGGTCAACCAGATCTTCTGACACCTGTTATTCTGGCTCTTCTCCATCTGGCACCTTTGGCCCAGTCAACCCCATTGTAAACACCACTTATGATTTATGGCACAGTTCTTCAAAGAAATCAGTCTTGTGTTTCCTGACGCCTATGTGCATTTAGGAGGCGATGAGGTGGATTTCACCTGCTGGTGAGACAGATCGCCGTATAAAATAAATAAATTTAATAAAATATGTTTGGTAAACAATATGTTGAACTAACCTGACATTACAGGAAGTCCAATCCAGACATTCAGGCTTTTATGAAGCAGCAAGGTTTTGGAGAAGACTTTACAAAGCTGGAGTCATTTTACATCCAAAGGTTGGTTTGGCACATGAAGCTTTGAAAATGTTGCAATGCTGAAAGCGAAATCCATGTTTGACAGACTCTTAGATATTGTTGGCCAGACCAATAAAGGCTACATGATCTGGCAGGAGGTGTTTGACAATGGTGTGAAGGTACTGTTAATTAAATTTTTTCAGTTAATGTTATCTGTCGGTGTAATTAATGTGAGATTTATTATCATCTCCTAGTTTTGTTCATATTAACTGCTAAATAGCTACAATATTTGCAATAGCATGACTGTAACTGTTCTAGATCAAGCCAGACACTGTAGTGCATGTTTGGAAAGGCAGTGGGGAGCAAGATGAAATGCACAATGTGACAGCGGCTGGATACACCACCATCCTCTCCGCCCCATGGTACTTAGATTACATTAGCTACGGCCAGGACTGGCAGAAGTACTACCTAGTTGAGCCACTAAACTTTGACGGTCAGTTTTGCATATATAACCTTGTATATTTGACAATGAAATAGAAATTTTTTGCTTAGCAGGCTTCCTCTTAGCTGCACAGTCACATGGGGCGGGGTGTCTGGTGCTGTTGTACTTTGGCCTCGTGATTTGTTTAATGCAACATATTTGAACACTATGGGGAAAACACTGTGAGGAATATCTCTAATGACGATGATTATTGATGCCAATAATTGTTTTATGTATTGTGTATGCACAATATAGCTAAATCCAAACACAATTATCCATGTCTGGAAAGGAAACCAACAACAATACCAGAATGAGATGGCGCAAATTACGTCAGCTGGTTACCACACCTTGCTGTCCACTCCATGGTACCTGAACTATATCTCCTATGGCCAGGACTGGCAGGGCCATTACAAGGCTGACCCTCAAGATTTTCAGGGTTGGTTTATTGCTAATGAATAATGCTTATGCAGTAATGCTATCTACTCATATTTGGCCCCTTATAATTTTTACTTACTGCTTTAGTTTTATTTCTGTTTTGTTGCGATTTTCCTTTAATCCCCAGCCTCACTTCTGTGCAAATATGAGTAAGCCTGTTGATCTCTATGATTGTATAATTATTAGTAATTTACAGAATTGTTTTTTTGTTAAACTATAGGAACTGATAAGCAAAAAGAGCTTGTGATTGGTGGAGAAGCTTGTCTGTGGGGCGAGTATGTAGATGGCAGCAACCTAACGCCGAGACTCTGGTATGTTTTGTATTGTATTAAAAACAATATTATGCAGCTTTTATATCTATTCTGTTGATTATTAAACTTTGCATAATTGACTGTAACTACTTTGACTGTAGGCCTCGTGCTAGTGCCGTTGCTGAGCGTCTGTGGAGTGCCAAAGAAGTGAGAGACATGAACGATGCGTACAACAGACTGTCAAGCCATCGCTGTCGAATGGTGGAGTGAGTATTTTAACAGTGCTCTAGCTTTAACAAATACCGACTTGTGCTTTAGTAAAACATGTTTAACATAAATCTTTCATCTCAGGCGTGGAATCCCAGCAGAGCCGCTGTTTACCAGTTACTGCCCTCATGAGTACAAGGGGATCTAAGAAAAGGACAGCTGGATGTAGTAATCTCATCTTAAAGGGAAATGTTTTTTTTTTTTTGTTTTTTACTGATTTCTTTGATTTTTGGAATTATATACAAGGTTGATCATACTGCACTGAATATCTTGCCAGATGAAGAGTTGGCTTCATAGATTTTATAGTTTTTGAGATTCTATGTCAGCTGTACCAAAAGTTGATGATGCTGCCTGAATATCTTGAATTTCTTTATTGCACTTTGTTCTATTTTAAGTTTTTAAGTGTGGGATTTTATAAAATCATTTGCATATACTTAATAAAACATGACAATGACAAAATATGTAGCCTACTGTGTTTACTTTTCGATGAATCAAAACAGACCAGCCACCCGTTTCAGTAAAATGTTCTGATCCTGTGGGTTCATGGCTTCATACGTGTCTAGCTCAAGAGAAAAAGTTGCAGTTCCAGATGTTAGTGAGCGCAGAATCGTTGAGTAGCCCTGTAGAAAAACATTTTTTCAATACTTCCCCTTCTGCATGATTAGGTATAATTTGTACATTTCCCCTTCTGCATGATAACGTCTAATTTGTAACCTACCATCATTTCAGCCAGAGGTACTGTTGCTAGCAGCACTTTGTCGTTTTGACGACTTTGAATGTCACGAACAGTTCCTCTTCTTTGAGCGAGGTCCCCAAGCACAGAGCCCAGGTAGTCCTCCCCTACAGTAACCTCCAGTGACATGACAGGCTCCAGCACCTGTGGCCCTGCAGCTTTCATTGCCTGTGAATAAAAAAAATATATATTGCATTTGTTGTGTTGCATAACACCAGGCTCAGTGCGTCACTCACCTTCTGCACACAACGCGATACACAAGCTGATATCATGGCTGGAGATGTTCCTGGCTCTAAACTGACTCTTTGAATTACAGCAGACACATCTTGCACTGGATAACCAAGAAGGGGACCTGAATGGAATAAACATTTAGTATAATTTTTTCAGTCCTATATTAAATATCAGTTTGCTTTTACCTTGAAGATATGAACTGTTAACTCCATTTTCAAGGGCTTCCTTTAAATCAGAAGAGAGTTGACTGTGTAATTCTTTGTGAATGGTTATTTTACTAGAGCTGTCATCTGTTGGTCTGAGAGTGAGCTCCACTGTTACAACATGTCTTTTGTCTCCTATGGTTCTGTCAAGGGTATCTAGACAACAAACAGTAACACTTACATTATTTACAGAATATATTTGTCTTGCATTGAAAGGTTCAAATTAAAAGCTTTAATATTTTTACTCAACCTGCAGCCTTTGCCTCTTCGGTAATTGTCTCTCTGTAAGCCACTTGTAAAGGGCCAAGGTGAGTTTCAATTCCATACTCCCTTCTTATTCTATCATGAATTATGTCAATATGTAACTCTCCCATCCCACATAAAATGGTCTGCAGATGAAAAAAGGACAATAATTAGCAGAGTGGTAGTGGCAGATGCACCGACTAAGAAAAGCTCAAGTTAATCCTATGATGGTTTTACCTGCCCAGAGTCAGGGTCAACCCGGACTTTTAAACTAGGGTCTTCTCTCTGGAGGCAACTAAGGGCATTCTCCAAATCTTTAAAGGGAACATAATTAGAATTGCATTTAAATACTCAACAACAGATTTATATATTAAAAGATAACCAACTTGATAACAGACCTGCCTGTTTGGCCATGGAAGGTGGTTCAATTGTGCAGAAAAATACAGGGTCAGGCACTTCTACTCCACTTAAGATGACATTTACACTGTGTCCTTTGTTCCCTGCTTTGTTTTGAGCTCTACGAACTGCAGCAGCAGCTGAGGCCTTTGATGCAACAATAGTGTCCCCAGTGACTGTCTAAAGTATAAATTAAAACTCTCAATATGAAGTCTATTTTTGAGAAATAGATAAAAATATTAGCAGGATAAGAAAGAAGAAGTAATACCTGCTTAAGGCCAACAGTCAAAGCAATATTTCCTGCTGTAATTGATGGAATTTCAACATATTGATCAGCAAATGGTACCAGAAGTCGGCTCATCCTCTCACTATTAAAGAAGAATTGAATTAGTAACTTTTTATCTAAGAGGAATAACATTAATATATACCTGCAATCATCTAATGTAAAAATGCTCACATGCTGTTCCTGTTTATGTTGTGAACAGCTGTCTGTGCTTTCAGAGTCCCAGAGTATATTCTGACAAACACCAAAGGACCCCGCTGCTTGTCATGGATAACTTTAAAAGCTAAAGCACACAAGTCATCTTTATACCATTGTCTGTAAAAAGAAAATATACTCAATTTCATTGTAAATCCATAACACTTAACTTTAAGATTTAAAGAATAAACAAAACATTGAAGGTTGTAAACTTCACTCACATAATGTCATGGTGGCGCTGACTAGGATTGGGTAAGTAAGCAATGATTGCATCTAGAAGTGGCTGAACACCTTTGTTTTTCAACGAACTTCCACAGAGAATAGGGACACCTTTACGTGCCAATGTCACTCGCCTCAAAGCTTCTTTAATCTAGAGAATACCACAAGTCACAGCACAGACAAATATATTTGTTTGCACATTTGTGTAGTGTCCAGAACTTACTTTGACAGCGGGAACGGCATACATATTATCACTGAAATCTGTTAGTAACAATTCAGCAAATTCATCATCTAAATCAGCTACCTGTGTATGAAAGAATTCAAATTTAAACAATGACTTAACTCCTGTTATGTTATGTTGTCTGAGCGTGATTCATGTTTACCTGTTCAATTAAGTTACCCCTGGCCTCTTTGGCAGCTTGCACCAGTGCTGGTTCATCTGACTGATCTAAAGGCAAAACTTTAAAACATCGTCCGTCATCGTCATTTGAATTTGTTGTCCACTCTAGTTTCTCATTAGTTAGTAAGTCCACAATGCCTGAAAAGCTCTTCCCACAACCGATTGGGATCTATAAGTGACATGATGACAAAATTAATAAGTAAGAAGTCTATAATATACAGTCAAGTTGATTTCATTAAGCATACCTGTAAGAGGATTGGTGTAGTTTGCATTTTTTCTCTAATACTTTCAAGGCAGAGATCTAAGCTAAAAGACATATGATAGTCAAAAAACATTTAGTATATAGTAGCTGATTTTAATTCATGCTTATTGCCTTTACTTACTTTGCAATAGGTTTATCCATCTTATTCAGGAAACCTATACAAGGAACATGATGTTTCTCTGCTTGTCTCCACACAGTTAGTGTCTGAGCCTGTCGATACAGTGTAAACAATACTCAGTGGTATAAAAGTATAAAAGCAAAAATACTGTCCTGGAGTAAAATTTAAGGTAATTTGTAATAGCATATATTAAGGGATATTTTTCCTTATCTTGAGTTGTTTTTAATATTTTTTCTATACTACTTTATAAAATGTAAACAATTAATTACAACAAAGTCAAATATAATTTTAAACATACTAAAATGTAACAAACCTCAACACCAGCGGAAGCATCAAACACTGCGACTGCACCATCGAGGACACGAAGAGACCTTTCTACTTCCAGTGTAAAGTCAACATGTCCTATAAACACACACAGACATAATTTCCGATTTAGGAGCATTGACTTGGACAGTAATGAAATAATAATACAATACCTGGTGTATCTATGAGATTTATTCTGTGATTTTTCCAGTCAAATGTGACCGCTGCGGACTGAATAGTTATGCCCCGCTCTCGTTCTTGAGCCATGAAATCTGTGACTGTGTCTCCATCGTCTACATCTAAGATTAATATTGGCAAAAATATAATTACAATATGTAGTTTCACATCATCTACCTGTACATGTTAACTGCCTTTACCTCCTAATGCCCTAATATATCCAGAGTAAAACAGCATTCTCTCCGTTGTGGTTGTCTTGCCAGCATCAATATGAGCCATAATGCCAATATTTCTGATCCTGACAAGATAATACACATAGTTATAGCAAGATAATACACATAGTTATAGCAAAAAAAGAGTTAATGGATAGCATTCTTACTTTGATATGTCAGGGGAGACCACAGTTCGCACAGATTTGACATCATCTATCAGAGTAAGTAATAATAATCATAATGATGAATAAAATACAAAGTACATTCATGTATTAGGTGGGGCTGCAATGAGCAATATAAAACTCACATTCATGTTAACAATTAGTTGAACAAATGCCATTACTCACCAGAAAGAAAGCTGTAATTTCTTGTTATAACCAGATAACTCTGCTTCTATGCCGAGGTGCAGCAGTAAAAATATACTTTGCCTATGACACATTATAATAGTCAGCTTAACAATTTAAAACATTGTAGGGTTTGAGTGGACAAACTCTTACCAAAATCATGTCGGAAAAAGTCCAAGTTAACTCTGCCTTCAGCTAGATAATAGACATTTTCTGAAGGAATCACAAAGCGTGGCGAAAATACAAGACAGGTTTATCAACATTAAATAAATACTCTAAAATTATGAAATGCATGTTGCGAATGTCAATGGTCACGTGATCACATGGTCCGTCTTCAAAATACATCCTGCATCATCGATCCACCCTATGGTTCCACACACGCAAAACTATTCAGTAAAAATTAATCGGTTATAGCTATTAGTTTAATTAAACGTTGTATTGATTATTAAAAGTACTCTGATAAAATTGTGCTGCATATATTGTAGTATAATCATTAGTTTTTATTGTATATAATTTGCACCGGGAAACTTCTAACAGCACACAATGACACACTTCCTCCTCTAAAGTGTGGGCTTCGGGAAAAACAACATCTGAACAGCCCAAGCCTCTGAAAACACACACCAAACTTCACCTTTATCCACCAGTGCCACCAAAAACCAAACAACAGGAAGGTGTAACATCAAGATAAATCCAAAATGGTGAGTATGTACCACTCGCTTAGCAACAAGAACAGTATATTGCAGTTAGCATGTAGCTACCGTTTAGCATGGCTCACATGTGCTCCGCTTTATGTCACTTTGTTGATTTTGATACATCTAACAGAAATGTGCTATTATTCATAAATTGCGGTGCGAAAAAATGACCAAACAGATTTAAGTTGTTGTTTTTTCCTTATCAATACTCATGTACGGTTAAAAATGGTGGACGTGTCAGTAGCATAACAAGAGGCATATGTTATCGAGTGATTTCACTATGTTGGTTTATTTATTGATTACTTAATTATATCTGCCTACTACTATGTGTTTGGAAGAGTATATTATTCTCAAGCTCATTCTCATGTTTGCCATAGTCAGAACTAACAGTTAAACATAGAAACTCAACATTTAACTAGCCTCTTAAAAGTTCTTTGGAAAGTACTCTGAAGTGACTGTAAGCTGTTTATTTTCAAATGGTCTACCTTTAGTGCTAGTATTCAGACACTAACACATCTTTTATAAACACACTTTTGTCCTTTAGTTAAGTATTCTCCTGATTTGTAAAGTCTTTAGCACTCACTGACGTTCTACAAATAAACTTGTCATTACAGCCTCAGAACGAGCACATTGAGTTGCACCGTAAACGACACGGGTATCGCCTGGACCATCATGAAAGGAAAAGAAAGAAGGAAAGCCGTGAGGCCCATGAAAGATCTCATAAAGCCAGGAAGCTTATTGGTTTGAAGGCCAAACTCTACCACAAACAGAGACATGCTGAGAAGATCCAAATGAAGAAAACGTAAGCCAATCTAAAGACAAAATCCATTTTTTTCAAATGTTTTAACTTAATCTGCCTAACCTTTATTGGCTTCATATTTTATAGCATCAAAATGCACGAACAGAGGAAGACTAAACAGAAAAATGATGACAAGACTCCAGAAGGAGCAGTGCCAGCCTACCTGCTGGACAGAGAGGGACAATCTCGCGCTAAAGTTCTTTCTAACATGATCAAACAGAAAAGAAAAGAAAAAGCTGTGAGTAGTACTTCACATACTGAGATTGTATAGCAATTGAGTTAAATTAGTTAAATTTAACTCTTGTATTAACCTTTTAGGGCAAATGGGAAGTTCCTTTGCCTAAAGTTCGAGCTCAGGGAGAAACCGAGGTTCTCAAAGTTATCAAAACTGGAAAAAGACAGAAGAAGGCGTGGAAGAGAATGGTCACTAAAGTCTGTTTTGTTGGCGATGGATTCACACGTAAACCACCAAAATATGAACGATTTATCAGACCAATGGTAAAAGTTCTTCTCTTAAACCACAAAATAAAATACATTTGTTAATTGCAATTTATTTATATTTTTAATTTTATCTTTGTTATAGGGTCTGCGCTTTAAAAAGGCTCATGTAACACATCCAGAGCTGAAAGCTACCTTCTGCCTTCCTATACTCGGTGTAAAGAAGAATCCTTCGTCTCCTCTCTACACATCACTGGGAGTCATCACAAAAGGAACAGTCGTAGAGGTCAATGTCAGTGAACTTGGATTAGTAACACAAGGAGGAAAAGTTGTCTGGGGTAAGTTTATTATGTGCATCATCAAATTTCACATTAAAACAAAAGAAAGTTAACAGTACATTAGCTAAATGCAAAACCAAAAAGTAATTAGAATAGGCTTTAATAGTTTTTAACGTTTTTTGTTTTTTCAGGTAAATATGCCCAGGTGACGAATAACCCTGAGAATGATGGCTGCATTAATGCAGTTTGCTGGTATAAGCCTCCTAGCCTCCTCAAAGACTGTAACTTAAACTCTTAAGATTAAATCAGTGCAAGTAAACCTGGAGATCAACTGGTGAGCTACAAACCATGTGTTTTTTTGGTTGAAAGTTTGAAACACACAAATTACTTCGAAGTCATAATAAATGTTTTATAAATATTTCACGCTGGGGTGTTTGTGGTATATAAGAAATTTTGTCGTTTTTTTTTTTTTTTTCTTCATGAGAAGCATGTGAACATAGTAATCTCAGTTTAGCCGTACCGTTTTATAATCCTTGCTTGACATATAGTTGCAAATTATTCATGGTTCAATTAATACCATAAAAATTTTCAATTTATAAACAAAATGTCTATTTGTAATATAAAAACAAGAAATGTTGTTATAGTACACATTTTTATTTTTTTATATACCAAGGCTGTGTCCCAACCTGACAGGGCTTAGTCAGGGCACACATTCATACACACACACACACCAGACTCATACTAGGCAATGTGGGTGAAGTGTCTTGCCTACAGACACGAGCTTCTCGTCTGTTGCCCCACTGTGGCACCTGAGTTCCTCCGCGGACTCCCATTAGAGTAGTGCCCAGGCCATCCTGCTTAGCTTCTGAAATCTGACGCAATCAGGCTTTGGCACGTTGGCCGCCACACATTTTATAAAAAACAAAAAACTTAAGTATTTATTTTGGTTTGTGGACAGCACATTTTATTTTGCATCAAAATCCACAAAATACAATATTTTAAAAGGCCCCTCATGTATAAAACAATATAAAAAGGCCAATGGCATTTTATATACAGTATTCAGTATCCAAAAACACGTTACAGGTGTAGATGTGTAAAATGCAAATCACTGTTGCCTTAAAATTTATCGATATTGTCATGAAATTAAATAACAGCTTTAAAAAGTGTCCAATTACATGTATATTACAAACTAATAACATTGTTAACCATTGTTCGTTACTATGACAGTGTGAAACTATTCAGTAGATTTAAAAATAGAACAATGTGAAAAATCTTAAGACCCTCCCCCCTTCCTTCAGAAACAACCTAACAGGCATTAAAAGCAAGGCTGTCTGCGAGACATGTAAAACTCACAAAGATCCAGATGCTGTCTGTATCCACTGTGCTCTTTCATGAGTTTAAGAAACATGTTCAGTGTAATATTTTAAGAAACTCTTGTCTTTAAAACAACTGACAGAGCCTCCACTTGTATGTGATGCTCTATTTGGCTGAAAGTCTCTCACATTTAAAAGTGCGTGCAGTGACTCCATTTGGCATCTTCCAGACAGCTACACGTAGTAGTCCAGTTTACTCACTATTGTCTTGCAGCCTGTGACTGAGAACACTCTCTCAGACTTAGGAAAGTACATTAAATCTCTAGCCACTTGGTCTGCTACAGACATGTCTGGTTCCAGATCTCTGGCCTCCATTTCAGCCAAGGCACACTGAACTACGTGTTTGTATTCCAGTGGAAGAAAAGGAACAAAGAAGTCCACCAAGTTCTTGTCAATCAAACTTGTGTGCCAGAGGCCACCTGGTTGTACAAAAATGATTTTTATTAGCATAGCATTTTCATATCATAAAATTATTGGCATAATGAATGATAAAGACAAGATTACTTACTTTTCTTGTTATTAAACACTGACAAAGTGAGTTTGTTTTCAAGATCAGCAAGCTCTATCTCTTCTCGGTTTCGTCCAGCTTTCCAGAATTCTAGTGCCGTCTGTGTTATGCTCTCTCCTCCTGCATTGCTGTGAAACAAGAATAGGGAAAAATGTGGTATTGACACCAATAACTAATGTGACTAATAAGGTCAGTGGGATGAACCTGTGATCTCCCAGGCATGGAAAACTACACACCTAAGAAAGATAAAGATGGCTTTTCGATAAGACACCCCATCCAGTTTGTCATAATAATCCAGGTAGGGCTTAATGCTGTCAATTAAACCCGGGTGCATCTTATCCATCTCATCAAAGATAAACATCGACTGGGGACAGTTGGTTACGTTGCCTTTGATCCATTGTTGGAGCTGAGACTAGAGTGAAACATTAAGTTAATGGCATTTTATTAAACTTCAGAGAAAAGTAATGCTATGTAGCATACCTTATAAGTCTCAATTTGACTTGCGTGTGGGAAATGCAGCTCAGATGTGAAAACATGTACAAAGCTGCTGTCCATTCCCTCCTTGTAGAAGTTTTCTGCAATCATTTTACTAACAAAGTTCTTTCCTGTTCCAGTCCACCCGTGAAGAGAAAGAACCAGGGGCTTCTTTGGATTGTCATTGTTCAGGAATCCATTTACAGCTTTTGAGATGATTCGTGTCGCTATGTGCTGCCCAAACAATCTTTTCTCCAGGTCCACATCAAGACCTACAAAACAGTACACAAAAAATGTTTGGTACCCTTTTTTAACACATTAGCCTAGTTACTAAAACTTCAAAGGGGACACAATATGTGAAATTGACTTATTTATGCACCCTTAGTAATCTTGTGTTCTTCTGCAGCTGATTTGAGTGTCAAGAACATTCCAACTTTCACCTACCACCTATCCCCACCCACTAGTCTGTGTTTGCTTGCGATTCTGCAAAACATTCATATTTTGAGTAAACTAGCAAAATTGTACTAACTTAACAATAAAAACGAGTAATATCTGCGTCTAGTTAGTTGACTTTTTTTTTTATATACTAATCTGTATCACTTTAATTGTGTGTTTTACAATAAACAAATGCTAATAACTAACAAGTTAGCCATAGTTAATACTAAATAAATTGAGGCAAAAACGCAATAGGTCTGTAGGCTATGTCTCTTTGAACAACTGAATAAAAAAATAAACAAAGATGTGCATTACCTTGTGATAAAATACTAGCTAAACAAGACTGATAGGATTGGTTTCGCTTTGTTTCTCACCCGTAGCATTGAAGACAATCCACTTCGGAGTGCAACTTTCCTGAAAGTATTTGTAAATAGTCCCAAGTGTAGCACCAATTCCCATTGCTACTGTGGTGGTGACCGGATCAAACGCATTTACACATGCAGAGATTAACGAAATACCGTAAAAAAGCAGATATATGCGTTCTACTTTCATCGTTGTAATCGTGTAGCTATCATCGGATTCAAGTTGCTTACACATTACATTCAAACGCTGCTATCATGGTCAGTCAAGCTACTGTAGCAAGCTAAGCTAACCGCCAACAAGGCAACACTTCCGTAAGTTTACGTCACTTGGTCACGTGATACAATACAGGAGTTTTGCTAGTTTTGTTAGAATCTTCAAAAAATACAAAACGATACAAAACAGCTGCAAACGACATTTTCAGCTTTTAAGATTGGTATTCTATAACTGATCAGTGTGAGCATGTAAGGTAACACGCGAAAGAGTTAAATAAGACGTTACTGTATGTTAGCCCTGGTGAAAGGCGTTAACAAGTTACAGTCGCAGCAGAAACAAACCTGTTTTGTTGAAGGAGATCCACTCGGGTCGACAGCACTCGTGGAAATAGTAGAGGATATTGGGGTAGCTGGCCAAAAAGCCAGTGAGAGCCGCGGCCATCCCCACGGCTATGCTGGTACTGATGGGCTCGATGGCTTCTGTCAGGCCAGAGCAAACCAGCAGCAACAACACCACCACATGTTTCCGTCTGTGCTTCATTTTTACAGGTCTTCACTCGTGTTCGAAGCGTCAGTCAGCTACACATCTGGTACAGCGGGAGTTGTCTGTCCCAGTGGTCCCCGCCGTATTTTCCCCGCCGCGTGTGCGTGCGCAGATTCCCAGTGCAAAGGTGACGCTGGCTCAGTGAGCGAGCTGCACTTCAATTTTCTCCTTCATTGAAGACACTCTGATGATGTGCCACGATTGGCTTGTGAGAAATGACAATACAATTAGTGTGTTTTTATGAATATATAAAGTATAATTTGGAAAAAAAAAGTTCACCAGGTAACTTTGACCAGTAGCTAAGCTAAATAAAGTCACCATCTGAGACGAGTAGGAATTTTACATTAGGATAGGCAACTATAATATTTGTTTTAGCAGATTCTTTCATTATTTGAAACATGCATGTGTTTTTCTGTTGGTCACACTAGATGGCACTGTGACACCAATGCATTCAGATGCAAGGCTTAAGCATGCCTGGGCAAAGGCCATGAGGAGATGGAATAGAAACAGTCCAGTTACAGTGATTTGGCCTTTGAATAAATATGGCTGTTTAATGGCTTCTTGGCCCTCTTGTGTTGTGATATCAGACTTTTTATTACCACAGTTCATATAGTTTTTGTGTCTTTTATTTAGTTTTTAAGTGACCCTATTTCTGTGGATCCTTAAATGTGATTGAAATTAGCTATAGCCTAATAATAAGTTGAAATTATGATCTCTGCTTTTTGTGTACTTAGGCAAAACTTGCCACCATGCCAATGTGGCATTGATCATTCAGTATTCACATTCAATTTGATCCCTACCTGACCTTTTTGGCTTTCACTCATAGGTCTGCACTTGGCAAGTTTTGCAATTTATAAACTCAATAACAATATACAGTTTTAAAAACTTTTTGTCATTTGTATTAGTGAGATTTTTGAATTTAAAAAGACCAAGTAAAATTGACTGATTTTACATTTTTAGATATTGGTCTGTCTGGCCTGTCTAGTGACACTAGCATGCTTTACCCAGTGCATTTAGTTGACTTTTTTTTTTTTTTTTTTACAATGCCTGTCGTCATGTCATAAAGATGCAGGGCTGTTCCCCATTGTGTGCAAGAGCCCCTGCAGTTGGCCAAAACATCCCCTTTGTACCTAATCATACTATATTCAGACTGAAGCAGGAAATGATTTCATACTGCCACAACCGCTGTGGTCTTCCTCTTTCAGGTGGTCAATGTCCCCACAGCTGACCTCCATGTACCAGACAGAACTGATGGGGAACGGGGAAGGGTCTCCACTTTTCACTATTCACAATTATTAGGCTATATCTACCTAGAAAGCTAAATCAACTACAACAAAAACAATAATAACAGAAATATCCAGCAATATGTTTGGAATTGTAGTGATCACATAAAAAACAGTAACGAAAACAACACCTGTGCTAACCTTGAATGGATCCATTAATTTACTAAATGTGTGGTCTTTTCTCTAGCAAACATTTTATAAAGAAAATCAAAAGAAATTCTTGTCCATCTCTGCAAACCTAACCCTATCGTTTTACTGGTGAACAGGACCTGTGCTGGATAGATCTAAGATCTACCATCTGTTGACCTCTTCTGGTAAAGGGGGTTTGAAACTGACCCGTCAACCAAATGAATGATGAAATAAGGAAATCCAAAGTAAATGAAAGGGTGGAGAAGCTGCAGGTGGCTGGTAAGTAATTGATATTTTGGTTTATATTACCTTGATCTGCTTTGAAGTGAATGTTTGATACTTTATTTGCTGGATCCTCAGTATTGTTCTAGTCACAACACCCCTTAATCACATGACAAAGATGAAAACAAGTCATGCACAGAAAAAGCGCCATTTTGTATGTGAAACAGTACAATCTATGGAAAATCCTTCGACTAATGAGAACCTGCATGTTTTAATGAAGGAAAACAAAAGAAATGCTGGAGTCCCTTTTTAAAGAGACGTTTTTTGACAATTAATTTATTCCGAAATGATAACTTTCAAGGCAAAGCAGGTCTTGAGGTATCATCAGGTTTTATTACTTCTTCACTCTATGGACCATGACAACTCAAACACAGACATGTCACTGACTGAAAGGACAGAGTAATTCAGTGCAGACTCTCAGTGAGAGACAGGCTGATAAGAGCTGCTGGAGAATGTGATCAATAATCAAACAGATTTAGAAGGATCTGTTAAAACATCCACTTAAAACAACCAACCCCCGTTAAAAAGACCTCTTGTTTTATGTTTGTGTCTTTCAGTCACTCAGTGAGATGGAGTGACAACACTTGACATAAAGTTTATTATTTTAGCTTTTGTAGATTTGATCTCTAATTCCCTTTCAATTCCCCTTTTAACCAAAAACAACTGGACTTCAAAAGTCAAAATAAAGCTTTGAAAATGGTAAAATGAACAGCACTTGGACTGCTTTTTTAAAAACTTACGAGTGTACAAAACACAAATGTCTCAGAACTCAGTTTTTGGACCTTCATATTCCTTAACATGAACAAAGAGTGATATTTATTATTTTTGCATAGATATGTATATGTTCTTTAAAGAAGATGAAGGTTACAACTTTGTGCACAATAGTCGGTTAAATTACAGTCTAATTTTTCTGACTGATAAATCCCTGAGCACAGACTGACAGACTCTTAGAGAAGATGGACGAGCCTGTGGAGGCCTGTTAAAAGGGAACCTAACCAGGCGTATTCGAGGGTGCAGAGTTTAGGGTCATAGTGCCTCATATGAACAACCTGTTCACCAGCTCAGTCACCAAATACTGATGTATAAATAAGAGGCTCATATGGATAGTTTTCAGTGTATATATTACATGGAAAAGACATGGCACAGATGGTGGCAAAGAGTGATGAGTAATTAGAAACATTGCTATGTGCCATGGCACAAAAGAAACACTATTGAATTGATTTAGTATGAACACAAAAAATACTGGTATACCATCAACATAATGATGTGCAAGTTTTGCACATAAGCTCAACCACTGATGCTTGCACCTAAGGCCTCAAAATAAATATAACAAAGAATTATGAAAGTGCTTTACCTTTTTAAACTTTTGATTTGACTGATGTCATGTTTTATATGCATCTTTAGTGACTGCAAAAAGCAGGACTGAATAAATATTTTTTTTGTTTAGCTAACCGATCATTAAAACTATACATGACCAACATGCCCCCACATGTGTAATATTTTGTCTGTCTCCATTCTATTACTAAATTATAACTCTTTCTTAATTTGTGCTTTATGAAGCATAGTATATGCCACGGCTTAGCTCCGCCCCTTCTGTGCATCCACTGTTTTATCACACTGCTGTGAGTCATATATTATTGTAGTGCTGCTAACACTGTTGAGCGGAAGATCTGCTTCTGGAGATTGAGTTGAATGAACCTTCCTGTCACCATTTTACTCCCCTTTGAATAAGGCCCACACACCACCCTTTCAGAGTTTACAATCTGCGCTGAGGACAAATCAAAACTCAAAAGCTTTGGGAAAAAAGCAGAGCATATTTCCATATTCTTAAATATGTAATAAAGAAATGAGTCTAAATTACCATTAAAAGCAATGCCTGAGAAGTAAACAAGGCATGCACAAACCAGTTCTGACAAAGTTATGATGTTTTGGCCCAACTTTTTTCCCCTGCAGCACTATATGAGTCTGAGGTCAAAGGTTACACCAGGTTTGTATTACATCAAACCCAAAAAAGGCATTGACAAATGCTTTCAATGTATTCTCTACTTTTCACCGACAACACATCTACATTTATTACTTTGGAGGTTGATCCGACTGCAGCCTAATCACAAACAGGCTGCCATTGACTCGACATGTTGTTCGATCTTGTCCTTTAGAGGTTAAGTGAAATAACATGTCAGGATAAAATGTTTCTGTTTCCTTCAGCTTTCATTTGAGGGTCTGAAGGTGGTGGTCGATGGGAGGAGAGCAGGGCCAGTCTGCAGGATTGAGATAATTCTGAGGGCTGTGGAGAGGAAGTGTTCTCACATCACGTCCGGTCTTTGTTTTAGCCGCTATTTTCAAGACTGTGGAATGTAGTTCCTGTCAGGAGGTGAAGGAATTCAAAACAACTTCATTAAGCTAAGCAGACAAAGATTTTAAACGGTGCTAATAACATATAAAACATTAATGGTTTTCATAGATTTCATCATCGTATGAAATCCATGAGAGAGATTAACTTGCATTCAAAGCAACTTCCAATATGTTGCACTAATATAACAAACAAAAAACGAATTGGCTCTAGTAATGAGATTAACTAAAGAAGACAAATGTAAAAATTGAAAAACAAAACAAGTACAATCCACGTACTTAAAAGAATTGGGTAATAAAAATACACAAAGAGTTTAAAAGAGACTTGTGTAAATTTCACTTTATAAAGTTTCTCTCACAAACACAGTTGTGTTTGGATTGAGTCGTGCATGTTGAGTATTTATTTATTGTCCCGTTTTCACTGTCCCTGTCCGCTTGTCTTGCAAATTTCTGATTCCAAGTAAAATGTGTGGTTAAAAAATAAATAAATAAACAATAAAAACAAGTAATATGGAGCGACAGTTTTGCCGTTTTTAATGGGCTTGTTTCTATTTTCCAGCTATTTTAGATTAATTTTGGTTTTTAGAATGAATTACAAATGTATGCAATAGTTTATTGATAAATACAGTACAAAAAGACAACACATTTCTTATTTAAATTCAGAAGGAAAAAGATGTTCTGAGCTATTTGTGTGTGATTAAGCGAGTGAGAAACAACACCACACCCTCCTCACATCCCGGCCTGTCCTGTCTGTGAATCTGGCCACTGCCCTAAAACAGTCCTGGCATGCAAAAACTAAATATCTTGTGGATGCATCCTCACATCAAATAACAGCAAACTCAAGCAATCAAAATAAGAAACATCATAATTATTGGTCACAGTTATTTTATTTTAAAGTTAGTTAGTTCTTATATGATTATTGTGATCTGATCTATGTGGCATCATGGTTCTGTTGAAGTTGCTTTCTTTAAAATACACAAAGCCATCTGGTTTAAATTTCACATCAAGCACCAACTAGACTGCAGGGGAAATATTCAATTTGATCTTGCCTGATATGCTAAAGCTTCTGAAATGCCGGATGCTTTATGGAAAACAGCAAAAGATCACAGATTTGTCACATTCAGAACAGTGTTTTCTGAGGCTCAGAGAGGAACAAAAAGTATCTCAAAGACAAAACTTCTGCTGTGTTTTTGATGACAAAACAGTGTTAAAACAACATTAAGCCAGTATTAGACAACTGCAGCGGACCTTGCCTACCACCAGCGGTACCACAGTTTGAGGAACACTTCTCTGAGATCAAGGACCCAAGAGCTCCAACAAGTTTCATTCATATTGTATAATATATCAGCCGAATAATGGACAAGAGGCACTTTTCCTATTGCTTACATTGTACATTACCATGAACTGGTGTGTTGTACTTGAGACTGTCTTGACCTTTTTAAGGTCTTGGTCTTGTCTTGGACTCAAGCACATTTGGACTCGGTCTTGTCTTGATCTCAACGATGCTTGGACTCTTGTCTTAGATTAGGTCATGTCTTGGACTCGGCCTTATCTTGGACTCGATCTTGTCTTGGACATCAAGACCACATTTCAGTACCACCACATTGCTAAACTTCCACCACAATCGCGGAAAAAAAGGATCATGTAGACATTGATAATTGTATGAATGATAAAGATGGTCTTGATTTGGTCTTGGTCTCGTCTCGTCTCGTTTCGGTCTATAAGTCTTGGTCTTGTCTTAGTCTCGACCCTCAGTGGTCTTGATCTTGTCTCGGTCTTGGTACTCAGTGATCTCGGAAAGGTCTTGGTCTCGATTAGTGCGGTCTTGACTACTACACTACCACAAACTATCTAAAAGGTACAGTAAGGTCTCTGTTTATAGTGCTTTTCCACACTCAAAGGTCATTTCACACATTTTAATAAAAAGAAGAGAGAAAGAGCGAGAACTGTGAAGAGGTGGTGGTTCTGAAATATGACTGACAGGCACTTTAACAGCCTGTCCTGTTGAGTGTTACTGTTCAATGCTGAGGCTGAACAGGTTTCAGGATTTCACATATAACTGCCTCTGTATTGAATCAAAAACACTCAATATCTACATTAGACTGTCAAGGCCAATGAAGTTTGAGATTTCATGTGGAAAAATCAAAGACAGACAGAAGATCAAATGGCTGTAAGATTACTGTACAGGGCTTCTGCAGTTGTGGCTGAAAATAATTTCTTCCAGAGTTTTTTTCTTCTCATACAGTAGAACATCTGCACCGAGTTACCCGGCGAGATACTTTTTTAATGAACCCATCATTAAGACCTGAGGAGAAAGTAACAGCAGCCTCTTGGTATTTTGTGGCTTTCTAAGTAAATAGAACAAAACTATTTACACTGTTCTTACATTTGTTGTGTAGTTGCATGGCATGTTTTACCTCAAGACAAGTTTATAGGCAAAAACAAAAACATTTTTTGACCACATCAACAAGGCTCAAGTTACTATGCTGCTGTCGAAGGGCGAGGTTTCTAAAGGCTGGGATTCTTAGGGTTTTTTTACTAATTCACACAGTTGTTCTGACAGCACTGAAACATATATGGTTATATTATTATTACAATCTTGTAAAATATGGTGACAAGTGAATAGACTTTGTTAAGTTGAAACACATGTTACTGTTTTGGTCTTACATCAGAGTCCTGACAATGTTATTAAACTGATATTATCTTGGTGATAACAGAATTTGGTATGCTATATGAATGGGACATATGTCGTCCAGTTTAGTGGGACATACACTGGGTGTTCTCATTCCTAAGTCGTGTCTGAACGTCTTATCAGCTGATGGCTGTCTGGACATTTGCAATACCCTGTTTTCACTTTTTTCCCCTCAAATTAGTTTGTTACTGCTGACTCTGTAGATTTCTTTTCCTGCAGGACTATATTAAGTACAAAAACAACATGTAAAAGTGAATGGTGTTCATCTACTATAATGAGATGTCATAAAGTCAGTTTGTGCACATAGGGTGGGGCATAAGAATTATCAACATTTTATAGAGAATCTTTCAATTTGATCACAATTCATGTATTTGTCCATTTACTTATTGCATTTGAGATAAAAAATGTATTTTCAAAAAGTTGGAAAAAATTGGTTAAATCCAGCTGTTGCTAACTAAAAGCATGAGAAAGGTGACCAATAATAAAAGTGAGCCTCTGTTTTAAACACAACTGCATCAAACAGAGTAACAGATGCTAAATGAGTGTGACATGAAATATCCAAAAATATCTTAGTGAATAGAAACAATTTTCACTTTACCGTATGAAATATTCTGCCTTTTGTTATGTCACGTGAATGCAACCTGACGAAAAGTAGAACCAGAGTTTTAACCAGAATATTTTTGACTGAAAATAATCACAATAATTTTGTTGTTGTTGCTACCTGAAATCTAAAAAAAAAAAAAAAAAAAAAAAAATTAAATGTGATTTCCCCTTTTTAGGTTTATTAGGTTATGTATGTAAATGTAAAAAATATAATCTGTGACTGCAGTAGTTGCTTGCTGTTCAAATTGAAAACATTGCCCCATTTCTTTTTATTAGCTGATTAGTTATAGTATGAATGACAGCATCAAGCACAACCAAAAGCTCAGGTGACATGCTATAATTTTTCTACATTTATTAGCTGAGCCATGTAAAGACTATCTCGGAACTGAACATAATGCACATCAATAACATAAATAATGCTTTGGCCATGTATCTGTTTTCAGTTGTTGCATGTTCAAAGTGAGACGAGTCAGACTGTGACACAGGAGTGAACAACAGGATGTCCTGCTGCTGCTGCTCACTGCTCCCTCTGGTAAAGTTACACTGCAGACATGTACTCAGACACAATAACCTTTTCAATTCATTTCTCAGTTTTAAATGTTTAACCAGTGCATTATTGCCTGCATTCTTACTTTCAGTTTCACAAATTTTAATCTAAAATCTTTCCAATCAGTTAATTTGGTCAATTGTAATTATAGCGTATCAATGTTGCATCTTGTTTTGAGCTATTTACTGCTGGCTTGAAAAGTGCTAATGGCATTTAAGCTGTTTTGTTTGGCTTCAGATCTTTTTTTTTTTTTTTTTTTCATGTGTAAAAAGGGAAAACTAGAGGTCATTTTTTAGATAAAATACAAGTTGTGGGATAACAAACAGGACCTTGCAGAAGCAGTTAACTTTCATTTAGGGATTAAAGTTCAATGTGCATCTTTGGTTCATGAATCAAACTGAGAAGTTTGATGTGGTGCAGGCGTCCTTCTGGTAATGCCCCATCGAGGTCACTGCTACTGCCCTTTACCAAAATCTGTCAGGCCTCTTTGACGCAGGTCCGTTTCCTGTCAGAGTGAGATTTTTATTGTTCCGAGGGTGCAGACTCCAGAATCTTACTCTTCCAGCCTTTTCCTGTTTCCTCCTGAAGAGGAAGTGCCGCTCAGCTTCACTTTTCCCTCCCACAACTTCTCTGGGCAAATCTGGAACAGGGACACTCAAATCTGCTTGTGTCGGCCAAGTCCTGATTTCAAAGAATGAAAGAGTTCCTTTAAAGACATATCCTCCCTCTTCTATTTGTACAACATGCATAATGGCACATTCACAAACAACTTCAAACTCATTGTGCATGCTATATTTTAATGCAGCCACTATAAAGACATGTGTGAATAATCATCCCCCTCACAGGTTCTCATGGTTGCTCTGCACGTAGTCTCTTTGTTATCACAGGAAAAATCATGTTATGTACTGGGATGGTTTTGTGCATGAACTGCTGAAGATTACTTTTAGAACAAAAAAGCTAAATATAATAATGAGTTCACCCTCCTCCTAAAATTCAAGACACTATAAGCTATGAAGAGCATCTGCCTTTTTATTAAGAAATAGAAATATCTGAAGACAGCAAGGATGGGTTATCATCAAAATAAGGGTCTGCAGTGAGATTAAGCAATAAAGAATTGTAATTATTTTTCCAATTGTGCCCTGGCCTTGTATGTGTAGTAGGCTATGTCCTTTTTTTCATTGGGTTCATCACCTGCTTGACTGTGTGAATGGTTGTGAGTTGCCTTAATGTGCATTTATACATATTAAACTGTTTTAATGCTTTTACCAAATTCAAGAGCTTTTAAAATCTAAGAAACATGGATACTTTCTATAATGAGGTCGCCTCTCCTGATTTGACGCATAACTTGGCCCGGTAGTGTCACACACTTATCTACATTGATTTTGCTAAACACACACCATTATCTCCATGGAGATAAACAGGTGATGCATTATTATTTGCAGAATTATTGCCACATTGCCCACTTGCCCACCAGTTTACAAACCTTTGCTTTTATAAAATATAATACTCAAAACTTGCACAAGAGATAACATTCTTTACAATGAGGTATGAAATCACTAATGATAGATTCCAATTATCAGTTTCCTTTAAACCAGTCATGGCAGCAACAGGTCAAGGCAGAGAAGGCCAAATGTATAGGCTAGTTCATAAAGCACACGTCGAAAATGGTCTTAAAATCAAATGTCCAGATAGGTCTAAGCAGGATGGACTGTTTGCACAGGAGAATGGTTTTATCAGCGTCGAACACTCACAGGATATCCGGATTGGGATTGTCCGTCCAAATCCTGCGTTCCACAGGAAGCCCAGCATAAAAAGCAACTGAAAAACGCCCAAAGACATTTCATTTGTCGCCACTCGACTCACAGGAGCTCACGCAATTAAAAAGCAAGACCTACCTGAAACTGCAAAGCCAGGTTCAAAATAATTTGGCATCATGTTGGAGTCTTCCACAACACTGGCCCAGCGGCCTGCGCGCATGGCTGCCGCTGACCCTGAGCGCGCGCACACACCTGACGCGCACTCACTCAAACGGTAAGCACAATTGTTCTCTTATTTATTGTTATTGATCAAATTTTAGTTTGATGTTAAATGCTGCATGTATTCTTGTGAAGTAAGGTTGGTATAGAATGATTTACCTCAGAGAGATTTTTGGAGTCTAATGCCAAGCTTCAACAGTGCAGCCCATAAGTGAGTCAGCACCTCGGCATGACAGAGTAGAAAGTACAGTTATGAATGAAACAAGAGAAGCTGTTGTGGTCTGGAGCCGGTCTGACGTCACGGAGGGTCCCCCATCATGAGGCAGAGCAGCGGGACCCCAGATCCACGAGAGGGAGGAGGTCCTTCACCCCCCACGCGCTCTGTCAGTCTGAGCACCTTCTGCACCACACAGGACTTCGTGTTTGTGGCGGAACTTCAAAGGAATAGTCTGATGTTCCGAGTGTCTCTCACGCCCTGCCGTAGTGTGTAGCGGACTTTGTTTGGGACATAGACTTCCTCTGTACGGTTTGTGATCATTTGCATGCATTTGCTCGCACTGGACGTGCGCGTACAACACGCATGATGACTTTTGCTTTTTATAACATGTACGCTGAAATTGTTTTAGGACGCACAGCTGCAAAGGGCCAGATGGCATAAGAGCTAGTCACCAGCAGACCGGTGTGAATGTTGCTCTGCTAAGTGTGATTAAAACACGATAAAGCTTCACCTCTGATATGTAGCCTAGCTTTGTACTGCAAAACAGCACCCTCGTGTGGCCATATTAGGAAACATGTAATGTCAGCATGTAATAAATGTAATCTCACTCACACTCAGTTTAATTAGGCCTTTAGATACATTGCTAAAATTTCCCACATTTTGTTAGATTTATCAAGCACAGCGTATTGCCCCAAAATTGTATTATATTTGTTCTCTTTAAAACAGTGTGAATTCAAATTCTGAAATACTTTTGAGTTCTTGAGTCTAGGGATGATATTTCAGACCACTCTCTGTCCCTATAAGTGACACTTCGTATTGGATGACCTATTCGTCACATGTTGACAATGTCTACAGTTAAACTATCTCAACAATGACCTGCAAAGGAAGACACATTAAAAGCCATTTCTGTGCACTTCACTTGCCTATATTTTTAACACTAACAATTGTTATGTTTTTGCAGGTAGCAGGGTCTGTCCTCTTGGCTGATACATTCAGGGTGAGGGACTTTGGCTGCGGTCCACAACTCTCCCTTTAATCCTGCTGTCCTCCTGGCTGCCACTTACTGCTTGAAGGGTCCGAGAACGTGGGAAAAGAAAGAGACTATGAACCAAGTGCTGCTCCTCCACTCCTCCCTCTTCATCTTTCATGTGATGGGCTCTCCCCAGCTCCACACTCACCATGGGTACGCTAATATACGACTTCCTGTGTTCATTACGCTCCCTTATTCGGTCAATTCAGTTTTGTTTTGGTTGACATCTTACAAAGAAAGATACATTTGACTTTGGTCTCTCTTAACTTTCTTTTGTTTATTACTTTGTTAGACGAAAACATTCTTGTACATTTTATAGCACTGGGTTAGAATTATCTATAACATGCTTTGGCTTGTTTGTACCTTGTTTTATTGGTAATAGTAATAATAGCAGTAATAAATGCAGCTATTAAAGCAGTAAACACCAGCAACTTCTAGCAATTAATTCATTATTACATTACTTATTACATTATTACATTATTGACTTTGCCATAGGCTTTTATTATTTCTTATACCTTGAGATGTCTCTAAATGTGCACTTACATTTGACAATTTCAGGAGGAGGGTTTGTGGACAATCCCTTCATCACAGCCATAAGATCGTCATGGCAACCCAGTCCTACGTCCAGTCCGTGCACAAACCCTACATCACCCTGTGTCACGGTCATCGATTGTGCAGCACCTACAAGTGAGTCTGATCCTCAAAGCTTCTTGCATAGCATCGAAATAAGTGATTACCATTGTTAACAAGCCACTAGTTTATGTTTGAGTACTTAAAAGGTGAAAAAAGATTAGAAAACTCATAAATAAATAGACTGCACCGAACTGGGTCATGGTGGCACATTTTTGGGTGAAATCTACTGTTGATCTCAAGTACTTTGTGTAAGTACGGGAAATGGAAGGCTTGCCCACAGAGACCACTGTTGTGTTTATTTTGGACTACATCTCCCTCCACACTTTACATGTTCTCAGGTCCGATCCCCCCAAACATTCCCGTTCAAATGTTTTCAACTCTTGCCAAACCATAAAACATCCCAGTATCATTGTTTTGCAATTCAACACCGAAGCCTTATGATTTATGAAGGACGTAATCTGGCCTCCATAAGTTTGTCATGTTGTCTTGTAGCTTGTGTTTATGTTGTGATGCATTTCTCTGATTAGGCTGCATTCACATTGCTCAGACAGATCTGAGCTCAGATTGGTTTCAATCTTTTATCACTGACACACTCTTGGAGTGCTTACATTATTCTACTCAATTTTCATTTCATGGTTATATTATAAAGAAAATACACACATTTCTCAAATCCCAACACACAGGTTTCCCATCTGCCTCATAGCGTGCAAGGATCTGTATTTTGTGTTCCACTCTGTTAATGCGAGCTATTGGACATATTCAGAAAGTACACTTACAATAGAGCTGGGCGATACAGCGATATATGTATATCGAGATATTTTTCTGGTCAAGATACATTTGGCCATATCGTACATATCGAGATATTTAAATCCTGTTTAAATAGAGTTAATATACAGTAACAACAGTTTGTCATAATTAAAAATCTAAATGACTGAGAAAATCTGTACTTTTAATCTGTTCTAAAAATACTGAACTGTACTGGAATAATGAACTTGTGTTGTGCATCAAATGTATTATGTATGTAAGTATTAGTCCTAAAAGTCAAAATTCCCTTTTCACTGTAATTTACATCTCTACTTTCTAATCAGCAGGCTATAGGCTTAGTAAAAAAAAAATGTAACTTTTAAAATGGAATTTCAAAGATATCGAGATATAAATATATACTGAGATATGAAAAAAAATATATCAAGAATAGATTTTTGTCTACATCACCCAGCCGTACTTACAACTAAGACTGCTTGATAATGGAAAAATAAAATTAAAACATAATTGAAATCACATAGTTTGGTCAGTTTTTTGCTTTAAAGGAATTAAGTTGAAAGTAGAAAATTACTGTTTGGGAGCAAACTTTTCCACTAAACAATTAATATTCAAGTTACACAGTTTTTAAACTCATTAGAGCAAGATTAGATTAGAGAATAAATGCTCAGCCCTACTTACAACAGAAGTCTTTTTGCATTTGTTTTTGTGTTCAGAACAACGTACTATGTAGCATACAAAATGGTGAGCAGAGTAACACCCTCCACACATTTCTACCCAGAGTGCTGTCCAGGCTGGAAAAGGCTTCATTCCCACAACTGTAATCAAGGTAATTTTAATCACAGCCAATGTACAGTATAAAACGTCACTGTGCATCTCTGAATTGAATCTTGATTTTTTTTTTTTTTTACAGCCGTGTGTTCACAAAATTGTATGAACGGCGGTACTTGTTATAAACCCAACCAGTGTGCCTGTCCACTGGGCTGGAGTGGCCACCAGTGTCAAATAGGTAATGCTCTTTCAAATTTACCTTGCAAATGTCACTAGGTGTGAATTGAATTGAATTGAATTGAATTTTATTTTATTTTATTTTATTTTATTTTATTTTATTTTATTTTATTTTATTTTATTTTATTTTATTTTATTTTATTTATTTTATTTTATTTTATTTTATTTTATTTTATTTTATTTTATTTTATTTTATTTTAATTCTTAGCAGTACTCAATTCAGTACATTTTTGTAGAGAGGAAACCGTTGCCTCTGAGGACTTCACAAGATTGTTGATTTAGCAAATTGAAATGTTAGAAAATCAACAATGAAACAATCATTGGTCAATACCGAACAGAAACATTATAAATCAGAAACAGTCATTGGGCAAAACGCCGCGGCAGATTGTTCAACAGCAAACGAGCAAATGGATCAGTGAAATCAACTCACATTTAGATTAGAAGTATTGGAGAAAGACATTGGTAAACTGATCAGAAATAACAGAATAATCATATTTATTAGTCATAGTGATTTAGATAAATACAGGAAACTGCAGTCTGCAATAGAATAAGAAATAATCTCCAGTCTTTACTCCACAGATGCATTGCTGTTTCTTCCACTGACCACTGACAAATACACACTGGGAACATCACAAAGCACATCATCTAACCAGCTCTCTCACAGCTTTTCAAACAATTACTGACAACACACATACATCACATCCTTTTTCCTACAGTATGTCTTGTCTTGTGTTTTGTTGCAGATGTGAATGAATGTAGCGAGGAGCGGCCTTGTGCTCACAAGTGCATAAACACAGCGGGCAGCTATCGGTGTGACTGCAGAGACGGCTTCAGGCTGATGGGAGACAAACGTTCATGTCAGAGCCTTCCTCCTCTTCCTCTTCCTCCTTCTCCCACCAGGCCTGCTGAGGGTGATCACTCTCATACGGGTAAATGTTAATGCAGTATGTTTTTTTTTAATGATGTTTGATTTCAGCAAAGAAGACAGAAAAGTGACCAGGTTTGCGGCTCATTATTACTTTTGGTACGCGCTATGCCACTCTCAACTCGTACCGTGAGTAATAATGCACTGCGACTGGTTCAAAACACCAACGATTAAATGTTCAATGTCGCTATGAATAAAATTATCTGTTTCTATGTAATTGCATCCAAGTAACATTACATGACTGAGTAAAGGGAATTATAGAAACATGTGCAAGTTCTTAAAACACATTTCAGTTCATTTTAATGATGGAAATTGACCCATGAATGAGTTGAGTTTAAGTAAACCTATTCTCAGTCTGATCAGAAAGACTAATGAGTTGGTCCAAACAGTTGCTTCCTCATGGCTCTCATTCTATATGGTCCAAATGCCAAAGTTGGCAAGTAATTAAACATTAACATCTGTACTTACTGTAAGTGGTTTGTTATCATATATCTGCAGTTTAGTGGAGTATGTAAAGTCTGGTGATTTTTTTGTACTGTACTTTCTACTTCCTACAACAGGCATGTCCAAAACTATGGCCACAGATCATTTTTTGTTGGCCCTATAATCTTTTGAACAAAAGGCCCACAAATAATTAAATTCAAAACAATTCATCTTACAGTGAGTTTTTAAAATCTATATGTTAATGATCAAACTTATTTTGGTGCACTTTTGTAGATTTTGACTTTTATGGCTCAGATCGACTATGCATTTAGTCTCTGTTTCAACATGTGGCCCTACAAGCTAGATGCTTGATTTTTTTATCCATAAATAACATTTTCTCCTTAACGCCAGTGCACCTATCCTGCTGCCATTACTTTGTTCCAGTTAAACCCCCCAAACTTTTCTCCAACAACTCAACAATACTAAAATTAATTAATTGTAAAGCCAAATTCACATACCTGCTTGTCAAAGCCTGATCCCATCAGATCTCAGAAGCTAAGCAAGTTAGGGCCTGCAACAACATCGAGTGCCACAGTGGGACGACAAGAGTAGATTGTTGTTGTGTCCTTGGGCAAGACACTTAACTCACATTGCCTCAGTGTCTGCGTACACGAGGTGAGTGGATCCTAGATTGTAAAGCACTTGAAAGGAAGAAAAGCGTTATGTAAACAACCCATTTATTCTCCATCACACTGCTTTACATTTTAGTCCTTTTACAATGTTTTACCTTTGTACTTTCACTTAAGTAAAGGGTAGTGACTGCATCACTTCTGTCACCTCTGCCAAGTGCAATACAATTATAGCTGATATCATACTGTTATTGTACAATCAGTTACACTTTCATAGAGCAAATAAGGGTGTTTCCCCAAATAAAAGTCAGATGTACAAGGCTTTTAAACTTTATAGAATAGGCCATCTGTTCTGAAACTACGTGTTTAAGTGTGTTTGGTTAGAGTTGTTTCACACAGCAATATTATTCCTGAGTAGTCCCAAAAGACAGCGCATACTAGGGAAATGTTACTGAGTTTAGCAAACGAATACTTACATACTGTACAGCATTCGCATCACTCTTCTAAGCAGATCTCATGCCGTTTCGTCTTTACTGATGTGAAATATTCAATCTGTGTGAATTCTGCAAGTTGAAGCCAAGTGTCTCAGCATATACAGTCGAACGTTTTTAGGGAGAGTGATTCGCTTAGGTTAGATTACATTCCCAAAAGTGTCTCGTATGTAGACATCAGAGACTACAAACAAACACATGCCTCAAATGGTTCAAGTAATCTGTCTGCTTGACCGCCCTCAACTGTCATGGACCACATTTTTGACTCTCAGATTTCGGCAACTTTCTTTCTTTTCTTGGCCTTGTAATAAGTCTGGGTCTATCACTCTGCGGGGGATCATCGACAGCTCCCCCTCTGTTCCTCCTTCCATTTCTCTTCAGCCTATTTCTCAACATGTAAAACATCTGGGAGAAAGTGTTGTACTCGCATCTTCAGAAGTAATTCAGCTGTATTTTCTAATGTATTTTATTTGTGACTCTGACTATGTTCATTTAGATTTGTGGGTTGTTTTTGCTTGTGATCTTTCTACAGATGAAAGGCTTAAACAGGTGGAAAATGTTACAGAAGAAGTGCAAAATCTTAGAAATAGAGTGGAGATTTTGGAAAAGGTAAAGTTGTTTTCTAAAAGAGCAAATTGTACATTTTCATGTCTTTTTTGCATCTTGATATATTCGTTTTTTTGCAGACTTTACAGATGGCATTGAGTCCTTACAACAGCATCTTCCCGGTGTCAGCAGAAGAGGGTTCGTCAGAGAAAACGACGTTATTATCGTACTCATTTCAGCAGCTTGACCGCATTGACTCCTTGAGTGAACAGATTGGTTTTCTGGAGGAGAGACTCGGTACATGTAAGCCATCTAAAATCATCTTTCTCTGTGCCCACATTCTGTTATTGACTGTTGAGTCAAAATATAATAATACTGCAAACAATAATCATGTTCTTTGTTTTATCAAAGCAAGACTAAATTTGCCTAGATTTAGCAAAAGCATCTGCAGGTGCATTGGCTGCAAATAAGTACACTGCAAAAATCCATATCTAGCCTTGCTTAAAATGACAATACAAGGCTTTTCTGACTGATTAAAAGAAAATTTGGCTTTAAAAAAAAATGTATTTGCCAATGTGGTAAGTAAAACCTCCATTACCCCGGTGACATATAATTTACCTCAAAGTAAGAAGTATGTCTTTAAACAAGATCTTCAAATAATTAGATCTCAAATTAGTTAACATTTCAGAAATTAAGATTAAAATTGAATTACTAATCCACTTTTTTAAACCTTGTTATAACTGTTTTTCACCAATAGTTTTGTCAAAGTTGTGCTTGGAATGATTTATGCATGTTTGAATTGTGTCCCATTTTATAATTGCGCATTACATATATATGTTTTTTTTTCTTCTTCAGGTTCCTGCCAGGAGAACCAACAGACCTCCCCAATCAAGTAAAAGATAATTTCCTGAAAGAAGCAGTTAAGAATCAGTTCAACTTGTGGCACATTTTGTAGTGCACATTACATTCTAGACCTAGACAGGGTCAAAGGGCAAACAAACCACTGTTTGTGTTCATGTTCGTCATTGGTACATTTGTGTCTGCTGTGAGGCGCTTAGTTGTTCAGGGGAAACAGAGGCAGCAGTTTTTATCTCTGTATTTAAGTTATGATTATCTGTAGTTACAGCTTTTTGCACCAACATTTGTACCTACTTTTGTGAAGCATTTTGTAATAAAATTGTCAATCAAGTTTTCTGAGTTTTCTGTTTACATTTGTATTTTAGCCAAAACTATGCACTTCATAAATAGAAACTGGTATTTAGAATTAAACAATGAACATAGATAATACTGTATATTACTTAATATTAGAACATTTTTAATTACTTACATGTACATTGTTCTTCTCTTTTAAACATGTTGAGTTTATTTACTTGGTCATCTTATTATGAGAACCAAAAAGCACAAATAGTTATGTTCAAATTTGGAATTCAGTTAGATCTGACGACACAGGGGAAATAATCAAAATTATGTTGCTTGATATGCTGAAGCTGCAGAAATGTGCCAAGCAAAACTCAAAAACAGTGCAGGAGATCTCAGAGACATCACATAACTGAGGCTCAGAGAAGAAGAAGTGTCTCACAGACTTCCAGCTGTGTTTGTGATGGAGAAGCAGTGTTAGAACATGACAAAAAAGTACATTTTACTTAACCAATACAGATAAATATGTGGGAGATACGAGGTAGGTGAAAACAGAAATTTAGTGACCACAATTATTGAAAAGCACATGACTCAATTAAAATTCAACTCAAAACAATCCAATGAGGAACTTAACACTATTTTAACAGATGACAAAAAATAATGTTACATAATACTGTATTAACTTGTCAAATGTTCTGCTTTGTATTCAAATTCTGGATTTAAAAGCCAGCAGTCGCATGAGAAGAAATGGCAGTTGCACTACATTAGATACTTTTGTCCTGCATCTACTTGGAATCATCAACAATGGAGAATGAACATTTAAAATAAACAAGACAGTGATGCAGAATAGATAGGTACTTTATTAACAACCTGGAACAAAGCAGAACATATTTAAAAATGCTTTTTATAGTTACATTTTCCTTATCAAGGCATTCATGTTTACCTAGTATAGGTGAACCTAAGAACGTCAATATGAATCAGATACTATAATACGCAATGGGCACAGACCATGTGTGCACCTATGGGACCACACACACACACAGGGCTCAGCAGGGCGTCAACTGTTTTTAATACTCCTGTAAAGCTATCACACGTTAGTCTTTTATAGCTTTGGTGAACATGTTCCACCCTCGCTGAGCAGAGAAAGTTGTTTCTTAAAGTTCAGAATAATTTCAGTCCTTCCTCTTCTGTTTTATTTTTATGAACAAAGTGCCCAAACCAGCAGGACCATTGAGCCACCCGTTTGAACTATAAACAATGTACAAATAATCACAGACTTGTATTACAAATCAACATCAAAAGATAAGAAAATAAAGCACTCCAAACAAAAACATATGGTTAGATTTATATTTACCAAGAAAACAGTTTGGTAGCTTCACATTCACACAATTTACAGTAATGGCAAAAATATGCAAACAAATCTAAATAAATATAAATACTATTTTTGAAATGTTTCTTTTATAATTCATACTGGCGTTAGTGAGAGAACATAAAGACATCGGTGAACTGTGCAGTCAAATGTAAATACATTAGGATCATGTCAATGTAGTTTTATTGTGACTGTGCGATGATTGCAATTATTGTAAACATGAATAATAATGATGTCCCAGTCTTTGCCTGTAACATTAATTAATTCAAACAATCAAATGCCAAAATACGTTTTCTAGAAGGACAAAAATATATGTAGGTCAATTTCACACTGACATGGAACTAAGTAAGATGCATCTAAGTACTAAAGTAGTATTTTGTCATATTAAATTACATTCTTGGGCGAAACAATAGGCCTGCCTGTGACATTATGTAACAAATGAAGTCAGTGAAGAATCATAACTCATGAGTGAATTAGTCAGTTCAATCTGTTAGCATGGTTAAAGTTAATAATGCAAATTAATAATAAAAAAAAAAAAATCAAAGTGCTACAAAAGCCAACCAGTCTTAAGGCCAAATCATTAAACTAATCTGTTCATATACTTTAAGACAACATTTCATTAAAATGCTTTTTGCAGTTAATCTGTGTTTTAAACAAAAAACAGAATATAATATTACATACACACACATAACCCCTCTCCCACAGCACAGATCTACCATGTAGTAAGTTACATCAGTCAGTCGAATGTTAAAGCATATCATAAGATTGTAATGAGTTTTGTTTTAAGCATTATGTCCCTCAAAACAATATCATGGCACAGCAGAGAACTCGCACTTTGGAAAAGTACTGCTAAAACAAAGACATTGCACTTTCTTTTTGACACTTCTCGAGTAGGTTCATTTGGAATCTCTAACAATATTTGTTCAACAAAACAAACAAAAATAATAATTTAAATACAACAAATTTACATACTATGTACCTGTTTCATATGAGGACAAGGAAGATTAGATTGATATGACAAATTGAATGAATAAATGAACAATGAAAAAAAGAAAAATTCTTCCACTTAGGTTCATCAGTATAAATGCCACAATCATTTTACCTGGATTTCATTTCTCTGAACATTTCAGAAAAATCACAAAACTGTTTGTCAAAGTTACAAAAGCCAAAGCTAAAATGGAGAAATTAGCCAAAAACAAACACTGTTATTTGAAATGTTGGACAGAAACAGAAATGTAAATAGAACAAGCCAAAATAATTAAAACAATGAAGTAAGGCGATGTGATATTATGTACATTTGTGCATATCAGCATCCAAATAAAACTTAATTCAGTCAGAATGAGAAACATAAATATTCATCATCAATTATGTAAAAAAAATACACAAAGGCATTACAGACAAGGCCCAGAAAGACCCTTACGTAAGACAATAAAGCAAAGGTGGAGGGTGGATGAAGCCATCCAAAAGGCGTGCCTGATGAAGAACATGGTTCGGCTTGCTGTCCGTCACTCCGCTCACAGCCACAGGCCAATGCTGCTGCTCTTGTGAGGGTCAGGACCAACTGTGCTGTGGCGCACTGGGCCAGGCGTCTGCTAGACTCATGAGAGGAATCTCCATCATGTTTGTCCCGGCCCAGTATAAAGACCTGGGGGCTGCAGGGGGGTCAGTGGGATAGAGGCGAGTACACCAGAAAAAAGAGGTGAGAATGAGAATGTTCAGTGGCTTATGGGCCCGTTGCTATGTGATACGGAGGGAGAGATTTCCAGAAAAGCAGAGCGCATCACATTGAAGCATCGGTCACAGAGGTCTGAAACATCGTCTGATGTCAGGCCCTTTGTCTCAATCTTAGGAAGAATGTGTAATCTGATGGTTCCTTTTGAGAAAAAAAAGACATAATACAGAATTGTATTACTAATTACTTTTGAAATTCAGCTGATTTGTGTTGTTCTAAAACGTGGATTTTACAAATCAAGACCAGAAAAGATTTTGTAAGAGTTACCTGATTTGAACTGTTTCTCTTTCCGTAGATAAAAGTTGCTGTACGATGAGAACACCACGGGTATGAGAGGTACCTGGAGAGGACAGCAGCAAAATAATGTATCACATGACTTGGAATGTTTTTGAAATCTTAACCCTTTTTTTATTCATATTAACTTGATCTTGTCATATCAAAAGTTAATAAAAAGAAAAAACAATCATTTTGGACTCTGGAGTTTCTCATGACAGAAAGCCCTAAGAATCGGACTAAATCCACCCAAAAATGTTCAAAAATTTGTTGACAGAAGTAAGTTTAATCTAATTTGGTGCTGACAGACGTTTAGTGGCTCTCTTGAGACTCAAAAGGCCCTTCAACTGAACAGCTAAGCTAAATGTTTCTCCCTATGAGAGTAATTCTGCTTCCAATCTTGACTGGGAAAGAATACTCACTCAAACTTGTGTCAAAGACCAGACAACTTAACAACGGCTGTCAGAACATGTCATTTTGCCTGACAACAAACACAAATTGGCTAAAAATTGTGATATTTATTGTACAAGCAGTTCTCTCTTTCAATGCTTAATTAAGACCAGATGTAATTTTATTACCTCACATATACAGTCCACTACTTCAAACTTATTTTAATTACACTCACCAAAACATTAAACTGAACAATGTTGAGGTTTATAGAAAAGCTTTTAATGCCTTCCACCTGGGACTGGCAACAGTTTTATAAAACAAAAAAGTAACTTAAAAAAATATATATATATATTCTTAAATGTTACACTGGTATTTGAATTTTGAACATTTAATTACATAAACAGTCCTACACATTTTAATGTTACACATTAAATATTATTTATTATTTTTAGTTAATAGTTTCTGGCTCCCTCTAGTGCCTGCCAAAGTAACTACTCTGCAAAGGTGAAGACATTTCCTGCTGTAAAGTTCAGTGTCCTTCAATAAACAGGAACAAAAAAAATAAAACAAAGCACAGCACAGTATAGTTGCAAATGTAGTTTTGCTTGTGTGGACTGAGGCTGAATATCTAGATGACAAAACTTGCCTGTGCCTGTACGGCTAGATGAAAGGCTCCCTTTTTGAATGGCAAAAGATCCCCATTTTGGTTCCTTGTACCTTCTGGAAACACCCACAGACGAATCTGAGGGAGACAGTGATTGAAGAAGAGTGAAAATTTACATAAAGTCTACTTGTCATTTCACTTCGTCAGTGTTGGACAATTTAAAGGAAATTCTTTTTAGGATCATTGCACATACCTGATCATCCAACATCGTCTGCGCTGCATCTGCCATGACACTTTTGGCGTCGCTTGTCTTTTTGCGGTTGATGAAGACAATCCCGCCAAGCCAACAGATCAGCCCAACAGTTCCAGCATAGATTAGTTCCTTCTTGGCGATCATAGTGCAGCGGTCCGGTAAGATCTCCATCAGGCCTAGGAAAACCCAGGTAATTAATATAAAAGAAGACTAACAAATCCCTAGGCTCACTGAGAACCTCGAGATTTAACTAAACACACAAGACCTTTTCTTCGTTTCTTTAAATATTGACTTCACAAACAACATAGCAATACAAAGGATATAGACAGCCAAACAGTCAAACTTTGTGTCCAATCTATCCAGTAATAACAAACATTTCAATCACTTCCACATTCTTGAACTGATAAAGCAAGATTCATACAACAATAACTTTTACACCAAAATTATCCTGTGATCTTCAATAAAGACCTTGAAAATCATGTAGATGCGATGGAGATAGAAAACTGAAACGAGTCAATCGATTAATTGCAACTTGAATATTGAATATTGGAAAAAAAAGTTGACTAATTTAGTAATGAAATAATTGTTTATTGGTATTTCTATGGTTCCAAAGAAAAGAAACTTTCTGAATCAGATAGAAGAGCAGTGACGAGAAGAATTATACACCTCGGCTCCTAGACATCCTCAGGTAAAGTTTTTCCAATTAGCTTATTGTGATTTTTTTGTTAATTTAGGAAGAAATATAGCAAACGCAGATTAATAATTCACATTTTGTTCATTGTAAAACACAAAATTATCTAAAACGGCTTAGAAAATGAAACAGATCCATTGACATCCTGTTCAAAATCACAGAACAGATAGGCTTTGCCTCTTTATTGCAAAATTTAACTTTAATTAGCCACAGATTTTAAATTACTATTTTATGTTGTTGGAAGTGGCTACAAGACAAATTTGAACCAAGCAGGTTCTACATGGAATCTGAATGTTTGAGTTATTGCAAGTAAATACAGACAAATGGGTGGGGTTAGGTGGTAGATAATTTTCTGACCACTGAAGCTACAGCTTCAGGACAATACAAGATTACTCAACCATGCATGAATCAATCCAAGAACAACTTTATTAATTATGAGAGAACATTGCTGTTACATGGTTGAAAACTCAGAAAAGCAGATTTTATATAATAGTTCTCCTTTAAAAGAAAAAATTACAAACTCAAAAAACAAAAAAAGTGCAACTTTTGCATCATAAACAAAACAATAATAATAATTGCTCACCCAACTGATTAGCAAAAATATTAAAAAAACTTGTTATGAGTGCAATGCAAATACGTGAATTACTAAGCAAAAAAAAAAAACTGAGCCATTATCACATCAGCTGCAGGGTGAGCAGCTACAAAAGGCTGGGCGTAGCAGTCGGCATAGCAACTTCCAAAACCAAATCAGACTCATGCTGGGTTTTCTCCTGCTAATTAGATGCTCTTCTCCTTCTGTCAGCACCCTGGCCCCAAGCTCGGCCAAATCCTCACTCGCTGGCTCAGAACGCTCTTCTCTGAACTTTCAGACAGAAAGTGTACCTGGACCTCTTCAGTGCCTCATTTCATACCAAGGAGTCAACAAAAACTGCAATCGAGTGCGTGTTGAACAAAGCAGAGCAGTGTCCACCGGAGGCTACCAAACCAAGTAACTCATTAAGGTCAGCACTTTATGTTTAGGCCTGGGCAGAGTAAAGACATCCTCCTGTAACACAATGTCAGTGACCTCATTCAGGTCAGTGCTGCTCTCATTAGACTCTCCAAGAAGTGCCATTCATGTCACTGACTAGTGTTTCCTACACATGAAGCTTACATTAAAAAAGTATTTATTTTGGATCAAATGCATCTCTGTTACTGTTTTTGAATTGTGCTTTGCGGCGCCGGAATTTGCAATATGTGGAACAAATATTATATTATATTTGAAACATATTTAGTGCATGCATGAATCATAGAAACTAGACTTACCCAATACATCCAAGGAGCTCTGGTGGTTGGAGATGATGACATAAGGTCCCTCTGTCTGCAGATGTTCCCAGCCGCTAACGTCAAAACGCAAACCAAAGAAGTATTTTACATGCCGAACCAGGAAGCGAATGATCCTGGAGAAGATAAAAACAATATTGTATTTGCATTGGACAAACTACAGATGTTCTCTTGCATATATGGAGGTAGTAAATAAAATTTAGCAAACAATACAATACAAGGCAAACAATAAACCAGGCATCAGAAATAAAATAATTACAAAGCATTTTCCAAAACATTTATGTGAAGATTTTTGAGACAAGGAACTTTGAAACTACAAACATAACTAAAACCAAAAATAGACATTTGTGGAAAAGTGGCCAAAGCGGTGTAAATATTTTGGACCTTGTAGTTATTTTCTAAAATTATAACGCTCTAATAAGTTTTAAACAGACCAACCATCTGTCATAGTGAAAAATTTAATTTTCTAGCAACTTGTTGTTACTTGCTCTGATTTGAGAAAGAGGAAATATAATGAGGTATGAAACTTAGAATGAGATGACCTTTCAAGATAAGATAACTTCTACCCACATGATCAGTTAGGCGTTTCTGTAAATATTGACTTCACAAGTAACATAGCAATGCAAAGAGCATATAGCCAGCTAAAGTTAAACTTGATTCTATTCAGTAGTTTATACATTTCAATCGCTTGCACATTCTTGAACTGATAAAGCAGGGTTCATACGACAATAACCTTTACACCAGAAAACTATCCGTGTTATCTTTGCAGACAACAGCGAAATGATAACACATTCAGACTGG
Organism: Mugilogobius chulae; assembly: GCA_038363315.1. NCBI lineage: Eukaryota > Metazoa > Chordata > Actinopteri > Gobiiformes > Gobiidae > Mugilogobius > Mugilogobius chulae. The sequence goes on from CM076409.1 coordinate 22,274,821, forward strand.
TACAAAAGCCAGTTTATGCAACATCCCAGTCAGTGTTCAAGCAGCTCAATCTTTGTTAAGAATAAGCATGCTTTTCCAAATTCTATTCACTCATTATGATGGTGGAAGTGACCCCCTCTCAAGCACTTTGTAATGGTCAACAAGTCCAGATAACCTTTGCGCTGACAGATTGGTACACAGGTGCAACACGACACCTCCACAATGGGTAAGGTGACCATGAGATTGTTACTGCACAGGGGAAAGACGTTTGAATGTAAAGCACACAAAAACTGTAATCATTTTGCAATTCATATTCATAAAAAGAACCATATTAAAACAATTTTTGTAATGAGTCAAATATCTACAGCTGTAAAAGTCAAACTAAGTTTTATTTTCAATGTAGATTTAAAAACAGATGACTAAAAGGTTAAAGAGCATGAGTTTTATCTGGAGTCTAAGTGCAGCTCTGATGTGACAAAAAGAGTGCTGCAATATGCATAGAATATTTCTCCTAATCTACAAAGAATCACTAAAATATGATGCCAGGCCAGCCACGAATACAAAGGTCTCAATACTTTATCAAGAACTAAGAAAGAATGAGTCTGATGTCAATAATGATGACGAAGACTCAAAGATTCAAATGTCACCAATAAAAAGTGAGCGTGTTTTACTATGATAGATGCAAATAAGAGTGAGCGTGTTCTAATAAAATGTATAATCCTACCTACCCAGGTTCCAAACAATAGTGGGTATTTTCACATGCACACAAAATATCTGATCATTTATGATTTTTAAGTTTACATTTGATGTCAATAATCTATTTTTGCCAGTTCCTCACATCAGTATAAGTTTTGTCACACAAAAAGACTAACTAACGTGGCAAAGAAAAAGAAAACCATGTTTTCACAGAAAAGCATTACTCTAATAATTCACAATGACCTCATACATGTTGCAAGGTATTACTGATGATCACATTTATCTTGTGCAATCAATTATTGGGTTATCTGATTGTAGAATCTTTTTTCTGGCAATGAAGATGAACCCAGTGGTTACACTTGAACATAATCTGATTTCTGGAGTTGGTAATATGATTTATTTGTGTTTGGCAAAACATGAGAATATTTTAACAAAAAAGTAATTCATTAGAAAAGAAAAGATTGAAAAACATTTGTAAAACTGGTTGTATTTTGTTTTTCAATACACCAGTTACTCTAAAACATGTTGACTGGATATCCAATATACTGTATGTGTATTTAGATGATACAAACACAAAATACTATGATTTTACTGACCATGTGAACGTGTTTACTGTTACCCCAAAAATAAACATTTAACAAGATGAAGAAAGAATCACATGTTTACAAATGCAAACACGTTCTCAAAGCCTTGTCCTGGATCTTTTAGATCAAAAATCTAATTAGAGCTGGCATGACTGCCGCCGTGACTCCACTTACCAGATATAACCCATGTGTTAAATTAGCAACCCCGCCACCAACTTGTGTAAGACTGAGGGGCTAATGTTAGCATGTGTATGTAAATATGCATTGACAGACCACTTTATAAATAATGTAAGATGATTAGAATATGCCTGCAATATTATACATAAACAGCCCATGCAATCATAAAAAGATTTAGTTGTATATATGAGTTAGCCTGCTAGCAGTGGTGGGCTAGTTGTCAGATAGCGCTATGAGCTACGTTTATGTTATGCACGCAATCTCACCTCATATTTTCAATGTCTCTTCCCCCGCTTTTCAGTATGGACAGGGGGATTGCCAAAAGAGCCAGACACATCATCCACGCCACGTAGAAGAACTTTTTAAAATAGAAAACAAAGGTGGTGCTGGTCCACATCAGGAGTGGGACCAGCAGCAGGGGCACCATCCACAGCAGCAGCTCCATAGCGCCGCTGCCGCTCCAGTGAAAGTCAGGGCACAAACAGGCGCTGCTGTGCGGGGAAATCTACCAAAAAAACAGACCCCAGGCTAGGGCAACGGTGCGAGGAAATCCCCAAACACGAGCATTACAGTCAGGGGTGTAAAAGCAGACCAACGTGGCACCGATCCGAGGGAGCCCGAAATGAACATGTAGCGTTATGTCCCGCTGCTCATCTGTTGCTAAAAGGCATCGCGAGGTGGAGTCATGTCGTCATCATTTTTCTTTTTTCATTTCCGGTTAGGGAGTCAAACCGGATCATTTTTTGTTATTATTATTATTTTTATGTATTTATTGGTGGTTTAGCTTCCTGTTATACACAACATTTTAGGAACATTATTATTATTATTATTATTATTATTATTATTATTATTATATTATTATTATTATTATTATTATTATTATTATTTTTGTTGTTGTTGTTGTTTTATTATTATTATTATTATTATGCTAGTAGTAGTAGCAGCAGTAGCAGTAGTAGTATTAGTAGTAGTATATATTTATTTATTTTTGCTCTGGTAGCCTATACATGGATTGATGGTAAACTGTTAAATTAGATCATTTAGATGATTTGAGCGGCTGAATGGTCTAATGATCATTCAGCCGATTAAGGTCTCCAGGTCTAATTGGATTTGGTTATCCCATTCCCCAGTAATCTGTCAACAAGAGTCAGGGTAGCACATAGCTAAAACATATGTTTTTAAGTACAGGGGAAAATTCTAGTTATGTGCTAAATTATAATGTTTAGTGGTTATGATCAATTTTGTAGTTTTTGCATGATCCATTTGGATACCTGCACAATGTAAATAATCAAAAAGAAATCAAAGCAGCCCATAGCCCTAACTGTTTAATAAGCCAAATCAATATCAATTAGATAATATAACTAGGGGTGTCAAATTCGTGCATCAATTAAGAATAATTAATTATAGACATATTAATCAAGTTTTTTTTTTTTATTATTATTTTTTAATCACATTAATCTATTTTGAAATCTTTAACTTCATTGTTTCCGCAACTGCAAAGTGGACATAAGGGTTGTTCCACTTGACAACTTAGCAACAAAAGACTTCCTAAAGTCTTAATTTTTTGCACTATATTATTTCCCATCTGCAACAATAATGTAATTAATTAAATTGGATAAAAACAAAACAAAAACACCTATAGTGTTTTTCTCTGCAATTTTTAGGTGAGATTAAAAATAGATTAATTAGATTAATTGATTACAGATCATAATTAATTAATCTCTTCAATTGTTTAATCGCTTGACAGCACAAATATAAATATAAAACACATGTTAGTGGTCCAAAACTGGGATAGCAAGTAACTACAATTTCTCTTGATATACCTATTCCATTATTTTTGATGGAACCAACTACACAAAAGAAATATGAAAAATAAACGACTCTTACAACCAAAAGTGTGTTATAAACTTAGAGCTAAATTTTATTTGGTGTCAGTGTGGGAATAAAAGAGCCAGGTTAGTAATTATAGCCTTTTAAAAACAATATTCACACTTCATAAAAAATATTATTTTATGCTTCTTAGGCAACATAGCCTATTGTGTGATTGTTTCTTTAAAACTATCCACTATTCCTACAAAAGAAAATGTAACTGATCTGGCTGAAATTCTTTATATCTACAGTAACAAACAAACAAACAAACAAACAAACAAACATGGTATTAAAATGTATTAGTGCATATGGCTCATAGCATGATTTGTGCAGTGCTTGGCCATATTTATACAAGCAAAAATAAATATTTTTCCTAATTATGAATGTTGCATAAAATGTCCACAAGATGGCAGTACTTCCAAAAGCACAAAATTAAGTAAATCTAGTTGTCCGTGGTCAATATTTGCATAGGGCTCATGCTACTCTGTCTATTCAAACAACACTAGATTTTAGTTTAATAACTTGAAGATTTATCATTAAAACTGATGAAAGTGTCAGAAAGAGAGTAGGCTATTCTGTTCTGTGTCAGTGGTTCAGTTTGGTTCATTCTGCCAGCGGTTGCGCAGATCTCGTGGGGGTATTATTCAGCGAAACATCTGCCATGGGGGGGTGTTGACCTTTGTGAACCTCCCACGACCACCACCACCACCACCCCCACGCTACTCGCCCGGCTGCATTCACGCCACAATTGAAAGCAGCAGCAGCAGACCCTCGATCGCCCTCCACCACCATCCCTTCTTCAAATGCACCGTGGACAGCGAGTGCAACTAAAAGCTTTATTGCACGGGCCTGCAGAGAGTGTGACACCCCCCGCCAAGCCTTTCTTCCGAGCCTTACGACACTGCGCGCGCTCCAGCAGCTGTCAGCGGGTCGGAAGGGGTGCGCGCGTGTGAAGATCATGCAGCTCATATAGCCATCTTGTATCAGACGTGATGATCAAACGCCAGGAGTCACCGCGGAGACTGGAGTGTACGCGGTAAAAGTAACGTCACGCGGCGGAGCTCTGTCTGAAGAGGGCGATTTATCACATCTGCTGCTGTGGTGGGTTTTGGACACGGATCTCGCGAGTGGTGGATTTTATTCCGAGGACACCGGGCTGAAACCATGAGCTGGGGGACAGAGCTATGGGTGAGTATTGTCGTACATGCGTGTCATTTACCACAGAATACATAGATTTGAACGCGGTTTGGATTTTGATCGGTTCCACGCAAAAACAACAACGAAAGGGGCGCGTTATGGCCGCTATAGCCGTCCACTACACTGTTTCTACTGTGGCACATCTAAAGACTCGTTTCTGGATTGACATAGCCTGATTTTTGACATTTTTCGTCGGCACATTGGAAGAAACATGTTATTACAATAAACTGCAGCATCTCTTGTTAGTCTTTATGATCACGCTGTTTTAGCACACACCCCCTGAAAACACAGACATGCCAAAGTTATAGGTCTGTGTTGTTGTCACTGTTCCCTAATGATAACACACATGTCCATTATTACACACTGCTGCACTGCGCTGTTGCATGCTTACAAGAGGAAATAGCGGGGTATAGTTCCTTCTGTTGGATCTGGCTCGAAACAAAAGCAAATGATAGATTCCTCCGCCATGCTGTCACCTCTCTGCTTGTTTATTACAACCTGGCAGTGAGTGAGGCATCCAGCAGTGTTGTGATGAGCCAGAGTGAATAACCTACTGCAATAGAGGAGGATTACAGGCCAGTGTCATCACATCTTTACAACCTGTTCTTCTGTGGGAATAGTCGACAGGGGTGGAAGTAGTGGTACTCAAAATACTCAGCTAAAATTAAGTATCCCAGATAAATATAGGCCTGCTTTGAGATTTAAAGTAGGCAGTTTTCACATGTTTTGGAAACCCTTCTGGAATATGAAAATGTGTAGTGATCTGGTTCAAAAAGTGCTGTTTTTTGTTCAACATAAAAAACGTTGGTAGGCCTAATTGAATTTTTTTGAAAAAATTGTAAATATATGTAGCTAGGGTTGGGTGATATGGCAAAAAAAAAAAAATAATAATATCACAATGTTTCTTTTTCTATTGTCTTTGAGGTAAATACAATTCAATAGCTAATCAAGCTGTCAAAAGCTGACCAATTAATTAGAACAGTGTGTGTTTCTTATACAACTTTTAGACATGTAAACATGCTAAAAACTCATGTTTCAGTTATATAAATTAATATACTTTCATAAATGAAACCCCAAAAAATTGCTCAAATATATTCCTTTTATGACTTAAAAGCACAGTCAAAAGAGACTTCAAAAGAAAAACCCAAAGTCAATATAAAGACTTGGATTTGGTTGGAAAAAAGAGAGATGCATCAAATAGACAAATGGGAAATCATGATATTTCATCAAAAAAGCAGATTGTCAAGAGATTAGCTCATGGTTCGATTTCTATCACAATATTGCCCAACCCTATGTACCTTATTTTTGGGATTAAAAGTAGGTTATTACACTGACTGTACACAAGTATTGGGGGACAAAAATGCTGTTTTTTTTTGTTCAACACAAGTTACTTGTGTTTTTGTTTGACCAATGTTGAGACAGAACCTTGATCTTCAGCCATTTCAGGTGGTGTCTGGCTATTTCTTCTTTTTAGTCAATTTAAATGTAGGCTGATGGAGTAGAAAGTCAAGATATCAGCTCTAATTTTACTTAAGCATTTCTTTCCACTATTCTTTATTTGTCACTGTGAATTGTTAGGGTATTGTTGACATGAGTGACAAGTTTGTTTTTGAAAATTATCTGTAACTTGTACAACACATTAGAGACATTTTCAACGTCTCTGGCTTTACGCTGGGAGGAGAAACTGATAAACACAACTTTCTTCATGCTGTATTGTCACATAGTAACTGCAATCAAATGGTTATTTTTAGTTCCTTTAGAAAGCACAAGAGATTTTCTGCATTACTCTACTGTAAATACCGGATGCAAAGTCCACATTGCTCTCGAGGTCTTTTGGAGATGGAGGCCCAGGTAGTCGCACTCAGACCAGGGCGCCTCTGAAAAACATTGGCAGGTTTTAATGCAGTCGATTACAACCAGATGTTTTGGACTTTCAGATGTGATCCAGGCACTTGTTACCTTTTCATGCAAGAGTGGAGCAGTGAGTGATACGCATGGTGCACAGAGGTCTGCACCGGGGCATAATGCAACCCATACTATTGTGAAATATAGGTCCCATTTTGTACATTTGACAGGAACCTATATGTGATGTAACGACAAGATATTGCATGAACCGCAGTAACTCTTCCGTTTCTTATCACTTTCATGAATGCATCACTAAATGTTTTTTTTTCTTTGACTATTTTTCCATACAAGGCTTCCAGCTGTTGCACCATGATGCTAAACAAAGAAACATGCATAGCCATTGTCTGCAAACTAAGTTAGGTCATAAATAGAGAGCTTTGCGATTAAAGTCAGTCCAAAAAACACTTTAAATTGTCTGAATTCTGCTATAATATAATAATAACTTGTCTTGCCTTGTCAATTTTTTATTGTTAATTACTTTTTGTAGCATTTTTTGCTATACTATTAACATGATATTCAATCTTTGTCTTCTGTATATTGAAAATAACATTCACAATATTATCTGACATTTTTATTTGACATATTGCCCAGCTCTAGTCATAAACAATTACATTTTGAATCTGCTGCTCCAAAGACAGCTAGCAGAACTTATGATTGCCTTTAATTGCTCACACTGAGTTACTCTAAAACAAGCATTAGTAAAACAGCATTTTGTAGCTGTTCTCATGTTGTCAGTAAAATCTTTGTTCATCATGTTGGTTTGATGACTAGACCAGAAACCGTTAGCCCTACTGTTTTAAATGTGGTTTGCAATATTCCACATGTAGCATGGCAACATTTTCTTAGGGTAAAGCAGTTCTTTTAAAATGAAGCCAAACAGTCTCTCTCTTTATATTTCAAACTTGGCCAGTTGTGGGAAGTCCCAAATGATGACAAAACACGTGACTGGTCTCAGAGGAACTGTGCTCTGAAAAAATGAAATTATAAAGGTCTCTCTTCAACTGAGTCGACAGTCTGGAGCCATAAACTATTAAGATGCAACAAGATGAATAATATTTTAATTTGTTGTTTTGGCAATATTTGGATGTTGAGTGTCTTGTCCATGAATAAAATAAGTAGGCAATGACGTAGGGTTGTCAAATCTATCGAAAAAAGATACTAATCTATCAAAACTAGAATAATCTACTCAAAAGTAGTTTATAATCAAAATTTTTTAAAGAAAGTACTTGTATTTGTATTGAAAATGTCAGTCTATTCCTTAAAAAATTACATTTAAAAATGCATCAAAACTGGTTGAGAATTGAGTCTATTCCTTAGTACTTTTTGTAGTTATTTTGCAATCCATTCCATGTTTTGTACAATATTTAAAACCCCAACAAAGATTATTAAGGCACGTTGTAGCACATTCTGCTTTGTGCAAATATTACATCAATACTTTTATCGAGATCATGCGAAAAGTTACTCATTTTGCAAATATCGTCTCTCAAAATCAAGTTAACTGAGCTTAAGCGGATGCTGCAAGTCTGCAACCACAACATCACAAAGTTATTTCCGTTTGGGTTTAGGTGTCATTGTGCAGTAAGACCATTAGTTTGAAAGAGTTGCCATTATGAGCCGGTGATATGCAAGTTGAATGGGACAGCTGCCTGGTGGGTTGCTTGGCCTCCACACACTACATTGACACTTTAAATAGACTTTTACTTGATATGAAAGCACAGCAAGGGGCTATTTCACTTTTCCATTTGACACACCTCAACATCTTTCACTTCTCTGATGTTCTGAATATGAACGTTGGCCGCTTACATCCTAGTTTAAGTGTAGTTCCTCATAAAGTGGATTAACACAAACTATCCTTGCCGAGATCGCCATGGAGAAAGTTGAAACACTTGTAAAGGAGCAGCAGCTTAAGGTAGAAATCTTCATTTTCTTTTAATCCAGTAACTGTAATGCTTTTTAAAATGCTTAGCTAACTCACGGCATGCTAAATAAATATATAGATGCAGAAATCTAATTTTAACTTTCATTTGTCTAAGAAATAGCCTGTTGGCACTTGTAACAGTGAGCACAATGCTGTTGTATATTTTTAGCTTGTTTCACTGCCTAGCATGGTTTTGATGAAATTAAATAAATGTGCTGCAAAGACTGGCCGATATTGACAAAAAGAAACGCAGTATCTACATTTTTTTAGTTTTTATTTTTTGTATCTCGATAGTGTGGCAATTTTACTGACAGTATCAAGTTAATCCTACACAATGTAAAAACTGTTTCTAAACTTATTGGTTGAGAATTATTATGTAAAAAGCCTGTCAATTGTATGGCAAAAGTGCATAAATATCACTTTATACATTTATTTTAAACTTCTGTCATTTTTCAGCTTTTAAGTTTTTCCATACCTTCAAAACAACATTCATGATATTACTATTACCTCACACACTAATACCTGATTTCAAATTTTGCAAGTTTTGACACAGACCCATTACAGAGTCTTTTATTCATGCTATTCAGCTTAAAGATATATATTTTTCCATTTGGTTTCTCTCACATAACATTTTATTTTGTAGCATTTGTGTACAGTGTTCTCTCGATATTATTCATAAAGGCACTTGTTGTGTGAATGTCCGTCAAGATCCCAGTGAAATTTATAAAACTAATGTGTGACTGTTACAGTGAGCTCAGTGGAGACTGAATCTCCAGCTCTATAGCGTTCTCTTGTGTCTCAGACAGTTCTCAGGCTCTGTCTGGGGGCTCGCTCAACCCCAGGGGTAAACTGTACTTTCAGCGTAGAAACCTGAGATAGTCTGTTTCCTCTTTTGTCGGCTGGTGGGGTCATGCGACTGATGTACCCCACTTTAACCCTTTCAACACCAGCCACCTGCTCATGCTCTGTGGCATGCTAGTTATGTTGCTCCATAGTAATTCTGCAAATACTTTAGTTTTATTCTCTACTAAAAAGTCATAGCAAAAATTTGACAAATAATTGGCTTTTTTTCTTTTATTTAAACAGTTTTTATTTTTTGGTTTTTTTTTTTGTTGAAAGACTAGTATTGCATCTTATAAGTTCATCTTAAGAGGAAAATGCCAAACACCTTTTAATAATCTATTAGGCTAAATCAGGGCTGTAAAATGTCTGGTTCCTTCTCTCACCAGTGACATAAGTCTCAGGCATTGTCTGAATTCCAGTCCATAAGAAGGTGACTCAATTCTTCCCACTCCAGCTTATAATCTCCAGTCTCTCTGTGGCCTCTTGTTATTTGTAAAGTCTACCTTAAATCTCTGCGGTGGGAAATGGGAGGCTAAAGTCAGTGTGTCTGACTTATTGTCACTGAGTCCTGCTCTCATTATTGCTGTGTTGTACGACACACTGTTAAGTGCTGCTTGTTCTTTATTGGGTGACAGATATACAGTTCCTCTGTGGCTAATGGAGTAGTGCTGTTCTGCAGAAGTGCCTTTTAAAGGTGGAGGACGCAGAAGGTCATGTCGGCATTATTGTTCAGTGAAGCTTCTTCAAACACAATGTAAAACGCTCACAAGCATTTCAGCTCTTATTCACATCTGACTTCCTTTAACAAAGAAAATAAGTTCTCTATAGTGCAAAATCTACAGTTTTGTGCCTGGATTTTTTTCTAGCTAGGATTGTTTTTATTTGTTTTGAAATGGTTGGTGCTATTGAATGAAGCTTTGAGAGTTTCTTAGTTTTCTCATTATCAGTTAATGTTTCTTCATAAGAGCTAGCTGCCTGGTTCTGGACAAAATTCACGATTTTCTAATTAATAAAAAAATTGGTATTTCCATTTGTAGAAGCTCCAAGCTCACAAAAAACACAAAATACTGATCTCTTAATTGATGATTAAAGGTGGGTTATCTATTTCTTTGTTGCATCCGTCTCATTTTGCAGTGTAAAAATCAGGTGTCCTATACCTTTATCTGTGTTTAATGGTGGGATACAAGAGTCAATCATCTAATCAGTTTATTGTCCTTCCAAGCAAGTATTTGTACCACATTCGATGTAACTTAATTAGGGGTAAAAAATAAATATACTCCAGAAAAGACTAGAGTTAAAGGGCATGCCTTTGCCACCGGTCGAAAACTGGCAAGCTTAGAGTGATTAGTATGTAGAAGTGAAGAAAAAAACTAAACTTTTAATTATATGTCTGGCTGTACGCAAACACAAACATTTCTTGTAGGTCTTTCATTTAGCCTCATGATCTTTCCCGCTCACAAAATAATAACATGTCCAAGATGTTTGTTTTGATGTTTTTCCTCATTCACTTGGCGTCAAAGATTGCATTTTCAGAAGAGATTTTAACCTACAATTTGAACACAAAATGATTGTGTAGAAGTCGCTGCAAAGACGTGTGACTTAACATGATGTTCAGATCATGCCCAGGCTTGACAGTTAAAACACGCAGGCTATGTACGAACGGACAGCTATGCCCTTTACTGTAACACCAAAATAACATGCAAGCCTCCTGAGCAATGACACGTTTTAAAGAGTATTTATGAAAAAGTAAAGATGGTCACCTATAAGCCAATTCATTCCCATATTATATTTGGCTCAGCTACACCTGTTCTTTTTCATAACCTACTTTCATGCTCCTAAGTGGAGTGATGGTGGATCAAAGAGGGAAACTGGAAACAGTCCAGCCACTTCAATAGATGTAACTGATACGTTATGGTATACTGCGGCAGCCTTCAACTCGGAGAATGTGTTATATAAGTTTTAAAGACCTTTATTCTTTAATAGGAACAAAAACAGATTATCAAGAACAATGGCTAATGTGTATTTTCTTAGCCTAGCCAAAATAATCCTGTGAATGGAAGCGCCTCATTGGGTGACGATGGTGGTCACCAGAAGGCGTAATCAGATTAATTAGACGCCATTTTATTAAGTTTTGCAACCACCGCAGTCTTTCTCAATAGATCGTGTGAACAACAAAGTTTGTTTCTCTGCTCTGTATTTTTGATTGGATATATTGTATTTGCTGTGAGAAACATGTTGAGAAGGAGAAGTGAGTTTTTTATTTTTCTGGACAACGCTCTGTCGGTGAAATCAGGCAATGAGGAGCCAGAGGAGAGAGAAGTGGAGAGGGAGAAAGAAGAGAAGCTAAGTCCCTTTGAGGAGTATCTACAAGTGCTGCTGCAGATCAAGATGACAAGTTCTGTAAGTTAGTCAAATAAGCTACAACTAAGTATAGGTCTGGGCACCATTGTAATAAAAACTGAATTGTGAACTTATCTGTATGACAATCCGCTTTTTGATGAAGTTGTTTGGTGATTTACCATGTCTCTATAAGTCTGCTCAAATAGAATAGTGATGCATTGATCCAGCTTTTTCAGTTCTGATAACAATTTTGGCCTATACCAATAACAGAAAATAACCTTTTTCTCCTCAAAACTCAACCAACTCCAAATAGATCATATAGTGCTGTAGCTGTAATTTATTATGCAAATATAACAATTAAACGATTTTAAACATTACGAGACATTCTGGGTCTTTGACACCAATATCTGATCCCAAAATAGAGTATGCACTCTCTTTTCTTATTGGTCAGCCTCTGAGTGTCAATCAAAGTAAATGAATAAGAAGATTATTTTCTTTACCAGTAAAAAAAAGAATACAGTGTACATGAATAGAAATTGTAAGTAAATTGTGATATATAGGCAAGGCAAATTTATTTGTATAGCACAATTCATACACAAAGCAATTACAAGGCAGGAAAATATACATCAATAATTACAATACAACATGATTAAAAATATATAAATATATTTATTTTTTTTACATATACTGAATTAGCTATATGGAGATCAAACAGGTGATTGCAAGGTAGTGACCAGTGAATGAGTGTGTAGGGAATAAGGAGATTATTACATTAACCTCTAAGTCAGAAAAGATCTGCAGATGAACTGTGATAAAACTGTGAGCTCCAAGCAAGTTGTGATATGCATTTTTTGACCTATTGCTCACCTCTGTACACAGATTAAACAGGTGGTAGTAAGATAATGACCAGTGACTTATATCTGTGGAGGGGGAAACTGTATGACAGATCTGACCACTCTTCCAGTTTACTATGACTCATCTGACACAGATAACAGCTTCCTGTAGGGCTGAATATCTTTTTTTTTTTTTTACAAGCTGTGCAAATTGCTATCTATGTATTAACATCACAATTCAATTCACATTTAAACACGTCCGCACAACATTAATGCACATTTCAGGACATGTTTGTGGTTTGTAGTATTTTTAATAACAGGTTTTACCGGTTTTACTCATTCATAAATCAGGTATTAAATGTGACTGTTAGCTCATGGAGATTGACTTATCTCATTTTGCCATGCCGTTCAAGCTTCCATAGAGGTTACGCAGACGACATCATTGTAAATATCAGCAGTGAGTGGCAAAAATGAATTAAGAATCAGTGGAGACAAATTCTCCTGTAAGAACCCAAAACACCACCAAAATAGAAAAAAGCAGCTACCGCCTCATAATAATATAAACTTCCAACTTCTGCTAAATACTGAGTTTGTAAGTGACATGCAAAACGAGAAAATCAAGTAAACTGTAGTAGAAAAGCAGAAAAACTACAACAGCATTTCTGTTTCTCTCACATTTCCTATTTTCATGTTTTTATTCTGTTTGACGAGTAAATCATTTGTTGTGCATTAGTAAAAATATCCATTTGTTGTTAGAAAACATTGTTAGCTAATGTCTGCACTGTTACCATGAGAACAAAAGCTATTTTATAAGATATTAGCCACACAAACACTCCCCGGAGAAAAATTAGCCCAGAAAAAGCTAAGAAACACATTTTATCAAGTGTTCTTCTCATACTTTTACCTCTCACAATGTTTCAAATTAAAGAATGGCTGTGCAGAACCTCTATTTTACATTTTTTATTGCTTCCTCAATTGAAAGTGCTTTTTCACCCACCACTGCTCACACACGAGACTGATCACAAGAGGACTGAGGTGACTTCCACCAGACTTTTATTGACACACGCGCATGATGCACATCACAAACACACAGTCTACAGTTTCTGCCTGTCGAAGTGTTGTTCTATAAATATCTTGTGGCATGCAAACAAGTGCTTCTACACATAAGGTCAGCCACAGCCTCAAACAGCTGCTCATATTTCTGCGTGTTTGTCTGGGGAACACCGCAGAAACACATGCACCGCCAGTGAAAGTTTTTCATACAGTTTGTCCTGGTGGTTGTCATATTTTTCCATTATCTGCATTATTAAAAGTCAGTGAGATTTAAAATTTAGCTGCATCATTGTTTAAGTCACTGAGTTCAAATTCTGTGGAAAAAAATAGCAACTTATCCAGTAGTGCGGAAATTACAGTAACTGATACAAGACCAAATACTTCATGTTGACCTCATTGTTCACTGTTGTGATATCTGCACTAACTTGTGTAAGGATATTAAGTGATAGATGTAAGTTCTGATTTCACTCTTTCACAGTATTTTGCAGTCTTTCTTATTGTTTGTAGACTCCCCACAGTCAGTGTTTTAAGCTCTAGACTTTATTCTCTGTTTCACTTCATAGGGGGAAAATCAGTTGCAGTGTACAGAGAATTATATTTCATTAATACAAATGTATTTTTGCTCCAGAGGAAATAGTACAAGATTCATATTATACAGCTCAGCCTTCGTAGTGACACAAACGTTACCCAGTTCTGCAGAGTGGGATGTTCCTGATATAAAGTCTCCAGACCAGCCAAGACTGAATGCTTTCCAAATGCTTACGACATGTCGTCAGAATCTTGGTCGATGGTTGTGACAGACAGTCTGTTTAGCCAATCAGAGAAACATACAGTTTGTCTGCATTAAAAAACAATTTACGTGAAAAAACAAACACAAAAATAACGCAGATGGTGACCATTGCCTATGCATAGAAATATATCACATCTAAACTAGATCTAATACAAGATATTCATGGACTAGGACAAAACCAAATAATAGTAGGTAAACATTGTTTTAAAGTGGCACATTGACAACAAAAGTTGAAAATTACAGGAAGTTGCTGAGTCTAATCAAAAAAGCAAAATGAACAATTTAACAGCTTACACTTATTTTTATCAGTCTTTCTTTAATGCAATGAATGTTTAATATAATCATGTTCATCTTGTTTTACTAAAAAGCATTGTCTATCCTGTCATAAGCACTTAATTCTAGTCTGAATATCATTACTCCAAACATATAGAGGAATATTCCTTATGGTGAAAAGCCATACCCAGCCATAACTTTGATGATTAATAAACTACAAAAGCGGCCAAAAAATACTATTTTTATGCACACAGTTAATATAGCCCCAGTGATGACCACTGGTGCTGGTGAAGCTAACCCAGAGCCTGACACTGAGGTTACTCACAGCTAAGCCACATTGTTCCGACCCCGCATCTTCTCACAAAGACTTGAGTGTCCCTCAAAAATGGTTTGGCAAGTTCTTTAAATATTTGTCCAGACTTTGTCGCGCCCACTGGGGACCAGCTGCAAGTGAAACCAGCAAGTTTGATTGAATTTTCATAATTTTATCATGCAACTGTTTGAAATATGTTTATGAAAGCACAATATTTTCTTCCTTACGCAAACCCCATGTAAATTGTTGTATCATCATTGCACATATTAATTTCCCCAAAAAATGATGAAGATATTGCTTTTGTTTACGTTTTGCTAGATTAATTACTATGCTTGATCATTTTTTTTCAAAGTTTTGTTCAAATGAGATTTATTGGGTTAGTATTTAGTTTGTGAAGAAAAATAAAAAAAATACTTTTCTTTTAGCACAGTTTCTTTAAGTCTACATTTAGTCCATACCAATAGATGGATAATTTGCGAGCACATAGCACTTTCTCCCTCACATAAATAATATATATCGATGGAACCGTTCATGCCTGTGGATCAGTCGAAAAAAGCTTACACTCACTAGACCTGCTGGACATGTGCCCGCTTAATGACCGGCCTGCAAGCCTTCAGTCAGTCTTAAACCTGGTCAACTTTGCAAAATGACAAAAGCTTTCAGCCTGCTCCTTTGTCCCATTGTTCTATAATCAGCAAAACATCTGTCCTCAACATCTGTGCTTTAGATTAGTGTGACTGACACCTGCATCTTACTCAAGACTTTAGAAAATGAGAACTTCTGCAAAGTTGAACTCCTGAGTGAATCTATTTGTTTGCTAAATAATGATAAAAAAAAAATCTTTATACAGGAAATAATGTAAAGTAATGATAGTCTAATCTCATGTGTGCTGCTGCAGTTGAAGTGCTAATCTAATCTTCAGACTTTATGATTCATTGAGTTTGACGATGGTCATCAACCAAAACAGTTATACATGTTAAAACTCTGGTTTAGGCTCTTGTATCTGTGATCAGTTTGAAGGCTCAGCCAAGGACTGAAGAACTGACTGGCTTCAGTTTCAGTTTGAGATGATTTGATCATGTGTCTGTTTGCATTTGAAAGAAAGGCAGAACTGTCTCAAATCACTGATCAACTAAAAACAATACTTACAGTGATCAGTCAGTTTTCTGTATGCAAAAGTCATTAGCAGCAGGAACAGCTTTAGTAATTAGCTCATGATGCTACACTTTTATTTTCTTTGTATTATATAATGGAAAAATATGTTACTAACCTATTCCATAACAACCCCATTTAATCTTTCTTTGTGTATTGTTTAGTCATGTGTCAGATTTTTGTCTTCTACTTCAAAAACATAAGTCCGATTATTGTTTTGGGTTACACAAATTGAATGTATTGAGAAAAACTATAAAAATAACTTCACAAAGCGACAAATTATAACAAATATCAAACAATGGTCTGCCCTTTTATGGTTAGAATTTTGGTCCATTCACATCTTGAATCTTGTGAAACTTGAACCAAGACATTTACAAGCACTATTTAGTACCTTCTTGAAAAAAACAATGAGGTGCTTTTACTATTAGTCTGACAAGTAGTGCTGCGAGTGAGTGAAAAGACCCAGTAAGTGCCCTGATTTGCAGAAGGATACAGGTTAGTGGGGCGTCATCTCCAGTAGTCTCTAAATAATGAGCATAAGTGCAGATTAACCACAGTCCAATACATTAAAACTCCCCATAATCCCCTTCACCGGCTGCAGGGTCAAAGGTCGGAGGCTCATGGTTAAACAGGTTCAGATTGTTTTGTTTCTGTGCAAAAGCAAGGTAAGAATCTATTTCCAAACAACAAGTCATATCATTCTATTGTCTGATAAGCGATGTGAAGTCAGACTGGGTTAAAAACACATGTACGTGGGCTGAGTTGAGCTCCTGTCGGGACCCCTTATCGTTCCCTTCTGCTGGGACAAGGTCAGGTGTCGTGGGCCAGATGACAGAGTGGACGGGTGGAAGGGAGGAAGGGAGGAAGTCGGTCAATGGTTCAGGGGCCATTTCTGGGGGCTTTCTACAGAAAATCCTTTACAGTTTTCCAGTCCAGCATGATTCAATTAGCAAAACTTTACAGACTTGGAAATACTGGTAATACTTGTCTTGTTAAAGATCTTTACTGAAAATGTGTGTTATAGTCAGTAGAGTTGTCAAGAGTATTGAAAATCAGATACTAATCGATAATAAATCTAGTATTGAATCTAGATACTCATTTGAGAAAGAACTGATGCTAAAAATGACATCAACAGGATCCAATTTGACATTTTTAAAATTGATCTATCACAAGAGTGTGTGTGTATCAAAGAACTAACTAGTGTTAAATCTTATTTTGGGTTGAACATTTCACTAATAGGAAACTTTTGACCTGAAGAATGGTATTTTTGTGGTATCAAAAACATTGAGAATCCAGTATTTTCTCTTATATTGAAATTGAGATTACATTTTTTATATTGTGTCTGACAATATTTGATTCATCATCATTTTACTTTTAAAGATGAACTGTGCCACTTACTACACCATTAATCTAATCTGGTACTTATTTACTAGGGCTACAGCTGATCAAAGAATTTCTTGGTTGACTAAAGCCATGTCTGCTAATCGATTAGTCGTCTATAAAAGAGGCGTGGCAACTGCTTTCAAGCTGAAAAAGCATTTCTTTGATCATGTATCTGAAACAAATGCAGTTAATTATACTTCAAAGTAGTAGGAAGCCATGTGTTATTCTAAAGTCTTCAGCCTAGTCACTGATTTTTTTAACGTTCTGTGTAAAGCTTCTAACAATCTAATATGTTGTCTGATACAATATTGTTCAACTGAAACACCATCAAGAGTTAATAATAGGCCACAGTGGCACAGTTTATTGAAATAAAAATATTATTTTACTGACTTAATATTTTACAAACAACAAAGTGAAACTGGAGAGGACCGCCCAAGCACAACCAATCAGAGCGCTGCAATCAGCTCCTGATCAGAAATAATATTCTTTATTATTCAGTTCAGAGAGTACTCAGTGCTGCATTTACCATAAATGTTTAGTGGAAAACACAAAGTTTAGTAAGTAAAGTAAAAATGTTAGTTACCTCAACTTTTTAAAAAATCCACCTTTTATGTAGATCAATTTTATGTGTATAATGGCTAGCCAACTATAAATATTAAATAAATATATAATTTTATAGCCATTCTTTTGTCTTCACAGACTAGAAAAGGCATGGAATTATCTTCTAAATAATATGCTTCATTCATAAATATCTTCCTGGAAGCTTATCACCATATTAAACCCCTATTTTGTTTCTTTTTCTGTACAAAAAATGCAAGAAAAAATGTTTGATTAGTCAACCACTAGCATAATTATTAGTGACAGCCCTTTTTTTTTACACTTATTTAAAATTCAAATAGACACAATTTATGATCCTAGCCCATTAGATCTTTATTGTAATCCTGTCCGTATAATCCCGCCTCTTCCCTCATCTCTGCTCATTCCAGTCCCTCCCTCCCTTCTCACATCCCACTTATTCCACCTTACGCCTGATGGAGCATTTCGTCTAAAGCTCAGCCCAGGCAGCACTGGCCTCACAGCGAGCTAGGCAGGACTACATTTCTTCTCCCATCGCTATTTGTCGTTCTTGTGGATTATTTTCACTGTAAACTGGATAATATTCTCTGCATTTTTGTGCTTTCTTTGTTTGGATGCACATTGTTGTTCAGATGGGAGATGGTCTACTGGAGAGCCTCCCTATTCTGAAGCCGGCCTTTGTTGTGGTTTTGTTTTGGAAGAAGACACGCTGGACTGAGCACTTTCTGTATTCCAATGTTTCTGAAGAGCGCCCAGTCCACGCTTAGATTAGATAAGAAAGTGGACAAAATGGTCCCACTCCCAAAAAGGGTAATTATTGTTTTATGCTGGTGAATGTGCATGAGTGAAGAAGACATTTATTTTAATTTAAATTGATGTGTGTATTTTCCAATGAAGCTGACGACATGGAAGGAAGTGATGTTTGCTTTTTAAGTGAAAGCATTTTATGAGTGTGTTAATTAGTCAGAGTGGCTCACATAGTCTTCTGCAAAAGTGCTTGATAGTGAAATGACTGCTTGAAATGGACTTGAAAACTGGAAAGTCCCATTGACTGATAGTATTCTCTATGTTGCATATAATGCTTTCCCTTTTAAGTGTTGCATCTGGGAGAAGCCAAAATCTTCTTGAGTGCCTCTTTTTTGCATGTAAAAGGAAAATATTGATCACAGTCAATTTAAAGGTTTTATGAACAAACCTTGCTGCTGAGGCTGAGTTTGTGCTAGCATAGCTATTACCACAACCACATCCTGTTTCTGTGCGATGAAAATGAATTGAGCACAGTAAATCTATGACACACAATCAGGTTTTGCTAAACAGTTAAACTCTCTTACTCAGACTGAGAGAATGAGCTAAACGTTCAGTTATGGAGGAGAAGATGGGACTCTGCTCGAGCTTCACAAAGGTGGCGATTTTAAAACATTTCTATGCTTTCACTTTAGCTTGTACAGTAGCGGTGATTTAGCTGGATTGATGGTTGTTGCACCAAAGTTTACCACATTGCAGGTGTTAAAACATTTACTGTATCTCCCTGTTTCTGAGGTTTTTCAAATCCTAAATATTTTGTCGAACAATGGCATTTGTTTGTCTGAGTATGCTGAATTTGTTATTGAGCCTTGCCTCCAACAGAGACCTAGAAAAGAAAGTAATTTTGAACCGCTGGAAGCACATTATCGATAATGCAGTTTTTGTAGGCTAGTCGATAACTGTCCCTAATACAGTATGTGCAGCTTGTGATTGATTTTCCATTTTGTCCCCACAGGATCAGTTTGACAACTTGGAGAAGCACACACAGTGGGGTATTGAGTTCGCCGAGAAGTACACCAAATTTGTTAAGGAGAGATCGGAGATTGAAGTCAGCTATGCAAAGCAAATTAGGTAAGTACTAGTAACTGTGGCAGCCTTATGATGCATGTTTGAATCTCTGTGGTGTAATTAGCTGGATTCTCCAAAGTCTCAAGAGAAAAACCACAGCAATTGACCTACTCCAATGTCCTTGAAACGAGAGATTCAGTTTGCGGAGCTGACTGAGACCTCTGACCTCCTTGTGGACTAGAAAATTGAGATGAGTTGAGATGAGTATTCCCAAACATAAGACCCATTTTGCTTTCACTAAAGAGAAAACTAGAAAAATGTTTTATAGTTCTCTCTCTCAGTATGCAATGTACTACTACACAAGAACTTGAAAGTGTGCATTTGACCTGAGAGGATGTTACACGCCCCCTCCGCTGACTCCTTTTGTGTCTGCGCCGCCAGTGCTCTCATGCTGCACACTGTCTGCTGCTGTTGCTAGCTGGAGCTTCAGGCGAAAGGAAGTCAGGTTGAAGGGGGGAAGGGGCGGTGCTTGTGTTGCCATAGAGACTTTAGGTATGGGCTTTATCAACCCCAGGTCTGACCCAGATTTGTCTCTCTCCACTCAGACTGTTGTGGTCCACTCACTGCTTTCTGAGGGCAGAGGTTGGAGCATGTGCACTTGTGAACATTTATCTCCTCAGGCTGTTTGCATGCACTCAGAGAATCTCTTCTTTTTCCAGTGGAGAAAATAACACAACACTGCCCTGTATTGACCAACCCCCAGTTTCACAAGACTTGCCAAAACTAATCCAGCATTTCCATAGAAACAATTGATCCAGCCCACACCCCTCCTCCTTTTGGACTAGTATCAGCTCGAGATAATAGGACTAACTGTGTGTTTACAGTCTGCTCATAAAACCCTCTGGACATTTGTTATTTAGGCTTGACCTCACTCAGACTTTTTGAACTATAAGTTACCAAGGTTGACCCTTTGGGATTAAATTTGAACAATTACTCAATTAACTGTGTTGACTATGAAAACAGTACTTGTATTTTGTTCATTTTAAAAGTTAAAAACTATCACAGACTCTTATACAGAAAGACCTTTTTGTAGTAAATAAAAAAGTAGCATTATCAAATAACTTCTCAAAATAGAAATAGATTCTGTGCCTCCTAATCATTCACCATAATGAAAGTTTTTCATAACTTTGAGAAGCTGTGTTGATAACAGTAACAGGTGTTAGCCAATGCTAGCAATATAAACAAACACATTTCCTGGGTTTCAGTGAACACAGCAAACTCTTTTCATTTTGACAATATTTTGTGCTTGGGTATAGTTTTACAGCAGTTAAGTTGCAATTTATGAAGAAATTGACATTTAAAAAGTGCCAAAAATAGCATTTAATGGGTCCTGTCACCCCATAAATGACCACTTTTTAAATTGGTGAAATAAATTTTGAAATATTTCATGGTAAAGTGCAAAGGTTATTAATAACTGCCTCTTGCCCCCAACCTGGCTTATAACAGTGTTTCCAAATCTTCTTTTTAGTCATGGCACACTTTTTCAGTGGAAAATTTTCCGTGGCACAGCCCTCATACACAAGTATGACCAAATAGGCCATTTTTAGGAGACAAATATATTTAATGTTTCCAAGTCTGCTTTTTTATTCTAACTTTGGGCTTCTTCTTCTTTTTTTTTTTTTTTTTTTGGTGGTAGACCACATGTGTCAAACTCAAGGCCTCATTTCATGCGCCCCTCAAGGTCTTATAAGGTTTACTTTAATTTTCTATTAGTGCCAGAAGTAATCTGGATGTCTTAACCTAATGAAACAATTGGTCTGAAACTCAAAGAGTAAGTTATTTTTCAGACTAATGCAGATGTATATTCACTTGCTGTCACTTCATAAATGTACAATAATCAAATACAACTATTATTAGTAGTATGTCAAAGATTAGTAAGGTTAATTTCAGTTACAACCGACCCTTGGAGGACAACCCCGATGCCATGTGGCCCTTTGTCAAAATGAGCTTGACACCCTGGTTTAGGCAATGCACAATAAGTGATTGTTTTATTCACTTTTTGTAGATCTTGGGCCATTTGTTTAGATTTTTTTTTTTCACGACTTGGTCTTGTTGCGTTTTGAAAATCTGGCAACACTGATTTAATGTTGTAAATATTGACCATTACATTTTGATATGTTCTTTAAACCACTAAATGGTGATTGGTTTGCTTGCATTCTTTGGAGGAAAAAAGTAGTTCCAGACATTTAAAATTTTAATTATTTCATAGGCTGAAAACTGATGATTTTGTCAAGGCACACCTGGCAACATCTCAAGACACACTAGTGTTACCCTGGCATAGTACTGGTACTCAACAAAAATAATTCAGCCTAGACTAATTGGAATCTAAAATGCAGGTGAAAACAAAAATGTTGTATTATTATTTCAGGTCAAGTTTTTTATATTGACAGTGAGAGCATTGCAAAAACAATCATTTATTCAGAGTTTATTAGAAAAGTTATTCTGATGAACAGCTCAGTCCAACAAAATGTGGGGCATCCCAGCAGGTTGCTTTTTGATTAAACTTGAGCATAGACAGATGGCATTGACATTTTCAATCACCTTCTTTCCGCAGTTCAAATGTGCTTGTTGGCATTGGCACACAGACACGCTTATGCACACAGACACACATGTACACAGTGACACACAAATGCACACAGACACACTTATGCACACTGACACACATATGCACGCTGACACACTTGCTAGATGAGGCAGAAGTGAGGAAATCAGGATAGCTTGAGTCATAAGGATTTTGAGCATTTTGACTCACACTGTTCTCCTTTGTTTTGGTCCTAGTTGGCTATTCTGACTAATTATCCTGTGTAATCAACTTAGCACACAAATCAAGCTTAATCTATTGAGCTGCATCCAAGTAGAAGCACCATAAGGTTAATAGAGCTAATCAACTATGGGTTCTTTGATCTGTTGTAATGCCGTCATGTGTGCTAGCCTAAAGAATGAGCAAAGGTGATTAGCACATCTAATATACGTAGTTAATATTGTTTCGAATATTTAGAATTTTGAATATTGAGCATTTAGTTTAGTTATAAATGTTGCAAAATATACCTTGTTAAAAAGAGTTATGTTTCTATCTATATTTCTACAATTCAAAAAAATAGGGCTGTCTGCAATTTATTTGAATCGACTAATCATTTTATTTAGTATTGCTGCAGTTCTTTAGTCGATTAATCGGTTGATCCATTCCTCGTTGAACAACATTTTTATAAGTCATCTTATTCTTTTAATTACACGATAAGGATTTTAAATTACATAACAAGTGCCTGAAATAAGCAAGATTTTACAGATTCTGAGTAGATTTTGACTGGCTGAAAATAAGATGAATGCCAATGGAACAAGCATAAAATATGAAAAAATACAAATTTACTCTAACTTGAAATCAGCAAACATGCTTCTGCACTTGGAATAAGAAATAAATGTACGTGTTCTATTGGCTCATAAAATATTCTATTTATAATGATAGATACTACTTAATTCAACCCTTTTTATTTCTAGCATTACATTTTCCATTTATGTTGAACTGCAACAAAAAGTATTAATCAGCAGAAGGTCTAATCTGCTTTCATTTTATAAACACGTTCATGTTCATTTTCTGTCTAAATTGTTGTTGTTTAGCATGAACTCTAAAACAATTTAGCTTGGCCACACCCCCTTTTAGTCAATTAATCGGTGGATGGGACAGGATTTTAGCCGACCAAGATTTTTTTTTTTTTTTTTAGTCCACTACAAGCCTATTATTTAGACTATAAAACTTAGAACAATGGCAAAAAGGAGTGATTTAACTGAAGATTTTAGTGAATCATTGTTAATCAACCTTTTTACATGTTAATACATTAATCACAGTTATCTCTGATACATAGTTAGATCATTTTATATTTATTCGACAAGAAATTGTTTGGTCGACTGTAGTAAAGCCTTAGTACTGACATGCTTTAACATATTTTAGTTCAATGATGCTATAATCTGACTATTGTTGTTGTAATACTCCAAGAATATTAATATTTGTCAGTGTTGTCCACTCTTATTGACAAATATTGGTAAAAAGACTACATATATATTATTAAAAACTGCAACAGTATCACACATTGCACATCTATGGTCAGTGTTCATGACGCTCCAACCACTTCTTTCAACATACCGTGGCACATTAACACACCAGTGTAATCCATAAATAATCCTCTTCCATTGCAATGCTGTAATGCACAATGGCCCAGTCTAGTCAGTGCGGGACATTGCATTAATTCTAGCTCCTCCCCCAAATTCTAGTCTGGCATAATCCATATCAGCAGGAGCACAACTTCGTAAACAAAAGAGAGAGACTGTACTCAACTTGCACAACAATGACAATATGGCAACTTAAATAACATTACGTTTTACAGCTCATATTAAATAAAACATGCAATATAATAACACAATATGCTAGTGTAGTTGTAATTGCTTCTTCCATTATCTGTTTTTAATAAATATTTGTGGTAGATATGAACTTGTGACAAAAACACGGTGTGACAAATGACATATGGTTGCGATAAATGAATGAATGAGAGTAAGCACTATAATTAGAGACAGGGCGAGAAGGACGAGTGGAGCAGTGTAGTGACAGATCTGCCTAGCAACAGTGTAAACAGCACCAGAGAGAGAGAGGCAGAGAGGTGTGGGGGATGTGGATATATTGAGCTCGATGGGGCACAGACACATCACATTTTAATCACATTGGGTCTGTTTTTGTCTTCACACATGCATTTTTTATTTCAGAATCAGAATGAATTAAACAGATCAACTTTAGAATACACTGTAGCACACTTGTTTCCATGCTTTAGACTAAAATAGCTTTCTGGCGGATTTTTTTTAAAAACAGACATTTTTGATTGGACATAGGTTAAGTTATAACTGTTTATTTCAAGATTCATAGTATCAAAACTCTACAACACCATAGATGTTTCATCGATGTGTGATTGCCAGTTTAATTTGCTAAAGTAGACATCAATGAAGTAGAATTTATAGGATTTATGATGATTGCTGGACCTTGGAAGTATGATTTCTTCCAATAGCAATATATTACAAATTTAGGACTATGTTGTTAGAGCATATTAGATTATATTTACACATAGGGCTGGGCGATTTTGATAGAAATGAATATTGGATATTTTGAGGCATATCTTCAGACAATGTTTTTATTTATGTCAGTAGTTTGTGTTCACGTAGCAGAATTTGATGATAATATTGCAGTTTTTCCAATCTATATATCATTGTAATTTCATACATTTTCAATCGAGTGATGTTTTTTAATGACCAGACCCATTCATGTTTTGCATTACAATCAATTTTAACTGCTAGTACTCATCTTCTCTGTTAAATATTAAAGGCCTATATAATGTTGTTAAGTCATGTGAATGCAATCTAATTTCAGACAAATGTGAAATGCATTAAAAAATAAACACAAAAGTACAAAAACATTACATTTATGGCCTTAGTTGAAAGAATATTTTATTTTAATTTGGCTCCTTTTGTGGCATTTTTTCTATAAACGATATACTCGATATTCAATTTTTCGATATCTCAAATACAACATTCATGACATTGTCTAATAATAGAAATATTGCACAGCTCTACTCTGAGATCTTCTGTGTTTACGTCCCAAATTACTCAAACTCACTTTGAGCATTTTTGCAGCATTAGTATAATGCTAAGTATAAAGTTGGTTTAATTTTTATCTAATGTTTATGTTTCTTTGCAGCCAGAAAACACTGAAAACATTTACTACACATAATGCAAAGATGACAAAGTTTAGGTGCTAAAGAGAGCTTGCTTAAAAGATAAGAACAATTAAATCATGTGGCATTATTGTCTTTTGAAGAAACATTGAAATATTGTATACTTTATGTCAGCAGCATGTCATTTCTCAAAAATAATTCACTTGAGGAGCGTTTATCATCACAAGTACAGGAGCAGCGGTAAAAATGCACGTGTCCTTTTGGTGACTGGCATTAACATCCCACAGAATATTGATGTATGTCTAAAGAGGGCGGACAGCACTCTGCCGGATTGAATCTTGTTATAGATGATGCTTCATGAGCTGCAATAGGAAAATCCCACAAACTCTGTCTTTTTTTCCCCCCAGAAATTTATCAAAGAAGTATCAACCCAAGAAGAATTCGAGGGAAGAGGAAGAGAGCAAGTAAGTTCAGCCAAATCCGTTTGTTTTTCTAAAATCTGACAGACAATTTTCTGATGTTTTGTTGTGTTTTTCTCACCAGATATACATTTTGTCGAGCCTTCCAGCAAACACTTAGTGAATTGAATGACTACGCAGGTCAACACGAACTTATATCAGAAAACCTGTCTACGCTAATCATTAATGAGTTGTCACGATTCCTGCAAGAACTCAAAAGTGAACGGAAATCGGTAAGACTTTATTTATTTTATGGATCATGTTTGAATTTAGACTATAGAGACTTTAAACTTTAATAGTTGTCTCCAATATCTTCAGTGTCATCATGTTTTGCTCGAGTTTTGATGAGAAACATTGTCTTCCTGCCTGCTACACAGCTTGTTCCTAAATTTAAGTAGAGATAATTGTGTAAGCTTTGGGATCTGTGTGATAAAATTGTACAGACAGACCCAGACAACAGGATTACTAAAAGTTCTTAGACAAGGAGCTCTTTAGACAGGTACATTGCGGACCTAAGAGACAGAATAAGTAACATTCCCAGTGGATAATGGCACCTCCCTTTTAGCTATTTCCTCTGTGCTGAAGACGGACTAAGACATGATTTAGGGTCAAGAGTTTATCAGATTCATGAGATTCTAAACCGTTATGAGCTTCAATAAGTCACGCTTAAATGTATTGGTTCTGTCTGAATTACTGAAGACTGGTTCAAGTTGAGTCAGTGTACTTGGAATCGAAGTCTTTATAAAGATCCAATCTGATCCAAGTTAAGAAATTGTGTTTCTAAAAGTGTATGTTTTTAGCCCAAACTTAAATTGATTTGTGTAGGTTCGCAATTGTCGATTATTTTAGAAATTGAATATTTGGCTTTGGCTTATGATTCTTTTCTGATAAATCAATTAGTTGTTTAGAGCACAAAAGAGCTGAGGTACTGTCACTTGAGAACTATCTGGAGTTGTAAATTTACAAAGCTGTAAATTACACAATTGTCAAATCATTGTGGTTCAGTTTGACCCTTTTCTTAGCTCAGATCATGCTTTGACAATTATTCAATTGACAATTATCTCAATAATCAATTAGTTGCAATTAATCAATTAACTTGTTGCAATCTTTAGTTGTAGGGTACTAAAATGTTTGGACGATTAGAGAGAAAAGTGGCTTCTGAGTTGAAATCTAGGTCTAAATCCCTGCTATAACTTTACATGGTTTGGTTGTAAATCATAAAGGCAGAATGAAAGGAAGAAACACCATGTACTTTTAAAGATGTACTATGTAACTTTTCTAGTGGATGGGCTTGTCTTCACTGTGATAGTTTCTTCTAGAATATGCTATAAAAGAGCATTTACAAGAAACTGATATAGAGCTAAGTTAGACATGAATGAATTTTATAATAAACTGTAATAATGTAAGATTTTGAAATACCTTTGGGGAGCTTCTTGCAAGGTGATGAAAATGAATGACATTTCTGTGGATACAAACAAGAGGCAGAAGTTACAAAGTGCAATGTTAGTGAAAACAGAGACTCAGTTTAATCATCGTCTTGAATTCTCAATTGCATAATGAAACATTTACATCATGTATTGTGTCAAATAATGATTAGCCCCATGCTTGTGTGCGTGCGCGACAAAGAGTCTTAGCCTTGTGGATGCTGAGGAATCATATTTATCTGTGTGGTCAGCAGACTGCCTGATCACTGGGCTTAAAATCTATAACGAGGCCAATACTTCGTACGACCTCACACATTCAACATGAACTCAGTGAACTATAAATAGCATGAACTTGTGATACAGCAGTATTCCTTCCAATTTATTTATTGTGACATTACTTTATACTGAAAAGTGTTTGTCCACAATGTTGGATTGTGTTTTATTATTTCATTTTTAAAGCATTGCTAAATTGGAAGCACTTGGCCAGGCTGCCGGACCCTTGACAAAAGAGGAAAGAGAAGTTAAAGAAGGAAAAAACAAAGACTAAGTGATACGTGATCACTGGATTTACCTGTCTATATTCTAAACAGCATATATATATATATATGCATTATTATTAGTTAATGTTTACTCTTAGGTTTTACAATCTTTTCATACAGTACAACATGTGCTTACTCATTTGAAACATCCCGTGAGTCACTAAGGGCCCTTCCTCTGCCCTCCCTGTTACAATAACTTAAAGGTTACATTTTATAAAAGAAAATGGTACCAGTTCTAACACAAGAAACTTCCAGTAAGATAAAATCATTTGTTGACTATCTTCTCTCATGTTTACTTCAGTTTAAATTAACTAGATCTAAGTAAAAAGACAAATACGCCTATTGATTCACCCTCAAATCTTGGGCTAACACTCTCTTTTGTTGTTGTTCTATCTTATAATTTAGATAAAATAATTAGTTGAGTATTACAAATTTTGATCAGCTAAGATTTTACCGACAGATTAGTTAAATAAACAAATAAAAGACTTCATTGTTACTACACAACTGCCTCACAAAAAAATTTAAAATAATAAAATTGAGACTCTATCTAGCCCTGCCTTTTTTAAAGTTCCTCTGAACACTTCCCATTTTGCTATTGCTTCTCTAGAAACTTCGGGAAACAAGAAGTGTACGTGGCTGAGGTAAACTAAGCCACAGTCTCTCACATCCATTGTACTGTCAGTAAAACGCTCCCAAAAGCCTGATTTTCACATCCTGGACTCAGAGTCTGTGTGACTTCTTACAACAGACTGAGTTGTCCCAGAACCAGCACTGGCTCTCTTTTGTACAACTGCCCAGTTTGAATTTGAGTGAATAGGCCGTGGACATTGATATGCAGCTCAGCTATCGACTCCAGCTTCACAATCTGAAACCAGCTCAGAGGAAATTGAAATTGAGTTGTTCAACGTCTGCTTAGAAACAGTATGAATTGAAGTTTGTTCTTTTAAGTTTGCTAGAAATATCAAAAACTAAATACTGATCTATACAGAAAGAAGAAACTCTTTTTCACAAGTTTTTATACTTTGACAAATCACATAAACATTACAAATAGTGATCTTTTCTGATCAACTTGGTAACTAGGAATAGGACCACAACCAGGGTGAAGTTATAGTGCTTATATGATTATATTTGTGTCTGTGGAAAAGGCTGCACTTTAAACAGCTTTGAGCTCATAAATAGATAGTTTTGTTATTAGGTATAACATGTCGCACTAATAAAGTAAATAACGAGAATACAATTTATGAGTAGAGATCGACCTAAAGGGTTTTTTCTTTGGCTGATGCCAACATCAGTGGGCAATTTTCTTATTTTAGTTTTAAAAGCATAGCTGGGGTGAGATAATATAATACAAAAAACTATTATTCACCGCAATACATGTCACATAATGTAATGATGCTTAATTGTTTTTTGACCCAAGAAACAATCATTTTTTATATTCATGAAAGACATTCATATTGTTCATATTGACAAACAACCAAGCACTTATTAAAGCTTGTGCTGCTGCCAAAGTCATAGAACAAGAATACAACTTAAAGACATGTTAATGATAATAATGATGTTAATCTATAAACCAACTCAGAGCTCAGCTGATCACTGTGAGAGTGACTTTACACAGAGGAAAAGCCCAAACAACTGCCTGATTAGATATTGGCCAAAAGTGAGGCCAATAATCCTTATATATAGACCTTTTCAGTAGGCCACAATTTTAAATTCTTAACTTTTAATGTGAATAAACCATAACCGAGTAGCATAATTGACCTTGTTTATAGATTTGAAGTTAAGTTTCTTTTTACTATCAAAATTGAAATGTATGTATTCGAGTATCATAATGTTTTAGGCTCTAAATCACATGTCAAACACAAGGCCGGATCTTGATGTGACCCTCCACAGCATTTTATGCAAACAAAGGTCTTTTTAAGATTTACTTTAATTTTACAATACCACTAAGAATAATGGTGGTGTCTTAACCTAATTAAAGAATTTGTCTGAAATTGAAAGATAATTAATTTAAAAGACTTTTCCAAATGCATAAACACCATTTGTATCTGTAATAAATACACAAAATGAACTACAAAGACAAAGTATAAGGTTAATTCCAGTCAACACCAGCCCTTTTTTGATAACTATGATGCCAGTTAAATTTGCTTCTCAGTGAAAATGAGTTTGACCTCCCTGCTCTAAAGGGACAATCAAAAATACACTAGTAGGTGATAATGTTGTGTAGCCTGTTGTTATAATGTGGGTTTTATGTTGATTTTCTGACTTTAAAGTATTCCCATTAATATTATTATCCCCCATTGAATTACAATACTTTTTTTTTTCTTGCAGCACTTCCATGAAGGGCGAAAGGCACAGCAGCAACTCGAGAGCTCGTGGAAACAACTGGAATCAGTAAGTTACACATCAGAGTATTTTCAATAAATGAATATTTCATTTACCATTCCCATCAAGGTTGGCGTAATCGTGAAGCTAAGTGTGTGTAGGGCCACAGAATGAAAGCATCATTCAATCAAGCTTTACAATTCTAGGTCATTAGAGGCTGAACACTGAAGAGATTTATTGACCCATAAACCTACTACAGTATGTGTTTATAGGTTAGTGTGAAGTGATCCAGAGCAAACATGAACACTGAATATAATATCGACACTTATACTCAAAACAAACAAGTAGTGAGAAGCAAGTGGTGCTTGACAAAATACTCTAATATTAGAATGTTATTAGAATATTTGTACTAACTTGTCTGAGGATATTTAAAGTATTGATAGATTTCCTGTCTTCTTTTCAGTCAATCTTGTTGTTTTTAGAAGGGATGGGCTAATTTTGTGAGTGATATTCCCAAACTTGGTTCCCAAAGTTTTCAGATGGGGACCCCATAAACATTGCAATCAACTCGTGGCACTAATGAAATAGAAGATTGCGATCATTTTAAATTGCTAAACCATTAAAAAATTGACTTAGCTACAGCACGGTGATTTAGTATTTTATTATTTTAATATATGGCACAAATTTATTGAAACATACAGTTGTCAACGACAAAAAATCATTATCATCATCATTATAATTTGGGAACCACAGCCCTAGTGTTCAATAATGCCACTAGTATTTGTATTTTACAATCCATCATGAACTTACTTTTCACGTTGCTTTTGTAAAAATTAAAAACTAGCCGTGTTTATCAAGGATATACAAAATTCTGTGACATTATTGTATAAAAATTCGGCCATATTTTAGATTAATTTTTGGGTTATTTAAATTTTTACTCTTAAGTCAAAATTTGATGTTTTGAAGACAAATCGGGACTGACACACGTCCACAATGAGACTAGAGAATCTCCTCTAAATCTATTTGCACCAAATTATATTAGAGCTTTTTAGATCTGATATCTATTTTGTTAAAAGTTGTCAATATCACCTGATACCAGTATATCACCCATCAAGTTTGTAGCCTCTTCAGAGCCTCTACGGTCATTGTCAGTTGTAACCTATATTATATCACATTATCATAAATATTCCCTCTAAAGCAACAAACAATATGACACGAACAGCTCTAAATATTATTGCATTATTATCTAAACTCATTTACATCTCCACCAAGCCCCTTTGACTGAGCAGCACGTCAGGAGAGAAACATAACTGCCTTGTCCTCCTCAACTTCACAGCATGTTCAATGATCCTTTTGTATGTGTGGAAAACAGGCATAGTTCAGAGAGCATGCTTGTCCAACAAACACTGATTGTTCGTCTAGAAGGGTCGAAAGAGGCCGAATGAATGGTTGTCTTTTCCGTGTACACAAGACCCTACTATGAACATTTGTTTAATCCACAGCCTGCTGACTTATACAGTGTCACAGGCTTGCTTTGGGTTCTGTCTCAAACTTTGCATTTGACGTATAGAAAATGCTGTGACGTTCATTACAGTGACTTTGAAAAGGTCAGCTAGCAGGATGTGAGAGAATCATGTTAGCTGTAATATTACAACAACTAACAGTGACTAGATGACAATAAAACACAATCCTAATCATATACTTTGATAAATGCTATCTATACAGATTCGAAAACATATATATAATTAATACAGTGACATAGGTAATTTTATTTACACTTTATTCATAAGTATTCTCTATGCAAAAGCCTGTACCTTCTGTAATTCTCTTGTTTGGTTAAAATGTATTTAATCTAAAATACAAATAATAACTTAGTGAATTGAAAAAATAAACTATTTTTTCTTAATAGACCTGCTTGTAAAATAACCTTTAATGACAGTTGCTCTGTTGTGTACAAATAAAATGTTATAATTATGTTATTGCTTTTGAAAAATTCCTTGATGGAGAAATAGCACTAATAAGATTGCATTTCTTCAAACTTTGTGTGTATAGAGCAGGTGAAACAACATTAGTGTTACGTTCATTAGTGTTATTAGTTAGATACGGTACTAACATCTCAAAATATTTGTCAAAAAACAAGGAAAATACTCAATTCTGGATACCCATTTTGATATTACAAACATTTTAATAAATGCTCATCTTTAGGTCAAGGGTTTAGACATAAAATACTAATATACTATTAATACAAAGTAGTGTCTCATTTCTTTACTAGTTTTAGTATTGATTAGATTGATTTCCAATGACAACCTTAAGTGACACGTGATACATTAATTGTTACTTTTTTTTTCAGTGTAAAAAGCGTTTTGAGCGTGACTGTAAAGAGGCGGACAGGGCACAGCAGTATTTCGACAAGATGGACGCAGACATAAACGTGACTAAAGCTGACGTGGAAAAGGTAAGTTTCACCTCACCTGTGTCTCAAAACTTATCTCTGTTCACCCTCACCTACTGCCCCTACCCCCACCCCCCACCATGCCCCCCTCCTCGTGCCTCCAGCCACAGGTCATTACACTGAGCCTATGTAGCATGTGGATGTGAGTCAAAGCTGGTATTGTCTGAGCCGAGCAGTGATGATAGCAGCACATTGTGCCCATTATCACTGTAAAACAGGCACCAGACTCATGGGCTGCTTTTTAGGAGCCGGTAACGTCTAAAAGAAATACCATGAATATTGATTTTTTTTTTCTCTTCAACAAATGACAAAAAAACACAATGTTGTACAGCATCAAATTGTTTAAAAATGAAACCTGACTAAATGATGAAGAAAATCTTATATTTAAGCTACTTAATTTAGTCCTGTACCTTTTCCAACATATTTTTTCCTCAAATTTCCAACAAAAAGGAGTTTATTAACCTTTTAAGTACCATAGTTGCAATTTTGCACCAGGTTATTTCAGACTCTTCATCTTCAAACTCTAGATTCTCCATTTTTTCAGTAATTTGGACAATTCCAAAGTCTAGCAACGTTTGTTTGAGAAATGCAGAGAAATATCAGTTTGGATTCTCCAGACTAAAGTTTAAGACTCTGTTTCTCTATATTTGGTACCTTATTCTGTTCTAGTTCTAAGATCCTTATTGCTGCAAATTGGTACGATGTTTGAACATTTTTTTACATCGATTATGAGCCCATAATAAAGACGCTTTTGGTAGTTAAGAGTTAGTACCACCGAAATTAATTCTACTTATAAAGTCTAACAAGGAGTTTTTTATTAGTGTTATAATGTCTAAATATCAGCTAAAAACATACATTGACATGAAATGATTACATGTATGCAAAGTCTCAGCCTATTAGGTTAGTAAAGAGATTTATGTAAGATTTTCATAAGGGTATTTTCTGTAGCACTTGCATTACGTAGTGTAGCCATATGTAGCCTGTAGCAGATGTCATTTCCTGTCGTCACTGGCTAATTGTAATGAGCCTTCTGCTCCTTCGTCCGCAGAGCATCTTTGGTCAGCGGTGCGTGCTGCCTCATCAGTATTTAGCTCAAATCTCAGACTCGGACTTGACACAGATGTAATTATTATGCAAATAGAGGAAGCAATAAAGAGCCTTTGCCTCATGGCCAAGCAGCCAGAGAGACACAAATTTGTGCTTTGAAAATCGAAAACTGTCTCTTTTTGTTATTTGTTGGGCTCTAGTCAACTAAAGAAAATGTTCTTTAAAAACATGTTTCAAGCTAAGATGAGTTGACTAAAAGTACTAAAACCTATTAAAGATGATTTCACTAAGTATCTATGTCAAACGTGCACTGACAAAACCACAAGATTACAGGAAGTTACACATATGCACATAGTAAAACAGGAAAAAAATAGCTCTGTTTTTACCTGTAAAAAGGCTCAAAATCTCAAAATAAGTCAAATCTCCTTTCTGCTTTTATACATATTTTAAGTTATGTTCAGTGGTTCCCAACCTGGAGGGCAGCCCGCGGGGGAGT
This sequence comes from Mugilogobius chulae, assembly GCA_038363315.1. NCBI lineage: Eukaryota > Metazoa > Chordata > Actinopteri > Gobiiformes > Gobiidae > Mugilogobius > Mugilogobius chulae. The sequence continues at coordinate 22,309,023 of CM076409.1, forward strand.
AGTTATTCGCAGTAGTATACTAATAGTAGTATTAGTGTATTTTTTTAACAAACAAAAAGACTCGAATGCATACATGTACTAAAACACCACAATAATATTTTCTAATATAATTGTGGATGTATTATGGGGGCTGGGGTTTTTAACAGATGAGGTCCAAATGTCTGCGGTTCAGAGGAGGCTTGAAAAAAAACATTGAGAACCATGGAATTATTTGAGTAATAAACATTTTAATAAAAAACACAATTTTATGTTCTATTAGAAGTTATGTTAACTTTGCATAGAAGCTGTAGTTGAGCTGTCATTTTGGTTTTACTGTGTTACCTTTGATTAACAAAATAAATATCATAATATCGACTAAGGCTAATATTTACATGTCCCATCGTTGGTGTTTGTCACTAACACAGTATGTAACTGTAATGACCAGTGCAGTGGATTTGGCGTCATCTGTGTTTGTTTCTGGTACTACCACTTCTTTATAGCTGTGGCATTGTGAGTTCAGGAAACGGCTCTATACAAACATTTTGTTTAGGTGGAAACAGATAACATCGTTTTTTTTACGTGTATGTTTGTATGATTTTATGGCATGCGTTGAAGCGAAGTTCCATAAGGTAGGCCCAGTGGACAAAGTATTTTATCTGTGGGAACATATTGTCTGCCTTGTGTCGCGATTCACACACTCCCCTGCAGACTCAAACTCACAGCACTGTCCCGTCTGACCATGGACTGCTTCTGTTCAGTGGCTTGCCTTGTTCTATGCCAAAGACTATACTTAAATCTAAATGTAACCAATTTGACTGTAGAGCAAAAGTGATAGGAGGAGATCAGCCAGTGATAGTCAAATATTTTTTCAACTTTCAACACTACATAACACGTAACCATAGAAACATTAGGGTTTTTTTGCAGAAATTGCCAACAGGAAGTGATGTGGCTTCAGGCACAGTCAGGTTACCATGGTGACGGTTTCTCAACACATCCACAGCACATTAACAGGAGAGGATTTGCATGCACTAACCGTATCAACACAACAGATTCTAAAATGTGTTGATAATGCAATATAGAGCTTTGGAAAAACCCTGTGCAGCAAGAAAGACCTGTCCATAGAGAAACAAAAACTTTACACTGTAAAAACGTATGCCTAGCCTTGGTTAAAAGGATTAGAATTCAGAATATAACTTTTAATCTTAATTTAAGTAGTTTTGAGCAGAAAAAATCAATATCTTAAGCTAGGCATTTCAACGTAAAGCCCAGGGCCAGATCAGGCTCTCTAACAATCAACTTTGACCCCGACCCATCATCCAAACATTAGAAAATGTGTTCATAGTTACTGGTTTGATTATAGGTTAGTGTCAGTATCTAGTCTGTTCTAAATCTAGTTCAGTATTCAAATATCCAACCAACTTTTGTTCAAATACAAAAGTAGTTTATTTGTGCAGCCACAATTTAAAAATGGTTTGTTTTTCAGAATATTAGTTGAATAGCCATGTCTTAAACTATGCATATTCCATTTGTGTCAAAAATGTTTACAGATTAAATTAGCTTAAAATAATCTGACTGTGAAGTAAGTAAAAATGCTATTTTTGTGCAAACAACTACTTTATTGAAACCAGTCAAATAATGTAGAATCTTGAAGTCAGTTCATCTAAACCAGTAAAATAATTAAAAATGTAAATAATTTTCCATAATTCTAGACATTTTAATACTCTAGAAATAGGATTTTGCAGTGTGAACAATGTTTTAAACTGCTGGGTCACTTCTAAATGCATTTATCACACTATAGTGAAGAGCAGATTTATGAAAAATAATCTGACTATTTAGCATCTGAAATCTCTATCTAAATGTTTGTTTTTTTTATGTTGTATAATAACTTATGTGTTCTGCTGAGTTTTGTCCACCCCTGCTTACGTGTGATAAATGTTTAACCAGTTGTGACCCTTTGCAGCACAGGGTTTGATATTCTTTACTGAGCTCTATAAGACTACACATCTTATTCCCTTTTTTGCTGGAAATGATTCATCTGATTGCTTTTCCTTTTCTTACATCATCTACAGTATGATTTAACCACATGTGCGACAGACAGTGTGATACTTGTGCGACTGCTACACTTTCCCATTAAAAAACTGTTATGGTTGTTTTTATTATTACAACCACCGGCCAGAAAGTAATCAAATCTACGTGAGAGGGTGGGCAGTCCATAAGTCTGCTGCAAGAGGACACAGATACTAGTAGATAACTGCACTTTGCACAATGAATGTACACAGTCCCCACATGTTGTCCAACTGAGATAATCTCATGTCCATCTGCTTGCCCTTGGTTTTAATAGGCTACTCCTGCTGTGTCTCTGGCTGCCTGTGTTTCATGGCTGAAAACTAACTCCGACAATCATTCAACACAAATCGAAACGGGAAAGGCTAGACAAATGGGGCCTGGTTGTAGGGATGTCACAATTATTAGGTTAATCAATAAGATGGATGATTCAGGTCACAATATAGTTGTAAGGATGAAAAATAATAGTTATGGCAATTTTCAAAGCAAAATGAATGGCGCTATGCCTGATTTTTGCTTTGCTTTACTTGTCTTACTCACTAACCTAATGCATTCTGACCATCCTAATTGTTCACCACGATGAAGCACTTTTCACAACTTTTCAAAGGGAATTATGTCAGGATGCTAATGAGACTCACTACATAAACAAACAGCAAACGTCTGGATTTTAGTGGCAAATGGTACATTATCAAACGTAACAGAGCACTGATTTTCATTTGAATAGATACTCAAGCAATTTAATGTATCTGTGCTGCAGAAAAGCCTTTTAGTTCAGTCTATAAGAAAAAAAGGCCCTTTTAAAGCTAAGTAGGCTACTGCATATTATTTATTTTTCAGTCTACTGTAAAGTGACACAAACAAAATTATGTTATTCTGGTCCAATCAATAGTAAAAGAATCACTAGTATGCCTCAATGTTGTTTTTTTTATCTAGCTAACTTACTCATTAGCTGTATTTCTCTGTCATGTTTGACATCAGTAAGCTGGTCCAATAGTTGAGGAATAGTAACGTGTTAAAGTTAAAGATAGGGTCAATGTTTGACTCTCTGACATTAATATGTTACCATTCTTAATTCCTTGACAGGCCGATGTGCTTCACAAAGAACACACAAAATGCTTAGTTTAACCACTTTAGTGCAAAGAACACAAAACAACACACTACACATCTTTTCTTACATGTTTGTGGCGAACTGTTTGTGAATTTGTAAGTTATTTAAATTATGTGATTTAAAGAAAGTTAATCTTTGCCTTAGTTTACTGAGCATTTGTTTTTTAGAATTCTTATGATCTCTATGAACAATATTTCTGTCCATCTCTAGTTAAAGTCCCTAAAGCCTACTCGATTTTGCTTCTTTAAAAATGTAAACAGAAATATTGATTTTAAACTTTCCACATCAATCTAAATGTTTTGCTCACTTACTTATGCATTCTGAACCCCCAATGTGATAAAGTTTTTTCACCGCTGTTAGGAGCGAGACCACAACACAACAACAGACAAACTTAGTGGAGTTTGGTGAACAACTCCACTAAGTTGTTCAGGACGTAGACAGGACATTGCAGACTAATCACCACCTGAATAGATACATAATAGATGTGTGCTAGGGGGTACAGTTTATTGTCAAAAATTGGGTTAGTTCCTTTAGTAAAGAAAGAAAAAAAGCTAAGTTGGTACTTTGTTTGGTTTTATAAATATTTTGGAATATTTGATAAATTGTGATCTATTTCTTGTTATAATTGAAGCACTAAAATGCGACAGTGTGACATCCCTGGCTGATGTTGTTTGCCACATTGACACATTTGCTCTGACCTATATAGTTCAGGGCAATACTAATGTCTGCTGCTCTGATGATAAGTGCACCTACATTCACAAGCTTTATATTTCTGTTGGTTTGTGCATGCCTGAGCACAGACACTCACAGATGTGTTTCCTCCTGGCGGGTTTAAGCTGTTTGTAACCCATATGTCTGCGTTAACCTGGGGACAGTGTCTGCAGGTTCACTGGGGTAAGCCGGTCTGTGATGTGTGTGTCTGTGTGCTCTTGTCCCATTAGGCACGACAGCAAGCTCAGATGAGACAGCAGATGGCATCGGACAGTAAGAGCGAGTACTCCTCCTACCTGCAGAAGTTCAACCAGGAGCAGAATGACCACTACTACACACACATACCCAACATATTTCAGGTACATAAAACGGCAAAAAAGTTTAGAATTATTGCACAACATAAAGTTTAAGAATAGAGATGAGCAATTTTGACAAAAGTGAAATTCAGTATTTTTTATTTTTTTTATTTTATTTATTTTATTATTTTTTTACAATTTCAGACATATTTGTACACAACAGAAATAACATTTTGCTTAGATGTAATAGATTGTGTTCATCTTGAAGAATATGGTAATGTAAAACATAAGTCCAGATGGTGTCAAGAGACGATTATTCTTTGCCATGAATTTCTAAAAGGGCACAAATTATTATGCTTTGTTATGCAAGTTTAATTTTTTTTTTTTTTTTAACAAGATTCATTTAGCTGTAACATTTGTATAATAATTGGCTTGAAAATGCTTTGATTTCATGTGAACGCAACCTATTGTCAGACAAATGTTAAATCAAAATATTACTTTTAAACCCTAGTTAAACTTCCCAGCTTATTTTTTTTTATTTCTCAATTGGCTCTTTTGTGTCATTTTTTTACTATAAACAATTCACATGATTTTAATTTTGGAAATCTGAAAAACACATTTATGATATTATCTAAATTCTCTGTACCTAACAAAACTATTATCAATGTTAGAGGAAATATGACAATAAACATGACACATCACAGCAATTTTAGCACAATTAAATATTGATATTATATATTTATTCTTTTAGAGCTGCACAAATTAAGCTTTTTTTTTTTTTGGTTTACACGTTTTGCGATTGCAACCTAATTGCATTGCAATTTATGCTTTAAAACTTTCTGTTCACATTTAAACGTGTTCAGCAAAACTGACTTACATTTTTTAATATTTTTTTTACCATGTATTTTAACATTTTATGGCCAGATCAAACTTATGAGTTAATTTTAAGCACATTGAGGCAGTTGTTTGTAAGGAAATATGACACTAAAAATGTGCTGTCCTTTGCGATTTATCCATTCAAACCAAAATGTATATAATAAATTAATATTACATTGATACACTGAAACCTAGTTGATGATTTATGATTTTTTGTTGAGGTGTTGAATTATTGATGAAGCTCTAAATTTCATCTTACTCTACCTTTTCTGTACATTAATCTAGAAACTTCAAGACATGGAGGAGAGACGGATTGATAAGTTGGGAGTGTGCATGAAGACTTTTGCCGATGTGGACCGCCAGGTGCTGCCCATTGTGGAGAAGTGTTTAGACGGGATGACGAAAGCTGCGGAGTCTGTTGAACCCAAGACTGTGAGTACATCAACTCAAAAGTGCACCCAGCACCACAAGGGAAGCATCATTCACTCGAGATGTCATTCTGCCCTCTTCATATTATAGAAATTTGACTTGATTTGATTGACAAAGACGGCTCCAATAGTAAACAATAAGCACAAAGCACTGATAGTTTGCCAGTTTGATTGAGCAAGTGAATTCTCCTTCCTTGAACTCACAAAATTACACGCAGATGTCTGTGTGAAGAGAAAGTCAGCAGTGGTGACATATTAAGAAATCACATGTTGGGTGCCTGCGTTGTGCCAAAAACAAGACTTACCCTGGGGAAAGCAGCGCATATGTGTGTGGAGTCTGTCTTTATAAGTCAGTATTGCCTGGCTCCATGACTGCAGCCTGTGACTAAGTGGTGATGTAAAAACATTAAAACAGAGCACATGTCCTCCTTTTCAAACCACTCATACAGACGGTTTCATGTATCTTGAAGCCAGAGCAGCACATCCTCCTCTTCTTATCTAAACACCAGCCTGGCTCCAGCTGTTATCAGCTCTGTTTGAGACCCCACACTTCTCCTGATGAATGCTTCTTTTCCTCTAAACGCAACATGACCTGAATATTTTTGCCATCAACGGAAACAAAATTCAAAAAACAGAATGAGAAACACCAACTAGTTTTCACGTTTGTAGGTTTTGTGTTGTTCCTAGGCAGACAACACTACTTCTCTTGCCAAAAGCAACTGTGTCATCTGTAACTTATTGTGCTTTATCATGTATTCAGTAACAACAACATAGATTTGTCATTAAAAGGTTATATTTAATTACTAATGTTTTGTTTGGAAGTGGCTATGTGACAATGTTAAACCAAACATGAAAAATCTGAAAATATTCACAATTACAGTGAGCGGGGATAGGTGGTAGGTGAAATCAGGACATTTATAAGCTCTCAAGAATCAGCTGCAGGATAATAAAAGATTATTCAGACGTGCATGAATCATCCAAATACAACCTTGAATAAACTAATGATAAAAGAATACTGTAAATGCATGGTTAAAAACTTTGAAAAGTTTTACCTTACTGTATATGTCCCCTTTAAGTGTGTAAAGTTTTAAATGTATTTTTGTATGTTTCTTGTTCCTACAGGACTCAAATCAGGTGGTAGAGTCGTACAAGTCAGGCTTTGAGCCTCCAGGAGACGTGGAGTTTGAAGACTATGGGCAGGCCATGAAGAGAACAGTTTCAGAAAACAGTCTTTCCAACTCCAAGGAGGTCAAAGAAAAGTCCAGTGGCAAAAGCAAAGGCAAACTGTGGCCTTTTATAAAGAATAAGAACAAGGTATGAATTAAACAATCCTTTAAACAAGCAAAAAAATTGTTCACAGTTATATTTTGAAATGCTCTGTTGAATAATGATCTTTTGTTGCCTTTAATGTAGTATTTTAGTTACCATTTTAAACTAAGTTATGACTTCCATTACAGTTTATTTTTTTTATAACTTACATTTTAGATTTTAGACTATGTTTATTATTATTTGCCACCATATACTTCCCTTTGCCAGTCCTGTACTGGCATTTCCAGTCCCTTATTTTGGAGCCACTTTTCTGCATCGATCGCTCACTAATATTGTCGTTCCTTTGTACTTAAATGTAAGAAAGCAGAAATACTAATTCCTCAGCATATTTTTAATATTTCCCTGGATTAACATGCTGGTGATTAATGGGTTTGTTTTCTGGAGCTCAGCAAACGCGTGTGTTCAGTTGGTTTCAGAGCATGTGAGAGTAAAACTGGGTGTGTGGGGCGAAAAGGCTGAAAATTGTGGATGTATTATGACAAGATTTAATGACTAGCTTCTTTAATTGAAGGTTGCAAGCTATGCTAGAGCCGACACATGGGCTGATCTTGGTGCTTTTCTTGGAAATGCATGCACAGCTTTGATTTCTGTCTTAATGGACCGTGGTTCAACTCTTCATAGTGATGACTAGTAATTCAGTTTTAGTATGGTGACTAGGGTGTTCTTCGGGTTGTGGTAAATTCTCATTCAAGCATGCGACTGCTGGAAATCTACAGTTATATAAAGTGGATCTCCGCATGCGCTTCACATGTGCCGTTTGCTTTGTTGCCGCCGCTTGCTTAAAGTTTGATGCTACCTACCTACTCGCTCCTTGTACCATTAACATATTTTAATTTCTCTTATGTTTTGTGTTGGTTTATAACTTGAAAGCCTTGTCTCTTTGTTCTGTTTGGGATTAATTTATATGTTGATTTTGGATATTTGTACTAGGCTTATTTATTTCGTTTTGTGTTCCCTCCTTTCCTTCTATGTCTTTTTTTCGTTGTTTGACCTCCTTTACTTTACTACCATGTTTTTCCTCCTACTCCTCCTTTGTCTCCTGTCCTCCGCAATGGCTCCCTCTCTTATCGGTAGCTTATGTCCCTGTTAACGTCCCCTCGCCAGCCCCCACCCGCCCCCCCAGCCACATCCTCGCCCTCATCCTCTGCTGTTCCCAACGACCCCCAGTCTCCCAAGCAGCACAAGGAGCCCCTGTCCATCGCCTCAACGACTTCATGACCTCCAAACCCAAAATACACTGCCTTCGGAGCCTGAGGCGAGGGGTAAGTGCCCAGCAGCTCTGTGTGTCTCTGTTCACCTGTGTGTAAGCTGCATAGTAACTGCGGCAGTGTATGGGTGAAGCTCTGCAGGCAAGTTTAATTTGGTTAAAGAGGCATATTGATTGGGGCTGCACAATGTTAAAAAATAAAAACAAAAAATAATGTTATGACAATTATATCAGTCAACAATAAACAACATTTTTACTCAGTTAAATATGATGTGATGATAACATTTGATGACCTGACTCAGTTTCTTTTATTTTTCAATTATATTTTAATTTGGATATAATTGAATCTATTTGCTAAAAAATTATAATACTTTTCACAAATAGAGTTGCACTTTGTGTAGAAAAGTTGACAATAAGTTAATAAGTTTGCCAAAGCCAAATGATCAGTTTAACAATCATTTATAAAATTAAGATTTTCTCTGGTGTTTTTAGTTAATCATCACTATTGTGTCATTCATATTATTTACCCTTGTTTATGTCACTTTGCTGGCTATAACCAACCAAGAAGTAGTGTTATAAAAATGACTCAAAAGTCAAACTGCAGAAAGCAGACAAAATGCTTAGTAAAATAAAGCATGTTTTTGTCATTCAATTTTTTGTATTGCTTTAAAACAATAAAAAAAAAAGTTGTTGTTTTTTTTACTTCATTTGAGCTTGCATGACCACAAAATAGCCTGTTTTTGGCCTAGAGGAGGCCTGAAAAATGTAGGTTAACCCAGTGTTTCCCAACCAGGGGGTACTTGAAAAGATTTTTAGAATATAAAAATGTTTTGTTTTTTTCAGCACTTAGACGTCAAAATAACTACTTGGGTTTGCAGTATCCCATTTATAATAATAAACGTTTTCAATGTAAAAAGGTAAGTATAGCCGGTAGTGCGCCTTTAAGTATGGTTTGAGCTTTTAGGTTTTGTAATTAAAACAACTGGTAATAGACAAATATTTTTTATTTATTTATTTAAATTAATTTAATTAAATTTTCTTATTTTTTTATTTATTTATTTATTTATTTATTCTTTCTTTTTTTCTCGGAGTGTTGGACACATGCTAGGGGGTACTTGAGACAAAAAAGGTTGGGAACACAGGGTTAACCTGTCATATGCACTTTCTAGAATATCAGGATTAGGACATACACAAATCAAAAAGATTGCTAAAATATCTCATATTTGCCTCACCAACATCACTGCAGTCACATTGTGCAGCTGCCCTTACTGTACTGTACTGTATTATTATTATTTAATTATATTTCTTGTCTGGTAGTCACTCATACACTGTTCTGCTGTTTTGCTTATAGCTTGCTTCTGGAGCACATAATACCTCATTGTCCAAGTTTCTCATTCACCAGCAACTTGTTCCTTTATTCTTCATTTTAACTAAACTGAAGCCCCATCACCATAGCTCTTCCCTTTAACACTGGTAATTAGGGTGCTACCTGAGTGTTTTTGTGGCAGCTTATACCCTTCATCCTTTCCCTTAGTACTGTAAATATTATTCACAAGTATCTGTATTATCAGTGATTTCAGCCGTAATGCTTAGATTAGAACAAGACCAGGTCAAACTGTAGCTCTGCTTCCTGTCACACTTCAGCTGTCCCTGACCTCAGGAATAGGTGGCGTCGCACTGGTTCCTTCCGGGCCTTTCATTTATTCAAATCTTAAAATGGCAGCAGATACTTTGATTAAAATTGTTGTTGCATTTCAACGCTTCAGCATGTACATGAGCAATATAGTGTGTAAGCAATATTGTATGGCGGAAGGACAAAGGAGAACTTTGTCTTTTTCTAGAGTAGGGCACGTTTAACAGGAAGTGCATGGTTCTGAAAACGGAAGTGCTGAAACAGCTCTTGCAATGAGATAAAATGACCTGTAAAATCAGACACATTGTGCATCACTCGACTCACAATCACCCCATTGAAGTTGACCGTAGTGAACTTGTTCTTGGCCTCAAATAATATTAAATCTAGTGTTCAGTTGTCGAGAATACAAGTAGCTGTCCAGTTCATCAGTCTCAGCTGAAAAGATAGGTTTGAAGAGATGCTAGACTGCTTAAAGAGAACATGTTATGTAAAACATTTGTCTTTATGTGTGTATTGTAATGTTTCTGTTCATGAAGAGACAAAAGCCTTGTTCTTGTATAGTGCATAGTATTACTGTATGCATTTGTCCTATGCATTTGTAAGCACTGTCTATGTGCTGCTGCACGTTTTGCCATAGGTCTGATAAACTGCTTTGTTGTTGGTACCAAATAAGAATATACAGTCTTTAGTAGTGACTTTAAGTTGTAATTAAGCTGTATTCTCTCTGATGATTACAACAGCCTGTATCTCCCCGCTCGCTCATTTATCACAAAGAGTTAATGAAGAGGACTCTGGGCCAACCGACATATGCTTTTGAGGCCAGACAATATTTTGTAAGTCGTGTGATGGACCAAAGTGAATGGGGGTTTCCTACTTCGAAGTGTCCAATACTTTGTGTGTCATTACTAAGAATAACAGACAGAAGCCTCTGTAGAAGACGTCATGTTTTAAGTCGCAAATTATCTGTAAACAGCCTGTTTGTCACAAATACAAAGGAGGCTAGTGTGTTTGTCTTGGTATTGATCACATGGTTCTGCTGGATAGTTAACTCAGATGAATGATAGAAGATGATGATGATGACTTCATTCCACATCACATGTATCTGCTTAAGGTTCCCAGTGGCTCTCTGTGTCCTGCAGCTGTGCCAGGGTTTCTCTGGCAAACATCTCAGAGGGGTCAATTCACAAAGAGGCTCAAGCATCTGACAAAATTACAATGTTTTTTTCTTCAAACCATGAACTAGGCATATTTTCACTGATGCACTTTTAGGTGTTTTAACTTTTTGAATAAGACTGGGCCAACAATAGGTGGAATTTACCCCTTTTAAGATCTGTTCTTTGTGCCGCTGACTCTCATTATATTGTTATATTGTTTTCTTGTTTGTAAAAAACATACTATACACGTGTATAACTGTTTGTCCAAGTAGTTTCAGAGGATTGGTAATCAGTGCTTAAGGCTGTGAGCTTCAACAGCCAATGTCTGCTCGATACGTGATTATTTTGTAAATGATATTGCCACAATCCCAGTGATAATGGTTCAGACATGTCTCAATACAATTCTCTTTGTTCTCTTTTGTATGTTCAGTCATTTCATTTCAGTGTTTTATGTATCTTATTAGTCTGCTCATGCAGTTCTGCTGAACCTGAAGAAAACATGTTCTTGTTTATGTGTAGACCATTTGTCTCTATTCATGTGAAGACCTGGTAATATTTTACATACCTCAGGCGCCCTCTGCTGTCACTTTAGGTAAATGCTTTGACTGCAAAAGGAAGTGAGGAAGTAAAAAGCCCTTCATTTTATTTTAGTTACAGTTATGTTTCTCTACTTCCTTTTCTGCAGTATTATTGTCATTTTCATGCTTTGGCCTTTTAACCACATGGCATCTGTCATTTTCATTAATGTCATACATTGTAAGTGCCAGACTTTACAGCTGTATGCAATGTTAAAAGGAGCACTGTGTAAGATTTTGGTAGAGGGTTTGCAATCACCTTTTCTTTATGGAGATGATATTGCTTTTGTGAATGTTGCACAGTATGGCTTTAAAATAGATGAACACTGGCTCTACCAGGCTAATTTAGAGTAATAATGTAACTTTACAGCAATAAAAACACCAACAATGATGTATGTTTGCCATTTATGTATGCCATACTTGGGAACATTCGAGGCAATAAGCATAAAGATCACCATGGAGTCACTCTAACAAAAGAATTACATAGTGCACTTTCAAATTGCATATAGATGGTAAAGTTTAGCAAATACCATACTATACCATCATCATTGGTTACGATATTTCTCAATGCAAATCAGTGCTTGATGTTTTTGACTTGTGTCTGTTGTCTTTTTTTCTCCTGCTCTCGCCATTTCTCTCTCCTCTTCCCCATGAAGCTTTCTCTCAAGCTGGTAAGCATGACTGTAAAATGTCTCTCCTGTAGCTGCATGACCATAGCACGCATGTGACGCCTCCCCAGTAACACTGTATTGCGTTATGCTTATGTTAATTACATTTTATACTGCACAAAATGAACCTCAGACCTATGTGTTTTTGTCATTTTATTATTTGTTTTTTATGTTGTGTTCTCGTCATGTCCCTTCCTACCTCTGTCTCTGTGGTGCAGATCACACTCAATTCCCACGTCCGGAATCTCATTGAGGTGATCCAAAATACTCCATGTTTAATGTCTTGTCTCTTTAGTATATTTGTAGTCCTTGTCTCAAATTGTTAGTCTCTGCAAAGAGCACTAATCCGGTTAGAAAAGATGATATATTGTGGTGTCTTATTGCATGCTGTCAATACTAAATCAAACCATATTTAAGCTTTGTAGTAAAGGAAAAATCATTAGCTTTCGTAGTTGTAGTACATCATTATACGTAGATAGTATACAAATATGCAAATACCTCTAATGTAAAAACAGGTGCATCTTATCATTTGTATTCAGAAAACACGAGTAACTTATTCTGTTACCACAATCAATTTGTATTTTACACAGCAAAAAATGAATTTCAAGTGAAAATTTGCTGATTCTAGGATTCTAACCTTAATTTCAGAATTGTGGACAAATTAATATATATTTATTTATAGATCTAGATTACTTTACTTGTTTCAAATTGTTTTTGTCTTGTTTGAAGACATTAGTTCTTACTTCAAGCTAATTTTAAGCATAATACTTATCCTATTTGCAATTTTATTTTGCTGTTTTCGCCAAGTTCTTTTTGGAACCAGTGCGAAATGTTTTGAAACCAGTAAAATATTCTACATTCTATAATTAATTAAGTATTATCACATTAAACTGAAATACAGATTAAAATTCTGAATCAAAGTAATTTAATCAAGAATAATATGTACATATTTTTTGCTGTGTAAGCTGATGAATTGATTAGCAAATGAATGCTACTCAAATGTTACTGAGATGCTCCTGTTCATGATAGAGAAGCATGTTTTGCATGAATACTCACACTTTTTACTGTGTTGCATGCCTGGTAAGTGTTGTATGCCGCGATCAAGGGTAAGATCACGACCTGCTGTTCGCCTTGATGTGCAGTAAATCCTGAACTAGCTACACCAGTTTCCCATGGTGCAACTGTGATCAAACTAAGATAGTAGACCTTGACCTTTTCAGAGAGTTAAAGCAGGCCTAAGAATCAGCTTTTCTAGGTCATCCAGATGTGTGGTGCCGTCACGCGCCTGGACAGAGATACGATATGTTTATAAAAAGTTTTAGCAGACTGCCGAGCAACGTGACTCATCGCTTCAGTGTTACAGACTGGAAGCATCTTCATCAGGAAATATGAGCTGCCTGCTGAGTAGTTACTGCTTTTGCACAAACCTTCGAAAGACTATAATATAATATGTCAAGCAACCATTTGTAACAAAATCTTAATTGCATTTATACTACATTTTGAGTTGTTTGTAGATTTGAAATTGAACTGATTAGGTTAAGGTCAATAGATAATAAGAACTGCAGTATCTTCTTCTAAATGTCTTTAATTATGCAACAATCATTTCTTCTAAAACCCAAATTCTTAAACTTAGAGGAGATACTGCAAAAAGTAGAAACAAGTCAAAATTTTAAAATAAAATTCATATTTAACCACGATCGGCAATCAGTGTCATCTTATTTTGCTCCTGGTCTGTTTTCTCAGGGATCTGGTCCAGAAGACTTCAGCCATCTCCCCCCTGAGCAAAGGAGAAAGAAACTGCAAGGAAAGATAGATGATATAAATAAGGACATTCAGAAAGAGATGGACACGAGGTATCTAAAATATCTTGTCTGAAAAATTCATCTACCGCTAGAGGCACTTTCTGAGGTGTTTTTGCTTAATTTTTTATTGGCTCCTCTTTGCGCTTACATGAATAATTTTGTCTCCCAGGGACGGACTTATGAAGATGAAAGACGTCTATGTAAAGAACCCTCAAATGGGTGACCCAGCCAGCGTAGACCCTCGGCTAGCAGAAATTGGACAGACTATTGAAAAACTGCAGGCCGAAGTTCAGAAATTTGAGGTTTGTGAATAGGTGATCTCATATTTGGAAGTGTTACTCCTGGAAAGGCTGTCTTGTTTGGTTTAGTCATGACAGTAAATAATGGAAAGACTCAGGCACACATCTCGAGCTGGGAACAATCCAGACAGAGAGGCCTCCAGCACTCCCATATTTGGATATTTGCAGCTGGGAAGAGAGGCCCATCTCAGAACAAAGGCATGAACACTGCACCTAAATTAGATGTATTGGGTTCTGTGTAATGCAATAGTTTGTCAGTCATACTCAAAATGAGCTATACATATGAGACATACACACTGTAAACCGATACAAGTTTAAAATCACTCACAGTTACTTGCAACAATTACCAAGACTTAGCATAACACACCAGCTATGTTTATAAAAGAGCTCTTGGACCAATTAAAACATTTATACAATTTATAAACCGTGTTTGTGTGTTTTAGGGTTGGCTAGCTGAGGTTGAAGAAAGAATGCCTTCCAAAAGTGATTCACACAGAAGAAGTGTAATTTACGAAACGCAAAACAGCACGACGACGGTGAGCAACAACTGTGCACAAGACAGAGAGAGGTATGTGAACATAAGTTACATTAGATAGGTCTCCAGTAGATAAGCATGGTGTGGAAGAGTATGTTTTCACAGCGTATTTTACTATGTGTGTATTGGCCCTTGAGCAGCCCCGACGGCAGTTACACAGAGGAGCAGAACTCAGAGACTCAGGTCAAAGCCACCACCAACCCGGTCCCGACGTCTTCCACTCCAGACGATGACGATGAGTTTGACGATGAGGACACATTGCCCACTATTGGCACCTGTAAAGCACTATACCCATTTGAAGGTAATCAATGTGAATTATCAGGTGTATGATTAAACAGCATGGGTAGATGACATTATTTCATTTCATTTATACATCTTTTTACAATCTCCAAAAATATTAATGACATTATTAATAATCAAATATGTATCTTTATTTTTAGAATAAATCTCTTGAATAACTTTGTCAAGTTCTCGCCTTTTAAATTAACTTAATTATTTTGTTCTAGAGATGCACCGATCCGATATTAGGATCAGATATCGGTGCCGATCCAAGGAATTTAACTGGATCGAGTATCGGCTTCATGATATCAGTTTAGCCGATTTCATAGTTTTTTCTCAAATTGTTTGACACATTATTAAGAATAAGTTGTTAAGTTGTGACTTGCACGATAAATAGCAGTTACAGAACACCAAAAGAACAAATTTCCTATGTTTTGGTAAGAAAGAATAAGCTTATTCAGTCCTTACATTAGTATTGGTTGATATCGGGAATCGGCAAATAGAATTGGTATCGGAACTGAAATCACTGGATCTGTGCATCCCTATTTTGTTCAGCTGATAAAGTGCCAGGGAGCAAATACCATAACAGTAAATATGAATTGTAATTCTAAAATATATTTTTTAATATACTTATTGGCTTTGGACAGAACTATTTAGTTGTGACTTAATGAGATTATTCACATATAGCAGTATTGAAAGGTGACCCACTGTCTTATATTGTGTAAGTTGATTTAAAAAAAAATCACAAACAGCCCCTCATCATGTCAAAGTGTTGTAAAAGTGCAGTATAATTCTCAGTAAATGTAAATGCTTTATGTCTTTAGGTAAAAATGAGGGCACCATAGCGATAGCTGAAGGAGAGCTGCTGTACGTCATAGAACAAGACAAAGGCGATGGCTGGACCCGAGTGCGCAGGAACGAGGAGGAGGAAGGATACGTCCCACAACCTACATTGAGGTCTTTTTGGAAACAAATGCCAAAGGTGCTATGACATACATTTAACTGAGCAAGTCTGTTTTTGTTTGCAACAGTCTGAACTTGTTTGGTCCCAGGAATGTTACTGCTAGCTCTCAAACAATGCTTTATTGGAGGGACGGTGGGCCAATCAGATGTGTCTGTGTGCCTCATGACAATTTGTGCAGTACTGTATTATTGTAAACATTTCCTACTTGAATGTTTTTCATGTGGAGCTAGTAGTCATACAACTAGTGCCACCTAGTGTTTCTATGACTTCACAGGCCTTTTACTGTAAAATAATGCTTTAGATATTTACAATTTATTACAGTTTCTGCTTTAACCATTTTGCATAGTTCTAGTAAGTACTTTAATGCACTTTTTGAATTAAATCTGCAGATCAAAACGTAAGCTATTGTGTTTTGGTCACTTACTTGTAGCCAGTAAGCAATGCATGTGACTATTGTACAATCATTCAGATAGAAATGCTGTAAAATAGAACTAAAGAATGATATTTTTGTAGAAAAATTAAGAAAATACAAAAAGAATTTGTGGCATGCTGTAAAAACACATTATGCAATAGTACATTATGGCTTTGAACACAGTATTTGTAGACTCATCTTTCCTTTGCTGTATTTACTTTTAATGATAATAGTTGTGAGCTGTTCTGGTCCTTTCTTTCAGGCCTTTGGTAAAGGAATAAAGACCTAAATTAGTGTACTGTTAAACGGTGAGACTGGGCTGACAGCAGCAGGTCATGTGCTTGAGTGCATGGGAACAGCTTTCAAAGTGAGGGGCAATAAAAAGCATGTTGTGGATCGGCTGTGTGGAAACATGCACAGAAGTTCATCTGTATTAATTAGTCAAAATTACTCCTGACTCTAAATGCTTAATCAGTTTTAATGGTTTGTAACTGGCACAGCTCGGGTTTTTTGTTGTCTAGAATAATAACTCAGTGTTTCCCAACCAGGGGTACGTAAGTATTTATCAGGGGTTACTTGGAATGAGTTCAGGCTTAAAAAGAAGTTAAAATTGGTATAAGTAGGTAGTATAAGTATTATGTCTATTTAAAAAGTTAGTTTGTGGAATTAAATAATTTGGGGGCATTTTAGTAACAATATTAGATAAAGCAAGAAAAAATGATGGTGTTAGTTGACATTATGCCCTAAGAAATTAACGTATTTTTTCAAAACTGCAACTTTGGGGGGTACTTGGAGTGTGAGGCCAAAGTTAGGGGGTACTTAAGTCTAAAAAGGTTGGGAACCACTAAATAACTGATGCACGAGGGCGTATGTTTGCCTTCTCATTGTGTAGGAGCAGTCTTGCATGCTGTTTGAGAGAACCTGTCCATAAATACTTTCAGCATGTAACCAAACTGAGTTAAAAACATGGCAATCAGCTGACATTTCATTTATGAGTATACTGTAATGATAAGTCACGAGAAGATTTATTTAAGTAGCTATTTTCAAGTCTACATTGTTTCCCATGATTATCTTGTTTTCTAATTCTATGTACTTTTTGAATTGCAGATTCCTTGAAGTCAGCGTGAGGTTGGCTGAGGAATGGCAGGGCAAGCAGTCTGGGAGAAAAACAACCACTTTCTTCAAACGCACATTGATTGTGCCTAATGTCAACTAAGTCTAAACCATTTCAGTTTTGCCTAACTATTTCAAAAACTACAAAATACAATTTCTGAGATCAGCAATCTTTCTCATTCCTAACATCAACGGCACTCACAAGCACAAATTCGCTTTTTGCTTTGCTTAAATTAACAATCTCTGCTTGCAAATCGACCACCTCTCCCTCGGTATACCTTTTTGCTTTTTTGCACACACACTGGACAGAGGGTGTGGTTGGAGAATGGACAATGACCAGCATGAATATAAATACTACTATGAGAAACAGGAAGAATCCATGTGCCACCTCCATCTGGCAGCGTGTCTGTGAGAAAGTCATTCCAACCATTAGGATATTACTGCACCTGAGATACTTTTGCTGGTTGTGGCTAATCTGACTGTAAAACGTGCTTTATTCATACCAAATTGTAAAACTTTGTTTTTATAAATCTGTATGTGACTTGAATTGCCATCAAACATCGGTTAAATTACTAGTGCCACTTTGTGTGTTTACAGTATCCCCAAATCACAATTATACACAACATTTTGATCACTGCTGGTGAAATCTATTGATCTCCATTTTGGCCTCTGTGGGAGCAATTGGCTCTGTGCACTGAGTAATTGGCTTACCAACAAGTTCACTTCCTGTGCAATTCATTTCTATGGGGTATGTCATTCTTCAATTTGAGTTAGAATTAAATGTCCAATTGCTCAAAAGCTTCTGCTGTTTTTCTCTGACTACGGCAACATATACCTGGACAAACAAAATAGACTATAGGATATGCTATTTTTATCATTTACTTTTAAATACGTTTATTTTAAGTTAAATTGCACTCGGCATTGAAAACACAATACTTAGCGGCTAACAAAAGTTAGCTAACAACTCAGAGGAGTAAGATTTGATGATCAACTAACAGTAGTGTTAAAAAGATCTAGATTTCAAATGACATAAAAAACCATTAGGAAAGTTTCTTTGGGAACCTTATTTCACACTTATGATTAGCGATCTAACTGTCAGATAAGATCTTCAGCCATTTCTGCCAGTTTAAATAATGAAAATTATTGCCAAGCTAACAACTATAAAATGATTGACTCATTATTGTGGAATGACCTCAGTCTAAAATGAAATAGATACTATAAGATTAGGCAGTGAAATGTTCTCTGTCAAACTGTTATAGACTTTACAAATCAGGAGAAAACTTCATCATAGGATGTGTTTGTCTGTCAATGCTAATCGCTAACGCTAAAGCTTGACAATTTAATTATAAACAGCTTCCATGCACAGAGTTAATTCAAATTTTTAGATGCTCTCAAATGACTGATTTTAAATTGTGGTCATAATGTTGTGTCTGATTGGTGTCTATTGTTTACTATCTAGTGTTTGGACGCAGCATAGCGGTTAAATACAGTTAAATGTAGAAAATCATGTTTGCCTGTCTGTGGTGTGTGTGTGTGTGTTCCGTAGTTACACCTCATGTTTCGTGTCACTTGTCTGTTCTCTCTGACCACACCTCCTCTTCTTTCACACCTATTTAAAAAACCCCACTTGTGTTTACTCCCTCCCATCACAAGCTGCTGCCAACAGTGGCTGCTTGTGCACTTCTTTCTATTTGGCAGGGGTGTTTCAGCATTGTGATTTGCTGCATGCTTGCCCTGTCTTCCTCCTTGCCCCTCTGCTGTGGCAAACCCAGCCTTGTATCGGCTCTTTCTGTTACGTTTTAACTCTCATTTGCCTGGTCCAGCTGTTCTGAATTAATCTGGAAACCACTGATTTTTGGTTATGTGCCTGTGGAAATACTTCATGTTTGGTTTCAGATGGCATGTTTCCCTGTTTTTTCTTCCTCCAGTGTTACACCTTTCCTGTGAGGTTGTTGTCTGGCAAATTTCACGCATAAATGGATGTTTTTTTGTTCTTTGTTTTACTTAAAAGTCCACAGAATGGTTTGTAAAATGTTAATATTGTAAGTTATGATCAGGGTGTTTTATGCAAGTTGTTGTTTGTTTGTAGTCAATATCACTGGTTTAGACACAATTAAGTTTATTATCTACTGTATATGAAAATATACTGTGATTTCTTTATTTTTTTTTATTTCCAGGAAAGATCAGATGCAGTTTTTAGAGCCATTTTAAGAGTTCATCACTGAGAGATGCAGAGTCAATGTAGGTCCGGTACATGGAAGAATTTTTTTTAGAGTGAAGCATTGTTCTGTGATTTTTCTCAAAGGCACATAGATTTCAATATTCTTTTTTTAAACGTTTCTTTTAATCACTGTATTTTTGTTTTAGCCCAGAACGTACTGCCTATAACATAAGTCAGATTTACATTGTTGTGTATTTTGGAGTAAGCCATTAACGTTTTTTTGTTTTTTGTATTTTGTTAACAAGATGGAGAACTGGTAGAAATATTGACCATCTGAATTGATCGATCAAAAACCCCTGCTGTGCCATAGAATCAAGCGTAATGTCTCCTGTCTTCTTGCCAACCAGTGAATAAGTTTAGATAATAAGCCACGTTTATAAGACAATGCATAGGTCAGAATACACACACTGTCCACAGAAACAACTGCTCATGTCCCTTTATTCCTGCCCCAGAATAATTATGTACAGTGGAAATGGACAAACCAGAGAGAGTATATATGAATATATAAAGTTTTAAAAGGAAACATCTATTTTAACTATTGAGAGTCTTACCAATACTTTATCTGCTTTGCGACGTAAGACTTGTTTTCTTTTGTGAGGTCTACCAAATGCTGTGTCTTTGCACTTTCCGTTATGTCCATTTGGTAGACCATGCTTGTGTTTCAGAGCACTGAATACTTTGTAATGTGTTTAATGTGCCAATTAAATATGCCTGAAAAAAGAAAGTGTTGTGTCTTTTTTTTCTTACTTACAATAAATTTAGAGCAACAGATGGCAATGTAATTTCCCTCGGGATCAATAAAGTATCTATCTATCTGAACCAGTGCTGCAGTCTGGCTGTCAACAGGAATGTAGGAGTCTAGGTTAAGAAGCTTCAAAAATAGTAACATTTTAGGTCTATAAGAGTCTGAGGCCTGTAGAGGGTGTTAAAGGCGCACTGTGTAACTTTCTGGCCAAAAAAAGACTTGAATTAAAGCAAGTTTTTTGTCACTTAAATGTATTTGTTACACTAAATAAATAATAAATATTGGTCTCTTTACTTTGAGCGAGTATGTCGACAAAATAGACAATTATTGATCCAAGAGGAGGGTCTTCTCTTGTATGTTTCAAACGTACAATACTAATGTTTCCATAGAAAAGTTATTCTTTTAGTTAGATTTTTTCACATTGGCATAAAAAATATTTATGCCCATCTAGAATGTGTATTAACTTTCTATTGTGTATTTGAGTTTTTACCTCCAGAAAGGTTTTAACCAGTTTATGAACAGGTTTAATACTAAACTCAGTTTAGTACAAATACAGTCAGTGTCAGGTCACCTCCATCAGATTGGAAATGACTTTCGGATGAGAGTCGAAACGTCTTGATCTCAAATACTCCTTGAAGCCTTTCTATACTATGGATCACTCTTGGACAAATGAGAGATTATGCCGACCTCCGGAAAGTTACATAGTACACCTTTCATGTGCCTAGAACAGGTTGAACTACCCATTTCACTATAATAATACTAACATTTTCGTTTGGGTTTTTTTTGTTGTTTTTTTTTAATGTTTTTGTTTATTTATTTATTTGATTCAAAATTTGCCTCCTGTTGATAAATGTTTTTGATATGACACTTGGAAGTTACCTAATTAATTGGGCCAAAACACCTTTTTTACTTGAGACTTAAAAATAACCTAGCTAGAACACAGCCTCTTTGTTAAGTTTGTGTTTACATTGTCATAACAATGTGTTTCTCGTGAGAAAACTGAAAATATCTTTGTCTCCCTAGTGTGATGTCAGCAGCTTAGATCTCTGCTCTGCTTCCTGATATTTATGGACATATTTTTAAACTTTCTCCACAAACTTGTTCTTTATTCATGTAAGTTATTTATTTATAGTCAGCGTTTCCAAATCTACCACATGACGTTATTGTTGCACATTTGACAGAGGCAATATACAAAAACATGAATAATAGTCAAGGCTAGTTTTTTTTTTTTTTTTTTTCAGTCCCTGAGCAGGTGAGCAATACAATAAATATCTTTTTTTTTTTTTTTTTCAATCAAACACTTACAAACTACAAATAACTACTTAAAACACAATAAAATCTCACTAAGACCAATATCATACTAGTTACAAAACGCACAAGACTTGACCTCCACTATCCAGCCCCTTACAACAATAATCAGACAGGCTATTTAACTTTTTGTTCATTAAAGCAAGATTCTGATTAGACATAATAAGATTCAGGGGATGGGCTGCATGATGATTTTTATTTCTTAGATCATAGAAGAGCAACAGGGAAGAAGAAAAACTTGCAAAACGTCTTGTTCCAGAGAAATCTATTGACTTATATGTAAAATATGCTATACTATTTTACTTTATGTTGTTTAATTGACAAATCCAGTAAATTCTACAGGATGCTTTTTAAGTGTCATGGTCAAGTTTGCCTGGGAGGAGTTTCATAAAAAGGATTTTTAAAATGAGCACTAGGGGGCGTTCTTGTTTCATCATACTGAGTGGGAAAGACATGAGTGCAAAAAAAAAGGAAAAGAAAAAGAAAACAAAATGTTGCTTTTCCCTCTCCAGAAAAAGTCAGCCCTTCTGTGTCTTTTGAATAATCAAGTATTCAATCCCTGTGTTTGTTTTTGCTCTGAGTGAGTCCTTTCATTTGATAAGCTGTTTCCCTTTGAGGTTCTTGTTCTTGTTCACACAGATCTTGACCCTGAGCAGCATCCGCTCTGCTGGTGACTGGACTCTGGACACCTGAGCTCCAGCTGCACTCTCCAAACTGCCTCTCAAGTACAGAGGGAGGCAGATGCAGCCCTCACCTCCCATAATGCCCTTCCAAACACTATAATTGACCTTTGACCCTCTGCAGGCAGGCTGCACCATGAACCTGAAATGGCTCTAGGAAATTAATGAGAGTAATTTACAGGAAACTGCAGTCAGTGCTGCTAACATCTCTCTTGTTCGATGTATTCTTTGTTCATCTTTGGTTTTAATGTTTTATATATATATATTTAAAAACACTTTTTTGTGTAGCCTACTTGATAAATCTTCCGCAAAAAAAAAAAAAGCACTTAGTTCATTCATCTACTTGTTACATGTTAGATCAAAATTCTGTTGTCGAGCTCTCTGCCTGGCACCTGCTGGAGAGCTGTGGTAGCTCCAGAGATACAAGTTTGATACTCCTGTGTAGAGAGTCTGTCATGACATTTTGTATATTCGCTTCACAGAATATTACACAACATGGCTTTAAATTTAAATAAACCATGGAGATAACCATGCAGCACTACCATTCCAAGTTAAAAGTCAGGTTTGTGGAGAAGTGCACTCGCTCACTGTAATGTTTTTAAGGTATTTTTGTGCAACATAGTGGAGTCTGGCAAAAAAAAAAAAGTCTTATTTCTTAAAAAAATACAAACCACCTGAAGCTCTTTGCTGTTTATATGTAAATGAGAAGTGAATGGCCTGTTTAGCCTAGTGTATACTTTTATGTGCATTTATTATTTTTTAAAACACCAAGATGTAAAGCTGTGTGCTTGAATTGCGAAATGCATTTGATCTTTTGAAACACTGTATATTTCAGTTTCATTTTAGGGTCACTAAGTTTAGCAGGAGTTTCTTTCTAGAAAGCCTAAATGTTTAAATATTTCAGCTGAAAGTTGTAAACTTTGACTTATATGAGTGGAAAAGTCCTACAGTGCTACTTCTGTGTGCTTTGTCTGTAAGCTGTCTTCAGTAGCACAACAAAGTCCTTCAGTAGTTTGATTATGGAGCATGAATTGAGTCTGATTTACTTCAAAAGGACCTGGTGAAAATATTAAGACTGGAGACTGACTGGAACATGAGAATGCAAGAGTGAAAAGGTCGCTAAAGGACAATGCAGATGGACAAGCACCAGAAACAGGGCCGGCCCTAGAAGCAGACGCAGCAGCTGCTTAGGGCCCCACAGCCACAGATGATTATTGTTACACTAGTGAGAATGTGTGCACGTGTGTAAGTTAAAGCGGTGAGTGAGTGAGCACAAGCATAGGTACTTTATAAACCACAGGCACTTTAACTTAAAGCTCTTTAGTGATAGATCTACCTCGTGTGCATTTAACTGTATGTTTATTGTATTGTATCATGTCTTGAGTGATTCTGTCTGCTGTGTCTCCTGCATTGTATTATGTTGTGATGTTTTAATTGTCTGTTGATTTATGTTTTGTTTCTTGTGTTGTAGCCTATACCTGTGTTACTCTTGTTTCATGGGAGTATAGAAGACAATTAGCTTTTAGCTAAATCTGCTATTTATGGTTTGGCCGTTCATTATTACATACAGTTTAGCAATGGGACAATTTACTTAAGTCACATTTAGATTCAGGTTTTGATTTATGAAGGAAGGAACCCATGTGTCCAATGGCTATAAGTGATGTTAGCCTTACCGTATCATTAATACCATCCACACACACAATATATATTCATTTTCCTTGACACAGACATTAAAAAACCCACGGTGTAACTTTTGTCTTTTTTTAAAAGAAGATCAAGTATGTTTTTGTTATCAGTGTATGAATAGTGTGTGTGGTCAGCAGTATAACCAGTGTAAAAACAAAGTATTGATGGTCAGGTGTAGCTGGCAAGGATGTCCAAACAGGATGAGGTTCAAGTACCTGCAGTGAAGAGGGCAGCTGTCTTTTCTGCTGAATTATGTCTCATCTTGTTGTTCAATCAGCCACCTTCTCCTGATTAGAGTCAAGAATTAGTGAAGCTGACTCCCTAAACTCTTCCCACAAACATATTTCAGACACAGCAGATTGATAGAAAAACAGCAGGAAAAGATGACTGGTTTGACAGCAGTGGGGAGATCAATGCTGATATCACATAGAGTCTAGAAATGACATTGGCCTTTGCAGTGAGGCAGTCAGTTTGTGACAGTTTTGACCTGAAAGTTGCTAATTTGCTCAGTTTGCACTAGTATGGCCAAAAAATAACTCGGAACAGTAGGCAATGTTATTTATACACAGTTTAGCAGCCAAAAACTTTACTTTAATGTGGTGTGAACCTGGGCTTATGCTAGAGGGACATAACACATTTGTTCAAACAGTCTTTTCACATAGCAATTTGCTCACTGTAAAAATCAATAATCTTGCACTGACTGTTGTTTTATAATCTTATTCTGGTTTTCTCAAAAGTCCAGACATTAGCCATCCTTCAGCCACCTCTGTTTTAATGTGAAATGAATGTGACACATCATTAAAGCGCAGACAGGACATGTAATTCTTGTGAATGTGTTTTTGTTAAGTGGCTGGTGCAGTGTGAGTGTGCAGTTCCATGAGCTGTTCCCGTCTGATGGAGAAAGCAGCACACCTCCAGACTCTGTGTGAGCAGGGGACGGCGTCTGGCTGGGAAAACCATCAGCTTAGTCATATCCACCAGTGTGTTGTGGTTAAAGGGGTTTGTTTTCTGTAAGATGAACTTTTTCTTGTTTTCCTTTACCTAATTTTAATCTTGGAATGGGATGGGAAATTTTTTTTGTTAATAAAGTAAACTCCAGTGCTATAATCTCATAATCTCTATGGTGTGGATCTAGGACAGGTATGTTTGTGATGTAATTTTTTTACGACACAAAAAAAAACTTATACTAGCTGTATATTTCCTTGTACATAAATTATTCATATGTGTATATTAAGCATTGAGAAAGTATACTACTAATTAAATAAAACATACAACTGGATTAGGCATTCTGTAGCAGGCAGGTTAAAAAAATCTCTTGTAGGACTTAGAAAGACCTACTTAACACAAAATACCAAAAATAAATAGAGTTTGTGCATCATGTACAGTCTAAGTGGAAACTGGGAATCTTTAAACTGAAAAAAGTTTTAGTGTGAAGAGAACTATCTATTATAGAGTTAGAATGGTCTGTCTTTAATTGCCACCTTAACATGAGGGAGTATGAGAATCTAAATAATGCCAATATTCCATGGCAAACCAATACAAGTGACAGATCAGAATAAGAACAGTACAACTACCCCTTACATCTCTGAAAGGGGCAGCGTTTTGTGCACCAATTTGGACACCATTGTTCTAGTGGAGGCTTGTTAGCAGGCTCCTTAAAGGTAAGAAAGAGCAGTTTTTCTGCACTGGCAGATCAGGATTGTGGACAACATGGTCGATACAGCTAGTTAAAATGAGTGCCTTCTAAAGGGAGGGAGATAGAAAGATAGGGTGAGAAGCTTTGTCACCCAGAGAGAGCTTACATTAGAGCTTCTGCTCCTTTAAACCTAAGCCAGCTGAAATGGCATCTGTTCCCGATGCCTCCTGAACAAAACTCCCTGGGAAAGTGTCCTACCCTGAGGAGGCCTCGGTCCAGGACATACAGGAAGAGGCAGAGGTGTGGGGTGAGGAAAGTCAAGCCTTGAATAAAGCTGAAGAAAAATAAAATGAATGGACAGAACTTTAGAATGATTGATGATTCGATGTTTTTAACACACTAATTACGTGTCTCGTGCATTTGTGGGTCTAGCTACTGTGGACACCTTTGATGTGTATCATATGTTTATGTTTACTCCTCATGCATAAACAAAATGCTTCTCCAAGTTACTGCTTGAGGCTGCTTTTTAATTAAAGATCACTAATTAGAGACAGTGGTCTGCAGAGGTAGGTCAGGGTTTACAGCTCACTCTAACCCTCTGCATGCTGGTCCTGGAGCACTTTTACTTTTCTATCCTTAGGCACCTAATGACACATGATTTATTCTACTATCAGTATATATATTTTAAACCAAACATATATATTTTTTCACATTATGGAATAAAACATAACCCTATTTAGAATGTCCCAAATTATGCTTTTAACGACTGAATTGTAGTTAACTCTTCACTCCCAGAAAGTTACGCAGTGTATCTTTAAGCTGAGTATATAAAACTTGCAGTTGTATTCTGGCAATGTACCAACTCATCCCCTTGTTGCTCTTGTTGAGCTTCTTTCTCAGTGCCCACAGAGGCATTCCAGCGCTAACCTCTGCATCTTCAGATGTAATTTGCTCTCACCAGTGGCCTTGTAGATTGCAGGGTGACACCTTCAGCAGTTCATCCACAGTGTCATCCTGTGCTGCTGGATCCCACATTAAATCATAAACACACATGCCATGGGACTTTACAATAACTTTTAATTCCCAGGCCTGGCTTGTGAACGGGTGACTTGTTTCTGATGAACTGAAGATAGATAATCTGATACAATGATGCACGTTTTAAAGTAGTTTCAAGAAACCATGGAATAAATGCAGAATATGTAATACCTTTCTGCTCATTATTCTCATTTAATGCCTATTTGTATAGTATATGTGTAATTCATTCTAACCCTAACTTACACTAAGTACCACTAAAGCAAAGACTTGACTTTCTGAGTTCCATCAAATTTAATTGGGTTTATATTTTCGTCTAAACTTGGTCTAATGCAGGTATTGTACCACCAGCGGTACACAAGCCACTTGAGAAATACAGACAAAGCAGAAAAGTTATATTTAAACTGTAATCTTTGTATCTTTTTTTTTTCCTCAAAAACACATTTGTTGTTGCCTTGAACACCATCATAATTTGACTACATGACTGCAGTTAAAGACAGTTTGGATGACTTTTTCTCCCTCGACCTCAGTGTTAACAAGCCCACTGTAGACAGTGCCTGGCTTTTGAGCCGTCCTGTGGGAAATTAGCACTAACATAACTGAGCAGTTCTTTAAAACAACTCTACATCTCTACAGTGAATCATACATTGATCTGGTTCTGAGAGTCAGTGATGACCTCCACCCTGTAGGAACCAGCTTTAATTAAGAGCCTTGTCACTGGAGTCCCATGGCTCCTGTACAGCAGCAAATCTTATTTCTATTTCGCATTCATTTAACTGTTAGGATTGCTCGTCGACTTCTCCTGTTCTCAGCTTAGACCTCAGCTCCCTAATGAGTGCCGCATTGCTACTAAAAAATATTGGAAAAAATGAAGAAGATAAAACTGAATTTGTAAAAGTATAAATGCTGTAGGAAAGTAAAATCCAATCATTGTTTCCATTGTAACAAGTTTGTATCTTAGTCCTATTCATCGAAAAAGGACAGGAAGTGCTTCTCATGTAAATATCTGCCTAATCTCACTAGTGGAGTCTCACAGTCCAGCGTCTGATCTCTGATTAAAAAAAAAAAAAGGAAACAGCTGTGTATGTTTCTGTCCATTACTCAGAGGGTTAAAAAGCAACAAAAATTGATGCATTTTCCCAATGACATATGGTTTAACAGTATTAACTCTACTTGGTTTCTTTCCATACCACAAAATAAATATGTTTTGTTGTAAGATGTCTGTGCCCATTTTGTATTATTAAAAGCTGCTGTGTAAGGTTTCATCTCTTACGTCCAGTGGAGACAATTCACATTCTCACACCACTCTCCTTTCTTCTCTTCTTTTTTTTTTTTTTTTTTTTTTACAACATAGCCATGTTTTCTTGCAAAGTTTATTTACACAGTGCTGTCTGGCAACCACCACAACAATCCCACCTCCTCTGCCTGCACTGCTAGTTAACGCTATAATGTGCTGCCAGCTGATGTTCAAGCTGTCCAAGGATGGTCTCAACTTCAAATCAAAAGGTAGAGAGATCACGTTGCACACACAGTTATGCATACAATGTGATGATTTGAAAAAGGATTAAGGACCTACTGATGGAAACCTTTTAAGTGTGACTCAGAATGAAAATTAGACCAAGAACGATGGGTTTTGAGAGTTGAGATCAGCAATGTGCTCCTTCCGCCACATGCTCCCTTCTCTTCTTTGGAAAGAAAAGAAGCTGTAGATTCCAAAGCCTCCGGTCTGCCATGACATCATCCGCGCTCACATCTGGAACCGCTATGAGCTCCAGTGTGTGTGTATGTGTGTGTGTTTGGGGGAGAGAGAGGGGGAGGACAGGGGTAAGGGTCAGAATAATGGGGTCTGGTAGTGACACATCAGCAGTAGAGAGAACAGGCACAGAGCAGAAGGATAATGTCTGAAAAACAAGACAGAATATGTATATGTGACTGCGCGTAAACAAACGGACAAATGAATCAGAAAGTCTCTGTGGGGAAAGTAAACAAACATTTTTTCAAATGGACATATGGTTGGGAAAACACTTCCTCACTGTACAATCCCCAAACTGTAATCGTTTTAAGTTTATGATTTTGTTCATTCAGTTTTTCAACCAGACAATCCACACAATTCTACATTTACAATAGTCACCACTAGGTGGAATCACCACTCATTCGGCCCCATGCACCTTTCTGAAATAGGTGATGGTCATGTGACATTTGTGTATTTCTATCAAGAAAGGCAACATGATTCTTTAACTACTCAGTGCTCCATTAAAGCTGCAGACCTAATAAAAGAAAATAGGATTTTCTGGATGACTACGCTGTAGACTGAATGGGACCAAATAAAAGTGGGTGTATGCCTCACACGTCCTGTATACAGTCCAATAAACAGTGCAATATTGATGAAATAAAAAGAGGGTACAGATTAACATAGCTGTTCACCAGACATTCACGGCAGTTTTGCATTTAGTTGAAATCTCAATTCTCTCAAAGTAAACACATCTAAAAGTGTCCTATTGTTTGTTGCCCTGCTCCAAACAGCCATCATTTTTATGTTTCTCTGCTGCTATTGTTTGGTTTTACGGGGTTGGGTTTACAGTTAGTCCATGTGAGAGAGAGAGAACAGTGTGGGGGCTGGTACTGCCAGAGATTTTTAAAACACGTTATTACATAAGAGAAGTTGAAAGTGAAGGGCAGAGAACCAAAAAGGGAGAGAAAGGAGAGAAGCCATGTGTACTGTACACACAACAGTTCTCTGGGCCCACGTGTGCAGGAGATGATGGGCCAAACTACACTTATGTTCTCTCCAGTGCTGCCTGTGGAGCACAGCGGACCAGAGCCCTGATAGTGAACTGTGCTCTGCTCCTCCAACACCAGCCTCAAACCCAGACAATCTCAGTCATCCTTTGAACCGCTGCCAACATCACTGACCTATCTGCTGACTGAGAGGGCTGACCTCTGTTTTCCGTCTGAAACATACGTGTCTCATGGCCAAGCATCGCCCCTGCCGAGTGCACTGACTACAACAGTTACTAAAAAGGGTATTGTGGACACGCAGCCAACTCCCACCCCCAGCAGGAGTCAGGACAAGGCCTCCACCCCCACAGGGCCATCCTGCCTCAGTCTGCAGAGGTGGAAAAAGCTCCACTCACTGGGTGATAAATTCCTTTCCCTATGTCGAGGATTCCCCAAGGAAACCATTACCAGCACAAGTCACCACATGTTACCAAAACTGAACATTAAATAGCCTTTTTAATTGAAGTCATTTGATTCCAAAAGCATACACAAGTTTATGTGTTATACTACTGATGGTTTTATCCCAACAAGGGTTTGATTTTCAGAACTTAATGTTCGGTAGTAGAAGATTGGTTTTTCCATGTTTTGGATTTGGTGCTATTTGATTTACAGCCTTATGAGATGTTGTAGGCTCTAAAACATTCTTGTCAGAGATTGGCCCCTACACAATTGTGTCATGCTCCGAAAGGTTCAGGCAAGGTTTCTTTGCTTGGCTTCAGCTCACATTTGTACTAATTCAACAAAGCAGATGGGATTTGTTCATACAGCACAGTTTGTCATTTCTTATACAGACACTGAAACATACACACACAAATACCTAAATATGCACACATAAGCTACATACATGTGTAAAATGACGGATCATCACTGAGGGTTAAAGACACAGCTGTGAGTTTGTAAATCATCTCAGAGAAATTCGGCAAAGACCAAAGAACTAAATAATTCCCAGCTGCAGTCTCAAGTCAGCTTGCCTTCATCTATCCTCCGAACATCGTGGTAATGAACACCAACAAGCTGTTTTCAATCAAACAACACAATCTGTGCCTTCCCTTCGCCTTTCTGCTATTTCCTGCCATTTTCCACTACTCCACTCATACGGGGGACGTGAGCTGTAAAATGTGACTTTTGTTGTTGATGGAAGGAGAAAATGAGCAAATCTGTCTGGAACTGAAAGTTGAGTAATCACGAGTTTTTTCAGCAGGACTGGGAGGCCTGTGAAGACTCATTAGTAACACAATCATGGTTGGCATTGGGGCGCAACACTGGGTTTCCTGTCCACCAGAAAGAGAAAAGAACCCCAAGAGCATTGAGTTATTATAATGACTAGAGAGAGCGTAGTCCTTGTAACCTATAGCAACAAATGCCCAGTTCCGGCAGCCATCTTGTGTCAGGGGAATCTACTAAAGAACTCATAATAGGAAGCTGAAATTAAAAATGACATTCCATTAAACACTTTAGTTGGCCTAATTAAACTTTTCATTTTTATTTATTTTTAAATTTATGCTTCTGTTCAACCAAACTATTGTGAAAACACCTTGAAAAAAATAAATAACAATTCAGCTATTAAAATCTCCTTTTATAATAACTGCACAATAATGATGGATGTTTGTTCTCATATAGATCGCAACATACAGGCATTTTGCTGTTGCGCAAAGAACCCTCCCACTTTTAGGTGAAACTAATCCATGGAAGTGTATGGTGGTAGATACAAATGTTCAGTACTTCTCTCCTTCTTGACTAAATAGATTGAAAATCAGCTGTTGGAGCCATAGAAAAACAGATGCAAATTTCTGAAGAGACTAATGTCAACAGTCAAAAAAGATTAAAAACCTGCCGATCAGTGCTTCTCTCTGCCTCAGTTGAACTGCTCCACACACTGGTCTTTAGAAGTAACTAATTAATTCGAAGTAGTTTAGTAATTTTATCTGGACAAATAAATGAGGCAAAAATTTGACCAGGCTCTGAGTGTTTGATATCATTTTAATGTCCATTATTGTAAGCAATAACTCCCCTGCTAACTTAAGCCCACAGGCATCCGTTAAAAGCTAGTTTTGTACTTTTTTTTGTAGACCATAAGTCACATTGCAGTGAACACCTCAGACATTTAATTTAGCGAAGCAAAATCCAACACAATAAATTAAAAATCTTACCTACAGCTTTGTGGATAATTACATATTCATTTAGTTTTGATTGTCAGCTGATGTCTCATAAAACGTGAGCATTCACAGGTGTTTAATATGTTAAAACACACGTCTGATACAGGCTCATATTATTAGCATTGGGTTATGTGGATCAGTTTAAAACATTTACTGTTCTGTCTGTGAAGAGTCTAAAGTCAAACGCTGGTCCATTGCCTTCCTTTTGCCTTTTACTACATGACACAAATCACTAAATGTAGTTTTTAGACTTGTTTCTGAAGTTTACCATCAATAACTTCTCAATCATTTCAATGTACACAGGCTTTGTCATCACCTAAAACGGGGAGGCACGGGAAGTGATGTATGTTGCAACCCATCTATAATAACAACACACAAATAAGGTTTAATTCTCCATCAAATCCAACCCAGAGCTTTATTTTTTTGGCTGAATATTTATATTCATGAGTCAGAGGAAAAACACCTAGTCAAAGACCGTAAACAGTGTCAGTAATATTTGGACCAAAAAAACATATCATTGCATGTTAAATTACTCCATTAATGAATTATGTGACCTTGTTTTTATATTATCTTTAAGTATAAATTTGCTGCTTCTCCCCTCGCAAGATGGCCGCCACAACTGCCTTGACAAGAGAAGCCACACTGTCTCTCATAATAACTCAATGCTCAAGAAGCTTTTATCTGAAATCTTCAAGTCCTAAGAGCTGTTGGTTCATTACTGTAAAAGGAAAAGGTAAATGAAACTCTTACAAAATAGTCATAAGTAGCTTAGAAATCAAGCACCCTTTAATACAATAAATACAGTATGTGTCTTTTATATTCTGTCCTAATTTTCCACTTTCCATAAGATTGGTTAAACTTTCTATGTGATCATCTAATTGAACACATTTAGGCTCCTTTTAAAAAGATGGAAACTTAAGTTCTTATTACCCCACACTAAGGCCCATGGCAATAAAAACTCCAAATGAACTAGCTGACTGAACTCACAGTGACCACAGACATGTTACAACTTTTCCTCACATTGTTGGTTCCCCTGCGTTTAGTTCTTGTAGGGCTGACCTTCTGGTTTTCATTACAAGCAATGCAGAAGAAACCTATTAAGGGCGGACTCACAGCAGGAAAGAGAGTTAGCATTCAGTAAAAAATGCATAACTGCTTAAATGTAATTTGTTAATATCAGCTTTTTTATTGAATTTAAAGTTGAAGTTTGGTGTACAGTAGATAATAGCTTTGGATTCCCACTATAAAGAACTTATTGAACTTGAATGTGTTACTTTTAACTTAAAGACACAAGCAGCACTGGGCAACCTGTCATCCAACAATGCAAAAGATTCACTTTATTTCAACTACAGGTAAAATATTCAGCATTGCCTCTCTAGAAACAGTAACATTAATCAGAGAATACTGTATATCATTTTACTCAAAGTGTTCTCCACTTCTCTAAAGACATTTTATAGCTTTGCCTGAAAAGAGCAGACAACACATTTGTCATGTTTTTCTATTTATTTAAAAGCCCAAGAGGGCAGTTTATGTGTGTGCACTGACAGCTTAAGCCATAAATTAACAACTAAAGATGTTTCTAGGTATTAGTATTTGTCAAATCATAGCTAATAGCCTATGTATTTTTTGTTTTAGTCTGGTAACAGTAAAAGGGGATCTGTTGCATTTTTTCTATGTATTTAGGAATAAACTATAATACATATAGATTGGTAATTAGAAAACCCACAGTGACACAAGGTGAACATGCAAACTCTACCCAGAGAGATCGTGAGATGTTGATATGGTCTGTCCCAGGAGTCGAACCCACGACCTCCTTATTGGGAAGCCAGAGCTCTAACCACTCTGCTACTGTGCAGATTTGTTTGTTTTTTGTAAAACCCACAATACACGTACAACTGTTTAGAAATAGGAAGAAGTCTATTTA
This sequence comes from Mugilogobius chulae, assembly GCA_038363315.1. Lineage (NCBI taxonomy): Eukaryota > Metazoa > Chordata > Actinopteri > Gobiiformes > Gobiidae > Mugilogobius > Mugilogobius chulae. The sequence continues at coordinate 22,342,621 of CM076409.1, forward strand.
CTTTATGTGCAAATTGGAGAACTGAAAAGCTCGCCTCTTCACTGTAAAAGGTAGACTTCAACCTGTGTCAAGTTCTTTATTTATAGCTATTTCCATAGAAAAAAAGGTAATGCCTTAGGCCAAGGTATACATCAGCTCTGTCGACAGGGGAGCCCGCTCACAACAACGCTGTATTTTTTATTTTCTCAGTGAGAACAGCATGATGAAATCTTGCAATAGTTACATTTACTGCCAATTTAGGACATTGCACGCAAAAAATAAAAGATCTCCTTGGAGACAAACATTTGGCCACCAGAAAAGTTCAAACTAACCTGTAAATGTTCAATAACTTAATGTAGTGTGTAGCCTTTCTTACTCCAATGAAAAAGCATCTATCTTGAGTGAATTTTCTGAAGCAGATGTCAAATTATAGTGCATTCAGACAAAACATTAAAGTATAATTTGTAGTTGCACTGAAATAACAGATTAAAGGGATATTACAAAGTGTTGAACTCACACTGTTATACACTTGCAGCTACACATGGCAGTGATTATCCAACAACTGATGTGTCGAGGAAACACAATCCTGTACCAATAGTTTTAACAAAATCACTGTTCTCGCCTGTTTGAGTAACTTTTGTTTTTCTTTTCCGAAAGCTTCCCCCCTGCAGAGTATGCCACCCCTCGGCTTGTGGACATCCGAGCCCCTGTTTTGGCTCTTTCTCACAGCACCTTTGTAGAAACTCAACTGCTATGTCTTTCAAAAAATAAACAATCGCACAATACACCTTCTCTTTAGGTAGAAGTCTCCGTTTTTGCTTTGTGCCAGTCCTGCAATCACATTTAAGTATGTTATTACGGCCAATGATACAGTGTGTGTTTGAGCAAGTCTTGTGATTAAAACTAGATTATAACAACACAATGAAAGGACTCAGCACCTACTCATTACCTGCAGATTTCAGTAAATGTTGGATAGGCCCCTCCCTCCAGTCCGAGCCCACCACTTTCCCTTTTTCACTTAGCGGCTCTCTGACCTCTCACCGCCTATAGACCCCAGGCAAAACAAAAACAAATGAACTCACCTACTTTCCTCTGCTTTAGGACTCACTCCGCTTTGTAAAGAGTGGTTCAAATTACAGACAATATCACAGGACCAATCTAAACCCACACTGTGACCCCAGTAACACCTACTCTGTGCTTTTTTGTTTTGGCCTCCATGTTGAAATTCTGATCCAAAAAAATTCAGATCAAAGCTCAGTCCAGTTTCAAATGACATCAGTACATTCTTTAAGCGAATAGTAAAACAGATGAGTGAAGTGCTAAAAGTAGTATTGAATGCAGTTTTTGGTAATGCTAGAAATTAAAAGCCAGGGTAGCACAACGTAGTGACTCAACTTAATGTCATTTCACCTAGGTGTCACAGAACTGCAGATGTTTCCCCAAAATCAGGAGTTACAGTTGCGACAGAAGCTAAGTGTATGTTGGACAGAAGCAACTGGAGTCGAGATAGGGGACTGTATGCGTTCTCCTTCTATGACCTCTTTTCAATTATTGACTTTATTTGATACTATAGCTTTTAATTTGTAAGCTTATCACATAGAAACGTCAACATACTTGTCTACACTCTACTTCCTGAACTACAAAACAACCAAAAAGCAGGGATTGGTTAAAACCAAAATGTCTCCAAATACAATGAAGCGAACAAAGTAAAATGAAACTGGCCAATGCATTAGGCCAAGAAACTGATGATCCTAGTCACTAATACTGTAGAATTCGTCAGGCATCTGAAAGAGTGCTCACTAACGGACTTCTGTGGAGGAAGCCTACGTAGAAATAACTGCACCAAAAGTGGAATAAGGAAATATAATGTGTCAAATGCACATCTAAAGACATAGAGGTGAAAACATGACTCAAGGCCCAAGTTTGTAAATACTGTATATCCAGCAATTAACAGTTAACAGACTGAATGTTAAAGTGACGTTAGCATATTTTAATATCCACAGAAAAATGACTTTATGTTTCTAATTCCACATCAACAACCTCCATTAAGACTCAGTTGTGACTCGACTGTGCTGGAATTACACTCAAATCGCAAAAAAAAAAGCAGACTTTTATCCCACGTCCACAGATGAAGGCCACAAATGAAGACAAATTTGAAAACCACCAAAATGTTGCATCCACTTCCCATAATCTCATGCTGGGCAATGGCCTATTTACTGTAACTCCACTGGACATTTATAGCATAGTACAAAGGTTGGATTTTTTATAATTAGTTTACATAATCTAGCCTACTAGACTTTTATGAACCAGTTTTTACAAAATTTTAACAAAACAAAATTTAACAATTTTGTTTCATCTCAATAAACCCAGTATTTACAAAAAATAATCACCATCAACCTAGTCAAAGCATCGTTACAACTACAGGTCCTGTTCCTGATAAAAAAAAAAAAAAAAAAAAAATACTCAAAATAGGATAAAAGTATTGCCCAAAGTATCTACTCAGGTGAAAATGAGTTTGCAAAATCTAATAATGGAGCATTTTGTTCCTAAAAAACCCAAGAAGTACAATGTAGGTTTATGTCTTTAGCCTACACAAGAGGCTGTTAGCATAACTCAAGTCAACTTGTTAAAGTTGTGAAAAGCACTTCTAAAGTCATCATGGAACATATGAGGTTCTGAATGCATTAGATAAGTGAGCAAACGGAATAAAACGCTTAAAACATAGTTTTGTTTATGTTTTTAAGACAGTAAACAGCGTGTATAGCACCTTTAAAAAGCATAGAAGTCTTGCTTGACTATCAGCTGTGGCATTGATGTATTCCCACCAATTATAGACCTGGAGTTATCTGGTTATTGATCAAATTTAGATTTAGGTGGCACTCGGAAAGTCATGATCTGTTCTTTGATGGTACTTGGAGTCAACCTTTTTGATTCACTGCTATAAAATTTTGAAATGTGATGTCACATGAACACACTGATTTCTCAACTCTCCTCATCAGAAAGAGAAGATGATATGCTGCTCAAAATTGATGTATTAAATCCTGGCTTCAGTGCAATGACCTCATCGTGTTGCCACAGTACACTGGTTGTCCAAAACATAATGAAAACCATCTTACAGGGATGTGGGGTGGACGGCCGAACAAGGGCCAGTTCTTTCCACTCACTACTTTGTGGACTCTTAATTCCTGATTTTGTCCTGGGCTCCAGCTGTTGTAAGGCCTTCTCTCACCAGGATTAGTCAGTGTCTGTGCTGTGCTCCACGTAGGTGATTAGTGGGGTGATGGACTCCTCAACCCTCAATGAGAGAACATTTCCACAGTGACTCATATCTGAAACATTGCACTGGAGTCATGCTCAGTGGTCTGTGTATATCATAAAGTACAAAGTGTGGTAACGTGACTGGAACAAGAAAGAGATGTCTTCATTTCAATTTATGATAAACCTCGTAGCATTGCTTTGATGGATTACTAGCTTCTGTTTCTGAACAGTAAGACATCTCTATAGAGATAATGGAAGAAGTGTTTTATCAAGCAGTTAAACCAAAAGCATAAAGCCTAGAACCACAACCATTTTTAGACATCTTACAGGCAACAGGCACAATTTTTTACTGTCTTAAAGAAGACCTGTTAAGTTTTTTTTCTATTAGAAGTAGAATATATGCAAATCAGTAATTTACTGTACCTTTTGTTCATTGTAAAACGCAAACATGATCTAAAACAGCTTGAAAATAGGAACAGCTCTATTGACTTCCTGTTCAAAACTGCCGAAATGATAAGCCCCGCCTCTTAATTTTAAAATGTAACTGTAAGAAGCAACGACTTTAAATAACTAATTATTATGTATATGTATATGTTTTGTATGATATTTTTTGTCTGGTCACATGATCATGCTCACATGACTTGGGCACTTAAATAGAGGTCATGCACCTGGGTAGTGCCACTTTGCCCTGATGAAGACTGGTGTTGAAACGCGTTGGCGTTTGAATAAAGCAAACAAAAAGACAGACGTGCCTCGGACCTCTTTTGTTCTCTTTGAAAGTTTTTGCCCTCGAGGATCCTGATGAGCACCTGTTAGATTTTTTCACTGGACTGTGATCCGGGTGAGCATTCCCAGCATCTTTACAACTAATTATTATTGTTGGAAAGTGGCTATGGAACCATTTTGAATCGTATATATCATTCATTTGAGTATTATAATTTTGAATTATAACAAGTAAATACAGACAAGTGGAGGGATAGGTGGTAGGTGAGAACAGGATTTTCTAAGCACTTGAGCTCCAGCTGAAGAACAATACAAGATTACTCCAACATGCATGAATCAATTCAAATATAACTTTGAGTAAACTAATGGTGAAGGGAGACCGTTATAATAAGGTTAAAATAAATAAATAAAAAAAAAGGTTTTGCATAATAGGACCCCTTTAAAATTTAACAAACAATTTTTTATTTTCAAAACTTATAAACATGTTTTTCTAACCCTGTTAATTTTCATACCTTATTTGCAAAAGACTAGTGTGTACATTCATTGCTTTATAATCAATAGATTTTCTCGCACACGTCAGACGCATCAGCACATTTATGTTTTTGTTTTTTTTTCCTGCCAAATGTAAACTTGCCCCATCTCATGTGCTATTGTTAAACACTGGTATGTTCCATGGCACTCAAATAACCCACGTGAGCTATCCTCCATGAGATGACCTCCTCAACACGGCAGTAACCAAAGATGAGAGACCCAAAGCCCGGGGTAAGCTGTTTTTTGGGCGCAGAGAGTATGCCTCCAGCTGGCACATGCACTGTGTTTTGCCGCTAATGTAAACTCTAAAGCCGGAATTTTCGGCTGTAAACCCAAAGAGCGTGTCTACGAAACTCCACGGATGTCCATATCTGTTGCACAGAGATACAACTTGTATTAACTACGTCACAAACAACGTCATTACATCACAGAAAAGTTCTGCGTCAAAGAGAAAAGTACTTGTCCTGGCAGAGCAGGAGCTAAATTGATTTTACATTCTCTCAAGTTGATGGCCACTCTTCTGTGGGAACGTTCACAAAAGGGGCAGGAGCTTAAACAACTATATAAAAAGACATCATGAATTCTGCAACACTTAAGAACATTTTTTTAAACTTGTAGGTCAGCCAATCCTACGACAAGGCAACATTCTTTTTTTAACAACTCATTGCGCACTTTTTTCAGAATATAAACTTTGAATCCACAAGCTGAGGATGTCTGTGTCTTTTCAGTACCACTTAGTGAAACAATAGCAACGTGTCTCAAAGTGGTGCTTTATTAGCAATTCTCCATTTTCTCAATTTCCCCTCTTCATTCTGGGTCTTAGCAGCAGACATAAGTCAAGTGTCTGGAATGGAAACACTCACGTTACCAGCGTAGTGTGCCACATGTGTTTATGTTTAGGCCTTCTGCTCACGCTTAACTCTTTCTTGAGTCCAGCAGCAGCAGCACCTGAAGAATGTAATAAGTAAAAACTATTGGAAAGTGTGATTCTTGTGAAGTAGGCTACCCAGTCGGCCCTGCACATCCGAGTCAGATCACTTCGCAGGAAGGGGGGGTTCTTTCGGAGGAGGCTGGATGGGTTTGGGGGTATGTTCTGGTTGACCCGTGAGGCCGACAGAGGTGGAAAGAATGTGCTGTCCAGCCGGTGAACACGTTAACACGCAGAGAAGGGGAAAACTTCCTATGCATGCAGCTTTCCCACCGTCCCCAAACCCCTAACCACCATTTAGAGGAGGGATGGAGAAAGAGGAGGAGACTGGGGCTACTGGGGAGGATGGGGAGGAAAATGCAAGCTTCACAGAAATGGAAAACCGTCTGAGTGCCAAGAAAGAGGAAAAGGAGCCTGTAGATTGCTTCATGAGAGACAAATTTAGACAAAGCATTTTATTTTTTGACTAGAAGGATAAAAAAAGAATCAAACTCAGATGAGGAAACTCAAAAGTTATTGGGAAGAAGTAATGTTTGAGATACAGTGGAGGTACCCAACTTTTAATTAGAAAGATAGAGTCTTGAGGGAAAAGTCTAGCTCTACACAATCTCTGATTATAAAAGATTTCAATTTAAAGAAAGAGCCATGTGACTACTATGTGACACATCTTTTAGGGTATAAGATGCTTCACTTTTGTGTCATTATTAAAAAGTGCTCTGACAGTCAAAACATGTCATAGTTTCTAATCACAAAACTCAATATATCACATTTCTTGGCCTTGACATCTCAGCTGAGCCTCACAACAGCTGACAAAATCAATAGATTTTTCGGGATTTGTGGTCCACAAGCTTATTACACCAAGTACTACCAAATAAAACATTTGACTTTTTGAGTAAGACCAGATCTAAAATCAGGTCTAAGGCAAACCAGGTTTTGTCACGTCCACGAAATTTACAAAGGAAGAGCAAAAAAATGTGAATAAATCGTACTCTAAATGATGTGAACCCTGAAACTGAAGTGGTGTCTGTTTACCATCTGTGGTAGACATACCACAGTTTGGGAAACACTATATTAGGAAAAAAAAAAAATATATATATATATATGTGTGTGTGTGTGTTCATATCCGCTGTCTTGTTATATTAGAATAAAATCAGAAAAATGACACACTCTGACATTAGCAAGCAATTAACAGTAGCGTTGACTCTCCACTGACAATATAATCATAGAGTATATGTCTCATATATGTAACATCCAACAGTAAAAATATAAATAAATAAAAAAAACTGTGTCTTGAGATAAGATTTTTATTTATTTTTTGTTAAACCCAGATTTTCTAATCTCAGAAGGTAAACAATCTTCTTAAATGTGGCTTTAAAGAAAACATGTGAGGACGTCAAAGCTGAGCACTAGAAACAAACTGGACAGTGGTGACAGAAGTGATCTTTATATTTTGTCTGTAAACATGCCCACCCAGACTGAGGAGTGACACATGGAGGGGGTCAGGGGCTCCCCAGGGGCCTGAGGTGCGACTCATGTACTTATGAGCAGGAGAACCACACCTGTTTGGTTTCTTCTATTGTCAGAGATGAGCACTCATCTTCCATTCTTCATTCTTTCACTGACTACTTATTCAGTCAGATCACAAATCGTGTGTGACCTCTGAAAACCAAAGTGCAGTGAGCTGCAGCACAGTATAAATCAATGGAAGAGGAGAAAACCAGAGGGGACGACCTGACCTGAGCCTCCCTGGACATGGCCGTCTCACCTCACATGAGTCAACAGCAAAGCTTCTTTTCCAAACAACATTTATCCCACACATGCTTGGTCGACATGTACTTAATGTTTCCTCAAAAGACTTTATTTTTGAACCAATGTTTTCATAGATATTTTCCAAGATTCTGTAAGCCTTAATTTTAATATGGATCAACTAGTGGGAGAGAAAGAGCTCTGATGGGTTTAACTGACTGTAGTTTCTGTAAACAGGGTTCTTGATCCCCCAGACAACCAGTCCATCTGCCCAAGCTCTGTCCTCAGGTCTGTATTGTGTTAGCTCAAGATAGACTGGGATGTGACACAATATTATAGAATATAGAGATGGAAAGCATAAAGCCATCTAACATTGTATTTATTTGTTTTATTTTGCAACTCTTAGACATTTAAAATGTAGTCCATTCATGAAACATAAACATCAGCCAACCATGCTGCAAACAGTAAAAGATAAACCTCAGTAAACACAGATTCTACTGTAATCTGAACCAATGAGGGTAAGTTTAATGGGAAGTGTAAGATGGGCAGTCTGGCTCACAGATGGACCCCCCAGACAAACCCACCACTTCAGAAGCTGTGGTGGAGGATGAGGACAGCTGACCATTAAATCTTATCAAACTCAGCTTGATTCTTTCTTTTTGACCAGAATACTACAGTTTCGATGTGGGTTTCCGTTTGTTATGCTTAAAAAGATACAGTTGCAGTAACTTTTCTGAGAAATTGTACTTTTAAGATTATTTTTCTAGTAGCATACTTTTACTCACTTGCAGTAACTGTCTTGAGCAAAATCTTAAATGCAACTCCTACTGTGAATATTTTACAATCAATAAAAGAAAAAAAAATAACATTTAAAAGTCCTAAACATAATTTTTGCTTCCCTAAAATGTAAGCAAACAGAAATAATTAAACTTTCTACATCAGTCATGTTTTGTTCACCTAATACATTCTGAGCCTCCAAATTGTTCATCACAATGTGTTTTAACCTTTTTTCACAGCTGTTAGGAGCAAGGTGTGCTGGTATACTAACAGCAACAACAACAGACAAACTAAGCAGATTTTGGTGAACAAATGGGACATTTCCACCTGATAAGTATAAGATATCTGTGCTAGAGGAAATGGAAAAGTTATTTTACTGCCCATTGCTCCTTCTGATGTAGGCTAAATGTTTTAACTCTATTCATTTGAATGACATGACCTTGTACATTGTAAATTGCCAATCAAATTAAATCCATTTAAATCTAAATATACAGACCTATAGACCCTTTTCATGCAACGTCACGGTTTAAAATGGTTTGTTTTCGTTGTGAACTGTGACTAGGACCTTTGTGGCTAATGTTAGCCTGACCTTACCCAGCCGTGTATGTGCAGTTTCATGTTAAAATGTATATGTTTTATTTAGAAATCTAGCTAATACTGTACTGTTGTCAATCGTTCAATTTTTATACACAAGACCCTTATTTCCTGCGATAGCAAAGTTTTTGACCTGAGCTAACAGATTTTCAAGCAAAAGCAACCAATTTTGTCGGACTAAGTTAATCCTGAAATAATTACTAGTAAATGTTATGCCATCTCTGAAGCACTAATGGCAGGTGTATACTACGTTAACATACTGTATTTAGTATTAGCTTCAAGACATGAATGAACCGTTAAAAGACAGCATTTTAGCCACTACTGGGTGTAGCAAAGTAAAACGGACCTGAAACAAATGTAAAATCACCTCTTCAGTCACGTGAAAGAGCAGATCCTGATCCAAGACGAACCACACAAGCTCAGACAAAATGCTTCCATCTGTCAAAAGTAATTCACCAATTTTTTTCTGCCACCGACTAAGCTCCTCCCACCAGAATTCGACTCAATGTTTACTAACATGCAAGGGGTCTTTAAGTTAGGTCAAAAAAATTAAGTTACTTTGAGTAGCCTACTTTTTCTGTACCACTACTTTTTACTTCAGAGTAGGCTACAGTATACAGTAAACTTGACTGTTCGGACTACCTCGAGTTCAATTAAATACTGTATCATTGTGGGAATCTTTATAACAAAATCTAAAATAACACTTGATTTTAACTGACAGCACTGGGTTGAAAATGACTGTGGTGGTTGAGCTAACTCAAATGTATTGGTGTCAGAAGTTTAAACACAGCCTGACAATGCTGCGTGTCATTTTCGTTTCTCACGTTTCTCTCCCATTTCCAACTGCTTTCAATCTATAAAAAAGAGACTGAAATGATCAAAACATAATCAAAAACACAAACTGGGCAAAAGCATTTGAAAACATTTCGTTAGGAATAGAAAATGAACTGTGATCATTCAGTGTCCTCTGCTTGCCTGTGCTCATAAGTCAATTCTAATTCAGCTGCACCTGACACTTTAATTGAATGTCACCTAGCACATCTGCGGCTCAAAACAAAACACACTGGCCACAAACATCCACATGAAAACTTCTTTCACAGGAGACCAATCTTAGACTAGACTTTACATTCAGGTTGAACAAATTTGGCATGTTCTCACCAATGTTACAGTGGGTTCTTTCAGGGAGCCCCAGCTTCCTCTCACTTCCAAAAAATATGCATGTGTAGGTCCATTGGAATCACTGTAATTTCTCCTAATGAATGAATTAGAGAGTTGAATGAATGACTATGTCGTCTTGTGTGTTAAACTTAGCGTCTTTACTTTAACACCAAATGAGCTACCTGTATGAAAGTTTTCTCACCAATGAACTGAGGAGACGTAGATGCATTTATAGTCCATTTAATTAAACAATCAAAGCAGGTAGAAAATCTGAGTGCTTCTACACCTGGCGTAGCTCAAACAACATTCAGTGTGACATCAGACTCTATTTAAGGAGCTGTTAGATACTTTGACGTACATTTGACCTGTTTTTACATTTTACATCTGTAGCTATATATTTTAACCTTTTATCTTAAATTAAATTATTTATGATTTTAACTTTCAGGAAGATTAATCATTTTAGCAATAAAGTATTCAACATTTTACAAAACAGAAAAACAGTGTCATTTTGCCTGTTACAAACCTACATGTTAAATTTGTAAAGTTGTACAATGTGTTCAAACAGCCATGAATAAACTTTAGACATTACTGACATAATAATGAAAAGGATCTAGACAACCACACCTTCAGTGAGTTTAATTGGCAAAACTGAAAAATATTTTTATAGTAAAACATGAATTTTATTTCTGATTATCTTAAGCTTTCCTTTCGACTGAATTGCAGAGTTTTGTTAATATATAGTTAGAAAAATAATCTATCGAAATGGCTTCAGTCCATTAAACATTGTTTTTACAACCACATTAAAGCTATTGAGAGGAACTCCTAAAAAGTAGCCTTGCTGTTTACATTCCCCTGTGACCAAGTAAAGGTTGTGCATTCTCCCTCTCTCTCTCTTTCCCAGTGTCAGGAATCATTCTCCCTTATTTAGAGCCAACGCTACAACAAAGTTAAACACACGTCACTGTGTATATGACAGCCATTACTTTAACTGTCTGAAAACAATTGTCTGAACGAAGCGCTGTCTCACCAATATTTGATTTCTGTTTCCTTTTTGGTTATATTTGCAAGCCCAGTGTTTTAAATCAAGTGAAGTTGGACCATAATCATGTCTAATGATAATTTTGTCATCCAAGACCAAATGGAAGCGTGCGCAAAGCCTTTGGGGATGTGCTGGAGATGAGAAGGAGGGAGAAGTACAAAAGAGCGGAAAGACAAGAGGAATCCTGAAAAGGGGGCCATAAACCGGGGTGAAGGAAAAAAAGGGGAGAGACTTGGAGGAGACAGGGCCAGATCCAAGAGGAGGGAGCTGTGTGAGAACGTGAGCTAAAGCAGTGATGCAAAAGCTGCCATGGAATGCTCAAAGGGCCAAATCAAAAATGCAGCTGTCAAGAACTTCAGTCTGGAGAAAGAGACTTTCGTTTGAGCGCAGTTTGGCTCACAATTGTACAAAATTGCCAAAACTAAGAAAATCTAAGCGGGTGAATTCTATTAAGTCATTGAAGTGAAGTTGAGCTCAGGCCACATCTGGAGTCCTTACAATGGCCGTGCAAAATGTGAAAAGAACAACACAGCAGAAGTGAGACCCAAAGAAAAACAGGAGGAGAATTAAGGGTGTTTTTACAGTGCACCATGAATCCCTCAGCCTCCCTGTGGACCCGTGGCCTGCACATGTCAGCACACTACCGCGCATATGTTTCTACTATTACACGATAGGCTGTGCAGAAATTATAGGAAAAGCGTATCTGTGTGTGCATTGGGAGAGGGGCAGAGAGAGAGAAAGAGAGAGACAGAGAAAGGAGGAGCGATAAATCAACAACTGTGACTTCTTTGACAATGAGCTCCTCCTTCTCGCTGTAGTTGGTCCAGTTTCAGGATGGGTCAAGTTCTTTTTTCTGGGTTTGAAATGACTGCCTATATCCTAAAATTTAGATAACATTTTGTGAGCTATTAAAGGTGCTTCCACAGTTTTTTGTTTGTTTGTTTGTTTTTGTTTTCAACGTTTTTATTTTATTTATTTTTTCTTAGAAACAAAAGTGAAGCAGGGCAGGCTGGCCACCTCTGAACAGCCAATCAGCTTTCATCCCAAAGAGTCATATAGTGGCTTGCATGGCTTTCTTGCAAGTTTGAAAAATGACATGATAATTGTCAAGTTTGATGATTAGATAAGACAGCTTGTTTCTGCTTCTGTGGGCAAAATAATAATAAATCTTGATATTTTAAGAAAATAACTGAGTATGCCTATTTGTTTTCCCTAACATGTGACACTGTATGGCAAAAAAACTTTTCTTATTGATTATTAAAAAAAAACTTGATAAATCTGTGTTCTAAGCATATTGTAAGCCAGTGACTTCCAAAATAGAGATCAGAACCGAGGACTTGAGGTCACAATATGATTTAAAGCTAAAGAATTGTTTGACAGTGCTCTTGATACATTTTTAGGCCCATAATGTAACTTTTTGTTTATGTAATTTTTATGTTTTTGTTACAAGTACTGTGAATAATAAAAAGATCTGTCATTGCTTTGATTGGGCTTGCATGGCCCCCAAATGGACCAGACTTTGGCCTGCAGGTGGGCCTATACTTCTATAGAACAGTTGTTCCTTTAGCTACTGTTTATTTATGGCTTGCAAAAGTCATGATTCCCAATAAGAATATTCCAAACTATGAAAATGTCTATGTCTGTTGAATCATACAGTTGACCTTTATTTTTATAACCCTTTCAGGGCCTGTTGTTAAATTGCAGGTGCAAAGTAAAAAAACAAAACAAAACAAAAAAAAACAACTCATGTTATTTGCGAGCAATTTATGCAAACTTTAATATTGGATGATGTACATATTACACAAAACAGATATGCACCACCTAAAGTTTGCATCTTTAGTCAGCTACGCCAAGTTTTTTCTCCCCCTAATCTGTTTTGCACATGAGCAAATGCTTGATAAATCTAGCCATCAGTGTGTAATGCAGTGAAGTCAGGGTTCAGTTGTTTGGTCGTTTTGGAGGTGCCTGGAAGGTTTCAGAACTGAACTGTGAGAAAGCAGCTGGTTAAGTTACATCATGCACTTTTCAAAGTAATTGTGGTGTTACTGAATGCCTAAGCTTAAATTTTGGTCACCATTATACACCCCAGTGATCTGATGATGTCATGATGGGGACTCTGTTAAGGGCCCCTGTGGCAGTTGTGTTGAGTCCACTGATGGTGATGTTGGGCAGGTTGAGAGCCAACAGCTGGATTTGAAATACAAATGTTGAAGTAACTGAAATGTACACCAATGATGTCATCCAAGCACTAATGATGTCATACTATTAGAGGTTTACTTCATTTAGGTGTAATTTATAAGAATGTGTTTTGTTGTTGTTGTTTTTTGTTGTTGTTGTTTTTTTATAAAGTTGGATTAAAGGTGAATTTATTAAGTTTATTTAAATTAGTTTATCTATTGAAAAATGTTCTCTTAGATTTTTTTTTATTGATATCAAAAATTGAAATAAATCTACAATAAAAAGCTTATGAAAAGTCACTACTGGATGGATGGTAAAACTAAAAACAAAACAGGCTGAAAGTACAGGTCTATTCCATTTAATGAATATTTTCTTCTTCATCTAATCTTGGCATTTATGGCTCTCCCTACAGTTTTGTATTGTTTACATTTGGACCAGTTCAAATCAGCCCAGAGGATTTACTCTGAACATCCTTGAATGTTTAAAAAAGCCAGAGTCAGAGGATGAGATGTTTGCTACATCCTCTCATGACTTATGACCTTGTCAAACAAATCGTGTGTGGGAATAAATATATACTAAAAGGCAAGAAACACTAAAACAAAGCATGATTTAAAAGTGCTACAGTAATACTCATAACTGTTATCATAAGCACTATTGATATTTGAGCTGGGTATACTCTTCCTAAAGATGAGCTTATAAAAATACCATAGTTATGTATGCTGTCTCCAAGTGTTTATGAGTGTGTTTGTGAGGGTCAGGTGACAGACAATACAAGGGCAGAGGACCAGTGTGTCTCATGTCAGCAAGCCTTAAATTAAGCCTGTCTTCTGTATTTAGACAACGCCTTCTACGTAAATCTGCAGCTGACACACTTTTCATTGGAGAGCACTTATAGGTGGGACTGCTCACAGACAAATATCATTTAGGCTCAATGGAGTTTGATTGACCAAACTTTTATGTTCTTTGTGTGTATGTTTACTCTTTATTATGGTAGCCCTGAAACAACGCACACATACAGTAACTTTACTTTTATTTAAGTTTCTCCATGGCCTAGCACCAAAGTACATCTCTGACATGTCATTGCCTTATGAATCATCTCGGACTCAGAGGACCTCAGGGACCGGCACCTGCTGGTGTCAAGAGTCAGTGTTTCAGCTTTATGCAACCAAAATCTGAACCAGTCTTTCTGAAAATGTGAGACAGGCCTCTACTCTGATAATGTTTAAAACCCAGACTCAAAAGTCAATCCAGTTGTCAGAGAAGCACAGACATCTTTTTTTATTCACAAATGCACAAAGTGTCTCTCTGTGTACTTAAAAATGCCAAACCAAAGAGAAAATCTCAAGAGTTCAGGAATTGTCAAATGAGGAGAATCCATCTGACTGGCCAGGTTTTCTTGAAATGTTATGGAGTTCTGTATCCACAATAACGGAGTAATTAAACACACACATTTCTGCTTCTTATTAATTGGCCTAAATCTGATGCTCTCCAAATTTTACTAAATTGCAATGGTAACTGAGTAACACTATATCTTGTCATGTTTCATAAAAAAAATCCTTTTGGAAAGATAAGTAATATCATGATTAAAATACATTCACGTGTGAATGGATCATGCAAGACTTTTATTCACTTTTAAGTGTTGACACTTGACATTACACTTTGAGAAGATGCACTTAAAAACTGTTCTGTAATGACGTAAAAAATGTGAAATAAAACAAGGTAAAACTTGTAAGACCAAAATTGTGAACTGAACCACACATACAAAAATGTATTGTGCTAAAATCCTGTCTTGTCTCGTTCTTGTCTTGCTAAAAATGTGTCTCGTCCCATCTTCAGCTCTAAATCAACTACAGCCACACCAATAGGCTTCTGTTCTCTGTTGGTTGGTTTTGGCTGACACGAGAACACCAAGTTCTTGGTCTGAGTATGAGCAAAAACATAGACAAAACGTGGCACGTCATTAAAGCTTATATGAACATTGTGTACCAGTCCAGAAGAGTTTTTTTTCCTAATGTAATTCTGCCAAGACTTGATAAGCAAGTGTTTCCCAAAACCCTACACTAAACACATGACAATATGGCAGGTTTTTATGTTTTTCCACACTTTTTTTTTTTTTTTTGTGGGACATTATTTTACTTTAAATAGAACATGGTCAAAATATGTTCAGAATTACAAGAAGTAGATTTGAATTCTACATGAATGACAAGAAATCTTAAAATTGAATTTTTTTATTTTTTTATTCCAAGATACTGAAGAATTCAAGCAGTCAAATGTCAGATTCAAAAAGAGCAGTGTGGTTGTCCTCATTGTGGAACACTGGGCTAGTTCTTTACACCATATTGGAGAAGGTGTTCAACTGTGTCCTTCGTAGTGTCTGTTGGAACTGTTCTGAGAGGATGGGGTCTGTGGTCCTTTAGTCAGGGCTGTCCATCCCCAGTACGACTGTGGCATTGCCAGCACTAAGTCAGACCTGTTCCCACTGCATGTTGGATTCCACCAGGGCTGCTTTTTGTCACCAGTTCTGTTCATTGTTTTTATAGACAGAATTTCAACATGCAACAAAGGGTCTGAGAGTGTCCAGTTTGGGAAGCACTGGATCTAATCTCTGCTTTTTGCCGAAAACATTGTCCTGATGGCTTCATCATCACACAAGGACTTGCGACATACATGATTTGTAGCCAAGTGTGAAAGGATGGTATGAAAATCAGTTTCTACAAATCCAGCACCATGGTTCTTGACCAAAAGAAAGGTGCCCAGCCCTCATAAAGTGGAATTTAAGGATTTTTGGATCTTGTTCACATGTGAGGAAAGGATGGAGTGTTGACTTTGGATAGTGACCAAAAGGGCAATATTGCAAATAGAATCAGTCAAAATGAGTTTGCTCCAGCCTTTGTTTCAGGTGCCTTCGGAAGTTCTCACAGAGGAGGTGTTCTGGACTATGTACCACCAGGAAGAGGCCCCAGGAGGACCAGGACACGCTGTAGAAACTATCTCTCAGCTAGTGGTGAACAACTTAGGAACTCACTGGAAGAAACGCGTGTGGAAAGGGAGGTCTAGGCCGACCTCGGATAAAGTAGACAAAATTGGATGGATGGAAAAGTGTTTGCATAAATTTCAGTGCAATTCGACAACTTCAACAAATAAAATGTTGGCTTGCAGAGCCACGTACGTGACAAAGCAATTATGAGGCAAAACATTTTGTAAAATAAAAATAAACTTATCCAAGACCTTTATTGAGCTGTCACTGGTGTTCGAAGCATACTTAAATCTTCCTGTGATGTAGAGAGTGAAAAGCGACACTTGATGTGAGACATATGGGTTGATATAAAACTTTTGGAGCGGCCTACAGTGACAAGGAGCCAGTTGGCCGGTGCTATGTAATTCCTCACTTTGTTTCAATAGCATGATCGCAATGCCTTTTATTGAATTTTAGCTTCAGCTTCTCTTGTCCCCTGCTGTTCCCATCTGCGTCTACCGAGGATTCTTCTACTCACTTTTCTCTATCACTTTCAGGACAAACAATGCACAGGCCCAGCGCTACGTGGATCTGTGTGCACTCAACTTTCAGAGATGCTATATTGAATTATCAGTTCACTTTTCATGAATAAAACCGGTGCCACAACGAATGCCTTCTGGACAAGACTGCATGTCGGTGTGGGCTGCAGGTGTCTGGCAGTCACGCTACTCTGCACAGCGAGCACACTTTTCATTTCCAGTCTGATTTGTGGCCTGAATTAAGTCAGTTCAGAGAGTTTAAAGAGATTTAAGTTTGTTCATACGCTGGAACACCTAATTTAGAAAACTCGTATGCTGTATTGATTTTGGAGTGCTTTACACAAATGCTCATTACCTATTATTACTTCTCAAGGGACATTTAAAAGCATAGTAATAAGGATGGGACAAGATCTCATGTTACAAGATCTCTCGAGACCAATTTTGTCTTGATGGTTCAACATGGCTAAAGTAGCCCCTCTTGTAACAGCCGAGTCTCCAAAGAAAATGTAAATATACAAAATGTCAAAAACGTATGAGTAGCCAGTTTTTGTTACATATAAACATAAAAAGGCAAAACATTTTTTAATTTTGTTGTATATTACGTTTTTTCAGAGACTGTGTTGCTTGTAGTCGTTGTTCTTAAAAGCACCACTACAATGACAGAAAACAAAAAGGAAACTTAGGAATTCAATTGTAGGCAACTTTGGATTGCTAATTCATTAACTTCTGTCAAAATATTGTGTTGTTTCATTCTTATGGACTGTCTTATGGAATTACAGTATATCTTGTCCCATCCTTTTTGACTAGTAATATATGAGAGATTTATTGTTTATCACTCTCCAAAAACAAAACTTATGCTGCTAAATCAACATTTGTAAATGAAATTCAACCCTACAACCCTTAAAAGTTACATTCAGGTGAGTGAAAAAATGGCAAGAAAAACACTGTCTCAAGCTTCAGGGGACAGATGTCTGTAATACTGGTTCATACCTGTTCGAAACAGCCAGCTCTTAACCAGTTTCGATGTTTTGTTCAAAGAAGTTTCTCCAGCTAAGCAGATGGAGAACGGGTCTTTCTGCATAACGCATGAGCAGAAAGTGACATCGACCCGAAAATCCCTATTACATGCAACTAACAGTGTAACTGAACTGACGTGATATTTTGCATCATAGGCTGAACGTTGCATTCTGGGTTAACTGAGTAATCTCATCTAATTTAGTAACTAAACAATTCACTCTACGCAAGCATCAAAATATGCTCTGTTCTGAGTGAAGTCTCATGACTCAGACAGATAAGGGGACACACAGTATGAAAATGACATTAGAAATGTGTAATGTTTATGTTATGATGAGAACTTGTTCTTCTCTTTACTTCTGTTAAATTCTGCTAAAAATATATATATAATACAATAGGTGTTCCCCATAACCAAGGATATTCATAATGCAAACCAGATAACCCTATGAACTAGTTATACAATTCAAAGTGAAACTGTTTCTGAGCCTTTGGAGCACAAACAATTTACTTTACTCTTTGTGAAGCTGAGGTTTTGCTCTGATTCTGACGGACTCTAGTTTTTAATGAGAAAAAGCTCTGCACAACTGAACATAGAGTGTTAAAGTCTGCCTAAAATTTCTTTGGTAAATATAAGAAGCAGTACAGCTGGTGTCACTAGCCTGGGACAGACAGACACTAAATAGATTTTGAGTTTGGAAAATTCCTCCTCAATAGCTAAGTTTTTTTTATTAAAAAAATCAGTTTTAGGAACATGTAGGCTACTAACATAAAAATATAAAAAGTTTAAAAATGTTGGGGGGTATTTTTTATTTGTAAGTTTAGAGTAAAAACTTATTCTGATCTATCCCAGAATAGTTGATTTGACACTAAATGATAAGGTTCCAATTTTGTTTTTTATCTTTAACTGTGTCAGGGAGCTTGATTTTTTTAGATGGTGGGCAAAAATGAATTAAGAAAAAGTGTGGGGGTCAGTGGGGGGACCCTCCACCTCATATGGGTTAAGTCTTAAAAAAAATCCTAATATTGTGACTTCTTGAACTATAAGGCACAACATAACAGCATCACACCAAATAGAAACCCTCTAAGCTTCACGGCCGCATGTTTTAGATAAGTGTACACAAATGTTTAATTAAAGGTTTTGTGGAGAGAAGTTTATTTTAATTAACTAGTTCGTCGGTCTCAGATGTTTAAGGGCAGAGGCAACAGAAGAGCTTCATGTGGTATCCTGTAACATCTTGAACCCAGACAGTTTGACTTAGAGAAGAACATTTTTTAATTGATAGTTAGTGTGCTAAAAACAAGGAATGGCTAAAAAGTGTTAACACATTAAGGGAGCGATAACATTGAATTAAAGGCAGCCTATGTGATTCTGGTGGACGGACATCACCTGCTTCTGCCAACCCAAACCTTCACACGTGGCACCACAGACCCTCGAAAACGGCATGACAATAAAGTTGTGATTAAAGAATACTGTTTTATGATTAACTGACATTAGATCTAAATGTTATTTAATTCATCTTTACATGACAAAAGCAAAGCAACAACTTTAGTAGAAAAGCTACACTGCAAAAAGGAAAATCTAACTTAGATAAAATGACTTGAATTAACCATAACATTCTTCTTTTTCCCCCTTAATAAGACCAAGTCTTACTAAGATTATTTGACTTGTTTTAAGATATTTTACCTTATCTAGATATAAAAATCTAGTCAAGAGTACTGGAATAAATTACTTACTTCACTGGCAAATTATTTCACTTGAAATAAGACATGTTTACCTCAAAATAACCAAACTTTTCTTATTTTTTAATGCCTTTTTTCAGTGCAATTAAATTGTTATTTGTTTATTTGAAAAAAAAAAAAAAAAAAAAAAAAAAAAAAAACTTTAGAATGTGTCCAGTAAAAGAAAATGTAAAACTAATTATATGTTGAATGAATTGAATAAATGAAAAAATCCAAGAGATCCAACCCAATTCAATTACTTTAAGGCTTAAGCCACAAAAAATCTCCTGGAATTTTCATTTTTTGTGATATTCTGAGGCTACGCTTCACTGTGGTCATGAAACTAATCTGTTTGTGTCTGTTCATAATTTTATGTTTGTCAATTAAATTGTGGAATAGACTCCAATTTTGAGACAAAACCACTTAAATAATTTCCACTTGTGAATTTTGCCATGTGTCTTTGTGGAATCCAAATCTCCTTGGTTTCAGATCAAAGCGGATGATTAATACAGGAAATGACAGATTTTCCTTTGGAGCGGTTCATTTATGCTCAATCTGTGCTTTTGCTCTGGCACACCTCAGTCTGCTTGTATTTGAACATGTTCTGAATGGGTGCAGCCTGGACTCGCTGCAGGTGTCACTGAGAGAAGATGCCAGCTGATACAAAAACCACCTTCAACTCCCTGACCTCCTCTTCCTGCCAAAAATGTCAGTTTTGACGCTCATTTACTTCACCAGATTGTTCCACTGAGGTGTGCCAGATCTTCCACTGGTAAAACCAACTGTCTACTTGTCTATCTGCACTAAATCAACTTAACAACAGCTTGCTTTTATACTCAATACTGAAACACATGTCACAATTATCATCTGCCACTCATTTTCACTGGATTTATCATTGTGCAGTAAATCAGTCATCTTTAAAAAGCTCCCTTGAGTCATGCGGGTTAATGCGAGACACCAAATAATATTTAAAAGTGACCACAGAGGGTGTTAAACCAAGTTGTTTAATCCACTTGGCTCATTAGTGCCTCTCTCTCTCTTTATTTTTCTCTCTCTCTTTCTTTCTTTCTCTCTCTCTCTCTCTCTCAAAGACATAGACAGCTTTAAAAGTGTTCTGTGTGTGCGTTTTTCTCAGTGGGTCATGTAGCCTAATAACTGCCAACGGCTGCTTCCAAACCTCCATACTTCCTTTACTTCACCCTTTTCCCCATCTCCTCCCACTTTGCCTACTTCTTTTCCCTCATAATTTTTTGGAACATCATGGAAAATGCTACTTCATCCTTTCTATAAAGGCCTTTACAAAGAGGTGGTAGTTAATGAGTGAGAGAGTACTTTTTTGTACATGAATTAGTTGTTAAGGGCACATCCAATTATGTTGTTGTGGTTATAACATTGAGTCAATCGAGATTTCGCCAAGTTTGTGTCAGGAATTATAAGGCACTGACAAGCATGCCTGATCCCCGTGTTTGGATGGGAGACTGTTGGAACCCCAGGTGTCAAATTGTTGTGAGGAGTATTGTTGTCGTGTCCTTAGGCAAAGCACAGATCCACACTAAGCTTAGAATGAATCTGGTGTGTATGAATGATCAGTGGTGGTCAGAGGGGCTGATGGCACAAAATGGCAGCCTCGCTTCTGTAAATCTGCACCATAGCAGCTGTGGCTCCAATAGAAGTTTACCGGTACCAAGTGTGCAGTAAATGAACAATCCAAAATGTTTGTGTTGTGAAAGTTCTATATAAATCCAATGTATTGTTTTTATTTTATTTCTTAATTAACACAGTCACTTCTCAATGGACAAAGAAACTGAAATTTAAGTTAAAGTTTTTGACTTGTCAGTGAATTTTGCAGTGAAGAGTTTATCACTGTGCGAAAACAAAAGTTGTGCTGCTAAGTCAACATTTGTGAATGAAATTTGATCCTAGGACCCTAATTCTTATTGTTGTCAATCATTTTAATTCTTTACAGTACTCAAAATATGTGCTTTAATTTAACGAGCAAAATGCACTATTGCTGATCATAAAAAAATAAATATTGAATGAGTTTTGCACATGCTGTAAAACTCTCTAGGCCAAAAGAGTAAGCGATTACCTGATGAATCGTTGATTAAACAGCCCTTTTTTCTTTCCACAGTCACACCAACGGAGCACACAACCACACAACATCTGCCAGAAATGCCTCAGGGCCAGAGCTGAGGAAGAGGATGGAAAAATGGCATGAGTGAAGAAGAGAAACACAGACAAGATGAAAAGATGGCGCCCAATCTGAACTAAAGCTCAGACTTACAATCAGAATTAAACTATTTAACAAAAGTGATAATGGATAAGTGGATATGATTTTAATTACTGCAGTACTGAACTATGGACTATAAAAGAGCTCACAACATTATGGTGAACAATAACATTTTAAATGGACTTAAAATAGAAACAGGTCCACTGACTTCATTGTGTTTGTTTTAAAGATGGGGTAGCTGATTTTTACACTGCAAACACGGTTTAGTTTTTTAATTGGACTACTCCTATTATAAATCTTCTGACTCATGGTTAAATATAGACATATATTCATTTTGTTTGCAATTATGCCTTAAAAACCTCTTTTAACCATCACCAAACTGAAAGTGACCACTCCAAGCAGCCAATCAGAGGGCAGATTTCGACTGATGATTAGAAGTAAAATTCTTGATTATTCAGTTTAGACAGCACACAGTTGTCTATTTTTTTCACAAAGTTCTGCATTTACCGTGTACTTTTTAGTCTAAAACATAAAGGTTACAACTAAAAAAGTTACCCCAACTTTAATACAGCATATGTGACATTTAAAAACTCTACATAGCTTACATTACTCAAGAGTCTAAATGTTTCAAATATTTACAGCTACAGGGATGTGGGAGGGGCTAAGGGGTAGGTTAAAGCAAGATTTTTCTACTTATGCAAGCTCCCTTTGCAGGACAATCAAGCAGTGTTTTTGGTTGTTGTTGTTGGTTTTTATTTATTTATTTGAGGTTTTTTGTTGTTGTTGTTGTTGTTGTTGTTGTGGTTTTGTTTTTTGAGTTTTTAGTCATGTTCTAGTTCTTCCAAAAACACAACTGAAGTTTTGTCTGTGAGATATTTTTTGAGCCTCAGAAATTTCCCAGATCTGTGATGATTTCTGTGATCTTATCTGTCATGTTTTAGTACACTTTTTGTTAATTATACTATAGTGCATAGAATTATAAGGACTACACAAAAAATGTATCATAATTGTCTCCTAATCAGTCTAAATGCATCTATGAATAAACCAACGAAGAAACAACATGGTAACAAGGTTAAAATCTCACTATTTATGAGTTTGAATAAAAAGTTTGCTTTAACTAAATAAAAATAGAAAAAGCAAGTATTTTAATGGCAAAATGCATGATCCCCCTTTTGTGTCAGTCCACAGTTTGGTGCAGTGCCCTCCAGAGCGCAGCATGCATCACTAACACGTACACATGCACATACACACACACACAGATGCTTCAAAGAGTTGGGCTCAGGCAGGCCAGAAACAGTCTAGACACGTTCTTCCCATCGGTGCCGACTCCCCTGCCATTTTTCCATGCCAGTGTCTCCTTTCTACCTTTTTGCCCTTTCACTTTATTATGTGCTCTTTAAAAGGTGCTAAATTGGACAGTATTGAGTTTGGAATAAAATTAAGTAGAAATAAGAGAAGCAATGTTCTCAAAATGTGCAGAGGGAAAGTCCCCTAAAATGGATTGCCTCAGCAAGTCCCCAGACACTGAAGTACTGCAGGTTACTCATACAGCTTCATTTAACCGTTTCACACAACAGAGTATGTACACCATAATATACAATACTTAAAGGACTACGGTATATCTTCCATCTTGACACTTAACTGTGGTGTAAAGAGATTTGTATCTGTTGTTGGTCGCTATGAGCTCAAACTGCCTAATTTCACAAAAAAGCGTACAATAACCACGACATTAAATTACGTATGATTATCATGATTTCATGGCTTTTTTGCTTAAACATGACATGCTTCACATTGTCTATGGTGGTTGTGAAGATGTGTTCTTATTTATGAATATTTACAAAATCATTATTCTAACCCTAACCCTACCCTAACCCTAACCCTAACCTAAGTATTCCAAGCCTCAGCCTTAATCTTACCCATTTTAGTTACTTGATGCTAAACTTACCCCAGTGTTTTTTGCACTGTAAAATCTCGTGTCATTTTTATGCTTTTTCATATCGTGCTATATCTACAGCGTATCATAAGAGCGCAAAAAAAGCTGTGAGATTGTGCTCATGTTTTTGTCTGATGGTAAATGTACTCTTTTTTGTGAGACAGTGTTGGCTGAAGGGGCTTAGTGCCCACGTCACATAAGTGAACAGGTTTGTGAATAGTAAATAGTAAATGGTCTATTTATATAGCGCTTTCTACCTTTCCAGGCACTCAAAGCGCTTTACAATCTAGCATCCACTCACCCAGTGTACGCAGACACTGAGGCAGTGGGGGTTAAGTGTCTTGCCAGGACACAACGACAATCTACTCCTGTCGTCCCACTGTGGCACCTGGTAATCTAACGGTCTCCCATCCAAGTACTAACCAGGTCCTTTCTTGATTAGCTTCTGAGATCTGACGGGATCAGGCTTTGACAAGCAGGTATGGTCACAATACCAGATCAGTAACATTTTCATTTTGTCAAAAAATCAATTCACGTTTTATTCTGATTCCCCCTTAACAAGTGTGTTTTTTCTTTAACAACATTCTCATATGTAGCCTAAAGCTATAAATGTGGGCATGAGATTTCTCGAGAATCTTGACCTGTGAGTGAAAAGTTCAGAAAGCTCAAAAGCAGCAGTATATCCCTGTTATAATCCTTTTGATAGAGCTCATGGCTCACCGGCCCCGGTGTGATCAGTGTGCATGCACAGGGTCTTTCCTGTGTGAACGCTGCAGGCCTTGTACAGCGCGGGGTTGAGTCCACTCTGGTCTGGTCTTCTGTTCTTTAAGGTCCAGGTAAAATGAAGCAATTTTTTTAAACCACATTGATGTGAATATTTTAAGCCTGATGTGAATATTTCGATGAATGAAAACACGTTGTAACAGTTAAAATAAAATGTTTCTGTTTGCATGCTTTGTAAATATGTTTAAGACAGAAATAATCCGCTGTAGTGCCTTCAAAGGGAAAACAGAATGTATTGCAATTGTTTGCATCTGACCGATTCTTCAATGTTACTGGGTCAGGAGCAGTGGTCTCTGTATACAGTGCTAAGAACCCATATCCATGGTGGTGAAGAAAACAGGAGGTTAATCCACCCAACATAAGGAGAAAGGATATTAACTCCACATAGAAAGAGCTGAGAACTCTGCCATGCCACTTAAAACTTCAAGGTAAAAAGCTTACTTTCTGGAAACAACACCACATCAATCATTCTGACCAACAAATGGAAACTTAATGGAACAACAATGCACCTCTAAGTTTTTTCACACCGTATAACTGACTGTGTCCATAGATGTACATACACCTTTTTCCTTTTCAAGATCAACAGTAAAGCACTGCTTTCTGTTTCCAGACTTTTGTTTATCATGACCACTGAGTGCTTTGGCATGGTCCTCAATGTTAAGATTTTCCACAGGAGCGCTGCCAAACCTCAATGAGAAGTTTGTGATGGACTGTTAGATGGAAAGCCTTCTTAACACAATGAACCAAGGAGATTACTGGATTTTGCCCTGATGTGCTCTGGAACATAAATAGTGCAATCTGTAAACATCTTAGAGTTTTTAGAGCATAAAGAAGTAGTTCATTGTGCACAAATAATTCAAAGACAAAAACTAAACTCATAAGACTATGGTACTATTTTGTACAGCATAATAAGAGTGATCAATCATCTTGTAAGCCTCAATACGTTTTATGTACATTTTAAAAAACTGATCCAGATAAAAAATAACTATGCTTAGCCCAGAAAACATGTCTCATCTAAAAATTATTTAAGAATGTAATATATTATATAGACACAAGCCAGAGCCTGACGCTTTATGAAAAGTCTCTATCAAGTTGAACATTTGCACAAGGCTTCACCTGTCAGTGAACATGTCTTTGAAAAAGCTCATCTATGCATAAAACAAACAAGGAGCTTTGCCAACAGAACATATGAGAGAGAAAAGGCGTTCAGTATCATCACAATCATTTGTATTGTTACATAAAACTACACCAGTCAAATACAGTAAGTTGCTGGGTAATTCTTTTTGTCCTGTGTCTGAGCTTTGGCCACAGCGGTAACTAAACCAGTGGCATCGTCATCACAACGAAAGGGAAAAACGTGACCACAGGCGCCATGACTCACTTCTCACCATTTCTAGTATTTCCTGAGCTTCCAAGACTTTTCATATATAAATGTTCCATGAATCAGTGAAGCCCACAAACGTTTTACTGTTACCTGTTCCTTTATATTTCATCATATTTCTTCAAGACAAATGCTTCAACTCATTTATTAATTTAAATATCTGAACAAATTAGATACATTTTAGTTTTTATACAGGAGGAATAAAAAAGATCGCACAGTACTCGGATAAAGAAAGATTAGACCTGAAACTTCCCATGTGATGTCACTGAAATAAAATAATTTAAGAGCTCCAAAGTATTGCTGCATGGATCTATTTTCTTCATTAAGATTCTACTTTTTGGTATGTACACTTTCAGTTCATTTTGGCCAATTGAGTTCCCTCACGTCGAGACATAACAGCCTGACCACAACAGGGAGCAAAGCTAAATGTCACCAAGAAATGCGTTCATATGTTGCTTTTTTTTCATTTAATTTAAGAAACGTTTAACAGTAATTTCATGTTTGCATGCAAATACTTTCAGGTTTTCAGATGTATTAAACAATGAATCATAAAAAGCTTATTCTTCAAAACAGTCTTTGTTGTAGTTTATTTTGGTGTTTTGCATTGACATGTGTTCATTCTTTGTGATATTATGAGGCGACAAATAAACTCCAGCTGTGGGAATATGACTGTAAAACATTACATTTGACCTACAAAATCTCACAACCTTGTCACTCTTGTCTCTCCTATTATAATACAATTTGACAATGTTACATATCAAGATAAAGGGAATCATTAAAAGTTAAAGTTCAATTTATAGTCAGGAGTTTATTTTTAAGCAGAAGAAGCAAAAATGTAAATGGTTTGTTTGAAATATATTCACCCAAAAGTAAGTGGACTATAAAACATATACACTGAATAGTCTGACTCTACATGAGCATTTGCTTTCCTTACAAAAAACACAATAATGTCTTTTAGAGAACATAGAAATCTACACAGTTGAGTTGAGGTTTTGACTTGCTATAGACTTGTAATAGACCTGTAATAGTCATGTTTGTGACAATGTGTCAGAATTCTCACAGTGCTGAGACGTGTGTAGAGTTCAGCTCAAAGTGTTTATGAACACCCACATGTGAAGTGTTCACTTAACCTGCTCTAACCTCTAACATGAGCCACAAAATATAAGTCTTTTCTTGTTTGTCTTTACACTACAATCATTTCACTAAATATTTATCAGTTGTGGCAAACTTTGCATAATACTAAAATGATGTTGGTAAATCTGAGAAAAAGCAACAATGTCTGTCCTTGGTTTGCCGCTGGACGGAGTGACAACTCATGTTCAGGCAGACATTACAACATCATTTACTGCCACAAAGGAAACTCGTTACACTGACTTTAATGTGACAACACTTGTTGCCAAGGCTCACCCAAAAGACTGAAAATAAAGAAACATATTGAGCTCTGGCACAGTTTGGCAAAATGTAAAGGTTATCAATCTTCTTCTTGCTAACTTCAATGATTTTTATGTAAATGTATTATCTCTATATGGATCCATATTAAATGTAATCATTATGATTTGCCTGGAAACCAGAAGCAAGGCAAAGAATAAAATATACTGTACAAGCCACAACCTGACTTTTCATGAACAGAAGCGTTTTGGAATCAAAATTCCGTGTGAAAGTTGATGGTTTACTTATTTATACACACACAGATAAATGTCTTCCAAAGTGCTTCACTCACCAGTGATGGCAAGCAGCCCTGCATGGGGCAGCTCAGCAGAAGCAATTTGCCTAGCGCCTCAACTTCCGACCACCACCAAGCATTTCATAACCTGCATTATTTGTTGATGGGGAAACTGCCCTGAGGAAACCACCCAGACACGGGGAGAAACATACAAACTCCACACAGAAAGGTCCGGGCCATGTGGAGGAACCAGCGACCTTCTTGCTGTGAGGCGAGAGCGCTATCCACTCTGCCCCAGTGAATAGTCGTGAATGACAAAGATTAAAATCAAAACTACTGCAGGCAGGATGGTTTTGTGCAGTCAGAAAAATGGGTAAATTGAATACTAAACATGAATGAATAAAAAGACTATTATATTTATCTAACCACTGGACTATGGCATCATCTACAGCAAAATGATGAAACAAATCCAATGTTTACCCCTTTGAAAAGACAAGCTTAGAATTGTTGCTGTTTTCTGAATACTAATGAAAAAAAGCTAAACTAGGGTGGGCAATTATTTTTCTAGCAAATCATTTTCAAATCCAGAAAAGAGGCAGTGTTGCAAGTTATCAATATCAAAAACATATTTATTTACAAATTAAGCTACTAATTGTATTTACGTATTTTGTGCAGACACAAACTTCATAGCTAAAAAGAAAAATAGAGTAACACTTCTTCTAAAAAAAAAGTGTCCTGAGGCCACAATCTCAGCTAAATGCAGTTACTTTAAATTAGTACTCTGAATATGGATTTGTCGAACATGTGTTTAGTTACTTCCCAGCACTGAGTATAGGTATTTATTCACATACAAAATAGTATATGTGACACAGAACAGCAGTAATCAAGTTTGTTTGATTTTGTAATGGACAAATGAGGTTTACATAGGATCTTATTATGGAGGAACGTTTGAAGACTGTGAACGCTTCTGAGTGAAATGTGGTGTGAAAAAATGTAGGGATGTAAAAACTGATCTACATTTTTCAGATTCTTATGGTTCCGCTTTGGGATATTTGACTTTTCCTACTCATAAATATACAAGGCCCTGGAATACAAGTATACATTTTTATTACAGCAATTCCTCTAACTATTTAAAGCAGGCTGAATCTTTACAAACTGAAAATGTTGTTTATATGTGTTTATGTGCTATAGGCTAAAATACCAGTCAAATTAAACAGTGTTAACACAAAAGAAAAGCACCATATGAACAGACTTGACAATTTCACTTGGACCACTACAAACACTCTGTAGGGTGCGGCTCAGATTTGGAGGTTAGGCAGTAGGAGACATGGTTAGTTAAATCTTTAGACGGCAGGCGACAATTTGCCTCTTTATTTATAAAGCTTTGGTGGAAGCACAGCTGAGGTGCAGCTAAATAACAGTGTGATATCAGAGTGTGATTTTCTATGAGAACTTTAATGCTTTTAGAGAAACAACTTACGGCATGAAGTTGGTTTGTTGAGTCAAATAAGACTATTTATGGAACTACAGATACAGAACCTACCAAAAAAAAAAAGAATCACATAAATTCTAAATAAAATTATGAAAATACCTATTAATTAAAATGTACTTGCATAATAAAAAGTAACTGTTTTACACATAATTAAAAAAAAAACCCTTGTTTAAAGTGACCTTGCTAAATAAACTTTTCATTTCACACTCGGTTGTGAAGAGCTACTATTGTAGCCACAGCTGCCCTGGGACAGTCTGGCAAGGCTGCCGTTTTGCGCCATCACCCCCTCCAACCACCACCAACCATTCACACTCACACCAGATTCAGACCAGACAATGTGAGTGAAGTGTCTTGCCAAAGAACACGACGAGTTTCTCCTCTGTTTGCCCTCTGTAGCACCTGAGGTTCCTCCCACAGTCTCCCATCCAAGTACTGCCCAGGCACAACATGCTTAGTTACTGCAATCAGACAGGATCAGGCTTTGACAAGCTGGTGTGGCCACAGCACCATATGCAGGCCTATGTCCAAAGTGGTTTTGGAATGACTAGTCTTGGATCTGTATTCAGCATGTGGGCAAAACTTTTATTTTCCTGTTCAAAAAAAAGAAGAAGCCTTCTCTCAAATTCAGTGAAGTAACATATGCAATATAAAATACCTAAGACATTTGCAGCATTTGTAAAAGTGTTTATATGCCTGTTAATAGAAGCCTTGGACAAATGAGGGTGGATCTGTGATTACTATGGTGGAGGTACAGCTCTTAGTGGACAAGCTACTGCCCACAGTCTGACCAGAATGTGACCACCAAACCACCCTGAAGACAAATGGTCACTTTCAACTCACTACTTCTCCTGACATAAATGTTGTGTGTAGAAGTACATAGTACAGTCATAAATACTGAGGTTATCAAACTTGTACTGCATACAGGGCTTCAACACATTCTTTTGGTTATCGATTATCTGGAGAATATATTTTTGAATGTTGTTTACTTCAAAAGACCTGTGTGAACATGATTTTTTTTTTCTAAAGAGATGGCACTTGAAACAAAAACACCTCTTCTCTCTGCACATGACCTGGGAATCTATGTAGCTTATATTAAAGTTTGGGTAATTATCTTTTTAGATATACTGTAAATAGTAACCTTTGTGTTTTCCACTTAAATATATGGTAAATAACACCACTGAGTCCTGTCTGAATTGAATAATAAAGCATTTTAGTTATTATGAAAAACCAAATGAGGAGCTCGGGGATGTAGGCGCTCCAATTGGCTGAGCTTGGGTGGTCCTCTCCAGTTTCACTTTGTTGTTTGTATGATTTTTTTTTAAGCCGTAATTGCAACCAAAAATTAATACAAGTCGATATTAACCATATGTCAAATTATATAAGAAAGGAACTTGTCAGATTTAAAACCTAAACCGCAATGTAAAAATCAGCTACCTCCCTTTAAAAAGTCAACTATTGGATTACTAAATCAGATCACTATTATTGCAATAATTAATTAAACTAGTTGCAATTAATTAGCTTGTTGGCCCTTCCTGCATACACATGTAATCTTTTGGATGAATGCAGAATTTACCATCTTGTAAAAGACAGCTGACATTTCAGCCGTTGTTGACAAGAACTAGACTGTGGCTTGTGGTGGCTGTAAAGTTTTAAAGTTTACATGGGCAGGTGGACATGTGTGTGC
Organism: Mugilogobius chulae; assembly: GCA_038363315.1. Classification (NCBI taxonomy): domain Eukaryota; kingdom Metazoa; phylum Chordata; class Actinopteri; order Gobiiformes; family Gobiidae; genus Mugilogobius; species Mugilogobius chulae. Next base: position 22,372,926 of record CM076409.1, read on the forward strand.
ACAAGTCCCCAGTAAAAGGTAAGAATGTGTGCTTCTTGTAGCCTAAAGAAAGTAGCCCTAAACTTGACAGGATCTTCAGATGTTCCATACAGAATCACACATTAGATCCTTTCTGATACTGTATATTACTGTGTACGAATGGCTGGTACCTCTGGAGAGTAAACGTGGCCTTGTGGGTGATGGTCCGAGTGTCCTGGCATCACTTTGTGCCTCGCGCCCTCACTGACCCATTCTCCCGCTGATAACGGCCCTTCTCCAGCTCGGGCCCGGGATGTAGGCGTGAAACTTTCCCCTGACTTTTCCTCCCTCCCGCGGCCAATAACAGGGCTGACTCTGAAGTGGGGTGTGCTCTGATTTGTTCGTGTGTCCTGTCCTGGTCCTGAGTGACAGCCCACGAGTGAAGACTTCTCGTGTTGCCCCGCTGGACTTGGAGGGGCTGTACGTGACGCTGCGGAGGGGGCGACACTTGTGCTCGGAGCAGAGCTTCAGGACAGAGCAGAGGAGAGACGGCCGGGAGTAGCGGGAGTCACCGCGTCCATCCGTCAGCAGCTGGAGGAAGCCCACTGCCAGACCCTTATGGCTGCTTGAGACACAGCGACAGACCCCCCCTTCCCCCTTTCTTCTCTTTCTCTGGGACTTCTCTGGGTTTTTACTTTGCCGTGCATAGAGCGTTTGAGAGGCTAAAAAGTTTCTTCAGGTTGAAAGTGAATCCACTTGCCGTGGACGTCTCTGGCGGTCATGGATACCCATATAAGGTGGAAAGTTAAACGGAAGATAAGGGACGCTCATCTCACTTTAGCGGTGATTCTGCTTTTTTTCACAACGCAAGCATTTTCAGGTAAGTCGAGGCTCCCGTTTGCAAATTTATTTTTTAGGCAACAGCGCTCAAAGTTTGTCTGATCTGTGGGGAAGCAGCCCCTCCTCCCTGTCTCATTCTTTATTGGCAACTATGCTGAACTGGAGAAGTTGTCCCACCACCGTAATAGTAAGAGATATAATGAGATAATAGTGCAAAGGAAGGAATTGGACCACTAAATATGACAGTGCTTGTGTGGACTGAGGATATTCTTGATTCTAAATAGATTTATCCATGAGGCCCTATCTAAGTCATGAGTTAAGGATCAATTAAGTGGCATCATTGTTTAATTCGGATGAAATTGTGTTACCTTGGCCATTTTAATTACCAGTACACACAGATTCATTTTGAAAGGGCGGGGCTGTATTTTTTCTGAAGTGGTTGGGTGGAGCTGGTAAAGATGTCCACCATAAAGTTTTTCTTACAGGACTGTTAGAGCAGACAGTTGTCAGTTTGTGGCATTTTTTCTATAGTCTTGATTTCATCCCCTCTCCACGTAGAGATTGTTGTGTTTGCAAATTTCTGCAGAGGTCATGGAGCACTGTCCTGGTCACTCCCAGCCCTGGCCTCATGTATTATTAGCCCCATTAGAAGACTCTGCTTTGTTGGTGGTCTGTTGGAAGTCTCCTGCACATGTCTTTATGTTCAACAGGTGGCTTCAGGAGAACTATGGCATAAGGAAATCAGAAAGTGTCCCAGAATGTGCTGAATCTCCTAAACACAAGTAAAAAGATGCTGGCTGCAGCTAAAATCATTTGTGGTAGAAACACAGCTGGAGTTATTTAGCAGCCAATACAATAACTGTTTAGCCTACTGTAAAAAATGTTTTAATTGCCGCCTATAAAAGAGGTGTTAAATGTATACTTTGTTATTGCTATAGTCTGAGTGTTTTCTAATAGGCCTATATGATTAGGAGTTAATAGATAGCTGGACAAGTATAAAGTTATTTCTGTAGGCAATATTTAATCAGCTCCTAAAACTGACAAAAACTCTTGTAAGTAATCCTCAAGGGTAGTGGTACACTTCCTGAAACTTGACACTTGACACATGCCAAATGGGAAATGACTTGATGACTGATTGTTGGCAACATGACAGCTTCTATGTAAACTAAGGCAGGCCAATGGTTTTTGTGAGAGAGATTCTTGCCTTCTTATAGGTTGTCCCACTGATGCATGTAAATAATGAGTCTATTAACAACACAATTGCAAGTTGATCAGGAAAAAAAAATGCTTTATGGACATACAGATCAGCAGTTATTTTGAAAACCAAACAATGATTTCTGGGATGGCACAAAAGCTCATATGTGATCTTTTGCCATGTTGATTATGAGCCTTGGCCATTCCAAAGACCAAATACAGCAGCAGAAGCATCAGAAGTGAAATCTGAAGTGAGTTTATAAGTCCCAGTGGTCGCTGCTTCTTAGAGGTCATTTTGACATGACATTAATGAGGAGAAATCACTTTGAACTGAGTAGTAATAACAGGAGCTGTATAAGACATGGAGGTCAAGAATGAGCATAAGGTCAGGGGTCAAAGGTGAAGGTTAGGACTTTGAAACAGCTTCTTATATTGGGGTTTACAGTTTCACTGCTGGGGTTTTGTTTTACGTGAATGTATGTCCACAACAAGCTAAACAAGGATTATTTTTAAGTTGTCTGTTCAATTTAAAAAAAAAAAATTATACCGATGAACAAATTTTAGTTTTAACATGCAAAGTACCTAAAACTTTAAAACAATGAATTAATAAATAACAAAATGACATTCTCTGAATACTTTCACAAATGAAAACACAGACTGTAGGTCAGTCACAAGCTTAAGATCGTCCAGTGGATACTTAATGTCAACAGGAACTGGAATACCCCATCGACAGTGAGCTCTAAGCTTTTTGTTAAAAATCCATAGACTGAAGAAAGCCATTCTTCAGTTTTACTGAACTCTTCTACATCTGGATTCAATAGGTTCCATTGTGCTGTCTGCTAAGCCTTTCAAAAGGCTAGAAAAATGTCTTCCAGATGTGTTTTTCCCATTCGAGGTGGAACTGAGTACTGTGAGGGAGCAACTTTTACACCAACTTGTGAAGTTTTTACAAAGATTTCTTATCACAAAAATAATCTCAGTATTGCCAAGTTTGAAATACTATGTGGTGTTTTTTGTTGGAATGACTGTAGATGTGTAGACTACATAACTAGCTGAAATTCAAATCACCTCTTCAAGTGACTTTGTTGAAAATGGTCACTTTCCTACAAAAAAAACATCTTTAATCTAATTACTGCTTTTGTCTGAACCTTTATGCCTGAAGTCACCTGTCCACACCTTTCACTTCATGTTTTTCAGACTATATTCCAGACAGTGTTGTTGTAAGGCAGAGGCCTGTTTCAGACTTGTGTCCAACTCAATCAGATAATTGGAGTGGCGTTGTGTGTGTGCCTTATGGCGTAGCAGTGAGGAAGGAATCTGAGTGAGCTGGACTGTGGAGCGAGGCAGTGACCCTCAACTGCATGTGCCACTTCATCTTGTAAATGCAGCCTTTGTGGACGGCACTCTGTAAATCTGCACTAATGCCTGATAATAATACAAAGATAAAAGCACATATGCAGGTTTTAGACGTCTTGTGTGTCGTGGTGGTTCTTGTAAAAGACAAAAACTACAGTCATTGCTGAGGCCTGTATCTTTATCAGTGTGTTGTCTGCTTTTCCAGACCAATTAGGGTTCAAAAGATTACGGCTTTGTACTCATTGTAGTGTATGGGAACTAATTGGGGCCATGTTTAGGCTGTTTTGCTTGTGATGTGGAGCTACAAGCACATTTCTTATGACTGTATAGCTACAAATGCAATATTCATATGAAGATGGCCTGGATTCAGCACTAGAGACAAACAAAAAGATGCTAATATTCCCCATGATGCAACTGCAAATAATACTTCAATACTTAGCTTAGCAGAGAGTGTGGATGTGCTTAGCTTGGGGGAGCACAGTAAATCTGCTTGAAAAACATAAAAGCTCATACTGACTTGTGCTGGAAAACAGTGCTATTCAGTGTAATGGTATTATAATCATTGAGCATGGAAAGCAATGCGTGAGTCATCCTTTCCAACCCCAGTCCCCCTCGGTCAGCCCAGCTCTGCCACAGCCCACTGCCTCACCGCAAGAAATACTCTCTGTAAGCACTTTAGCCTCAGTGCTACAGTCTGGTCACTTCAGGTCCTTTTGATTAGTGAAAAGTTTTAAGAAAAAAGTTTAAAAAAAAATGTATATGAAATACAATCCCTTAATTTTTGAGCCTCAGAAAACACTATTTCTCAGATTTGTGATGTCTCAGGTCTTTCTGAGCATGTCGACATGTTTTTTTTTAAAGTCCATAAATAATCTAGAATCATCTTGAGCATTGGACAGAGATGGCAAAAGTACTTAAGTTCAGATTTTTTAATACTCTAGTAAAGTACAGATGCTCAAAAACTACTTAAGTACACTGCTTGTTTTTTGCTATCTCTGTCTTTGGCAAGATTGCTTTGATTAGTTCCCCAGTGTAATTTCTTTTGCTGCCAGTAGAAAGAGTTGAAAAATACAAATATTACATCATTTGTGTCCTTAAACAACACATTTTCCTCTACTCAGATGATCTATTGTTGCAGTTGGTAGCTTTTTAATCATACTCCAACCTTATCAGTGTATTTAATTGTAAGTTAATGGTCAATATTATGTAAAACAGTTGTATATATTTTTATCATATTACTATTTAAGTTACATACATGCTGTTGGTTTCGTTGTCACTCAAAACAAATGAACCAGAGTTGCTCAGCCGATTCTTACTTGGACTGACTTACTCTCAGTTTCACTTTTATTTGTGTACACCACTTCATTGTGACTACTTTATACTTTTGCCTCTTGTTTACCTGGGCGACGGTCAAGGAGAATTTTGGTAAAAGCTGGATCTTACTTTTTCATTTTGGCTGCAACTAATCGCTGCACAGTTACCACACCATGTCTTTTTGGGGATTACACTTTTACCTGTTTCATGAATGAGGATTACAGTGAAGACTGGATCATATCTATTTTGCTTCAACTTCACACGTACCGTGACTGAAAGGACAACTGATAAATAGTTGAGTGCTATGTCTGTGACAAATAATAAGTTAGGAGAACTCAATACAATGTTGAGTCTACTCAAGCTAGGTCTCCCAGAAGTCATTGAGAGGTTAAAAATCATGGTGTTCAGCCAGCCTAAGAAGATACACTTGTGAGAATCTCCAAAGCTGTTAAGTCTTGGCTGAAGACGTAAAAGCAAATTGAGATGGATATTTAAAGTCAAGGTCCAGGTAAAGGAGATGAGTTGTTGGAGATCACCCTGGTTTTGGAAATACAGATTGTGGCACATGGCAGGGTAACGAGCTATGTGTTTATTGATAATCAAAAACTTAAAATGTAAAATTCTGCATTTTAATACATTTGTGATAAATAAATCAATAACTAATTTTGTATAAAATTATATGTTTTATTGCATGGTCATTACCCCCACATAGCTGATTAACCCCAATGATGTTTTCAAGCTGGAAATCGGTACTTCCACAACCAAGGGTGTAGAGGTCGATGTTGAGCTCCACTGTCATCAAGTGAACATTATTTGTCATATAGTTCCAACTATGAATGGTCTTCATGTTGTGACCATTATGTTGTTGTTTTTAAAGGCTCCATTGTGCACTTTATGCTTACTGCATGTGGTGCTGTCATAATCTAATATCACTTATGTGGTTTTATTTTCGAGCATACGACGAAAACGTGCTAAAGACAAATATAGAATAATCTTTTCAACTTTGTCAATCTGGGGCAACAGAGAATGTTTTGCTGTTGCAGACTGCTTTAAGTTAAGTTTGCTTTAAGTTAAGTTGATGGTGTTGTAAGTTGGAGAAGTGAGATTGCTCCTGTGAATTGTAATCTTGAGTCAGTTTTTCCAGCTCAGGCTGTGGTGGACAGCAGGCTGTGTGCTGCAGCATGGAGACAGTGAAGTCAACCATCTGGTATTCCCCCTGTTAAAGCAATACAAGTCTGTGTAAAACAGCAGTCCACAGGAGAGGAGCTGAGACAAACGCTCAGGTGCCTCAGGCTTTGCATGTGTGACAAAGTGGTGCTGTCAATCTCTCACTTTGCACAGAGTATCTACAAGTTGAAAAGTCTGGTTGTTTTTTTATTATTATCATAACAATGATCCATCAGTGACTTTAAAGACACTCTTCCATCTGCTTGTCTTCATGAAGATGTTATTGTTTGTGCAATACTGTACTGTTCATAAGATAACATTACAAAGCTTACATTATTCAAATACTGGCATTTTTATTCTCCATAAAACCTGCATTGTTACTGTGAGCAGAATCACCTGTCCACAGATCTGACCTGCATCTTGACCTGGTGGTGCTACATGATTTAAGCCTTGTCAATTCAGGTTATTTGTATAGCACATATGAAACAACTTAGTTGTATCAAACTGCTTTACAGGAGAACAACAAAAACACACATATATAGAACAGAGCACCCAACATAATAAAGTATGTTAAAAACAGACTATTGAAGCTTTTCAACAGGAATTACACTGGTTGATTGAAGTGGAGGCTATTGCAGCATTGATTCTTGCACATGAATAAGATTAATGCCATAATGTGCAACATGCTTGGCAAAACAATAACATCTCCATGGAGACAAGAAGATCTATTCTCCGTCAGAAAGGCACTTTTAAGTATTTGTATTGTGTTATCAATTTCTGTCAGTCAGATCCTTATGGGGAAAGCTTGACAGTCAAGTACCTTCTCATGGGAAAAGTGAGTTGACCTCATGCACACCATTAGCAGGAGGTGTGCAGCTGTGCTTATAGGTCTTTGCTCTTACTGCAATAAATTCAGTTCAGAAAAGTCTCGAAAGAATTAGCTGGAGTGCACTTCACACACCTCTTCTCATTTTAGGTGACATAGATCTACTTGTAGACACCAGACCACTTGTCTGGGTTGGTACTTTAGCACGAGAGTAAATTTGTCAGTACTTAACTCTGCTGTTCCTGTTTTTAAACAAACACAGTTTGCCTTTACTTTGTTATTAGCCTTAATGGTAACCGTCTGTATCCATGGCAAGCTTCCCACCACATTTGGATTTCGTTACATTGTTGTTTTTTTAACAGAATCAGGTGGATGCCGACAAAGTGTGCCAGGGATGCGCAGCAGGAGGGGGAAGTTTCTCATTGGGCATTGATGTTTTCTGAGTGGCAGGGTCCTCCCTATGACTCCTAATTACTCCATGTCCTCAGCGTCAGGTCAAGCATGTGTCAAAGCCAGGCCTCACTTCAGGACGTCCTGCAGCATCACAGGGGGCAGCCAGAGACGCAAGAATGTTAATCTCCCTCATAAAAATGCAACCCTCCTCCTGTCAAATGATCCTGTCTGTATGTGTTGTTGTTAGTCCATGGGCTTTGTGCGGAAATAGTGTCTGGAGAGAGAAGCTGGTGAATGGGATCCACCACAGACCTGGCTCTGGGCCCAATCCAGCCTTACAAATCTGCCGCTGAAGTTACTGTTCCCAGGAACAAGAAAAAGGCAGATCAACAGAAGGAAGTGGACAAGCATGCACAGCTAAGATAGTAACACTTAAATGATGTGCTACCCAAGCAAAAGTTTAGATACACTTTACATTTAGACTGCAGGATTTTACGATTTCATTACACTTTACTGTTTAGTACAATGTGCCAACTTAAGTCTGGCAAACAAAAGAACCAACAAAACCACCGGTTCTTAGCACTTAACTTCAAAGTCACACTGTTTCGCTAAGAGCTTGGAAAAAATGTTCACATGTTGAAACTTCACAGGCTCGATTAGCATGTTTCATGGTGAATAAGGGTGAAAAGTCATTCTTTCACTACAGATCAGATCATGGTGGTCGTGGTGTTTCTGCCAAATGCACACATGTTGTATATCATGATGTATTGTGTAACAGATAAAGTATTTCCCTTATTGTGCTCCCATGTGTTGGCAGAAATGTATGCAATGTCAAATAGAGGATGTTTATGTTGACAGATGAAAGAAGCAGTGCATAAATGTGAGTTTGAAGTTGATGAGCTGATATATTTCTTGGCAATAGTCAGTAAAGGAAGCCAAACAGGGCTGTGGTGGGCAGTGTACACAAGACCGTGTCATGTAAACACTTCATAGGGAAGCTACCTTACACATGAAGGCTTGTGTGTGAGGGAAAAGTAAATTTAGTTTTCAAAGTCAGAGGAGAAGGACTCTCGAGGGAAACGTTGCCCCGAGTAGGCAAACACTCCACTTAACAAGGTGTGACCCGGGCCATACCTGTGGTCTCAGAACAGCCACGACAAAGTCAGCTCTACTGCTACAGTCAGTAACAGACAGCAATCATAACTGCTTTACACATAACGACACTTTATTAAAAGCAGTGTTGATCTTGCTTATTGTCTTTGGGATATAACGTAAATATCGGATGGAATGGCAAACAACTTCTCAGATTCTATGTTTGCTTTATGATCCTTCTAAAGATGTGACTTTCTTGAAGAGATTAAATGTTTTTGGAAGAAAAAAAATATGGGCATTTCCTTTTAAATGTGAAATGAAAGATATTGAGTCTAACTGTTTGTGGGTTGCCTTGTATCAGTTTGCAGGGAGAAAAACAACACTGACACTGTGTCTGCTTCAAGTGCTGTTGGCTGTTATTTGTAAAACATTTTCATGTGGCGTGTTAATGTTCTAATTTACACTTACTATATTAGGAAATAAAATAATTTCAGATTTCTCCTCACCCAGGACTCCCCTACAAAAGAGATTCGGAATCTCAGTGGGACTTTCCTGTTTAAATAGAGATCAGTTATATTAAGTGTTAGTTCTCCATCGTTCGTGACAGTAGCTCTTTACAGCAAAAAGTGAGGGCACAATATTGCTCCACAGAGGATTCATTGGTATTGATGGAGTTGTGGACTTGGCTCGATTGTGAATTATGTGGTTCATTTAAACACAGCTGTAGCAGGGCTCATACCAGCAACATATTCTCTGTAAATTTCACTTTGAAAGTTGTAAAACTACCTCGACAGTCAGGCTGGACAAAAGAGGTGCCCTTGTTTAGTTGAATTCAAGTTCATTGTTTCTGTTTTCTGCTTGATGGAGTGTGGAAAACACCAGCTTATCATGCATTAGACAGAAGAAGAAGAAGACAGAAGGTTTGTGAAGATGACATAATCATCCTCAGGTTAATGAAGTGGACCTTGCTGAGCACAGTGACTGATGGACATTTTGTGTCCGCTGGCTGAGTTTCAGAGTTTCATTATGAGTTGATGACAGACAAAGTGCTCTCTTTATTTGAACATCAGCCTCTGTCATGCTTTGGTATGCACATGAAATATGAATGTGGCTACAGTACATCACACTGACATCTCCTTTTCAAAGTCAAGGGTGTGGTCTCAGGATTAATGCACCTTTCCTTTGCTTTAGCTTCAGCTGTGTTGGGCCGTGTGTGTACTTGCCTGTTTGAAACATACAGTTTGTACAGGACACATTATGTTCAATTCATTTAACCACAACAGAGGACCCACATCAATTCATTACTCAAATTGTATTTTGATTGATGCATGTTGATTGAAGCAATCTTGTATTGTCCTGTATTTGATGTTTGAGAGCTCAGAATGTTTTCATCCTCTTTAGACACATGTTTCAATAATAATAACAACTGTTAGTAATAAATGCAATAGAATATAGCAAGAGAGCATTTTACTGAATTTTTGCCATGAAAATAGAATGATAGAAGTCAAAAGAGAGACATGAGACTGTGAGAAGAAAATTTTTATTTTTCTTTTAGATTATATTTCCGATTTAAAAATGTACTGACTATTTTTTCCTTGATGGATTTCACATAATCTAGCAAAACAAACAGTCTATTTAGGCAGTATTACGTATGTGAAAAGGTTGCACACAGTCATCTTGTGCCATTGTAAGAAATAAAGATATCTGAGCCATTTTCTCCACTGAATTTAACAAAAAAAATTCCGTCCAAGCAAAGGAATAATGGGTGAGAGATACACACCTGGTATAAATCAGGTGTATATTCTCAGTTTGACAAATCTAGTGATGTTTATAACTTTAGTTCCTCTTACTCAGCAACCTTATTGTTGACGTGGACCTGATCTCTGACGTGGAATTACACAATATATCTATACAGTATACTGTATACGTGATGTGACAAGAAATGATCATACAGTACCTGGTAACACCATTATTTTGGCTAAATTATGGTTTAAACTGCTAGAAAACTGTGTCTGCAGTGGGAAAATTGTCTCTGTATTTTGATGGAATGTCACTTATTCATGATATTCCGCTTTCAGCTGTGTTTAATGATACTGATTTTAGCGAGATCTCTATGAAATATTGGAGAATGCTGTGATGTCTTTGTGAACAAAATCTATTCGAGAGATAAAATATTTAGTTTTACATTGTTGGTCACTATGGCAACGGTTCTCATGTTGTCATTATTCTGGAACCCATTGACCTTTTAAGCCATATGCCTCATGCAGCACTTCTCTGTCTTTTGTCACTATTCAGTTCTTTTCTCTATATATGAGTCCTCAATTTCAATACAGATTTTGTGTAACATTTTATTAAATGTCTAGTTTCTACAATAAATTCACAAAATAAAACTAGTTTTCAATAAAGTACATCATTTCTGCTTTAATGTAGTCTTTAGTAGTTACATAAAAATAAGTATTACGCTGACATTTGTATCATAATGTGTCTCATAAGGAGCATGTGTGATTGTCATTTATGCTGCTTAAGGGCAGCAGACCTGTGCACTTTAGGTTACTTTTTAATCATTTAAGTTGAGAGTTGATTTGGTAATGACTTCATGAACATAAACTATATTGACATTTAATCTCTGACATTTAACACAAAACAGTCCAAATTCTTCTTCTAATATCCATGTTTTTACAGAGTTAATTTCACTGTAAATCTCGTCATTCAAAAACCCATTCTGACATGATTCAAGTATTGTCTCTCTCACTTCAATGAATTGCCCAGCCCTATTTTTAGTCTTTGAGTGGACAATTGAAAGCATCAACGTTACAATTATACATTTGCAAATCTCTTAAAACTCTTTTTGAAGATTGTAAAATGTTGTGTGTGTAGGAGCTATTAGGGCAAATCTTACTGTCTCGTACAATGTCCCATAAGAACTTGTGGACTTTTGTTTTTATTCAGCTAATATTTAATGTGTCATATACTGTAATTATTATATTCTGTTTGATATTCATCAGCTGTTCTTCCTCTGACTCTCACGCTCACTAGAGAGAGTAACTGACCATAAAACGTAACAGTTTTGCCTGTATAATGTCTCACTTTATTGAATTGTGAAGCTTAAAGAAATGTTTCATATCGTTCATATTTTAATCATGCCTGAGTGACTTTTTGTAAAAGAAGAAATTAAAATTTATAAATCACCCCTGTTCAAACATAGTAACCTTAAGCCTGCTGTTTCCTTCCAGTGGCTGTGTCCTAATTTGTGTATCATTCATTCAATCAAATTTTGATTTCTAAACAAAAAAAAAAAAAAAGAAAAGAAAAGATGTACAAAATGTGTTTTGATTTACAAGACATATATAAGACATACATACGTAAGAAATGTGATCATACATTGTTATGTGACTGTTACTTATTTTGCAAGTAACAACTTAACTTAAGTTGAATCTTAATTTCAGACATTGACAGGCATTCTGGATTTACATCAGACAGAAAATTAGGCTCTCTATTTCACTGTAAAAGCACAATCATGATATCGGTTCAGCCCAAGACAACTAACCTTGTATTTATCGTGGTAATTGTCAACTAATTCAATAATTAAGTAGTCTTTGCACAGGCTTCAAAACATGCCAAAAAGATGAATGTCTCAGACTGAGCAGATACAATTACGTCAGCATCAAACCATCATCCAGCTCTGTCCAGGTGTGTGAGTGTGCAGTGTGTGAGTCCAGCACTGATGCAGCTAAAACAAATGTGTTACCTAGCATTCTTGTCTGCTTAGGTAAATAAATAGTGCACTAGATTGTCTTTGGTACTGAGTTGGAGAGAAAGGAGGAAAACAAAAGTGAGTCTTGTTGAGAATCAGCTGTGCAGCTCTGGATCATTTACTGCATGGGTCCCCAACCACCGGTCCGGGGCCCAAAACCGGTCCGCAAGCCATCTGCTACCGGGCCCCAGTGGATCTTTTAAAATGTACTTTATTATTTTTTTTAATAGTTTATCACTACTTCCTTGTGCTTTACTATGAACATTGTGCCATTTAACCAAATAAACTGCAAATTAAAGCAATAGCAGCTAAAAATATGCACAATAATCGGTTGTATGCATTTTACGTGTTTGTTACTGGCGCTACCCAACCTCAACCGGTCCTCGGAAAAGAAAATTGTGGCTGTACCGGTCCTTGCAAGAAAAAAGGTTGGGACCACTGATTTACTGTATTTATGAGTTTGATTCTGCCTGAGCAGGTGTGTTACAAACATCTTTACATAGTTTTAGCAACTTAAAAATATTGTCCATTTTTTATCCCATGTGTTTCTGATCTAACCTGGCCAGCCAGATGGTTTACCTCGCGATTTTTGTGAATTCACAAACACAAGATAAACCATCTGGCCTTCCAGCCGCCCGATTGGCTTGGGAGTCCGAACCAGCGGTGTTTCGGCAGTGTTAAGACGGCTATTAGCGGCGCCGCCGCAAAGTCTCATTCAAGCTAAACAAAGATGGCGGCTCTCGTGGATGTACATGTTTCTGCTGCTTTTGATGTGGTTTTAGCAGAATTACTGAGTAATTTCTTTTTGAAAGAAGAGCTATATGTGTGACGCATACTTGTAAGGTAGGCCGCTCACCCAATCAGCTTGAAGTATTTCACTAAACGCCCCGCCTTTTCTCGAACGCTTTCAGCGGTAAAGTCCCAGATGGATATAGTGAGAAGAACTCAGGAGTTCAACACATATCCATCTGGTGTGAGCCAGGTTACTTCTGATCTTTTCATAAGCAAAATATGCTTTTGTTATAATGCATCATGTGTGTTTTATATATATACATTTTTTCCAATATTTGGATGTTCATTTAAAAGTTTAATTCAGCATTGTGGTGACATACTGTACATTAGGCAGCTATTGGTCCCATGATTTTGGTTCAGCCCATATCCTGATTATGTCTTTGATTAAAACAAATACTGAGACTGTATTTACTTGTTGATTTTGGCCCAGAACATCTCATAATGTGTCCTATTCACGCAAAGTTATAATGTTAATCTTGCACAAAATAAATATAAATTCCATAGCAATAGATGACCCATTTTCTTAGGAATTAACAGAGCTTCTAGAATTGAAATGAAGCTATTTTCAGTCTCTACACTGGTATCAGTCGATATCAGGCCATATTGGCAGATGCTTAAAGGTGCACTGCGTAAGTGGCAAAGGTTTTGAACAAGGCGCCATCTTTGGTGTTTTGTGGCACTGCACCCACCCTACCATCTTCAGCTAAAGACATATTTTTCGGCTTAAAAGATTCTTTTGACACATCATTATTTTCTGCTAAATGTTTTCTGAGTTAAGAAGACAAAGGCTTTTGTATGAAAAGTAGATGCTGACTATTTCATTTGTTATTTTTGATTGACTGATCCGTTTTCAAACTCCAAAAGTTACACAATGTAAGATTATTGAGAGTTTGAGGAAAAGCTTTGTTTTAGCGTGAGAGAAAATTGTAAACAAGCTCTTAGGACTCATTTATCATAAACTAAATGCTCAATGGCAAAATATTACGCTTAGCTGTTGGCTAACAGCTATGCATAATACTACTGTTTAGCTGTTGGCTAACAGCTAAGCATAATACTACTGTTTAGCTGTTGGCTAACAGCTAAGCGCTAAGCTGATGTGTCTAAATGCAATGTACTTTGACAGGAATGAGAGTCTTGCCTTCTAATGAAATAATCGACAGATGAGCGTCTTGTTGATCTCCAGCACAGTTCTTCTTTCTCAAAAACATGTCTGAGTCCGAGTGCTGCTCTGCTCTGTATCAGTCGGCCTCATGCTGGTGCAGTAGTTTTTTTTTTGATAAATCTTGTGTTGTGGGTGTTTGGAAGCTAGATGGCAGTATTTACCACTGATTATTTATTTTATTTTTTTATTAAACAGTCTTTACAACCTTCGTCTGTGTATAAAACCGAGAGCTTTTGCGAACTAAATAGAAATAATGACAAAAATCCAATATGAGCCTGTCTGCGCTTATACAGGCAACCTCGGTAAGTTTACAAAACGTCATGGCGCATATCCAGGCCTGTGCCAATGGACAATAATTTGATATATCATAATATTGAACATTTTAACTTACGCAATGCACCTTTAAAGTTAATTATTGAAATTGGAATTGGAGGTGAAAAAGCTCGATCAGTGTTTTTCTAATAAACATCATTAGATGCCACACTGTCCGATGATGCTGACTCAATAGACAATATAATTAATGTTTGTAGAGTTTTGCCCTGAGTTATGCAATTCCTTTAAAAGCATCAATATTGGTGGCTTTATAATGCGATCTTGAGCTTATCATTTTTAGATGTTTTTCTGCATATCATGTTTTGCTTGATGATTGATTGATATCTGTGCTTACTACCCTGCCCTATGGGAAAAGAAACAAAATGATGTAGCCTTTCTTACAGCATTTTGAATCATTTTTATTTGAAAAAAGTAAAGAAAAGTTGCTTCACATTGATACAAATGGCTCAGATTCATTGCAGTGGAATTCTATAATGCAGCATCCGATGGCACGAATTGATGGCCATACATACACAGAAAAATCTAAACATTTAAAGAAAGCATCTCAGAATGGACCTGGAGTGTGTTGCATGTGAGGCCAGTGTAATGGCATCCAGCTGCAGACATTTGCAGAATGTACAAACACTGGCCCTTTACCTTCCCACCTTTCACTCTCAGATTGGGGCCATAGAAGAGCTCAGTGTGTGTGGTCTCTGTGACACTAAACGCTCTACCGTGCCTGTGTGTGTAGAGTAAACTTCTTTGACTAGTTCCTGTTGGAAGCCATGACATGACCCAAAGATGAAAGCATGCTAACATTTGTATGTTTACATCTTAAGTCATAAAAGAATTTGAAACCTTTTGTTCCTGTCGTTTGTCTCGACATTGTTTTTGTCTTGGACCATTTCTATGATGCCAAGATATTTTTTCCCCGCTATTTTGCTAAATGCTACATTGTAGAAAAAATATATATAAATATAAAAAATAATTCAATGATGATCTTTAGCCAGCCACTCCTTTCTTGATATTCTTGAAATCCAAATGAAATAATTAGTTGACTATACAAATTTTGTCAACTCAGATATTATGGACTAAATGACTACATCCTGAATAATCAGAATCCTGAGCAAGTCTAAATTACCTTTGCAGATATAGTCCTGAAATACATCAGTGCCACAATTTGAGTGGAGTTTTTATATTTCTCCGTGTCTGTTTTCCCCACCCACCCAAAACATGCAAAAACTCTCCGGGTAAGGTTCTGACCAAGTCTGGCTCAGAATCTGAAGATAGGTTCTTGGACGCTGTTGTTGACAGGTTGTCCCAGGAGCAGTGAAGAATGGATCAAACACAGAGGACAAGTACATAGTGTACCCTTAACCTTGAAGCAGTAAGCCTATTTCCTCTAAAATGCCTGACTGAAATTCCACTTTGAACTGGAACTGTTTCTGAACCCTTTAGAGCACAAGGATTTACCTGGCTTCTTTAGGGAAAATAAAGCAGTTTTGCCTGTCCTGGCTGATTGACTGTAAGTGTAAACAAGCTCTGCACTGAGGAACATCAGAATTTTCTTTGGTATTCACCTTATTCTTCCCCTCCAACTTTTCTTGTCATCACACTTCCTATTTAGCTCTGTTAAGGTAACTAACATGTTAACTTGTCTTGCGGGAGATCTCAACTAGATACAACTACAAATTCAACGTCTAAGTTAATTATTTAGGCTTACTTCAGTTAAACTGGAAGTCCGCTGGCAAGAAAAGTGGATCGGGCAGAATACGGTGAATAAAAAAGTGACTTTCCAACTGGTGTCTGTAGTTGGAGCATAAATGACACTAGTTTGAGCATATTTCAGTTTTGAAACTGTAGGCAGTTAAACCCCTCATCATTCAGGTCTCTGTTCTCTAAAACCCCTGACTAAAATTGTCTAAAATTGAGACTTTTTCTGAAACCTAAAGTGACTGGACTTTTTGTAAATCTTAAATTTTGTAACTTTAAGTTCTGTTTTTTTTTTTTTTTTATTGACTCTTGTCATATAACCCACATGAGAAAAAGCTCTGCATAGAAGAGATGCAGAATGTATTTTCGTCTGAAGCTTCTTTTTTCAATAATAAGCTGTTGGCTGTGGTTAGCACCCTGAAGACAATATTTTGAGTATTTTGGAGTTTGTGACACTTCTTCAAATTCTCAATGCAATTTATCTAAAATCAGTTAAACTTCAGTCAGAGCACATTAAAAAAAAGTTCTTATTATTGATTTGACTGTAAATATGAATTCATTCTCTTTCTGGCGCTTGTTGCCGTTAATGGTCGCGGATGACAGGGGCCTATTCCAGTGACTTTGGACCTTAGGACAACTCATTGCAGAGTTTTTGGAGGTGGGAGGAAACACTTAGTACCCCCGAGAAACCCACTGAGAACATACAAACTCCACCCAGAGACATGTGAGATGTGTTTGACCCGGGAGTCGAACCCACAATCTCCTTGTTGGGAAGCCAAGGCTCTAACCACTCTGCTACCATCCACCCCTGCTGTAAATAACTGTAAATAAGAAGTTTATAAATTTATTTTATTAAGATTTTATTCAGAAAAAGTGTGAAAGTCTTTGAGCAAACCATTAGAATTTTAAGGGCTGTGAAACTGTAAAGCAAACATTCATATTTAGTTGTTTGGCTTTGATAACACAAACTCTGGTATCTAAAAGTCTATAGACATTTCCCAGCGTCTTGGCCACAGCTGTGTCCTGCAGAGTTCCCGCTGTGCTTCTGGCTTTGGGAGCAGCTGTTTGTCCTGGTGGTTTTGGTTTGTGGAGAAGCGGTTGTAGGTCACAAACCCACATCATATTGTGCACCGACCCAGTGTAAGGCTGCGGTGACCAGGGTATAGCCTAGACGAGCGGCCTGAAAGTGTGCTAATTGTATGCTTGTGGTCAAAGGCAGTCACTGGTAGGTTTAGTGAAGACAAGGATGGAAGGTTTGGGTTTTGCGCTGCTCTAACCCGTGATCATGGTAGATCTATAAATGGGCATGTCTCTGTTTAGTGCATGAATGGATAACAGAATCTTCTCACGACCACAACAGTCAAGTGTTCCTCTTGTGCTGTGTCTGACTCAGCTGAAGTTTGCAGGAATTTGCATAATGAAAGCTTTCCAAACAGTACAGCCCTGCCTTGTCACTGTTTGTTATATTCTAGCACACAAATGTACAGTTATGCAAAACAAATGCTTAAATTGTCTTTCTTGTGTTTTCTCTTGCAGCAGAACCAGTAGACCTCTTGAAGATTTTAGACTTTCACAATTTACCCGATGGCGTTACGAAAACAACAGGATTTTGCACACATCGAAGGTCAACGCAAACACCTGATGAAGCCTACCGAGTATCAAAGGATGCCCAGCTCTCTGCGCCCACAAAACAGCTCTATTCAGGTGAGTTTGTGTATTAAATGACCGATCTTTATCCCAATGTATCCTTACGATCTGTTCCAAGTGTTCCAAGATTAGCTCAGAGTTCACCAAAAACATCTCCAGAGGTGTGTTCACTTTCATTCACAAACGTTAAAATAATTCTTGATTGTTAAACTGTTTACAACTCCAAAGCCAAAAATTTAGTCTGAGGAAAGAATACAGCTTAAACATGCTGGATTTGTGCGTCAAAGGGAATGTGGATGAAGCAAAGCACAACTACAGATGTTTTTGGGGATGCAACATTATAAAAGGTGAAAAATGTTCTAATACAAGACTTTTAAAGTGTTCTCATTAAAGGCACTGTCACAGACTCTTAAAAACATAAACTCACTTTTCTTGAGCATAAAATTAGATAAACTTTTCACAACTTTCAGAAGCCAGTGCATGTTCAACCATATCCGTATGCTAACAGAAGTTAGTGCAGGCTGAAAACATGAACAAGTGCACTTCCTGGATTGTCTGCAAAAAAAGGGGTGAAAAAATTAAGAATAATCTTGCTTTTTAGTTTTTCACATTTTGAAGCTGACAATATGTTGTAATTATTTCTCAACATAAACAACACTACTGGAAGTGTTTATACACTCCACTGCTCTTGTCAACAGTTACGATAAGATTAAAAGGGCCCCATTAAAATGAATGGAAAAGCAGTGAAAACAGAGGTGGGGCAAAGAGATGTCTGGATTTCCACTTGTGCCTTGTTCTTTTGTGCTGACGTGGCTTTGGGTTTCTGCTGCTCTTGTCTCCTCCCTCCTTCTTCTCTTCTCTTATTATTTTCCCTCACAGTTTTTGCTTATTCTCAACCACTACTGCGTAGTTTTTCAATAACTTGAAATTCACTACACTAGTCTCAAAAAAGTTATTTTTTTCCCCCAGTTGATAGACAGCCCTGGTGCTGCTGGGAGGCAGACAGGAAGAGGACTAGCTAGTCTTTCCTCTAAGTCTTCTCAAAGCTTACGTTGGATGGCGGCCCCAGACATTTTCACAGATGTATCTTTGGCCTTACTGGACCTTTGATGCGTGTCACGGCTCTGCTGTGGGGCTTTAACTTAGAGCTTGTGGGGCTGGCGTGTTTTGTCCTGCTCTTCAATCAAACAAACTGAGCTCTCTTTGAAGCTCATGACACCACAGTCCATATGAGACGACCAGATAAATATGCTGTAATTACACACTCTTCTGTGGATCCTATAAATAATAGTCTGCAGTGCGTAAAGCAAACTGACTTGAGAGAGCACATGAAAAGTGTTTCCCAATCTTTAAGAAGCAATATAACTTTTCTAGAGTCAAATGTGTAGAGATTAGAGAAAAAGACTGTAGATGACCACACTGTTACTAGTTTAGTGTTTGGTCTACATATCATCAGGCATTATTTTTGTGCAGATTAAGTAAATAAGAAAAACACAAATGTTGAATATTCCCAATGCTCAGTGCATAAAATGTTGCAGCATTTGGTATTAATCACTACTGGTGTTTGATGCCAAAAAATGGTTCCGACATGGCACAGCTGGGCCAGAAATGTTCTGGTTCCAGTGGATTAATATAATGTTTTTAGCCTTGAGCTGTAGTAAGCAGTTGCTAAAAGTTGTGTTGGAGAAAACAAAACAAAGTCAGTATTAGCTGAAATATGACATGAACTAGAGAAGAAAGACATGTGAAAGAACAAACCAAAAGACAAGCATAACAAAAGTAAAATTAAGAAGGGCTTACTGTATGTTTATGTTTTTAAGTTTCCAATCAATGAAGTTCATTGAACTTTAAATGTATTCAGCAGTATACATACATTTAACAGATTTGAAAGATTAGATGCACAAAATACTACTTGTTTTGCTGGACCATTCCAAAAAGTGATGAATATGAAGAAGTATGCTTTTAAAAATAAATAAACTGTAGAGATGTTTTTAATAGGCCTGCACGATTTGGCAAAAATATCTAATTGGAATATTTCTGAGCAGTATTCTGATGGAATTTGATTTGTGATGTAATTTTTACAGAGTTCACATTTTAATTGTGCTTAGGAGAACTGACAAATGATATGTGATAATGAACTGATAAATAAATCAAATATATACATGTAAGCTTTTTTAAGTCCCATATTTTGTCGTGGGACTTCAAACATTGCAGCTTTTGTGAGTTGCTATCACATCCATTTACATTGTAATTCATTTTCGATGAATTGTGCAGCTTTAGTTTGTAATTCATCAGTACAGAATGTTGGATGTTCAAGTTCAGATGCCAATACTACGGCCATTCTCCATAAACCACGTTTGCTTCTGAATTACGACTTGAGCTCAGAGCCCAGGTACTGTTTGCCTAAATTATCAACATCATAATTTAAGTGAAAAGTAAAAGCTTGTGGATACACAGAGGAAATGTGTAAGTGTAAACAAGCTTATTTTGATTGTGCTTAGATCCGTTTGGTATTAGCATTAGCTCTGGTGCAGAACTTAAGTGGCCCATGACCCTCAGCCAGTCTGTAATGATGTGTTGGAAAAGTGCAAGAGCAGACATGCAATCATTAAGCAAACACGTGGAAGAGATGATTCATTTCAATCTACTAAGGACTGGAAACACACAGGACTTTTCTTAGTATTTTGTACTGTGGAAACAGATGCTAAGCTAAAGAAATTCCTAATATCAGCAAGTACTATTTCTATAATGATGGCCCATGTTCAGTTGCTACCTTTGAGCACAGTCACTCATTCTACTGCACATGAAATCTGACTGAATGTTCTGACTGAAGTTTTGGGCCTGATGCTCCTACTGACTTCTTACTTTTATAACTAAAGACTGCAACACAAACACCACCAGGTACCTTATGAGCCTAGTAAGTGCTAAAAATGAACCCTCTTTGTTCCAGTTTTATCACTCTCAGTGAACCACACTGGCTGTACCAGCAAAAGTGTACAGAAAGCTTTGAGTTTTTTTTTATCTGGTTTGATGTGAGTGAAATCAAATTACTGTATTTATTCAAATGTGTGACCCAGGTGCAAGACAGGATTTTTAATAGCAACAAAACTAATCATACACACAGACACAGACATGTTGAATGTGCTGCCCTTTGCAAAGCTGTTTATCTAAAAGAGAAAGACACTTTTAGATAGCAATGAGGATCAGTTTAACAAGTATATCTATAGAGTTAAGAGGTTCTGTCACAGACTGGCATTACTCCTTATTCCGTGTGTGTAACTTTAAAGTTTTCAGAATAAATGGGCCATGTAGCTACACCAATGACATAAGCAGACCCTACAAAATTAGATGCATTTTCAAGCAACTGGGTGACTGGTAATCTTGTAAACTCTGGGTCTTTTGACACCACTGACCCAGGATTGCCACTGTGTTCCCAACACTGAGGAGGAATGAGCTATCTGTCATCTGGTGGCCTGAAGCACAGGTTGGAGAAACACATTCCAGAGAAACCTGAGCCTGGTGGAGTGACCCTCTGCTGCCCTCCTCCAGGACTCTGGCATTAGCCCTACAGCAGCAGGATAGGCCAAAACACAGGGAACTTTTATTTGTCTCTCACCTTGCACCTCACTACAGTATTCGTTGTTCTCTAGTTCGGAAAAACATAAATGGATTGTCATTTTTAACCACACAAATCTTTAACAATCATCAGTGTTATGCTATGGAGAATACAAAAGCAAAATACTTAAAAAAATATATTTTTCTGTGTTTTACCCTTGCAGTGTGATGCATCATAACACTGTTTTGCATTATGCAAAATAGATTGTTTTTTTCAATCCTGTTTAAATAGTCCTCTCCCCTCTGAGCTTCAGGAACACTCCATATCAAAATGTCCAGCTTTGCTATGTCATAATGCTCTTATACTGTATACTGATGCTCCATTTATCCTGTAATGTAAGCACAGTGCTCAGCCACAACAATCACTTATCATAAATAAGAGCTTTCGTTTATTATAACTTGATATATATTTTGCAAGTCTATATTATATCTTGTCTGATTGCATGTTTCTGTTTCCTTGCAGTTTTTGAACTGTGCATGGCAACACTAGAATTGCCCAGATGTGGGACAAATAGAGAATATCTTATCTTGTAGTAGCTAGAATCAAATGCAGTGACAAGTGTAAGCTACAAGTGTATCTTAACCTTAATCTTGAATATTGTCCATACATTCATCCACTTTTGTCATTAATTTGCATTTACTACACACCAGAGAGCCTGCATTAGCATGTCAGAGGCAAGCCAGTTTTGTGTATTTCCATTTTCTTACTCAATTCCAGTTGTGGGGAAAATCAAGTGTAAACAATCAAATTTATATCTTCATTTCTAATGTAAAACATGAGATGGATTTTTAAAGCTAAGAGCGTGTTTAAAAGACAATTTACAATACAATACAAGCAGAATAATAGTCCCTTAAAAAGGCCTAGAGAAGCACAGTGAGGTAAATAAGAAGTGTCTACCGCTTTGACTGGGGTATGGTTTAATACTTTGTCCAAGCCCAGGTTTCCATACCACATTCCCTCTGAGGCAGCTCATCCTCCTCTGCTTCTGATTGGCTGTTCTGACGGACTTGTGCCAATGTTACATTTTCCAGACCGCGGTAAAGCAGAAGTCTGATGGCTGCATGAGGTGCTACAAAACCACTGCAACCACACATTTTTACTCTTTAGTTCTGGAACTTTCTCTTGTCGGCTGAAAAAATGTAAAGTTCAAAATAAAAGCTCCAACCAATCTGTGTTAATGTTTTTAAAGATGATCAGATCTGCATTTCTTTTGTTTTAGAAATGTCCTTAAAGCCATCTGTTATGATAGAAGTAATGAAGGATAATGTATCAGAGCTTAGGAATGTTGTTCTTTTACACACACTGCACTTTCTCTGTCTGCGGCCATATTTAATGTTTTTCATTCATTCTTTGAACCTATGTGTTCCAGGTGATGTGTTCCCAGAAGACTTTTCCATTTTGGCCACAGTAAAGCCAAAGAAAGGCAGCCAGTCTTTCCTGCTGTCCGTGTACAATGAGCAGGGCATCCAGCAGCTGGGACTGGAAGTTGGCCGTTCTCCTGTGTTTCTGTATGAGGACCAAACAGGCAAACCCAGCCCTGAGGACTACCCACTCTTCAGAGGAGTCAACCTCGCTGATGGAAAGTAAGTGTTGTGTGTTTAGTCATTTAGCGATCAGCCATTAATCTGTCATCACATTTATTCACTACTATGTAAAAGTAAATGTTTTCCTCTTACATGTAATGTTAGCTCACTGGCACAGCTCGATGGACTGATTGGGATGTCACTAACAGGAGAAATCAGAATAGATTACTATAAAATTACTTTACCAATCGTATGGTTTGAAATGATATTTAAAGTACACATTGCATTTATGTTTTTTAGATGACATTACATCATCTAAAATATAATCATTATAATGCTAAATGCTTTAGAAAATCTCTTGTTTTATTTTCCTCCTGATAGTAATGTTACAGGAAAAATCCAGCAGTCTCTGTACAGTTGTGAAGTCCTTAAATCATTATTATGCTTATGATGAGCATTTCAGATTGTGTTTAAAACAAAGGTATTGCTCCATTGCAATAGCAGCAGTCAGCATTACTTTTTTTTCTTTGTTCATTCCATATAGTGACTGAAGAGGGCGCTCCAAAGCCTACTTTTTTTTTTTTCTTAGAAACAAAGAAACGCTACTGTCAGTGTGATTGCTTAAAAGGAAAATGAAGACACAATAAAGCATGGGAAAGCAACCAACCAATCATATACAATTTAACATTTTTATGATGAGTGGAGCTCTAATCTGTTCCTCAAATGATGTAGTTATTATTAACTCTTATTAAGCTTGTTCAGTATGGACATATGTGTTTCTGTGAGTGAAAAATGTGTCTAGAAATAGTTCTTGTCTGTTTGTAAAGTACATCTTTAGCAGACTTGATTTTATGTAACCTACTTGAATTGTATTTGTTCATTTTCATCATTCACGCAATGATCACAGATAAACCACCTTTTCTTTAAGAAAATAATCATCTGAATATTTGTGTTTTTAATTTTGGTTTAATCATTGATGATTATTGGTTAAATTGACAAGAAATTCTTTTGTGTGTATAGTGTTTGTGTAAATAATACTGGCATGACCTCATTTTGTAATGAGTATTCTGTAAACTTTGGCTCTTTAAATATATGGATGCACAGACTATGCTTTTAATATTTCTTTATTTACACAATAATGACATGCAGTGAAGGCTGATCGTGTGTGTGTTTCTCAGGTGGCATCGAGTGGGCATCAGTGTGCACCAGCAGACCATCACTCTCATTTTGGACTGTAAAAAGAAGTCCACCCAGAAACTGCTCCGGAGCCCCAACCCTGTTATTGACACCAAAGGAATTATTGTGTTTGGAACAAGGATACTTGACGAAGAGGTTTTTGAGGTAGGGGTCTATCACAATTATAAAATTCATCCACACAGAATTCTAATATTGCAGCAGTATTAATACTGATGCGTTGAACACTGCATGGCTGATTTGTGTAGAAATTTCACGCTGCCATTTTTTCTGCCTGTGGCCTTGTTTAATCAGACATTTCCTGTCACAGTTGAGCATTTGGTCTCTTTGAGCGAGGAAATGGAGAGTAATGAACAATGATGCCATTGAATAAAAAGATAGGCTTTGTTTTATGTTATTATTTATGTATCCAAGGAAAAATTGTTAACAGTTGTTGATATCAGATCAAATGAGGAGATAGTGCTCGAGGTCTGTTCATAAAGTTCTCGTTATAGATTAGATCAGAAATCAAATTTCCAGACAGACAGTCAGACCCATTACAAAATCGGAGTACCCACTGCCTTTTATCTTTGTTACACCTCACTGTGGCTTCAAAAGAGTTCTAATCTCTTCATCAGCTGTGTGGTTTTCTTGTATAAGCTCCCCTCCAGAATAGGCAATGGTATTTTATTTACAGTTTGTCTTAACAGGCTTTGACAGGTTTTTATTGTTATTGAAGAAAGGGCTTTCCCGTCTCTTTATCCAAATCGTTGTTGAAGGAGATTAATGTTGAGAATGCCAGAACGCTCTAATGCCCAGTGATGCCTCGTGTAAACACTAGAATAATGTATGCTGATCCTGGGAGCGGAGCTGTCTATTGTGAGCTGAGTGCCGCATACATTTGTGTGCTTGTTATATATGAACCAACACACATGTGCGCACAAACAGACACAAGGAGTAGTATTGTCTTTGTGCCGTCAGAGTGCTGCTTGTTTAAAGGGGGATTAGTCTGTGCATTTTGGGTCCTCAATAATAATTAGTAACAGAGGCTGACTGATGTGAGTGATGCTGAGCCAGCTGACCTTTAACCTCCACACTGCTAAACTCCAACACACAGAAAGAATGTAAAATGACATCACCAGCCCCAAGCAGCTCTCAAAGCCTGTGGCAGATCTAGATATATGATGGGGCATAAAGCTGCCCTTTACACTGACATCCTGGAACATTATTATAGACCAGTGTTCAACTTCTTTCAGCAAGGAAAATTTTATTTTGTTATTCAAAATGAACCTGAAATATACTGTGTTTTTGTGCTAAAACCATTTTCAGTCTTCCTGAGATGGATGAACAAATGGGACGTGATCAGACATAGTCTGGACAGTCAGGACTAATTTCCACTTGAACAGATACATTATTAAGATATCCGTGCTGAGGGAAATTGATTTTTGCAAAAAATAAAAAAAAAAATAATAAATCAAGTAAGTCCTGTAACGTTTATAATAAGGTAATGAATTCATTGATTACATCATGAATTCGATAATCAATGATTCATGTACCTTATTAAAAGTTACAAGTCCTTTTACCTGATTTATTGTCTAGCTATAGCTTATCAATCAATCAACTTCAATCAACTTTATTTATATAGCACATTTTAAAACAACCATAGCTTATAAGATTTTAGATTTTGCACAGGCTTGCTAAAATAAGAGGTTGTGAGCAGTGTTGGGTGTAACTTAGTTACTGCAACTAAGTTACTGTAATTAGATTACATTTTAGAAGGTGTAACTTAGTTACTGTGAAAATTACTGTTACTAACAAAATACTCTTAAGTCACATAAAAGTTAAAAATACTACAAACATGACTTGAGATAAAACAGCTCTGAGACACAGATCTGCAGCTGGAACAGAGCCTAGAATCATTTCTGCTGATGACTTTACTTAATTTGAGCCTTTTTAAGTAACTCATTTGTTGCTTGTCTTTGTTTAAATGTCAATAATAAAATATAACACCCTATTTTGATCAATGTTTGCAACATTACACACAAAGGAATCCAAAAGTAACATAACTAAGTTACTTTCTTGGGGCAGTAAATACGTAGTGTAACTATGTACGATTTTAAAAAGCAAAGTGTAACTAATTACTTTTTCAATACTTTTTCTTCAATACTGGTCAAGAAGTATATTGATAAACTGCATTGACATTTTAGAATGTGATTACAAGGCCAGATGGTGTTTTGTGTTTCATAAAACCATTTTACTTTGCTATGAAATGTCTCAAAGATGCAGTGTTTTACTTTTTGAAAAGTGATACTCAAATCAGTAGAAATAGGAAGTCAAAACATATTCAAGTGAATGCTCTACTCCAGGCAAAATAACAGTCAATTTTGTGGCAATGCAGATCACCTTAAAATAAAGATGCAAGTTTACATTATTAACTTAGTGCAACAAAGAAATGTAAATGACCAAAACCTGCTTTTACTCATGTCTGTTTTTGATCAAAATTGTACACAGCGCACCTTTTCACTTTTCCAAAGAAACCAGTTTGCCTTTTTTTTAGTGTGATGTTTTCTATGAGTGACTGGACTCATTAACGTTTTTGTTCCTTCAACAACAAAAACTGCATGTGAACAAGCTTTATTTTAAAAGCTTCTATTGTTTGAGATAATATCGACCTGTAGAGTATTTTGAGGTAACGTGAGCACAGCCTACTGCAGGAAAACGCTGTGGGATTTGTTTTACTGTATGTAATGTCTGTATACTAGTTATAATTTGATATTACACTGAAACACTAGTTACCGTGGGAACAGACAGGGGTGTTTTAAGGGCTCCTGCTGTGTCTGCCAGGTGGTAGGCAGAGCTGACTCCAATCAGTGAACCAAGTGGAAAATATGTTGCGTTGTTTTGGGCCTGAGGTTCTTGCTCTTCCCTTTACTCCCGTCTCCAGAGTTTTCCTTGCTAAAGATGATTGTGTATAGACAGACCTCATTTGTACTTACAGTAGCCATGAGTCTGACCGTGCCTATGACTGAAGTGGTTTGTGGTTTGGTTCCTGTGGCCACAGAGCTGTCTCGCACTACCTTTCTGCTTCTCTCAGTATCAAGCATAAGATTTCTCTTGCTAGTACAGACAGAG
This sequence comes from Mugilogobius chulae, assembly GCA_038363315.1. Lineage (NCBI taxonomy): Eukaryota > Metazoa > Chordata > Actinopteri > Gobiiformes > Gobiidae > Mugilogobius > Mugilogobius chulae. The sequence goes on from CM076409.1 coordinate 22,399,890, forward strand.
AGTGTAATTATGGTGGGATGATTTAAGAAGAAAGCTATTTCACCTGGTAATGGTGTGTTACAAATGCAGCAGTAATTACAGCATTGTAATGACTGTCATACACCTCTAAATATCATTCATTAGAGACTATTATCTCTTCATTAGAAAAGCAGCTAACGACTTTACACAAATAACATTTTGAGTATTTGGTTAAGTAAGCATAGCTTCAAATTGTGTGTGTGGAAATCAGTCTAAGTACAACATTAACATTTTATCATCAAATTTGGATTGTCTGTGTAATTAAGGTGTGAGCTTTATACAGTAATGCTATCACTGTTCTTAGCTTTGTTTCTAAAACCTTGACTTTTGTTGCTTTAAATTATTATGCATTTTAATGGTATTAAGCATGAGACTATGCTTGTAGTTTTAAATGAAGTAGAGATGATCCAGATAATAGTACACATTATCATGTTAGATGGAAAGTAAGAAGGAGATATGGAGTCATCACTTTGGATCAAATCCTGGAAACACTGATAATGTTCAGTTTGTGCTGATGACCTCAGCCTGAGGTTTTGACTTTCCACTGATCCAAATGTCTGCCTGTGTCATGTGTGTTATTGTTTATAAAAGGCTAGTAAAATCTGGTGAAAAGAGAGTGTCCTGCCAGGACTCTTGTTTTATTTATTAGAGGTGGGAGGAGACAAAGCCAGAGGAAAGCCTGCACATGAAGTTGTGCTTGTTAAGAACTTTTTTAGACTGATGACTTTTACACATTCTAGGTCCTTCAGTTTGGGTCACTACCCTTTTGAGATCAGAAGAATCAGTCATGGGGAACTGAGGTGCATCTGAAGGATCTCATTTACATAAAATCAAGCACAAAGGGCAGAAATATAATTTCATACTCTTGTTTTTGAGCCACTGGACAGATCTTGTTCTTGCTGAGAACATTAATTAAAGACAATATACTTAACGCTCAGTTTATGCATGCAAAACAACTGTTACAGTCTTATATGTTTTCTTTAAATCTCCCATCTCTGACCTCTAGTTAAGACTATGATGTTGTTCAGATGATTTGCCTTATACTGACTTGATAAAGTAGTTTAAACACTGAATAATCTTTGCTTTTTGTTGTTATGTTTGAGATTTCACAATCATGCAGTCAAAACATGCTGATTATAGTTTGGTATTAGTAATAGTATGTATTTAAAGATTGTACTTGTTGAAATAGCAGTCTAATGGATTTGGATATTGGGTAAAGTTTCATTATACACCGTGGGGATTATAATGGACCACGTCCTTTAAAATTGATCTTTTATTGTTGAAAAACTGTCGGAAATAACAAGCAAAGTAGCAAAAAATGAAGTGGTTGTCCAAATGTGGTAAAATACTTCACTTAGGGTAGATTGTACAGCCTAGTTTCCACTGTGGATAATGAACAGAAATTCTCTAACTCATGTCAGATGTTTGTCTTTCACTGACTTTTCCTCTGTTATTCCTTCACTGTGTCAGCAGCTCAACAAAGTGTGCCCTCAGCAGTTTTCTTATGTAGATTTCTAACAGCCAACTTCAATAGTCTTTTTTTTTTGACTAACTTCAGGTTTCCACTGGTCCAAAAGAAAATGCTAATTACATTTTGATACTCAGAAAAGATGCTCTTGCTGATATAGAAGCATGTCTTTGGGGGGAAATGGAGGGATGGAAACGTTTCGGGGGGCTTGAGTTGGATAAGTTGTGTGGCAGACAGGTCTGTTGCTCTTGGAAGAGCAGACCACTGGGATCGAGCTACAGTCTGGGTGAGTCGGCTGATGCTGTCTGGATTTTTGAGTTTGAAGTTTTTGTTGTAGAAATTTGAACCCAGGAATGTCTCTCAGTGTCATAATGGTAAAAATTTGAGCACTTTGTTAATAATTTATTCTTTCACAGAATGTGAACCCCGTCATTTTAAAGGAGAAAATCTATTTCTGTAGTTTTTATGCACATTCTAACAGTGTTCCTTCATTATTAGTTTACTCAAAGCTGCATTTGGCTTGATTCATGTATGTTAATAATGTCTTGAAGCCGATGTTTGAGTGATGAGAAAATTCCTGTTTTAACTCACCACCTATATCCTCCCACTTTGTGCATTTACTTGTGATTATTAAAAAAAATAATAATCAGAACATTTGTAGGGTTTAGTGTCAGCTACTTTCAACATATTATAAAACGTATTCTAAAAAAAAGTATTATAAAATCTGCTGCTTAGTACAGTTAAAGTTAGGGTTGCTAACTTTTTAGTTGTAAATAATTAAACTTTGTATTTTCCACCAAAATGTAGGTGATAAATGCAGCCCTTTGTGTAAAAAATGAGCCTACAGAGTACTCTCTGAATTGAATAATAAAGATTTTTTGTTCTAATAGGAGCAGAATGCAGCATTCTGATTGGTTGAGCTTGGATGGTCCACTCCAGTTTCACTTTAAAAGAGAAAAAAAGGTTTTATGTCAAATATTGAACCTAAACTTGATACATATTGATATTAACAATGCGTTAAAGGACCTATGAGAGAAGGTTGTCAGATTTAAAACCTAAATTGTGTTTGCAGTGTGAAAATCACCTACACCACCTCTAAATTTTACAGTGAAGAGGCGGGGCTGATCAGTTCTCCAGTTTTGAACTGGAAGTCAGTGAACTTGTTTCCAATGTAATTTTATTTATTTTATTATTATTATTATTATTTTTTTTTTTTTTTACAATGAACACATTGTAAATTTTTTTTGTCATAGTATATTACTAATTACATGAAAATACTGTATATTTATGTCCTTTACGGCACAAGTGGTAAACACAACACTAATTTCTGCAGTTACACTTACAAATGAATGACCAGGTGCTACTGTTGTCTCTCCTGATTTATGTCCCACTGCCGCTCACTGACCCTCGGCTCTGTGTTGTTTGGTTTCTGCGGTCATGTTGGAAAAATCCCAGGTGGTGGTGGGACTGTAAATGTGTTGGTGTGCTCTGGCAGTGGGAAAAAACGACTGGCTCCGAGCTCATGGCTGACTGTGTAAATATGTCATGGAAGTAGCTCTCCTTAAAGCGAAGCCAGACCTCCCACAAACTGACTCTGCTCCGGAGCGCTTTGTCCAGCCTGCATTCTCTATTAGCACACAGGAAATGATAAATAATCGCTCACTGCTTTTTGGGTGTTACGCAGAGTTGTATTCTGTCATTACATACGTCTCGTTTTAAACTCAGCTCAAAGATAGAGGAAGTAAAACGTGCTACATATTTACAGAAATGTGTCAGGCTTTTTGAGGCCTGTGTTTTTCAGCTGAGGGAACACAATGAGCTCAGTCTCTGCTTTATGATTGTGGGTCAGACTCAGATGCAGCCAGATGTTTGGCCTCAGCCCCACTAGAGCTCTCCTACTCCCCCATCTGGTCACAACATGCAACGCATACAAGTCCAGAGATGAGAACTGAGAAAAGTGTACTTACAACTGACAGACAACTTATACTGCCTGCTTTCACTTGTTTTATTATTCAACAGAGGCTGGTGGTATTACTCAAAATTAAAATACTATTGTATTAAGGATGTCAAAAAGGATTTCACAAATCAGATTCTAATCAGTACTTAAACTAATGTTTTTAGCACAATCTATTAACAGAAAATGTATCAAGGAATTATGTGTTAAAAATTATTACTGATATTTTGTCTAAAAACATTGCCCCAACAGCAGACATTTGGTCTTTGTTATATATACCCATGCTATTTTCAGAATTGTGTATTTTATTAACATTATTGTGTTGTCCAAATCAGTGCGCCGTTTCCTTGAAAAGGTGTTGAAATGAGTCAATATGGATAACAAATATGAAGTCAAGCAAGTAAACCAACACCAGCTGACAACAGATGTCATTGCTTAAAATTAAAATAGCTGGTTCTTCTCCTGTCTCACAAACTTTTGAGTGTAAAATCTAAGTTGTTCTTGTCCTACCTTACAGACGTTTTTGTTTTGTTTGAGACTATTTTGGTAAGATAAAGTACAAAGTGAGGCTGGAGTGTGGCTGCAGGAGCAGTGGCCAGCATCTCTCTCATATATCAGCAACGTCCGCGGAGAGGCTGACAGCTGTAGCCCTGTTATTGTCAGGCGACTGCGCCTTAAGCACTGCTCTGATGTGCCACATGATGCTCCACAATGAAAATGACAGTGTCTCTAAGCTCAAATAGGAAAGTTGATTGCATGTCTTTTATCTTTCCCACAGTGCTGTTGCCAGCGCTGTTTGGGTGTGGGTTGTGTGGTGTATGTGTGTGTATTTGTGTGTAGGAGACAGCTTATGAAACCTATATGTGATCATGACAGTGTTTGTTACACATATGTTATCTGTACAGACGACATGCTCATTCACTATAGCTGTAGGTGCACTGCAATAATGTAAGTTATTACTTCCTGTTGATTGAATAGATCCTACAAGCTTCAGTTTTGTGAGATATAGCACAAAGAATTGTCATCTTATAAGAGTACTCACTCTTGTGTCTAAAGTTAAACTAAAGAAAACTGTTTCCAGGTCTGTTTTTATGAATAACAAATTTAATTGATGTGCAGAGGTCTACTTGTTTTTGCAGAGGTCTACTTGTATTTGAATATCCTAATACATGGTAAAGTAGCAATATCTTTGCCTATTTTGTGGATTTACATACTTCTACTTCTACTGTGTTTGAGTTTTATTGTAATTAAAAGATGCAATATATAACTTTTCACCACTTGAATGACCCAATGAAAATAATATTGTTTTGCCTGAAATGTGTCACTGTAAGCATTAAGCTTATGAAGTACATGCGTGCAGGATCTCTCAATGTCTCCAATCAGCCAAAAAACACCTTTATAAAGACACGCTGGTAGTTTATGAGCTATTTACCAAAAAAGACACCGTTTACCTTAAATCTATTATTTATATAACTTGCAATAGTCAACACATTTCACAGTTTTATTGACAAACCAAAAAAAAAAAAAAAAAGAAAAAAAAGAAAAACAACAACAAAACTGGCGCATAGTAAGGATTTAGCTTTTTTATATCTGTATGTTTTGTCAAAGTTTGGACTGGCATGATGAGTCAGGCTAAAATGCATTTCTAAAATAAAATGTGTTTAGGTATTCTATATTACATAAAGTATTAAACAGCAAAAGACAATTGATTTCAATACACATTCTAAAATGTGTTTTCATTTTTATCTTGTAAGTTTCTACATTTCTAAAGTATCCAACAGATTTCAACCTTCTTTCTCTATAGATGCTACAAAAATGAGACAGAAGGATGGATGACATTCACAAAGTTTCACTTTTTGTTGTTTACTTTACGTTCCATGCAGTTTGAGTTTCACAACAAAAAAATGCTAAAATCCTTTATGCATCTTTTAAGTCACAGTATACTGTATGTTGACATCATTCTCACACACTGATTACAAAATATAATTTCATAACGTGTAGCATTGATTATTTATAGCAATGTTGTTGTTGTTGTTGTTGTTGTTATTACAGGCAGGTTTTATTGTTTAATTTCATAAAATGCTTATGAATGTACTTACTCAGAATAAGCAGCTCTTTTATGACTATTAAACCCTAAATCCACCACATCCCTTTTTAGTGCAGATAACTTCGACAGACCAGAATCACAGGGGGACAGTTATAGGTAGCCATTTTAAATTTTCCTTCAGCTCTGGACTTTACAGCCTGGAGAGGAGCTTGCTAATGACTAACGCAGCCCTTGTGTCCCGGAGAAGGGGATTTGTTTTCCTGTATCTCTCATAAACATCACTGATAATCTCAACCAGCTACAGGAAACAACATTGTGTGGAATATTCTACTGTTATTATACTGTGTGGCATGCTCAGTGGTCGCAACTATGATTGGTGTCCTTTGTAAACTGTCACTGAGCGGACCACAAATGAAATTCATTGTGTTTGTTGGAGAAAATAGGAATCCTTTTGAGAATCTGAACTGGAATGACTAGCTTGGGGTTTGGCATTTTGACATAATTGAAAACATCTCCGTGCTGTTGCTTTTTCCCATGGCTGCGTCGCACACATTGATGGGCTCAGATGAGAATTTGTTGAGAGATGGAGAATGACATCATCGCATTTGGAAGCTCTGTGAGGGAATTTTGGGGTAAATTGTTTTGTAGCATTTGTAGCCATTGTGTGGAATATGCAGTTGACACCCGACTTCCTGTGTAGCCTGGGGATCCTTCTGAGCCCTTTTTCCATCTCTCTTCTGCTTTTCTCATTTGTAGTTTCCTGAATCTTTGACTTATGATGCCACTGTCCTGTGTCATTAATCAGATCAGCGTAAACAAACTGGTTCATGTTCCCGGTGCTAAGAACATCACCCGGCATCGTGTTTGAGAGACAAAAATATGTAGCTGTTTTTTCTTATTGTGGATATGATGCATTGTTGTGTGACCTATCTTGATAATGTATGAGTCGACTAATAAAAAGCTGGTCAACAAAGATACCATTGATCAATTCAGGGGTGTCTAGTGTTATCAACTAGTGTGCCGGGGCAAACAAGTGTACCTTGAGGTGTGCCATCTGAAAGTATTCATGAATATCTATATATTCACACACATTGATTTAATTGAAAAAGTAACTATGCTGCTGTGTCTTGAACTCTATGTGTATGCCAGAAAAAGGAAAGAAAATAAATCACCACAGTCAAATGTAAAAGTAAGAACTCTCATTATTGGTTGCAAAGCGTTAACTTTAACTTAGAAAATGCCATAAAATATAGGATAAATTGAGCCGTAAAGGACTAAACTCATTCACATTTTATTGTACTGTAAAACGTTGTACTGTATGGAAGTAGGCTCTGCACAAAACATCAGCTGGCTTGTTTATATTTAAAATAGCTAACTTATCTGACTGTTTCTTGTTAGCCTTAGCATTTAGACCAGGGGTCTCCAACCTTTTTCGAGCTACTTTTGCAAAAGAAAGCTGGCAGCGAGCTACTACTTTTAGCAATGACCAAAAATTTAAGTAAGTGGTGTAGTTAAGAGGTCAATATCAAAATTTAGCCAATATCTTTTTAGATTTGGACACAATTAGTCATTTAAAGATACATTTACAGAAGAAATAGGCATGTAATTAATACAATTTGAGTAATAAAGCATAATTTGTACAATGATAAAATGCTTTGGCGAGCTACTTGCAAGGTGGTGGCAAGCTACTGGCAGCTCGCGAGCTACAAGTTGGAGACCGCTGATTGAGACAAAAGCACATCTCTTTATAAACACATAGGTATCCTTTGGTAAAGTATTTTTATGATTTGTAAAAAAAAAATTAGACTTGAGTAACAGCATGGCATCATCACATTAAATGAATAGACCTCGCTAAGACCAGCTGAGCAGAGGTCTAAAATAGTTAACATTACTGTAAAATCAAATGGTGAAGTTTATTTAAAGCACCTGGGGTACAAAGTAAACAACTGTCTTCTACACCTTTTTCATCAAATAATGGTTAGGAAAAGAATAAGTCTAAAATGTCTGTGTAATAAAGCAGTTGATTGTTTGTATTTGTAATTTTAGTCTTCTGATTTTCTCACTTTTGTTGTGTTTGCAGGGAGACATCCAGCAGCTAATGATTGTAGCAGACCACCGTGCTGCCTATGACTACTGTGAGCACTACAGCCCCGACTGTGAGGTGGCAGTGCCCGACCAGCCTCAGAACCAGGACCCCAACACAGAAGATTACGTATGTTTTCTACAGTCTGTGCTTTTTGAGAATTAACACATACAGTATGCTTAAAATCTCAGTTTGATCTACAAGATGGTAATGAAAAGACGTGTGATAACGAGAAGACAAACTGTTAAAAGTGGTGTTTGATTGAAAAGTATTTAGCTAATAATGTTCAGGAATGATGCTGAAGCCTGCGCCAAGCTTTCACTCAAACGTTTTGATGCTAAATACAGAATGTTCTTGCCATCACAACAAAAAGGTATGCTTCTTCTTTTGACCTAGATAGATAGATGCATAGATGTAGATATAGTTAATGATGTAATACAAAAAAACACCCATTAGTAGAAAAGGTACACACACTATACTGTAGTTTCATCTGGAGGTGGGCGATGTGGTAAAAATCAATATCACATTTTTTCTTGGAACCTTGTCAGAATGTATGTACATTATCTATTTTCATAAGAAGAAGAGGTGCGCAGATTAAACAAATTTCAATTATAATTATGCCCCAATAGATTTCAAAATTTGCTTATTCAAGTAATCATGATTATTATCACAGTGTGTTGCCTTAGGTGAAAAATTGTTCACAGAAAGTACGAATTACAAACATTAGTTGTAAGGTACATTTCCAACAGCATTACTTTTAATGATCATCTCTTCATTTAAGTCGCTGATGTCCACCTTCTCTCTAATTGAATGATCGTCGAATAATCATGATTTCAATCATGATTAATCATGACAATCAAGATTTAAAAAATTTCCATAATCTAACAATAAAATCACCTTATTCTTAAAAAAATTACTTCAATGCAAATCATTGTATTTTATGAAAAGCTCGAGGACTTTAAGGTTGTTGATTTAACCAAAACAACAATAAAAATAGGGCAATTTTCACAACAAATAAGCATATTTTACTGTGATTGTCACTCCTAATGAGTATGACAAAGGCTGATCAATAGGAACAGTGGGGGATCAATAGAGGGGTTATCAGTCGATGTCAATTTCCACTCTACTGAGTATGTCGCCTACAGAAAGATACACTGTCTGCCCAGTCGACTAGGGAAACTGCTTTGATAAAAACAACAACAGCATGTAAGGCTCGCTGTTTCAATCAGATGTGACCCCTGACCTAGGTTCTGGCTAAGGATAATAACTAGAAAGACATCAAATAGCTAAGGCTGCAACAATTTAATTGATTAATCGCAAATCAATTATTGAAATAATCATCAATTTAGTAATCGAATAATCACTAACTTGGGTTTATATAGACTTCAACACATACCTGAGACTGAACAGCAATGGTGTGGAAATACTGTAATATTAGTGTTTTTGATGTTAATACTAGTTTTCTTGTTTACATTGCTAGAATGTTCTCATGCGTCACTACCTCAGCTCATATTCTTTAAAAATGTTCCATTGATTTTAGAGTTCCAAGTAACTAATTGATGAATCAAAAGAAAAATGTTAGTTGCAGCCTGTTTATATACTGTTGTTTTGTGTTTGTGGTAAAGAACACAGAGGACGACCCTTACTACTACGAGTATCCTTACTATGGAGATGTCGATGGAAAAGTTTATGAATCCACTACTGAAGAGACAACTGGAAAAGACGCTAAGGTAACGCCATGCATGTTTGTCAAATTTATTGTTATTACTTGTTATTCATACTAAAAGTGGGCACGATTGTAACCTGTTGACAGGACAAAAATGTTTTACATCAATCAAATGTCAGTTTGGTAAGAAAAGCTGAGGTATTAATTGACCTAAGCTTAAAGTGCTTGATTCTTGGATTAATATCAGACATCTTGACAATGACAAGCTCTATTTTTTAGAGACCTGATTGTTTTTCTTGTTTCCAACTTATTTTAAAATACACTACTTCTTAATTAGGGTCAAGACAATTTTACTTATCTGATTGACAAATTAATTTCAGTCAGAAATGCCTCAAAAAAATGAAATACTTTCCAGCATGGCTAGATTTTTTACATTATTTTTATGTGTGCAGTGTATAAATAGTAAAATGCTCAGAAAAATGTTAAATATAAAAATCTTTGTATTTGCTTTTGAATCCTGCATTCTTCATGCATGTGTTTTTTCTGTGTTTTCTGTGAAATGATTACTTTAAAACATAATCACAACTGCAAATAAAGCTAAGTATCTGGAATAGACTGAGGGACAAATACAGAGATACAAACACTGGAAACTGACACACTTCTCATAAAGCTATTAGTTTAACCACAACTCATCACTATTAATACACTTTGAACGATGAAGTGTGTTTTAATCTCAAATACAATGATTTCCCTCCCTCTTTCCCTTTGTGATGTCATTATATGGTACACAGGGTAGACTCAAATGTGATTTTTTTTTTTTTTACTCCATTCCATGATTAGGATAATTTAAATAGTGTCAAATTTTGAAGCTACAACAAATGCATTTTCCTTGTATAAACTGCTGTGTTTCTTGCTGCAAAAGATAATATTTGAAGTTTTCTGACAACAAAGTAATGTTTTGCAAAACATGTTTCGCAAAACATTCAACTAAAATATTACCACAAAAGTATTAGTATTAGTAGTAACATATTTCTATAGTGTAGGGAAAATCCTTTACATTGAGCATAAGTTGCTAGTAAGTGGAACAGTATTTTGAGCTTTGCAGATGTACACAGCCTAAAAACAAGGATTACTTCAACATTAACTAGTTGTTATACTTGATTTTTACTTTGTAAAGAACAAACAGAAATATTCAATTTTATTTTACAGCAACAGTTTTGCTTGCTCATCTAACGCATTCTGTGCCTCTAAATTGTTCACAATGAGTTATACGCATTTTTCACAACTCTTAAAGCAGAACTAAGACACATTTTTACCTTGCTAAATGTCTTTGTAAGTCTCCATGATTATGGTTACATATGTATTTGAAGCATGTGTTGACTAACCCTAACTATAGAAACTGCACTGTTCCTCCCCTGGCCATTTCTTAAAGGAGCATGGCATAAGTTGCAAAGGTTTTGAACAAGGGCGCCATCTTTGGCGTTTTGTGGCACTGCACCCTCCCTACTATCAGCAGCTGAAGACGTATTTTACGCTTAAAAGATTCTTTTGACACATTGTTATTTTCTGCTAAATGTTTTCTGACTTAAGAAGACAAAGGTTTTTGTATGTAAAAGTAGATGCTGACTATTTTATGTTCTTTTTGACTGAATGATCAGTTTACAAACTCCAAAAGTTACACAAGAAAAGATTATTGAGAGTTTGAGGAAAAGCTTTGTTTTAGTGTGAGAGAAAACTGTAAACAAGCTTTTTACAGGCCTCATTTTTCATAAACTAAATGCTCAATGGCAATTTATTACTCTAATAAAACATAAACCTTACCGAGACAAACAGCTAAGCGCTAAGCTAACCTTTGACTAAATGTGGATGTACTTGGACAGGCCTGAGAGTCTTACCTTCTAATGAAAATAATCACCAGATGAACGTCTTATTGATCTCCAGCACAGTTCTTCTTTCTCAAAAACATGTCCAAGTGCTCCTCGGCTCTGTCGGCTCATGCCGGTTGTTTTAATCGGACCTAGGCTAATTCTTCTGTGTTGTGGGGTTCAGAAGCTAGATGGCAGTATTTACCACTGATTATTTATTTAATTTTTTTTATGAAACAGTTTACCACATTCGTCTGTTGTATAAATCCAAGAGCGTTGGCGAAACAAATAGAAATAATGCCAATAATCCAGTGAAGGAGGATTAGCGCGGGAAAATGCGACCAGCACCACTCACATTTATGAGTCTGTCTGCGCTTATACAGGCAACCTCGGTAAGTTTACAAAACATCATGGCGCATATCCAGACATGTGCCAATGGACGGTAATTTTATATATCGTAATACTGAACATTTTAACTTACGCAGTGCACCTTTAACACACTGACAACCCGAATTTCTGTCCTGAGAAACCCTGTTTTTTTGTTTGTTTGTTTGTTTTTTAGTTGTGTAAATGTCCTTAGATGTGTTTTTGCTGCCTTATTTCAATCTTAAAGTTACACAAAAACTAGAAAACAAATAAATAAATAAACAATGTTAAGTTTCGATTCTATTGACTAGTTTAATTACACAACGAGAGCTGTAGGGGGAGCACTACTGCTGAAGTTGCTTAGTTCTGCTTTAAAAGTGACCTGTGTTAGCAGGCTAGCAATAGTTAGCCACAATGCTAACAACAATAAACAACACTCTTTCTGGATTTTAGAGGACAAATGGCAAACTAATTTTCAACTCAAAAGAAACATTAAGAACATATCAATTTTGGGGTGAAACTTTTTCAGTAAATTTCTTTAAAAAGCTTCAGGTGTGTTTTTGATAAGGAGCATACAACATTTAACAGTTAAACATAAGCAAACACTCAAAAGAGTCAACTTCATGTAATATGCTGACTATACTGTTTTGCTTCTTATAGTTAACTGATTCCGCTGCGTCAAAGGTGGAAGAGGTTTTACGTGGCTCTGGCAGTAAAATCGTGACATCCATCTCCAGCAGCTCCTCCTCGTCATCGTCCGGTTCTTCCTCCAGCAGCAGCTCCTCGGCTTCAGCCACAGGAACAACAGATGAAACCTACACAGAGGAGCTCAATCCCTACGATGGCTACGACAACTATGAAACGTACTATGACGAAGCCACGCCCGCTCCAGACAAGGACACAAGCCGGCGCGTCACCATCACTAGCGTTGGCACCGGAGGGGACATCAGCTTGGGCGCAGGGTCAAAGGTCGAGTTGGACGCCGTGCGAGGTGGTGCAGGAACAATCACTATGACAACCAACAAGACAACGGTGAGTAGATAGTAGTAGTGATTCTTTGGTTTTGTTTGGATTCTTCTTCTCTGTGAACATGAGCAGTTCCTTTGATCATACTCACTCTTTAAACTATTTTAAAATCATCTGCTCTGCTACTTCCAACTTTGCAGTGTTTTTTTTTTTTATTTTTGCTTCCTGAGTAGGGTTGTCAAGATTATTAGGTTAATCAATAATCATAATTATTCAAGTCACAATATAATCGTAAGGACAAAAAAAGAATAATTTTAGAAGTAAAATTAAATTCTTATAGTTCACCCTATAGAAACTAGTGATGGACAAAATATCAGCTACAGTTTTGGCAACAGCTGGGTTTATAGTAAAAGTACTAATTGATTGGCACATATGTTATGTTATATCCCAAATATAAACTTTTTTTATTATTATTTTTCACTGAATAGTAAATGTGATTTAAAAGTTCAAATAAACAAACAACAGTAGGTCAAATAAAAATTTGCCAAAACATAATAGTGAAAATTTAAATAAATGAAAAACATTGTCATTACCATTTGTAAGCAAAATTATGTCTTTCAATTTATGCTTTTTATATTTTTAGGAGAAATATGATTTTTTTTTTTAGTTCAATCTACATTAAAACAAAAGTTTTTGCCACCTTAGCATTTTATTTTCATAGAAAATTTGATTTAATAAAATTGGTCACAAACTTGAAATGAAATTTGGTTGTAATCGTGAATAATTGCGAAATAATGATATTTTGTCTCACAATAAATGCAACACTAAAATTTGATATTATAACATTCCTATTCCTGAGACTAGTTAAAATGCAAATAAAAGCAAAAAATAATGACTAAAAGTTAATATTTTTGTAGATTCAAGTATTGATGTTTGTTTGTTTTAAGAAAAGTTTAAAGAAAAAAACAATACTACATCCATGCTTTTTCCTTGCCAGTGATCCAAATCAGAGCTTAAAAAGTCAATGTCCAAGAATATGTACATGTTACAACGCAATTGTGTTGCGAATGGGTGACACTGTAGCACAGCGGCTAGTACTCTGGCCTCATCACAGGAAGGTCCTGGGTTCTACTCCCCGAAATTTGGAGTTCTCCCCGTGTCTGCGTACTCCAGTTTCCCCTACCACTAAAAACATGTCCCTTGTGCCTCCCCTCTTCCCTCCCTCCCTGTAAAGCTAGAATCAACAAACAATTCAATATATAATGAGGGCTTAGTTGACTAGTGTGGGTAAAACAGGGAAAGCGGAGCTCTTATCATTCAACACTCCCATTTTGAATGAACACATAGCTCCTCTTTACCAGACTGTACAGTGTAACCCCTCAGCAGTCACACTGGGCATCATAGTAATATGTAACTGGTGATATCATTCAATTGTAACTCAATCAAACACAGACACTTGATTTCACCGGCAGCTGTATCCTGCCCTAAGTGAGTGACAGGTGGATGTACCCAATCACAATGATGTGTTCTTTTTTTTTTGTTTGTTTAGCTTTTGTTTTGTTTTTTGATATAATGCTCAATAGGCTGCGTTCACATTCTAAAATGTGATGGTGGGCAAGAACAAGTTTTTCCTTATTGTATGTGAACAAAATTCATTTTAGTTGCCCTACATTTGTATAAAATGTTATTGGTGTGTAGAATGTAGTGATGTGAGCAGAAACTTATTTTCATCTTTACATTGGGATTGTGATTTGCTTCTTTAAAATGTCCAACTGGCAAAAGCTAAAAACAAGGTAGCATTAAGTTCTTTATGTTTCATTATTATAGGTACAAGAACAGAATTACATAAATGAAATGGGTGCTCAGTCCTGAGGCAACGCGACCGCCACTGACCTGCACATTTTGAGTGGTAGTAGTTTCCAGAGGAAATCTACACAGACACAGAGAGAACATGCAAACTTAGAGAAGTTGAACTCTGGACCTTGTTGCTACGAGGCGAGAGCTACTAACTTCTTAGTCACACTGACCTACGCAAAATGGAGTGATTGAGAATGTGTGTCATTACAGGCTTTGTGTCGTTGTTAATGACTATCCTTCTATTTTTATTCTATGCCAAATGAACAGACTGTACACCTAAAAGAGTCACTGATATTAATTCTCAAAAGTGTAACGCCTCAAATGCCAGACAAGATAAAATGTTCCTTACTCCAAGGTTTTATCTTTGTCTAAAAATGTCTCATTCACTTCCATTTGTTTACAGATTGAAGGTGCCTATGACGATTACGGTGATGGATATGACTACAATATCGACAGCTCTTACACGACAGGTGGAGGTGGCAGCACATCTGTTCACATTAGTGGTGGAGGCTCCAGCAGCAGCAGCAGCAGCAGCAGCAGCAGCAGCGGAGGCTCCAGCAGCAGCAGCAGCAGTGGCAGAGGCGGCGGCAGCAGCAGCAGCAGTTCCACCATCACAATTGGAGGGGGTGCTACAGGTGGAAGTTCTGTCTCAATCAGCGGAGGATCTGTTTCCATTGGAGGCAGCTCTGTGTCTGTAGGAGGTTCTTCTACCACCGGGGCGGGATCAGCGAGTGCCGGCGCCGGTGCTGGTGGGTCTGTGGCTACTGGGACTGGACTGGGAATCGACCATGAGCTGGACTACGAAATTGAGAATTTCAAGGAAGAGGACATAACTAATTACACTGACGGTGATCTGGATATATATAGTCACTACGATGATTATGAAGGGAAAGAGCTCCCTGTTGAGACTGATGAACAGTATGCACAGGTACAGTTGCACAAGTATTCCTAAAACATCAGACAGGAAGTAGTGTGTCTCATTTTGTTATGCTTGTAGATTGACGGTGCTCGTGGAGAAAAGGGCCAGAAGGGTGAGCCTGCTGTCATTGAGCCAGTAAGTTTGACAACATGACAGGAGTAAGCCAAGATATATTTAGTCCATATCAAGCATACTCACACCCTTTTTTCCAGGCTATTGTTTGGGTAAGAAACATAAACATTTATAAAGTGGAGTGAAATTGTCACACAAGCATAAGAATAAATACAGTATGGATTAAGTTCTGTTCTGACAGAGGAGCTGTCCTTGTTCTAACTCACTACTCACATTTACTCTGACACAAACCTAACAATGCAACTAAACAAAGCGTGCATGTGCTGTATGATGATCACTGTGTGGTTTGTGTTTTTTAGGGAATGCTGGTTGAAGGTCCACCAGGGCCTGAGGGGCCAACAGTAAGTCATGTCTCACATGTTTTTTACAGTTTCTTATAAACAGTAAATATATATTTCTTTAATTTTTTTTTTTTTTTTTACACCAGTAGAATGTAGTCTAATAGCTTTAGAACTTCTAAATATTGGAAAATGTCTTTAAGTAAAATCTTGTTAGTGATGCAAAGAGAATCTAGTGATTTCCCCTGAGGAGGTAAAGAACGTGTCCAGATGTGAAAGAACAAAATTATTTATTTAGCCAAGTTTTCTTAGTCAAACAGTTGCTCCTGACACTCAGCTGATGGAGTGCCATAGAAATAAGCCGCTGAAGCGTTAAGCAATAGTTAAACAGAGAGCCTCACAAAGGATTGAGCACCCAGCAGAGTTGTATTGCCTCATGCATTCCTCTGTCCCACGTGTGACCACTTAGCAAGATAAAACACCAACATATACAGCATGAGTTATGTAGTTGTGCATTATTCTATCTATGTCAAAGTATAATGTTTTTTTTACAGGGTCTCCCTGGACCCCCAGGTTCTTCTGGTGCTCCAGGCAGTCCTGGGGATCCTGGAGAGAGGGTGAGGACTCACATTTATATTTGCATGAATGCAGCACTTGCAAAAATGTTAAAGTACTATTGTGTTTTTTGAAAGGGAGCTCCAGGTCGGCCTGGTCTTCCTGGTGCTGACGGTTTACCAGGACCTCCGGGAACGGTCCTAATGCTGCCTGTAAGTTAAATGCAACAACCATACCTCAATGTGGTAGATGCACAATTTAAAAATGTATGTCTAATGTTGTTTGAAATGCAAATGTAATTTATATATGTACACTTTTGACAAAATTAAATTCATATATGTACATATTTTAGAAAAATATCAAGATATTTACTATCTACAGTATAAAACAAAAAAGTGATTTATTTTATGTGGTCAAGCAACAGTCAAGTAACAGTAACTTAGTTTTTGTGACATCTTAAGTCACACATTCTCCACATTAAAGCTGTGAATGTTCACAACAGAACAGACTGTTTTATATTAGACACAATGAGGTAGGCCAACTAAATGTGTCAGCATAGATTTTAGTGTAGTCATAAATATATTGTATTTCCCTCATAGACCCTTTTCTACACAGTTTGCAGTTCCAGAGTATTACCAGCAGATGTCACTAGACATCACTTCACCCATATCTGTCTGTGACTAATACCCATCGCAATATAGTTATGCTTAAAGTTTTGCAGTTTTATTTTAGCAACATAATTAGATTTTATTGATTTGTTTATTTGATTTTTTTGTTTTTTAAACAGGTTTGAGTAAAGTTTGATGTGTTTGTGTTTATAGTTTAGGTTCAGTGCTGGGGGTGACTCTGGTCAAAAGGGACCTGCGATGTCAGCCCAAGAAGCGCAGATGCAAGCCATCATGCAGCAGGCCAGGGTAACTACCACTTTATGTAACACTGACATTTGATTTTTTATTTATTTTTTTTTTGTTTCCAATGCATAGTGTTTTAATAACTTCAGAATTACATTATTTTATATTTTTATAACTTCAGAAAAAGACATACTACATTATGCCATTCTTGATCAAATATAATTTTATTACATACGCTAAAAGCACAAACATTTAGACTGTTGTTGATGCTGTTCTTGTGTCCTTGAGCAAGACACTCTGCCTTGCTTTTATAGATGTAGTGCTTGAATGATGAATGATTGAAAATGGTGAAGTGGTTGACAGATTGGCAGGTTTTCCTCAATTTGTCCACATTTGACTACATAATAATGAGAGTGAGTCAATGATGTTCTTTGGCAAGCTTTATTAGTATTATTTTTTTATCCTTATCATTAGTTTGTAACTCTTAATGTCACTGAAGCTTGTTGACCTTGTTAATGATTATTCACTTTTTTTTAGCTGGCAATGCGAGGCCCAACTGGTCCAATGGGTTTGACAGGTCGTCCTGGCCCACTTGTATGTACAGTTTTCATCTACTTTGAAATTCTGTTTGTCTGCAGTTTTGTCTCAACTGTGTGTTCGTTGTTAGGGACCTCCTGGTGTGCCAGGTCTGAAGGGTGAATCAGGAGAAGCCGGGCCACAGGTTTGTCAAATGCAAGCAACAGTATTTATACATTTATAGAAGTTCACTTGGAAACAGTAAGTTTGTGTTTCAGGGACCCAGAGGACCGCTGGGCTCTCCGGGACCTCCTGGAAAACCAGGCCGAAGGGTAAGTTAATGCTGTAAATATTCTGAAATAAAAGGCTAAATCAAATTTCTACTTGTGTTCAGGGTCGATCTGGAGCTGATGGTGCTAGAGGCATGCCAGGCCAGTCTGGGCCCAAGGTAACATTTAACAACTGTAACATTGTCATTATTTTTTTTCATCTGAATTATAACATGTTTGTTGTTTGTGATTTTCAGGGAGACAGGGGCTTTGATGGCCTGGCTGGACTTCCTGGTGAAAAAGGACACAGAGTAAGCTTTTTGTGTTCATGTTGTTTCTACTTTTGTTTACCCTTTGTGTAGTGAGGAAAAATAAAAGAAAACATTTCTTGTTACAGGGTGAACCCGGTCCTGCAGGGCCCCCTGGTGCCCCTGGAGAGGATGGAGAAAGGGTACATTTTTAATTTCAAATTAACAAATAAAGATGGCTTTTATTAAAGATGTTTAGGAACATAGACAAGACCTGACTTCACGCAGTAAAAGCAGATAACTGAGGAGAAAAACATGCTGTTGATGATAACTAATCGAAAAGCTACTGAGAGTGAAGCCAATTATCATCAATACAGTTTCACTAGGAATCATGGAAGAACAAATGTGTCTCTCTGTCTCAGCTGATTCTCTGTCATGGTACATTATCAAGTGGAGGAGATTTACGAAAGCTATGTAGAAACAACTGTATGACACAAGGCCAAACAGTCATAATGTAAACAGTTCCTAACTCATGGTTCAAAATCAAGTACAGGCCCTTAACAAAAATGATAATAATATTTCCCTCTTTTGCCCGGGGACACATGTAACTCCAAATATATATCCAAAATCCAAACTCGGGATTTAACACTCAACTGCAGTTTGTGTAGTGCTGGAGAATAACTTAAGTATATTACTTTTTTTTACTTTCAGTCACAGCTATGGTTTCAGAATACAGTTCATTTTCTAAGATCAGAGAAATACCTTTTGAGATTTGAGCACACAATTTAGGTTTTGAACATGTAAATAGAGAGGGAAAAAAATAATCATATTTTTTGTTATACATAGGGTTTTCTCATCTTATACATAAACACATAACAAACAATGAACCAAAAATAGAAATTTAGTCATGTCGTCTCACTATTAATAAAATGGATTCAAAGAATGGAATTATTCTGATTTGAACAACTGATGCAATAAAATATGTTTTTTATTCATATTCGTATTCAGTATTCTCTAACTAAATACATTTTCAGAACACAACTATTCTTCTTAGTGCTGAATACATGACTGACTAAACATTTCAATTCAGTTCCGTATTATTTTGCCACCATAGCCTTCCTGGGGCATGTTGAGCCTGTTGTGTATGTTACTAAAAGTCAGACATACATTAGAACATCTTTATATATCTATATACAGTATATATTGTCATTGTGTTATTACTCCTCTTAGCCGTTCTCTATTTCACCTGTTACTCAATTTTCTCTTGAATATCTTTAATGCCTCCACAGTAGTGTCTGAGTTCTATCCTGCCTTCATGCTCATTACCTGCTGCTAATGCAATCCCAGTCTGTCTCACCCTGCTCCGTCTTTGTGCCTTTCTATTATCCCTTCATCCCCCACATCGCACATCCTCAATTTCCTCTCCATTATCATTCTCTGTCTGCTCCACTCTCTCACCTGCTCTTTCTCTTTCCCAGGGAGATGATGGAGAGATCGGACCCAGGGGACTTCCTGGTGAACCAGTGAGTGATCACTTCTATTACTATCCAGTCTTATTCTGGGAGCTTATATGATCGAGCTAGAGGTCAAAATGTGTTCTTCTATAATTTCACTCAATTCTTATTTCAAGGACAGTTATATTAAATGTATCTGCTTTTAGCGCATTTATAGAAATGTTTAAACTATTTTGCAAAGCGTGGGAGGTACATTTCTTTTGAAGTGGCATTCAAGACTCCTGATTGATGCCATACTTTAGTTTGTCCACTAGGGAGTGCTAAATTGGTTTCAATAGAACAATCCTGACATTATCCCTACTTTTGAGAGAATTGGCACATAGTGTCATACTGTAGGTCAAAACTCGATTGTTAAACAATAATTGTTTGTTGTTGCAAAGTGCTATATTTTTAAATGATCAAATGATTAAATTATTATTTTCTTTTAGGGACCTCGTGGTTTGTTGGGACCAAAAGGACCTCAAGGACCTTCTGGACCTCCTGTAAGTCCCTCAAGCTCTGTATTTTTAAGTTGTGTGTGTGTGTGTATGTGTTTGTGTGTTTTTTATAATTATATTTTTTTATATGTATACATTTGTATTAACTTCCTTGATCTTAATTATTTGTGTGTACTTAAAGGGTGTCACTGGATCAGATGGACCTCCTGGACCAAAAGGAAATATTGTAAGTGTTCCCCAAAGTTGACTAAGCTTTTTAAAAACAAGACAGGGTTGAAGTGAGGATCCCGACATTCTAAAATCATATGATTTTGAGTCAAATGTGAACTCTATGATAGCTTTAGCAAAACTGCTGATTTTTCTCTGCATTTTTCTTTGCCTGACTGTAACAATAACCTTACATCGTTGTAAGAATGAATACTCTAAAAACCATACATGAATATATTTAAGACCATCTGTGCTGTGTTTACAGGGTCCTCAGGGAGAGCCAGGACCCCCGGGACAGCAGGGGAATCCAGGAGCTCAGGTGAGAACAAACACATTAGACTCAGCTTGCTCAAATGTATAATTGAAAGGTTCTTATTGTTCAGTGGCTTTGTTTCAGGGACTCCCAGGACCACAGGGAGCAATTGGACCCCCAGGGGAGAAGGTAACTTCTCATTTGTTAAGGGTTATCAGTATGATTCTAGTCAATACCAACTGAGTTTAGTCATACTATATTGTTGAGTTTTTTAGTTTTGTTTTTTATTATTGTTATTATTATTAATAATAATAATAATACTTGTTTATTGTTTGTGTAATTCATGCTTGTGGTTTGCTTAGGGTCCCACAGGAAAACCAGGTCTACCAGGAATGCCAGGAGCTGACGGTCCCCCAGTAAGTCACATCTTTTGTTGAGTCCATCTTTTTAGTTACTTTGGTATTGTATGTTGGGATATGCTGCTGATTGACTCTGAAATAACTGTGGTTTCTTTGAAGGAATATTGTTGATTTACTGAGGTTTTATAACCGTGCTTCTTTCATAAGCCTCTCATTAGGCCAAGACTTGTTTTTCTTCCTTTCCTACACTTTTGGTCGCTTTTCCTCCTCCATTTTCACTCACTGAAGTAGATCCCATCAGGGGATTTGCTAGTTCCCTTTGTCTTTACAGAAAGCAATCAACTCCCTTCCGATCTTTTGACTGCAGATGTGTGTGGACATGTGCGTGTGTGTATGCAGCCCTTAAGGGTAGCCTTGGCTTTTAGTTGCCTATTAGAGCTTATAATGCCTTGTATTAACTTGCATAAAAAATACAAAACAACAGCTGATAAACTCGTATTTTTATTCTGAATTTATTGTTGTCATGTTTCAAATTACAGAATATTATATATTTATGTAACAAAGTACTTGCAATCATTTGCAGGGTCACCCTGGAAAGGAAGGGCCTCCCGGAGAAAAAGGGCATGTGGTAAGTTTAGCTTCAGGCTCATTAAATTTGCCTTTTCAGTACTTTTCTCTCAGACCAGCTTAAACATAAAAACACATTCTAATCAGACTTTTTCTTAAACTATTTCAGGGTCCTTCTGGTCCTCAAGGTCCTATTGGCTACCCTGGCCCTCGAGGGGTGAAGGTAAGTGTTCATTTTCTCATGACTTTACCCTATACCTCACCACTTTACCCTATACCTATTACTCCAAGAATAGTTAAGAGTTTAAAGTCTAGGTCAGTCATTGTTATTAAAACAGTTGGAATAACAGATTTAATTTAACCATGTGAAAACAGTGCATTGTCATCATTAACTCACTCATAGCTATATTTTGATCATCATCCATGATTGAGTTACCCTGTGCTGTTTTGCATTTGATGCTCAGTTGCTCCAAATCAGTTCCTATCTACCCCCTACATTCACCCACATCCCTGTGCTTAGTGTGATGATTAAAAAAAAAACGCCAATCTCTGGTCCATGGATGGAGGATTCAAAATGTCACATTGTCTTGAGTGACATTAAACATCTTAAGCTAATAATTACAGAAATCTTTCTAATTGGATTTTAAATAGTTAAATTGCCCACCCATAACTTGTGTAATATGTTCTTGTCCTTGACAGGGAGCCGATGGTGTACGTGGCCTTAAAGGAAACAAGGGTGAGAAAGTAAGTGGAATGTAGAAATACTGTACATGTTTTATTTGTCATAAAAGGTCAGTAAAGCATGTTTCTACACTGACACAAATTGGTTTTACACTTTCAAATGTCCAGTTATTTGTGAAATTAATCAGAAACCTGTTTCTACTGTCAGTTACTATGGCAACAGTAGATGTGTCTCTTGGTCCTTGAGTTTAAGTGGGCCTGTCTACTTCATTAACAGTCTCACTTGTGTTCTTTATCTCAAAGGGAGAAGACGGCTTTCCAGGATTCAAGGGAGATATGGGCATCAAGGGTGACAGGGTAAGGGTTCTTATTTATGTTGAACCTAGTGAATTCTAGTCTTGTGACCTTTCGTAACAATAAATGAATGTGCTAAAAACTCATGTCACGTAAACCGCTTTCGGGCGAAGCCAATGTGACCAGTATAGAGCTGTGTGTAACAAGCAAAAACAAGTAGTTGCATTACTCAAACCTGATGATCATTAAGTCACTATTCTCATTCCTATGTTACACCATTTCTGATGCTGTGACACTACATATTTCAATTCAAGGGCTTTAAACATCTAACCATGTGGCATTGTGAGGCTAAGTGCCGAGAAGAATAAATCAATGGTGTTTAAGCTCTCTCAAACTCCAGAGTGAGACATTCAGTCTGTTTTTCTCTGGAGATCCAGATCAAAGCAAAGATTTAAGACAGCCCTCAACTCAGGGGAAGAAGCATGGAGCAGAATGTAAATAACTAATTCTGAATCATCACTGAGAAATTTATATTTGAGATTTTATGACACATAGACATGAATCCACAAATGTTACTTTGTGCCCATGTCAAAGGTAGACAATAAAATATACTGTATGTCGAGTTATTTGAAAACACAAATAATCTAAAAAACGTTTGGATTTTAGATCACTACCATGTGTGGGAGGTCCCAGTATAATCATATATTCCTTCTAGGGTGAACTTGGACCAGCTGGACCCAGAGGAGAAGATGGTCCTGAAGGTCCAAAGGGTCGTGCAGGTCTTCCAGGAGACCCAGGCCCACTTGGATCAACTGGTGAGAAGGTAACGATAAATGTAAAATTGTTTTAAAATGTTTCTAAATAGCAAAATCTTCATTTTCTGCCACATGGAATCATTAATAGTGGTAATAAAATGTTTCATAGGGCAAACTTGGTGTTCCTGGGCTGCCTGGATATCCAGGAAGGCAAGGACCAAAGGTAATTCTGTTTTAATTAGTTTTATAGGAAGCATGTACCTACACAATATTATTGATAGAAGTTCTTTTACCTTATGGCTCTTAATAAGAAAACAACAACAAAAAAGTGACCAGGATCATCTCACAGCTAATACTAAAATCATTAATAAAGCTAATAATAATTTGACAAAAATACAACCCAGAAACAAAAGGGGTGTGATCAGCTAAATCAGGGGTCAGTGTAATCCCTCATTCATCCAGGAGTGATCCATAGTAGAAAGTCTTCAAAGTTGTCATCTGGACAGTGTTTCCGAAGATCAAAATGTTTCGACTCTCATTCGAAAGTCATTTTTTAAAACACAAATGACTTTCGGGTGAGAGTCGAAACGTCTTGATCTTCGGAAACACTGTCCAGATGACAACTTTGAAGATTTTCTACTAAATCAGGGGTCTCATACTCAATTGTGCCTGGGGTCGAAATAATCAAAGTCAGAAGAGCTCAAGGGGCGCATTTTTAAAATATAGCATGACAATGTTACAATGTCCATTAGTCTATCCACATCCCTTTTTTTTTACATTTTACATACAGACAAGTGATAGGTAACCAGGGTCAGACTGTTCTCTTTAAGAATTTTTGGACAAATTGTATGCAAGTTGCTTTACTTTATGCATTTTAGAAGTTTTATAGACATCTCAACAATGTATTTGATCGGTGGGCCACTATCAATAATAATCTAAAATCATCCCTGCACTTGACCCCTGAATCACGAGTTTGAGATTTCAGATTTAAATAAATGTTAATGTTACTTTGTGTTTTTTCCCAATGAATTACTTTTTCTCTTACCTACACTTTCTTACAGGGATCTCAAGGTTTCCAAGGATTTCCTGGTGCAAATGGCGAGAAAGGAACTCGAGTAAGTCTTGTGGACTAGATTTGGTGCAGTCAGTTTGCGCACACAGCGTGTTTATATGACATCTGTTTTACTCATGATAGTAATAGGATAACCAAATAGATTGTTTTAAGTTAATTAGTACAAGGAAACAATGCTATGTCAAAGAAGCAATTTAAAGGAGGTTTTTTTGGTTGTGAGCTAGAGGCCATCCATGTATTAATGTTTGTCTGTGGAATCCGGCTTATCAGCTGATCAGCTGCAGAAGTCAAGGACCCTTTTGAAATAATTTGAGGTCAAGTCTTGTACTGGCAGACTGAGTATATTTTGAAAGTTTTTGTTACAGTTTTACAGTTTCATGGCAGTAATCTGCTAATTTAAGTGTAGCTGATGCCTTCAGCCTGTTGATAAAAGCGCCATTTCTTTGATCCTTGTATTTGCTCTTGATGTCCACAGGGAACTGGAGGAAAACCTGGCCCACGTGGACAGAGAGGACCCACGGTTAGTACTCAGCACACTCCTAGTTGTATACAGATGGCAAGCCTGGCATTAGAGCAGGGGTGTCAAACTCATTTTGACAAAGGGCCACATTGGCATTGGGGTTGTCCTCGAAGGGCCGGTTGTAATTAAAATGAATCTTATAATTCTATGGCATACTACAAATTAATTGTTGATTACTGTATATTTATTGAAGTGACAATTGCTGAATATACTGTATCTCTGCATTAGTCTGAAAAAATGACTTACTCTCAAAGTTTCAGACAAACCTACAGATTACTCCTGGCACTACTATAAAATTAGTCAACCTTACGACCTTATGAAATGAGGTGGAGGAACCCTGGCATCTGGAACCCGGGCCTTGAGTTTGACACATGTGCATTAGAGCATCAGTGATAACCAAGCTTTTTTTTTATACTTCTAAAGGGACCTCGGGGTGAGAGAGGACCAAGAGGGCCGACGGGAAAAGCAGGACCAAAGGTATATGTCTTATCTAGTTACAAGCACATTATCTTTTTGGTGGGAAAATTAACATTAAATGTGCCATGTTTCAGGGTAATTCCGGAAATGATGGTCCTCCAGGACCTCCGGGTGAGAGAGTAAGTATGAAAGAATGTTGTAACTCACTTGGGCTATTGTGTAGTAACTAGTGATTCTAATTATTATCAATGTGCCATTTTGCCTTAGGGTCTGCCTGGACCTCAAGGCCCAACAGGATTCCCTGGTCCAAAGGGGCCTCCTGTAAGCCATGTTTCTTGAACTTTAGTTTTATCTCTAAGAATATGAGACTATCGTAGGTGTAAATGTTTGGTTGTTTGGATTCAGGGTCCTCCGGGCAAAGATGGACTTCCTGGACATCCTGGACAGAGAGGGGAGACTGTGAGTAATGTTTTCTTTTCTAGCACAGTTCAAATGTTAGCTGTTTAAGCATCATTCTGCTACATTTTCTATTGTTCATCACAGGGTTTCCAAGGAAAGACTGGGCCTCCTGGTCCACCAGGTGTAGTTGGGCCTCAGGTGAGTGCTAAGCTGACACTTGACAAAACATTGTTTGAAAAACATGATTTTTTTTTCCTTTGATTCTTAATGCATGTAAATGCACACCTCCACCAAAAAAATAGACAAAAAATTGTGACCTCCATCTTTTGGTTGCTTCAGTTTGTAGTTATAGAATGAGATCCTCTGACAATGTGAACATAGTGAATACTAGGTGGATTTCATCTTTCCTGATGGCATAGGCACGTTTTGAGATGACAAGGCCAGTAATTGATGGGGTTCATATTGAGAAAGAATAGTATAGAATCATGAGACATTTTCACACATGGATTGGCCACCAGTTCAGCTCTTAACCCTATTGATCATCTTTGGTTTGTGCTGGAGAATCATACTCTCCTATTTTGACACAAGTGAAGCTTAAAAAATAATTCCACAGCAAATATGCATTGTCTGTAAACAAAGCTAAAAGTCGTCTTGTTTTTGGTCCTATCTCTTAGTATAAGACTAATATACACTAATATACCATCTTCTATTGCTGGGTTTCACATTCTTGAGTTCATGTCAGGTATATTCCAGGTTGGGGGCACAAGACATTTTTTTCCTATTAAAGGTGCACTATGTAACTTTCGGGTGAAAAGTCAACTTCGCAATTCAATAGAAATAGGAAAATAAAATCATTCTCTAGAACATTCCTATTAAGAATAAACACGTTTCAAGACATCATTTGATAAAATGTAGCTAAACGAGCTGTTTTCCCAAGAAAATAAACAAGAGGAGGTCCTCCTCTTGGCCAAATAATAGTACATTTTGTGGCCCTGCAAACTCTCTCATACTAAAATTACACTTTTTTTTTATTATTTATGTAGTGTCACAAACACATCTAAACTAGAAAAACTTGCTTTTCCTCAAGTTTATTTTTTGGCCAAAAAGTTACATGGTGCACCTTTAATAACATTGGACTTTGTCAAGAATCATAAAAAAAAAATCTAAAATTTTTAAAGTGGTGGGGGGGGGGGTCTAGACCCATTAAACTTTTGTATTACAAAAATTATTATCTGCGCCCTCAATCTGACTGAAATAACATTGGCCTGTCGATTGTTGTGATGTCACCTGAAACCCAGCGATTAGGTAAAATATATTTGTATTGACAATAGCACATAGAGCAATTAATAGGTTATAGTTTATTTAATCAAACATACCAATAATTGAATTAAAATATGTTCAACATTGTTTAAAATCTTTACTCAGGGGCCAACAGGTGAGACTGGACAAATGGGTGACCGGGGTCACCCTGGACCCCCTGGACCTCCTGGTGAACAAGGTTTACCTGGAGCTGCTGGAAAAGAAGGTGCTAAGGTAAAGAAAAATTTGAATTTGAAAGTATTTTCATTTCATCCATGTATCACAGACTGATTGAATGCTTTTGTTTAGGGTGACCCTGGTCCCGCGGGTCCTGCTGGTAAAGATGGACCACCTGGGCCAAGGGGTTTTCCTGGAGAGAGAGGTCTGCCTGGTCCTGTAGTAAGTTATTTTTGTTTTGGTAGTTTAAAATATAATAACAAATAAATAAATAAAATAAAGTACTGACCTTAATATGCCTGATACACAATACTGAAATCTTTTTTCTTTTCTTTTTTTTTGTACGCTACAGGGAGCGCATGGATTGAAAGGAAATGAAGGTCCTCACGGCCCGCCTGGCCCTGCAGTGAGTACATAACACCATTTGCATACTATTGTCTTTAGCTTAATACTTTCTCTCAGCACACTGGTGATAGTCATTACATTCAGTGATTTTCACGTGCTTGATCTGATTTTTATAAATCATGAATTCACTGCTTCAGGGCTCTCCTGGTGAACGTGGCCCAGCGGGCCCTGCTGGACCTACTGGACTTCCTGGACGCCCTGGCCCTCAGGGTCCCCCAGGCCCAGCTGGAGAGAAGGGTGGACCGGTAATTGTTTTAATTTCTGATATAAACACATGCATGGATATCCATATTGTATACAGGTCTAAAATATTATTTTTTTAGGGTGAAAAAGGACCTCAAGGCCCAGCTGGAAGAGATGGTATTCAGGGACCAGTAGGTCTCCCTGGACCTGGCGGTCCTCCTGGACCACCTGGAGAGGATGGAGACAAGGTAAGTTCTATTTAATGTGAAGAAAGTTAATATACGTAGACTATGTAAAACACAGACTATCAAATATTATTTTAACACCATAAAAAATGAACAAATAAAATATATATCCATTTTACTCATGCTGTGAATGATGACAACTGCATCAGAGTTTTCTCTCAAAGCAAGGCATTTCATTCATTTCAAAATAAATAAAGAGGCCAATTGTTGTGAGAGTAACGCGTGTGTATAGATTGAAGTTCATGGCTGATGTGTGACTGAGAAGACTAGGCCTATTTTTGATTTTGCCTCCCCTGATTGGCTTTTGATTTACACACAGAACTTGCAATGTAATCAAGAGTGTTACTAAATTTTATAGGCTGCATTTCGATCAGCAGTGCTTCGTACAGCAGACGGTGCTTTTTCTGACACTTGTGGGAGCTAGACCGTGTGAGGAAGATGAAGAGAAGGATTACATGTTTATGAGGAGCATTGGAGGAGGCTTGCACCTGAAGAACAAGTGGGGACAGGTGTAACGTCCCATACGTCTTAGCTGTTTACCCCACTTGGCCTTGGCCTTAGCTTTTCTGCACTTTAACTGTGTTTTAACAGTGCAGTTTTTACCTAAAGAATAGGATAGGGAACTTTTGTGACATGGACTGATTTGTGAAATATAGAGATGCGCACTGCACACATTAAAAAGGCTTTGAGTTAGGTCAAGGATAATTTCATTATTCTGTGAACAGCTGATTTAATAACTAATACCTATAGGAGGATTATCAGTCTTTCCGCTTTACTGTGCATGCCACCTAGTTGGCTGGGGAAGCTTCTTTGATAAAAACAACTAAACGGGACAAGAGCTAGCTGTTTCAATCTGGTATAAACTGGTATGACAGACGTCTGGCTCCTGAAGCTTGAGACATTGTTTTTCTCTGTGTTTTTTTTCTCACTTGAATGTAACGTGTCTGAGTTGTAAAGACAAATTTCATTCACAATTATTGATTTTGCGCATAACTTTTGTTTTCAGCTGACAGCAGCGCTGGTTAGTGTTGCTGCTACAGCTTGTGTCAATCAGCCGCAACTCTTTCTGCTATCGGGTTGTGTGCGCATCCTACACGTTGATAAACAAATAATCTTTCTATTGCCATCATAGGCCTACAGATGGGCTGTACAATTTTATGCTTCAAAGTTCATAATTAAATACTAATGTTCAGTTTACTTGGACTCTACTGCTTATGTGTACTAGTTATGATGCCTTTTTAACACATTTAACTTTCCTGTAGGGAGAGATTGGAGAACCAGGCCAAAAGGGAAGCAAGGGTGACAAAGGAGAACATGTAAGTGTGGGAGTCTTCAACATCACTATACAACAATTACACATGGTAGAATGATATAAAGTATCTCTTGTACATTCACAGGGTCCTCCAGGTCCAACTGGCCCACAGGGACCTGTCGGAGCACCTGGTCCTGCGGTAAGTACCCAGGTTCAATGATGAATATACTGGGAATATTGGGCTTTAGATTAACCTTAATAATTTGTTTGTAGGGAGCAGATGGAGAGCCAGGTCCCAGAGGACAGCAGGGTCTGTTTGGTCAGAAGGGAGACGAGGGAACAAGAGGATTCCCAGGACCTCCAGGCCCCGTTGGATTGCAGGTTTGATAACTATATAATGCATAAAAAATTTTAAAGTATAAACAACATGCTCATTTTCTTTATTGCCCCAGGGCTTACCAGGTCCACCTGGTGAGAAAGGTGAAACTGGAGACGCTGGTAAACAGGTAAAATTTTTCAAATTCAAACTGTCAAAGCATAGTTGAAAGAGATCAACTACAACATGGACTGTTATGTCATTGTAATGAAATTCTTGCTACTTTCTCTAGGGTCCACCGGCCCACCAGGGCCCAGAGGACCATCGGGACCTCCTGGAGCTGATGGCCCTCAAGGACCTCCTGGTGGTATCGGAAATCCTGGAGCTGTTGGGGAAAAGGTAAAACATTTTTTGTTAGTATTACCAACAAAGAGACAATGTATGGCCTCACATAATAAACAGCATATCAATAGACTGACAATAGCTACAGAATACTGAACTGTTACAATTATTTTGCATTTGTGAAATGTATTCAGTCAAATACATCAGTGTAAAATCCCAATTAAATTAGTTATTCAATTATAAAATGCATAGCATTTAAAAATAGATACCATACATGCATTGTCTTGTTTTTTCCTGCTTGTTTCTAGGGAGATTCTGGTGAACCTGGAGAACCTGGACTTCAGGGAGAAGTTGGACCTCCAGTAAGTATTGTGACTGTTCTGCCACTGAGTGCTAGACACTGTGCATGTACATTTTAGACTAGAATGAGTTCAACATATACCTAAATGTTTGTGTGAATGGCAGGGACCAAGAGGAGAAAGAGGAGAGAAGGGTGAAGCAGGTCCTGCTGGTACAGCTGGACCTCCTGGCCCCAAAGGACCCCCTGGAGATGACGGTCCCAAAGGAAGTCCAGTAAGTTCACATGTAAATGTAATCTATTTAGTTTAGTTCTGATAAAGATATATATTATTGCTGTGCACTTTAGGGGCCTAGTGGTTTTCCTGGTGACCCTGGTCCTCCTGGAGAGCCTGGTCCTGCTGTAAGTAATACTCTTGCCTTACTATATACTGTATATTAATTTTATCGTAATAATACTATATCATTTAGGAATTCATCTCTGTTCTCTTTTAACACAGGGTTTAGATGGTCCTCCTGGAGACAAGGGAGATGATGGAGAACCTGGCCAACCAGTAAGTGCTAGTGGTTTGTTAAGAAAAGTTCCAAATTGTAATAATCAATTGTCATTTTGTTCAAAATCTAGGGTTCTCCCGGACCAACTGGAGAGTCTGGTCCTTCTGGACCACCAGGCAAACGAGTAATAATTTTAAAGCATACAAAAATCTGTATGTGTCACTATGTTCTATATAAACATTTATTTATGGAATTAGGGGCCTCCTGGACCTTCTGGACCAGAGGGTCGGCAAGGAGAGAAGGGAGCCAAGGTAATTTCTACATCCATCACAAGCGTTTGATCTTGTGAACCAAATATTCTTCTGAACTCGTAAAATTTTGTGTTAAAGGGTGAGCCAGGTCTGGAGGGTCCCCAAGGAAAGACTGGTCCTGTTGGTCCCCAAGGTTCACCTGGTAAACCTGGCTCTGAGGGTCTTAGAGGTATCCCTGGCCCAGTTGTACGTATTCAGCTTTTCTTCATAATGTCAGTTTTATACAAGGCTGTCAAGACTAAAAATGTGTCTGTGCACAGGGTGAGCAAGGTCTTCCTGGTGCCCCAGGGCCAGATGGGCCTCCTGGACCTATGGTACGTATCAGATGCTTCTGAGTCAAAACATTTACACTATAATATATGAACCATCCACTATGGTGTGTTCACCGCAGGGCCCTCCAGGTTTACCAGGCATGAAAGGAGACTCAGGGGTTAAAGGTGAAAAAGTGAGTATGTCTTTTATTTTTATATAGAATTGTTTGATCCTTAAGAAATCTTTGTCTGCATAACCTGCCAAATGGTATCTTAGTAACTTTGTGTGGTTTGTTGAACAGGGCCATCCTGGTCTCATAGGTCTAATAGGACCTCCAGGCGAACAGGGAGAAAAAGGCGACAGAGGACTTCCTGGTCCTTCAGGGGCATCAGGTCCAAAAGGAGATAATGTGAGGACTTAAATGCATGTGGAAATATCTTTATCATGTATGTTTAATTATTTTTCTTGCATTGTAAAATACGTTTTAAAATGTCTTTTTTCAGGGCATTGCTGGTCCACCTGGTCCACTTGGCCCAGTTGGTCCACCTGGATTACCCGTAAGTCACAAGAGACACTTAATCAAATAAAGATTCTTTACTGAAATCTATAAAGTAATGAACACATTTTTTATATACATAATCGGATTTGATTTCTGTTTAGGGCCCCCCTGGTCCCAAAGGAGCCAAAGGATCCTCTGTAAGTGTTTATTCTTTTTCACATCTGAGCAATTATTACTTTATATTTATGGGTTTTCTGCAAATTAGGGTCAAACAGGACCTAAGGGAGAATCTGGCACACCTGGACCACCAGGTCCACCAGTAAGTTTATTTCAGTCTTTTTTTTCTGTCGTGCATATATTTGTGAGAATATATAAATAACATTTGTTTTCACCATAGGGTCCTCCTGGCGACGTTATCCACCCTCTGCCTATCCAGGCCCCAGTTAAAGGCAGAGCACGAAGAAACATCGATGCCAGTCAGATAGTGGATGATGCATCTGTAGACGCCAATTACAAGGACTATGATGATGGCATGGAGGAGATTTTTGGATCTTTGAACTCTCTCAAACTAGAGATTGAACAGATGAAGCATCCATTGGGAACACAAGGCAACCCAGCACGGACCTGCAAAGACCTCCAACTCTGTCATCCTGACTTTCCAGATGGTGTGAATCAGTATTAGTAACGCAATATCAATATTTTATTCAGTGCAAATCAAACTGCAGATCAAATGTCTCTCCCCAGAATACATTGGCATACATTGGCTTTTGTCCTTCTCTAGGTGAATACTGGATTGATCCAAACCAGGGCTGCTCTCGGGACTCCTTCAAGGTGTACTGCAACTTCACAGCAGGAGGGGAAAGCTGCATATTCCCAGATAAAAAATCTGAAGGGGTGAGTTAAGAAGCAGACACAACACACCATGAAAATCTTGAATTGGCTGAAGAGTAAAAACATTGCAATTACAGCAGAGTGGATATTTGTTTTTGAATAAAATTACATAAAAAGTCTTAATATACTTAAAGTATGTTTTAAGTGACTTTGCAACATTTTGGTCAATATTGGGCTATTAGGCCTGAATATGTAAGGAAAGGAGAGTGCCAGAACACAATCTGTGACAAGTCAGGAGTTGTGTAATAGCACAGTATTACAGCCACTTTAATGATCCCACTCACCAAGTCTCAGTGGAGCTGGGTTTGCTTAAACTTGGAATAATGAAGCAGACTTTTTATAGCTCACTGGTGATGGTGGAAGAGAAAAAAGACTTGTGGTGTCAGTCGAGGGATTTAAAACCCCACATATGTGTGGACTGACCCTCTTACTTTACTGACACAATGTGTGCTGTTCATGTAGGGCTAGTGTGCAGGAACATGGATAAGAAGCACTGCAGTAGTCAGGCAGTGGCACTTCTCATGAATACAGTAAGTGAAGGTCACCTTTGAGCACCATGAGCTTAATGTATATGTCATCTCACAGCAATAGGCCATCTCTTGGCCATCATTCATTAGACTGTCTTAATGACCACCTCATATAGACTGCTGTCACCTAATTACACAGAAATTCATCATTGTCATTGCTAAAACTATTAGGTCCTTGTCGCAATGCTCAAATCACAATTTTTACAAAAGTACTGGTGAGTTTTCTGATCAACGGGAAGAGAAGCAGTGATTGCTGAGCTCCTTGCAGGTAATAATTTCATTATTAAACAGTTTGTTCTCATGCATTTTTCAGCAGCAATTACCAAGCTGTTACAGTTTGGCCAGAACAAAATGGAGAGTAATTCTATCACACCTTGTTGGTCCATTTGGTCGGGGCGATCTAACTCTGTATTGTTCCTGGTCTGAATAAATCTTTTGCTGGATAAGCAGAGGGGAAGAGTGTCAACGCCACATCGGTGTGTTTCCTAAATCCACTCCTCTTCTTTAACATTGCTTTTTTTCCCCTCCTCTTTTGCTTCTCTGTCAATCTATGCCCCCAGGCTAGGCTTACGTCCTGGGCAAAGGAGAATCCTGGTTCCTGGTTCAGTGAATACAAACGTGGTAAACTGGTAAGCCACACCTAGTTTTCCCAAGCCCCCTTTCCTGAATACTGTTCATATTTTACAGAGCAAAATGGCAAAATGGCCCAAAGACACACCGGGTACATGGTATAGTCACTACAAGAGAGGTTCCCTGGTAAGTGTCCGCGCCTCTGGGCAGGGTCCCGGCTCAGCCAGGATCCTGTTTGCCAGAGGCTCTGCATGGGACTGCTCCACACAGTATGTATGTGATGCTGCACCTGGCTGCTGTGCATAACCCCAGTCCTTCTAGATCTGGTGATGCTCTGGTGCTCTGGAAAGGTTAGCAGAGGAGTTCCTTCTGCCATATCTTTGCCATAAGAAAGCATCACAAATTATGACTTTGTGCCTTAGATCTGCTGTGACTTCTCAAATACAGTATGTAAAAATGAGAAAGGTCTTAAAATTGAACTTTCCTCCAAATCCAATTGACTCACCAGTCAAGTCACACAGAGTAGGTGCTCAGTCAAGGCCCAGAGGTCCCTGGGGTCTCAGTCACTCTTGACTTGCGGCTATAATGATGAAGAGGTAATGTTTCTTTGAGAATGGTGCTGAAAGACACTGCAGTACAGTATATGGCATGCACAAGTCCAGTTGCATTATTGAACTGAAGTTTGCATCCTAATGGTTGTGGAATGCCAGTGGGAAATGCATGTTTGTGCATGTGGGAGGTTTGGTGCTTTGGCTGCATGGCATGGATGCTGCATGAGCTGTAATTTTGAGGAGGTCTTAATGTTTCAAAGACGAAGAGACCTGGTGGATCTAATGGAATCTTGATGGTTGGTATGGAAATAGCCACATTTGTGAAAAATGTGCAAATCTCAGGCCCAACTGTTTTATCTTTGAATTTCAAACATTTTAGATGTTGTTAGTTTGAGTGGCTCAAATACTCTAGTACTGTAATTGATAACATGAAAATAAAAAGGAATTGTACATTTTGATTTCAATTTCATTTCATAAGTACAACTGATCTTTTCTCCCAAATACAATGTTTAAATAAAGCAAATGGAGTAATGCTAATTTATTCATAGACAATAAAAAACAATGAACATGATGCCAATATGGTGTATGTTAGAACTTTGTATTTAAGATAAAAAAAAACTTTATTAGTCTCACAATGGATAAATTCCAGTGCTGCAACGCAATTTAGGAAAAGCAGGGAAAATAGAAACATGCAATCAAACAAGTTATAATGGTAATACTACTATTTTAATTATTAATTATTGTTTGTTTTAATTATTTGTTTATTTATATTGAATTTTATATAGAGAGAATAACCAACATAAAACAATAAATTGCATAAAGGCAATAATAAATTGTTCAAACAAAGTAGTTTTTTGTTCTCTTTTTCTTGTGGAAAGAGAGACCAGTGAGATTAAAGCTTTTCAACACTGAAATGAATGAAAATAGTAATTTCTATGAGAATTAAGTAACAGACTAATCTTACAGTCATCTGTTTTTGTTGCAGCTCTCTTATGTGGATGCAGAAGGAAACCCCATCGGAGTGGTCCAGATGACCTTCTTGCGGTTACTAAGCGCAGCAGCAAGACAAAACATGACATACAACTGCTACCAGTCAGTGGCCTGGCATGACCAGGAGCAGGACAATTATGACAAGGCCATCCGCTTTCTGGGATCCAATGATGAGGAAATGTCATATGATAACAACCCATACATGCAAGCTCTAGTCGACGGATGTGCGGTGAGTCTGTACTGTCTTTTATGATTTCAAAGCACATTCACATCAGTGTTTGCATTGTTTGTGGTGATATTTAAGATGTTTTTTGCTAATGCAGTGACTCTCTGCTTCTTTGTCTCTTCCACAGTTGAAAAAGGGCTATGAAAAGACAGTACTTGAGATCAACACACCAAAGGTGGAACAAGTGCCTTTTGTGGACATCATGTTTAATGACTTTGGGGGCCCCACGCAGAAGTTTGGATTTGAAGTGGGCCCTGCCTGTTTCATCGGCTAAAACTGTTTACTGAGTGAATGGAGAAAAAAGGCATATTTGTTTTCTCAGAAAAACAATTCAGAACTAGGACGTTTCTATTTGTAAAAAGTACCTTCTCCTTAAAACAAGTATGAGTACAATGAAATCAATGAGACAAAGGTGATATTTTAAAAGAATAGAGGAAAGTGAAAAAGAGCAACCTTGAAACCTCAGTGTGCCTTCTCCATCACATGCAAGTTTTGAAACTGGATGTCAGGTCATGCCCCTCTCATTTCGACTCTGTCCTGGAAGGCAGCGCTGTGAGCTGCTGCTGTCTAATGGCCGCACTGTCACTGTGGACTTGACATCACCGATATTTCATCTGATATCACTCTTTACATCAGACCTGCGTATCTACATGGCTTCTACACGTCTTGGTGTTGGCTCACTCTCTACGGGAGCTTTGTTTGTGCATAATGATCTTCCAATTATCTTGAAATGGACCTTATATATAAATATATATAAATAATTTTATGTTTGTAAGTAGATTCTGTATATTTTTCCTGGTTAAGTTTGTTGTTTCTGGCTTCAAAACATGCATGTGACTTTATCTTTGGAAGGTAAGAAATCAACTGGGAAAATAGCAATCAATTTTTAAACATGGAATACTTCAATTGTGAATTTGGGGTTCAACTAAAGTTAGAAAGTCCTCTCTTGTTGCAGGTGCGGAGAACGACTTGTTGTAATTTAAAAACAGATTACAAATAAAACACATTCAAGTGCTGTGATAGTATGTGACAATTGATTTCCAAAAGCAAAAAAAAAAACCAAAACATTCCTTTATTTTTTGTCCCTGATCCAATGGGAGTTTAACTTAATAAATGTCGGACTATGCAATGGCAGATGGGGTCACAGTTCACTAAAACACAGACCACATAGGTGCTATTTTCTCTCTTCTGTGGTGCTATGTAATATTTTCTAATTTGTATTGTGTGAATGAAATTGTAGATGAGTGCCCTTTCACTATGTTGAACTGCATTGCTGTGGTGTTTGCATGACACTTGCATATAAACATTTTGGCTAGTGCTACTTGTCCAGAGGCTATCCCGTTTCAGTGGCCCATATATGGGATGGCAAATGATGATGTTGGCTTTGCAAATGGCTTTTTCAAGATGCTGCATTCTGGGCTTGTCGCAGGCTGGTATGTGCCCATCATCTGTGCCACAACAAACCTCAGAGAGTGGACGTGCCAATTTGTCTGAAAGGGAGCAGGTGATCTCCTCAATCCCTACCAACCAAAGCATTTCTTTTATATATTTTAAAATCTATTTTTGTACTTGGGGAAAAAATAATACATTTCTACTTATTAATGAATCAATAAATGTCACCAAATTATCAAGACAATTACTCATGCAACGCCAAATCCTGCTTGTTGTGCTACTTTTTGCCCTTTTTGTTCTGATGCTCAATTTAAGCTATGCACTCTCTTTGCTTATGACCACTAGTATTGACCACAGAGTTGCCCCCCCTGCCTCGGAGTGCTTTTTCAACACTAAATGAGAGACTTGAACATTGTCTGTTAAGTGCTCCATGCTTGTAGATTCCTGGTTTTCATTGTCATGCAGTATGCTCTAAATCAAACAGATGTTTCCTTTTGTAAATTTCTCAAACCGGCTAAGGCTGCCATTGTGTCTTGTGTTTGTAGATTTCTATGTGGTTGTTTGTTTGTTCTCACAATCTTGTCAAACCTGTGTAAGGATAGGAGAGTAAAAGATATTTTGGTTTTATGTCAATAAATTCAAGTTTACTGTGGCCATCCACTCTTGTATGTCTTTTGAAGCATTAAAACCTATCTGTATGCATGAAACTGTAAAGTTTTTTTCTCTTGTTATATTGTGTCATGACATGATCTCATGTTCATGTTTCTAACCAGGATACAGCAGCTTTTCTATTGCTACAGATAAACCAAAAGATCATGTCCAAAATTGTGAAGTGCAGAGAAAATGATGAACTTGTAACTCAACCAAAGGCAATGTTTTGTAGTATATTTATTGTACTATTTAAATCAATAAATGTAAAATGAGACCATAGTTAAAGTGTATAAGGCCCACTCTTTATATTTCCAGACAAAGCTGTGCTTTATACAACAGACC
This sequence comes from Mugilogobius chulae, assembly GCA_038363315.1. Classification (NCBI taxonomy): domain Eukaryota; kingdom Metazoa; phylum Chordata; class Actinopteri; order Gobiiformes; family Gobiidae; genus Mugilogobius; species Mugilogobius chulae. The sequence continues at coordinate 22,437,636 of CM076409.1, forward strand.
ACCACCACTACAGTCTTTGTCTGGCTTTGTCTGTGTGACATTTCCTTTGTAAGAAGCATTACTTCTTGCCTTTTTCTGCTCTTCAGGAGCCTCACAATGCAGCCTCACTCCAGGTTTGGAATCAGCACCAAATGCACCGACACCTTTTGTGGCAAGTATAGAAATGTTAACGCTATTTTGTTTTGACTCTTTTCTTCTGAGAATTTTACAGGTGCAGGGCTGGTGTCCAGACATGAAGTCACTTGTTTCTTCACACCTGTTCTGAAAGCACCAACACAACTCAATTACCAAATGCACATAGACAGAAAAGTCGTGATTGTCCATAAGATCCAGAATGATGACAATTTGGAACACTTTCTATAGCAAGTAGCAATTGGTGCTTTATTACAACTCAGATTTTTACAGCATAAGCTTACTTAGTTTTTTGTTTTTTTTCCCCCCCGAAAGGATTTATAACTATAAAACAGAGCATGCACCATTTCTGTGTTTTTATAATGCTTCTGCCATATTTTTGATGTTTACTGGTCACAACAAACTCATGAGGGGAAAATCACTCTTAACCCTGCTGGATTCATCTCCTGTAACAAGGTCATTTTTATACATGTTTATGGGAGCTGTGCTTTGATCAGCTGGAAGCCCCAATGAGGAGCAACACTTCCCATGTCTCATTAGAGAGTGGAATTCTCACTGTGTGCATTAGCTGAGTGCAGCAGAAGTGATCATCATAAAGCAAAACATTTGTGCAAGTTCTTCAATCAATGTTTAATGTGGTGTTTGCAGAGAGGATTCGAGCGGTTGGAAGTACTGGGCAGAAGAAGAGCTATGTGAGAAATAATAGCAACAGTGACAGCAGTGAAAAAGTGGGGCACAAAATGGGCTGAAAAGAAAGAGAAAAATTGCAGATGTGGGACTCAGTGTTCGTGCAACAGGTAATGATTCAAAGTATGCTACATCTCCCTAGGTGAGTTAATCATGAGAAGCATTTTTGGACATCAGATGATTAATGAACAGGTCATAGCACGACTTGCAGATCTTAAGTTTCTCAGCCTAAACTAGAACTGTGGCAGATTATTAAAGGCCAACAATTTAAAACACAATATTTTGAGACACTGTTTTAATAAAACTTTGAATTAGATTGTTTGGCTTGCATCAGTCTGTGTGACTAAAAGATTAGCTTTTTAACCTATAAAACATGTTAGTCATACCTCAATAAAATTATGCATTCCAGAAACTAATTTCACTCTCAAATGGAGTTCAGTTTTAAAGGTGAACTGTGCAACTTTTTGACAAAAAATGAACTTGAACAAAAGCATGTTTCTTTGTCATTTTTGGTGTACTACACAAATAACAAAAACTCTGTCTTTACATTGAGTGAAGTGAACAGAACTATTCACCTGGAGAAGGACCTCCTCTTGTTTGTCCTCATAGAAAAGCAGTTCCTTTAGCTATATTTTGTTCACATAATGGCATAACACAAAGTTAGCACTATTAACAATGTTCTGCAGTATGGTTTTAACTTTCTATTCCTATGATTTTTCACTTTCAAAAAGTTACACAGTGCACCTTTAGGGTGAGACAAAATATGTTTTTAAAGCAAATTTTCAGTCAAATCAATTGAACTTAAAAACTAAATAAAGTATACCAAATCCCATTTGTGGAAACCGAAGTATTGGAAGTGTCAACTAAATAAATCAGTAAGTTTACTCTTGGTTTTGCTGAGCTCATTTATGAAAATATGTCACAATGAAAAACTTCAAATTCTTTTTTTCTTTACAAAAACAGCAGAAGATTTAGTTGATAATAATCTGCATATACTGTATGTATATGTGTGTGTGTGTATATATATATATATATATATATATATATATATATATATATATATAATATATATATATTGTCAGATCTCAGTAGATTATCTCTTATATTACACTTAGATGTAAAATCTTTGTTGTTGTTGCGCTAAACTATAATTTGGTTCTAAGGGTCTTGTTTCTCAGGTACTTAGGTTGGAAGTGAAAACACACAACTCAATCTCATGCAACACTAAAAATGCTAAATTTGAGTCAAAATGGTTGCGGGTAAGGTTTTACATGTGCATCCTCTTTAATAGTAAATCAAGTGCTCAAAGAACATGTTTTTGTGTGTGTGTGTGTGTGGTTTTTTTTTTTAAAGTTTATACTTGCAATTTAGTACCTAGATTTATATGCGAGGTCCTACTTATTGTGATAGCGGTAGGTAAAAGTTTGAATGGATGGCATACTGCAGGAAGTTTTAGCACAGAGCTGCTGTTCAAGTCTAATTGCTCGGGGCCAATGCTCATCCACAGTGAACAGCCCCATTCATAGACCACTGACCTACTTCCATATGAATCAGATAGGACAGACAAAGATACTATTACAACACATACATGCCCTTTTTGGAGTTTTAATTCCAGGCCCTTCAGCACCAAACAGACTGGCAGTAATAGTTTTTTAATCCCATCAGGGAAAGCCACTAAATCTGTAATGTGGGGAGAAGACAGACCATAAAAAATGTTGCCTTGTAATTGAAATGTTGTCCACGTAGCACTTGTGAGACTTTGTAAATTAAAAAAGTTCAAATTAAATTGCTCCCTCTAGCTGAACAGGTGTTTCCCCTTTAATGGCATCTCTTTAGGCTTTCCTAGGCAAGCTTTGTGTTGCTAAGAATCCAAACAAAAACTTTTGATCTCAAAGGTGCAAACTGATCTTCCTGAAGGACTACGAACTGTCAGTCCAATGATCTCCTGCCCACGCACAGCTGGAAGCACCAAATTGTGTTAACCTGTCAGTGGGATTATGTGGGCTCATCCTGCAATCATGCCTTTTCCCACAACATGTTTTAAGGGGCTTGCAAAAAACATATAAAAACAAATACTTTTTTAGGGTAATAAAGTGAGTGAATGAATGACAGCTATTTGTATGAAGCAAAATTGGAAGCAAACGCCACGGCAGAAATGTCTGGTGCACTGGGGAAAAGGTGGGAAACGTTTGAAGTGTAAATACAGCACACCAGCAGAGTTTTCCCCTGATAAAATCCAGGTAAATAACATTTGAGCATACTTCCTCTTAAGAGTGAGATTCCACTGGAGCAGATGTGATTTGCATAGATGAAATCATGGCATCTGAATACTTTTGTTCATCTCATGCTGTTGTCACAAACATCTGGGGCGTCATTAAATCCACTTTCTCAGAAGAGGGCTGATTCCCGAGAGATCTCCTCACTCAATATGTCATGAGAATCATACTTAGCCCGTTGTTGAAATTAAATGAGACTAAACATTAGAAAAGCTGTCAGTTTATTAGAATATCCAAGTGCAAAAACCTGAAGTTTGCAGAGAAATGTGTGTGGATTGTCTGTGTTGTGTCATACATTGAAACAATGAACCACAAGAGGTCAGTAAACATAGGACAAGTTCAAGTATTTGCCATTATGTTAGTTAGCATATACACCGTTAAAGATGTGGTTAAAGTCAGGCCTTTAACAAATACAACATAATCTTATTATACATCTTTAAATACATGCAAAATGCAAGCTTTGCACTTTCATATTAGAACAGTAATAAAACATTTGAAAAGAAATGTAACTATAGATAAATGATCACAAAAGATATATATTTAATGCCATTGAATAATTACATTTTAAAGTATTTTTACTTCTCTCTTTTTTTTTTTTTTTTTTTTTTATTTAAGATGGTTCTGCATTGAGAAAGCAACACAAAATACTCAAGCTGTGAGAAAATTAAGTTAGGACCAAAGCTGCAGTAAAGTTAATCACTGACACTGATGACGTTATAATAAGCCATAAAAGCTGCTCAGAAAAGGCCTTGTGCTGTTAACTAACTGTGAAACTTTGCACAGAGCCTCGCTGGGGGATGCTTTGTCCCACTCATGTACAACTCACGACTTGATTTAATTAGATCATCTTATTTCCCGGGCCAGAAGGAAGAGCATATGGCGGCGCACTGTTTTGCCTTCACATGCAGCGGTGTGCTATTTCAGGACATCGGTGTTTGAAGTGTGCTGGGACTGTCCTCCTCTGCTAAAGGCTCCCCTGCAGAGACATGAGGGTCACAAGCACCTGTGTGGGACGGGACCCCAAAAGCAGCCAAGGACAGGCTCGTATTAGCACTTCTAATTACCGCTCTATTAAACAGCATGAGCACCCCCTCTGTAGCACCACGTTGTCATTCAGCTTCGACAAACAAGGACAGGGCATATTATTCAGCCAAAGGACAAAGCTGTCGCTCCTCTAATTGGTTTATATATCAATATTATAGTGGCCTTGTGGCCTGCTGTATGAATAAGCAACTCATGTGTGAAATGCTGCTATGTTTTGTGCGAACTTGCAAGAATTTGAAAGTGAGCAAAGACATGCTAAAAAGGTAAAGCTTTTTTATCAGGTGTGTACTTTCTATCTTAGTATACTCAATTTAAAAGAAAGTATATTGTATTTTTCTCTGTATTTTGTAATAAACAAACAGTAATTTATATTTTGTTTGTTTTTTAACACAACATTGATCTAAAATGGCTTAAAGGAGACGTCATTTTTCCTTATATTTAAGAAGAAAATATAGCATAAGTACATCAATGATTCATAATTTGTTCTTTGCAAAACACACAAATTAGTTAAAATGGCATAGAAACATTAACAGGTTCATTGACTTCCTGTTCGAAACTGCCGAACTGGTAAGCCCCGCCCGCCTCTTCATTGTAAAACATAACTTTGATAAGCCAAGATGTAACAAAAAAAAATAAAAACAAAAAAACAAAGAAAAAATCATAATTTTTTGTTGTTATAAAGTGTCTACATGACATTTTTTAACCTTACATGTTTTACTCCTAATCCTAATTTTTTGAATAAACGCAAGTAAATACAGACAAGTGGGTGGGGATAGGTGGTAGGTGAAGACAAGGATTTCCAGACCACTATAGTATCAGCTGCAAATACAACTATGGGTAAACTAATGGTGAGAGAACACTGCTGTAACATGATTAAAAACTCAGAAAAGTAGATTTTACATAATAGGTCCCCTTTAAATATAAAAGCAAGACTATCAAGTTCCTCTTCAGAAATGGAAAACTGCCAAATCTAGTCTCTAAAAGTCATTTCAGAACAATATTTCATCATAAGAAGCAGCAGTAGATTTTTTAGATTTAAAGATACATAGTGTTCAGAACTTGTTTCTGAACATTTGAACAGTAAATAGCAATTTTTAGGGTTCATATTTAGAGGACCACCTATTAGTTACACAACATAGTAATGCACATTCAGTCAGGTCTTGCACAAGTTCACGTTTTGTCTCTTCATACTACTATTATTGTATTATTGTGTGTATAATGTGTAGGTCAGTGGCTGCATGAGCAAAACTGATCAATTCTGGTCTTTCTATTCGATCGCTGCATACTTCAAATGATTTTCAAAGTTTTCAAACTCTTTTCCATCTTAGGTAGGGAGATAGGTAGGTAGATAGACAGACAGACAGACAGACAGACAGATAGAGAGACTTAGACACTAATACAATACTTCATAGACTTGATTAAAGTTTTTATAATGTACTAAACTTCTCTGAGCAGACATGAGCTTGCATCTGTCAATTTACATAACCCGGAGAAAAAATACTGAAGCCAGTTTTATTCAAACATTTAGATTTTTCTGGAAGGCGCAGGCACATATCTCAGCTGTACATCCGCATATGTCTAACACATTCAAATGAATCAGGTTATAAAATCATTTCAATGTCTGTGCACTCAGCTGAATATTTCATGAAGCCGGTAAAAGCCATTGGCGCTCCTCTGCCGCACTTTTATTTCCTATTAAATCATTTGTGGAGCAACAAAATAGAACCCAGCCGCAGTCATTTCCTCATGCAAATATGAAACCTTGAAAGCATTAGCATATCCATATTGTTCTGCTTGTGTACAACAATGCAGCAAATATTGATTTATGCCCTGGACAAATCTTCAGGCCCACTGCACAGCTCCACCAGCACTCCGACCTTAAAGCCATTACGCTCTGCCCAGTTTATTGAATCCGTTTCAAACTGCACTTATCCGACGGCCTCTGGCTTTGTTTAAGTGCTGTACTTTGAGTGAGGGAGTTATTTTTGCTTGAAGATTTGGCCATCTACTCAGGTATCCCTTCCATTTTCTTGTGTTAAATCTCTACTTAAGACAGAAAAGCACACTGATTCAAAACTTAATTTGCTATTGATTAGAGTCAGCCAGAATCAGTGGCTTCCACAGCATCCTGCCAAAAACGATGTTCTTAAAAAGTGAGATTAAATTATGGAAAAGCCCGGAGGTCAGAGCAGGGGAGGTAATTCATCACTGTCATTTCCACATCACACCTGAGCAGCGGGTCAAAGAGCTCTGTGATTAAAGGAGGCTCACACACGCACTCTGCACTGATGCGCCGACAGGAGGAGCATCAAAGCACCTCCGATTGTTCTCTTAGTCCACTAAGCACATCCATCTTTTCTAATCTGACAAACTGCATTTAATTACACACAGCCTGCTACAGCACTTTGGGGTTTGCTTCCAAAATCTATGCAAGATATTTTCATCAATTATAGTAAACTATTTATTTAGCGGACAAACTTTCTTTGACAAGACAGTGTGGTGTATAAGGGTAGGGCTGGGCAATGTTGTGATGAAATAGTGAGCTCATGTCTGCGACAACCTGCATTTTTAATGAAATTGTCCTATGGTGATTTACATTTCTCATTTTAATGTCATTGTTAGTTCAAATACAGATTTTTTTTCCATCTGTTTCTCTGATTGGTCAGTTTTTGTAATGCGTTTGAGTTGGATTTAATCAGTCACAGTGATGTAAGATTTTTTTTCTGTAATTAATCTCACAGACAACAAGAAAGTATACAGTCCACTCTACATGAATCATGATAAATTAAAAATAAAAAAACGTAATCTGGCTCCCAGAAGAGAGATTTTTTTTTTCCCCTCTCGCCCAACTCTAATTACCCTAGAAAGGTCATGTTTTTCCAAGGTATTTTTGAGAAATAAAAACAGCCATTCAATTTCAGATGTTTAATGCCGTTTTAGACATTTTTAATGCCTAAAACGGCATTAAATGAATAATATCAGCACTACAAATACAAATGTGAAGCAAATAGGACAAGACAAAATGTTATATCTTCCCATTGCAAAGCAGTCAACAAGTTGTTGCTTATGAATGCAAATCCTTTTCCTGCCAAATACGTATATTTACTATGTAGCTCTTGTTTAGAGAATTTCTTGAAAATATGTCTGCCAGAGTAGTCACAAAAGCACTGTATTTGAAACATTAAGAAGGTCGACTGTGTTTTAAGGCAAAAAGCGAAAAAGCATCCTAAATGATTGAAGACAATGGCATCTATCGAGCCCTGCTGTTGACGTCAGTGTCCACCTCTGCTCTTCCGGCTCACACGGGAGAAGTGACCAGGTAAAAATCTGCCCTCAGAGCCAGACTGAATGATGGGCAGAATAATTCATCTGTTGGTATTAAGCTGACATGGCTCACTTCTGTCATCACCTGCCACAGCTCATGCACACTATCCATTCTCAGCCAATTCTGTCTCATGAGAAGAAGATACGTCAACTCTCTCACCGGGCTGTCTCACTTTAGCCTGATTTCACCTCATTGTGTCTGCACTTCCTATTTCTTATACAAAGACAAATGATATACAGGTTTTATGAGGCTAAAACATCAGCATCATAACGGTTATGTGGGAGATAACTCGACGACAGGTTTATGAATCTTATTCTAGCATTTAGGTTTTATGTTTGGAGACTTATACTTGCAGATGATTTATTATTTTAATTTAAAACAGAACTAACTTTAGCAATAAAACTCTGAAACGAGCTTGTGAAAATGCATTGTCAGAGAACACAGCCTAAAAGCCCCATTTCTAACGTTTACTGAAATAAGGTTGTATAACCATGACAGGTCCTGATCCAGAACTCAAACTTCTTCATAGTTTTTGAAAAATGGTTCTGATCTTCATTTCTCCAGCATCTCGAATCAAACTCACATTATATCATGTCTCCAAAACGTGGTTACAATTAAAAGATGTGATGTGGGTTACAATGCCGTGAGGTCTGTCATTGATGGGTCAGTTGTACGTAACTATATTTAATTTCATTTCATTAACTTTTTTTTTTTTTTGAAAATGTGACGTTGTTATCTTTGGTCAATTTGTCAGACTGCTACAAAAAATCTTAGAACACACGTTGCATATATAGATATAGATCTATAAAAATGAATTGCTCTTTAAGTTTTAGAGAAATCATTTCATTAGGTTAAGACGCCCATGTTACTCCTGGTGGTATTATAAGATTAAAGGTGGGGTAGCTGCAAACATGATATAGATACAAAATAAATAAACAAACACTCACAAAGCCTTTGAAACATGGTTAATATCAACATGTATTCATTTTGGTTGCAATTATGGTCAAGAAACGTCTTTTTACAAACAAACATCTTTTCATAAAGTGAAAATGAAGAGGACCACCCAAGCACAGCCAATCAAGACACTGGATTCGACTCCTGATTCGAACTAAAATTCTTAAGTATTCAGCTTAGACACTATTCAGTTGTCTCATTTTTTCACAAAGAGCTGCATTTATCATATACTTTTTAGTGAAAAACTAATTTAAACTAAACTAATTTTAACTTAAAAAGTTAGTTACCTCAACTTTAAATACTCTTTTTAAGGCATCTCCGACCACAATTATTTGTGGGTTCGTAGCTTGACTGTAGGCCAAAAATGAAAAAATACAGCTTAGGTTCTTTTAAAACTGGCTTTATAATATACTGTATAATTATTGTAAAAAATCCAGGGTTTCCTAGTGCAGCAGTTGTAGGCTACCCATGTTACCAGGCCGATTTCATAAGGAGGAGACGACTGTTGCTTAAAACAAAACAAATAAACAACAAAAACATTTATTTATCACAGGATTGAATCAAAATGCTTAACAAGGTTTTAAAGAAGTTACAAATAACCCAACTATAATCATAGCAATGTTTCATTTTAAGTTATGCAAAAATATACAAACTTTAAATCAGGCAGTAAAAGGTGGAATGATCTTTTGCTCCACTTACTCCTGAAAAGGCAACAACCCAACATTGGGCTGTGGACTGACAACAAAACAAAAACACAACCAACTTAATCTAAAATCTAAGGTTTTGTTTGTTTAAGATGCCAGATCAATGCACCGCAAATAGACAATTATACAATTTATATTTTTGTAAACAAATGAACATGAGGTTGTTGTGGTGGATCTGTTTTATCTGCAGCACAAACCAGACTGTGTGAAGTGTCATCACTGCCCTCGGTTAGCTGACATTTCCTACATCCTGTTTGTGTTGTGATGCAGATTGAACGGAAATCCAGAGCTGATCTGGCATTAGAAATACTCATTCAATGTCAGAGGCAGAAAATGTGAGTACAGTGCAGGGGCTGTGGAGGTCAGAGAAAGAGCTTTGCACTTAGACATGTACACAAGGACAAAAGAGCAGGTGACCTTGGTATGTAAAGGGAACATCCAGGTCTCTGTTTGTTGTTCTAAATGGGGTGAAAATTTTGGGAAGGGGGAATTTGAATGTTTCTCTTGAGTTTTCAAGCTGTGGTCACACATGGTAAGTGAAAACGAAGAAAAAATCTGTTCAAAAATGTTCTGGTAAATAATGAACAGATGGTGTGTGATTGTCAACAAACCTTCAGGTTGTTTGCATTTTCAAATTTACAGTGTACATTGTGAGAAAACGTAAAGACTGAGAAGAATGTCAAGTAACAGACAACAAAGCTCAGCGCGTACTCTCGAACATGTAGAATATTTCAAAATTCACTCAAACAAAAAGGTTAACCGAGCTAGCACCAGCACTGTCAGGTAAAAGCACAATATGATCAGCAGAAAAAAAGATGCAGGGGTCAGAAATGTTTTATTTTTTTATTTCTAAAGTGAAACCTTGCTATGTTTCTAGCTGGAGTATTTGTTATTTAAAACTTGCTAAGCGTCCTTATTCAACCATGTGATAGTTAAATATGTTTGTTTTTTCTTCTTCTTTTTTTTTTTTCCAGGGGGTTTGAAGCATGCCGTCTCCTCCTGATGTCTGGGAAATCAGTCTGGTAACATGATTGGCCTTTAACTTCATACTCTTTCTCATGATCAATTGTAAAAAAAAAATGCAGAAACTGACAAGGACTGGTACGACCCCTAGAAAACAAAGTCTAATCATTCTAGATACTTTATGAAAATAAATGAGAATGGAAACAACTGATAAAATCTACTGAAAGTCTCCCAAGAATGTTCATCTCACTCTCTTCGTCCACCTTTTGGATTGACACTAAACTGCTGTCCTTTACATTGGTAAATCAGCTCAATCTTTATGGCATTTTCCAACTTTAAAAACCTCCATAATCAACAGTCCACTCACCCAGTGTACACAGACAACAGCCCAAGAACACAATGACAATCCATTCTTGTCGCCCCACTGTGCCACCTGCTGTTTCAGTCGCCCATCCAAGTATTAACCAGGCACTGACTTCCTTAGCTTCTGAGATCTGACTGAATCAGGCTTTGATAAGCAGGTGCCAATACATTACAATGAACGACATTGAAGAAAAAACTATCTTGTTCGTGTGTAGTGCAGAATTTCTCCTCATATGTAGCACATTGTTGCGTTTCTCTTCTGAATCATGTGAGTGTAGTGCACCTGTTACAGCAGCAGAAGCAGCTCAGCCCCATGTGGTTCATTTGAAGTGCTGACTTGACATTATCGTCTCCAGTGCGAGCTGTCATTAGGTGTTAGTGAAAATGACGGCTGCATTAGGAAGACACTGTATGAGATGAGCAACAAAGACATTTCATCTTCAAATATAGGCACATCAAGAAGCATGGTGCGGCGGCGCTATCTATAAAGACTCTCCAGCAGGCTTCAACAAGTATTATGTCTATAAATCACAGCCCACTCCAGGCATCGCACAATGGAAATTAGCTTCAGTGTGTGAGGCACTTGTCACGAAGGAACACCAATTATTTTGCAAATATTGCCATATTCTTGGACAGAAACCTCCAGAACCTTGGATCACATACTGTACAGTATCAAAATTTAAAAGCCCCTGAGCCATTTTTTGAATAAAATAATTCCAAATCAGTTTCACACAGACACAGATATGTTGTCCTATAGGCTATTCAGTATAGTATTTGGGTGACAATTAGTTTGAAATAACAAATTTAGATCTAATAATACGTCACTTTGTTCCCAAAACCCAACAAGTGTGTGGTATTGTAGCTTCCATTAGCATGAAAGTTGGCTCTGAAAGTTGTGAAAAGCACTCAAAACTCATTGTGATAAAGAAATACAACAATGTTCGCACTACTGAGCACACTTGAGTATAAGCAGCACCAACTAGATTATTAAAAATAAAGAAAAAAGTTGCATAATCTTTTATAAGTGAGCAAAACATGTGAATGGAAAGTGAATTAAATTATAGAATTAAACAAACATGCTTGTTTACATTTTTACAGAGATCATTACAAATTGGATACAGCATCTTTAATGTAGAAAAGTCATATAACATTTTTGTACCTATACTTTATAAAAGATTCCTATACAAGGTGAATGAATCTTTTCAGTTCTGAGCTCAACAGTTAGTGCTTTCAGATAGACACATCTTTACTGTACAGTGGAAAGACATTTTTCATTAAGCAGAGTTTGTAGAAAAATGGACTTTTTTCTTTTTTTAGTGAAGGACAACATCGTGGCACAAGATGTGCAGCCAACATTCAACATGCTGCCACAGAGGATGTACAGTACATGCGATGCCCAAACAGACACTGCAGGTGCCCAGCAGTCAACAGTAAGTCCTAGTTCATAACAACATAGGTATAGCCTAAAAGTTTATTAGTATTGATCTAACCTCCATCTAGTACTAGGCAGATCCATCAGCAATGTGAGTGATATGTCTTGTAGACACTCATATTTGTCTCACTGTGGCACCTAGAATTCCAGCAGTCTCCCATCCAAGTATTGCTCAGGCACAACCTGCTTAGCTTCTGAGATCTGACAGGATGCAGCTCTGACAAACTGGTATGGCCACTTTACACAAGTAAATGCAATAAAATAATCTTGAGTTTTTGCTTTTGCAATAAATAAATAAAAATAAAAATATTATTTTTTGCCTGCATGTCGCCTCTTCAAACCATTTGTTTTTTGCCAAATCTCTTAAGCTACAAAGTGGTGGTTTCCACAGTCAAAAACATCCATCCACAAACTGTGTGGCTAAATGCAGCATATCCCATAAGTAATAAATCAATAAGACTTGTTTTGTTGCAAATCTGTACTTCAATAAATTTGGATTTCTCAACTGTGGAACGTTGTGCTAACATTAAAAACTAAAACATATGCTCTTCTTTCTGTAATTAAAATGATGGACATAAAATAAACAACTTGTTTGACTGAGCAGTTCTTTGCTCTCTTTGTGCCATGTGCTGTTGTGTGGAGTTGAGGTCTGTTTTAGATGAAAAGGGGTGCAGTGGTGCCTGTCGGACATGATGATGGGAGCAGGCAGGAGCACAGGTGTGGAGCTGGCAGCAAAGTTAGAGAGAAAAAACAGCCCTGACAGCCTCAACTAGTGTTACATCTCAGTAAATGTCACCACAAAAATGATGCAGGGCTTTTTAATCATCACAAACAGGTAATAAGTGAAGACAACTTAAAATGAGGTGTAAAGGTTAAAAGAATGAGCACAAAATGATGCATGGTCTTCAGGGACAAAGTGGAAAACTAAGCAGATTGTCCTCAGCGAATACTAATTACATTCTGTCCCAATTTAGCCACAGAAGTCGGGAATGACCTACCTAAGGCAAAATGACAAAAATGCTTTAATAATTCAACCACTTTCAAAATGTGTGTTATGTCGTCCTTGTTTGTGCCTATTATTTTTAACTTTTACATTTTGTGGCCTAACAATTGTGCTAAGAGTGCATACTTCACATATAAGAGGTCATGACATAATTTGTAATGTTTAATGTTTACCACAGAGTTATTAGAATCTGTCTCTCTTTCTCTTCATATTGTTTCATTCACTTGTACTCTTATTTAGAAATCATCGCTTGGCCTTCTCTCAATCTTAAAGTCACACATTATTTCTAAACGGAGTTCCAGTCACTATCACTTATAGTCAGTCCCCAGAGACCAGACTGAAATGAAGGAAAGCTTTTCAGTTCAGCTCCCAAAACTACTTGAATCAGCTGCAAAATCAGCTGTGCGGTGAGAGCTGGTTGAAAGTATATTGGTAGACTTGGAGAATATAATCAGTTGTGAATGACAATGTTTTTGATTATAAGTTTGATCTCTGTGCTGCTGCCTTTCACTTTTAATTTTGACATGTTTTAGCCTGCAATTAAAAATAATAAAAGAAAATGCTTGACAAAGCTTATAACATTCAAAAATATTCAAACTAAAAATGCATTATAACTTGAGACTTGAAGAAGCTGCTTGTTTAGCAGCAAACGTGTTGACTTCAAAACTGAGTTAGTCCAAGTCCAAGATTTTAGATGAAAATGAATGTTGTTTCTGTTTTATTACACCCTTGTCTTGTTTCCATCTGGCCATTTACCCAGTAATATTTGCAGCTAAAGCTCCACTAAGTGTCGCAAACAAGAATTCTGGCATTGTGTCAGACAAACAACTAACTTTAACCATGAGTTGTGTGTTCCAGAGGTCAAGTGGGATTACTTTTACAGTATGGAGCCAATCAGGTAATAATTAAACAAGAAATTGCTCAAATCAGCCAAAATACAGATGCCTTAATGTCAATTTATCAACTCGGACATTGTTTACATTTCCAGCTTGTAAAACATTGCAAGAGAGTGAATTTGTACTTTTGTTTACATTAGCTCTGTGTAGCCATTAGCAATAACAGCATTGCAGCAATTAAAACGTTTATAAGCACATAAGGAGAATGTTCACAGAGGCGAGTGAACTGTAGAGACAAATTAAAGAGAAAATAACACAGGTTCACTGATGAAGCTGTCGGAGGTTTATCTTTCTCAAAACGCAGGGTTAGACGTCCCGATTTACCCGGGACAGTCCCGATTTACCCGGGACAGTCCCGATTTTGAGACGTGCGTCCCGTGCCAACCCCGCAAAACCATTTTGTCCCACTTTTTGCACATGCACCATCCTGATTTTTAAAAAAGCTAAATCTAAATGTCATTTTCAGAGCGTCACTGAGAAAACAAAACAACTATTTTTCATAAGCCAAAGCTGCACAGGTCAGTGAGAACGGCGCGTGGTGCTAAACGTGACCTCTTTGGGCAATGTGCATGTCAATCATAACAGTTACCATAGCAGCGATGGCAGTATAGACCAATTAAAAAGCTGATATTTGCATGGGCGAACTTTCATGAAAGCTGCTCAGAGTTCTATGCAAGGGTTCTTGACAAACCTAATCTTCCCAAAAAGGTGCACTCCAGCTTAAAATACTGAAGTCAGAATAAGCTCATGTTAGTGTAAGTATTTCAGTGTTTGTGCACTATTATTCATTTATTTATTTCACTCCCGGTTAACAGCTTTGTTGGCCACCTTTCTAACAGTGTTATGCAATAATACATTTCATATAACAGTAATAAAAGAATCTGAACTTGTTTTGACTCAAATTAAAATTGTCTAAGCTACTTTTCTTCTGGAAATGTGTTTGATTTTCCACCTTGGGTTCTAAAATTTGGGAATTCCGTGTTGGAGGGCTGTTTCAGTGGGAATGTACCACCTGACCAAGTGACAGATTTGGAAAGGCTTGCCCACTCACTGTACACATTTGTTTTTGAGAAACTCATTTCCTCCTGACTGGAGCCTTTCCCAGTGACTTTGGGCATTTGGGGGGCATTCATTCACTAGAAGAATTAGCAATGATGACAATTAACCTACACATGCATGTTTTTGGAGAACCTGAAAAGAACAAGGAAAAAAAAAAATGCAAGTTTCATTTAGAGATATTGTGAAATGTTGATTTGGTCTGATTAGGAAGCCAGAGCTCTAAACAGTCTACTACCATGCTCCCCTTTTTGAGGAACATTTAGCATTAAAAATCTCCACAGAAACAAGTCCTCCACCAGAAAAAAGTTACATAATGAACTTTTAAATTGCGGATAAGCTTATTCTGTTGACACTTACTGCAAAGGCACAAAACACCAGCCATTATGTCCCAGAAAAGCTGCTGTGCTGTGCGCTCCTGCCAACATTACAAACTGAATAGCGCTCTAGATTCAATTAAGTCTCGAACATTGTATTATATGGTCGGTGCTAACTCATAAACATATTGCACATGCTTCTCTCCAATCTCTCCACGGCATAAAAGTGAGAGCTGCGGGTTATGAGCTTGTATAACTCATTCCCTCCTGTGTACACTGCGATAACTATCTCCAGGTACTAGATTCAAACATTAATCTGCAAAAACAAACGTTGATTTGTGTCATTGCTCTCACACCTTATCTCTCTTCCATTCAGAGCAATCTCCCACTTCTTCTCAATGATTTTCGCGCGCACCTGATGAAACGCTCTGGCATCCGCACATTAATGCCAAAGTCAATGCGGAGAGAGACGGGGCGAAATGATTTGCGCAGGACTGTGGGAATTAGTTGTTGGGGCTGTCAGGTGCCCCCAGGGTTGCATGCAGAGGAAATTGGATCTGGAGGGAATTAGAACGGGCCATGTGATGTCATTTATTACGATGGGCAGGGTGCGAATGGGGTTGCGGTATTACTCATTACAGGCATGGGCAAACACAGCTGCACCTACAGGAAACGCAGCTCTCGTATGTAGGAGGCGATCGGATAAGTGAGCAGTGATGAGTAGGTGTGATTCAGTGACAGAGCTATGATTTTGCACCTTGTAGAGAATCAACAGCTCATACTTTACGGTTTGTGCTGGAGATGCATCGTTTTGGGGCTTTCTCAAGAGAGGAGAGAGCAACAATGGGGTGATGCAGAGTTTGTGGCCTTTTAACAGCGAGTGGAAGCTACAACAGTGTTTGTCCCTGTACAGAAATAGCTGGTCTCATTGCAGGCCATCAGTTCTCCACGCTGATGCATAATTAATAATGTTTTGCAGTGATAACACTCAGCACCAACTGGGCAGCTTGCGCACACACATGCCGCCTTTCCCACACAAACATTGGTTATTGACTTGTTTCATTCCGTTAGATTTGCAGCAAATTATTGCAAATCAGGCAAAATATTGAGGGCAGCAACAAGCAGTTATTTTAGTCAGCTTTTTTTTTTTTTCATTGCAGTCAAACAAGTTGATTTGTTTGTTTATTTTTTAACCAAAAAAGAAGAAATGTCATGAGTAGATTAGATTAAATTAATTCAAGTCTACCTTTGATAAATAGTTCTTGTTTTACTTGTTCATTTAATTATGCAGTTGTCTTTGTCATTGTCTTGTGGAATACATTTTTTAGATGGTGCAGTTTGACTAATTATGAATTAGAGTGTCAAGATTTCCAAATTGTTTTAATATTTTGTAAAGAACTAAATGTCACAAAGAAATCAACATTTACTTTTTGGATTGTTTAATGTGTTCAATATCAAAATCTTACTGTACACAATTACAGATCTTGAAAAACATGCTGTTGCTGCCACATGATTGGCTAATAATGACGACTAATATTTGTGATATCCAAGCCATAAAAATTTGCTGTGTTGACCTATAATATTGATTGCCTGGAAAATCCAGACCATATATAAAAAATGTCAAGTCCCTCTTTTGAATTTCAGCAAGCGTGATTGACAGATTAATTGCTTATGACAAAATATTTACATGGGAAAAAAAATATTTCAAGGAACTGGAAAACATTACAGATTTGTGCAGAATCAGAGTATTTCATAATGTTTTAAATGTTATTCACACAAAGTTGGTAAATTGTTGTATGCTTAATAAATAACAGTTACATAACACTATGTGGCCAATTTTCTACCAAGTTAACAGAGTTTTGAGAGAAAATAATCTTAGATTGTTTTTGACAGATAATTATCACCATCAGTGTCAGAGCTGAATTCCCTAATTAAAATGTTCATGTAAATTATTAAGATTGAGCAAAGTTAAAATTATGATAGCTATCTTTCAATTTTTGGCACAAACCGCAAACTGCTACAACAGTTTTAATAACTACTTACTGATACAGATCAGTTAATCAACATTATTGTGAGTATTTTCTGCAGTCCTTATATCTCTATTGTTGTACCATTTGCCAATAAAAAAAAGAAAAGAACAGGGGGAAAAAAACATCACAGACCAAAAGCACAAGCAGCATTTCTTGTAACACATTCTGCAACATGTGCATCACCTGTCACTTTTGTCTTTCACGGATCACTTCTGATAGATGAGCAAGACTGTGGACCAGAATTATTCTAGAAGAACTGCACTTTTGGTTAGATGCTCTGACCAAACAGCTATCTGTTATAATTTGGTTGTTGTCAAACTGGCTGAAATCCTTGCAGTTGTCCATTCTCTCTTCGTATTTCGTACAACACAACAACATGCTTAGCTTCTCAACTGTTAGTGTTCAAAATGTGTGAAAATGAGTAATTAAAAGTGACAATAAATAACTTATTTTCACTCACATATTTCCAAAAGAAAGATGTTTAATGCTATACTTTGGAATATTTTAAAAAACAGTGTGGAAAAAAATATATATAGCTAAAATGACTAAATTACCATGTAAATGGGAGTAAATTTTAAAATCACACTCATAATAAGACCTAGGTTTTTATACATTTTACGGCATTAAATAAAATTAGCAAGGGGGGGGGGGTGGCCAAAATGTTTAGTTTTAGTTTTACTTTAGTTTTGTATTCTAATGCATATTAAAAGTGCTCCAATCTTAATAATTAAAACATATATTATGTCAAAACCTTACTCCGTGCTTGCAAGATAAAAGAGCAGACTTTCATTCAAATATACCATTATCAAATTGATTTAGTTCAAACACCTGTACATTCTGGCATCTGTATTCTTGTAAAGTCAGTTATTTAAGCATAAAGTGGCCTTGGAAAGAGAACCAGGCTCAGGAACAGGACTGGAGCTGAGAGCCAAGTGGAAAAGCACTGGGCACCTGATTTTGTGTGAGGACAGATGGTAGAGCACTGTGGAGCGCACATAGCCAGTGTCTGAGTGTACCCTTAGGCGATTGGCCAAATGAGACTTAACATTGACTGCTGATGAAACCTAGGATCTGAACACGAGAGCGCAGGATTAGGCAGAGGGCCAAACAGCTGCTGGGGGCTAGTCACACTTTCTCAGCAGGCGCTGGTGTCAAGAGATGATCAATTCACCATGTTTCAATCTCATTCAAAACCAACACTTTCTGACGACATTGATGCACATGGATTTAACAACCTGATCTATTCTTTATTAAACACAATAAGGCGATAACAGTTAATGTAGCAGTCATGAAATGTCTTTTATTTCTCAAGCTTTCCAGTTCTTTTATTCTTAAGTGGTCTCAGTGTTTCTTAGCATTGGAGTATAAAGATTGTAAATGCTAACTTGTAATGGGAATGCTTTTTTCTTTATTCTGATATTGTGATTGACGTAATTCATTGTGAGTCGGTACTGTTACCACTCACTCCACCTGGACCTGACTGTGATGTGTTTCCATAGTCCACCTGCTCCACCTGGACCTGACTGTGATGTGTCTCCAGAGTTCACCTGGACCTGACTATGACGTGTCTCCAGAGTTCACCTGGACCTGACTCTTATGTGTCTCCAATGTTCACCTGCTCCACCTGGACCCGACTCTTACTTTATGTGTCTCTAGAGTTTACCTGCTTCATCTGAACCTGACTGTGATCTGCCTCTATGTTCCCCTGGACCTGACTCTGATGTGTTTCCATAGTCCACCTGCTCCACCTGGACCTGGCTGTGATGTGTCTCCAGAGTTCACCTGGACCTGACTGTGACGTGTCTCCAGAGTTCACCTGGACCTGACTCTTATGTGTCTCCAATGTTCACCTGCTACACCTGGACCCGACTCTTACTTTATGTGTCTCTAGAGTTTACCTGCTTCATCTGAACCTGACTGTGATCTGCCTCCATGTTCCCCTGGACCTGACTGTGATGTGTCTCCATAGTCCACCTGCTCCACCTGGACCTGACTGTGATGCAGAAGAAGACAATATCGTAAAGACATCCCAAGCATCGTACAGGGAAAGATGAATGCCAGTGACAGACACCTCAGCAGCACTGAATGGGTCAAATGCCTTGAATGCATTTCCATCTCAAGGGATTCATACAGTATCTCTAATTTCAAATTCATTTGTTGGGATGATAAAGATCTTGCGATGAACCATCTAATTTTTGAGGGAGTCCTTTGTTCAGCCCGGCCAAGTTGATCTCATAATACAATATATAGTAGTCAGTAACAAAAATGTGTGGAACTAACCAAGAACAGTTGGAAAAAGAGGTGAGTGACATGAAAGCTGAAAAAAAGAATACTCAAGTTTAATTTACTAAATTGCATTCAACCTGAAAGGTCAGCCAACTAACTTCTCATCGGACATGTTTATGTTCCACAGTACGACATAATGTTTCTTTCTCTTTGGATACAAGCAGGTGACATCAGAAGGTCGAATCTTTGGATATTGATAAAATAATTATAAAAAATTTTTGTTTAAAATAATTAAATAAATACATTTGTAATAAATCATGTCAAGACAAACATGTTTTACAAATATGCAGATACTATAGTTTAATCTTATTTTTAACTGTCAACTACCCTCTATAAAATCAATTAATTGTTGCAGCTCTATATCTTAGCAGTAGAAAGTCATCTGTATCTGAAAAGTTACAGAGTACACTTTTGACTATAATCAGAAGTCATGTATTTTGCAGTTGAAGTAAATGTTGTGACCTGCGTCTCCTTTCTTGCTCCAGCATGATTCATACGACAGAGGTGTTTGTTTGCTGGTATTAGTTGTCCTGGGCCACAACCCTCAGCCTGTGACTCTAGTATTAATCCATCACTGCTGTGATCTGTCTGCAGACATGATCCAAGATGATAACAGAGCTAATAAAAGCCCGGGCAGTCAGAAGCAGACTAACGCTTTATCCCCTCTGTCTAATCCTGTTGCTAATTACAGACCGACTTATTAGAAATCACGCCGTCGGCTCAAAACGTGTCAATAACTGAGCGCAGGACTAATAAGAATATTTTATGTTCCTTACATTCAGGATTCAATGTGTTACAAAGTTTTTCCAATAAAGCCTGTTCCCTTTAGGCTGCCATTCACTTTTTTCGTCATGGTGACAGTTCTTTTATCATTGAAACTTCTGTATGAAGGTCTCTATTGAAGTTGGGTTTCTGAAAGTTTCACGTCAGTCCACCATGGTTTTCTGCTTGTTTTTGATTGTTCTCAAATAATTTCCTCTTGGCTAAAGGTTGAATGCAAATCACGCTCACACAATATGAAAGTAGATTGTAAAAACAGTGACATTTATAAGCCCGTGGAAATATGTATAACCTTTGTGACTTTTATCTATCCCTTTGCGCCTGCCATTGAGCACAAACTTTTTTCAGTGTCCAAAATAGAAAATCCCAATTTTTTCCCTATAGACAAGGTCAGCGGTCATGAGAGCATTAGCTTAGCAACACAGCTTGCACAGTAAGATCTGCTGAGGATCACGTGCATGTATCTTTTTCCTATTCAACCTTTTCCCATGTTTCCATTGTTTAGACATTTGAGTGCAAACTGTCCTTGCTCAAGTAGAGAAAACAAAAAAAGTCATTAGTATAGAAGATTGGTTTATGTAAAATGTGTTCAGATGCACCAACAAGTCAGCACTGCACTATTTCTTAGTGTTGATAAACAGAAAATTACTTTCAGTTGAAATCAGCAGCCAAACAAGTGGAAGAAAGGAGACCCTTAATGGCAGCGCCCAAGGCAACTTCTGGAGTGAGGTTAACAGAACAAACAAAAACAATACTATTAATAATCAAAACGATGTCCAAACACTACAACCATCACATTTAAGTGAAGTCAACGCCTTGCAAAAAGGTCATTATTGAGCAATTGTTGGTATCTGTGTCTTTATCATTGTTGGTATAAGTCCTTACTGCAGCAAATTTTGTGTTCTTACCTGGTATGTCTATTCTGTTTGCTAATAAATCCCTAACTGTACTTAATTCTGTGACTACACTCATTATCTGATGGCCTTATACTGGCTATTTTTTTGTTGTTGCTTAATTTGAGAAAAAAAAAATCAGAAAGTTTGATGGGGTGGGATTTAATACGTTTTCGGACCTTAATGGGACAATACATTTTTTGGATACATTTTGCCTACTGTTATAATTGCTATAGGGAAATGCATTTTATGTTCCCTTTTGTATTAAGTTGCTCAAAACAAACTAAATCAATCAATCAAATAAAATAAAATGTGAATATTTATCTTGTACCTGATTATTTTTATGGTGGTTGGAAAGATGTGTTGTTATTTATGAACGTTAGTGAAATCCTTATCATACTGTTAACATATCCCACGCCCCCAGCCATAATCTTACCCGATTTAGTAACTTGATGCCTAAACTTACCAGTTACACCTAAAGAAAATGTCCCGCGTGGCTTCAATCAAAACGCATATGTTTTTACGCTGTGAAATCTTGTGTAATTTTTACGCTTTTTCATATTGTGCTATATCTACGCCGTAACATAGCTAGGCAAAAAAGCGTGAAATCGTGGTCATATTATAATGTTTTTCTGTCGTGCTATATGTACGCTTTCTTGTGACACTGTGTTGGTGGCACGTACACAGTTTAATGGCACAAAAAAGTTGTTTTATGTGACTTTAAAAGTCCTAAATTACACAAAGCAGAAATTTGGTAGTTTTTAGAAATGTTAAAATATGTTTTACCTCTTTAAAACATTGTAGTTTGAATATAATATCTTTAAAGTGTCTCAAGTCTCTAAAGTGACACTACTACACTCGCTCTAGTAGTGAATATAATAATTCATTGAGTTTTGCAAACTTAGTGCAAAATGGTAGATTTCCATGGTAACAGTTGTTTTTTGATGTACAATCCAGCAGAGCTCTAATTAGATCCCAATAGTTAATTAAAAAGACAAATACATTTCTACTCAGAGCCCATGGATAAAGTAGCATACAAAATAAGTGCAGCACATATTAGTCTGACTGTACAGAGGGCATTAAACACACACAACAAACAGATGAAAGAACCATTGATATAAAGCTTTAATGAGCGCTCTCCATCACCATAGCACACTGTGAGCTTTTGTCTATAGTGTGCACTGCGGTCTTCAGGCTGGAGTAAGGGCATGGGACAAAACAAAAAGACCATGAAGAGGCACTAGAGCTGTCACTCCTCTGCCCATTATCTGTACAATCACCCCATCTCTCAGAACCCTCCTTGTTCTCTCCCTCAGAGGATCTCAGTTTGTCTTTTACTCTTCAGTTATTGCACAGCTGAATTTAAATGCTACCCTCTCTCCTCCTATGTGTTCTCTGCTTCTCTTATCCAGCCCGTTTGATTTTCTATACACTTTCTTTTTAGCAAACACCTATTTTCTCCAGCTAGCATCACTGACAGTTATTCTCAGCTGCCTCCCATTCGATTTCTGTTTGGATGTTGTTGGAGAGCGGTATGTATGTGGGATGGCCTTGTGGGAAGACTACAGCTGAGATCGTGCTGGTGCTTGAACAGATAAATAATGTATAAAAGTAACCATTTATTTAGGGGAAGCAGGAACAGAAGAAATGTTCGTTCATTCTGGTGGGTTTTTCTTTTTAATTGGACCTAACTAGATCCCTAAAACCAAAATAAGCAGATTGTGTTTATTCAAATTCCTCATCACACGGCTAAGTTAGACCAACACCAATTTGCAAAAGCACAAGTGGAACAGCCCCCCTGAGTTTTTTAAGTTTACTTTCACAAGCTGCTAAAACTGAGAGCAAGCACTGTGGAAAAAGTAAATGAAAAGTCTTTAACAGCATTATGTCTTTTTTTTCAAGGTCTCATCACAGAATGCAGAGAAAATGTGGCTCCTGTAACCTTGACCATGAAACGTTTGAGACAGAAACAGCTCACAAAAAGTTACTTTTAAATCCTTTTGGTTTCAGGGTCGCCGCAATGAAGGTATTGCATTTATTCAAATGTTTTGTATGTGCCACCCTATTTGGTCTTTTTTCATGACTTCTAGTTGACAACTAATTTCTGTTTTCATCAACATTTATGCCTGTTCTTTATACTTCCCCAAATGGTCTTTTTTTAAACATTTGCTTCTCAAAATTAAAGAGGCACTGTGTATGATTCACCTTTTCTCTATTGATCATATTGTCTTGCTTGTAGAAAGTGTCACATCTTAAATATTGCTATTTAGAGATACAACTTAGACATTTCTATGGAGATGGGCACTTGGCACAGTCCAAATTATAAGTGCTAAACCCAACTTCTGCTTCATTAAAATGTAAACAAACAGAAATATATTTCATTTTAAGCTTCCTACATCAGTCCACAGAAGTACATACATCACAAGTTACATTTATGATCCCGGGAAAGCGGTGTAGAGCCTGGTGTTTTATGTACACCATGTTTGTTTATCTCATCATTGTCTCCTTGCTTTCCCCCAAACTCGGCCTGTGTGTTGGTTATGACAGATGGATATAAATGGAGAGACAGCCAGAGGCCCGCGGGGGGGCTGATGTCAGGCCTATGCCCAACAGTCCCAGATCACTCCACGGCAGCCTCAGCCTTCAGTCAGGAAGGAAGTTTGTGATGAAAAGTAAATCTGGGAAACAATTCCTGAGGTGAAAGGAAATCTGCAGCAAGATGTGGACTGAGCAACTGTTTGTACAGAAATGTGGTTCCAAATCATAAATGAGAAGATAAGAAAATCAGACATGAGAATATTTTCATGTCATGGTGAATAGTACTTTTATGATACAATACTTCTGGTTTGTTCTTGTTTGTTCTGGAAGACTAAGATCTTGCTCTGATCTTAAAATCATATGGCTTACAAACTTTGACAACACTTCATACGATCCAAACCTTTAAACAGTCACAATAGATCCTTTTCACAGCATTGCTTGACCAGTTCTGGATGTCTCAAAAGTGCGAATAGTCACTAAATGCTCCACTGAATGCTTTAAGAGGAATTAGCCACACCTTAGTAACACAATTCAATATTTAAATGACACAAAGTGAACATGTTTCAACTAGATCAGGGGTCTGCAACCTTTAACAGCAAAAGAGCACATTTGCCCAATTTAAACAAAGTCAAAGTCAGAAAGAGCCGCAACTGCATTAGTCAAAAAAATTTACAACAGTAAATTTGCACAATGCTTTACAAAATTAGTAATGTGTTTAGTCACAAAAAGAATTTTGACAACAAAGCTATTAAGTTTGTTTCACTAAGCACTTCTTTTCATGTTTCATGTTGTAATAATAAAACCAGTCTATAGAAACCATATAACTTAGTATATATCGACTAAATAACTGTAAATTAAAAATAAATGCAATGTATTTAACCTTTGTTTTACCCCGGAAGTCCCTTGAGTTAAATCCTTTTTTTCTAAAGAAATCTGGCACCGCTGTAGAAGAATGTTCTAGTTCTAGTTCTAGTTCCAGACAAGTCTCAAAGAGCCGCACTGATGTCTTCAAAGAGCCGAATGTGGCTCTTGAGCCGCAAGTTGCAGACCCCTGAACTAGATAATCAAAGTTCAGACCTATGTTCACATACGAGATAAATAAAGATAGATAGATGCTTTATTCATCCCGGAGGGGAAATTAAAATGCCATGGACATACACAAACACAGCACATCGACCAAGACAAAAAACAGTAAACACAACATTTAGAACTCTGCTCCAGCCCCATGTAAAGTCACTACAAAAATCAGACAGCCTCAGACAAAATGCTTATTATAAAATGCACAGCAGCAGGAATAAAAGAGTTTTTGAGGCGTCAGTAGAACACCGGGCATCACCAATCGCCCACTAAAAGAGCTTTTAAGTTCATCAAAAATACTCCGAAGAGGATGGTCCGTTAAAGAGACAACAGTTTGAAGTTTTGTCTTCATTCTTTGTCCATGACAATGTCCACAGAGTCTAGACTCAGACCCACTACAGCTCCAGCCTTTTAATCAGCTTGTTCATTCGATTCTTGTCTGCCATGGAGATGCTCCCGCCCCAACACAGTACAGCATAAAACAACACACTGGCCACAATGCCCTGGTAATACACATTTAGGAGCCTCTTACTTACATCAAAAGATCGCAATTTTCCTCAAAAAGAACAACCGTAGATTGAGTTTTTTTAAAAACAGCATCACTGTTTTTCTTCCAGTTCAGCTTACTGTCCAGATGTACTCCCAGGTACTTATAGGAGTCGACTACTTCAATGGACTCCCCCTTAATGACAACTGGGGAGGGGACTTGTTTTTCTTTCTGAAATCAATAACAAGTTCTTGTGTTTTCCCTACATTAAGCTGTAGAAAATGTGCATCACACCAGCTAACAAAGAGTTTATCTCATTTCTGTAAGCAAGATCATTTCCCTGGAGATCAGACCCCACAAGAGCAGTGTCATCAGAAAATTTTAACATCTGACACGAATCAAAGCTGTGCCTATATTCGGCTGGTGTACAAAGTAAATAAAAAGGGCGATAAGACAGTACCTTGAGGAGCTCCAGTATTGGTCAAAATAGTTTCTGAGTATCTGTCACCCATTTTAACAAACTGAGGGCGCTTTAAGAGATATTCTAAAATCCATGCAACTGTGGTGTTGTGGAGGTTAAAACTCATTAATTTATTTGCTAAAATATGATGTTATTGTGTTAAAAGCACTAGAAAAATCAAAAACATAATACGAACAGAGCTGCCTGCTTTTCGAGGTGCTGATAAATTGTGTGAAGCATAATACAGTAAGGCATCATCTACACTCACACCTTTCCTGTAAGCAAATGTAGCGGGTCCTGGAATAATGCCACTTGTTCCCTTAGCTGACATAAACCAATCTTTCAAAGCATTTCATAATGTGTGATGTCAGCGCAATTGGTCTAAGATTAGACAAGGTGCCACTCACATTTGGCTTCTTAGGAATGGGAACTAAAACAGGGACGTTTTCCACATAGCAGGGATTTTGGTGCTTGACAAAGACAGTGTAAAAATAAATGAAAAATGGACCCCAAGTTGCTCAGCACAACTTTAAAGGTAAAGTAAGGGAAGTAAGTACTTGATCCCCTAATAATTGGGGGATTTCCATTATTCCAAATGATAGACAACAACACAAAGAACTGTGCTTTGGGTTGTTTTCTCTTCAAGGGAATCGATGTCTTCACTGTATTGAAAGCATGGTGGATAGTGCAATGAACTGTAGCATTTTGGCGAGAACCTCGTCTCATCGGTGGGGTAACTGAAGATGAGTCCAATCCAAAGAACACACCCAAAGCTACAAAGTTCAGGAAGAAGCACATTAAGGTCATCGAGTGACCTGTAAGTCTCCTGATCTTAAATGCATTGAAAATCTATGAAAAGAACTCAATATCCTCAAGGCAACCTTGTAACACCTGTAAGGTAGAGTGGTCAAAAATTGGTGGTGCAAAATGATAAAAATAATTCAAAATGTAGAATTTTTCTGAATGGAAGGCTGAAGGCTTTATCTTCCTTAATTTTTGAGTGCCTCAAGTCCTCATAACTCAAATGTATTGCTATGGTTACACAACATAAAACATTATCTTGCTCAGGTGGTAAATACTTTCATTCAACAAAACACAAACACACACAAAAAAATCTCATTCTATCTGTAGATTTTAAAATGCATATCCAACAAAAATAATATACCTCATTCTCTTAAAAGCTTGTTACAATTTTCTCTCACGCAAAAGAAAGCTTTCCTCAAACTCTCAATAACTTTTCTTGTGTAACTTTGGAGTTTGTAACTGATCATTCAGTCAAAAAGAACATAAAATAGTCAGCATTTACATTTTCATACAAAACTTTGTCTTCTTAAGTCAGAAAACATTTAGCAGAAATAACGATGTGCAAAAGAATCTTTTCAGCCGTAAATACGTCTTCAGCTGCTGATAGTAGGAGGGTGCAGTGCCACAAAACGCAAGATGCGCCCTTGTCAAAAACTTGCAACTTACGCCATGCTCTTTAAAGTATTACTACAAACTGAACTATAATCAAAGTAATTTCTTGGAATGGGCTTGTTTGTGAAGGACGAACATGCTGCAAGTGAATTTTAATTATTGATTTGTTTTTACTAAGACTTGAGTTTTCCATAGGGAATGATTGGAGTGATAAGAGAGTATTTGCACTTTTGAGGCAAACCGGATCTAGCAAGCAGAAGTGTGAAAAAGGGCTTTTGACATGGTTCATTGTGTCAAATAGTGTGTTTTAATAGAATCAGACCGCTGAACGATTTAAAAGCTACATTATTAGAGCTATTTATGACAAGAAATGTAGAGTAGATTTCCTCCAGTTAAAAAAAAAACTCTATAAATCTTAGAAAAAATTACTTATGCCACTATAAATTTTGCACTGAATTCTTGATGTGAATGTTTGAGAAACAATGAGAGACACTACAAATCAAAATTAGACATTTCTGCATTCGAACAAAAAGTGTGAGGGCTAAGCATTCCTACATCATCCCATTCATTCCAACAATTTGTAACGACGACTCTGCGCACAAAACACAGACTCCACAAAATCTATTGGTGAACTTAATTTTTGCTTGTACAGAAAATGGTTGTCTTTGTTTTATTAAAAGAGCAGTGACTTTGGTGCTCCGTCTAAAGGCTGCTAATGATCCCCAGTGTGATGCAAATGACTCATTCATGTCTGCTGCTCCCTTCTCCGGGAATAGAGCGACCGGGAAAGCTCCAACCTAACGATGTTCAGATGGAACCGGCGCTCATATTCATCTACACAAACAAAATCTTTTTTTCTCTGCAACGCAAACTTCATCAGATGCAGAAATGGATCTCACTGACGCCTGCAAACATGTTCGAATGACGTTAAGAAATCTATTTTACAGTGTTGATGGATTTTAATATTTGATGGACTGGACATGAAGTGAGAAAACAGAGCACACGTCAAGCCTGCATCATCAGAATCTGTTAGCACTGACGCCAAACATCACCACTTCACAGATGATTATTTCAGCTCAACAGTGTGAATTATCTTTTTAATTTAAATAAACTAAATTAAAAGACAAAAACATCAGCACATATTTTTAAACAATTATTTCATAAACATGTATTATGTCATGTAAAATTCTGTCATGTAAAATTTTGTTAGTGAAGAAAAAAATGTCTTCAAACTTTTGAGACACAACTTATTGAAGGCCTCTTAAATAGACACCCTGGGCTTGGATGAAGCCAGTGAGCAAACAATTAACGAGTATTGGAATACTAAACAGTGTAATTCACTTTAGGTTAAAGTGAAGATGGAGACTTCCTCAGCCTTGTCAGACTTAAGGGTTAAACCTTCATGTTCCTCACATGAAGTGGTCCACACACATCTGACTCAGGGAGAGTGGGCGCTTATGGACAGCTCTGATATATAGAGATGTCTGAGAGGGTCCAGCACTTCCTGCTGTAAAATGAAAAATATAGGTCTTGTCATAGGGCAGTTCTGCAGGGTTATGCTGATTTACAATGCTCACTGCTCAGGCTGCTGCTGCTGTAATAGTCAGGCAGTGGCTTTATGGAGCAGTTGTAACCATGAGCCGCCTCCAGCTACAGCAGAGCTCGAGTATATCTTCTGGCATGCGCTATTAATGCTGAATTAACTTTTACAGAGCTTTACAGTTCCCCGCTGGGCTGTGCACTGCAGAGCGAGAGGCCCTGTGCAATCAGCTGATTTAACTTGTCAGCAGGACTTGAGATGCAAATGCCATGAGACGAAAAATACATTTGCAATATTCAAAAGGATGGACTGGACTAAAGTACGTTTGCTTTTCTGACCTATAACCACCTGTGTGAAAATAAAAAAATTAAGATATTAATTTCATCTTCGATTCTATCCTCAAAAGTTTTATCTTTTGTTTTGTTTTTGTAAATCGATTGGATAAGATGGCTCCCGTATAAGGAATGTGATATTAATACATGCATAAGATTATTCCGTATCAATTATTAGCGCATGTTCTTTATACTGTCTTACTTACTGTCTATGGTGTGCTCTGCATAATAAGAGAATAAAAACAGAAACTATTTTTATACAGGCACAGCCTTAATCTAAAATGAGCAGTGTAGTAACATTTTGTGCAGAGCCATTTGTGTTCTAAGTAAGTTTGATGTCTTACTTTAAGCGGTTGGGCAATTCAAGCAAAATATTGACCTACTTTGGAGATTGAAAACCAATGAATAATATGACAGAAGGGAAGAAAAAAAAGAAAAATAATATATTCTATTTACTTAATCTGACCAAAAATGTCACGTTCATTTTGCCTTCAAATATGCGAACAGTCACACTAAATAATTAAAGACAGATTGCAGAAAGACGCCAGTGACATTTGCTGCATAACAAACCAAACAGACCAAGCACAGATATTGTATGTTGTAAATAAAGAAAGACTGATGTTAAAATGTCAAGGTCGCACAGGCGCTATAGGACTGTAGCTCGTGTATCCAGAGCAATGAGGACGCCTGTCTGTTAGTGGCAGCCCTTGGAATGGGGGAAGGGTGTTGATGGTGCCTCCACTGTAAGTGGAGCAGTGTGCGGTCGCACTCTCTGACGCTCTGTTTAGATATGAGGCAGGGCCCGTGCACTCCTGTCTGCATACCAACCCTGTTAAGATGGATGCTCGCAGATACACAGGTGTAATCGGATCATGCACCTTCGCCTGCTGCTGTGGCCCATTGATCGCTCTTCCCTTGAGGTCTAATATTTAAGAAGTGAATAGCTAGAAGAGAGGACCCTTCTATTGATCTGGCCCTCAAAGTGATCAGCACTAATCTTCCTGAAACATGATGGACTGGCTTAATGCATTACAAGCTTTCATCCCCAGAAGCTGACTGTGAAGTGCATCGTCTCTAAATAGGACAGACACAGTGCCAATCAAGCGTTTTTTTCATTGAAGGGAGAACATATTGATTCTTTGGTTAATTGTTGACAGATTTAGACCAAAAAATTATGCACTAATGTAAACGCAATAATAGACTGGAATCAACCAGTCATAGATTCTCTAAAATATAAAATCAATTCAATTGCCTTGTAGGTTCGAGTATTTCATATTTCTAACTTGGATTTAATTAGACAATACATTATTATATTCAGACGTTTTATTGAAAGGAAAAACTTCAAACTGCAGAAGCTTCCAGTTGTTGTTTTCTGGTTTTAAATGCTGCTCATTCCAAACCCTCAGGACAGAGCGGCCCGGAGCATTGTTGGGGCAAAGAGTTCAGCTGCATCATTATCATTCAGACAAACAAACTTTCATTTTCATTTTGTTTTATGTACTGCAGGTGCTGTGTGTGGTAGCTGAAGAGTTCTTGAATAGGTCTACAATGTTATTTTATATGAACTGATGAAACACACACGTCGCTGGTTTAAAGTAATGAAAGCATTAGTTCATATGCATGCATTAATATATTTATATGGGCCAAACACCCTGAGGACACGATTTGTTTACAATACATCTGAGCATGTATAAAGACAGCCTGCAGTGTTTATGCAAAAGACTAGGCACAAATGGATAGATTTGTGAATGCTTTGAGGAAAGAATGCTCTAATGTATTTCTGTGGCAGACACTCTGGATATACCAGAAGCAAAAATGATATTCCTCAATAGCCTCTCTTTCATACGTCTTCGAGCTCCACTTTCTCACACAAGATTTCATGCTTTTTAACTATGCTCTTTGACCAAGTGCAAGATGTGCCCAAGGCCCCAAAAAGCAGAAATATTACAAGCATAATGAAGAGCAAAAAATGCAGGGTAAGAGTTTTACAAGTGCATATACAAGCTGTGTGAAGATGATGAATTCTTCTGCTTAGGTAGACTCCACATCATTAGCATCAGGGATTGGCACTAATGGTACACCAAACATATTTAAGTCTTAAACGCTTAAACTGGAGCTAAGGCATTAGATTGGAAAATATAAAGTGAATGCCTTAAAGGAACCGTATGTAAGATGCACAAGCAGTGGTTTTCAAAGGTTTTACACATACTGTATGTGCTTGGGTTGCCAGAGAATGAAATGGTCAAAATAATCCATATTTAAAGATACTGGCCAATCAGGAACAATGAATATTGCTTAAATGCATCTTAATTTAGAAATGCAAAAGATCTAGTCACATTTTCTTTCTTTTCTTTGTGAAATAATTTTTTAAGTACTATATTATTAATAGGAAAAATGGCCTCAAGCCCTCCACCTGGTTTATAACTGTAATGAATTCTAGGATGTGAAACCAACCTACCGCACAGAATACAGTATTTGACCTCATCAAGAGTTGATTTTGAATTTAATCTGAACAATGCTATTTTTATCACTACAAAGGCACAAAACACCAACTTGAATCTTTTAGCTTTCAAGCCAAACATTTTATTCAAAAACAAATATTTCTCAAATTTTTGCCCTTCTGTGTCTTCGAAGAAAAACCTTTTAAACAAATCAGATATTTAAGGAATTAAATTCTGCAACGTGTTCCATTTTCATGTTCCAATTTCTTGTTTCTAATGTACTGTTTGTATGTACTTCACATTTAAAAATATTCAATCTAATTTCTTGCGTTGTAGGTTTCTATATCTTATAGAGGGATTATCAGTTGATTTCAATTTCCACTCTACTGTGCGTGTTGCCTCACTCACCTGAATGTATGTGCACGTGTACATAAAGATTAATTGCATTCACAAATGGTGATTAGCAACAGAACTTTTGTTTTCGCACAGTGATAAACTCTTTAGTTAGATGACAACCCGCTGGTTAGTGTTCTGCTACAGCTTGTGTTAGTCAGCCGCGGCTCTTTTGTGAGTGCTTCCATCATGTTGATAAACAAATGATCCCTCTATGGAAAATGTAATCTAGCTTGTGAATAAAATAGCAGTTCTAAGCAGTTTGCCAACATTGTGATTTTGATTTCGATGAAATGTGTAGTCCTAACATTTGTTTCCCTCTTAAGACCTGTAGTGGAGCAGTGTACAATTCCAACCATCATCTGATCTCAAGCTGAATAAACACATCAAACCCACTCAAACACCTGCTGTTTGAGAAACACGCATTGATTGTTTCAGACTTGTTCTATGGATTCTCCAAATGCTACAAATGAGGACATTTTATGATGGATTTGCATGGCTCCACAGATGGATTTTCACACTTTTCAATGGCGTCCTGGTGTTCGAGTGCGATGGCCCTGGCAGTGACCACTTTGAAGTCATCCCTTTCACACAGTGTGACGTTCTCTGCAGCAAATACATCAGTGTAATCCCTGGTCTGCCTTTGAAGGGCTTTGAAACTGTGTTAAACTGCGAGCTACAGTGAAAATGCATGAGCAGCATTCTGATCACAGTTAAACATAGAAGGCAGCTTTCAAGAACAAATCAGGAATATTCGCCCTCATAAATCAGCGACAAGGAGAAGTTTGCCGCCGCGCACTAACTTTGAATACTAAATCACTTTTCTTGTCTACTCATCTCAAAGTTCATTTTCTTGCCGCGTGCGCTCGTCAAGCAATTTCCCCCTGTGATGTATAATTGAACAATTTATGTATGAGTGACTTACACTGTGTCAGACTTACAAATCCAATTTCCACGGAATAATAACTAGTGAGCTTTAATTTTCTGAAAGAGATCAACCAAATCTGCAGAACTGATGCAGGTCTCACAGAGGAATGTGTCTCATTTGCCCAATAATCTGATACTAGTAAATCACACAATCCTTCAGTCAGAACAATGATAAAGATTCAATGTTACTGTTAGGATGAGCATTAAAGGGACTTATTGTGCAACTGTTCAATATTTAAAGCAACTGGAATGCAGCACCATTCTGATACATATTACCCTGGTGCTCTTTAGATTTAAGATAGAGGTTTTATTAAAGCAAAAAAAGACTATTGCAGTACTCAAGGATTTTGCACTTTTTAAGCCTTTATTGTACATGGCCAGAGATAAAAATGCCAACACTCTTTGGTCTTCATCAATGCAAGCTAAAAGAACAAAAACGTTACCAGAACATAAATGGCAGTCATTTTTTCTAATATTTTCCTTTATATGAGGAAATCGTGTGATCTAATCACATGGTCAGATCGAAGTATAAACAGATGAGTTTGTGAGAAACAAGTCCAATCACAACCATATGTTTACAAAAATTGGGTAAAAATAACAGGTCATTTTTCAAACCAGGAAATTCTAAAGCTTTAAATCATTCTCTTTGTAAAGTAACTTAAGTCTGTCTCCACCTTTGAGCTGTTTTAAACTGTTAGGCCTTTTATGTTCAGCTTCTTATTCATGTACAGCCATATTAAACTGACTAAACTGAGTTTTATGTTTGTAATTTTAATGTATGTTTTGTCCTTCCAATACAGAATCTATAGTCTATATAGAACAAATACTGTGTTACAGTTGATAAATGATTTTATAGCTTATCTTATTTTCTCTGTGTGCCGACATCTTTGAAATATTTCAAATTATTCTGACAGTGATTACAATATCCATATTTTCAACTGTGTTTTGCAATGTATGTATATGCAGAATTATTAACTGCTTATATACTGTTTGCTTAAAAAAATCCTCAGATTGAGTGGTGTGAATATGTCACATCTTTTAGCCACGCCCACAATCCATATAGATGAGATTATTTAAAAATAAGACTCCAAGTGATGCATGTTGTAAACTATCCTCTAAATGTTCACTTTGTCACAATTATTTGCTTGTTACAGCAAATGTCACTGTGAAGAGGCGGAGCTATGAGTTCTGCTGTTTTGAATAGGAAATCAATAAATCATTTTCTATTTATAATTAAAGTTGCATTTTACATTTAACAAAATGCAAAATAGAATGGTAATCAGTTTGCAAAACTGAAAAACAAACTATGCATTTACCAACAATACCAATGTCTCATGCAAATTTATGTCACTCCTGTTAAACTGTACAATCCTAGTATTCACGACAGACACTTGTGCAAAGTGTAGTGAAGAAAAGGAACACTTTTCCAATTTATTTGGGGATGCTGAATAATAAAACAATTTGTGTCACAATGAATCATATTATAAATCCAATTATTTCAAAGTATGTAACACTGGAACCTGCTTTTTTTCTAATTGGGGGAAAAAGCAGGATGCTAGATACAGAAAACCTTAATTAAAGACACTGTGTATTTTGCAAGTTCTAATTGCACCTAACTGGAAAATATTGTAGAGAACCAAATATTGTTCAATGGGCTAAACAGATGCTAACAGTACTTCTACTGGAACGGATTATATACATTTGGAAAGGAAAAAAATACTTATTTGAAAGCTCATGGACGGCATGGATCTATCTGAGGATCAAATTGAGGGCTCTTGAGAACAATATATTGGACTTGTTTCTGTATTTTACATAACTGTATTATAACATTACCATTTTGTTGTATATATTTTGTTAAGAAACAACAGGCACAGTGTGTCTGAGAGGGTGTATTGTTCTTATTGTGCAAAAACCTCAAAAGTCCAATCATTGCATTGTTGGAGAGCAAAATGCAAAATATGTCCTCTTCATATAGTTTGATAGCAAATACTAAAAACAGATCAGACTTCTAATTTGGTCTAATGACACTACCTGCTTGTTTCCATATTAGTTAAGAATAAAGATACAATTGTGAACAGCATATATATCCATGTACTGTATTTGTGTCATGCCTTAAGAAAGCTGACCAAAAGTGATTGATAAAATGATACGTCCTATTTCTACTAAACTAAAATCATTACACTGGTCTCATTTTAACATAACACGTGTCAAAATGTCTTATCTGTGAATCCATTGGATCTGCTAACAAAGAAGCTCTCGTGTTACAGTCCAGATGGAAGCAGAGCCATTGCTAACATGCAGCTGAAGCCTCTCACACTTTCTAAAGCGATATTGGCTGCCGTCTTTGGATAATTAGCAGGACATGAATAGACGAACTGTGTAATCATCAGGATCATCGGCTCCAACACCGACTTTCCTTCACACATGCATTTGCCTCTGTTAGAGATGTGTCTTCATCACATTGTCTGTGGTCTGACCTGCACAACCTTCAGCCACAAGTGCTGCAGTTAGAATTCATAAACGTGAACAGAGGAGAAAGTCGTTCAGCAGGAAGTAAAACATACACCAAATCAGAACGGGTTTGGATCTTTGACAGCCTGACAGAAAACGGAGACTCATCATCATAGTTATCATTCTCCATTGCTTCAAAATGTTGTTCTATTAATGTGTTTTTTAAATGATATGAAGTATGTATGTTTATATACTTCAATTGACAAAAAGTTGAAGAAACAAAAATGAAGTAAAAAGGAATATACCTGCCCTAAATACACAAATGTGTCAAACTAAATGCAGACATATTACAATTTAAAAAAAGTACACTAAGTTAAGCCCTTTTACATTTCAGGGCAGTTTAACCTAAAGTGAAACTAAACAATAAAACAATTGAGCAAATTTGAAAGTTTCACTGAGTAGTGTCATTTTTAGATATCAAATGCACTGATTACAAACACCTACTGTGAAATTGCTTACAGTAAGTTGTCTGCAACTTACAAAAGTAAATATATAACAACCTAGACACAAGTTACACTTATTTTCTTAAGTCTTTTTTACATTGCATCCACAATTAATATGTTTTTCGAAAGGTTTAAATATTAATTTATCAAAAGAATAAGTTTAAATAAATCAGGAAAGTTTTTGACCTTGCTAGTGGTTGCTAGGTAACTGTTACAGAATTACTTTTATGTATTGCTGCATTAATTCCAGGTCAGAAAAACAACTTGGGAACTCAAGTTGAAAGCTACAGCTCAATTTCCACAGCTGAGGTCACCTGCTGTGTGGAGAAATCAGGTTTCTCAGTTTTACTCAGTCCAGTCTGCATCACAAGAGCAACGCATATGAACAAGAAAGACCCAAAGTTTGTGTTTATTTGATTTGATTAATTTAATACAAGACAAACAATGTTTAATGGTTAGTTCAAATTAACATTGCTAAACACCAGTATCTCCTCTAAAACATGAGATCACAACACAAGTCATATCTGCTGCTCATGTCCAGCCAGAAAATACCTACATTAAAGGGAATATACCAGATTTTTATTTTTATTTAAAATAGCTTAAAAATGAATTTCCCCTTAGCACAAATGAATGAATGATTTATTTATATAGCACATTTACACAGGCTGATGTCTCTACTACTATTCACTACGTCAGGGTCAGAATTGCCAAGTTCGATTCTTTAAAGGCGACTTTGGGTTTCTTTTTATGGAAAGTCGCTTGAGAATTTTGACGTTTGCGGGTTGCGGTTTTGTTGGCGTGCTGCTGAGAGGCACTTTGACGTCATAAACAAGGTATTTTTTTGCAATTTTTCCAGTTTGAATCACTGAAATATATTCACTAATGACAAATAATGGACTTTAAGCATATTTTCACTCTTTATTAGTGGTCAAATACTAGTAAGATACAGTATGTCAAAATCAGGAACTCTCGTTCTGCTGTGATGCTTCATGTATAATTCCTTTATTTTGCGATTTTTTTCAAAGACGCCCCCAACCACCATCTATCATTCACACTTACAACAGAGCCACCCTAAGCAGTGTGGGTAAAGTGTCTTGCCCAAGGACACTATGATATTTTCTTCTCCAGTCATCCCACTGTGGCACCTGAGGTTCCTGTGGTCTCCCATCCAAGTACTGTCCAGGCCAACCTGTTTAGCTTCTGAGATATGACGAGATCAGTCACTGACAAGCTGGTATGACCACAGCAATTGAATGCAAGACCCTCAATAAATGTTACAAACAGTACAAACTATATTAAAAAGCAATATTAAACTTTTTCTCAGCAAACAGACACTGCATTTGAAAACACATGGCTCATCACTAGATTGAAAGTAAAAATAAACCGACTGTGTCACGATGCAAGAGTGTAATATTGTTTATAGCACACACTTGAAGAAGGAGGTGTGAGAAGGCGATGCATAGTAGTTTCAGCTTGTTGTAAATGTCTGGATTAGTGAAATCACAGTGTTCACAGTTGCAGCTCTGAGCCTGGAGTGTGACTGTGGACTGCCAAAGGTTCTCAGAGCTTAGAGCAGCATCATGAAGAATCAGCCCAGGCCTCCTACATGTTGTTTTAGCTCTAGTTCACAGCGATGTGTTTATTTTAGTATCTGATCGCAAACGAAGAGCTGTTACTATGGGCTAGAGGTAAGACTAATTATTACATAACTACATTTGCATTAATAGTGTAGTACATCCACAGTAAACAAGGTGTGATTTCACACTCTTGAGCACATCTGAATATAATGCTGCAACTAAATAAAAAAAAAAAAAAAAACACATATAAAGGCTATACTCAGTAAGTCAACAAGAATCTATAATTTAGCAACTTGTTGCATAGAGTTCAAAGCTTGTGAAAAAAGGTAGTATCTTATTGTCCTTCTAGCTCCTCCCTTGCTCTTATAAGCTCTTTAGAATATCATCTTTTTTTTTTTACTGCTAGCTCTGCTTTTTCAGACAAGTGAAGCAGGCTTACCACTCTCTGCACAGCCAAGAAATTACATTTTTGTTAAATCCAGTTGAGAGGAAAGCAAATACATCTTTCTTATCCACAATTGGACAAATGTCTCTCCAAAACAGTTTATAATTCTGTCAAGATAGGCTGAAGCATGTCCATCGGTGCTGCTGTGTTTGTTTTGGTTCACTTGGGCAGCCAACCACAGTGCTGCGATGTGATTGGTCCGAACTCAGAGCGACCATGTTTAACTTGAATATCAGATAATGACAATGTGTAGATAATGGATTTTATTATAAAGGGTACTTTTATGAGGAGAATAGAGTGAATAGATAGTATGTTTACATGCAGCTTAGGAGCAAACAACATCATAACCTTCTCCTCTCCATCAAACCTCACTCACACTAAATTATTATTATTTATACAGGGGATTCCTAAAAAATAACACAGCATGGCTCACTCTCTTTTCGGTTTCCTCACCTCCTCTTGTCAATGATGTTTCCCTTCCCCAGCGAGATATCCTATTCTTGAGTAAATCCCGGCCAAGAGGAGACACGGAGAGAAGAGAGACTGGAAAACTCACAACCATCAATGGAACCGACTTTAGAAGTTGTATTTCATCTGCCTCTTAAACCCTGCTCCATAATCTCCATCCTCTGCCTCCTCTGAACGTAAGGATATGACTTAATGGCATATTTGATTGACAGCTGAAGAATGGAGGAGAAATTGAGTAGACAAGGAAAGAAAGCAATGATCCTTTGTCTCCACTCTCTTGACCCCATCTTTCCATTCAGTCTCATCAGTCCTGAATTCTCTGCTCTGATCACTATCTCTTCATTTCATTATCAATAAATATCATAATTGCATACTTTTGTTGTGGCATGTTGCTAGTGAATGAGAGAGCCATTTCAACTACGCATGTCAGCAGAAGCAGAAAGTTAAAAATAGATATGCACCCATCCAGCTTTTTCAGTCCCAATACGGATTTAAATAACTTGGGTTTAAGTACCAAATATCAACCGATATCAGAGTAGAGAGTGAAAAAGCTTTTTTATATTTTCAGATTTCAGAAAGCTTGTTAGAAACTGGGGTGATTTTATATAATGCTTAGTCTCATTTTAACTTAGGTTTGGTGTAATAGTCTTGTGGTAAATATTTACATAGTTTTACAGCAGTTAAATTGCAAATTATGAGACATTGACAAATAAAAGTTGAAAATTACAGGAAGTAATTGAGAACTAAACCAGAATCCCTCTACATGTGTCGTCAAAAAGCACCAAAATGCAAGACAATTTACACAAAACTGACACAGTTATCTGGTAATTTAAAAATCATTTAACACAAGTGTGAAATTTACATTATTTGCTGGACAAATACAACTAAATCATAAACAGCAGTTGAGTGAAACAAGTAATTGTTTGTTCACTGTGTTTTACTGAAAGTATGTCTAACCACATATGTCAAATCAAGCCGGGGCAGATGTGGCTCCATCATTTCATGCAGCCTCATGTCTTAAAGGTTTACTATTTACTCAAAATTGGTGTCTTAACCTAATGAATTTGTCTGAATTAAGAGTAAGTGATTTTTCAGACTAATGCAGATGCATTCTACTTCAATAAAATACAAATCAATACAGTATTATTTGTAGTCTGGCAAAATAACAAGGATCCTTTAGTTTCAACCGGCCTTTGAGGACAACCTGATGGCCTTTTCAAAATGAGTTAACACCCTGGTCTAACCTGTCATATCTATGTCAGTACATTTCACTAGGATCAACATTGCAGTAAATAGTAAGTACAGGATCGGCTAAAATAAAAATGAAACTGACACAGACAGCTAAGTTCATTGATCATGTATGGTGCATCATTCACTACGTACTTAAAACTATACTTGTAACATTTTGAATGGATAAATATGTTTCATGCTAAATGTGAGGATCCACATTAGCATCTAATTTGTGACGTCAAAGTAAAGACACAGATTTATATTTATTTAGTCAACAAAGGAATTAAATGACAAACATGCTGTTATTCAAATCTATTTTGGTCAAAAAGTTAGACAGTGCATCTTAAACAGACAAATATTTTATGCACTTACTTCTTATTTG
The DNA here is from genome assembly GCA_038363315.1 of Mugilogobius chulae. NCBI lineage: Eukaryota > Metazoa > Chordata > Actinopteri > Gobiiformes > Gobiidae > Mugilogobius > Mugilogobius chulae. Next base: position 22,477,444 of record CM076409.1, read on the forward strand.
TTGTTTGTAGTTTTTTTTAATTATTATTATTATACTGAACTTTAAAACTTGTAACTGGTACTTTCCTCTATTTCCTCAAATGAAACGGCCTTCAGATATTTTTTGATGGATGTGAAGAGGTCATTCTGGTCGGGCATTAACAATGTATTTCAGACTCTACAATTCAGTGATTACAATAAAGCTTTAATGATTTTGCACTGCCGGGTAGAAACGACTTTCTAATGTGTTTGAACTCAATGTGACATCAGTAAAAATGCCCTTGAATGGCTGTGTGCATCACTATAATCTATAAAAGGTGATATATACAGGTTTGTCCTCATGCAGAGCAATAATCAGACGCCTGGGTGCATCACTGCGGGCCGACCACAAAATCTGACATCTGGCGTCTGACATTTGTGTCGTTTTAAAAGTTTGCTCCAAACATAATACTGCCACAGAGAAGATAAATGACTAAACAATAGTTTCCCCTAGAGACACAATTCGAGAAATGTGTGTGCAGCATTTACAACACAAGCGTCCTTAAAGAAGACATAAAATGCTTTGGGGGATAGTTAGAATCACACTATAACACATGTAGATAAGTCGTTTACATTTTATTCATTGGAAGCTGTAATATTGGTCTAAGACAGCTTAAAATAGCAACATGTCCTTTTGTTTCCTGCTTGGAAACTGCAACTAGATTATTAGGGCCTGTCGATCACAAATAAAAACACAACTAAACTAAAGACAATCTCAGCCAATCGATTAATCAGCTAAAAGTGATGGGACAAAAAAACTCTTATATTTATTATCAAAGTCCTGTTTCCCCCCCCAAAAAATAAAGCGATAGAAAACAGCCAAAAAGATGTTAAGCTTCCAACTCATCCAACTAACTCTAAATTACTAAACTCTGCTTCTATACTAACAATGTGTTGCCTGATTAGGCATTAGACCTCCTTTTAATTTGAGGACGGACTGGGTCAACCAATGTTACTGTTTCACAATGACATAGAAACAATACATGCAAACCAGATGTTACTGTAACTGTGTAGTGTAAAGAAGTGGCAAAAACGTCATTTTTCAGCATGAAGGCTCGCAATCATTTGTTGCTCAGGTTTTAAGGATTTGATATGTTCCTGGTTGTTCAAAACTGAAGCAAAAGCTAAAGAAAATAAGATATGTCAACGTCTGCCATCTTGAATGTTTGGAAACGGGTGTGAAAACAGCACTTTGTCAGTGTGACGTATCAGAAGGACTGTTTGAGATGGAATCTCCTAAACTTTGGACGACAAAGTGATTGGCTCTGTCTCTTGTTCCTGACCGTTCTGTATTTGAACAGAAAATAGGAGAGACTGGCTGGATAGTCTAAATAAAATCTACATTTGACTAACAGCATTTTGATTGACTTTAAACGACCACAGCAGGGGTCCCCAACCACCAGTCCGGGCCCAAAACTGGGCCAGAAGCCATCTGCTCGTGGGCCCCAGAGCATTTTTTAAAAGATATATGATATTTTTATTTCATAGTCTATCACTACTCCTTATGTATTACTGTGAAAATGTAGCGCCACTTAACCCAATAATGTAGTCAAGCACTAAGAGAACTAAAATCTACACAATAATCAGTTTTATGCATGTTAATTTGTTGTCATTGGCACTACCCAACCTCGACCAGTCCCTAGAAAAAAAAATTGTAACTGTACCCATCACAATTTTGATTGGGGACCGCTGGACTAAAAGTTCACAACAAATTGTTTTGTTGTCGAAAAAAAGGATGTGTGACCCTTTTAACCTTGCGTGTATGCCTGGACTTCGAATTTTTCGATGAATAATTGGAAATAAGCTGGCAGACCAGAGCATTTATGTGCATTCAAACTCAACGTGAGGTTAGTCAGGCATGAATAAAGCAAAATATAACTTTTAGTAAGTTTATAAGGAGCACCATTATAAAAGCTCATGAAAGATTATTTTACATAATACCTTTTTAAAACAGCCAATTATTAATACTATTATACAGAATGTCCAGAAGCAGGAACAGTTACAGACTAGCCAGTATTATTACATCAGTATTTGAGGATTAAGGAGAGTGTGAAGAAATAGGCTTCACTTATTGTGGCATTGTAGTATTGAAATAAGTAACAAAATACTATTCAATCCTTTACATTAACTATGACAAATAAACAAAAAAATGAACTAAGCCCACTTGTGTTGCAAAACTTTATGGTTTAATATTATTTGGAACCGCTATATGTTGAATTAATCCAAAGAGATTCAAATGTGATAATCCTATTATACTCTAAATCAAATAGCTTTCTTGTTCTTTCCTTCTGCTATGATACGATTATCACAATAGAACTGTGTGACAATAAATGGCCCTACTTAAAAGTTATCCTACTGTAGCTTGCAGAACAAAATGTGAGACATGATTTGAGTGTATAATCAGACTCTGCTACATCCCTCTTCCCTGATAATTTTGTACAAAGCCTCCAAGTCCCCAATCAGCAGTGGATGGACTCTGAATGCTCCTTTGCCCTGCTGTTAAATCCCACTTGAATGAACTTGAATGGCCTGATGCTGTCACTTAGTTAAAACAGCGGCGGCACAAGGAGAGAGTGCTGTGTGTGAGTCGCCCTGCAGTGAACACAGAGAGGTAAAGTGATGAAAGGAGGGGAAATGACAGCTTGCCTCGGAGGGAAGACCTAAATTCTATTACACAGCCTAAATTTAAAATAAGCGCTTTTACTGCCCTTTTTTCCTAAGTCGGGTGTTTTCTTGTCCACAAAACACAGAAAGTCCGACACAAACTGGGACATTAACTCAATCTTAATGGATGAAACGGCTGATGTCTATTTGTCCTTGTAGCTATTTAAGTATACTATGTACTTTGTCTGCTGTCTGGCCTATGGAGCCACCTGCCTTATAAATCGTACAGTTAAATAAGGTAATAACAATGACAATATTCACATAGATAAGCATGCTGCAGATTCTCCAGCAGTGAATGCACCTATAGCAAACATTTTCACCCAAGCTGCATTGCCCAATGTTTTTGTGTAAAAAGATACCATTTGTTTTCCTGAAGTAAAAAACTAATATGGTGTATTATTTGCATTGTTCCTGTACTTCAATCAAGCGCACCAACTTTGGAATTTCATGCACAAAAACCAATAAAAGTCTAGTAAAGCACGGCAGTCATGAGATTGTCACATCAGGGATCCCAACACTAAAATGTTTTTAGCATATCATGAGCATGCTTCTACCCTTTTTTGTGTATTATACGAGAGACTTAAGATTAGGATTTCATTAATAGTCATATAAATATGACGTTTTTACATCCACCATAGAAATCAACTGGAGCAGCAAAAGCAAAAAGAAGAAATTACATGGTACATATGAATTTCATTCTGTTTTTGAACCGAAGCTACCAGCTACAAAGGAAATTATTTTTTTGTGAATTCATTCTGTCTACTTTGATTACTAATCATATATACTGTATATATTTTTTATATAAGTTGTTATAAGCCATAAGCTCATACCTGACAGTTTCGGCGGCAGGACCTCCGTCTTTGCCAGAGGTGATGTGTCTCTTAAAGATGTTCCGAGTCTGGCCAGTTTGACAGATCTGCCCAACTGACCACACCTGCCCTGCCTGGTGATCTCTGAAGAAGTGAATCCCATGTGTGAGCTAAGGTGAAAGCTCCCTCGTCTCTGTTGATGGTCTGTGGGATCAAGAAGCGGAGCACACAAACCATCAGGTATGAGCTTATAGCTTATTACAACCGTCTTATCAGAGAAAAATCATACATTTGCAAAGGAAATTACACATGATATGCTAAGTTGCAGAATTTAAAAGAAGTCTTGATAATTTATGCACAATAGAAAGCAAAAACTCCAAAAAGCAGAATTGCATATAACTTATTTGAGAACTTTGTAAAGTACCTAATGCTAAAATTCAGTTACTGCACATTGTCTGCATCTAATTGCACAGGAACTTTGTCAATGCAAAGAGCTAAGTCAAAGGTGAGTCAAACATTTCATGAAGCTGTGCATAAACCAAAATTATTCACTGTCCCACCAAGTTAAATTGAGTTATTCCTAAATGTTTGCTCCTTACAGTTACACTTCATGGTGCATGGTATTTTACAGTCAGGATGTGCGAGTTATTTTAGAGCGAGGAAAGAATTGTGACAAAAACCCACACGCCGTATTGTCCTCATCAACAAACAGAAGTCATAAACCCATATTTGTATGCAATCACTCAAACTAACCTGCCTGTTTTATGCATCTTCCCTGACAACGCACTTTCCTCTCCTCCACTGCACCTGCAATAAAGACGTTTAGTGCATCTGCATACAAACAAGACATGCCCCAATTTGCATTTTGAGTTCAATGAGCAGAAAATAAATCTCATCGAACAATAACTGCAGTGCATAAATTGGTGCTTCATCATTCTGCTTTACTGCTTCACGGAGGATTCGGACACACCTGCAGGTCCCAGTGCTTCCTCTATTGACACTGACCGGCTTTTGATTGTCTTTGCTTTCATCAGTTCTCCTCTCACTTGGAAGTCTCTATGTATTTTAATGAGCATTCATTGGGCAAAATTCCTGCTGTGTCCTGCTTCACATCATCTCCTCCAGCAAACTTGTCAGTGTAATTGGATATTTATTTTTGTAGGAAATATATGTGGAGGGTTTGGAGTAATTATCTCTGCGAACCTGCATAAAACTCTTTTTTGAGAAGTGACAATATGCAAGTGAATTTAACAGCTGAGAGTCAACACAAGGGAATTCAATTTTGGGGGAAAATATTTTGCCTTATATAAAAGTTTAATTGGTTTTATTTAAATTAGAAAATAACTTTAAAGAAAGCTCTTATACATTACATTACATTTATAGAACATATGCAACTGGTCTTGTTGCACTTGTGTTGACTTGACCTAGTGCTTCCTACAAATGTACATGAGACTACATCACGTACTCTATGGTGGTGAGACTATGGTGGTGCCGGCAGTCTTAATATGCTTAAATTGAATAAATGTCACATTTTGCCTCCAGTCAAAGCACTTGGTTTAAGATGTACAGTATAAAATGTTACAACATGCTAAAAGCAAAAAATTAAATATTAGTTTTAAGTTATGGAATTAGTTATGTTTTTCTAATGTACTGTATATTTTTGACTATTTTGTGAAAGAGAATGTTTCAAAAACTGTCTTGTGATGTGATCTTGTGACATGTAATAAAAAAATAAGGAAGTCTTTGGACATGACACTCAATTTACACACAAAAATAAAGAAGAAATGTTTCTGCCTCTTTAAAAATGAATTTTTGGCAACAGTTATGGAGCTCAACTATCAAGCCACACTAAAGATTGGGATGTTTTTTTGCCTTTGGCATTTATAAATGTAATATTTAGAATTAAAAGACTAGGCTAGCCAGTACTAAATGATAACCATAACACAGTTGTTTTCAGTCCAAAAATCACCTGTCACAGCTTACAATGATATGATCTGACAAAACATTTGTGACAGAGTGGTACTGAGTGGCAAATAATCTCTTATGAGAATTGTTACTCGAGCCACCTATTCCCAAACTTATAAAGGGGCACATTAGGCACAATATCTCAAACTCCTCTAATGTGTAGAAGGCTTAACTTGAAGTCACATTATGTACATTAAGGCCTGGAGCTTGAGACAGAACACCGAGATCAAACCACAAGCAGCAAGACAAAACAAGCCATTTTGCATCAACTGTCAAACAGAAAACACGAGATCAAACCACAAGCAGCAAGACAAAACAAGCCATTTTTGCATCAACCTGTCAAACAGCTGCTTCACTACTGGTGAATATATCGGCTACTCTATGTATGAAGTCACCGGCAAAGTGGCAAAGTAAATTATTTAGGATCTTCTCATTCAATGCCACGATCTCCAGCTCTATTTAAATTGAGTTTGACTATCTGTAGACACTATTCACACACTATTCTAAACAAAAAAAAAAAAAAAAATGAATGAATGAATGAATGAAAAATGGCTACATGAGCTGAAATTCATCATTAAATCTTCATTAGTCACCAACCCCAGCATATTGAAGTAATGCCTGTATTGCTTCAGTTAACACAACATTTCATCATCTCACAAGTGAATGGTCAGCTTTTATTATGTGTTTTGTGGCTTAAAACCTTTACAGACAGAATGTGCCAGAGAAAGAGGCGTCCCCTGCTGTCCTGTGAGTGGGCGAACCCTGGTACACAAGGGAGGTGCTTTCCCTCACAAACAATCACTCCTCCTGTCCCTAAATTACTTATGCAATCTCATTTACTTCTCCAGCCAGGTCAGTCTGGACGCAGTTGACTTTTTACTATATTTTTCCATTTTGCCCACCAAAGTATGATAAAAGTAAACCATCAATCTCCTAGACAAGTTTTAAAAGAATAGATAAAACAAGAAAAGGCTGTAATGTACTTATTGTAAAACCAATCATTCTGGTATGAATCAGCATCAGTTTGTACTCTAAACTATATATATATATATATATATATATATATATATATAATATCCAAAACGTCTTTAATGTACTGGTCCATAAAGCTGATTTTTAGTTAAATTGCCGTCAGATTTTATGAGGAAACTCTCCCAATTTATATATCCCAGCTTTACTTCTTATATTTACAAAGAACTTCTTCTCATTTCAAAAGTACTTAGGAAACAACAATATAAAAACTAAAACTAAAGTTTCACACAGCTTCACATCCAATGAAAGAAAAAGTCTTCTGTTTGTGCTTTGCATGGAGAGTAGTTCTGTCTGACCTTGCTCTGTGCGCTGTTGCAGGCTAATGGCAGAACGTGGTCCTGAGAAGCAGGCGCGGCCCTTTCACCGTCGCCAAGGTGATTCAACCAGCCTCTGGAAAGAGAAAGCATTTCAGCCCACAGCCTATCCACAGGAACGAGGCAGAGTGTGAAACAAGCCGGAGCATGTGATCGTGTAATTAAGAGCCTTTTGTTGACTGTAACAATAGACAGACAACAATCACAGAGCAACAGTAAAGACCAACACTCTATCTAAAGTTAAAGGTTTAATGTGTAACTTTTCAGGTTCACTACCAGCTCGAGTCACAGGTAAAGTCATTGTTCAAGAGGTTTTAACAGTATGGGATTCATAATGGTTATATTGCATTGGTTTAATGACACAAGTCTTGAAAAACATGCATGTTGCTGTTTTCAAAAGTTAGATGTTCTCTTGTTAATTACACACTCACAAAACGTGCACATGACACAAAGCAAAACCACACCAACACATGTCACAAGAACTATTATTGTTTCACTTCAGCTCTTGTGTCAGTTTGTCTTTTTTTTTTTTTTTCTTGTAGCCTTTTTCACTATACCCCAATGATATCTACAGTATTTATTGTGTCAATGGAAGTTTTGAGGTTTAGAAACATTCTGATGATCAGGACAATTTGTAGCCCCTATAGGAAAGTCTCTCTAAGATTGAACATTTTATTCATTTATTTTTGGGTCCAAGTGAAAAGGAAAAGAACCTCTTTTGGGGTAGGGGAACTGAACGAATCTATGCAGGCATGAGAAGAACATGCAAACTCGTGTTGAACCCAATATCTTCTTGCAATGAGAGCACTAACCACTGTCCCAAACAATCAACAGTGGATTATTATTATTATTATTATGATTGTTATGATGATGAGTAGTAGTAGTAGTGGTAGTGGTAGTAGTAGCAGTCGAAGTAGAATTAGTAGCATTAGTAGCAGCAGTAACTCTGCACAATAGTCCAACATTTAGACATAAAAAGACTTTGGAGAGAGTGCAGTGATTCAACATCTCTGTAAAGCTGAATTAGGTTTAAAAAGGGGGGTGAGTTCATAGCCTTTCAAGCTTAAAAGCATGTTCTTAAAATGAAGACTTTTAAAAGTCGATTCAATGTGTGAGTAGCATTTTTGGCCGTGAAAGCTTTGTGCTGAAAATAAAAAAAAATCTTAGAAGTGTTATGTATGCAGATTAAATTGTTTGGGGCCACATCTGTTTCACCTCACCTGGGTTTCTTTCACAGCCATCTACCTTTGTTATTCTGCCTGTGTTTCCTGTCATTTTGAGATATTCTGGCAGTGACACATTCCACATCAGCACCATGGACAGCGCTGTCTTCAAGTATGGCTGCTTGAGGTTTTGGCAGTAGATCCATCCACTGTGCTACTTTCACCAATCACTGTACCCAAACTTTTTCAATCAAGCCAACACATTCACATTTTCCCTGTCGCCATATGAGGAATAAAAACATCTAACTCTCCTCAGCAGCTGAATCTCCATCAATTATTGTAATTACCATTTCAGAAGCAGAACCACTTCACTTTCCATAGTCATGACACATTCCCCTGTATTTTTCTTGATTGAAAAGCCACATCAATCATGCTGTTACATTCAAGTGTATTATGTAGGCTATTATGCTTAAGCTGTAGGAGAATTACATATGAATTGATTCCTTTTGTATCAAAAGCACAGCATGATATTCTCTAGTCTGTATTGTTGAAGATCACACATGGGAATGATGAGATAAATTAGTTTAAAGGTGAGTCCTTGTGAGAAAAAAAATAAAGATTCTGAAGGGGTTTCTGTCTTTTCTTTCTTCTTTGCAAACATAGTTTTATACTGATCTATTCAAAACAAGGAACATAACATTTAGCCCAAATCTAGACTTAAGCATATCACTTGTCATTCTTTTCTTGTTCAAAGTAAGCTATAACATTCATTTAGAGTAAATATGTATTTTTACAAATTTTGATAAATCAAATAAGTGCAGATAATTTCCTACAATGCTTTGAGGTATGGAAATATTTTTTTATTTAGATATTTGTAGTATAGCTTATAAAACCTCCCTAGATAGTATCAACCTATGTCAAATCAAATCAATGGATTTTTGTATAGCCCAAAATCACAACAACATAGTCTCTAAGGACATTCCAAAATTGTTAATTTAGCAAACATCAATGGTACAAAATGAAATAATAAACATCATGGTCAAAACCAAACAGTAATACAGAAAATAAGAAACAGTGATTGGTCAAAGCATGCTTGACCAATGTCTTGTTTGCAAATAATCACTGTTTATTAGATTATTAGCAAACAAGCAAATGAATAATTGTCTCAGACCATTTCTAGTCCTTAGACCTTTTTTCTCGGCAAGGAAAAACTTCAAGGAGAACCACGGTGAAGGACAGATCCACTCCCATTGACGGACAGGCTATAGACGTGACTAAAACAGATGTGAATCGAATTGCAGATATAAAGTTTAAGTCTGTAGGTTAGATGAGAGTAACAATAAGCTGCTTATTAAACTATTTTCAATGCTTAAGTGACAAACTTAAAATTCCTTATAAGCAAGAAACTAGCTTTTACTTGTGAATAAGGAACAAAGGAACATTATTTTACAGGATTACCAATACTCTCATGAATTAGAATGAAAAAGATGAGTGTATTTCGCCTAAATATGTGTGTACATTTGAATGCCCCTCTCTGAGATGTCACTTCCGCCTCAGCACCATGGACAGCTCCGTCACTGCTCTTTTCATATTGGGCTGGCACACGGCAGCTCGTGGCGGGGAGCTAAACTTTTGGCAGTAGAGCTTCGCACGGAAGCGCCATCGCCTTGTATATACGAGCGTGCTGGGCATCGCCAGCCCAATGCAAAGCACGGCGCGTCGCTGCGACTGAGATCTCCGCGCGGACAGAAGAAGACAGAGGAGAGAAGGGAGAGGCACGGAGCGAGGCAGCAGCCTGCATGAGATGAATATGCACAGAGACGATTCCCACGGACACCGCTTACCGCTACGTCGCCACTGAGGGACAACGCGAAATAAAAGCATAACAGAAAGCGAAGTGCGCTAGAGGCGAAGGAGGACCGCTGCCTGCGAGGGGGGACGCGAAGGGACTCGATCTGCATGTGAGAGCCACACTGGAGGCAAGAGATGCAACCAGCCAGCAAGCTCCTCACTCTCGTTCTCCTCATCTTCATGGGCACAGAACTCACCCAAGTAAGTCTTTCTTTATTTTACACCTTATTATCCAGGCCGTGCTGTAAAAAGTCCGGCGACAGGTTAATTAGCTGTGTATCCGCTGTAAGATTATGTCGTTACCTCGTCTAAAGAGCCCTCTTAACCAGATTACCAGGCAGGATTACATGATGGGAATACGTAGTGCTGAACGAGCGATGGTAGACCCGCACAGCCCCAGCGTGAGCTCTGCTATCGCCGAGGATAAAAACAACATACAGTCTGGCACATCAAATATTGCAATAATCATGTATACATTTTCAAAACAACGTGGTTGTTTGACTTTTTAACATGCTCTATACCCATAATAAGTTAGGTTATAACTATTAGATATGTCTAATACAATATGTACTGAATGCAGAACTGAATAGGACATAAACGACTTCCTGTTACAAAAAGCTAGAGTAACAAAGACTGTTGCATTAAGCTTCTGGCTGTGTGAACCCCCACCACAAGCCCAGGGGAGCGAGGACTAGATGTATTTATTGCTATAGGGCCTGCTGCTGTTTAGGCTTCAGGAGTTTTGATGATTTAATTGACCTTGCTTGAGCAAACAGAGTCATATTTCTCTTCCACTGTGAATCCAATAGTTGCTGGTAATTGGAACGGAGAAAATCAAACGTGCCACCAAGGTTTCTATCAATCAATTAATATGTGTTCTCTTTGCGTTAGGCGGCACACGGCACACACATTGTCCTATAGAAGTAAACAGAGCATGTTCTGTGTGTGTGCCGGAGCATTATGTTGAAAGAAATACAGTCTGCATTGATTTCCATTAATTTATGTTTGTGTATGTGCTTAGGGTGTTCATTCTAATAGTTACATATTCACATGGTACACTCTTGCCTGTCTCGGTCAGCTCTCTACCCTCTGCTGCAGCACTCATAATATGAACTGGACAGAGCCAAGTGCACAGAAATGCTGACACAATCGAACAATGAGGCTATTTGCCACTGATTGATGTGCGCTATCATTCAGAGTGCAGGGGAAGGACCAGGAGCACATTTGAGAGAGCTGTGGCCCAGGTGACAGTCAGTTTGTGTGTCATGGCAGGTCAGGGTCTTCCATACACTGATGCTGCACACATCTGACAGCCTCTCAGTGTGTGTCATGCACTTGAAGGTAAGTCGATATTAGTCCTGAGCTTGCCTTCTCACTTCTATACAAGCAGACTAGAAGGCGAGCTATAGATGAAGGCCTTTCTATACCATGGTAAACCACTGTGAAGTGAAACGGTTTATTCGAAAATGAAAAGAGATGTCCATCACAGATCCTAAACCAAGTCTATCTTGGAATGAAATGGGGTCAAAAAAAGGAGTGTGAATGTACCCTATATGATTCGTTGGAATGACAGTTGATTGCCCGTCATAAAGTAGACCATCCTGCTGCACATTTCAGTCTAAAAAGATGTTCTGAAATCGTGTTAGCAGCCATAAACTCCATGTGAATATGAATATTAGTGTCCGGCAGTGTTGCTAGTTTTTCTGAGAGCAACAAGCAACCAAGACTTTGACAAAAGCTCAAAAGAAGACATCTCAGTCAAAAAAGAAAGCTCCAAAAATGCTCATGGGAATCTTACATGTAGTGAAGTCTGAAGGTGCTCATTAATGATTTCGGAACACAAAGTCACAGAAAGGGGGGCAAACCCAAGGCACTCTTGATACAATAAAAGTTAAAAAGCCTTCATAAAGCTGTGCTATTTCATGGTTAAAATATTATTTGTTTAAAAACATGTGCTGATGTGCTGAAATCTTAGTCCTTCGAAAAAATATTATTATAACAATGAATTCATTGCAGATTGCCTGTCACGGCGGTATAAAAGTCTTCTAAAATATATAAATTATTGTATTTTCACATCAATAAAGGCAGTAAAACCTAATATGCTTAAAGTCTATATTTCAGTCATTAGTTAAAAAAAAGAATACTGGTGATCATTAAAATGCACATGTGACTTTCCTCAAAAAAAAATTAAGCCCAAAGTTGCAAAAAAGAGGCGAACTTGGCAACTCTGGTGTCTTGCTGAAGGATTTGTGAGTGTTTATAGATTTGAGTAACTTCTTCCTCCTCCTTCTCCTTCCACTATATGAAAATCATGTATCCAAGGTTTAGTTTCTCAGTTTAACCTTGTTTATGTCTTGTTTCAGTTCTGGTTGAACACGTGTTTTGCCTTTATTTAAATTGCACCTATCAGTTAAGTCATGGCTCATTTATTTTAGATGTAACATTGTAGGTGTTTACAAAAATAACTACATAATGTCTATGTAAACTAAATCACCATGGAGCCTTTACAGTAGAAGGCACAGTCAGGTCAAATAACAGGTCAGATTATCTGACTGGTGGTGAGCCCGCTGAGATTACGTTTTCAAAGAACATTTGAAGAGTAATTTGATAAATGCAAGATACATACATTTTAGCCTATTTGATTTACTGAGATGTAGATCATAATAACTCACTTAAAAAAGTCAAACTAAGCTTGATGTTCACTTTAGTATAATCACAAATGAAGGTTTCTGTGGTCATATTGCAGTGCTCAGTTTTGGACCTGCGTTTGATTTTAAACCTGTTTTGTTTTGAACTTTTTAGTAATTTAAGTTTAGCTTTGTTTATTGGGTCATATTTGTTTGCTTGTGCTTTAAAAGTTATATCACAACTAACCATTTTTGCACAGTTCTTATATAACTACAGCGTAGATTTGGTGGAGCTGCCGTAGCTCCAAGCAGCATGAGGTCGACACAATGTTTTATTTAGCTTCTAGAACATCTGGCTTCTGCCCGTTGATTAGTGGCATGATAACCGCTTTAATCACATTCATTCACTTCAGTGCTTGTACAGGGAAGAATAGTAAGTAGCCTGAATGGCATCTGTTTTCCTACTAGTGGGTCCCCTATGGCTGAGGGCCCACATCTCCGAGCAGCACCTCCCAGCTAACACCTGATCAGACAGATGGTATACTGCCATAGAAGCCCCTTTGACACCACAAACACAACCTACATACCATCGCTCATAATAATATAGCTTAGTCTCCAATTAGTAAGGAGCACCTGCTTGTGTATGTGTTAAGCACCTTCCACTAATCACACAGGAAGCAGAAACCACAAGCAAATTATTTAGTGGTGCTAGTCTTTTCTGAAGGCTGGGCTGAAGCTCAAGGTTATAACAAAGGAGCATTTGGAGTTTGTGAATACACAGGAACATAAAATGGGGAGAATCAATCGGGTTTTATGTGAGAATGTGAGCCGGAGTAAGAGCTGAATTGAAATATGCGTGGTGTGATTGGCAGTCGGGCTTGGAGCTATTTATTATTCAGTATGGGCTGGTTGAGCAATGGAGCAACGAGAAAGAGAGCAGAAGAGGAGTAGGTGGTGGAGAGAGACGCTGCAATTGTGCGCTGGCAGCAGGGAAATGTGATTTTATTACCACTACCATGAAGGCTTTGGTTGTAAACTTGCCTGTCGCAGAGGTTATTAGACTGTGTGCGCTTTTCCAATCCAACACTTTGGATGCTATGCCTAAACTGTCCACAAGGAGTTGTTGCCAGTGCTGGTTTTGTGCTAGTGCCAAGCTTGGACAATTCTCTTTGGCAAATGACTACATGTTCAGCTGCGGTGATTCCAGCAGATAAAAGCCAAACAACAAGTGAGAATAGAGGGCCTCCTGATTGCTGTTCTGTATTTGATTATTTATTTTGGATGTTCTGTCCATCCATTCACACTATGCCCAAGCAAGAACATATAAATATCTAAAATACATTATGACTTCACAGCTTTTCCAGCTGCCATTTCAAACATAATAATTATTTTGAAATAAATCAAGTATTTATTCAATTAAGGTTATAAAAATACAAATTATAATTATTGAAATCATTATTAAAATCATGACTATTCAAACAATGCTTTGCTTAAAAAGTAGTATCCTTTAAAGTAAAAGAATTATATAGAAATAAATGACTTTTCTTGACATACAGTTGGAAAACTATAAAAGCATTATCTGTGAGCAACTTTTCTACTTACATATGAGTGTTATTAGTCAATGTTAATGTTTAAAATCACTTGTTTACACAGTTCTTGTAGTTAATTAGTGCAATGTTCATAAGTGAAATTGAAATGTGATTAATTACAGCCAGCTTCAATTAGTGATGCATGGTTCTATTTAGTGATATGATTGCAAAACACTGTTCAACATTTATTTATCGGTTTCAGTAGAAAAGCAGAGGATCCAAACTTAAAAGGTCCTGTGACCTTTGCATCTTTTCAACAATGAAGAAAGCAAAGCACTAGAAAAAGCTTTGTCTCTGTGATTACGTCAAAATACAATGACAACCTGTAAAGAAAACGGAGTTGCAAACATCATATTTGTGAACATTAAAAAATCAAATCTCCAGCTCACTCAGTACATAATTTTGTTCTGGTTGTGCATTGATCCTGTTATGATTTAATAATAAATATAACGCTGTGTTTTTTGATTTTCTAGATCAAATGCTTCAATATGTTATTAAATATAGTGGAGAGTTTAAAGAGGTGTGTAGCCTACCCCTCACATCCTGCCTCACCGAGCGCACAGAAGGTCGAGATGTGGGTGGAACAGAGGCTGCACACACGTTCACTTTACTCCTTCCTTTGTTGTAACTTTAGCTATGTGAACGTTAAATAAAAAGTTATTATTATTATTTTTTAACCATTAGCCTATTAATACGTTGCGTATTAGCTCGTTTAAAACATGAATTGGGCTTGTTACAAAAAACAAAAAAAAAAAAAAAAAAGACCACTTTTCAGCAATACACATTCGGCTACATGATGGCGCCAGAGTCACACCGAAAAAATGCTGGAGCGCAGAAAAGGCTGAAGGTGTTTTAATTTCCATAAACGTAACAAACGTAGCGACTGTAATTACAACATTGTTTGACATTGTAAAGCAGCTTTACAAGAGGAACACAATGAGCTGTGGAATCATTGATGTTTGAGCCATTTCTCGCTGAATGGAAAAGCCTGCAGGAGGAGTGGCTGTATGTTATGACTCGGACTGCAGCGGGACGGGTGTAGGGTCAATGGAACATATCCAGGAACAAAGCTGACATCATCTCTGACAGTGGATGAGATGGACACCGAGGCAGCACAAAATGAGTTTGTGCACCTCCTCTTCTGTGCGCTCATCCACTCAGTCTGTGGCACTTAATGAGAGCGCGCTCTGAGGCAGGAGGCGGACCAACGAGCGTCGGGCGTGAACAAAATAGTAACTGAAAGCAGAGGAGGAGACAGTGCGCGGGACAAGCAGCCTGAGAGAGGACATACAAGTGTGCATCTCTTACCCACTTGGATCACCGCTTTGCGTTACTTTATTTCGTTGGCACTCGTGCCTCCGCGTGGTGGAAATGTCCAAAAAGAAGACGTCCGGCCCGGATTCCCGGGTGAAACCTCATGGTGCTACGGGCAACCTGACTCGCATCCGACTGGCTCTTACTGCGGGGAAGTGTGCAGAATGAAAACGGCCTGAAACAAGAAGAAAAGCTGGGTAAAAGTCCGAGCAGAGTGCCAACATGACCGTGCCGTTGCTCAAAATTGGCGTCGTGCTCAGCACCATGGCGATGATCACCAACTGGATGTCGCAGACCCTCCCCTCGCTTGTGGGGCTCAACACCACCAAGCTGACGGCGGCGCAGGGGGATATCCAGACCGGAGCACGGGAGTAAGTGCAGCGTTTGAGGGGACAGGTGGAGGAGCTGTAGAGTAGAGCTTTTGTACAACAGTGTCTTGGAGCATAAACTGTGCATCACATTTGTGTGATCGACGCTCCAAGTGGAAAATAAAATAATTTGTTATAGCCAAAGTTGTTTGCATTTCCAAAGGGTTAAATGGTATAGAAATAGAAAAATAAGGCATTTTAAAGTCTATGTGTAGGTTTTCCGTTCAAGTGCCCTCTCCTTTACCTTTCTGTGAATGAGAGGCGTTCAAAGCCCCGCTGCTTTGGAGAGGATCGTGTGAAGCGTCCCTTTGTTTCACTGCCGCTTCTCGGATGCTGCCATATCTGCTCTGTCAGTGCGCACAGGTTTCTTTTCTACACTAGGTCATGCTTTTCTAAAAGATAGGAAATGGAATAGAGTGTTTGAGGCTGTGCCTGGTAGTTATTTTTTAGGTTTGGTCTTGTAGCTTGTCACTTGTAATTGAATTATTCAGCAGCCTGTTCACTGATTGTTCCTTATCACTTAAGTCAAATCCCTCCTGTGAATAGCATAAATGCAATCACTTTCTAACCGCCATTCTTTTTGTCTTCAGTTCTTGTCATTAGTGGTTTAGGACTCTTCCACTGCGGGAGAAACTCGCCTTGAAGGCACCAGACTTCAAGCCATGCCTCCCCTCAGCCACCCATTATATATGTATAACTCTGCACTGGTTCTATTTGCTTGGGTTGGTTGTAAAATATCCAGACCGATGGTGCAGGAGGGTGGAGCCTGGTAGCTGGTGGCGTCCAGATGGTGATGAATGCAGCACCAGCTTTGGAATTAAGCTGGCACTGTGCACTTTATGTGCAAATAAATCAAGTGCATGTCCTTGGTGGTGTCTCATTGACCTAAAACATCAAAAAAAAAAAAAAAAAGGTTTGGCTGTTGGGTATTGTCATAAAGGTGTGACCTTTTCGTATTTAAATTTTGTTCCAGTCACAGATCTTTCCCTTTGGTTTTACTCTTCACACTCATCTTTTTTTTAATCTAATTTCTGTTCCAGGTTTTGCCAGCCAACCCAGAGGAATCATGGCAGGTGTACAGTTCAGCCCAGGATAGCGAGGGAAGGTGTGTCTGCACTGTGGTGGCACCCCAGCAGTCCATGTGTTCTCGGGACGCTCGTACCAAACAACTGAGGCAGCTTTTAGAGAAGGTAATTACAGTTTAACTCACGCAGCTCACAACCTCTGCATCAAAGTCATACAATGTATCCACCTCTCCGTCTGTCTGCGCACACATTTTACTCTGTGGTCCCAGCATCGCCTCTCTGCCTGCTGGACAAGAATAGGAATCATGCTCTAATGAGCTCCCTGGAAACCTAAAAGGCATCATGGGAGTCAGACTAACACTCATGTACAGTACACATCCAAGACACGTGTCTAATGATGTAACCTCACTCAATCCCACTGTGAGCACAGTGCCGCCCTTATTACACCAAAACACTGATGGAAAGAAAAGTCATGTGAACAGAACAATATTTACACACGGGACGAGTTAGTAAGGTCTTTGATGAGCCAGAGTCATGGCTAATGCTGCTTTATAACAGTCATAACAACCAAATGTCTTAACAGTATGTGTGCTACACTTCCACCATGTGTCTCAGGCCCCTGACTAGCTGGCTTCAGTTCAGTTCATGTGACTCACTGCAAGAAGCCAAAGCAACATATTGAAAATCTGTTGCATTTTCATTGCAACTTTTTCATGTGAAGCCAAATATTATATAATAAAAATATTAATCATTAAATTTTTCTGTATGACTCATCAGGTGCAGAACATGACCCAGTCCATCCAAGTGTTGGACCAGCGAACCCAGAGAGACTTGCAGTATGTGGAGAAGATGGAGGTCCAGCTGCGGGGGCTGGAGACCAAGTTCAGACAGGTGGAGGAGAACCACAAGCAGAACATTGCCAAGCAATACAAGGTACGAGAGTCATAACCTCACCATTCTGTGTCTTTGTGTGTAAAACCAAAATACCAAAGCACAAGACAAGAACGCTTAAAGCCAAACACGTCACACTATCCATACATCTACATCTACATTTTAGCTCATTTTTAATTGACTGTATAGATTACTCGATTGCCAGTAAATAATGTGAATCATTACCTTTAAACATCATAAATTTAAACTATTACACAACAAATACTCCACTATGAAATCAGGTGCTAATGATAAAGAGTTGTCTTGTCCAACTCTGTGTTACTTAATTTGATAATGATAGAAAAGTAGTTTTAACAAACATGTTTATTATTGTTCATCATCCGTGTGCCATGTTGCATGCATGCCCAGACCACCATCGTCCAGCCTTCATTTTCTCAGCATGTAACACACTTTCTGTCGGATGATACAATATGTGTGTGTGTGTGCATTTGTGTTTAGATAGGATAGTAAGGTCTAGCCCCTGTCAACAGTCTGTCGTTTTCTTGCTTGCAGGGCTAACTTTAAGAAATGTAAAGAGAGAGAGCCACAGGAAAGAAGAGGCAGGTCTATTCCAGATTCCCTGAACTGGGCCACAGTACTGAGAGCATTTTGGGCAACAAACAGATTAATTTTACCTTAAGCACCGTTCAGAACCAGGAAAACCCCTACCCTTTGTCCTAAACCCACCTACCACTGATCTTTTCCTGCATGATACTGCTAATCAAAGTTTTCCATTCAAGCTATTTTTCAAACGTAACAAATTATTATTTTTTTTTCTTAGTCGTATTATTATTACAATCAATGTTATCCATTTTATTTTTGTTTTGCTTTTGTCTATGCATATTTGGTTTCTCCACAATTTGAAACTCTTTAGACGTACAATTCGAGAACACTTTGTTGTCTGTGACATGTAAAAGCATGTATCCCTTACTACAATGTTGCATTTTAAACAATGATGACCAATAAAGAGCTTTCCCAATTGTTGTTGGTGTATCGAGGTGCTTGCTTCTTAAAAACGACTGGTCACTTGCCAGGATGGAGCCAACCTCTGCTTGTCCTGCCGCTGTGGTTTGTTTTGATGCTTATACACCTGCACAGTACAAAGCACAAGAGACAACGGCATACATTCTTTATATGGGCTCACAGGTGCAGAGCTAGGGAAGAGTTAGAGTAGCCAGGCTAAGACAGGTGATTTTTTTTTTCTTTTTTTTTTTGCACATGACACTCAACCGGGCTTATTCTAATCCTTTCAGGCCATAAAAGCGAAAATGGAGGAGCTTAGACCCTTGATACCAGTGTTGGAGGAGTACAAAGCCGATGCCAAATTGGTATTGCAATTTAAGGAGGAGGTCCAGAACTTGACGTCAGTGCTAAGTGAACTTCAGCATGAGATGGGGGCCTATGACTACGAGGAGCTGCACAACAGAGTGTCAAATCTTGAGGGAAGACTCCGTGCATGCATGGAAAAATTAGGTAGGCGCAAGAAAGTCTACACACTTTTCTCAACATGCCATCGACATGCAAAATGTTGTGAGAGGGAAAATGTCAGGCACACAGTCTGGAGTCGGGGCAGGGCATCACAAGGGCACACTTTGACATGATGTGTTGTTTATACTTATATAATGGGGGAAGAAACTCAACTTGGTGAAACCTTGCTTACAAATCTTACAATTTTTTAATCATACCAAAAATCTAAGTTGTGATACATTCTGTGATCTTTCTATGGGCTATAAATATGTAATACTATTGCAAGAAACAGAAACCTCAAATGTTCCAGTTTAAATTGATTCGTAGTAAGTGAGGAATACATTTTCTTTTGCCTTATTTGCAAACCAAAGTTGTTTTGCAATGTGAGATTTCCTACAGGCAGAAATTGAGTATTATGTGTTTGTAGTAAAATACTATTACAGAAAAACTGAATGAACACTTTTATTATTGAATACTAACTTACTACAATAATAACATTATTTACTTTATTTTACTGTATAGGGCTTTAAAAGTCATGAAAGGTGCTGTATGAATCTAATGAATAGTCATTTATTTAATTAATCAATACATTATTAATATAGTGCATAAAGAGCTTGCATAATTTGGTGGATCGTTCATGCCACTGTATATGTGCATCAGTCCCAAGCTTTAGTGGTCTAATCA
Organism: Mugilogobius chulae; assembly: GCA_038363315.1. Lineage (NCBI taxonomy): Eukaryota > Metazoa > Chordata > Actinopteri > Gobiiformes > Gobiidae > Mugilogobius > Mugilogobius chulae. The sequence goes on from CM076409.1 coordinate 22,497,263, forward strand.
GTGTGAGCATATCTACAGGATATAATGAATCATACATGATTATAACACCAAAGATAAATTAATACATATAGGGGAGATAACCTGCACACAAACATATAACATGAGATTGGTGCTGCAGGTTTCTATCATGCTCAACTCTTTTGCTTTTAGCCCCTGTGTTGTGTCTTCACACCTCTGTCTCAGCCCACAGTGCTAATAGATGCACACCCACAGAAGCACACTTACACTTTGTACTTGCATATCACGGGTATATTGTGTCCCAGTTTCAAATTCTTTGTGGAAAACAGAAAAAGAATCAAATTATGGAAAAATCATTTCACAGCCTCTTCAAACACTGGGTGTTCTGTTGCACAAAGACAATGCAGAGAGAAGTTCCACAGTTGTGTGACTCAGTATTTCAGTTCCAAAACTCTTGGACTATGCTGCAGTATGGTGCCTTTAGTGCACACAGTGGGGACGCCAACAACTACAGATGTTACTGTCTCACATATTAGTGTTACTAATAATGTGATTTATTCATTATTATCTTCATAAGTAAACAACAGTCAGAATATCCAAATCTTTTTGTTTTGTTTGTTACATTTAACCTGAATATTTACAATGATCAATTAACCAAATCATCTTTATATACTAACTGAAGATATTCTTTCATTTGCCCTCCACAAATGAATTCTAAAAATCTTTTATACTTAGTTAACTTTCTCCAAATGTAGGGATGTTCTGATCCAGTTTTTATGATAACAATACTGAATTGGCTTCAAATAACTACCCATCCCTGATATCAACTGATACCAGTGCAGACTGAAAAAAGCACAGTTATTACCAATGAGTAATAATGGATCAAACAGTGCTGTGTAACTGGTAATTTTCCTGCAAATAGCCACCGAACAACTTTATCACAACTACACCAATATTAGTCTTTGCAAAACCATAATAAAGCATGAACAAAAGTTTTAATTCTTACTATGAATTAATCAATATAAAAATAATTAGGGCTTAATAACTGCAGTTAATGTTAGAATTTATGGTTGGGTTCAGAATTATAAAGTAGGTACTAAGCCTTAATATCCATGTGTTACTTGTTCATGATGAATTAGGTCATGATTAGGCCATGTTTTATTATGGCTTTTACTCAGGGTAATTATGAGATGTAGGATATTTTAAATGGTACTGAACATTTCAAACATGGGTCAATAGCAGCCAGTGAACAGTTTCTATTGATCCTATTGTTATCAGTGCCTCCCTATATGTTATCACTTCAGGATATGCACTGCTGTTACTGTAACTGCTCACCTCAAACAAGAGTCAAACCATTTAGATTTGTACAACATTCTTTATTTAACACATATGATTTGGACACGTGCAGCAAAGGCCTTCCATTAACAAATATTGATCAATATTTATATATTTTTATGTCTCAACTGTGATATTCAGACAATATTAAGGCTTATCAAAACCAATTTCTTACAACATGTACATTAAACAATATGTGAGGTTTGAAATGTCCTTAAAACTAATAACAAAAGCTCAAATGTTTTAGGTAAAGTTTTTTTTAACAAAAATTACTTTACTGTTGCACACAATTTACAATTTTTAAGTATCTTTAAAACAAAACTCACAATCCAATCTAAAACTCAATATATTGCCCATTCTTACTTGTGAGACATTGTACAGCAGCCATTCCTTCTGTCCAGTCATTAATAGACAGGCCTGGGGACGTGTCAAAAGCCAGCACCAGATCACTAGTGACAGGATCTCCAGGTCTCCCTTGTCTCAGTGTGCATATTTGAGAAAGTGAGAGAAACAAAATGAAGGCGACGCCACGCAGCGAGAGACTGTCTCAGAGACACAACACAGTGAGGTTCTTCCTTTCATCTCCACACAGACTTCCTTCAATGCTAGTAGGATTAAACAGGTGAAGGTCAGTGCCCAAATCTGCTCGGTCAAGGCAACATGGAGAAAAATGAAAAAGCGAGCCAGACAGAAGGGTCGCGCTGAAATTGATAGAGAGGGTGATGGAGGAAATGAGAGTGTGATAGAGTGGAGGACACAAGGGAGCAGGAGTATCTAGGGCCCTACAAGACCCTTAAGGCTGTTTTAAGCTTTAGAGACTAACAGCCTGCACGCAGACGGAACACACAGACAGGACACCACAAACAGGACAGAAGAATGTGCAGGAGGACTGGGCAATAATGGCAAAAATGACAAAAATTATAGCAGTCAGATGATGTTATGTCAATACAGCAGACATGTGTCTGTAGTTTATTGGTGGAGGTTAAAACTTTTAGTTCATTCACATGCTCATACATTTGGGGCTGTAACGAGAAACCATTATCTTTTCCACTAATCAATATACTGTAAATGCAGCACTTTATTAAAAATGTGGACTTAATATTGATATTTTAGTTCTAAAACCAGCGCTCAGATTGGCTGCGCTTGAGTGGTCCACCCCAGGTTCACTTTATGCTCTGAAAAAAAAAAGTTTATAAGGCTTTTAAGCAACAATTAACTAAATATTAAAGCATGTGTGTATGTAAATGTGCAGAATGGTTATGCAAAGTCAGTTCTTAAGATAGCTACATCCACTTTTGTGGTGTGAAAATCAGCTGCAAATGAATTAATGATTTTCTATGGCTAATCTAAGCCAAAGCAAGTTAAAGTCTTTTTGTGGTGTATTGCTGAGAAAAACAGCACAACTTCAAAACATTCTCTTCATGACATCACAGAAAAGAGCATTTAGAGCTTAACAGAGAGGAAAATAAAAAGTGAATGAAGTAAAACACAACTCCAGGTGTTATTTTGATGGGAAAACAATAATTTACCTGACTAAAATCTCACATCAGCTTAGCGTAACACTGTGTATAACCTTTTAACGTAAAGAAAAACCCGTATTTAAAAGACTACAATATACAACTTTGTTTTCAATCAAACATAAGCTACATTTTATAAAAATATTGATATTTAGAGTTGTATTTAAATATATCAAACCAACAATCATAAAAAATTTACATATGTTGCCTGTTTGTGGTACAGCTATAATCAATTCTGAATGGTGTTATTACTATAGTGCAGCCAAAAACAAACCCACCACTATCATACAGCTAGCATATTACTGTACACAAAAAATCTAAAGTAATATAAGCATGGAAATATGTCAATTTTCTTATTTTTATTTCACAATAAGATTCAGTAAATTGAGAATCTAATTGTTATATTCGCTTGTCTCAGCATCAGTAGAGACAAGCGATAGTGATAGAATGAGGTGAACTGTATATAAAATCGCCAGTCTGAACTTCTTGACCAAAGATCTCTTTGGGGAACAGTACTTTTTCAGTGCTTACTTCTAGTTTTATGGCCTTGCATTTATCTTGCTCATATAAGTCCAACAATTATTGAAAAAGCATTAGAGTTTAAACTCCAGACTAATGCTATTTGCTCTCGTCAGCTCTGCTCCCATTAGCTCTCGCCTTTCCTGTTGACTGTGGATCTGGTGAAAAAGCAGGCCAAAAGGGGATTAGATCATGTGTGTATCTCCAGACGGACGATCCATCAGAGGCTGCCCCGCGAACAGTCGCTGTCCTCTAAAGACACAGCCGTGATTAGGGAAAATAAATAAATAAATCAATGGCCATTGTATTAGTGCCCTGGCCAATCCCACAGAGAGCTTGCATAAGAGAGCAGGTCCTGAAAGGACAGGGTTCATGTGTGTCTCAGAGGTGCAACGGCCACACTTCACACAGCATTGGAGATTGTGTGAATGAAACAAAACTAAGTGATGCTTCTTTCAGCACCATGGACAGTGCAAAATTACTTTTTGGTTTCCAATTGTTATTTCTTTTGAGGTTATGCCAAAGACAACACAGCATTATAAACTTTAGCAATGAGTAGAAAAATATGAAACAGTCAATGGTGAGAAAGGACATTTTTTTTATGTAACTGCTCAAAAATCTAGCTAGGGGGAAGGGGGGGGTGGTTGCTACAGTCGGATAACTAACATAACTGGCATTAATTCTGCTTCTGAGTTTACCCCTACAAGTGCTTGCAGACCTCTGGTTGAGAAACATCGCTTCAAAGTTCACTCTAGGCCAACCTACTGAATAATAGATATTCTTTTGTGTGCTTTTTCTGTGCACTAGTGGGCAACAATTGTGTTATTGCTTTGTAATAAGAGAACATTTGAGGAGGACTGAGCCAAATTAGTGCCTGTATGCTTCATTCTAGACACCAAGCTAGTTTTTTATTTGTTATTATATATTTAGAGAAGACTTTGTTGAGACGATCATGCTTTAGGATTATTGATTACCGTGAAGCACAGTTTCAGTGTTTATGATGTTACTTTCTGTAGCAGCATTGCAGACATTTGTTATAGCCTAGTTCACAAACAAAAGCTACCAAGTCTTTTTCTAATGATCATTTAGAGATGCTTCATTCACTATACAGAAATGAGTTGCCAAATTTATTGCAAAGTAAAGAAAGAAGTGTGTACGCAAGGGTTAATGAACGAAGAACTTGACAAAAAAGATTGCTAATGAAAAGGCAAAATGAGCCATAGCCAGTCCCACTTGTGAGATTAGCATATCAGAACGACTCATTACATTCACAGAGCAAAATTAACTCATCAGGACACTCTAATTGACCTTTATGGTGCTGCTCTCGAGCTCTGACAAAAATGTGACTGAACAGCGTAGGCCAGTGTCGCTAACAACAAATCTCCATTTAAAACTTGTGATTTAATTCTTGTCGTTGTTTATTAGCACGGAAACTCCGCCACAAGGGAGCAGCAACCAGGCACTAGTTTTGTCAAATTCTTATTAACACCTCAATCAACTTTGATTAACACTACAGCAGCAGCAGCAGAAACAGCAGCAGCAGCACAGAGGCGGTCTCTTCTCTGCTCCTTCTCGCTCCCACCTTGTCACACCGAGGAGTAAAACAGTCATTAGCATGTGTGAACTGAATAATAAGCACCTCATGTAGATGGATGCAAGCGAGACGGACATTACACCGCCACGTCCTTCATGCCTATTTATTCTCTGTCAACAACTGTCATCAACTGAATCATTCTCTGCATTGATCTAAAAGACGCGGTTTTCAATTTGAGAGTTAAAGTACATGGTGAGAACATTTTGTGGTGTTCTGACATGATTTAGCTTACGTAGGTGGCTAACTTACACACAAATTCCTGGTAATAGAGGAGGAATAGTAAAAAGTACATGAATATTTTCTTTCTACGGTAATATTTCATTGTTATTTATATTATGATGGATGATATGAAGAATATTTTTGTGTTCAATGGCACAGGGTTAAGAGTCTATATATAAAAAAAGCCGCAGGACCACCCATTACTTAAATTAAATGGATAAGATGGGTGCTTTTTCACTTAGTAATCTCAGCAATGTTATTATTATCACGCACTAACAAATCCTTTATAAGAAATAATTAAAAATGAAATATCCGCTAATATCCACTAAATGCTTGGAGAAGTTGTTCTGTTAGTGTTGTGTTAGCTTAGATATGTGTGAACATGTGCACAATCATACCACACGCAGGGTTCACTTCTGCTTTGGTGCAAAATGAATGAAGTAATAAATATACCAGCATAAACGTAGATTAAAATGTCACTGAACAAAAGTGTTTAGAGAATAATACTTAATTTCTCAAAATATTCCTAATGTACTATAAACAAATAGTTTATTAAGAATTAGACTTAGCTACTTCATCAATATCCAAACTGCAAACAACCCAAAGCTTGAATTAATTCCAATAATGTTTTTGTTAAATATGAAAAAAAAAAAGTTTTATTCAGGTCATTACAAAGTGCTACCCAACATTAATTTCGTTTCACTTAAGGATTTTTGCTTAGACCTTGTTTAGAACTGGTGTAAATATAATGAGCATTGTACTGGATGCTTCCTTGTCAATACTTCTTTTGCAGCGTGTGGCAAACTGACGGGCATCAGCGAACCCATCACTATCAAGACGTCTGGATCGAGGTTTGGCTCCTGGATGACAGATCCTCTGGCCCCTGAAGGAGACACACGGGTATGTATACAGTATTATCCTTCAAAAGGACCGTGTGGATATCAAGTGCAATAAAGTCAAGTGTAAAGTTTTATTGATTTTTAATAATAATAATTATAATAATAATAATAATTCACTTTATTTATCCCCGAGGGGCAATTAAAAGGTAAAGAAGTTGCAGAATAAAAACGATAAATTAGACATAATACATACACAGCCCATGTTTAACGTGTAATTTCAGAGTGCTGAGGAAGGGACGACTCAGCATTATGAAGCTGAATAACTGAAAGCACAAAGGTAGCCTTCCTCCTCTGTGTCCTACATGTGAGGCATTACAGCCTGCTGATCGCACAGAACAGAGAGGTTTGAGTGGTACTGATTATTTTAGAACAAACATTTGTTGCTCTGATAATCTGGGACCTGTTTTGTACACTCACCAAGTAGAACCAACAAATAGACAAAAATGCATGGTAGAATGTCATCATGATGTTTTACTGACATCAAATGACCTTCACTTTCTGAGTAGATACTGTCTCTGGTGGCATTTTTCAGTTCATCAGTGTTTAATGAAAAGGTTAACAGATCGTCGAAGATTGCTCCAAGATATTTGTATTCATTAACTGTCTCTACTCATCGTGGATGGTAGAAATGACAGCTTCTGTTAACTGTCTTTGCTTGGTTGAAAATCTAAACAGGAACAAACATTTGAATGTGTATTACTACTGTTCAGTTTTTCTGTATTTTGACCACTAAAATGCTAGATTGGTTCGTAAGCATTGCTTTCCATAAAGCCCTCCAATCAGCACCATGGACAGTGACTGCACAGTGAAATGAAAGAAAATACCCCATTCAAATGAACAATTACTACAAGAAAGAACTAAGTAAACATTTGAACACAAAACAAGACCTTTTCGCTGCAGAGTTATCTTTTCCTACTTCTACTTTATTCTATCTGGCAATCGACTTAACACTATTACAAGTGGCCTTCGAGTTAACAGCTGGAGACAACCTTGATCATAGGTTAAGGTCAGTTCTGACTGTGAAATGTAATAGTCTCTGGCCTTTTATCCTTATCATCTGATTTCCCTAAGCAGAACGGGCTCTCAGTAATGGGCTCTGCTTCTGTCAGTCAAATGAGATTCACAATATGGTACATCTCATTTTCGAGGGAAAAAGTGAAGATTTATGCTGCAGTAAAATAGTAAAACGCAAAGCAATGAAGAAGGTAAAACTGCTGTACAAAAGCAGCACAAGGCAATTAAAAGCTGCCATAGTTTCTAATGCAGCTAATTGTCATGACAAAAGCAGCCTGTGAGTGCTTGAAATATTCAAAACAGAAAAGGTGAACTGCTGACTAAGAATAGATTTAGCATATTGTAAGGGCAACTTTCTTTGTAAAAAGCAACCTATTTTAAAACTGTGGATAAAAGAAGTGCTGAATTATCAAAGAAGCATAGTGAATGTAACTGACAGGGGCAGAAAGGCCTGCTCCGCATCTTTTCATCTCCAGGCTTCCTCTGCTCACTTCTGTGCGGAGTCCACAGAGAGCTCATGTTGATGTGAATGAGTCCACACAAAGGCAGGTAGAGGCCTTCAGGTGTCAGTAAAGCAGTGTTTGAGCTGTCGGAGGCAGGGGAATAGGGGTGTGTGCCCACCACCACAGGGGCTAGAGGAAGCCCAGTCTAGGCAGCTGAGATAGGCTTTTATGTGGAATGATGGGCATTATCCCCGCGGGGCAGAGCTCGCCCCATCCTGCGGCTGTCATGCTGACTGTTTGTATTCAAAGGCTGCAGGACCTCAGCTTCCTAGATCAAGTCTTGGCTCAAACCTAATTGGAATGCTGGCTGAGAGAATGATTTGATTTATTCTGTTTGTGATCTGCATGTTAGATGCACAGCTCTTCAAAGGCCTACATTGGAATGACAATTGCAATTCTTTTGTAGCTCAGTACTAGAGAGGCAACACATTCGTCTATAAATCCAGAAGGTTGGCTGGTGGATTTGAGCAACAGGCAATGCATAATGCTGATTTTGTTATTTTTTCTTCACACTGAAGGACTGAAGAAAAGTTGCATTGTTATCATTTATAATAGTGTTAGAGCAGAGCATTAAAGGACACCTATTATGCTTTTTTTCTCACATGCTGTACTGAACTATCGTTGATCAAGATTTTACATTACTAAATCGCCCTATTTATCTAAAACAGCTTAATAAATAAAAAATTGCTTATTGGCTTTTTGCTGAAAACTGCAGAACCGATAATGACGTGTTGAAATATCAGGAACTAGAAATCAGGCGGAGATGGGTAGTAGGTGAAAATTGAATTTCCTGGAGTCTCATTTATAAAACTTACTGAAAGTGTACATACAAACAAAACACAAACTTCTACAAACTTGAAAAATTTCTCATTTCTCTTTGCTCAAATCTTTTTCTGCCTCATCTTTGAAACCCCGAAACACAAGGTTGAGAAATTTCAGATTAGATTGCCTTTTTCAATCCAATCAATCCAAATACAAACTATGAAGAGCAAATACTATTTTAATATGTCAAAGCAGCTCATTAAAGTTGATTCTGCAAGTCCCCTTTAATATTTTATTTTTTTGTTTTGTTGTTTAGGTGTGGTACATGGACGGTTACCACAACAACCGCTTTGTGCGCGAGTACAAATCGATGCACGACTTCATGACGTCGGACAACTTCACGTCCCACCGTTTGCCTCACCCCTGGTCTGGGACGGGTCAGGTGGTCTACAACGGCTCCATCTACTTCAACAAGTTCAGAGCCACTTCATCATCAAGTTCGACCTACGCACCTCCTCCATCAGCAAGTCCCGGCAGCTGGATCAGGCTGGTTTCAACAACGCATATCACTACGCCTGGGGGGGCCACTCTGACATAGACCTCATGGTGGACGAGGGCGGTCTCTGGGCTGTCTACGCCACCAATCAGAACGCGGGAAACATTGTGATTAGTAAGCTGAACCCAACACTTTGCAGATCATCAAAACGTGGACCACGAACCACCCCAAAAGGAGCGCTGGAGAGTCTTTTATGATCTGCGGGACACTTTACGTGACAATGGCTACTCAGGAGGAACTAAGGTGTACTACGCCTACTCCACCAACTCCTCCACTTACGAGTATATTGACATTGCGTTCCAGAATAAGTACTCACATATATCCATGCTGGACTACAACCCTCGGGATCGCGCGCTCTACGCCTGGAACAATGGCCACCAGGTGCTTTATAATGTCACGCTGTTCCACGTGATCCGCTCAGAAGAACTGTAACTGCCCAAAAACAGTTCTACATGTTGTCTATGGAGAGCAAATATATCCAGAAGTATATCAAAACAAAAATACTATTGGCAGATTTTCTATATTGAAAAAATTTACTTCAGAGATCGCAACGTGAATGCAAAAATAGGATGAATGTGCATATACAAAAGAGCCAAAGGGTTTCATTCCAAAATATGATGGTGTATATTTATTATGAGAAATGTATGAACTCAGAAAACACTCATGATTGTCAGACAACTTTGTACATAAAACTCTATTATAAAGTTTACTGTAATTCATAGTTTACATTTTCTAATAGCTGCCATCTTTTTGTGAAGGTTTTTGATTTTGGAATGAAACTCTTTTTTACTGTTTGCCACATAGAATATGATTGTAAAAGTAGAAAATATATGTATAAAGGTTTAAAAAAATACATGCCAAAAAGATCAATCAAGCATATATATATTAAAAGAAACCATGCCTTTTTTATACACTGGAATATCCACCTCCATGAGCTGCAGTCTCCTCAGATGACCTCCCAGTTGGACATTTAGTCAATGGGGATCTAGCATACAAGAACTGCTGTTATGAACTGTTTGGTTCCTGTTGGCTTTTGGACTTGTAGACAAATGGGAGGTTAGTCTGGTGCGAGGACTGACAAGGCCAAATGGAATAAGTCTGTCATATCATTTTTTATCAAAAACCGTAGCAAATACTAAAGTCTGTAGAGAACACAGCAACAATAACGCTAAAGACCTGAAGGCACTGACTGTTGCGCTGCTGTTTCCCAAGAATTTCCTGTGTTAGTGACATATGTGTGAACAAGGCTTTCTTTGCATGAGTGTTTTCTATCACGCTGGTCTGCTCTTGAATGTCTTTTGATGTACAATATTAGAACAACAGAACAGGGAACTTAATCGGGTTATAAAGAAAACACAAGAGCATGTCAGTACATTAATATATTTCACGTCTATGTTTCTGTTGTATTTTGGTTCTCTTTTTAGGTATAAACAATACGTAGATCCATAACACAAAACAGGTCAGAACTCTTAAGTCCAATTTCTTCATTGTAAAATGTTAAGTGTAACAAGCAACAGCAGATATTAAATTTGCTTTTATTGATGTAAAGTGGCTACATAACAATACTGAACTCTAAGTTGGTAATAGCAAGTAAATGCAGACAAGTGGGCGAAAACAGGTGTTTTCTGAGGAATCTGGAATCAGCTGCAGGGCAATCCTCAAAAATGTATGAATCAAATAAAAAACAGGACTGTTGTAACTAGAAGGTGTGAAAAGTGTATTTTGCACTGTATGTCCCCTTTTTTTTACTGCAAGTGAGAAACAAACTTTAAGGGGCACTCGAGACAAAAAAGTTTGGGAAATGATGTCATATAGGGGTACTGGATAGGGATGTACCTATCCAGCTTTTTCTGTTCCAATACTGATCCTGATACTTTTGAATTAAGTAGCTGTCGATACCGGATAGAAACCGATCCTACTGTAAGGACTGAAATAGCTTAAATAATAGCTGAAATAACATAAGAAATTGGATCGTATTATATTATGTAACTGTTATTTATAGTGCAAGTCACAACTAAACAATTTAATGTGAATACAATGTCAAACATTATGAGACATTCTGGATCAACATCAGCCAATAAATAAGTCTCATTATGCCCAAATGGCAAATTCCTTCACTTACTACAAAATATGTGATTTTCTGCATTAATTTTGATCTAGACGTTTGATCTGTCCAAAACGTGTGATTTTTTTTTTTCTGGTTTGTCAGTTCAAAGTATTAATTGACTTATTTTGTCATTTAATTTCTAACCCATATTTTCCCAAATCATGCAGCTCTAAAGGGTACTGTTCTATCAGGTTACTACACATGAATGGACAAAACCCTTGTCATTACTTTGTGACGCTTGTGACATTTGGTGTCCGACATAATCCCCAACTCACTGCAGTGTTTGGAACTCAGCCAGTTTGCAAACACCACGATAATCTATAGAAAAGTGCTTCAAATTCACATCAGCTAGTTTAATTCATAGAGATCTGTGCAGTATTTTAACAAACTGACATGCTCTGATTTGTTCAAGATTTAAGGGTGGGTAAATGCTTTTCTATTTAAATTTGTTTTGTCTTTTTTATTGTTTGTGCATCACTGTAACATGTTGGCACCAGTTTGGCCTCTGTGTTTGTTAGTCTGCGCTGAGTGGGAGGAATTTAGACACAATCTCTCCTTGAAATTTTGAAAATAGTACCACAGAATGTACAAAGAATCGTGCCCTCCAAAATCAGACTGTTCTACTTTCCTTTCACCTCCAGCACACGTAGGAGGGGTTCAAGTGTTTTTCTTTGATTACCCCATCATGTCTCCACTCGACGCTAGTGAAGGATGCTGTTAAATGTAAACCCCTGCAGAGAACAAATGCTTTTCACTCTTTTGCGCTTTGCTGGACATGTGTTGTATCTGAGATGAGATAGTTAATGATTTGTGTCAATAAAAACAGAACAAACCTAATTGTGGAAGTGGTGCCTTGCCAGTCGTTCAGTGAACACTTAATACTAACTATTTCCTGCCTTTCTTAAAATTAGAATTAGGGTTTAATAGGGATTTTGAGAAGCGCTGAGAAGAGAAAGATTGGATGATTGTGTGAACTTGGGCAGAACAGATGGCCTGGAGGATGGGCCCTGTCTCGCAGTGCTGTGTGTATGAAAGTTTCCTTTTTGGCTCTGGACAGTGCCCTGTTCAGTCACCTGTCTCCAGGCAAGTGTGAGCACTTCAGACTAACTTCATCACACACCTCACCAGCAACACTGCTCGCCAAAAAAGTCAGTATTATTTAGTGCACAGTTGCTTCGATTTTACATTATACGATTGATAATTACAAAATACAAGACTGACTGGGCTTAAAATTTGTGTGAAATGTATAATCCATTAAGAAGTTACCATGCTGGTTTATATTTTCTAAAACACTTTGCAAAAATGAGCAAAAGAACAGATTTTAAAGTTTACATATTCTTCTGGTAATATAAGGAGGAACAAAGCTGGTCTGGTTTATATGTTAATTTTGTCTTTTTTTTTGGCAACTTTATTTTTGTTTGCATTTTTATATTCAAACAAACAACAGCAACAACAAATATTAACATATTAACCATACATCCACAAAACTTTTAAACTATGATCTACTTTTTTTCCACTTTTGATGGGTTTTAACAATTCCTCTTTTAAAGATGAACTTACAAAACACTAATTATTTGTTTTAATTGTACCCCAGTTTTTTAAGTTTGGTCATATTTCTCACAAAAATAAAGTAACAAATCTAAATTCTGGATCTTTAGATATGTATGTAACCTTCTTAGTTACAGTCATATCATGGTCACTCTGTCTGTTCAAAAGCTCTTCTGATTAACAAAAAGAAAACTAAAATTGTTGTTAAAATTGAATGAGACTTTTTAATGGGCTGGGACTTATTGTAACTTATTCTAAGTCCCTAAAACTCATTTTACTTAAATTAACTTCTGCTTTTGACGAGGAATTGTCAAAACCCAAAATTTTCTCACACTAGTGTTATTCTGGAGCCAGCTAGTGCCACCAGCTTTACTGTCGTTTATGTTACCAAAGGAAATGTAGACATAAATCATTTTCTGTTTTTCTTTTGTACAGTATAGTTCTACTTCATAGTTAGAGTCTGTTAGAAATCAGAGGCTAAAACTACAAAGCCTCAGTTTCACAAAGACCACAGTCATTTGTTTGTGCTCCAAAGTATTTAGAAAAAAAAACAGTTTGAATTTTAAACTATTTTGGTGGAAAAAAGGTTGGTGCCTTGTGGGGTTAAAAAATTTCCAGGTGGAACTCTTTAATGGAACTTTTAGGCATTGTTGAAGTAGATTTAGAGAACAAGCCGAGCCCAATTCATCAGCGAATTGTTGGTTTAAGAGAGTTGCATCTTCTGTTCAACAGTTTAATAGTTTATATTCATCAGCTGGTGGTCAAAATCATACACCTCTAAATTAACTATTTTATGTGTGGTTTAAGTTATATTTGCATTAAATCATCACATCACTATTAACATCAAATGTACAGCACACTCTTTTTCATGTGAATCATTATAAACAGTAAAAATTTCACAATGTATGCTTATTTTCACCCTTCCAAGTATCACAAACATTTCTTTCTTATCATTTCTGTTCATTTGATTTTGTTCTCGTCTTAAGCTCAGTACTGAAGCTATTCCACTATTTTACACCTCAGATGGGAATACAAAGCCTCTTTCTAACTGTGAATATTTTTCTCAATTGTAACTTTGTCTTTTGGTTATTTTGACATTCTTTCTTAAAATTTAGTTTTTAAAGACATTCTAGTTTGAGGAAGACAAAAAAAAAAAACTGTTATATTGATTTGTTGCCAGCTCCGCAATTAGGTCATTACAACCAAGTTCAGCATGAACCACTGCATGGGGTCAATAGTTCATTCATTACACACGATTTCCAATTGAACAGGCAACATACAAGCCTTTTCTATTTCATTTTACAAAAGGTGGACAATCCTGTTTAGGATTGAATTTAAAATTTAAAAAAGAGAAGCATTGTAGATTTTAGGGACAAATCTAAAGTTGTTGGTATTTTATTCTGATCTACTGTCAACTCCTCCACAAATGCCCCCACTTTCTGTTCCTCCCCATCTTACAGTGGTCTATCTTTTCCCGCTCTTTGTTGCTCCCACCAGCTCACAGGCTCTTAGTCCTCTGATGTTTCAATCGATGAATAAATGATTGCTTCTATTTTCACTCGCGCAGCACTTGGCCAACACATGCTGCGTTGCTCCCCAGAAATAGTTTGCCAGCGTAGGATTTGGGAAAGACAGACTGACTGACAGAACAAAACAGGGTAAAAAAAGAGAGAGAAAACAGGTTTGGTGGAAAGCTCTTGCTGTGTTTTCAACAATGAGCTGTCAGTCAGATGGGACGACATTTGCATTTTTTTTTTCTTCTTTACATTCAGAAGAGCGTGTCTGATTCCCAGTACACAACAGCAACATGAGCATGTTTACTTCATCTTGACAGTTACATGTCATTTCATCATTCTCCAAGTTGCCTCATTTATCCTTGCATGCATTTAGTTCAAAGGCCACTTAAAGCCAATGATCGTGAGCATATCGCCCTCTAAATGTTCTCCGCACTGTATAGGAGCACTTATGGGAATAGCGGACAGACACAGTCAGAGCGCTGACCTTGCCCACCAGCTGGAAGGTGCATCTTTCTCCCCAAGGACAGGCACTTACCAGTAATAGAGCGCCAGTGAGGGCCAAAAGACTGGAGGAAATGATTTATAGGACAATGTCTCCCTAATACGATGAAAGAAGACTGTCTGAAACTAAAGAGTTATTGTATGAGTAAAATGGAAATGAGCCTTTGAGGGCAAATACATATCTGAAAACTACATCTGCAAATGAGCTTGGTTAATAGCAATTTTTATGGCATTTTCAGAAAGGTCAGGAACTGAAACCAATAGTTGTTGTGAATTTGGGAAGTAAAAGTTTGAAAGTAGATTTTTTGCACTGACAAAAATGCCTGTTGTTACGGAGAATTGCTTCTGCTCAAGGGCAATTGTATTTTTGGTTTTTGTGAGAATTGTTTTACATCTCATCGAATGTGCTGTTCAAAATGATTTTTGGGCTTGACTGGTTTGTACGGTGGCCTTGAAGGGCAAATTATACTCACTAATTTGCCTTGCCTAATTTGAAAACATGGACAACATTTCACTATAAAACTACTAAACACAGAGACACGTTTTAAAGTAAATAATATCTTATAGTCTTAAGATTTTCTTTCACAGTGGAACCTACCGGCTTTAGGGACTAGACGTCCATTTGGACTGTATTCAAAACTTTTTATACTGTGAAGTTATATGTGTCACATAATGTGACATTCATGTTAAGACATGACAAAAGTCAAGTTGGGCATGTCGGCTGTAACTGACAGACATTACATTTGCTCACATTGGTTTGAAGCCAGAGCTGCAGAGCTCCTGCCAGCTAACTCAAGGTGTCAAAAACATTATTTTAATTTTGGGCCGCTGGTGACTCTGCTAATATTCTAACTTTATGCTAATGTGGGCAGTCTGCATTCTGCTGGTGTGCCCATTATTTGGATGTGGTGTTAGTATGCAGGACTCAATGGAGAAGGGAATAAATGGCTCACCCAGTCAGATCAGGACCTCCTTTGTTGCATTTAAATACAAAACATCAATTACAAGTCCCCTGTCTCAACAGTTACAATTGATGGAAGCCATCTTTTCTGTATTCAGCTATGGATACAACCCTTTTTAGGTTTTCCAATAAATTTGTTTTTACTTATGTTGGGTGAAAGAGCCGCTCAATATTTCACAATCACAACTTGAATAGCAGTTACTAGCATTGCAGACATTCGTGTGCTAAAAATAGATGAGATTTGCACAAACTTGTTGTGAGAACATGCATTAGATTAGTGATTCTAATTGAAAAGTTACAACAAGGCCTTTTCCCCAAATCATGCAGCCGTATTTGGTGATTAGCCTGACTATCGCACCTACAATCTGACGGCTGAGCCACAGCTAAATAAAGCTTATACTATATTCTCTCTATACTGTTCAGTGAATCATACTCCATCACACAACCTCTGCAAAGTACCAGTAATGAGGCGGATAAATCAATCCAACTAACTTTTTAGATTGTCATGTTATATATTAGCATTCATCACTCTACAGTGAACAGAGGAATAAACTGAAGGTCTTACGTTCCCATCGGCAATCTCACAGATAAAACTATTACAAGCCTGGGGTGCGCTGGAATAACAGCCAATAATAAATCAATAGCGCTATAAAGAATGTGGCTCAGGGAGAAAAAACAACACCATGAAATGCAATTGATTTAATTACAGTTAGTTAAAAAGACAAAGTTAGAAGTCATCGCTTGTCCTTTTAGTGATTCTGCGTGCAGTGGTTTCATTATGGTTGTGTCCTTGTCAGCAATTCAAACACCTGCACCGTTGTAACAAAATGTTTCCTTAATTAGCATTTTTAATGCCCAGCACACAAGGTTTTACACAACACAGCATTCCCACATGTGAAAATATAACCAAGGTTCACTTTATAGTTCTGTACAGCCATAAAACTGCCCTCTATGTGATGATTTGCACATTGTAATGCTAAATCGTTTTATACGACTGAGAATAAGTGACTAAACTGCAATAGGTTAGGTCCACAGAAGATGAGAATATTAGTTTAGAACAGCTGGAGGACAGGACCATATACTGTTTTACTGTCAGATAAGTTGACCTGGCTAAAGACATACTTCACCTCAGTTGCATTTACTCATCTACATTTATGTTTTTGAGAAATTACTTTTAAGAGTATCTTTGGTGGCTTCCTTAAACTCAACGCTTGAGGAACATTGAAGCAAAAGTGTTCTTATTTGAGTTTCTTATAAATTTGACACTATAAAATTTGTAAAAATGCATGTTTCTTGGATCGCTCCTTCAGATATACACTGATTTCTGTGAGTGAAGCCTCTGCCATTCTCCAAACCCAGCACGATCTCACGGAAATCTGTTTATATCACAACATTTTCAACAGTGTCATGTTAACGCAATTTCAATTTTCTGCTTGTCTCTTACAAGGGTTGGTGCTCCAGTTTATTTCTAAGGCGTGTTATTAATTATGAATAGTAAATCCTAATCTTAATAAAATACAAGATCCAGAACTAAACGTTGCCATTTGTGTAACTTCAAACCTAAACATAGTCATTTATTTAACTTCAGATCTAAACTTAGCCATAAACACAAACAAAATGCCCTCCATGCAGTAGCAACTAAAGCAGGTGTCTATACGATGCCACGACAACAGCATGTCTATTCTAGGTTTATCACAGTGTGTCTACTCAACGTCTCATAATACATAAAGAAAAAAAGAAGCATCCTCTCACACACACATTGCATAGTACAGACGCATTAATTTTCCCTTTTTAAACAGTGAATCTCCCATGTTGCTAAATAGATCTTTCATCTGAAATTATACACAACCTATTTTTAGACTTTCAAACGGGAGGATCAGTCAAATCCATTTGCTTTGAGATAGCTGCAAAAAAGACGGAATAGTAGGGATTTTTCAGACTTCTCTTTAAAATCAAATAACATCCTCTAAAACCCACATTTTTATCCAATGTGAAAATGTCCTCATCAGTAGCAGCAACCACGCACGAATGAGAAATTGCATACAGTAATTCAATCTTATATTCAGCTTTAACACATAGACCTTCCACATGGTCCGTATTTTTCTCCATCTCCATATGTAAACAAACGCCTGTGAACAAGTGTAACCTTGGGCGTGCGGTGCCGGCCCTGACAGTTGTGGCACATCCGCGCTCTGCCTGGTGAATATGGATGAGCTTTGTAGAGGATCAGGCCTTTTGTACCGGGCTTTCTGTCTCTGTTCAGCACTGTGCGCGTGGTCTGTGCGTGTATGTGCATGTGCTTCTGCGTGTCTAACGAGATGTGGTGACAAAATACGTGCCATCTGTGCTCACGGGAGATTTCACACTCTTGTTCATGTTTGAGTTTGGCCAGCTTCCTCACCAGGGACACTGGCCAATCATCACAGAAAGGAACCAAACGACACATCAGAGTAGTACCTCCGAATTTCAACTTCTCTCTTTTGTCCGTTTTGTCAATCTGAACTCCCAAATTTGTCATTGAGTTTGTTCAATTACGATCGTCACACTACCTGAGTTTTAATATTGCTGTCGGTTAGAGTAGCTAAATTGACTGTTGAGACCACTAACTTTATGAAAGCAATTTAATTTAATTAATTGAAACTATACATGATAATAGACTTCTACATTAAGAGTCTTGTCTTGGCAGCTGAAATCCATCCTACTTCCAATTCAAATCACATTTGTAAGTTATGAGTTATTTCTGAGTTAAGGTCTAGTTCATAGTGTATCATGCGATATTAAAACTTATTTTTTCAATGGGGCATCAAACAAACCTAGCCTGCCTCTGAAAAATTTTAGTATTTACCACTTTGCCAAGTATGCGAATGCTGTTCTATCAATTCCTCACTGCTGCTGAGAGGCCCCAGTGGCATTTGAAGGATGGGTCAGATGCAGACAACCAATTTTTCCAGTACTGGACAAAAAATGCAAGCTTCTCTGAGAGACAAATCACAATTCCTATACTGTGTATTCCTAATATGTGTCTATTCATTTGTTCCATGGCACAAAGTTTACTTTCTGAAATAAATAATTTGGCATCACTCTGCACGGTGGCAGAGTGAATAGTGCTCTGGCCTCAGCCCACAGCAGTTTGCATGTTTCTCCCCGTGTCTGGGTGGTTTCCTCCGGGCACTCCGGTTTCCCCACCAACCAATAACATGCATGATAGGGAACACCTGGTGATAGTCAGAGGTTGAGGCACCAGGTGTTTAGGTGAAAACGCCTCTGCTGAGCTGCCCCAGGGCAGCTTACTGTCACTGAGTGGGGAGGGGTTCATCTCACTGTGAAGCGCTTTGAGACTCTGTGTCTGTGAAATGCGCTACACAAATAAAGATTACTTACTTACTTACTTAATTACTTACTTACAACCCTCTTTAGCTATAGCAATAGCTATAAGTATTGTGTTGCATCTTTAAAGTTGAGAAAAAGTTGAGAAAGCTTACACATTTTTTAAGTCAGGTAGGCATAAATTTCCCAAACCTCATGAGAAGCTTTTGATGTGAATGAAATCCTTGTGTTTTTACTTTAGTTTATTTATCTTAGTCCAGCTGACCAATCAGAGGAGTGGGTGAAAAAAATTAGACTGAACTGAAAGAGGTTTTACATAAAGAACCAATCAATCACAATATTTTGTTTTCACCAAAATAGAAGATCGTTAGATCAATAAACTCATAATTCAGTTTCTGTCAGGTATGTTGTTGATGACAGAACAAAGTAATAATATCGTTCAAAGTGCAACAAGGTTTAATTGTTGCATAAATATGTGACTTTTAACACATTTTGTCACTGTCATCTTCCTAATGCCTTTTTAAGCAGTTTATCTTCAGTGAATTTCATTAGTTCACATATGTTTGGTGAGGTGTTGATGTGCCTTGAGTTTATTAGACATCATCAGAGTTCAGATTATTTGACTACAAGCTGAAACATGAATTATTCAACAGTCAGCGGTTCACTTGGAAGGAAACCAAAAGCTCAAATCAAACTGATGTTGATCGAAAAATAATTTGAAAGTCACAAAACAGATTTTTTTCTACTGATAAACATGTTTTCAATTTCCCTACCTTCAATACAAGCATAGATGCCGTTTTTGATTATAGAGCTCTTACCTGAAGAGAATATTGTTGTAACAGTGCCTTTACTTGATTCTTCGCCGTCAGGAATCTGCACAAAAAGAAATGACAACAACAGTTAAATCACGTGAAACATTTGCTCATGACCAAAATAAGTCAGAGGGAGCAAACAGACTAAAGATGTAACATTTAGGTTGTTGTGCAATATATATGTGTTCAAATATAAATTCAGTGCAAAACGCTCACAAATGTTTTTTGTTGTTGTTGTTTTTTACAATATAGCACCTGGCTTGAAAATTAAACCCACAATTTTCAATATAAATGAGGTTTTGGTTTGCACAAAATTCTCACAACTAATTCCCAGTTCAAGTCAACACTGCTGCTAGTATTTTTGGTTTTATAAAGTTCTCTTTTTAAAGTTTTTGTTTGCTTTCTTTGAGGGATTTCACTGAACTTGAAACATTGACCTGACCCTGCAAAGTTGTATTTCCATTGATTCATGCTTGTCTGAGTAACATTCACTCTGCTGTGTTGGAGGCATGACTGAACAGAATGATCTTGTTCACTGGGAAAAAAAACACTTGTAATTAGTCAGTTAGAGTATAAGTCATAAGGGTCACACAATCTCACAGCCATTTTACAATAATAAAAATCTATAAAACAAGAGAAATGCTATGAAGCTCTGGAGTTTTGAATAGGAAGACATTGGTCTTTATTTTTAACTACAAAGATTGAAATTAAAAAGAAAATATAAATATCAATAAAATTTAAAATCAAGCAGGTTTTGGACATTGAAGGCCATTCAGATACATGTGAGTGATACCAGAGAGGGCCTAGAGACATTTACAATAGTGTTTGAGATTTTTGTTTAAAGTTGGTGTACCTGATATAAATGGTTACATAGTTCTTTTCTACCTTTCAAGGCTCTTTACAATCAAGAAGGAAATATATCCTACTACTTCCTAGATCTCACAAATTCTTCAACATGGTTAATAATTACATACCATTTAGTAGTCTGATTTCCCTGATCATGTACCGCAGTGACTTATATACATACATAGGAGGAAACCGGAGCACCCGGAGGAAACCTACGCAGACACAGGGAGAACATGCAAACTCCACATAGAAAGGCCCCGGGCGGCCCGGAAGTCGAACCCAGGACCTTCTTGCTATGAGGCCAGAGCGCTAACCGCTGCGCCACCGTGTATATAAGAGGCAAATACTTAAAAATTTGACTCACACAGCGACTTGTTTTTTTGTCACAGAGTGCTGCATTTACAGTATCATTTTGCTAAAAAAAAATACAGTTCACCTGTGTCTTGATAATGTTTTATAAAGCTTTTGTAATCATTTATAAACATAAGAAACACATTTCCGGTGAAAAGAACTTTACAACAGTACAGATTTTTGTGTATTCCTCTCTTCATCTCTGTCTGGAAGATGCACAAGAAGATGTCAGTGGTGAGATGGCTTTAATACCATCAGGACCCGCTCACATCGCATGCCTATAGCTTTTGTCAAACGCTTTCAATTTGTAAAGTGATTCAGTGCCGTGCCCATCCATTTAAGTGAGCAGCCTTTGTGCCGGGGAGTCCTGTCAGCCCCGTCTGATTACTCTGTCTCACCTGACACCTCAACACGGGCCACGAGAACAGTATTAGATGTAACCAGATCAATACCTGGCACCAATTTGGCTCCTCTGCACTCTAGACACATAATTATGTCCTCAACCTCTGCTGCCACACTCCACACATGTGCTTGCTCCTGTGGCCTTCCCCAGCCACCTCACTGAATCATTATCATTTCAGTTTCTCTCGTCCGAGGATCTCCCTCCATGCACCGCGGTAATCAACAATGCAAATTGTAAGTGACAGCAATTGCGGATTCCATCACAGCCAGACTGAGAGAGAAATGGCTGGCCTGAGATCTACAGCGCAGTTGAAGGAGAGATTGAACTCCCCAGAAGTGTGGCATTTCATCTGAGCACTCGGCTGGAGGCTGTCATCTATAAATCATTATAAACTCCTGCGATTAATCCCAGACTGGTGACAAACATCAGTCCTCATTCCAAACTGATGATACATGATGCAAAGGAAATGAAGCGTGCGTTTTACTGCAACTAAAGCACTTATTTGCAGATGCTGGGATTATTGTAATATACGCAACAAGAGAGACTATGCATTAATACACCGTCAACGTATGATAAAGTGAGCATAATTTCACGACCACCTACAGTTCAATGGGAAACAAAGGATAAAGACTGAAGGCTTAAGACGGCTGCACACTACAGTTTAAAATCTTTCACAATTGTTTCAAGAAGGACAGAGACACCACACACATCTGAATTCAGTGAGTATTTTCTACAAACAGAGCACATGTTATTGAGCAAAGTGTCAATTAAGCTCAAAGGATTTTCATCAAAGGTAAGGGACTTATAACACTGACTTATTGTAATAAAATGAAAAAGCGTCAACAAAGTGAATTGGTTTTTGTCTACATTTTAAAAAATCGTCATCACAAGACGATTCTGTTTACACTCTTGTCAGTCTGGTTAAAAACCTTGTGCTTTAATACTACTGCTAGCCTCTTAAAATGCAATAGGAATTGTGTATTTAATAAAAGGACAAATATTTGCATGTTGTGTACTTTGACATTTTATGTATTGGAACCAAAAAAAAGTATACTTGAAAAAAAAGTATAATAAAGCACACGTCGCGTGTTGCCGACATCAGAAATTGAGTTAGAGCTCAGAGTCACCATGCAAAAGATCATTTTGATTCGCTTGTATCTGTGATCTTATCAGTACCCAAAGCTCATGACCATAGGTGAGAGCTGAACCATAGATTGACCAAAACATTGAGACATTGCTTTGCTTTTTGACTCAGCTCATTCCTCACCACAACGATCGATGCAGCTACCTAAAGTAAAAAAAAAGTCAAGTAATAAACATTTCACAAATCAGTCGTATTAAGTACCAATGTCTCCCAGTTTAAATCAACCTAATTAAAGCACACCACAAGAACTGTATCATTTTTTCTGCAACATTTCACAATTAGGCTCAAAACCTTGCTTTACATATCAATACTACTAAGTCAATAAAGCAAAAATAAAAAAGATAAATGGACAAAGTGTGAGAAAACTATTATGTCCACATATGTATACAGTGGAATAGTAATAAGTTTGACCCCTGCACATATCCAAACAGTGTCTGCCGCTGGCCTTTATGGCTCTCCACCCCCACATCTGCCCCCAGGTGCACCGAGGCAGAGCGCAGGATGGAGCTGAGCAGTGCGGTGCCGTGACAGTGACATCCATCGCATGCAATGAATAATCAATGAACACCATCTGGCACAGACAACAGGGGAGCGCCGCAGCGAACGTTTACTCCGCCATGACTTCCTCTCTCCGAGTCCCACTGTCTCTCACCTGAGCTCTGCACCATTTTCCCACGTATTCATCTGTCACACTCGTAACTTCATTTCAGTGCATGTGCTCACCCTCCTTCTGCTCCTGGGCAGTCCACGTGACAGCATAGTCATGGTGTATTTCATCCTCATTCTGCTCTACCATTCCTAGGCAACTAATAAGATGACCTGTTGCCCTTTAAAAGACACTCATTTAATGATTTATAGTAGGAGAATAGCTTATTAGAGTGGGCAAAGTCTAGAGGTATAAGGGTTAGATTTTCCTAAGGATGTGCTATTAAAAAGTGTTTTAGGTCTATGTGTGATATTATACATACATATACTGGAGTGGTAGAACGTCACTTGTTCACCCAGAGTCTTATCACAACTGCATGTGTTCCTATTGCTCGTAAGATGTGATATGTGTTAAAGGATAACATTGTATTTGGATTGCTTCATGCATGTTTGAGAAATCTTGCATTGTTCTGCAGCTGATGAAAAACCTTGTCTTCACCTGCCACCTATCCCCACCTACTTGTCAGTATTTACTCTCATTACTCAAAAATTAGAATTGTAAGTGAAACATGTAGGGTTCAAAATTGTCATGTAGACACTTTCCAACTCAAAAATTAGTCATCTTTAAAGCTGTGGCTTATTAAAATATATATATATTTTTACAAGGAAGACGCGGGGGTTATCAGTTCGGTTTCTATTTCTAAGCCATTTTAACAATTTTTTGTGTGTGTTTTACAATGAACAAATGTGAATTATTAATCAGCATATGCTATAGTTTCTTGCTAAATATACGAAAAATATCACAAAAGGTCTCCTTTAGTATCAAAATGGTGTTCAGAAGTAGATGTTACTCTCAGTGCAGCTCTTGTTCTAGAGCAGTGCCATGGAATTTTATCACCATCATCATTATTCATTATCACTATGAATCATCATCATTATGATTCAAGTTGAGGGGGTCTTGAAGTGTGAAACAAAGATTGGGAAATCTCTATTGTTATATGAACAGAGAAAGACACCCAGTGCCTGCAATTTTGAACACTTCCAGGTGATGCATTTTCGTGACGTCAAACTGCCTGTGTCCAGCTGACACAGCTTTTACAGCCTTTACAATTCATTATACTCAAAGTGCTTAGCCTAGTCTTGCTCTCAGGCCATGGTCATTAGGCTGAACTGATCACATTTTTGTCACTGCAAGCCTGGAGGTAATGCACAAGAAAATTATAACCCCCTAGACCCAAAAAAATTAAATCAAAATGATGGCACCTGACATTCATCTTTCAGGTCTCATTAATCTTAACAACACCATGTCAATGTTTATTATTAGAACAACAAATAAACAACACAAAGAGAAGCTCTATCTAGAATGGGAAGACCGCAAAAATAAAAGCCAAACATTGCCGTTCTCTGTTTTTCAAACAAAGTAACAAAACTAAACTAAACTTAAAAACTTGTAGAAAACTTTCTTGCAGCAAAGCCTTTTAGTAAACATTCCCATTGGCCCACCACGGTCACAGCCACAACTTGATGCAGACCAGGCTCCAATTTGTCCCACTTCTGAAGTAAACAGTGTCTGGAGTGTCACAGAGATTGATTGCCTTGCAAAAGTTCAAGTGCTGAAGTTTGTTTTGTAATGCCATAAGTCAACAATTAAAACAACTTGTATTTTCCGATAGATAGTTGAAGAAACAAAACACTATGTGACATTTTCCCTCACAGCAAAGCAGACTCAATGTGTAACTCTAGTAAAAGCATACTTGTGTTCTAATATACCAGTCCAAATGTAGACACATTTGTAAGTAAATATACTTCTTATTCATTTTCAGGTGTGTTCTCTGTGTTATCCAATCCAAGGCTCTGAAAAGGTAAGAAATTGTAAGAACATATTTTGGCAAAACATCTGTGTGGGGACCAGCTCTATTCTAGTGATGTCTCAAAAGTTGTCAGATGGATTCCCACTTTCACTAGTTTCACTTTATAATATGGTAAATTACAAAAAATTATATGACAATATTCTTGGAGCCAGGTCACCATTTCAATTCGATCACAAGTCATGTTTATTTTTATTGCCTTTAAAGTGAGTATCTGCTTTTTCAGAAAGTTCTACTTCACAATAGCTTAAGCCAGCTGTCAATGGCTGACTAGTGTTGCCAGATTTTCAGAAAAAAGTGACCAAGCCTTTTAAAAAACTCAATGGATATACAGAATTTTTGTAAATCAAAATTTGATAAATATTACTTATTTTATGGCAGAAAAGTGCAGCCCAAAAAAACACAACCTTCAAAATTCATATAAGATTTAACAAAAAGCCCAAAGTCATTATAGCAATCTAGCTGAGGCATCAGGCTAGATTGCTACAGAGAGGATTTTTATCCCAATATTGACCCGCTCTACTTTATACACAGTCAGACATACTGTATGTGTGCAAACATGTCCAGCCCAGTAAAGGCTTTTATTCTTT
Source organism: Mugilogobius chulae (assembly GCA_038363315.1). Lineage (NCBI taxonomy): Eukaryota > Metazoa > Chordata > Actinopteri > Gobiiformes > Gobiidae > Mugilogobius > Mugilogobius chulae. The sequence continues at coordinate 22,522,759 of CM076409.1, forward strand.
GTGCTTTATCTTGAAAACTAGAAAAGATACAAGCACCACCTGATAAGCCCTGTGTATATAGTTTAAAAGATCAAGCTGCTGGCGGATAATAGATTTGCCCCTGTGTATTTTTAACAGCAGCAATAGAAGCTGGTGTTTTGTCAAGTGCCAGGTACGCTCCCAAAGAGACCAGCCTTAGACATTCATTAATTTGTTGAATGAAACAACAACATTCAATATTCATTTTCCAGCGGCCTGGTGGAGATAACAATAAACAAAATAAATTAACAGGCGCAAGAACTTTTTCTGTGCTAATCTTTTGGGATTTGCCTTATGAACATTTCTATTAACAGGCAATAGACTATAGGTTAAGATTAAGAAACAGTGTATTCTTGTTTGAATAATATAACAGGCATGCCATTTGTCTATTTGTGACTTCAAATGTTTTTACATCAATATATAAATACATCAAATAGTATGACTAAACAATGATTTGACTAAATCAAAGGCATAAAGTGCTGGACAGACTTGGAGCCCTGTGACTTGAGATGACTTGAGCTTCTCAAAAATAAATAGCGCATGTCCTTCCTCTCTTCAATTTTTGTGACTAGAAATGTATTTTACAATGGAACATTTAAAAAATCTATGAAGTAGTACAATATGTATTTGGTAATTTCACATAAAGACTTGACTTGAACTTGTCTCTTGACTTAGGACTTGATTCAGATTTGAAGCCAATGAAAAACTTGAGAATTCCTTGAGGTTTACAAACCAGTGTCTTGGTCTCACTTCTGCTAAATACATCTTCAAAGTATTCTTCCCAACATTACTGAATACGTAGTATGTCAGCGAGTCACCTAAAAGCCAGCTTTACCTTGTGTTGGTCTTGTTTTTAATGCCCAGAGGAACTGTCCACATAACCTTCTGTAACCATAGGGACTCCTTCAAAAGGCACAACGCCATGAGGGGGAGGTGATGGATTGTTTTGCCCCAATGTTTTCACTGGACAGTCCCACTGAGCTGTGCCTTCACTGGTCCGGGAACACGGCCATGCACAGATCTGGCTCTTGGGCCCTCCATGGCAGCCGTTCACGCACTAAATATGGCTGGACGACAGAAGAAGGCGAGCAGTCCTTTGTGTTTAGCTAATCCCAAACGTCCCATTGGTCTGAAATCATTTCAGCTTGTGCTTCTTGGCTTCAGACTACACCGAGAGAAATTCCAGCTCCTACACCATCTGATTGCTTAGGTTTCTTTGGAATTAAGTGCAGCAAACGTACTGACACAAGCAGATAACATTGTAAAAGTAATTAAATAAAAAGCATCTTTGCCACTGTGTACTCATGTGTGCTTCATTAAGTTTAAGTACAACAGTTTGAGAAACATTGATCGAGTAGTTACATGTGAAATGTATCTTGGTGTAAATAGTTTTGATTATCAAGTTCCAAAAGCAGAAAGTACGTTGAGATGAAGATTGTTTATGGTATTTTTTTTTTACCCTCATATGATAGGACATTACAGTGAAATGTGGGTAAAAGCAGTAAGGATATTCAGTCAGGAATCTCATCAACTATATCTTTATCAACTTTGAAGCACCTACTACAGTGAATTCCAAAAGTCTGAAAAGTTCTTGGTAATATAATACAATGACCAAGACCTTCGAGAACGTATTTATATTACAAAGAGAGCTGACTTTGTCCTTGGTCTATTTTGGACATCTGATGCCATTTTAGCTTCACTTCCACATTCACTTTCAGCCGGTGCACTTTTATCCTGGCTTAATTAAGGCGAGTGCGGGACACCCCCTACTGCTCCGGCCCACAGCTGCCACCACATGACCTCTGAGTGGTGCAGGCAAAACGGATGGGTGCACCAAACTGCCAGCTTTTAATTAGCCCGGTGGCACAGGAAGTTAGCTTTTTATCTTCACAGACAAAACCGGGGCCTCATATTTTTGACCCAGGTACAAAATTTTAAGTATAAACACAAACAGAAGAATTATTTGTGAGCAATTTGCAATTACATTTTTTATTTATGGTATGTGTGCAAAGTTTGCTCCTCTTTGAGCGTTGTTAGCTAATATAAGTAGGAGCTGAAACAGTTAAGGGCAATTATATTTCCCCGAGGGCCATGCATTGGAATCCATACAAGTAGTGCAGGGCCAGACTAGATCCACCTGTGTGTGACAAATTCTCATTATTGCAAACACATTTCTGTAAATATAGGTGTCTATATTTAATCAATTTATTGTGAAGTGCAGACACAAGCTGCCAAGACAATGAAAAAAATATGAAGAGTTCATTTGCAAAATCAGTGCCATTTTAAGTCATTGACTGCATAGCAGTGTTTTCAAAAGCCAAATATAATTTATTGCAATTCAAATATTATTTCAACCTTCCTTAAAGATGCACTGTGTAACATTTGACCAAAAACAGACTTGAATAAAGCATGTGTTAGTCAGTTTTCTTTGTTGCACTACATAGATAATAAAAGTCTTTGTATTTACTTTTAGCGAGCGTGGGCGACCACAAAATTGACCATGATTTGCACTATGGAGGACTTCTTGTATGTTTCTATAGAAATGTGGTTTCTTTCTTTAGCTGTATTTTTTTCAAATTTTTTTCACATCATATACTATATTATTAAATTATCACTTACATGTTCAGAAGGGGTTCTTCTGTAAAGTCACATTGTGTATTTTTTACTTTATTGAGCTACAGAAGAACAAAAACAACGCATGTTTTTCCATTTGTACTGCATTGTGCAGGGATTTTCTACTGCCCAGGAGTTAAAAAGCCTCTCCACAGAAGTGATGCTAGAGAAGGTTTAGACTGTTTAAGACAGCTGTCAAACTCTAACTACAAAATACACTGTATGAGTGTGAGAAGTAACTGAGGACTGCAGAAAATATGCATTTAGATGTGTTATTTTTAAGGAACAGTTTTTCTAATTTTACACTATACATATTCTGCAATTCAATGTGAAAGTATTGTAAGTATTCAGAATACAGTATCTAATTTGACCAAGTCCGTGAATACAATATAAAATACATTTTAATACAGGTGTTTGATCTGCAATGACACTTTCAAAGTACTCTTCCCAACAATATACAGAATAGAAACTGTTTTAGGTATCTGAAATCATTCTCATGTATTTTTTTTTAATGAGTAGCTTTCCATGTGAGAGTTTGAATCGATATTAGAAAATGGTTGAGTACAAGCTGTACCAGCGCACTGAAGTTTGTTGAGGAAAGCACAGAGTGATTACAGCAGCAGGAGAACCTCCGGACGGCTGCTGTCAGTAGACATGCTGTAGACACTGTTGCGAAACGCTGCTCGTGTCAATGACTAGAACCACAGCATGGTACAAACATTTCTCTCTTTAGACAGCTTTAAGATTTACTCAGATATGTATGCATAGGCTGGTTTTGAAGATCTTGGACTCTTGAATAAGCTTTGGTCATGTCACAAACACACTCCTGTAGAAATATTTTGTTTCTGACAGGGCTAAGATAAAACAACAGAATCTCAAAGATATGTTATTTGTCTCATGCTCTGTTTTCAGGCTTCTGTCTAACTTCAGAAGTACAGTGTAGTAAATGCTTTTTTTAACTAGTGCACTGAAATGTGTGTTCTTCCACAGGTCGTTGATCAAGAGTGTATCCAGCAGCAGCAGAACATCAGGGTGGCTGCTGTCAGTAGACAAGCACAGAGTCAACAGCTATCAGGATATGCTGCTCGAATCAGAATGGAACTGCAGAACTTTCGCCCCCACTGGCACACCAAGGCCAACGCTTCTGTTCAGCTTTGCAGTAGCTCTCTCCATGGCCTAGCGCGACACACTACAAACATTAGCATAAGCAACACACCCATTAGGTCAGAATTTATTAAACAGAGCTAAACTGGAAGTGCACTGCCAAAAGTGGGCATGACAGAACAAAGTGAAACATGGCCTGAGCTGAAAAAAACTTTCAACAGCAAGGACATGAATATTGTGTATTTTTTGTTTTTGATGTCAACACTAGTTTGCTTGCAATTCCAGATTATTTTTAAGCAACAATACTAAAAATGTATTCAAATGACTTTTGTGTTGTAGACAAATAATCAATAAATTCAACAAATGTAAATGGTCTATTTATTTAGCGCTTTTTACCTTTCTGGGCACTCAAAGAGCTTTACAATTTAGTATCTACTCACCCAGTGTACGCAGACACTGAGGCAATGTGAGTAAACTGTCTTGCCCAAGGACACAACGACAATCCACTTTTGTCGTCCCACTGTGGCACCTGGTGTTCTCGCGGTCTCCCATCCCATATAACAAGGCCCTAACTTGCTTAGCTTCTGAGATCTGATGGGATCAGGCTTTGACAAGCAGGTATGGCCACATGTTCATCAGGCTAAATGGTTACCAAAACAATTGCAGTCTGGCCGCAGAGTGGTTTAAAGCTCAACATCTCGTGATCTCTGTGAGTGGAGTTTGCATGTTCTCTCTGTGTCACCATGGGTTTTCTCCGGGTACTCCGGTTTCCTCCCACCTCCAAAAACATGCATGTTTAGGTTAAATGGGCATCACTGTAAGTTTGAATGAGAGAGTGAATGGTTATCTGTCTCTAGCCCTGTGACAAGTTGGCCACTATCCAGGGTGTTCTCCCGCCTAAGGCCCAAAGTCACTGGGATAGGCTCCAGTCATCAACGACCCCTAATGGGAATAAGTGGTAGAAAATGAACGAAAAATGAATGAATAATTGCAGCCCTTGTACAGAGTTGAGCCTAGCTTTTCAAAGATACTGAAACTTAGAAACTGAAATTTGGAGACGGAGAGCCTAGAATAACTTGGTGTAGAAATGCTGTTTTTGGTCAAATGTAACAAAGTGAAAACTTTGCCTTGCAAATTTCAGATATTTTAATGTGTTTGTGACTTTCTTTTGCCATTCATAAGAAACAATGCATGCTAAAAAAGGCTCACAAGAGCAGGAATCTGATTTTTAGATTCATAGCCTTGGAGTTCATCTCTCTGGATTTCTAATGTTTGCCATTTGAAAAGGTGCAACACATGGATTACCTGATTCCATAAGGTTAGTGCCAATTTTATGGAATCAAATGTTAAAACAAACACAAACAAACAAAGCTGGCACTGCAGTGATATGAAGAGCTGCAACATTATCTCGACACAGATGCACAAAGTGATGCTTCCTCTGGCCATTCTCTGCCCCCAGCAGCCCACTCTTTCACTGTGTGGGCTGTTTCAACTGGAATCTGTTGGTAGAAGCACAACTGGAAAATTTCTGGCATAAAGGGAGTGAATATAAAAGAAGACAAGCAGTGCGTTACAACTGGGGTATGTATTAGTTATTCATTTACATTTACATTAGTTTTCACTATATAATGCAGCACCACGGTGTAATAACAATGTAAGCACAGAACAAGAAAAGAACAAAATCTCACTAAAAAGTATAATGTAAAACCACAGTTTGGGTCCTGCCCAGGACCACCTGAGGCAGGTCTGGCTCACTGACAGCTTATGGCCTTAAATTAGATCGGCTATTTTTGGAAAATATGCATTCAATTCAATGTAAATGTGTATGGGTTTTTTATTTGTAATTTGGCTTTAACTGGCAGGTTCGAGATGATGTGGCTAAATGGTCCTAAAGGCTTCTAATCTGTGCTGAAGTGTTCCAAGGATGTGACCAGGAATCTAGGGCTAAACATTAAAGTAAAGTGTATGTTTTAAAAGCACAGAACAATTTTGTGGATCAATGCATTAGGTAATGATTATCCACTAACCAAGCTCAAACGTGGACGAGGGAGTGTTACACAAAGTATTCTCGATGAGCTTGTGAAGTCACAAATATTACAGGAATTTATCTTACTGCACCGGGAAAGCGCTACATGCTTGTTTCATAGAGATGTTATTGCTTTGCCTGGAATGTTCAATTGAATGGTATTAAACTTATATGTCTTTCCTTATTCAATTACTCTTTTACAAAGCTAAAAATACTTCACCTGCTGGTCTCCATGGAGATGTAGAGAATTAAAGGCAAAATAATCACATCTCTGAAGAATGTGTTGCTTTAATCTTAAAATTCCAATGGATTGTGTTCTTGCTTCTTATTTCGCATGTATTATTTTATCTCCATGAGAATATCCTTAATGAAAAAAGCGATGTGATCATCATGAATAAAAAAAAAATAACAAAAATGTCCTAAATTATAAATGGTCATGTTTGAAAGAAGAATGATAAGTCAACCAAAAGCTTCCACAAACCTATAATTTCCTGGTGTGATCTCAATGATCCGCCCCCTGCCTCATGTCAGCTCTCTCCACATTTCCTCCATTAATAAATCTGCTGAAATCTTCCTCCAATCATTTTACATCTATTTCTCCAGACAAAACGCTTTCAGAAGGACTATTTACAGAGCTGATGAGATGCCCTCCATGTTAATGCATCAGCTGAACCTCACTGCTGAGAAGGTTTCGTGATTGATTACAAAGTGAGGTCAGCCCACCCAATCTCATTTGTTTGTGGAGTTTCAATTTCATGGACACATTTATCTGGACCTCAGCTGGGACCATGGGATTGGGGGAGGGGCACACAAAGCCTTTTATCCTCCCTTATCTCCTCATATCTCAACAGTCTAGTGCTTTAGCTGTGTGCCTATATTTGTTCTGCAATAAAATGGTTTCTTCTGGTTCACACAACTGGCATTTACTCAAGACACCTTAATATCTAGAATTCCTGGCTGTAGCTGCAAAATAATCATCTAGTGCACACAAGTGGCAGATCTGGGGGGCCAATACCACACACATTCATATCTTTATGTACCACTATGATGCTTTATTTACATTTTTCCAGCTTGAAATGTTCCAACAAATTGGATGGTTTAGGAACTTAAAAAAAGTGCAAATTCAAAATATGAATCAAGAAGGGACAAATTACAGACAAAAGTTCAGCTGTTAGTCATGAGGAAGCAAAAGTAAAACATGACTAAAAAAACACAAATTTCAAATGTGTCCTTTAAAGGGGACATAATGAAACACCCATTTTTGAGTTGTATGTTTTGTTATCAGTGATCTATTAGAATTGATTGATCCATGCGTGTTTGGGTAATCTTACATTGTCCTGCAGATAATGTTCCCTGCTTTCACTTATCACCTATCCCTGCCCACTTGTCTTACTTGCAATTATTCCAGTAAATTTTACCAGGAGGAGGAGGGATTTATCAGATTTGCTGTTTTACACAGGAACTCAACAGACCTAATCATGTTCTGTTTCAATCAATTTTGTGTGTTTATGTAAAAGCTAAATGTTAATGTCTGATATGCACATATTATAAAGCAACATTTTTTCTTATAATGGTAATATCATTAGGCGTTTTCCCACATGGAAGTCCCAAGATTCCTACTCCAAATTAAATGAATATATATACTGCTTTTAAATAATTTCTCTTAAGGATAAGGAAAGTTTATCTAATGTGTGCCACCAGAAAATTTCTGGTCCGATTAGAAAAGTACCTGCCGCAGAGCAGGAGCTAAAAAAGTCCATAAAGTATGGCCACAGTTACTAGTTCCTGCTCTGTGTGAACATGCCTAAGATGGGAACTGGAACTAAAAAAAATACTAGGAACTGAAAAAAGTTCTACGTCGGGAAAAGGACTACATTTTTCTTTTCCACAGACAGGTCGAGGTTGGGGTAGCACCAATAACAACAACGTTAAATGTGTCTGACCAATTATTGTTTATATTTCTAGCTCTCCTGAAAGAGACACTGTTGGCTGGGGCAACTTCTTTGATTAAAACAAAACGGGACAAGAGCTAGCCGTTTTGTTTCAGATCTGAACCAGTATGACAGACGTCTGACTCGCCATTTTTTCACTCACCTGAATGAAACTTGTAAGGGTAGAGTTGAATTTAATTCAAAAATGTTGAATAAGCAGCATAACTGTGTTGGGTTATTACTAAGCTACAAGGAAAACACTAACCCAGGGGTCTCAAAGCACAATAATTAATTGTATGTATTCTATGTGGTTCCTATTGCCGCTACATGTGGACTGCATGGTGGACTGCATTGTCAATGGAAAAGGAAATTGTGACCGTATCGGTCTTTCCAAGAAAAAAGATTGGGGATCACTGACCCTTCAATGTCTTATAAGAATAAAAAACATAACTTGTTCATGCTAAGCTGTTTGCAGCAGTCTAAACTTTCCTAATGCATTCTAAGTATCCTAATTATTCACTGCAATGAGTTTATAAGCACCTCACGGCAGGAGTGAGGCGAGGCCATTTTTAGAGGTGCTTCGGTGAAGTTAATAATACCCTAAATTATGTTTTGGATTTATTTTAATGAGTACACATATTCTTATCTATATCTCTTTGTCGACAGCTCACAGAAAAAAAAGAAAATTAAACAGAAAAACATAGTGATCAAGGGCAAAGTGAGAGCCCAGGTAGGACATAATGAAAACAACAGGCAGATGACGATAATGCCACTTCATTAACACAAGCAAGTTCAGCTCAGGGAGAGAGAGGGAGAGAGAGAGTGTGAGAGGAAGAGAGCTAGAAAGATTAGAAAGGGTTTCAATAAACTAAAATAAAATAAAAAATTAACACGTCTTATCCACAAAATGAACTGAGACAACAACACTCAAAAGATGGAAAAATGCATTTTTGACTAAACACGCATTTTTGTGAGACCAGACAATCTTGGGAGTACAAATTTACAGTATTGGTCTCCACAATTTTCAGAAGTTAGAAATATGTGGTTAGCAAAGAATTAAGAAATTTTTATCTTTAAATATACTACACACTGGCCTTCTTTTAACCCAAAGAGTTTAATTTAAACCTTGTCTGAAAGTCACACAATTCTATGTGGAGAACTCCGGTTACCCCATTGTGAGGAAGCTGGTCGACGTGGTCGAAGTAGGAGGCAGACAAAGTAAAAGCCCCTTTGTTACACCCATCAACCCATAACTTGCTAACAAGGTGGGCCCCCAGGTGATCACTGCTTCTGAGGAGACGCTCCAAAGGTAGGCCTATTGAAGGACTAAGTAGAGTGTAATTTAAGCTTAGCCTTAAATAATGCACTTAATTTTATCACTCTTTACTTTTTGCTTGCTTCTTCTTGCCTTCACAAATATTGGGAGAAAGAAAATCCAGTTAATCGTAAATTGTGAGTCTCACATTTGCAAGCTACAACGATTTCATTTCAACTTCAACAACTTTCATTAGTCCCAAAACATTGGAAGACAGTAGTCCCTTGTGCCTAACTTTGATGTTGTCATTGCTATTTCCAAGGTCTCTCGCCGCTCTCAAAGTGATGGACAGCTGCTCATTAACCGGTCCTTCCATGTACTGTGATTTGTTTTGTCTCTATCACTTGTCAGCTCCCGGACAACAAGATGGTAACCTTGACGACCCACTGTGAATCCACAACCAACACCCACCAACAGGTGTTTCTGCTCAGGCACCACACTTAACTCTGTGTTGGACAACATTCACAATCTGTTATTAGAAAAGGCTATAATTATGCGACCAGCCGTGAGAGACAGCCAACATTTTAGCTCCTAATAAGAAGTTATGTCTATAATAACAATAAGCACATTTTCTCAGCTATTTCTGAATACTTGTTATAAAAAAAATGGAAGACCTCAGAAAGGTTGAAAGTGTTCTTGGCTAAATGAAACGACAAATCTACAAACAGGCCAATTACCCAGGGCTAGACTGCAGATATATTGAATGTTGGCTTCGACATAACAAAATATCAGCGAAAAGTTACAAGGTCCTGATTCAGTTTCCTGACCTGAGGGAGACTACAACCCAGTAAGATTATTCCAGTGAATTAAAGAATGATAAAGGAGCCACTATGGACTATAACAGCAATATCATCCTTGTCATTTAAACTCTATGGGCAGGCCAACACAGGACAGTATGACTAACAATGATAATAACACAGGTGAAAGTGTGCAAACTACAAAAAATAAAGAAAAGAAAACTGATAGAAACATGCTTATGATGCGCTATTAACATCTCATATTATTGATGTACATTTCCGTGAGACCGTGTTGAATGGTCAGTTACCTGTTTATATATAGTCCCATTCCACATTTTAAGGCACCCAAGCACTCATCAAATCATTTACCCAGTGTACGCAAACACTATGGCAAGGGGGGTAATTGTCTTGCCCAAGGAAACAACAACTTGCTTTGACAAGATTAGGCGTTGACAAGCAGATATGACCACAAGTCAAAGAACACAGACATTGAAATTGAGGTTAAAAATGAAATGTGTCCCCTGCATGATTCTGTGAAAATCTAAAGTAAAAACATGCTTGTCATGAAATGTTATTTTCAATAAGGTAAGGTAAAGTAAGGTAATGTTTATTAAGGACAATGTACAATCACATTAAGCCCAATGGCAGAGATGCTTGTACCAGACTGTAGTTTACAGCTAATTTCCATCTGTAGTCCTGGGGAGGGGAGAGGGGGGGCACATTGGACAGGTTTTTAGTTGTAGGAGGAAACCGGAGTACCCGGAGGAAACCTACGCAGACACGGGGAGAACATGCAAACTCCACATAGAAAGGCCCCGGGCGGCCCAGGAGTCGAACCCAGGACCTTCTTGCTATGAGGCCAGAGCGCTAACCGCTGAGCCACCATGTCGCATTGTAGGGCACCCCCAGGTCATATAAAAATCAGGATTGTGAAGTTGTAAGGCCACAAACAAAAGGACAGACTACATATTTGTGCAATCAAAACATCTAATAGGGGCTTTTGATTTATTTCTTGGCCAAAATGTACACGCTATGCTTTCAAGACTATGATCTCCATAGGGAAATTAATCTGCATTTCAAGTTTTCTTTGAAGTTTAATGCTGCCGGGGCAAAGCGTCAACGGGTAGCCATCAAGCCCAGAGCCCATCTTCTCATTTTGAGCCGATAAAAATTCTGTGAGAGAGAATCCACAGATGTTCAAGGTTGCAGTGGGAGCCTATTACTGTATTACTGAGGTATTTGGAAATACTACAGCACATATCAGGTCATCATTAGTTTGCTTTAACCGGAGACCTTCTCTATTTACAGCCACTTTTAAATTGTACACTAATGATAGGATCGTATATTTCCACAGGCTAACATTAGCTTTCACTTACCTCAGAGTGCTATTGATTATTATAACAGGAAAAACAGCTATAGCCGTCTTATGTTACAAACATGTCTATTATATTCAAAAGGAGCAGAGGTCTATCAGACAGTGAAAATCTGTGATAACCACAAGGACTTTCTAGCCTTGTAAATCTGTCATGAGAGTGGTTTTCTCTCTGTGACAGAAGCCACTAAGGACGGGACACAGCTGTTTCACACTCCCAGTACACAGGCAGTTATCTGCTAGAATGCCCCTTTAATCCACATAGATGCACTTGCTCAAAGTCGGCTAGTCTTTTAAGTGAAAGTGTCATCAAGACTATCCCGGCTTACAACACAAGCTACTGTCAAACAGCTCAGCCTCAAATAGCCAGAAAAATCCTCAAATGATGATTAAAGGTTAAAATGGTTTAAAAGGACTATTTTGAGAGTTTAAACCTGTTCTAACATTACTTCCTCATCTAAAACACAACTTAGTTGTTGTCAGTGAGATATTTTTGTTCCCCTTAGAAAACACTGTTCTAAATTTCCCAGATCTATGGCGTCATATGCATCCCCTGTGAAAATTTCTATGCAGCCAGTAGAGTTCCAAATCTATTTCTGAGAGGGGAAACATGACCGTTGTCTGCTTTACCACACTTTTGATTGGCTCTGGAGCATGAGGTCCCACAGTAGGGGAATGGTTCTTTAAAATTGTAAACAAACAGAAATAATTAATTTTAAACTTACTTATCAGTATATATACGTTTCAAAAACTTACTTTGTGCATTCTGAGTCTCCAAAATGTTCACCACAATGTGTTCTAAGCTTTTTTCACAGCCATTAGGAGCAAGACATGTAAAGTATGTTAACGACAGTTAGCCACAATGGTAACAACAGCAGTGGAGATGGGTAAACAAACAGGACATTATTAGAAATATTGGGATGTTGTAGACTGATTTCCACCTGAATAGCTATTAACAAGATATCTGTGCTGTGAGGAAATTTATTTTAAGTTTAAGTTATTTTATTGTAAAAGTAAATAGAGTAAAGTCCCTTTAACATGGATTAACGCACTAATTCATGCTGACATCTCTGTGTTTTTCAAAACCAAGACTCCATTCATGTTGTACAGACAATAGCAGGTGCCAACTCTTTCCGTTATAACACAAATTTTCTTTTACATCCAAATTTGTGCTTTGACTGCCTTTATTGGTTTATTCAATAAGCAGAGGTTTAGCAAACCCAATTCATCTACGTTTAGTGCTTCAAATATAACATAACCTTAGGAATAACATACTGTAGTGTTAAAACATACATTACCACCCTTCGAGCAAACGAAATGACATCATCTACAGCAGAAAAACCTACAATTATCACATGGGTTTTTTTTTGGAAGCCATGAAATCCACAGCAGGCACAACACGAGTCTTATTTTCTCACTCTCTGTGTAAGAAAAGTCTATTTTTGGCCCAACATGGGAGAATGAAGAAGGAGGGGGGAGTGCTTCTTCTCCCGGTTATTGAATAATTTACAGACCTTGCCAGAGTACTCATTAGAGCTCTACAGTACAGAGACAATGAAGGAGGATGGAAAGAGGTGCAGAAACACATGGCTACTGGGCGAGAGAGAAGGAAAGGGCTACTACAGCTCCAGATAGGCCTACATAAGAGAAAGAGTGGAGGACAAAGGTGTACAATGGCAGGCAGAGGAGGGGTTTCTGTCAGCGTCGTGATTAAAAGATTTATGGAAGTGAGATGGGAGGGGCACTGTCTTCCTACAACGCAGTCATTCCCTTTGTCTCCTTTGAAGACGTGTCAACAGGCTAAAAGAGTTGGGTTGAACTTGACTGATCACAGTTTTAAGCTCCTGGCCTGGTCTTTGAATTAGTGTGTCAGCTCTGACAGTGAGGGGTGAGTGGGAGCAGCTGGACAGGATAGGTGCGGACGGCAGAACGGAGGGATGTAGTAGGTCTTTGGGTGCACAGAAAGAGCGAAAAAAGTGAGTTTACATCAGATATTTAACACAGAAATATATTTTTTGGATGTATCCTTGATAAATATACAGTCTTTATATATAGGCCACAGTAAACAAAGCAGTCTGTCACTGTCAATCCAAATTTTTCAATGATAAATTTCAACTGTCTTTTGGAACAAATTGGACAGGTTAAGTGTGTCTTTAAAGTCAGAAGTGAGCCATAATGGCCTTGAACCAAAGAGGTAATGACAGTGACATAACTGGATTTGCCTGGGATCCAGAGCCCACACTTTGGCAAACTGCAAAAAGTGGGTCTGGTCACCACACCCCCCGCCTGCGTTTCAGATTAAAATCTACATCGTACCGGGTAATCACATTAGTTCATTTGCGTGACGCAAATGAAACAAAGAAGCTGATTGGTCGTCTGTCGTTTAGACCAAAATCTAACTTCACTCACCTCACATTTTTGGTTCGCTCATTCATTCTGCAGAAATCCAGTTCAACGTGAACTTTTTTCCATGTATTTTTTTCGTTGGAAGCAGCCATGTTGGTTTTCAGACAGCAGAAGATGCGTGACTCTGATTGGCTAATTAATCTGTCAATCCCGGCTACAGAAATTCAAAGAGGGATTATAACAGTAACTTTATGAGCTGACAGATTTTGTAATCAAAGCTAACACACTTTAGCAACAGCTGTTTTCTGTTTATATTTTAATTGTATAATACAGGATGACGAAGCAATTTTAGTGAACTTTTTTTTTTTTTTAAAGCAGTTCAATTATGGAAGAATTAATTATCACAGTGATTTAAATCATAAATTAAATCACATTTATTTGCTTAAAGACAATGTAGAACTTAGTATCCCTTAAATACAGAAATCAAATGAAACACATACCACAGAAATAGATTGCTTTTAACTTAGTCTACATGGATGAAATCACTATCTGGGAGGTACTTTTCCATTAAAGGAAACACACGCAGACACACTAATGAGTTCAGTTAAAGCTAAAATCACATTTGAAATCGAAAACGGATAAATTGCACAGTCCTAATTGCAAGAACTGAATCAATTTGAGAAACTGACAGTTTTTCAAATTGCTGCACTTTTTACAGAAAAAGCTTTCTTATTGTGGTAGACGTTTTGCATTGCAGAAAAACATGGGTCATAGATCTCACAGTGAGACAAAGATAAAAAGAAAAAAATCTAAAGAACTCAGATATTTTGGAATCTTGAGTGAATCTTCTCTCTGCAGAAAAGTGCAACACTTATTCCCTCGACTAAGTGACATGACTGTGGTGATGTTTGCTTACAAAAACATCCGTCAAAGCCATGATTGATTGTGTCATCCATCGCACAGTGTCGTCTTCTGGTTTTAAAACTTGAGGGCAGACATCTAAAACTCTTTTGGGTACTGGCAGTGAACATCTAGCTCATAAGATGGCCCCAAAGAGAAATCCAAAACCTAATGCTATCAGTAGCATTCTTATTTATTTCTGATCATGGCATAATATATGAAATGATTGTATTGTATTTATCCACAGAGCATTAGCTTGGACCGAGTTTCTCTTTAGCGCTTTACAGCTATGGTGCAGTCATTAACAGAGGCTTCATTAAAGAGCAGTTTAAATGCCAGCGCTCTTTGTCTAAATTACTTTTGAGTTTATTGCTAATGCTTCTGTTGCTGCTTCTTTTCTTCCTTAGAGCTCAGATTTCACTTTTGGTCTTGCCTTCTCAGCACCTACACAGTACCAAATACGCAGACCATGACAAACCAACATGTTCTTCCTTTCACCGTATGTAACCCTGAATATTTCATAAATGGCACACAGCAGATGTTGTTGTAAAGCCCATACATAATTGATGTTTGCTCCTTCTCTTTTTCTGATGTTTTGTATGCAAGTGACACGAGCTGTAGCCTCTGCGCATCTGTCTATTATGAGGCATTAGTAGTGAATAGCATTTTAGTTGCTAGTAATTGGGACAACAAGCGATAACATTTCAGCAGTGATTGCAGATGATCAGTGTGTATGTTCACAGCCATGTAATAGAGCAAGCCACCGCCCTAGACTTCCACCATCTACATTAAGAGTCTTTTAACTGCATATTAGCATGTGTATTCATTTGATTAAATTACAGATTGAGCATTAGAGGCATTTGCATTACACATTTGGCACATCTGAATCAATGGATCAGTTGGCTGATGATGAGATTGAACATAAGATATGACACATCTTCTGTCTGGGCATTACATAACCAACATGTGGCAGCAGAGCTTCGGTGAGCTGATCAGATATGCATTGGCACTTAAATTGCAATATTACACCGTGATATCTTAATTGTAGAAAAGAAAAGATGTGGGAGAGCGTTTAAGCAACAAAATAACATCTGACCTTTGACTCTTGCTCCAACAAATGCAGAAAGTGAATGTTGAAGATGCTTTATTAATCTCTCATGAGAAAATATATATATAATAAAAATATATAATATTTACCAAAGGCAGTTTTCATTAAAAAAAAAAAAAAAAAAAAAGACTTCTACTATGGAGCACTTCTGGACGAATGAGGGATTATATCATCTTAATGGCAGTTTTATGGTTTGGTTTTCTAGCCATCTGTGGATTCAATCAAATTTGTAAAGCTCTTTGAGGATATGACTGTTCTAGTTTTAGGTTCTGCAAAAATGTGTGCATTAAATACTACAGTCACGTTGTTGGACAAAGATGTCAGCTATAACAGTTATGTATTGTACATTCACATCAATAAAATGAGATGCAAGAAAGTTTAAAGGGCTTGTATTCACATTTTTATGTAACAAAGTAAAATGTATTTGAACTATGTTGAGTCAGATGCAATTTGGGACAGCATACTACTAAATTATTGTAGTCAATGATTTGAATGTGTCAGGGAAATGTATTTATATAGTATAAGAAATAACACAATAAGCCTAACATATACTGTTTGAAGAAGGTTATCAAGAATAGTATCCACCAAGGGAATTCTTTTTTGTTTGCTCTCAAGTGTAAAAGGTAATTAAACCTGACTGAAAACTGTCACTCTGCTTTGATATGAGACATGTTTTGTCATTCTGTTATAATGCACAGATTATGTGCATGGGGATTTTTTTTGCCTGGGATCCAGAACCCACTTCAGCACTCAAGGTCAATCGTAATTAATCAAACTAGCTTTTTGCGTGACGCAGATGAAACAAAGAAGCTGATTAATTGTCTGTCATAGACCAAAATCTAACTTCACTCACCTCACATTATAATTTTCTTTTTTTTTTTCATTTCTTCATTGATTCTGCAGAAATCTGGGATGTTTTTCAGTTCCACGTGATATTTTTTTCATGTATTTTTTGTTGGGGGCAGCCATGTTGGTTTCAGACGACAGAGCGTGTCTCTGATTGGCTAATTAATCTGTCAATCAAAGCTACAGAAATTTGAAAGAGGGACAAGTTGGCCAGACGATATATTTTTATTTTATTGTAAGTACAATTCCAAAATGGAACAACATCGTCAATTTAAAAAGCACAAGAAGGATATCGGCTGAACCAATACATTATATTACAATATATAATAATATAATATATAGAATTATATAATATAACTTCATGGATATCCGATTCCAGTATTGAAACGATGCAGAAGCTGTTAACTTACTCTAGCACAAAGGCAATAGATCAGAGTTACGGTAAGTTTGAGTTACCTGCACTGTCCATATCTCTTAAATCTTCAACTTCATAGCGCCACCTAAGCCTCAAAATGTATTTTCATAAATAATTCTCACATCCTTTGTTTATTTTGCACAAAAGTAATTTCTTACTCTGAAACCACACTACATGTGGCCTTTAATGCACAGAAAAAAATTGCATAACATCTTACTCAGTGCGTTGGAAAGCTATATGTATTTGAACATCACAATGCTTGTCCTGCGCTGCATGTATTAGATTAACACAGATTGAAGATTGGGTGGAAAAAGTCCTGTATAATCAGGATTACCAGCAGCAGCCACAGCCCCTGCAGCCATGACAATTCCCCCGGGCTGGGAGTCTAAAGCCTTATGTGCAATAGTATTTTCTTTGACCCATTTGCGGCTCTGGCGGTATTGCAGGATGAAATATGGAATGTGAATGAGTGCCTCCTCCCCCTAAGAGCCTCCATTAGACATCACTTAAGGGGCCCTGGTCCATTATTGAGAGGCTGTGAGGGGTGTGAATCTGTGCTCTTTGTAGTCACATACAGTAGGACGAGTGCACACATTAGCAACAGGATGCCATTTGTCCAATCATTACAGACAATCAAGAGTTATTGTACTCGAAACGGAAACCGCACAGACGTTTTAGGAATTAGATTGTTGTTCTTGTGTTAGATATTGTCAAGTGAAAACAAAAAGCACTCAATTGCTTCTAAGGTTCAGCTCTGAGCACATTCAAAGCCTCATTTATCAAGCATTTGCTTGTGTGCAGAATGGGTTAAGGCCAGAAAAAAACTGAAAATGCTAAATTAGAGGTGATGCTTATTTATGTAATATGTGTTTGTGTTTATGTAATGTGTTTGTGTAATATATTATGTGCATCTTCCAGTAATATTCTGACTGCAAACACTCACAAATGATAATTTATGCCCTCAATTTAGCACCTGGCTTGATAAATGAGGCCCCTAATTTTCTATTGGGGGATCATAGCAGGTACATATCTACATTTTTTATCAATTGCCACTCACTAGGACTGGGCAATATCGTGACAAAAATCTAATTGTGAGCTCATGCTTGTGACAGTCTGCTTTTCTGGTGAAATTGTTAAATTGTGTTGTTGTTTTTTTTCTCAATGCAATGCACCTACCTGTTCAATTAGAGGCTATTTTTTTCCAATCTATATATCTTATTGATTAGTGGTTGTCATGCTTTGAGTGATCATTTAATTTGGTAAATGGCAATGAAGCGGATTATTTTAATTAATTCAAAATAGACTAATTGTGATCAAATAAAAATACATTTTTGGTCACAATGTCGTATCTTGGTTTTAATTGAGGAAATTTACAATTTTATTATTTACATTCTTAGCATCACACTGCAACATTTTCATCAAATTGCTTTGTTTTTGACTAAGAGTTGGTTCATTTAAATGTTGCATTTACTATGTACATTTTAGCTATCAAATGAACTGAATTACTCACTTTACCTGGGTCAGAAGCTACATTAGGAACAAGATGTACCTTAAAAAGTGTGCACAACATGACCCAGGATGTGTCCTTGTCCCTCTCCACAGAAAATACTGCTTACTGCTTACTCTCGTGGGACAGCACATAAGGGAGCATTTTCTGATGTTATTAAGGCATCAAGCTCCTCTCTGCCCTGCTTTGACTCTAAAACCACAAAATGACCAGCATGTCCCTGTGCGTGAGACTGTGAAAGAAAAGAGGAGATTTTTCTGTTCAGTTTTGCTATGTTTATGCTCGCGATCATTGCATTTTCTTGTTGGCTGGGATCAGTGTAATCCTACTGCCTGGTGCGCTTTTTCACTCTGTCACAGTAAATGAAATGCTACATTGATTTTATTCTTTATGGCAGTGGATGGCACACACTGCGTCTAAAAAAACACATTGATTACTGGGCGTGTGTCCTCGGGTCACCTCCAGATGCTGGCCAAATGCCCAAATGAAATTCTGAAAGAACGACACCTCGGGAGGTTGCTGTTTAAGTACAAAATAAACTTGTTTTTGCATTTTTCTCACAATAATGTAAGAAATAATTTTATTAAATCTTTGTTTTTCTCCTTCTCCCTTCTGGCGTCAACACTATTTTATGTGAAGTGAATTTTGAAATACATTTTTACATCAGATGCCCCTCTAATTGCAGTGTTCTTGTCTGGGATTTGTGCAGAAAATATTCTGATGTGACATATTCAATGTATTATTTGCATTATTCTTGTTGTCAAACATGCTCTTTAATATATTGCCGTAGAACTTGTGTTTCCTGTGACAGAAATTGAGCATGAGCTCTATCTATTGACTGCAAATGAAAGTTCAGTAACTAATTTGCTAGAAGTCTGTCACTTTAAGCCACAAAATGATTTAAACGATGCATTATTTGTTATTTATTGTATTTGTTTGACTAAAAACAAAATGTGTGTCTTTACTTTGAGTATGCTTACATCTCTTTAAAGTTGACTCTTTTGTGCCTTAAGAGAAGGCCCTCCGCCTGCTGGTTTCCATAGAGACAGTGTCACTTTAGCTATAATGCTTCACAGTATACAGCATAATGCTGATGTTCATCAGTGAACAATGCTCCGAATATATGTTTTTAATTCAACTGGATTGTGCATTTGACCTGGTGTCACTTTACTTATAATTTGAGGATCTCAGACAAAAAGATCTATGACATCACATAACAAATATATTGGGAACAATACGTTCTGAGGCTCAGCGGGGAAAGAATAGTATCACACAAACAAAACACTGTGTTTTTTATGAGGAAAAAATGTTGGAACATTTATAACTCCAAAAAGTCAAACTTGCAGGTGTCCCTATATGCCAGGTCACTGTTGACACACCAGACTTTTTCTTTATTATAATGAAATCAGCTATTCTGGGATGAATCCGGATCAGCTGGTACTCCTTCAACAAAATACATTTCTATAAACAGTTAATACTATAACCTAAAACTATTTTTAGATACATTCAAACCCCAAAACATTCAAAAACAAGTGTCAGCAAAAGTGTTAGTGCAAGACTTTATTTGTCAAAGAAAAATCACGCAAAAATTAGGAAAAGTAAAAAAATCTGACTTTCCTCTGCAGAGAGTTTTTCTTGTTTATAGTTCGTCTATCAGTCATCAGATGCCAAAACTACAAAACATCAGTTTCACAAAGAGTCCAACTAATGGTTTGTGCTCCAAATGTTTCAATTTGAACTAAAATCACATTTAGTCAGGCATCTTAGGGAAAATAGGCTAGCTCAGTAAAATCATTGTTTCAGTTTTTCCATTGAAAGTCCAGAGCCTGAGAGACTTTTAATGTGACTGTGTGTGCCAAGTGCAAGTCTGCCTGCGGCGTGTAATAAATGTTTCTCTTCATTCTGGCACCACTGCCTCAGCACCTTATAACATTATGAGCAAAGACATTAAATAGAATAAGAGATAAAAGGATGGCACTTTCAGAGGCAGTGGCATGGCTCTGGATGTGGAGTTTTCATCCAAGCAAAGGCCAATTAGTTGTGTACAGAAAAGACACAACACAGACCCATCTTTTATGCATTCAGGTTTGCAAAATTACACAACAATTTGACAGTTTTCTCTCAATTTACTGCATATTTTCAACACTGAATCTTGCATCAGTGAAAATAAAAAATAACCAATTAAGTTGTATTTCAGCTACAATAAAGCAAGCCCAAGAGCCCCTATTGCCAAACAAAATGAAGGCAGGACAAAAGTTAAATGGTGTATTTTTACGACATCTTCCATTTGATTTATTTATTTTTTTGTGTTGTATCAAACAAATATGGTTGAAACAATCCCAGAATGCCGTGCTTGTTTTGTAACTCATATCAGATTGCGTCATGTTCTTTCAGACTCTTGAAAAAAAAAAAAAGGTTGTCTGATTATTGTCAAAAAATCATCATCATGCAAACTAATTTAGATAAAAAACTTAAATTGTCAGGCATCAAAAAACATTTGTTATATATAAGTTACAGGCAAAGTTGATAGTGGATTATCAACTTTGCCTGTAACATATATAATAAAATAGCAATGTGCATCAAAAAATGGCAAAAAAAAATCTAGTAGCAACAAGAACAACTTTAAAATCCAGTTTATTGAAACTTCCATAAAAGATGTCAGAATATACACTTTATATTAGCATTCAAGTATCCAGGTTTGAAATATACATACAGTATGTATCATATCAAGACACAGGTCTCAAAAATGCTTCATGGGATTAATTACAAAAGCCATCAATGAAACTCCATAACCCTGTCAGCCCAATAAAACGACTAAGCTATTAGTTTATACCCTATTAATAAACTGTCTGACAGCAGCTAACTGCCCCCTCTTGGTCACACACTATTAATTAAACTGGACCCTCGCCAAGAGGCGTACAGCGATAGTATGTAGATGTATATGTGGAGCTACTTAAAATGTAATTAGTCAGACTCACTTGCTATAATAAATACAAAGTCCACCTCACAAAAGTTTTTTTCAGTTCATGTTGTCCTATCTATATAATTTTAGTTTTTGAAGAGGAATTGTCAAAACTCAAAAATATACCTAAACAAGTTTCATTCAGGCCCCATTATTTACCAAAGAAAATAAGGGGAAAATAAATTCTGACTTTTCTTTGTGAGTTGCTTTATCTCATTTAGAGTCAGTTATCAAAGAACAAAACTACAAAAGTTCAGCTCCACAAAGAGTTCAGACACTTGTTTGTGCAGTAGACCGTCTTAATCAGGCGTTTTAGAGAAAATTCTCTAGAAGAATGGAAGCATACAGCAGGGCGATGCGGACAAATGTATCATTACTTGTTATAAATTGTATATCTGAATATCAGGAAATAGAAATGTTCATTTTCTCATTTATTCTGTGTCACGTTTCACATTAACTGTAACTGCTTCTTATCACTTTTATGAGCTCTTTTTATCCAAGACTTCATTCTCACAATAGTTACGATATGGCCAACTTCAAATCATGTCCAGTAACCATCTTGATATACGATTTACAGTTTATCAATATATCGCTCACTTTAATACAGATAGATATATATGTAAAGATACTACAAATAAAATTATTGAGAAATTGACTTGCTATAATAAATACAGTCCAATCACAAAAGTCTTCCAAAAGTCTGCTGACATAAGCCCAATCTTACAAATGATATATTAGTCAAACCAAGTCTGGGAGGTTGGTGTTTAAATTAAATAGCCACACACTGAAGACTTTTTTTTGGACTGACAGCTGGAGAGTACTTTTAATTAACAGGAGCACTCAGAGTTTGGCTCTTTTGTAGCGTAAACTGCACACACGACTGAAGCCTGTGGACGCTTCTGTGGCATCTCACGATGCTTCTGCATAATTAGAGCGGAGCTGCCCAAGACATCGATTTGCTCTTTGTTTTTAACATTTACACAGAACAAGGATCTTGATTTGAGAATATCAATATGACAGAAGAGAATTATCTGTCATTTTTGAAATACTTTCCAAATTCTCATCCTGACTTATATTAGTACTTTTATTCGGTTACAAGCGTTTTAATAATTAATTCACGTGACGTCACAGCATTCTAGGCCGTTATGCTATTAGGTTATTTCAATCAAGTGGAAGGCAGCTCAAATGAGTATTGCTTAAATGCAATATATTTTTGTACTGCCAAATGTTAATGGGTCTAATAATAGAAAAACCTGCCTCCATCTGGCCTAATGACATCATCAAATTCAACACCCTCTCATTGAAACGCGTAGATTTACCACGACATGTTATTAGCTTATCATCAGTTTATTATACGGCGTTACTAATTCGAGCTTTTCTCAGCGTGAAAAAGCGTCAATTCATGACGTCCAGTTTTGATTCAAGCGACGCAGAGACATTTTCTTTGGGTTTAACAACTAACTTTAGATCTGAAGTTACAACAATTTGTAAATTAGGACTGGGGCCTTGGGCTGGTTAAGATTAGATTTTCATACATGATAACACATTTTTACATCCACTATTGAAATGAACTAGAGCAGCAATGCGTAACATACATATGCAAAAAATGACAAATTACGTGGAAAACACACACTTTTTATGCATTTAAAGTTGTGTTGTATACATATACGAATTTCAGTGAGATCAGGCTCTTATATTCTATAACGTGAACGGAAGTAATTGCTAAAAAATCTTTAAAAACAGACATTTACTATGAGCTCGGTTACTGGACGCAGAGGCAATGAAGAAGCTACTTAGATGAGTGTCAAAATAAACTATGAGATCTTTTAAGAGAAAGACACAATTACATTTATTTTGCGACAGAACAACTGGAGGATTACACACCTATGATGGAAGATTAGTGGCAAACTCTCCATGGGGACCAACAGGTTACACGCTGCACCTTCAAAATGTGAATCAAATGAACACAAATCGATTACATTTAAAAATACCAATTTAAATGGTTTAGTAAAGGTTGAAGAAATACTGATTAATACTACAGCCCTTAATTGTAACTCATTACTGAAGTATTATATGTCTGATCATTCTATTTTAAGGTTAAAGAAGTTATGAACAGTTTGGCCGAGAAAAAAACGAGATCACGAGAAAAAACATAACTATTTCATTTAAATCATTTTTACATCAGTCCTCATGTTTTGCTCACTTGAGCGTCATATTATTCAAAACAATGTGTTTTGAAGCATGTTTCACAGTTTTCAGAGTTAAACCATGTCAGTATGCTAACAGAAACTACACTGCGTTTCTAGAAACATGAATAACAGCAAGACTTTGACAATATTCAGTAACAGTGGTGGGGTAAAAGTGTGACAATGCACACACAGAAGGCAAAGTCACCTGGCCACGTCACAAGCCCAGTTGTTTCATCCATGGCACATCATAATGATGTAAAGATGACGGCAGCAAACCAGTGTTGTAATGCTCTTGTTGAACATGTTGTCATGCTATTACAGCAAGTCCTCACCAGCTGTGTGTTTGGGCTGATGTAATTCTCCTATAGATGCCTGTGAATGAGCGCGCTGTGCAGGGGATAAAACAAGGGGCTGTGCCTGTATTTGCCTCCAGCCGCGTCGAGGCTTTGAAGCCTGCTCAGCTGTGCAGGAAGCTCCGTCAGCATGCTTCTCCTGCTCAGCTCTGAGCCCCTCGCTTTCGTCTCCACTGCCTACCAGACTGACACCTAAAGTGGCACTAATTGGCATGGTCTCTGACAGCTATCCAGTGTGCCTGCAAAACTTTTAATGACATGCCTTGCACACAGCAGCTCCCGGGCTTTCTCTACTGTTAAGACAAGCCTGTAAAAACACACACATACACTATCCGGCACTGTTCGGATTTTCCCTCTCCAGTTCTTTCACTCCCAGAGACACTCCAGCTCACACCAGCGCACACTGCCTAATGTCATGCTGCCCATCGAGCACAGATGGGTGCTGTCTAGCAGCCATGATGCTTGGACCTCACCACTTTCCTCTGCTGAGCCTCGGTTCTATATTAATAATGCACGATATGGGTGGGACGAGACACAGTTTTCACAAGACAGGACACAAGATTGCATTCACAAGCAAGAAACATTTTACAACTGGCTTTTTTTTTTCTGAATTTTTTGAAACACAGAAAAATGGCTGGACATTTTGTGAAACTGAGGTTTTGTAGTTTTAGACTATGATGTCTGACTGTCTCTAAATATAGATGAGAACAAGTTCTGCACAAAAGAAAATAAGAATTAGATTTCTGCCAGTGTTATCTCTGCTAAGTATAGAGCAGTAAAAAGGTCTTGAGTCAGAGCTTGAGTGACAGTTTGGATAATATTTTGGGTTTTCACTATTCCCCGTAAAAAGTGAGCTTAGCAAAAATTTATTTTGGATACTTGCAATAAGTAAAAAAAAGTATGATTACCTATCATTGTCATTATTTATTTTTTGTTGATTTTAAGAAAGTGTCCATATGTTTGGACTTTTTTGCGCAAGTCTCCAAGCTCATGATATGAAATTTTAGAACCACAATCATTGTAAAAGGAAAAATCACAATTTTGCAATTTTTCAGTTATCGACATGAATAAAGAGTATTTGTATTACATGAATATAATATAGAAATTAAATGCAATTATTTTAAATTGATACTAAATACTAAAATATACAGTATATAAAAACAAATGATTTAAACAATAATCCAACTACTTTAAAAAACATTATTATAGGCTACCTTTAATGATTGCTTTATTGTTGAGTCAATTACAACTAATATACTTCAGGACATACCAGCTTGCCAAAGCCTGATCCCGTCAGGTCTCAGCAGCTAAGCAGGGTTGGACCTGGGCAGTACTCAGATAGGAGACGACGGAGGAACCTCAGGTGCCACAGTGGGGCAACAGAGGAGAAACTAGTAGTTGTGTCTGAGACTTCACCCACATTGTCCATTATGAGTCTGGTGTGTGTGTGTATGAATGTGTGCACAAATACACATATTGGTTATCCATCAGCCCACACAATGCCCTAATCATATCTAGAACTAACACTGACTTGATTCTTTGGATGGATGCAACTTTATAATTGCAGTTTCCTCTGCTAACTTCAGCAGCTGTTCAACTTAGCGGTGAGTTATACAATTTCCATGAATAATAAAGAACATAGCTTACATTTGCATGCAATATTCTCAGATTTCTAAGGAGAGATCATACTGTATGTGATCTTCTGAAATTAATTTCAATGTTGTTTTTTAGAGTTAAAGACCTCATTTGTTTTCTTCATAAATACAAATGTAGCTTTTCAAGAATGCAAGCACCATTAATCATGTAGGCTCAGTTAAACATGCACCAGCACACACTCAACCACAAGCCTTGTGCACAGCTCAGCATACAAACTTCTCATTTGCACATAATGACAGCGAGCGGCACAGTGCTAAAGCAGACATGTTCTAATTGTTTTCGGTCCTGTCTACACTGTCAGATTGAGTTACTGGGCCTCTCGCTTTCACACTATGACCCAAGAAAAGCTGGAGCTGCAGTCTGCTTTTATACGTCTGTTTCTGTTTTCACATCTCATCACTCTCTGCTTCGTCTCATCTGACATGCACACTGTCAGGCAAAAGACATTTTAAATAAAGTTTTCTGGCTGTGCATTCAATTCAGTCACTTATCTTTATCATTTGGAATTCTCACTATCAAAAACCAAGAGCACAACCAAGAGTTCAGCCGAAAGATACCAGACCCTACAAACCTCAATCTACAGCTTTAGCTCGGGTGTGCATGCATGACGCTACAAATCATCGCTGTGACTGGCCAGGACTATTGCAAAGGAGAAAAACAACACACATACTAGCCGAAGGGAAAGTGCAATAACACAAAGAGAAACCGGAGAGGATGATGGAGGAGAAATACAAGGTCCTCAATCCAGCGCAGCACCACTAAATTGCCTCCTTCTTTCCACGGCTGACCTTGGTTCAGTCTGCAACAAATAATAAGAGGGGTGCAGATGGGGAGTCTGGAGAATCATGCTCTTGTGTTGCATTGTCTCTACATTTAGTGAGGGCTGTTGTGTTATGAAAACACCTGGAGCCAGTCAAGCAGATGAAACACAAGGCAATTATGGCTTTGAAAAAACAACTTTCTGGTGCAGTGTAAACACTTTGTAAGAAAGCCATTCTAGATGCTTTAGCAACATTAAATCATTGTTGAAAAAACAAATTCATGTTTTATGTGCGATGTATGTTTTATAGTCTTGTGGGTCAAGAGACTGATAAATGAATGCTTGATGGAACTCTCTCAGTTTATGGATGAGTGCCAGTTTAAGGCACATCGGCAGCCTATCTGTTCATGGGACTGAAACCCCGACCCTCACTGTGGTTCTCTGGGTTTCCTTGAGAAGAAGACAAGGTTTGCTTTGTAAATATTCTGTCAAATCAACAATCTGTAAAGCCCTCAGAAGCAGCAGTCGTAATTTTGAGCTGAAAAAAAAATATATATATATACAGTATTATATAAGTATATGATAATGAAACTTTGTACTAATGTCAACTTGTCCTAAAAGGTCTGAACTTGTTTTGTTGTGGCTTTATGCAAAGCTAACGCAGCTAGAAAACGAGAAGTCCAAGGGACATACTTGCTTCCTGACAGACCAGTTGTTTACACCAATGTAAATTAACTGTAATGCTTATAACTGGGTAACTGTCTCAGTTTTTATTCTATAAGTCTTTCAATGTTTTAGAAATCCCACAACAAAATGGCTTTGAAAATTCAACCCTTTAGAAAGTACAGCTAACCAGTATTGGACCATTACAATATTTTGTTATTGGAATTTTGTTTTATTCAAACAATATAAATGCTTGATATAAGTAAATGTTGGTGCAAATTACAAGTTTTCTAGTTAGGGTTTACTGTAGTTATCTGCTCATCTACAT
Source organism: Mugilogobius chulae (assembly GCA_038363315.1). NCBI lineage: Eukaryota > Metazoa > Chordata > Actinopteri > Gobiiformes > Gobiidae > Mugilogobius > Mugilogobius chulae. The sequence goes on from CM076409.1 coordinate 22,549,908, forward strand.
GGAGATGTTACTCAACATGTCCGTGCATGGGAGATCTCTTCTTCACTGTGGTTCTCCTTGAGGTTCTCTTTTTTTCCTACGGGTTTTTTTTTTCCCTTGCTGAAAAGGAGGGTCTAAGGACAGGGGATACTTTGGACAATTATTCATTTGCTTGTTTACTCATAATCTGTTATAATCTGTCATAATGTTTATTATTTTATTTTCTACCATTCATGTCTGCTAAAATAACAATCTTGGGAAGTCTAGAAATGACTATTGTTGTGATTTTGGGCTACACAGAAGTAAACTGATTTGATTTGACATATAATGCTCCGGTGAGGTATTAAACTTATCCTCTTCCACGAAGACAGACACTCCAAAAGGCAAATTACAATTTCAATCCGTAAGATTTTTTTCTTCCTATTTATTATTATTAGATGCAATCTGAGTATCCCATTGTTGTGATGGTGCACAATATCAAACAGAGTAATCAATGAAACAATCAATGTGCTATGCTGTTACTGTAAACATGTGGTGCATCTTACTAATACAACCTTTTAAAGTTTTCAGCACTTTCTGAGCGGACAGTGCTGAACATAATTCTTATATTTTCCTGGTCCCACGTTTTCCAATTTTTCAGTAAGTCACAAACACACTCTTCTCTGTCTACTGAATCTCCTTCACCAAGGTCAAGAGATATTGATTGTCACAAGATTTGAGCTTTCATTTCAGAGGCTTGAGGCTAAATCTGGCGTACTGAATCTGCATGATTTATTCTCCATCTGTGATTACAGTGAGTGGGCTCAGAGACTGCAGCACCAGGCATTTGAGGTGAAGGGTTAAGCTACTGAACTGGTGCCCAATGGGACGCCCCAGCCGGGATCAAGGTCACACTGCTTAAATCCATCAGCGACAGTAGCACGGGGGAAATACTGTATTACATCACAGTGTCTGTGCATATACCAACTATACTATACATACTGTAGTAGCCTATTTAACAATACGAGTGAAAAGAGCTTGCTCAAGAGTCTCAGAAGAGGGATTAAAGAGTAGAAAGGCTCTCAGACCTCCTATCAGAGCAGTGGCCTTGGCTCCACTTCAAACACTGAAGACTGAATAAAACAGGAGAGCAAGCTGGCCACTGGTCACGATGCACCAAAACATGATCATGATGACTCGAAGAGACCATGCCACGGCACTTTGGAGCACCAAGAGAAAGCTGGATTCAGGGTTGATGTGAGGATAAGATGGACACGTGGACAGTGGCTGTAAACAGACTGCTTAGTTTGAGTTTTTCTCTGATTTGGGAGTGACTGGTGTTGGCTCCTGACACTGTGTTTCCACCGTCTGTGAGTGTTCAGCCTTTGATCTGCCTCCAAGGATCCAGCTGGCTTTGAGGGTGGAGGTCTCCCTGTTTCTGGCCAACCTTTAAAGCCACATGCTTTGCAATTAACATGAAGTCCTTTCAATGTTACATCACTCAGATGACAAATAATAAATAACAAGCTGGTGTACGGAAGTAGGATTGGTCTCAACAGCCGTGCGGAGTAGGAAGAACAACTGTAAAAACGGTTTGTTTAGCGATAACTACGTTTGCCCTGTCCCTTTGTAGTGTCATTACAGCAGGATGAGAAATAAATGCATTTAGTGCGTGAGATCAAACATAATGTGTTTATCAGAGATTGATTGTGAGGCAAGCTTTAGTATGCGTTCCCCAGAGCAAGAGGGCTGCAACACTGCTGAAGGGAAAATACACTTTTCTGCAGAGATGGAAATGGAGATAGAGAGAAAGAAAGAGAGAGAGAGAGGGAGTGAGTTGTGCGGAGGTTGGACAGGCGCCATGCTGTACTTTTGCATCTATTAGGATCTGGTTGTTTCATAACCAAAGCAGGAATTATAGTGTTTACAAAGGTTTTCATACAGCTTTGGTTCTTTGTTTTTTATTCAAGCTTTTTTTTATTGGCAGAACACGATTTTGCTCTACTGTTTAATGGATTACAACAGTGAATAAAATAGTCTATATATATATATAATATATATATATATATATATAATATATATATAATAAAAAACATTTAGTTGCAGTCTGGGATTATGATTATTAAGGACAGAACATTTAAAATAAGTTGTGCAGGAAAAGAGAAATTTGCTCTACATGCTGAAGAAAAACAAATCCAGAATCTGTTTTAATTTAACTGCAAAAGTTCACTAAATGTCAACTGTAACTCGGCAGACGTGTCCTTAGAAAACATCATATAAATCAGTAATGGAGCAAAGGGCGAGGGATGTAGTACAGAGAGAGAGAACATGACTAAATCAAGTCGTGTGAGGACTGTTAGATGCCACTTCCATCTGGAGCAGCCAGTCTGTCAGCAGTTCTCTGTAGACCCAGCTGCACCACTACCACCTGGCCACCAGCACCAGACCGCCATCTTAGTCAGCTGTCCAAAACTATTTCCAGACATTTGTGATTTGAGGTTTCATTGTGGCTAAAACTACACAGAGTTTGGCTTGTTTATTACACACAGAACCAAAAAAAGATTTCAAGGACTGTGAGGAATGTTTTATTATGAGCACAACGCAATACCATTTATTTTATGTGCACTAATTTCAGTTGATCTTGTGCCTTTATAAATAATGCAACTCTGGATTTAGCTCATTATTACATTACAATATCTCATTCACTGGACATTAATCAGAACAGAACCCTGTTGTATTTTGTTTTCATGTTTTGCTTTGAGAGTGGAAAGAAGCTTGCCCTCATTTACCTCATCAATTTCATCTGCCTGAGAATCTCTTACTCAAACTCATGTTGTAACTTTAAAAAGAGTCTAAAGCGTTATCTCCAATTGTGATTTTTTTGTTTTTAGTCAAATTCCATCAAGCTTTTCTTAATAAACTTTTTTTTGGAACTGTTGTCTTTTCGTAGCCATCAACGATTTAGTGTGTCCTAGTCAATTGACAAAATAAAGTGTCTTGAAATCAGAATTTCAATCTTATTCCTAGATCTTAAGTGCAACATGTTTCTGCTCTGTTTAACATTTGTACATCTGTCAATGTGCCATGATTTTTAAATATGCCACATCTTGCTTGCAGTTTTTAAACAAGTGAAATGCTACAAAATGCAAGCAATTGTATTAAGATTTGTTTTATTAGTACAATGTACAACATTAGGTAAAATGTTTTATTTTTTTCCATCAGTAGTTCAGGGGGATAGGAAGAGAAGCTACTGGACATGTTTTGAATGATGTTGAAAACCAGAGCACTCAGAGGAAACTTAGGCACGCACAGGGAGAACAGGCAAATTCTACATAAAATGTTTCTAGTCTATTAAAAGAAGAATAACCCTAACCCAAATTCTGGAAGTTTTAAGACAAACTAGATAGGACTTTGCATTGTTTATTTCTTACATGATCTAGTATCAAATACAGTAGTTTCATCCACTTTGTTATAACGGCCACACCAAAGTGATTTAATAAAGCCTTTCTTTGTCTAGTTGCATCTGTTTTAAATGGCATCTTCTGTGTTCCTGCTTCTTTCCTTGTTCTGCCCTGACACCATCTGCAAACATCCTGACAAGCCTCTCTCTGATTGAAGGCGCACAAGCAGGCGAGCAACAGTTCGTGCATATCCACCAAACAAAGATGGATGTGAAACATAGCCTTTGGTAATGAAGGTATAAATCAGCGCTAGCATCCAAGCCATACCTAAATGTATTGCCCTCACTGCCTCATGTGTTTTGTCAGTGGTACAACTTGACTAAACATATTGGGTAGTTGTAAAGATTTACCTAATTCACTTTGAAACAAGTCGTTTATTAAGCTGCTAACTTTTCTGCTGACAAATAAGCAATCAAATCAGTCCTCTGGAGAACAGTCTGTCAGGTTTCAAAACTATAACATTTCATCATTGCGTGTATTTAATTTAATGATATACATTTTAAACAGGTTGGTTCTGGTAATGCTCTGAGGGAAAAAAATCAATAATTGGCTTTAAAACTCTAACATGTCAACAAAAGACAACCCTCAGGTGCACTGAACTGCAGTTATGCAATCAGCATGCAGACCAGACTAAAACAATAGACAATGGTCGAAAACGAAACCTTGAACAAGACTTAAACCACTGACTAAACTGCTGATTAAAATGAAAGAAAGATTGAGAAGCCCGGACAGCTCACAGAGACATAGTATTTGCACTCTTATATTGAGAATAGTGAAAATTCCTGTTATTGAGGTGTGGCAGAGGCAACAATCAGCAACACTTTCAGCCTCTTTTCTCCTGTTCATATGAAGTGCATTGCAGTCAGCTGTTTAATAGCAATTAATTGACTATTGCAAAAGTTGCCAATTTTTAGTACTGAAATAGTTGAGGCTGTTAAACTGTGTATGTGGTGTTTAAATGCATTGCCTACTGACAGGGGCGATTCTAGACCTCCAAGTTTAGGGGTGCTCAGCACCTAGGAAAAATAATGCGCGCGGAGCGCGCGGAAAATTTTGTACTTTTTGCCTATATACGCTCTTTTTTTCCCTCTCTTTGGATATTAATTATGGCAAAGGAACACATGCTAGTGCACATATTTTGTGTGATTTTTGTGTGTTTGGCCCTCCTCTGAGCATAGACTCTAATTTAGTCCCTCCTAAGTTGAGTTGCACTCTCTCTCTCTCTCTCTCTCTCTCTCTCTCTCTCTCTCTCTCTCTCTCTCTCTCTCTCTCTCTCTCTCTCTCTCTCTCTCCTCTCTCTCTCTCTCTCTCTCTCTCTCTCTCTCTCTCTCTCTCCTCTCTCTCTCTCTCTCTCTCTGCAGGTAATTTGCTGTATTTGCTGTATCATTTGCTGTATAGTACACTTTAGAGGTTTTATAGTCACATCCAATACAAGTCTTTATGTTTCCATAGGTTCATGTTCCAGACTGGTCTGTGTGTCTCCTCTTGTGCTCTTCACACATGAACCTTCAGTCTGTTTCACAAACACGCCTAAGCCTTTGTCCGGACATCTGAACACAAGTTTATATTGATGACGATTAGATACTGATGGAGCCGCATGTGCATCGCCGCGTGCGCGGCGTCGGTTCGCATCGCTACAACCTCTTCTTCAAGAGTTTAACTGCACTTTTCTCCGCGGATATTAGACCAATTTTTGTCAAATAAAAAGTGGCGTCGAGCTTGACACATGAAGCACTCTATTATGACATCGAAATTATTCAAGAAAGCTTAATTGTCCCCACAAAAAGATGAATTCACAAACGTGGAACACAGGGTGCCCAGCGCTTTCATTTTAGTGATTGACAGCGTGAATCTCTCGACAGTCAGAACAACGTTCAAATGTGCATTACTTTGCAACAAGCGTGACACAAATACCTGGGCTAAAACCTGTGACTGCACTGGCACCACACTCCTCCGGCTGCAGCATCCACGTAACCCCTCCACACACCTCTACCAAAAGTGCTGCTGGGACACGGCTAAGAGCGGATCAAACCACTTGGCCAAAAAACATAGGGGTGTGTATTATTGTGAGGCTTAAGAAAATACGATCATGGGCTTAACAAATGACAAGCATGAAATATGGAGAGCAAAACATTTAAATTAATAAAAAAATAAAAAATAAAAAAAAGATGAAAATTATAGGGGTGCTTTTAAAAATTTATGGGGTGCTTGAGCACCCCTAAAAAGGGTCTAGACTCGCCCCTGCCTACTGATCTGTTTAGTGTTTCTGCAATTTTGGTGCAAACTGAGCAAATTAGCAACATTCAAGTTACTACAACAGTCACAAACTGAGGTCAAATTAAAAGTCAATGTCATAGACTTTACATGACATTAGCATTGATTTCTCAAACAAAACTGTGTAGGCCTACTGATTAAAAACACTGTCACGTTGGTGCTCTCTCCACCCTTAGCCCCTCCTTTCACCTTCTACTCATACTTTTCCAGCAGCCTTTACTATACACAGAGTCCAAAACCTGGCCAGTGCAAAGAAAAAAAGGACTTCGGCTATAGCATCTCTTTAAAGTTGGAGCAATTAACTTTTTTAGTTGTGCATTGGCAAACTTTGTGTTTCCACTAAAAAAGTCTATGATATATGCAGCACTTTGTGAAAAAATTAGACCACTGAGTACTACTGTCAGAACTGAAACATAAAGAATTTTAGTTCGAATCAGGAATTGAATGCTGCGCTCTGATTTGCTGAGCTTGGGTGGTCCTCTCTAGATTCACTTTGTTGTTTGTAAAAATGTTGATATTAACAATGTCTCAAAGGATTTCTGAGAGGAAGTGGTCACATTTAGGACCTAAGTTATGTTTGCAATGTAAAAATCAGCTACTGCACCTTTAAGCTTCACACTGGTCAAGTTTTGTGAACATCTTATACTGACTGTTCTTTCAAGCTCTAAGCAACTTAATCGATTGATCAAAATAAATAATATTCACAAAATTGAGGCCTAATACATTAAACCAATGTCAAAATCAAAGTTTTATTTTACTCCGGTGCAGCATGGCCATCCACTCACTTCCAAACTCCAACCAGAAGTAATGTGCAAACATGCTTCACAGGTTGTAACTTCTCGAAGCGTTCCTGAGTTGATTAAGTTTTTACAGCAGTGTCATTTGAGAGGAGCTACAAGCATCACTTTCCATCTGGCACAAGAGCAATCAATTTTATACTCTGCGTATATAAAATTAAGCCTCCAATACAGTCTATTCTTAGCAGCCCTGATATAATTTTGCAGTTTATTGACAAACTCAGGCAGGTGTTTTTTTTCACACTTGTCTTTGGAAAGGTTATTATATCGATCCGTGGCAAAAGACTGTTGTGGGCAACGCAATGATCCAGCTGTATCTCTTCGGCCTCCACAAACCAATCACCACCTCTTCCCTCTCACATGCACCACTTAGCATGAGAGGTCAAAGGTTTAAGCCAGTTGTTATCCGTAATTCTAAAGTGGATTTAGGTGTCAAGAATGTCATCACATGATATACTCAGCCTTTATGATCAACAAATAAATCCAAGACCACACGAGATAACCACAACTGGTCTGCTCTGATCGGAAGAAAGAAAAATGCTGATCTGACAGAAACCTGTACGCAGCGGGACATAAAGCAGTCGTAAATCCTATCACGCTCCTGTTTGTTGCTACAGAAATATAGAGAATGAAAAATGCGTTGCCCCCGGCACAGAATCAAAAATGGATGCATTGGTTCTGAATGACTGAATGGATGCATTTTTGTGCATCAGCTGTTTTTATCCCGTTACGCCCATTTTTCTGACAAAGAAGTGTGCAAGAAATATAGTATGGATTAAGTCTGCAACCAAACCCATCTAGAGACGCATTCATTTGCATTCATAAAACACGCACCCGTGGCCTATAACACATTCAATTTCAAACTTAATGATTGGCGTGTAATCAGAAATAGATTAGTTCATACAGTGACAAATGGAGTGTTGATAATTACTTCTCCAACTCAATATCTCATCATCATTTAGGACTATTAACAAATGGAGGAAACACTTATATCAATTTATAGAACTAAAAAACTGAATTGTTCACTGGTTAAGGATTCGCCATCCGTTAGCCTCCAAAGAAATGTTATTGTTTTGCCTAGAAAGTTCCAGAAACTAGGACAACACCATCAGGTTCAGTCATGGGTAAGATCTGTGGAGAGCCGACCCTGCTCACATTCACAATACGATAAATGATTTACAAAAAAGACCCACTCTTTTTTATACTGGTGTGGTAACTAAGGGGGTTAAATAAATAGAAATTAAAGAAAATTACAATAATGAAAGGATTAATAAAAAAGAAACTAAGGGCAAAGTCGAAAATAAAAACTAAACTAAAATTATTAAATGGCAAAGGTTGTTTTACTGAACTGACTTTATATTTTGAGTTTTTCCAAAAAGTCACACGATTGTGTTCACAGCCACAATGAGACAAGATGGTAAAATAAAAAAGTGGGGCCAGTGCAGCCTAAAAAAGAATAAATTAATTTGAGTTAGGTACCAACATAAGTTTGAAGTTTCTCAGTCCAGTCACATTTATAAACTCCAACCTGACCGTCTTTACTGGCCACACAACAGTATCCTGGTAGTACTGGCCCACATCTTAAAAAAAAAAAAACTACTCTTTGTAAAGCAATGTAGAAGATTGTGCTCTTGATTCCAGACAAAACTGTACCAGCTTTAGTGACAAAGAAGGGATACCTTCATCTCAATTTCTGAGATTAATTTCATTCAATGACAGGCAATTGTCCCATCACATATTACAAAAGACTGGGCTTTTAGTTCAGACAATTCTTTCTTTTTTTAACTGGGTGTTATATATCCTCAAATCACTGAATGGGAGCGTATGGCTAGGGTTCAGAATGCCTGATTGAGCAGTAAAAGACCACTATAGTCGCAATGAGAAAAAGTGCAGCTGGAATGAATCACTGTGCAACTGGTTGTAATCTCATCCTCTCTCTCCTCCCTAATCTTTCCCTTTTCCTCCCTCATAACATTTGTCGTTTTCTGCCCTAACTTGATTCCGTCATTTGCTGCTGTCGGCCATGTGCCTCTTTTACTTATGCTCTATGCTGTTGTATACAATTATGCTCAAATTAATAGTTGGGGAAAAAAGAATCCAACAGAATCCAGCTGATGAATTACCCGACCAATGTGCATCAAATTAATACAGTGCCTGACGTAATCCACCATCCCAATGATAATGAGGTCATTAATTGGTGTCGCTGTGAGACCTGATGTGCCACATATCACTCACTAGATTGACTTTCAGTTGTCCCAAACTGAGAAAGATTCTTCAGTGATGTATTAGAATGTTATGTTATGTTATGTAATATTTTAAGTAGAAGTAGAGTAGTTAAATAGTTCTGAGTGAGGAGTTTTCAGTTGGTTTTACTGTTACAAAAGTAAAAGACATTATTCAAGTCAGAGCATCTGAAGAAACTACTCAAGTAAAAGTAAACTTGTAATATTGAAATGCAATAAAATGATAGGATATGATTCGATTTTAATGTGATAAAAATGTGTAAATCGCTTAAAAAAATCTTAAAAATGATAACCTTAACTATTTTCCCCCTCTTCTCCGAGACTGGGTCGTGGAGGAGGTAGTCCAAGCATCCAAGCCCAGACCTCCTTTTGCCCACAAACTTCCTCCAGCTCTTGCAGGGAATCCTGAAACATGCAACCAGTCAAGCTAACATGTACTGGGTCTTGCTTGCAGTCTCATCCCATTGGGAGTTGTCCTGAACAACTCACAGGGAGGCATCCAGCAGGCACTCAAAACCTCTGGAGCAGCATTGGCTCTACTCCGAGTTCCTCCTGTTTGTATCCCCACCCTATATCTAAAAGTGAGGAGATGGGGTACTTCTTTTCCTATATCCCTATATGGGTGACAACAATAAGGTTAACCGTTATTCTTAAATGAGTACTTCATTTATAAGTTAATGGAGAAGAAAAACAATAAACCACAAGTCTCTAAAATCAAATGGGGATGTGACTTCAGTGTGACACAACAAGGCATGACGCCTTTTCAAACACTACTTCATTTCTTCTCTAATTTCCCCTTGGGCACAAAAACAAGTTCTGGATTTGATTTAAGCTTCAAACGACATGCGTGCTGCACTTAAAACAAATAACAAGTTCAATCCAACACAATGTTTTTAAGTAAAGTCAGTTATTCCAAGCACAACTTTACCTCAAAGTAGGACTGTGCAATATTGAACATAACATTTTTGGTCCGTATGTCTTTCAGTAACAGTATTCACACAATACAATGTCAATCTGTTAGAAATGTGCAAAATCATTTATCTACATTCAGGCATCAAATGTGAAGCATCTGTAAAATGAATCCCGAAAGTACAGTAATATCACCTTTACAAGCTTATTTGAAAGGCTACGATACTTTTTTGACTTTGTAAGCAATTTATTTATTAAAGCATTTTGAAAAATGCTTCACAACATCAATATTTAGTAGAAAGGTTTCAAAGTTGTCATTTGGACAGCATTTTCGAAGATTGAAACTCTCATCCGAAAGTCATTTTCCATCATCAGATTTAAAATGACTATGGATCACTCCTGGACGAATGGCGGATTACAGACTATTCAATATTTAGTGTTTTCATATCTTCAAAACAAGTTTCACAAACTATTGTATAATTCAATATATTTCCTAAGTTCTGTCTCAAAGTGATGCTAGCACAATAAGAAGATCTCATTGAGCTCCTCTCGTCAGAACACTGTGTTCGAGTGGGTCTGTTGATCAGGACGCTGCAGGGCGCACTTCTGTGCCCTATTGTTTACTCCAGGTGCTCACTGATTAATTTTCTCCTCAAACACCTTTCCTACGCTCGTCTGGCATGATTGCTTGTTGATCAGCAATCAGTCTAATACATGCATATTAGATAATGATGCAGAATCTAAACAGAAACACACAATCAGAGAATGATTGAAAACTATCAATGTGAAATTATAATATCATTATACATTATAACATTTGTGTGTGTGACTTTGTGATTCGCTGATAGCATCTCATACAATATTAGTTGTGCATGGAAACAGTCACTAACTTTGCAGCCATTTGCTGTTGTAGTATGTGTGTTATGATGTCATTTTCATTCTTCTTTTTGTTTTTTTCCATCTACTATCGCTTGTTCCCGTCAGGGGCCACAGGTGACTTGGACGGAGGAAACCCTGGACAGTGGCCAACTTATCTCAGGGTTAACACATTGAAACAGACGGACAGACAATCATTAACCCTATATTTCAATCACAAGGAGAAATTACAGTGAAGCCAATTAACCAAAAACGAGGGACAGAGGGAGGAGGAGACCCCTGTAACATGCGAAGAACACGTAAACTCCTCCCACTGAGATTGTGGAATGATTAAGTCCGACCTGGAGTTGAAGCAAGAGCTCTAACCACTCTGCTACCATGCATCACATGATGTAATGCTGTAATTTTGACACTGGAATAGCTCTTGCACCATATTAAATAATAGGATCTAAATCATCCTAAGGACACAAGTATATGGACTTTAATGTCTGCTAGCTATATTTCACTAAAAAAACTCTCATACAGACCATTCATTGTCTACAGTATATTTGTGAGGTACAATGACTTCTCTAACCAGTAAAATACTGAATAATGTTTGCTTTAGTTAACTTTACCTCATGTCTCTGCCACTCCCGCCTGAGAATTATTGACTGCATAACTTGTTACTCTGAAATCAATGCAAAAGCAATTAGTGAGTGATACATGGCCCTGCTTCTGAAAAGTGCCTGCTAAATGAGTTTTAAGCAAAACAACATTTTATAGGTTGACCACAAAGTAAAGTGATTGAGGACTGTGGCCTGGCAAATGGAGCGTTTTACTGGCAGCATTGTGTTAATATTTGTCTTGGGCACATAGATTTTCTGTGATGCAGCTGTTGCCATAAAAATGCCATTCAATTAAGCAACACTCTGTAAAAGGTTGCTTGATTAATTAACAAAACATTAAAGCTTTGATATATAGATTTATGAAAATACCTGGATGGGGTAATATGAGGTGCTCATGCTGACTTGAGAAGAATCTTGGTCAAAGAGGTTGCTCATTTACTGTACATGGTCAGTTTCCATGGATGTTATTGGTTAATATGGTACCATCTGAAACCTGATAAAAAGTTGGAACTTGTGAAAAAGCATTAGCAGCTATGCCAAATTTCATTTTCATTTTATCTTATCCGAGTCTAAATGTTGTGCTTCTTTTAAAAACAGTTATTTGCATATTTATTAAATCACTCATAGGAGCAAAGATTGTGCTGCATCCTTTAACAGCATCTGTGTGAAACGTAAATATTAACAGTGTCAACACACAAAACAGATAAGCAGTTGTAAGGCAATGTTTCTTAAACAGTGGTGCACCACTAATTAGAGGTAAAAAAAAAATTCAGTATGGTTAGTACATCAACTTAATTGCGCCAGTAAACACGTTTATCTGAGATAAAGACAGGGGATTCTTTAAGGTAATTCAAGACAAAAACATAAATGCTATTGTAAGATGTGTTTTGGCCACTTTGCATGCTTTGCATAATGCTGCCTTGTGATTGGTCAACTCTCAAATCCACAGGTTGAAGCCCAATCACAACAGTGAACTCTAATATCACAAGAATACCTACATTCTCAACATACTGCACATGCCAGAGCCAAAGACAAAATAATATGCTTATCGTTAGTGACATCAATTGAAGACATTTATAATCAAGAACACTATACAGTTATCACAAAACCAGTTTGTAGAATCTCTTGATCTTGCCCAGGTGACTACCTCTGAAACCATCATAATACAAATACCTTTTTCCACACTGAATCTTTTGTGTGTGCTAGGCTCCCATCATTCATGCTGAAATCTAATTGTAGCGTGGCTCTCTCATTGGCCGCTTTTATGCTTGGCTGTGGGACAGTGCATCAGGTTCATGCTGGATTATATCTCCACTCTTCCCCCGGTCTCTGAAGAGCCGCTCTAAGGGAGTGAACTGCTGAGTGATGAATAAAAGTGCCAATGTGATTCGCGGTCGGGCCTGTTTTCATGGCCCAGATGAAAACGATAAGGTTGAGCAGCAGCAGCATAGAGGAAATCTCATCATTAGTCCTCTCACAGGCCAGGATTTAATTATGTGCACATCCAAATCGTGCACTTCCCGCTTCTCAGCACATTACGGCATTCCTGGTGGATCATAGTTGGGATGTCTCTTGCATGCTTGCATGGTAAAAGTGCCAAATTAGGACACCCTGTCTACTCTATGCAAACATGTATTCTTTCTTTTTAACTAGTGTAAATGTGATTGGCCTAAAACAGTGCTTTGACAGAGAACCATGGTTAAATATATCGACTACAGCTGTGGAGTCGTGACCCCCACAATAATAACCATTGGCATCTGTGACACCCAAACACAAAATGTAGGATTCCTGCAAAGTGATAGGTAATCATTAGTCTTATGTTTATTTTATTCTGAAGCCATAGTTTTAATAATTGATTTATAAGCAAACAAAAAGAAATCTGCATCCATCACTGCTTTTGAAAACCTCGTCTGATGTCAATGTTCATCAGGGGATCCCAGAAATCATACTGAGAACAACTGAACCACAGACATGTAAGAATTCAGCTCATGTCTTCTTTAGGTCAAACTTCTGGTCTGTAGAGACATAGACAGACAGATAGAGAACGAGAAGGAGAAATCACAATATGCATCTAAAATGACTTAATAATAGAAACAGTTCAAGTTGATAACTCCCACCTCTTCATACTGTAGCCCTCAATGTACTGTATGATTCTGCATGTTAATTTTTCAAATAATTGTAAAGAGGAGATGTGAAAAGGGATAGGTGGTAGGTGAAAAAGGTCAGGCTCGGTCGCAGCACAGTAGGCCTACAGGATAGCAATGACGAGAAAAACACTGCTAAGATTAAAAGCATGGTAAAGCTGATTTTGCATATGTCTACTTTAAATCTTTGCATCATTAAAACTAACTCAGACCAAGTTTAATCCTGATTTCCAGAGTTTGAAATGATGATGGATGGAACGCTAATACTAAGCTTGTACTTTCCCAAAAGAATTCCTGGAATAAAGGATGGAACGCACAAAAGAAGCTTGTGTATCTGAAATGTTGTGTAGAGTGCGTGGGGTGCTCTAAAAATGGACTCATGTAAAATGTATCTTCAGAGAGACTATTGACCCAGATGTGGAGGAGTCTTATTGTGCAAACGACATCAAATGAGCCCCACGATGAAGACAGAGCACTCCATGACACCTGATTAAGAAGCAAGAGCACAAAGCCACAGACAGAGGGCCTGGAGAGGGGGCGGTGGCAGATGTAGCAGCAAGCTAAAGTGAAGACAGGGGAGAGTTTATTCCTCCTCGGAGGGCCCTGTAATGCAGCTGCTTTATGTCTTAATGCTGATCACATTGACTCTGGTGGGACCTCATTAGCTCCAGGCACAGAGCTGTGTTCACTCATGTATCGCCTTCCAGTGAAACACACAAGTTATGGTGTAATAACATCCAAGTGTGGCAGCAGCTACAAATGCAAAGTTAGAAAAGCCATTAGTCTTGTCTGCGGAGGCACAGAACACTTATCACACAGCATGATTGGCTGTAAGGTTCCCGTTTCCACCTGAGTGAGCTGATGAAAAAGCACTGCTGATTCAAATGGGGCAGAGGTGCAGCAAAATATATATATATATATAATAATAAATAAAAACTGCTGCTCCTACTGCTGTCACCTGTTTGTAGCTAATATTCTGAGTGGGCAAAAGAAAGACTTCTACCTAAGCTGTAAAACTAAAGCCTAAAAACCCTTTTGGATCCACTATATTTCCATAAATACCTGACTAAAACTTTATGCAGTTCAAAGTATCAGTTTCTGAAACCTTTAGTCCACAAACTTTGTGAAGCTTAGGCTTTTTAGTTTTGTCCACTGGTGTTTGATTGACTCTTACTGTATGTGAAAACAAGCTCTGCACAGAGGAAAGTCAGAGGTAATTAAATTAGCTTAAAAGAGCACTTTTAAAATCCTAGTGTATCTGTTGGAATTTTAGGTATGGCATTGCTCAAAGTGAGGCATTGTTCGGTCAGGCTCAGTTTTTTAAACTCGTTATGACCATAAACTTTAGCACAGGTGCTGAAATACCTATAGTACCATACTTGGGACTGCATAATAAACATTTTTGTTATATATACTGCATTGCATTGTTCAAAGTCGGTTAAATTCTATATGTAAACAGTTGATATTAGAACATAGCTGGGAAATTGTAAATGTTGCTGATGTTGTTTCTCTTTAAAAAAAAAAAATCTACCTACGTTTAAATTTGCATGGTTTGTCACTAAATTTTTATTATATTGGTAAGCACGTTTCATTCTTTTTTCTTCCTTTAATTTTTTATTTATTTAAGCGTTTTATGTTACTACAAACTTATCTCTTCAGGCTTGCCTTTAACACAAGCAGAGTTAGATATAGATTTGTTTGCATTTTTACTGTAATATTGTTTGAATCTTAATACCTAGTGCGCACCACTTTGGGTAGTGGAAACTGTATTTTCACTGAGCCATATGTACATAACATAACCATAAGTCAATAAAGTGATTGCAAACAATGGTCTCCTCTTTCACTGGGACAACACACAGCACATGAATGTGGTTTTGACCTTG
The DNA here is from genome assembly GCA_038363315.1 of Mugilogobius chulae. Lineage (NCBI taxonomy): Eukaryota > Metazoa > Chordata > Actinopteri > Gobiiformes > Gobiidae > Mugilogobius > Mugilogobius chulae. Next base: position 22,565,058 of record CM076409.1, read on the forward strand.
ACCTGGTCCGCAAACAGTCCACCAGCCCATTCTACATCTGTGCTACCGACTTTTGCTGACTCCATCAATATAAGAAGGCGACTGTATGAAGGCTTTGTAAGATGAATTCCCATTGATTCCAGAGAGGTGTAGAGAGATATCTATCATGTGCCTTACTTCCTGCTGGGATAGCGTTCCTTTTTACATCCATGTGTTATTCTTATGTTAAGCTCTGTGGACTGAAGCTTCGTCTGTCTACGTTTGGTTGAATGTACAATATTTCCATTTCCTAGACTCCTGACAAAAGGTGACATATCTTCAAGTGCTTTATACGTGAATATGATTATGATTCTTCTTAAGATTTCAACATAGTAGATATGAGAGTAGGAAAAATGTGACAGGGAGAGTGGGCAGTGTGTGCTTGTGCTTTAAAGCCTGCTTTCAGTAAATCTTTGGTAGTCATGTCCAGTGTCTAAATCTTGCTGTCAGAAATGATTTTTTCTTAACAGCAAACAAGCTTCCGAAGAGATAAAGAGGCATTTTCAAAACATGAGCGGAATAAAAAACAGTGATTTATTACTTAGAAGAGTGAAATAAGAAAGATTAGCCTCACCCATTTAAAATGAGCCCCAAACATTAAAGCTGATAATTATGATAAATAGACTGTCTTCATTCAAAAGAAACAGCGTTCATTATTCAGCAAAAGAAAATGTTCTGAAGTAGTCACATTGAATTCTTGTTTAAAGGCATCAGCTTAGGATTTCTAGTCGATGAAAGGCCTTCTTGGCTTATGTTATTGGTATAATGTCATGAGCCCTGTTGCTTCCCTTCTTGACAGAACCACTAATGAGCACAGCATCTGAATTACTGCCTAACTCCCAGAGACAAGAAAGTGAGTTCAATTGAAATAAACACTTCCAAACAAACCCATCAAAGAGAAGTCTTTGAACCCACTGTGGTGTCCCTGAGCAGAGTTTAAAATGGCATAATTAAAAGCAGAGACAGCATATGCACCTATGAAAAGTATTTGTTTGATTGTGACAGTTTCACACTGAATCAAGTCATTCATATTTTAGTTTTTATTTAACTGATAAATATGGATCAAATGTAGACTATTACATTATTATTATCAAATATTAAAATATTACTGTGCAGCCCCTGGGTGACACAGTGACACAGTGATTGGAGGAGTGCAATATATGGAATATTAGATAATAACGTGATTAATGTCTTGAAGATATGCAAAAACAGTGATATTTTAGTCAATTGAGCACTCATTAGTGTATTAGTCAAAATTTGCATTAGTTGCAAACTTACTCTGAAATTTTTACATTAAAATCTAATTTATGTGACATTTGGTGACATCATTAAGACGTTTGGTAGTTATACTTTTAGTCGACTAAACGATTGGTAGCACATCTTAAGTTGACCAAGAATTGCTGTGGTCAACCGCAATTTTTCTAATCATTAAACTTCAATTAATACATTTAAATACATGCTTGGTGCTTGTTTTAAATAATATCATCTGAATATCATATTTGAGAGACAGCATGTCAAAAAAATAATCAAGATTCATTTTTGTCAATATTGCCCATGCCATAGCATTTTGGCCTAAAAGCAAGAAGGTCAGAGGTCAGACTGCCAGATTGCCCAAGGCCTTTCTATGTGGCGTTTGCATGTTCTACCTGTGTCTGCATAGGTTTCCTCTGGGTGCTCCATTTTCTCCTACCACTAAAAACATGTACAAAGGGCTCACCTCTCTCCCTTTCCCTTGAATTCACTTGAAAAAAAATACTCCAATTTCAGTGGGACTTTCCCGATGGTTAAATACAAGTTAATTCACAAATAAAGAGCCCTTATATATTTTACAGCGTGTCATGTACTACAAAACAAAACCAAGATGCAGAATTGATAACAGCCGCATATCTGCAACACCTATGCAACCACTACACCATCGTTTCAACTGTGGTTTGTTTCCAGTAACAAGTAACAATGTGTGTGCATATTCTGGAAACACACAGCACAGGAGGGTTCTTACAACATGGCCAATTCTCACATATGAAAATGATGCAGCTTCACCGAGACGACAGAGCCGACATCGACACCTCCAGTGTGAGGTGTGACTGCTGGAGGTGCATAGAAATGTGACTGCTAAAGTGTCTTCAGAAGCATGAGTCACTTCAATGGGACAGACATTCAGACTGGCCACTGCTTTAAAGAACCATTTATCCAAGATAGTTCGTATTCACTTGCAACACAATTTTACCTCAATTTGTCAAAATGTGGGTTTTTATGTTCTGTCCAGGTTTTTCAGTCCTTAACCACACATAAACATAGTAAGTCTTAAAAATAGGACAGGTTGAAATGAGAAAAGCCCAGGCATAATCCTGTGGGGCTCCAATGCAATCTCTATACACTGTGAAGTGTGAATGACATCATTATATCCAGTAGTAGTTTTCCCCCTTGGGTTTGTCAATGAGGCATCTGAGTCTTTCAGTCTGACAGACATGATTGATATGTCTAGCACGCATTAAAATACAATCGTCTTGCTCTTAATGGTCTCAAAAGACTTCATAAGATAAGCTCTCCTGACTTGATAATGTTTAAGATGATGGTAAAATAAGAGCAAAGAGTCAGTTTAACCCCTGAAAGCAAACAATAGTTATTCTTCAGACCAATTTGCTCACACATATCCTTTGTAAGAGCGCACAGAGTAGTTATCTTTGTGCCTTCATTGCTTAGGATCATCTATATACAAACAGCAAAGAGAAACTAGAAAAGACAGGTCAAGCACAGCCAATCAGAGAACTGCTTTTGACCATCTATGAGAAAGAAAATTACTTAATAATCAACTCAGACAGTACAAAATGGTCTGCTGCATAATTACTGTAGAATATAGTTTATGGTGGAAAAGACACAATTTACTCATTTACAACTAAAATATCTGGTAAACCACAATATGAAACATCTACTCAGCTTATTTACTGGAGAACACAAGATTTACTCAGACACGCAGGAATCAATCAAAACACTATTTTGACAGAACTATCAATAAGTGGAATACAACAACAACAAGGTCAAAAGCTCATTAAAGTTAATTTGGATAGTACAGTATGTACCCATGCACGCATTATGCATCAATTAGATTCAGCGTTGGCTGACACTAGATAGTACACGTCAGAATTTATTATGTTATCTTCAACACTCAAACCCACTTATATGCTCAGGAAATGTCAGTGCCAGTAAAGCATGTCCTAATGTGTGAAATATGCTAAGTGCGTCAGAGGTTGTGATTCACTTATGGTCAACGACCAGACCTGTGAAACTGCACAAGAATAAGAGAAATAGGAAGAATCAAAGCTGTCATGTTAGATAAGAGTCACTGCAAAACCAAAACTATGCATTAGTATACAGTCAGAGTCGTTCTGTTATAATAAAAACTTGAGGATCTTAGGATGAGGATATTAAATGATGTTAAGTAATGAACATATAACATAATGATATTTATGCTTCTAATACTACAACAAACTACCTGTCTAGATCATAGGGCTGGGAATTTAATAAAAAATCGTGAGATTTAACGAATTGAAATGTCAATTATTTTGTTGTAGGTTTGAATCAAAAGATCGAAAACAAATCTTGTGTCAGTAAAAATGTGTGGTTTGAATCTAAAGTCAAATTTTGAGACAGAATATTGATATATAATAAAAAAAATTAAATGATAAATCTCACATAATTAAAAGTTATGTTTATAAATGCAATGTTTCTTTTGTTTTGAAAGATGAAAAAAGATTGAAATTGAATATTGAGTTCGATCAATATAAGAAAAAACAAAATAGATTTTATTTTTTCCCAGATCGTCCAGCTCTGGATCATAAGCACTTTTCCTCAGAATTATGAAAATGAACATTCAGCCTGAATGCACGATTTATAATTTAATAATTTAAACATAAGGAACATGTTTTTTTCCTTTTTCCTTAAATAGGAAGTCAAACTGGACAATCAGCGAAAATTAGTAAGTGGTGTGTTCCAACCTGAGATGAGATAACGGACTGTACATCATTTTTGTCTTCAGGCATGTGTCAAATAATAACCAAGAATATGATACTGCAACTGTTAATTTACTAACAAGATAAACATGTTTAGGCTCTTCATGCTCAACAACAAAATGACAAAAAGCAGCGATTGGATAAAGCACAAAAGTACCAGCCTACCGTGGAACTAACAGACTTCAGTGGTGCAATGTCAGAGAGCTTCCACAGAGTGAAATGAAAAGCACCAGACTATCACATAACCGCAGCATCCACAGTAGGGCTGGGCGATTATCGCATTTGCGATTATATGCGATATGACAAGACGCGATTATGTAATCGCAGAGACGTGCGATTATTGGCCATGTGCGTTTTGTTTTGAAGTAATTGAAGCGCTGCGTGTGATGCGGCCATGTGACTGCAGCGCCTCCGGTCTGCAGCTTCATGTTATGCTCCACCGACACCTCCGTGTGCTTGTGCCTCACTTTTCTCTCTGTAATTCGTGTGCTCATGAGATCGACGACATGTAATGACAATACCAGGCTCACCGGTGTAAAACAGTGCTCTTGTTATTACTACAGCAAAGGATTTGGGCTTAAAGCGGCGGTGAATGAGGTGAGCCTGGAGCCAGCGCTGTACTGCCTTCTTTCTCTCTTTTCTCCACTCACTCCGCGGACTCTCTTCGTTAGTGATACGAAACAGACATAATAGCTGTTTCAGGTGGATTTCTATCGCTTCTCTTTGCCTTTTAGCGCGTATGTGCGTGTGCCACTGACTTCGAAATCCCACCGCGTTACGAGTCCGCGCCTGTAACATGAAGTTGTCCGCGGTGACGCGCTGCCAAACGAAGGATAAACTATTTAATTCCAAACACGGAGCACTATGGTTCTCTGCGTGGACAGGGACAGGTAATCGTCCCGCCTTCTGTCTGTCTGTGGAGCGGGGGATGAGGGAGCGAGTGGCAGAGACGGAGAGGAGGAGGAGGAGAAGCAGCAGCAGCAGCAGCCGAGAGACGTGTGCGTTAAGTTAAAGGGGAACACACTTAGTTTGGATATGAACGCATATTTACACTGAGTAGCTCTGGAATGAAATAAAGTTACAGATATCACTTATTTAAACTTAAATAAAAATGAACGGTGAATGATTTGCACAAGTTCAGTATAACTGGTTCATGTGTGTAAAAAGCAGAGCTGGTTAGCTATAGCCTATATAGTTTTATCCACCTTCACAATTAAACGAGTTAATTAATCTTGTTGATCTAATCAGTGTTGGGGGAAATTTATTGAAAAAGTAATTAGTTACTCATTACTTTTTGAAAATGTAATTAGTTACACTACTTAGTTATTGCCTCAAGAGAGTAACTTAGTTATTATTTTTGGATTACTTTGTGTGCATTATTGCAAACATCAATCAAAAATGGAATTTAAAATTGTATCATTGGCATATAAACTAAGGCAAACAACACAAGAGTTGCTTGGATTCAAATTCAGTAAATTACAAGTCTTTTCACAGTAACTACTCCAAAATGTAATTACAGTAACTAAGTTACACCAACACTGATCTAATTTAGTCAAAATCATTTCACAGGTACATTTCTAGCTAAATGTAACAATTCTTATAGTAAACTGTTGATTTTGTGTTACTTTTGCTCATGTTTTTATGCTGTGGGAGAAAATCGCAAAAAAATCGCAATCGCAATATTCCTGGAAAAAATCGCAATTATGATTTTTGGCTAAATCGCCCAGCCCTAATCCACAGTGTTGAGTACCTGAGGTGACCACAAACAGCAGCAGCTCTTTTCCAGTTACAGTTATTTTTTCTGCGAGCACAAATCAATGAGGTGTTAAAAAGCAAACATCATTTGTTAAAAGCGCGGCTAAGTGTTTCCAAAATAAACCTGTGCAATTACATTCACTTGATTGTTGATGTGTGAATTCATTTGTAATTATTGTGGCGATACATTAAATTAACTTTCTTAAATGATGTTGTGGCTGTGCTATGTGCTGCTTTACAACTGTTTTGCTTGGCTGCATTCTCATTACATTACTTACATTGTCTATAACACAAAGGCTGTTGCACTTCTATCAACTATTAATGACATAATAAAAGGAACGACTGTTTGTGGCAGCTTGTTCTTGTACAGGATTGAATTATTCATAAGAACAAATGTTATGAAATGGTCATGCGCAAGTACTCTTAAACGACAGGATTGTGCGTGAGAGAGCGCAAACGGGGCTTTCAAAGCCCATGGGTTTATATGGGCTCAACAAACTGTTTTAGCCCTTCCAGTTGCTACTGTTCATGGACACTTACAATTTTGTAGCTTTTTCATCACTTCACATAATACTATTGTTTGTTTGATTTGAGTTTCCAACTTCCAAAAAACAGTTATGATTAGAATACTACACTGTCTCAAAACAAAGCAGGGTGATATGGCCTAAAGTTTTAGCATGGTATAAAAGAGAACATTTTTGTTGCATCCAATTTAAGTCGACTAATCGGTTAATAGAACATGTCTTTAGTCAGCCAGGAATTTCTTTGATTGACCGTCTGATCAGCCTTATAAAGCTGATCAAGAGTGGGGCAAACACAGCCTTTTTAGGATTCCTAGACAGCTCCACAACTCTGCTGGGCAGCACATTATTGAAGCTAGTCTATCTCTCCTTGACTGTGTATTTAATTGAAGTTTAATCCACATCAAGACTCAGTCATGTCTAATCTTCAATAGTCTTTTGAATCAGAAGATCCACAGCCAATCCTCTGTCAGTAAAAGCACATGGTTTGAGCTTGAGTTCAAACATTAGAATACGGAAAATGTGCTATTTGCAATGATTAAACGTGTATGTTTCTGTTCAGTAAAAGAATCCTGAAAGGACTAATAAAAAAAAAAGAAACTTGAAATCACTTGAAATGTCACATTTTCCACAGTTGTAAATTCAACACTAATGTCAGTGACCACAAAATGTCTCTGCTTTGAGCCGTTTGATAAAGTTTAGCAACAGTTAAATATATCAGAATGAATGGCAAATATTCTATGTTGTTTGTCCTTGTATTTTTTTTTTTTGCTATAGTCATAATTTAGCTATTAAATATTCTTTAAATATCAGCAGCAAAGTAAACATTAATGATGAATGTTTGTGCTAATTTCACACATCAAATCCAGCCCGGTGCAGTGTTTATAGGTTTATTATTTATATTCACATTCAGATGAAAAATGACTAGACACAGACAGAAAACACTTCTCTGTATTTTCAAGCAATATCAAGCTGAAAGACAGGTAGTTACACTTTGCGTTCCAGTTGTTTTTAATTTTTCTTCTCTGTATTATTTAATTAATGAACTATCTGACCTGTTTATACATTATTTCAATTCGAATTTTACGGCCTTTCCCCACAAGATGGCCACCGCAAGCAACAGACCCCATGCGCTCTCTCTATTCATTATAATAACTCATTCTTCTGAGTATTTCCTGTTAGCACTAGCATTTAGACGTAAACACAGCTCATTATAAGCACTCAAGTGTCCATTGGTGAAGTATTCTTCTGATTTGTAAAGTCTTTAATATGTTTTCTGAGGCATTCACCACAATTCAATGTTCACTCTCTGATTCTTGAGCCTTCAAATATGTATTCTTTTCAGACTATCGTAGTGATGTAGAAAAAAACAGAACAGGAAACACTTATACAGAAGTTAACTATCTTGAATATAAAAAGCCATGTTCTATGTACAGATCGTGTATATTAAATGATACAGTTTCAATATCGTTTCAAGTCTATATTTTCTAGATTATATCCCAAATATCCAAACCCTGCAATCGAAAAGTTAAGCCCTCCACAATCTTCAACACTTTGCACTACTTTTCTGCAAACTCACATTTGCATTGTCCCAAATTTATTCAGTTGAGCTTTGCTTCATTTGTCTGAGCAACCCACTTTCTGTATCGACTTTAGCCTAAATTACATTCCTGTGTGAAGTGTACTTTCATGTTGGCTCTGCCGTTTCCTCGCCTGAACCACAGATTATTTCATAATTTATATACATTACAAAACCTCTATAAATAATTCATTTTTCTCAAAGATTAAGGAAACAAGAGAACAACAATTTGCATTGAGTGTGTTTTCAAACTGGTGCTTTATTTTTGCAATACTACTGCACGAAATGCGTAGATAGCAGTTGTTTTTCTCAGTTGCACATTTATTCAATGTATCCTTCTTAGTCTAAGTCAAGTCTTATTAAAAAGTCATCACATGTGGTTTCTGCAGAACGGAGCACATGGTCTCACGTCAGAGAAATCACTTATCCTCCCTGCTTGTGTACATGTTGGAGCAAAATGTTATTCATAATTTATCAGCTACAGTCAACAAAAATCACATTCTGCTTTTTCCACTGAAGCATGAACTTGTGCTAAAAAATGAGTTTCATCTTCAAACGGAAAAGTTCAGTTGGTTTATACTATAGAGCTCAGAAAAGGATGCCAAAATCAGGCCATTTGCATCAAGACATCAAGACTTGTTGCAAAGTTTATTAAGTTTGTATGCTGAACACTTAATTTAATAATAATTTTGGAAAAGTAGGCTAAAAAGTAACAAAACAGTAATTTAAAACATGCTGCTTGAAAAGTACAATTTCGCAATGAAAAGGCGAGGCTCGTCAATTCTGCACTTTTGAGAAGAAAGGCTATAGAACTTTTTTTTTCTTGGGACTTCAGCTGCATTCAGATTGGACAGAATATTAGCGCTGAGGTGTTGAGTTTACATGTTCACACAGATCTATAGAAACAAAAAAAAACATAATTGCGCTGTTGAAACCACTGCTCCACAAAGTGATAATGGAAAATACAGCAACAGGATAAAAAGCACATTGGCTGGAGGAGAAGTGAGGAAGCTGTGCTATTCAGTAAGTTATAGTTACAAATACACTAAAGCCACTCTCCATCTAGTCGGTCTCTGTGCCAAAACAAAGCTCCTCAAAGTTTTCTGATGCAAAAACGCTGTCAGGTCTGATCACACAATTACACTTCACACACAAGATTGACTTTGACTTGTTACAACGACGATAATTAGCAGAAAAAGTGAAGGCTATTAGAGTAATCAACCACTACATGAAAGATGCAAACATTTGTTACTGGATAATCAGAAAATAATTAGTTTTTGGCACATATTTGTTAATTATTTATATTTGTTTAGCTTACAGCTTAGCATAGTCATACATTTGAGTTAATTCAGTTGGAACGCTCTGAAGTGGGAACTTGCAATGTTCAACTGGGAAATTCGATTTCCCAGTCTGTCAGGAATGCAACGTTTGATTGGAAGTGTAATTATGCCACGTTAAATGCTCTCATATAGATTACTTAGTAAATGGGCTTGTCTACCAAAAAATTGGGAGTCTTGAGACCAGAGCTATGTGTTTTTCCTGTTAGCGTTAGCCACAGAAAGTTGGTTTTGATAAGGCAAGAATGCTAACCCTGGTCTAGCCCTTCAACTACTTGACCACTGCAGGATTTCCTGATCACGTGAGCTTCAATGAGACACTAAATATACTCTTTTACGTGTTACAACAGATCACATCTATAACATCATGAAATAAATGTTTATGTGGCGAATGGCCTCACTATTCATTTGTATTTCAAGGGACATTTGATTTGACTTAACTCTGTGTAGCACTGAGTTTTTGTAATGGACAGAGATTCTCAAAATATTACACTGAAACTTATGAACAGCAGAACTAAACAGTGAAGTACAGACTTTACTTTGCAGTGTTTTTTGCAACAAAACAGAAGTAGTTTTGATGATGCTCTAAACATTTTCATTATTTTTTTTTAAAAGATGCATCCGCTATTGACCAGCTTGCATGTTTCTCAAAATATTTAGTTTAAAATAAAACTCTAAATGACATCTTTGGCTCAAATGTTACAGTTTTAAATAAACAGCTTTAAACTGACTAAAACTCCAGGAGTTGTTAATTTCTGTTATTCATAGAGTATAAATCTGTTCATCTTCATATTCTTATGCTGATCTCACAAACCCAGCCTTGCTTTTGGCTTCTTTCTTTCTGCTTTTTCCCTTCTGTGATGTGTAGAGCTGTGACAGGTATCAAAGTGTGGGGTCTCGTCTGAACATGCGTCTATAGAAAACAAGTCAGAGACTGAAGCTGAGGATGTTATCCAGATTTAGAGCAGGTCTGTCACCTCACAGTGACACCCCCAAGTCTAAACATGAAGTCAAGATTATCGGGAGAATCAGTGGTTGTGATTATTCAGGTCAAAATATTAAATAATTGAATGTTGTGAAAAGAGCTTTAAAAAATAAATAAAAATCTTGAGTTTCTCGTGTTTCAAGTCTCCCCATGCACCTCGGCATTGTAATACTTGTTGGTGCCCAGAGTCAGGACTAATTATAAAGTAATTGTGTTTTAATTTTTTTTAAGCTCTACAGTATGGAGATGTAGACAGGCCTCCAATTTTCAAATCTATGCTCAAACATTTGAGTTTGTGTATATGATTGAATCAGCATTCATGTTTTCTTTCAAAGTAAATGTTAAGATCATTTATAATCACATTATTTTGCATAGTGTTTTAAATGCATCTTTTCCTGCTAGGCAAAGCACTTGGAAATACTTTGTGTACAAATTGTGCAATATAAATAAACTTGTGTTGCTTTCCAAGCTCATTGTGGTGAAGAATTAGGAGGCTTGAAATGCATTAGCTAAGAGAGCAACTAGTTCTGTGATAAAAGTTTCAAATGAAATAATTCTGTTTGTTTATGTTTTTTAGGTAAAGTCCTGCACAGAGCCTTTAAATAAGGGAAAGTGCTTTTCTATCTGGCTGTTTAACTTCACTTACCCGCCTCACTTCAGCTCGCTGCACACTGGAGGGTTTTAAAATGTTCTACAATTGTAAAACGTGACACAAAGTGTGTAGACCACAGACAATGGCAACGATTATTTGTCTCACACTCGAAGGACCGTGACACCACACACTTGTCGTTTCATTAGACAAGGTGTCTAATGAAAATGAATACGCGAGGATACGAGGAGGTGCTGCTCTTTTTACTGCTAAAGGAAACAAAAAGAGGAAACTCTGGGATTAAATTCTGCTTGTGTTCAGTCTGCAGTGTGAGCTGTGGCTACTTGAAAGTTTGCTCAGACTTAGTGGCCATACTAGCTAGTCAAAGCCTGATCACATCAGATCTCAGAAGTTAAGCATGTTGAGCCTGGGCAGTACTTGGATGGGACAACTCATGAGAAACATCAGATGGGACGAACAGAGGAGAAACATGTGTCGTCCTTAGTCAAGACACTTCACCCACACAGCTGGATCTGGTGTGTAAATTAAACTATAAGTGATGATTGTAAATATCCAAATCACTTAAAAGAAGCATTACTTGGGCTTACAAATTTACCAATTTATTGAAAAGGGGATATGCTAAATTTAGGGATTCAGCATTTTTACTCTGGATTATATTGATTATATATTATATTGAACTATTATTTATCTCAATTACTGATGATTGGATACTTCACTTAGCTTGGTGAATTAGCTGATAAAGAAAAAAATGTTTATGCAACATTTGACATTCCAGAGTTTCTATATCTGAAATGTACATATTTTATGTTAAGTTTGCGCCAGTTGTAGTTCAAAAGAGAAAAAACAGTGAGTCGATCATGTGTGTCGTAAAACCATGATCTTATCGTGATCCATTTTGTGTGATTTTTTTTGTTTTGTTTGTTTTTTGAGAGGTCAGTGATGTTCAGCTCAACTTTGGCCATAACTTCTCAAACAAAATCAGGCAACAAAAAACTAAATCCAGTGTGCAGCCGTCCTCACTCACTCATTCATTCAGAAAGACTGCGCCAGTAACATACTAAAGATGACAGTGTCCTGGAATACAAGACAATGTCTCTGTTGTTTTGTCATGGTGTCAATAAATGTAACATTTTGTTTTGTTTCTCTGTTTCATAATTTATTTGCAGGTGAGAGAATCTTAATCGATGTAACACAGAGCCATTGCCTTGAAGGAGGTCTTTGTTGTTTCAGTGTTCATAGTGACATAATGCATTACTTCTAAAGCAAATAACTTGTTCATAAATTGTAACTTAATATGTGCTTGTTGCCTGGTAATGAGATTCTATTTTTGGAGAACAACTTCAAATGATTTTTCCTTTTACAAACAAATTAAATGCTCTGAATTCTTGTATTGTTTGCGCTAAAATGAAACAGATGTTGGTTATTTTTTTCAGATCTGTTGCCATAGAGTGCAAAGCCGTAAGTTTTTCTTGCAGCAGTTTGTCCTAGTCTTACCTCAAATGGGATGAAAGAGTGACTAGTGTGTGATCTTCTTCTCACAGATGTAAGTCCAGGGTTTGGCTGCACTGCTGGAGGATTTTCAAGGATTTTCTTTGCCTGGTCCCCAACGGTCTGTTTGAAATTCTTTACTCTATTTGGTTCAGCTTCTCTTAATCATTCAGTCAAATCTGATCATGAACATTACAGATTTTTTGCCATATCGTAGTAAATATTAGCCAAGCTACCACTATCTAGTGCCCCTGCTCAATTGAATTTCACTAGGTCAGGTATCACAGAAATGTTGACAGTTCTAGAAAAACAGGAAGTACTTTTGGCCTTTTAGCAAACAGAGATAAAACCGTGGCCTAAGCTGACTGTATACGTTCTCCTTTAACCTTGTGTCACATATTAACATAGAATTTGATTATGTAACTTCAAATTGTATGATTACTACACAGAAATGACAACTGTATCATTATTCATGATACACGTTTACGATCCACTTCCTGCACTACATTGTTGTATTCAGGCATAGTGATTGGTTAAAACAAAAAAAGAACCTGCCTACCATGAATGAATGATTTATTTATTTATATAGCACATTTACACAGATGTCTTCCAAAGTGCTTCACACAGTAACCCCCGCTCACTCAGTGATGGCAAGCAGCCCTGGGGCAGTTCAGCAGAGGGAATTCGCCTAAACACCTGGCGCCTCAACCTCCAACCAACACCAAGTGTTCCCTAACCTGCATGTTATTAGTTTGTAGGGAAAGCAGAGGAAACCCCCAGACACAGGGAAGAACATGCAAACTCCACATAGAAAGGCCCGAGCTGTGTGAAAGTCGAAGTTGCGGCCATCTAGCTGTGAGGTGAGAGCACTATTGCTCTGCCATGGAACAAACAAATCCCATCAGTGCAATGTGAGTTTCCACAAAAGCAAATGCATGATGCATCAGTTGTTTTATGACTAAAAACCTATAAAGAGACCCATAAATGTCCATCGCCCCCTTTTGCAGTTTGTAAATAAGTTAGCCCAAATTGAGGGTTGTGGTTGACCAAAGAAATTCTTAGTCAACAAAACATGTCCTGCTGATCGCTTAGTGTACTAAAGAGTTTCTTTGATATGGCCATCAAAGAGTGCTTAAAAAATACTTTATACAAAAACAATAATGTAGAAAATGATTTGAAAACAGTACATTTACATCTAAAAGATAGAATAGCCCCCTTTTATAACTGCAGTTCAATATGAATTTTGCTTGAATAATTTTAAAACTACAATGACATATTTCATCCAATTGTGCTGACATGGAAGAAGTTTTTATTTCTTAGCTCACTAATTACAAGCACTGGGCCAGATAACCAAGAGTTCTTCGTTTACACATCTCTGTTCTTCTCCATTAGTGTAGTTTGGTTCCAGCAGTGACAGAGAAAGAGAGCAGGCGGAGAGTTGAAGAGTTCACAAAACTGTTATAGCACGATGAACCAAAACTTTTTTTTCAAAAATTTAAGGCAGTAAAGAAATGCTATCTTAACAAAAAAGTACTGGTAATTGTGAAGTTATTAAAGAATAATGTAGAAAGTACAGTACAGTTGTGGGTCTTTAGCATTACAAGAATATTTAGATTAATATTTTGATGATTCTAGAAAGTTTTGCTCGGTGTCTCATCATTGAGTTTACCATTAGGTTGCAAATTCTGCATTTTCTTCTCCTTCCTAAAGTGACACTAAAAATAAAATCACTTTTTGTTGCATATAAATAGCATTGTATAGGACTACTATTACCTCATACATTTCTAGCCAGTTCTGATATCAGTATGATTTCCTTGATTGTTTCTGATCACAAAAGCCTGCTGTCAAACCATTCAATCCTTGGCTGTATAAAGGCGCTATACACAATTAGTTTTAAGATAAAAATATCTTGCTCATATCTATTCAGGTGACAAAGTGTTCCCAATGACTTTTCTACATACAACAATAGCCGGTTTGTTCACTAAAATGTACAAAGTTCATCTGTTGTTCTTAGCATCCTGGCTAACTACCGGTGGCTAACATCCTGGCTAACCCCGGTCTCAACTGGATCCGGTCCGTACTCCGGTCCGGCGTACGGAGGCTTTCCGTTTCTTGAAAAGTAATGAGAGGCTCACACACCGCGATCCGTCCGGTCCGGCAAGCCGCGCGGCTCTGCTCCGTATGTCCGGATCGTTTCCGTTTCATTGAAATTTTTCCGGACTACCGGAGCGCTCCGGAGCCCTTTTTGGTGAAGTTGTGAAAACAAGACACGACAAACAGAAAACCAAGCGCTTGCGGGTGAAGTGAATCCGGTGGTTTTCAAAGTAAAAACATTACGTTTCTGCTACTACAACAAATACGGCAAAATGCTCGACATATACACGACTATTGAACACACAGGAGGCAAATAAACGTCCCGTACTTACCCATTATGCGTCGAAAAATCCAACAGAAAATGAAGTGACGTGAAATAAGCCCAAAACACGGCGCAAGTGTTCCTTGTTTACATATCCATGTGCCAGAGATCGCGTAAACTCCCTGAAACTCCCAAGTTGAGCGTGAATCCCCGTGAACTCGTGGTCTCGCGAGGCCAGCAGAGTCCGTGCATACGCATGCATATTCTGTTTGCAGTGTGAGTGACGACCGGACCAGACGGATCCGGATCTGGATCTGGGCTGGAGGCAGTGTGAGCCCGGTGCTCTTAACAGCTGTGAAAAAGGTATAAACACATTGTGATTAACTTTTTGGAGGGTCAGAATGCATTAGATAAGTGAGCAAAACATGAAGACTGACGCTGATTTTTGATTGTTTACATTTACAAGGAAGCAAAAATCAGGTATAGCGCCTTTAAAAGATTTGGAATTACTTTAACAGTTCTAAATGTCTGTTTGTCTGTCTTTTACAAGTATTAAAAGCTCTATGTTGTGTTTGTAAATACACAGAAGTAACATGCCAGCCGTTGGTACTGCCTTTTTAAGTTTAGCAAGGCCAGTTTTAGTTATAAAACGGAACAACTTTTATTCCAAGTAAAACATGCCTGTTGCCAGATAGTGAGATTGCATTCGGGGAGTTGCCAGGTGTGAAAAATTTGGCATGTTCCATTCAATGGTCTTGTGACAGAAAGGAGCAGATGGAGTTCTCTCTGAAGCAGACACTCATAAAGATGTTCATTTATCATTAGAGTTTGGCTGGAGCCACGTTCTCATTTTATGACTTAACACTTCAAATTTCTTTGGGAGTAATTGAATGTGAGTTGGCGTCACTGCTGAGAGTCGGCCATAATGTCTGCCATCATTCAAGAACTGATATGATTTTGGTCAATGTCATTGTCAAGTGTGGGGCGTACGCTGGGAATTGGAAATATTGTGACAATTTTACAAAAAGGATGTTTAGATCAAGCTTGTTTACATTCGGAATGACACAATTCCCCTTCAAGAAGCAATGGAGTGATAAGAAGAAGTGTTCACCAAACCATTTAGCTGAATAAGAAAGCTCTCAAGTACACCACAGCAGCAAAAAAAAAAAAAAAAAATCATTACAAAATTGTAAAAATACATTAAAATTATGTGATTTAAAGAAAAAAAACATACAACTCAAGATAATTTTACATGTGGCATACTCTAGAACAGTCCTTGATTCAGAAAATAGTAAATAGCATTCCCCTCAAAAAATGAACTCCATACAAAATACTTTTTACTTTGGATGTGACAATATTGATAATATTGTGATATTGCGATACCATATTGACCATTTCCACCTACGTCACTTGGTCACGTGGCTACTCCATGCGGCGGGCAGAAGTGCGTGTACACAGCATTACAGGGAGCACAAAATTGACAAATTCCTGACATATTTCCTTTTTTTTCCGTAAACAAAGCAGTGGATGCTTTTAGTGCATGTTCAGTACATTTGGCTGTGGAAGTAGGATGCCTTTTAGACGCACACAAAACAAGGTATTTGGAAAAGCTAATGAATGCTAGCTGATCCATGCCCTCTTCCTCCTGCACCATTATGTGGTGGTTAACATGGTTTTGTCTCACACTGGAGCAGATTTAAAAGCATTAAGAGGTTGGTTTTCAGTAACTTAGCTGTATATCACGTGAGGCTAGTTAGCCACGCATAATGCAGGTTGTTTCCGATATTCATTCCTTTTTTTTTTCAAATGTCATAATTTTTTTTCTCATTAGCATTGACTTACCTTGTTTAAAGTGTTCAGTGCTAGTGTTGCTGCCATCCACTAGCGTCTACTAACTTCATCAAAATGTAAACGAAAAGCTACAGGTTTAGACTTAAAACCTCCTTGCCTGTTAGTGCAGCGTGTTCCACGAGGTACAGCCATTTTACAATTGAAATCAATTAAAATTACTTAGAAACGAGCAAGTTTTCGGCAAAGTTTCCATTGCTGTAATGCACACAGACAGCGCTTTTGCCCTCCAGCATGGAGAAGTGGGCGTTCCCTCGAGGAGAGTGACGACACGTGCAAATGGTCAATATTGTTGTCCTCACATAAGATAAACACACTTTTATCCCCCAAAAAATCATAAATATTTTTAATAAACAAACAAGCCAACACTGAGTCACTGAGAGTTTAAAAAAAAGAATGACTGGAAAACATGACTTTGATGTTGGTTATTGTTAGCATCATCTCATTATTGTGGTCCCTCATATAATATTGTGACATTGTGATAAATATAGTATCATGAGCTTCATATTGAAAAAAATATATCGCATCGTAATATTTGCGTTACATCCCTATTTACGTGGTTTTAGATCTATTTTTAAATGCAAAAATCTTAAAACAAAAGATTGTAAATTTCGTGTTTTTGCATGTTTTCTAAAGTTACAGTCTTGGTGGACATTTGGTTGCCTCACACACCAGGTCCTGACAGTCAATGATCTTTTTTGTTTGCTTGCTTTTCACAGTGCATGAGAGAGTGTATGATCATGTTAAATGTTAATGTTATATACAATTTTCAGTAGCTGATTTTTCCCTCAACATTTCAGCCGCAGTGGATAGAGTTGCATACTAAAACAAATAAATGGATAAAAATGTACTTAAATAAAAAAAACAAATAATATAAAAAATATTTATAATAAAAAAAAAATCAATTAATTGACGAACGTGTTACATTTTTAATTGCACTAATATTTTTGTGGTTTCATAAATATAATTTGTTTCCGTTTTGCTCTGACCAGTCAGTGTATGTGATGCAGTGCCGTTTTAACTTTGTGCGTTATAAAATATAGATGAAACAGCAGCTCTTTCTAAATGTCTAGTTGGGCTAGAATTATATTTATGGAAACTGGTTGCTTTAGTAGCACTACACCTCTCAAGAAGTCAAGGATACAAAAAACACCAACTTTCAGTCTTTATGGTTCTAAAAATATACATCTTTCATTGGCAACTGCTTTTCAAATAGAAACATATTTAACTCAGTTTAGTTAACAGGTTTGTTACATAGCTCTGGCATTCCAATAAGAAGAACGTGGGAACTCTCTAGGTGGAGTTTGCATGTTCTACCTGTGTTACTGTGGGTTCGTTCCGGCTACTCAGTCTTCCTCTCACCTCCAAAAACACTATCCATTAACCTGGGTCCTCAGACCGGTTCACTTTAGAGCGCTTTGGGACACTTATGTTATGATGATGAGCGTTTCCACTGCAGGTCTGCTCAGGTTATACATAGGCAGCTGACGTCACTCTCACTTTGCACATGCTTTTTTAAAGAAAAAAAAAAGAAAATGTACCTGAATTGTACTTTTTCTACTTGGTGTCATCTTGAGTGGTTCACAAAAAGTCAATAATTTAATGTAATTGTGACACGAGGGTGAGGCTGGTGTAAACAAGAAACTAGTGCCGGTTTATCGTCACTTTTTAGAAATGTATTATTCTTTTTTGAAAAGTCTCTGAGACTATATGCTGCATTTTAATCCCCCTTTTAAAAGCAATGAGGTTGGATTATGTAGGAAACAATATGCACGGGATTTACAATATTTTACCTCGACAAACAGGAAACAGCTGATGCCAATGCGCTAGCTTTGCTCTGCTAAGTCTAAGAGAGAAACAAAAAAGTTTTCAATGGATGGAAAAACATCAATTTGTCACAAGATCAAGTCTGTGTTTGGTGAGGAACATTATTTCATGTTTCTATCTGCTCTTTTATGGTTTTCACCTGATCCCGTGTATTTTCTTGGCCAATCATCGAGCCTAAAGGGAGGACCACAGTAAGGTCTGCTCCAGGGTGGTCCAGTGAAAACAGGGCCAAAAGTAGCTCACTAAGGACACAGCAAGCAGGGCGGAAAGGTCGGTTTGCACAGGGGAAGCAGCATAGGAAACTGTACCGTCCCGTCCCAACCTGAGGCTGTGGAAACAGGGCTTATGTGATAACCCTGCGGTGAAGCCAAAAGTCACAGGTTCCACTCACCCAAGACATCAAACAGGAACAAGAGATAGAAAATTAAAGAAAAAATACAATTATTACTTATATTTCTACAAGGCTATGGTTGCCTATTTGATTATACTATTTTATTTAGTACAAATACACTTTTTAGACTGTCTATCTCGCTTCAGTGTTACTTCAGTAGTAGCTCAGGTCGTCCTCTGCCTCTATGAGTACCTCATCACATATTAACAGATATGAACCATCAAAGTGGGCCATGCACTCTGGCTCGACACTAACAGCAGTTTTTTTCCCCTTTGTGAAGAGCTTCTGGTGTGAGAGCAGAGGTTTCCTTTTCTGGCAGCGGGCTGACAGGATGGCATCCCACCTGAGGTAAGCCAGAGAGCTCCTGGAACATGCTCCTAACAGACTGGCTCCCCCGGGGCCACGCTCCACACTGCACTGCTCAGCCACTGTGGAGTGAGTCAGACTCTCCATGAAGCATCTCTGGGGCTGTGCGCACTGACACAATCATGTTACAAACAACACTGCTTTACTCTCCAGTCTTTGTTAGCCCACCAACAAACTGGCCACTATCAAACTCACCTTATGTTCAAGAATGACATAAAATAGTAAATATAATTACTTTTTCCTTGAGAATTTAAATAATCCTGGAGTAAAACTGCACTTACACTTACTTTGAGACAGTTCTAGAAGGCTTAGAACTGCTGTAAACGTATGTATCTTTTTATGCTCAAAAAACAAGGCTGGAATTACAATGTTTTTGCAAAAAGATAGACAATCCTTTGAGGGCTGTGCTGAAGATGGACTGGTAAACATCTCGTGTTGAGAGACCAGTGCAGATGAGTAAGTGTGTTAGTGAAGGCGCCTGGGCGGCTTGAGAGCAGACGATACAGATGAGAGCATGGAGACAAAGGGCTTACCAGAAAGCAGAGGTTTAGAATAGCCTGGACAATATTGTTCAAGCTTTTCTAACAGTGTGGAGGAAAAGAAAAGGTCCAAGCAGAAGAGTACATGCTGTGGTTTAGACTTGTTAAAAAAAAAAGAAATGACTGTGACTAATAATTATAAAAAGAAAAAAGGCAAATGTAGCACGTAGGTAGCACAATGTAATGTGATCTTCATGCATTTCAATTTGAGTCCTTTCCCCAAGAAAATCACGTTGACTAATGACATTTTACCGCTCAAATAGTTCGGACTCAGGGGAGTTCCTCCGGTGGGACGGTGCTCAGTCAAGTGCAGCTTCACATGGGGTTAACACAGTTCTCATTGGGTTGAAATAGTTGGCCCTCTACAGTCGGGCAGCTCTGGTCCGTGGAGAAAACTGAGCTGAGAGTCACGCAGGCGCTCCTGGCTCTCAGACAGCGGGACAGATGGCCCTGATGGTCCATATGGGGACGACAGTGTGTCCAAGCTCTCCACTGTCATTGGGGGACTAGATATGTGTACATGCGTGTGTGCCTAAGCTGTTATGATTGAATTTGTTGAAGTGCAGCTATGGCGTGCGCAGTATTAATTTAAAACCAGAAACGATGTGAAATTTGTGGAATTTTTATACCGAAAGCTTTAACACCGCTGCGTACGATGAGTCAAACTGACCCTCAGCATGACAGGCGTGAACGCAGGAGCTGCCAGCGCCAACGTCAGCCGCTCAGCTCAAATATATTCCCTCGAACATCTACAGCCCACACAACACAGCAGAGAGCACCCGCCCAGATCCGAAACACAGCCAGGTCGTGACCCAGTGCAATCACATAGGACTACAGGCCAAGTCCACACACAATGGTCAATAACATGTCAGAATGTTCAAATGTACATTTATCTTTTAATCAGGAATGTGGACCATGGGAAATAATTGTGATCAAAGGCACTATCTACGATTAAAAAAAACTAAGAAAATAACTTACATAGTTCAAAGTTAAGAATGCATGAGGTAAGTGGGCACAACTGTATTCCTGGAAAAAATATGAAAAGTAAATATATCTTTTAGATTGATTTTTAAGATGTGAAAAAGAAGTATAGCACCTCTAAGCGATTATTCGTGTCTATTGAAAGTCTGAAAAAAGAATAAAGAAATCTTTCAGTCATTCTTCCTGATCATAAGTGCACAATTTGTGACAAATTTAATGAAATGGAACTATCTGAATGACAAAACAAAGTTGTTGTTACAAATACTACCACATAAAAAACCTTGTTGCTTTACTGAATGAAGTTTGCTTCTATAAATGTCACTGTAAAGTCACTTTCTAATAGACTGATTAGTTCTTATTAATATTATTACAATACCAATGAAAAATCTGTAGCAATTTTAATACCATGATGGGTTTAAAATAGCCATTCTTCAGGTCAAAGTTTTACATATTACTGAAATGTTAAACACAAAATAATATTGTGCTTTATTAAATATGGTGGTCTAGTTCTTTGATACACAATTACTTTGATGTTTGCAGTAGATCACTCAAAACTGATATCAACTGAACACAATGTGGCCTTTCATTAACATTTTTAAAGTTTTTTAATTGATTTATTTCAACTGAGTATTTAGAATCGATACTAGATTTACTATCGATCAATATCCAATTTTTCCTATAACTCTATTATTAGATTGCTTTGCTCATCACATTGACCCAAATATACACGATAATCAACTAACCCTGATAATCTAACCATTCCTAAAAAAAACGCAAGTAAGAATGATCAACATTTTTATTTGTTTGCTAATTATTTTACTTAGTTTATTTGTACTGAAATGCAACCAAATCATTGGTCTAATATATATATATATATTTAATATAGACACATTGTTTCCTATTTGCTTTCTGTATAAATTTATGTTTTTGCATGAACTCTTTTGCATTTTAGATTGAGCACAGTTTGGGTCAGATAAATGATCTGATCAACTAGTGTTGTCACGATGCCAAGAAGGTCAAACTTGAATTTGATACTACTTTCGATACCATAATAAGAATTAAAAATCTGATTATACAATGATTGTGTCTGAATGTGCGCCCTAACTACTAGTGGCCACGACATTTTGTAGTGGTGCCCGAATGTCCAGCAGGTCAAAATCAATCAAATCAAATTGATTTGATGATATGAAAAAGCAGTGCACTCAAAATTCCCACAATGCATCGGAAAAGCATTGAGTATCGATGGTCACTAGAACGGCCAATATGGGCCACAATGCAATGCGAACATGTGAGAAATAACGAAGCCATCATCAGGTCTTAAACTAGAAACAACACGACTGAATGAAAGATCATAAAAAACTTTCCAAACGCACTATGGAGCTGGGATAATAAACAAAACACTCGGAAAGAAAAGTCGCTAGCCATAAAGATGCTAATGTTAGCTGCTTAGTTTGTGCTGTAAAAGTTGAATTATCCAGTCCGTTTTACAATTTATTATGGTGTCGAAGTTAAACTAAACTTGTATTATGATTAATAGTCTTAAATATGTGTGTGTGTCAGACAGATCAATATTTATTACAAACGTTCATTTTATCTGACATTTACCATCTTTTTTTTTTTTTTTTTTCAAGAGGGAGAGCTGAGAGTAGTGGGATTTGAGAAAGTCCAGATGAATGAGTGAACTGACTAGTCACCTGTCCAGGGCGGGACTATGTAGTGATTGAGTGGTTGGAGAATGAGTATGGAAGTTCGGACATAGCAAATGTTGGTCATTTTCAACCCAAAATATAAATACAGTCTCATTTTGATGATGCACAATATTCTTCAGAAGCTCCTAAGAAAATATCAACCAAATTCATCTTTATCTTGTTTTTTTTTTTTTTTTTGTATTGATACTTGTTAAAAGAGTATCTAGTTTCAATACCTGTTTTAGTATTGATTTTTGATACAATTGATAACCCAATTTTGTAGCTTCAGTTTTTAATGAATCAAGAATTTCTTTGGGCGACTACAGCCCCTTGAGCTCCTGCCATTAAATGCTGCCTCTGGGCCTGACTAACCAACATTCTCCTGTCTGCTCGGTGAATCTAATCCTATAGGATGAGTGCTGTTAACTGTGATATTAATGGGAATTAAGCTGGGCCCGACACAGATGAGCATGGACAGTTGGCGCTCCCAGAAGCTCCTGATCATGTCTGACGGCCTTATTTAGGATAAACACAAACTCGGGGACAAACGAGCTAAGTCCCGTTCCTGAAAGGAGCTTTGAAATGAGCGCATAATGAAATGTATAATTTATTTATTCTGAGATGCTGGAGGGCGCCATGAAATAAACATGAGAGAGTGAGAGCGTGAGGCAGAGTGAGAGTGAGAGAATTGAGCTGCGCGCCCTAAAAGCAGTCGGCCAAAAAGGAAAACAAGAAAGACAAATTGAAAAATACTTTTGCCTGTTAAGTACCTTAGACCAAATACAGTTAGCAAGTTCATATTAGTCCATACACAAGTCCAAACCTACATAGTGCACAGTTGCAAATAACACAAGTAATATAATGGACTTTTTAATGATTTGTGCATAGTTTCTTTATTTCAAAAAAACAAAAACATGAGAGTCACTTTGGTAAACTGAAGTGATGCAAGAGCTGCCTCTCAATGGAAAAGACATAGACTTGTATAAAGCGCAGTTAGGATTCTATAATTACTTCACACGACTTTCAAGCTGAGAAAACTGAAACATCTTCTGTCTCTCTATCTATATCAACTCTTCATATCATATAACTGTTTTTCTGTCTGTTCAATTGTCCATCTGATAAGTGACAAACTATCAGTTAACCACAACAATTTGCAGATTACACTGCCAGCTTGTTTCACATTCATTCACCTATTTTCTTTAAAATCATGTACAGCTAGTATTTGTGTTTCTACAACCCAAATAACCAAAGCTGTATTACACAGAAAATCTCCATACATTGCACATTTGCCCCCCACCAAAAGCAATCAATTTATCCAACCTAATTTTTCACTGCTTGATAACTATCTACTAAAAGATTTAAAAATGCACCAACACGAAAAGCAATTTTCTTGCAAATCAACAGGCAGCCGTGGAATACATTACTGCTGATTGCGATTACAGGATACTGGCTGTAAAAGCACAATGGCTCCAGAGTGTAATACCATGTAAAGGTGGTTAAGAGAAAGTAAGAGACAGAATGAAGTGGTCATTGTTTCTGCTGACATCAGCCATACTGGGCTGATATGTGGCACACAGACCTCCCCGCAGGCACTGGAATTACTAAGTCCAGATGAAGCAGGGATGAAGGAAGGTTAGCTGCAGGACACCAGTGCAAATCACTACATTGACGTGAAAATAATTAATTCATTAAAGGTGACCTATTATGGAAGTTTTGAATATTTTTTAGCCAATGTCCAACAAAAAGTAAATAGTTGTATAAAATGTGTTGGTTGTTAAAGTCAAATTTTACACTGAAGATCCAGAGCTTATCAGTTCTTCAGTTTTGAACTGGGAGTCATGTGGATCTGTTTCTTATTCTAAGCAGTATTAAACCAATTTTTTGTTTTACAATGAACCAAATGTAAATGACTGATCTATATGTTAACACACGGAAGAAACACAATAGGTCTCCCTTAGAAGTATTTTTTGAGATTATTAGTTTGACTACTTTTTAGATCAATAATTTACATCTTATTAAAACATAAAATTGAGCTGAAATGGCCTGTAAATATAAACAGGACATTTCACTTCCTGCTTAAAACTGCAGAACAAATAGCCCTTGTCATTGTAAATTTAAACTGTGACAAGCAGTACATTTTTACTAACTTGCTTTTCGTGGGTGAAAATTTTCAGCTGCTTGACATCAGCTACAAAAATACAGTATTAATATAACATGCATGAATCAATCCAAGTACGATGCAGAGTAAACTAATGATGAGAGAGTACTGCACAGTTACAAAAGGGCATTTTGATATGTTAACTTAATCTTGTTAAAATAATGTGGGTACATGAAGCAAATTGTCCCTGTAAGACACTATAAGACATTTGCCATTATTATACTTAGACCGACACTGCCATCTGATAGACTTTATATTCATAGGGGAATTTATTATCTGCCGAAGTATCACGCCCCATCTGGAGCTGTTAATGAGATCGGTACGATAGTGACTTTATGTGCAACATGTCAGAGAGAAAGAAACAAAACTAACACCCACATGTCAGCCTAAAGCGAGATAAGCTTTTGTCATAAGAACACTACTACTGCCTCCCCCATCATCAGGGCTAAAGAAAGAGCTGTATAACCCAGGTATTTACCAACAGGCAGCGGAATTAGAATATAAACAAAGATGTGTATTTCGTTCTTTGCCCTATGGCTTGACTGATGATTCAGAAAGCATACTGTAAGAGTAAAGCTACCTTTCATTATGTTCACAACAGGCGTCCTCCCATGAGAGCTCTAAAGGGGAACATCTCATGTGAACACATGGCACAAATAATAAAAGACACATTGAATGAATACTTAAGTATAAATAATATATAAATAGGGGTGCAGGTTGTTAGATAGGGTTGTCAAAAGCATTGAAAATCAGATATTAGTAGAATCTAAACTAGACTTTGAACAGTTTCAGTATAATCTTTAGTTTTATCAAATCAAATTTTGTGTCAAAATCATGCCAGTCTATTACATACAAATTAAACACAGAAAAATTATTTCTAATGCAGTAAAGTGGTGAGAGCTCTGAATACCCAATAAGTAGACGTGAGTTCAAATCCCACAATGTCAGACCAAATTAACCTCTCACAATGTCTCCCTGTGTTACTAAAGGTAAACACGAACGAATGAATGAGAGAGTGAATGATTGTCTGTCTCCATGTGTTAACCCTGAAATGAGCTGTCCACTATCTATACTATATTGTTTCCCCCAAAGTCACAAGTATTTTTTTCTGTTTTTCTAGGTTTGATTCAAGAAAATACTCACTAATGAGAGAAAAAAAGACTTTTAGCATTTTTTACACTTTAAATCCTTTATTAATGATCAAATATTATCTAAAATATGTCAGAATTGTATACCCCCGTTCTGCTGTGACGCATAGTGTTTGAATATTTGTGTTAATTACTTTTTTGTTGAGATCGCTTGTTTTGGGCTTTTTTCCAAGGCTTGGTCGCTTGTTGCTTTCTGAAAGTCTGGCAACCTTGCCCCAAACCGGAACAAAGGGTGGAAAATTATGTTGAAAAAGTTTATGGTACAATCCAGACTATCATAACAGTCCATAAAAAACAAATATAGGCTTGGGGCTAGCTTTGGAGACAATGTGGCGAATGAATCTGGCCAAGTTACAGATTAGATCAGTGAAGAGGAAAGCCTGCTCACAGTATGAAGGGATGAATCAAGAGATCAAAACACCTTCTGTAACTGAAAAAATGCAAGATAGACAATGCTACTAACAAGGACTGGGAATAAATTCTCCATAGTGGCGGATCAGAGAAGTTACAGAGCGGCTTTAATACGCGAGTAATCTTGTATTGTCAGCTACTTAACACACCACCTATCCCCGCCCACTTATCTGTATTTACTTACAATCAGGGCTGGGCAATATAGTGATAAAAATCGAATTGTGAGCTCATTTCTGTGACAATCTGCTTTTTTTGATGAAATCTTCATATTGGGATTTCCATTTCTTTATTTATTCCATCTGTTCAAATACAGACCTTTTTTCCAACCTACTTTTCTCAACGTCATAGCGATATTGGACTGTTGTTTGTTTGTTTTTAAGTCTCTTATGAATTTGAAGGTTGTGTTTTTTGGGCTGCACTTTTAAGTCATAAAAGAGGTGGATTTTAGTTATTTTTCAGGTCTGATTTAAAAATATAATGTTAAAAATTGCTAGAAACTTGTTTTGTGGAGATACACAACATTTTTCAATCTAATTACATGATTGTTTTTAATATTTTTATTGAAGGGATGAGGTCACTTGTTTTTTGATTGGTCGTTTGTTTTTTGAACACTGATCAGTCTGACAAATGGATCTACTGATCGTGAAAAAAAGGAACTTTCTAAAAAAGCAGATGATTGTATTCATCTCAAAAGCAATTTGAAAATGACAGTTTACAAGAATCGTGGTCAAATTGAAATCGGGATCTGGCTCCAAGAAAATTGTGTGTTTTTTGCTATATAACCCAGCCCTACTTCCAATTGATTTAAAAACTCTGATTATGAGTAAAACTTGTAGTGTTCATGATGGTCAACTAGCCAATTTTCTAAGCCATTTAAGATAAATTGGGTGTTGCACAATGAAGAAAATGTAAATTATCCATTTTCATATGTCATAGTTTCATACTCAATACATGGGAAAAAGGCGAAATAGGTCTTTAAACTAAAATACAAAAGGACCATTGTGAAATGACTGCATTGTGATTATGTGCCAGGGCACCCTCATGCTCAAACAATCTCATAGAAAGACGACTTCTATTAAATTATACAACAATATTACATTTTATTCATATCACACACATGCAATAACCACACAGTAATCCCCTTGTCCCCTTTATACTGTAATGTAATGCATGGCCTGTACAGCCTTTAGCCTCACCTCAATATTATTTGATTTGAATGAAGCTCAGGTCAGAGCAGCTATAATAAGATAATCATGCATTTATATGGTAATGCAGTTGGTCTGTATTGATCCGCTGCGTGCGCATGACACCGGGCCCATGCGCAGAACTGACGTGAGCGTATCACAGTGATGGAGGTGTGAGGGAGGGAGACGAGTTATCACACAGTTATTCCAAAAATGGCACAAGTGCATTGCTGCCTCTACAGTTGAGAAAGCATTTATCAAGCATATTGGAAAAAAGCGCTTCCAGCTCTGTGCTGCGCGAACTCATTCCCTCACATCATGGCCTAATAATGAAATGGATTTAGTGTGGGCTGCTAAAACTAGATCAGTATATAGTGTACTTTTTGAAATGGGGGGCAGAGGTTGAACAATTATGTGAAAAGAAATAACTGTAGCATAAAAATAGTAACTTTCTCGGTTGATGATACTTAAACTTCCTCTGCTAAACCATTTCAGCTATAGTGTTTACCTCATTTAGTGTACATTTTATTCACATTTTAATATTCTTTGAGACATTTCTTACTCTTAGTCGAGACCTATGGCCCTAATTTAAACCTGGATAGTTCAGGTATATATCCAATTCAGATTTAGGTACAACTTGGAAAGTGGTACTTGTGTAAAAAGTTTGAGAACACTAAGTTGACTTAACAGAAACTAACCCCCTACTCCACCCACAAACTCATTTCAAACAGAACTGGCAACAGGAAAACCATTAGGAGAAGGTGAAAGGATGGGTGGAGAGCAGCAAGGTGTTTGGCATCAGGTGTGATTGGCACACAGTTTTTGGATGCTTTAATTTAGCCCACTATACTGTATATACTGGATCTTTGTCCAGCATAGAAAAACCTTTACAGCTAAAGTCAGAACTGGGATACACAACATCTGCCTGGGATCCAGGGCACAAGCTTGTGCAACATTTTATGAAAAGTGTGCCTGGTCACCATTCTACCTGAGCTATCAAATCAACTCCATAAGATTAGTTTATTTAAGTGATGTACAAGAAACAAAGGAGCTCATTGGTCATCTGTCATTTTAAACAAGATTTAACTTCACTCAACAATGCAACATTGAAATAGTTTTTTGCTTTGCTCAGTCAGTATTTTAGTTTATATTTTCCTCGTAGTAGCATTGTTATAAGAAAGACATTTGTGTCTTTAATGGCTAATTCATCTGTCAATCAAACCAACTGAAACTCAGGAGATAAACATGATGGCCAGACATTATATTAGAAACAATTACAATACAACAAATTATTCCAACTACTGTTGTATAGATAAAATCTTAATCGCAAAAATTAGTGCCAGTGAGCAGTTTTTGTCAAGCCCCAGTGTCCATAAACAAGAAAAACGTGTGCCTGTATTGAAAACTTGTGCTGTATGAAAAGAACAGTACGAGTAAATAGTCGCATTCTGCAACACATCAAGCAGACAGCAGCTGTGCCGTGCATGACAATGAGCTAACCCTATTAGGTTGCACTGTGCACAAAGAGATGCATCAGTGGCAGGGAAACAGGGAGTTTCAGTCAGTGATTCCACCAGAAGGCTCCCCATTGACTATGTTGTAATGCACCATACAGCAAACATTCAGCAGAGCAAACATGATCCCAGTCACAGGGTAAGCTCCAAGCCAAGCCGCTCAGCTGAGTGAGGAGGACACCATTCAGGAGTAGTGAGTTGATTTGTAGGAGGATATTAAAGCTGGCTAAACACTAGAGGAGTTTAGGATCTTTTGCAATTTTTTGATGCGACAAAATATTATTATTTGTCTCACAGTTGCATCATGTCACAGGAAGAACAGACGACACAGACTTGTGGAGTGCAGCAGAGAGCGGAAAACAGTGCATGCGTCATGTTATCAAGTGCAGCGTGTTTTCTTTGTGTGT
Source organism: Mugilogobius chulae (assembly GCA_038363315.1). Lineage (NCBI taxonomy): Eukaryota > Metazoa > Chordata > Actinopteri > Gobiiformes > Gobiidae > Mugilogobius > Mugilogobius chulae. The sequence goes on from CM076409.1 coordinate 22,594,179, forward strand.
GCGCTTAAAAAAATTAACAGTGAAACTCGAGTGGTTTAAAACAGGTTTATAAAGGTCACAGGAGAGTGGAGGGGCATTAGAGATAAGGCACTGTTACACTGACGCATTGTGGGGATGAAATGAAAAAGTTCCAACAAACTCTGTCGGTCCTGTTCTATTGGCTTTAGTCGGTGATTCGCACATCATTTAAGCAGCAGGTTTGTTGGAGATGACGTGCGTAATGCTTGTAAAAAAGAATCTCGCACTTGGACTACGTGCACAAAGCATTTCATTTATTTACAGATGATGAAGCAATGTTTTTTACAATTTTACATTTAAAGAGTCGCCGTCACAAGGCAGATGCACCAGATGCCGTTTCCTCGCACTCCTGCAGCATTTAAAACTCACAATGATGCATCCTGACAAACAGTCGCAGTGACGCAGAGGCATAAGGAAAGAAACAAAAAAAAATGTCCAACCAAAATTTGTACTCTGGCCACGCCTCCCCGAACTTGTAGAGGTCAAATATAACAATTTTAGAACACTGTCAGAGTACAGGAACGATATTTGCCAAAGGGACAAAATCTTATTGTGCTTTTTCTGAAATATAGTTATGATTTATGTCACTCACAGAGCATTACGTTTTGAACATTTTAACTTGGAACATTGAGTTAAAGAGCACTTGCTATGCACTTGCTCATCAAATAACTGCTGGAGTTCTGAGATACTATTCATTCTCATCTGAACTTTAGAAAACACTGCTCTGAATTTCCCAATTTTGTGATAGCAAAGGTAGATCTGTGAGCTTCTCTGCTATGTTGTTAGTCCAGAAATCATTCAGACTGGTTTTGAGCATTTCTGCAGCATTTGCTCATCAGGCAAGATTAATTATACCCTTTGTAATTTGCTTTGAGGTCAGTAGTTGGAATTCTAACTCAATACCTGATTAGTATGTGGGCAAGTATTTAATTTTTATGTTTTAAGTTGTACCAAGAGGTCTTAGTGATGCTGCAGAATCCGATGAGTATCACAAATTAATAAAATATAATTGCAGTGTGTTAGAGGATCAAGAAAAAGAGGATTGACAGAGAAACAACAATTTGTCCACAGGAGAAGAAAGATTACTCAAGCATGCACAAACCACTCTAAATATAACTTTGACGAGTTAAATGACAAGGAAAAACAGTCACCATATGGTCAAAAGTTCATAAAAGTCAATATTGCATAAAAGGTCCGGTTGACTTCACATGTAATTTTCCACTATGTTCCTCTGACCTATTTCAGAGGTGTTACAGCATCACGCTCCCAATCTGCCAGTCACTGTGTCTCCTGTCTGTGTTTATCCTAATAGTTTGCTCCTTACCTGCCATCACCTTTTACCCATTCTAATTAAAAACCTTCCTTAAATGTCAGTGCTGCCAGCTTTCGCCTCTATAAATACAACCCCCCAGGCTTTTCTGAATTCCGCCATCATCCCGTGCTTTTACACCTTTCATGCAGCTCATGGCGCAGGTGACAGCCATGGCTCCTGCAGAGAGACACCGCTCAGAGCAGAGAACAATGGGGATTGGAGAGATTTCAGCAGTCCATAATTCATCCTGCCTGTGTTGGACATCTCCCAGTGTCCCAAAGCCCTTGTATTTAACTGCCCTCTTTCTCTGCCTCCCTCCTTTCTCATTCACAGACAGTGTTGCATCCACAGAACAGGTGATGTTATTATACTTCGGGTTATTGCAAACTGTGAGGTCAAATGCACGCTAGCTACCTACCTGTCTACAAGGGCTGTAGACGATTACTACAAATTATTTTATTTCAATTATAAGGTTGATTCTTGAGCAATAAAATAGCTGATTTAGCTGAAGATTTGGGACAGAATTATTGGTCAAATTGTTGTTTTTGCATAATCATTACTCAACAAACGGATTAGGGATGCACCGATCCGATACTGGGATCAGATATCGGTGCCGATCCAGGCAATTTTGCTGGATCGGGTATCGACTCTATGATATCGGTTCAGCCGATACCATTGTTGTGCCTTTAATTGGACATAATGAGACAATTTATTGTTGGTGTTGATTCAGAACATGTCATAATGTTTGACATTTTGTTCAGATTAAGTTGTTAAGTTGTGACTATCACTAGAATTAATATTTACATAACACTACATAACCAAATGTCTTATGCTTTGATAAGAAAAACAAGGCGTTTCAGTTCGGTTGATATCGGGTATCGGCAAATACTTAAGCCAAAGTATCGGAATCGGTATCGGAACAGAAAAAGCTGGATCGGTGCATCCCTAAAACGAATGTAAGATCAAAAAGATGACATTGCCCCGCCTTCTTTTTAGTCGATTAATCGATCGATGAGATATGACTTTTGTCAACTACAGCCCTAATGAGCCATTAGCCATTAGAGATTGAGTCAGATAAAATCATCAATTAATTGGTGGTGGGTTGTAAATCAAAAGATCAAAAAACAATCTTTTGTCAGTAAAATGTGTGGTTTAGAACAAGCATCACACTTTGAGCCACAATATCTATATATAGTTTTTATCAATAAATGAGACATATTAAGTTTTTGTTTTGTTTCTGTTCATGAAAAGCATTTTACATTTGTTTTTGAAAAGGGTAAACAAAAATAAATCAATTGAGCTAGAAAAAAAATACTGTATTTTTTTCCAGATCGCCCATACTAAGGATCCAGTTTTGTTTGTGACAATAAACAAAATGTAAATTATTAAACTATTTATGTCGTAGTTACAAAAGACACTTAAAAAACAAAATAGGTCCCCAATAAAGACCTATCGTATTTATTTGTGTACTCCTCATCAATTAATAAATGAGTTGAAAAACATCAACTGAAGAATTTCCCACAAACTTTGAAGCATTTTTTAAGCAACAAAAAGATGGCTTTTCACTTCAATCACTGTTTAATTGTGTAGTTCCTGTGTTCCCAATATAAAGGAAAGTGACTGGGGAAAGATGTGAGAAAAAGAATCTCACAGTGATACAATCTAAAGAGGCTCTTCTGCATTAAATATTCCATCTGTAGCTGGTTTAGCGCCTGTACCAGTGGGAATAAGCATGCTAACACTTCATCTGTATCACTCTATAGTTGTTACAGCGACTGTGTGGAGGCCTCTCAAATGATCTACGCCAACATATGGTAAATTAAAATATTACCAACGTGTCTGCGACTCATATCGAAGTGATTTAACAGGTGCTCCCACAAGAGTTTCATTTTCACCAGCATCTTTATTTTTAATTAATTGTCATCTCAATCTTGTAGTTTGTAAATAAGTGTAAGATTAGCTTTGGCAGGCAAAAAGCAATTGTTCGTGCTGTTTAGATGCACCTGATGTTCTGATTTGAAGGCTTACCTTTAAACATAGGTGCCAGAGAAAGTGGGTCAGATGGGTCTGTGTGGTGCGGTGGGATTGTTCCTGGAGAGGTGTCACCAGCCTGCTCTTGTCTCAGTCTGCCAGTGCTGCTGCTGGAGCTGAAGCTGGAGGAGGAGGAAAATGGAAATGAGGACGACTCCGAGGAGATAATGAGCATCACGTGTAGCTATCACACAATGTACTGTAGATGCACAAACCTATTTATGTAATAAAATAACAATGTTTTATCTGTGCAATAAAATACAAGTCACTCATTAAATTATTTACAGTTGTGACAGCTATTAATCGACACTAACAATCACAATTTGAACAAATCTCAATTGTAGCTTGGCCATCTGCTGTCTGTGCTCATGGATATGTTTAATGCCATACTGTGGATGGTTCCAAGCAAAACAGAAACATCTCCATGGAGACCAGCAGGCAAAAAACAACGTTCAGCAGATTTTTTCATATTCGAGAAAATACTACAATAAGCTGAATATATTTTTCATACTTAAAAAAGTGATGATGTCATAGACCAGATGGTGGGCAAGATTTGTCTATTATTATTATCACAAAAAGTCAAAAAAAAAAATAAAAAAAAAAACTAAAACCTGCATAAAAAAACAATACTCATTTTAGCTGATCGACACCTGGATTAAGAAATATTGGCCCTTAAAATGCTGTGATAACACAAACAGAACCAACTACCACAAGAAACCAAGCACTTTAATTGCTCTCCAAGCAGTAGACTGGTGTGTACAAATAAAGCTTTTCAATGAAGGTATTTGATTAAAATCTAAATTCAATGGTTGAAAAATATTTTACACAAATCTATTTGAACTTTGTAATAAAACTGAAACGCACACTAAAGACTTTTGACAAATTCAAAATAGTAGATAGTGGATTAGGATTCCCATTAACTTCACTTTAAAGTTTTAAATTGGAAAACATAATTTAAATCTTAGAAGTTTATGCAAAAAGCTTAAAATAAATGTCTGTATTGAAAAATTATGATGGAGATATGTGCAATAATTTATAATTAGAAAGCATTGTCAATATTAGTAAGTAAGTGTGTAAGTAATCTTTATTTGTATAGCGCATTTCACAGACACAGAGTCACAAAGCGCTTCACATGAGATTAACCCCTCCCTCCCAACTCAGTAACAGTAAACTGCCCTGGGGCATCTCAGCATTCGACCACCACCAAGTGTTCCCTAACATGCATGTTATTGGTTGGTGCCTGGAGGAAACCACCCAGACACAAGGAGGAACATGCAAACCACAGAGAAAGGTCCCGGGCACAGGGGAATCAAACCCGTGACCTGCTGTGAGGCCAGAAGACTATCTGCTCTGCCACCGTGCCACCAGATATTTGAAAATTTAACTATTATTTAAATATATTTATTTTAAATTTAACTAATATAGTGCATCATTACAGTGAGGAATGCTACATAAAGAACCAATTTAAAAACAAATTTAAAAAGTCACACTGCAAACTTGTAACTAAAGCATAAATGTGTTACAACAAAACTCACAATTATCTGACAATATTTTACAGTAATGTTCACTACAAGTGTTTGGCAACTAAAATAATGCATTTTTGTGAGAAGTAAGAGGAGTCACTAAGAAGTTTTCATATTTCACGATCAAGAACAAGCAAAACTGGCTTTTGGTCATTATCACAATCTAGAATGTAAACTAACCAATCAAACCTAAGCAGTAAAGTTTATTGCATTTCTATTGATTAACATCGTCTGAATATGGTCATCGAGAGTTTCAAAAAAACATTTAGATACTCATTTTTGTCAGTATCGCCCAGCCCTAATAGTGACTGACCTGTCTGGTGCACTGTGGTATATTTGACAATGAGTCTCAACTTCACTGTAAACATCTTTTGTTCATCTTCATAACAACTATAAAATAGAAAGTAAAGCGATAACATTGTATAGAAACACAATGCACCTTTAGCCACTCAATCATTACTGATAAATACCCAAAAGGCACGCATCATTAGTCTGATTGGAGCAGACACTTGTGTGACAGTGGACTCAAACACTCAGAGCTGATGAGTGTGCAGTCGATAATACTGCAGTAAGAACAGCAGTGACATTATAGCCACATTATCTCCCATGTATTTGTATGTACACGATCTATCATAGTCTGTACGAGGCGCGTGTGCAGTAAATGCCATCAGCATTAGTGAACCCTCATCTGCAGTCAGAGCCACACAGAGGAAAGACACGCTTCTATTAAAACCATAGGCAGGCCACTATAATCACGGTGTAATTTAGCCTGCTGCCTCCTCCAGAATAACAAACTAAAGACGTATAGAGCGAGAGTGGAGCTGGGCAATTTATCAAATATCAGATCTTATGAATGTCGTTCTGAATATACACAAAACTTGAATATTGAGAAATTGTTCATTCATTCATTCATTTTCTACGGCTTTATCCCGTTAGGTGTCGCGGGTGACTGGAGCCTATCCCAGTGACTTTGGGCCTTAGGCGGGGGAACACCCTGAACAGTGGCCAACTTGCAGCAGGGTTACCATTCACTCTCTCATTCACAGACAACCATTCACTCTCTCATTCAATCACTAAGGGAAATTTACAGTTTTGCCCAATAAACCTAAACATGCATGTTTTTGGAGGTGGGAGGAAACCAGAGTACCCGGAGAAAACCCACGGTGACACGGGGAGAACATGCAAACTCCACCCAGAGAGATCGTGAGATGTTGATATGGTCCGACCCGGCAGTCGAACCCACGACCTCCTTTTTGGGAAGCCAGAGCTCTAACCACTCTGCTACCGTGCACCCGCTCTGTGTATTGCTGTATGCTATACATCGATACTGTATTAAAATCTTTGTATATACTATGAGTGAGTTTGGATGACCACAAAATGGATGATCATTTGTCCTAATTTGTATGTTTCCATGGAAATGTAGTTCCTTTAGCTGTATTTTTCCACATAATGGTATAATATATTTATTGTCATTCAGAATTTCAACTATTGTTTTAAATTTGTTTTTATAGAATTGTGTGTTTGACTTTTCATTTTTAGAAAGTTACACAAAGCACATTTATTATCATTTAAAGACTGTTATCAAAAATATTAAGATATTATTTTCTGTCAATGTCATTTAGGCTTAAAGTAAGATTCACTAGTGGCTTAAAAAAGTTATTACAATCACATATTTTGAAGATTAGAAGCTACTGACCAATCAGGAGCAAGTTTCACTATGAATCATGGATAATGACATTATAGTCACTTTCTGTGGTGCCTGACTCTTTGTTATGGGTTGTTCCCAAGAATAAAATTTCTACACAGTGTGAGCCCAATGAGAACTGTATGGAAACAAGTGCACGAGTATCACAGACAGTTGTGTCTATGTGTCCTGGTGCAACATCAGTTCAAACTCAAATATGTTCGTGACTCATGGTTCAAAATCAGCTTCAAGCTCAAAGAAACCAAACTGGAAATGCAAATAAAAAAGTCACATGAGGTTCATTTTTCTTTCTGATTGGATAATCCTCTTGAAAACCAAAACATCAAATGTAAACATCAAATGAACACCATGTCCATTGCTTTCTTACTTAAGCATAACAAAGTAAAACTTACATAAAAGTACATTTGGACACATACAGTATAGGTCATGCTAATAAAATCTGAATCAAATTTTTACTTACGGTTCCTTTTAAGCAAGATATATATGAAAGAAGCAAATACAGAGAGTTTGGGGAAACAATGAGATAAAAAGATCAAAAGCCAATATTGTACAAAGAGAATTGTGGGGAAAAAGCTCATTAAAGTGTTTCTTTCTGATGTTGAAAAGCCGGCTTGTTACAAAGAAGTGAAATGACATGCAGTTGAACAAACGGGCTGTCTTATTTTCAACTAATCATCTCACATAAGGGAAGTTGGCACGCTGCGAGTGACAGCTGAGCTTTGAGGCATGATGAGGCTGTGACAGAAATTGATAGGTTGCAGGAACTGGCAGTTACTGTGTGTGTACAAGAGCTCATGAAAAATGTATGCATTAGCAGGCATTACACATGGTCGAGTACTTGTGCTTGTGGGGTCAGTCTGGCAGCAGTGGACAATGAGGAAACAGCCAAACAGCCAGCAGAGAAGTGTTCAGATGTCAGGGCTCGACTGTGGAAAATCTGACAGGAGGTTTATGTGGAGGTTAAGTACATTCACATACACCGCTGCTCTGGGATTATACCTGCTCACGTCCTGAAGCAGAGGCAAATGTGGGCAAGCTTTCAATTTTCATCTTCACACACACTATCTAAAACACCAATTGTTTTAGGATAAAGGTTTGGTTTAAAACAAGCCTTGCAGCAATCTTTAGACGGTGCAACATAGAGCTGCATCAAACCAGCTTTTTCAGTTCAGATACTGTTTTTGATACTGAACCGAGTTGACGTTGTTTGAGGACAACATGATGGAGTATATTTATCTCCAAGATGTTTTTACTATACTATTACTATATACTATATTTGTTTGTGTTTTTATATACCGCACTGCCTGAGTTATAATCTCTGCACATAGCACACCTCTTAAGAGTCTGTGTAATTAAATGTAACTATTTATAGTCAATTAAATGCTTATGATTGTTCTATTAACCTTTTCATTGCTAATACAAAAAATACTAAAAAAAACAAACAAAAAAAAAAAAAACATACAATCCTTTTCAAATTGAGACCCAATGAAAATAGTTTTATTGCTAATTTAATACATGGCATTTTTCCTTTAGTTTAAAATTATTTGATACATCAATAAGTATTCAGATCAACACCTAATTTAATTCCTTTTACATTATAAATCTCTCGAATAAAACAGTTTCATGCTTTGTCTTTATCACAGTGCCTCATGGTATGGGGAAATGTTACTTTTTTCTGTGTTGACACAGACATTTTGCTGTTTGCCATCTTGTCTTGCTTCAGGGAGATGTGTACTTTTCACAAAACAAAGTTTACAGACTCTGCTCCATCATTGTCTTAGTGCTATGTCTGGAATCACTGGTTGGACACAGCTGCTGTTGTTTTGCAGGCTCCAAATGGCCCACTATGGACGGGACAGTGCTTATTAAAAACTAATGGGCCACAGTCATATCCAGAGGTGTTATTATATGAGGTCTGAGGAGAGCAATCCTCAGATGCACTAGGGCTAAACTAGCTGTCTGTGCTTTTGTCTCCACCTTTATGGTCCAATTTCACATTATAAAATATATTGCTGCATTTAGTAAGGGCAGCGTGGTCTATATTTAGTTTCAATATGGCTGTCCAAACACCATTACCTGGCACAAACGCATCACAGAGACACATCAATGGCCAGTTTTAGTCTCTCCAAACAGAGCTGTGATACTTGAGACCACTGCAGACACAGAAAACAAGACTTTCAGCAATGGAGAGATTCACACATCAACTGTGAGCTCGAAATGTTTCCCAATATATCTCAGTGACTAACTAACACAACAAAGTAATAATAACGCAATGTCAAACAAGTACAGAAAGAAAAGAATTTATGACATTTGCATCCAAACAATTGGCTGGTATAATTTACTTGTCATCAACACATTTTAGAGCATTTCTTTTGCACCTCGGGCGCCAACTATAACTATCACTCCCAAACCACACAAACAAAGTGCGAGTGGGCACAACTAACGCTGGCACTGGTTTTCATCATTACCTCGAGTCACACTCATCGCCTCGCCTCATTCTGCTGACTCCATCTCTCCTACTACATTATGTATTAAAGAGACAGTGTCAGAGAAGTTAAATGCTCCTCGGGATTGTTCGCGCGATAGTTGGAGGACATATACTGGGTAATTCAAAGGCAGGGAATAAGAGGCATGGTGTGGCTGTTAGTGTTTGCCCACATTTTAAGCTTGACCTACATAGAGCTGCTCACATCTGGCTCAGTGGGAGAGCTTAGCAGCAGTAATTGCTCCAACACCTTCTTCACTAAACACTGTGGTCATGAGCCGGAGACAAACAATGCCTTGTTTAAAGAGGAGATAAACTGTCAATAATTGAATGCTGTGTTGACGAAACCCGGCATCAGTGTAATAATTAATCAATCACTGACAACAATATTCATAGACAATGGATATTTTGGGGTGAGAAATTGTAAATGGCTGGCTAAATGGTTTGCAATTTATAGACGCACTTCAAAAGCTTGTTTTTCTTCAACAGTAGAAGCAAGAAATAAATCCTGCAACATCGCTACAGCAGTTCCTCTAAGGCAACAGCACACACACTGGTGCGAACAGAAAAGTGTGATTTGGTTGTCATGGGAAAATGCTCAAAATGTGTTTACCACTTTAGTTTTAAACACTTTTACCCAAAAATTCAGAGCCAACATTGAAAAACATCATGAATAATAAAGAAATATCCAACCATAGCGCAGGCTTATTCTAGTCAGGTAATAAATTATAGAGCTGCATCTCACACAGCAGCCAGAACGATGACTAATTGTAGCTTTCAAACCCAGATGATATTCCTCTCATTTGTCATGTGCTACATTTCCTCTTGTTGCACGTCAATGATTCTGCTCCTGAGAATGTCTCTATGCATCGAAGGGGAAATGACTGGTCCATCCTTCCTCAGCAAAGCATGTTGTTTACAGTTTCACTGTCAAACTGTGTTTCGACAGCACAAACAGTCCAGCTGCAGGAGGGCTGCAGAAAGAATTTCAATAAGTGAAAAAGAACACTGTGGGAGCCGTCTGGAGGAAATTGGGATTAAAATGATACTTTCTTAAATTAAAACAATGTATATTCACAAAAGACAAAGCATACTGTGCTTTTTTCTAGGAATCATATTTGAACCAAGGACATTTGTAGTATTGATGGTACAAAACACTGGGGCCATAATAAGAAACAGCACCACCACAATTTGGGCAATACTTACTATATTTTCATAAACAAAATGTAGGCAGGATTACATTCAGAAGTACAGAAGACTGCATAGATTGTATAGAGAACTAGTAAACTGAAGTCACACCTTGGACATGGAGAGACATGTCAGCCATGCTTGGTCAGTGACTTGATAAGTTCTCAGAATTCTACACAACAGTGTACTACACATCTTAACGCAGTAACCTGGGGCACCCTGGCACACACGCTTGAACAGCAGAGGTGGTCCGCTGGTGTAAATGAGAGAAAAGAGATGTACTGTGACAGTGCTCTGAGCTCTAATGAGGCCTGCGGTCAGTGGGGACAGTCGAGTGAGTGTTTCCATCACTACTACTCCTCGCAGCTTGGAGGGCTCAGCTGAACAAAACACTGACAGGAATCAAATAAAACCACATGCTGACATATTTTCATGAAGCCTCTCATATGATAAGTATAACGTATAACATCAATAAATCACTACTTGCACGAATCACACCCTGCAGACATATTAAATAAGAGTCATAATTTGCTTATATTCATTCTGTATTGTAATACATTGTGTTGGAGAGGATTTGAGAGAGCGAAAAACCGCTCAGTTCTAAGGGATCCCACTTGAAACAGTTGCATATTAACATTCATTCTCAAACTGAGCCTGTGTCTGTTTTACATTTTAAAGCAAAGTAGAGCGTGATCTTTATGTTTGCCTTGGAAGACTAATGCATTTTTATGATCATTATAATTCCTGACCCAGAAAATTAGATGATATTGTATTCACCGCCGACTAATCAATTCACTTGTAGTTTTCTGAGGCACAAAAGGATCGTATTTCACTCACAAAACTTTATTTCATTGCATTTTTTATAAAGCCTCCACTAAAACCAAGTCAATAATTTTGAGAGAATATTTTTGGAAGAACATTTGCTCATATATAATTAATTATGTGGTTCAAGATATTTATGTGAGTAATATTTAAAACCTGTTAAAATTTTCAGTGCCGCTCTTTCCATTGCTCTTGTCTTATTCTATATCTTATTCAGAGCTGCTGCGATGACCCACTTTCTGTCGAGAGATCATTAAAATTTTATGTGAATCAAGTATATGGGGAATAAAAAAACACAGCAAGAGTTTTAACAACTCATCAGAGGAGATGAAATGTAGAAGAAGAAAGACGACGCCAGGGCTGCGGAAAATACACTTTTCTGTGTATAATATTAAACTCTTTGGTTATGAATATGTATAATAAAGGAAAATGTATTACAGACAACTGTTGGGCATTATTACATTTCCATGTTGGAATAAACCATTTTTTATTGAAATTAAACGCTTTAGTTGCAATGACAATGAAATATTACATTGTCTGGGATGTAAAACACCAACTAGTTCAGAGACAACAATCGAAAACTAGCCTGCCGCTAAGGTCTGGCATGTTTACATATCTATCGTATGCTCATTAATTATGCATTGCCCATTTCTAAATCAATATATGAAAAAATACAGATCCAGCATAACCCAGTTTGTGCGGTCATCATCTCATAGTTTTCACAGCCTCAGAAAAATGTTGGGCTTCATATGCTTGTAGGTCTAGAACCCCCTGCATGCATAAAACGTGCTATGCATATATAGAATTGTGGTTGTTTTTTTTGATCAGTAGCCAAAGTGAATGAGAAAGCTCCACTAACCGCGCACAATCCAGAGCAACGCGTCATGCATGTGTGAAACACAGAAAATAGAGTCCAACCAACTTTTTGACGCCAGACGTATTCCAGACAGAATAGATAAAAAGCAGGTTTCTATTGATGTATTTGTACAAGCATCATTAACATTAACATTAACAGCTATTGATCATATAAAGGAGCCAAGCCTCAGAAACACTGCCAATTTGAGCTTTCATATTTACTTTAAAAAACCTTATGTTTGCTGTGATCAGCCAGTCCAGAGGGTAAATATAAACCTATTCATGTGGTTATTTTCACTATAGACAGGATGCAAGTGTTTAAATGCCGACAGACAAGAATAAACAGCCTACCCATAGGAGCACACACACACCTGCTGCTTACATAAATGCTGTGGGGTGCAGTGTGCTAAGCACCTTGGCTTTGTGACATTATAGGTCAATATCAAGCCCACCATTTCTGCTGTCAAATTGTCTTGTGTCAGGAACAGGCTAGCTTCTCTTTATTAGTCTGTTGTAACTTGTAAATCCATTTGCTGCCAGTAGATGGAGTGCTACAATACAATTCCTCCTGAGTGGGGAGGGGTTTCATCTCACTGTGAAGCACTTTGTGACTCTGTGTCTGTAAATGTGCTACACAAATAAAGATTACTACTTACTACTTACTCATAAAGAACTGTTAGAACATCATGTATGCTTAGAGTAGATAAATTGTTTTAAGTTTTAAAACAGGATGGCAAAGCAGAAGTCCTCCAGAGCATTACAAACACAGCATATGGTCTTTTAAAGTCAACATTTCAAGTGGTTTTGCTTTAAAATTGCAAACAAGTATCTGTTGTGAGAAAGGCTCTCAGCATTTGTGTAATAGCTTTGTTGTTTCAGACTCTAATGGCCTCTGACATGTTGTTCTTCATCCGGCCTGATCTGTAGTCAACACCAATGTGCGGCGTGACATTGGCGTTGGTCAGCTTCAGTTTAAGAAAACAAGGTAGAGGTGCACCCTGGCCCTTGTTTCGGGTTTGCCTGTTGTGTGTAAAGTGCTCTGCCATGACTGATCCACAAGCAGCACGTGAACAGGCCAGTCTGACAGCTCCTGCTCCTTCATCAGAGAAACAACACTGACCCTTTGTGACCTACCACAACAATACTTATGTGAGCAGCGTCCGGAACAGTGTGGGCTGGAGTACAATTACAGTATAAGGAGAGAAATAATGTGTTAATGTTTTGGGGTTTTTTATCCAAAAGTTAAGCAGCCTATGCTTTCAGAGTTGAACATGAACATAAAAGGTTCAATCTCACTACACAAAACACATGGTGAACATAACCCTCCTTTAAGCAGACTGCACACTATATAGTCCCCATAATGAGAAATTCACATTGGACAATCAATCAATGGGCACACAGACTCACTAACCCTAACCCTAACCCAGACTAAGTCCATATATTTTAAATAATCAAAACAAAATCAGTCTGAAGCAAACACTTTGAACTCAGTCCTGATTCTAAACCAAACTTGCACTGCCCAGCACATGTTCAAAAATACATCCCACTTTGTTGAACAACATAGTGCAAAGTATTTCAAAAATGTCTTTTCTTTCTTTGGTTAAAGAACAAATAAGAAGCCATATTTGCGTAGTTCCAGACCTTCTAATATGCTCCAGTGTTCGAGTTTTTCTTACTGGAAGATCAACTCACCGGATGCGGGAGGGGGCGGGGCCAAGCCATCCTTTCATTCCAAATCAACTTGCTGAAACGAGGAAATTAGCCAACAGGATCGTTTTAGCTTTGTAGAAGAGTTCACAATCATTGTGTCCACATTTGTAATCCAAGGTAACACGTAATATGAAGTTGCTGTGTCGCGTTGCTCTGAACAGCTGCAAGTCCTTCGAGTAGATCTGGCGCTGCTGTGCAGACACAACGAGCGAGGGGGTTTACTACGCACCAACTTTACAAAGTTTGTATGCAATAAAGCTGGAAATTGTTTGATTGTTCAATAAAGTCCATAACAAATGCCAGTGCGTCTTATTTCATCACATGTCAGTACGATCCTTTCGCCTGTTGAAGTTGTGCTGAAGCGAGGACACACCTGGATCAACTAGCCGGGATGAGGATATGGGGAGGTGTGACTCGCACAGCGTAAAAGTTTTATATTAATAATAGGCCTACATAAACAGTTATAGTTTGACTATTTTTTATAGGAGACTATACATAATGTTATTTGTTGTGTGTTGTGTTAATTCATTAGCGAAGGAAACATTACACGTGCTTTACCAGCTGTTTGTTGGCCTAAATTGTGTGTGTTGAAATATTAAAATACGTATTCAGATTAAAAAAAAATAAAAATAAAAATATTTAAAGAGAGCGAAAGAGGAGGGGAAAAAAAGTCAATAATACATGTTCAAGATTCGAACTCAAAGCCCTCTGCATGTCAGGACAGCTGATTAACCCACTGAGCCACACACCTAAAGACAGAAGATCTCAAAGATCTACCTATGACATCACAGATCTGGGAAATTCAGATTCTGAGGCTCAGAGGGGAACAAAAAATATCCCAGACAAAACATCAGCTGTGTTATTGATGGGGAAACAATGTTAGAATGGGATTAAAAACAAAAAAAAGTTGAGTTTGCATTCTCAAGGTAGGACTGATGACGTTTCGTGACGTTTTGTTTTGTTTGCCGACAACATAGGGGAAAACATCAACTTGCTGTACGTAAAAATGCTTGCCAGATGCTCAAATACTACAGTTTGGAAACCGTAAACAACTACTGTGCGGTGGTGAGTGAAAGTTTCAATTTAAAGTTACTTTACGTTGTTGTTTTACGTTGTTGTTTTCCCCTTCGTTTGGCGTTGCCACAACACGATGACGCTAGTCCGACCCGGAGAATAACTGTCTTTGTCTTTTTATTGTCTTTTTTTTTTTTTTATTTATGGCCACAATCATGATTTGCAGAGACAGAAATGTCAAATAAAAGAGCACATAGTCTTTATAATAATCACTGATTAACAGACTAAGTTAAGTCAAAACATGAACTTACATAACGCATGTGGAACTGGATGAAGGCAAAAGCAGAACAATGGAGTTCAGTGGGCTATATAAGCTGCTGATTGCTCTCAGAAATGCAGGTGTTGAGGGGGTGGAGCCAGGTAAAGGTGTGCTTGATTTATTCATCTCTACAGCTCTGTTGGTATCTGAGAGGCGATTTGTCACAAGTAATTAACCTATTCTACCTAAATCAGGGATGAACTTAATACAATACAACAGGGCAATTAAATATACTCAACAAAAATATAAACGCAACACTTTTGTTTTTGCTCCCATTTTTCATGAGATGGACTTAAAGATCTAAAATTCATTCCAGATACACAATATTACCATTTCTCTCAAACACTGTTCACAAATCTGTCTAAATGTGTGATAGTGAGCACTTCTGCTTTACTGAGATAATCCATCCCACCTCACAGGTGTGCACATCAAGATGCTGATCTGACATCATGATTAGTGCACAGGTGTACCTTATACTACCCACAATAAAAGGCCACCCTGAAATGTGCATTTTGTTTTTGCTTTATTGGCGGTCTGGGGACTCCAGTCAGTATCTGGTGTGACCACCATTTGCCTCATGCAGTGAACACATCTTCTTCGCATAGAGTTTATCAGATTGTCTATTGTGGCCTGTGGAATGTTGGTCCACTCCTCTTCAATGGCTGTGCGAAGTTGCTGGATATTAGTGGGAACTGGTGCACGCTGTCGAATACGCCGGTCAAGCACATCCCAAACATGTTCAATGGGTGACATGTCCGGTGAGTATGCTGGCCATGCAATAACTGGGACATTTTCATATTCTCTGAAACGCCTTTGGAGACGGCTTATGGTGGAGAAATGAACATTCAATGCACGAGCAACAGATCTGGTTGACATTCCTGCTGTCAGCATGCCAATTGCACGCTCCCTCAATGCTTGTGGCATCTGTGGCATTTTGCTGTGAGACAAAACTGCACATTTCAGGGTGGCCTTTTATTGTGGACAGTATAAGTACACCTGTGCACTAATCATGATGTCAGATCAGCATCTTGATGTGGCACACCTGTGAGGTGGAATGGATTATCTCAGCAAAGCAGAAGTGCTCACTATCACACATTTAGACAGATTTGTGAACAATGTTTGAGAGAAATGGTAATATTGTGTATCTGGAATGAATTTTAGATCTTCAAGTCCATCTCATGAAAAATGGGAGCAAAAACAAAAGTGTTGCGTTTATATTTTTGTTGAGTATATAAGGCCCAGGGCAAGATAAGGCCTCCAACCACTTAGACCTGGCCCAAACATTAGAAAATATATGTTTTCTTGTAACATGTTTAAGGTTGTTTTAGGTTAGAACTACTGACCTTAATTATTGCTTTAGACTTTGTTTGGTTCTGATTTAAGCTGGTTTGATTCTGGATTAATCTTTGTTCAAACCCAATTAGTTTCTTGCCCACATTTAGTTTTGGTTCAGGAAGAAAACCTCAATGGAGATTAAAGCTTTTTGCATTTCATTTTACCACAAAAATTTTATGCAGCAGATGTTATTTGTCAGTGCTAAAATTATTATAAAAATGTTCTGGGGACTCTGAATTGTGATTAAATTGTGTGTGATTTATGTGATTTATATTTTATAGTAAACATATAAATTGCTTAATATTTTACAAAATCTAAAAGCGCACTACAAATTTCTTCTCTCACCATATAGATTAGTGTTGTACCAGTACTAAAATTTCAAACTTAACTTCAACACTAAGAAATACACTCAATACACAACACCAGTTTCTAAACCATGGAAACAAAACAAACGTAGATTAATATATTTTTGACAATAATTGTATTTTACATTTGTTATTTGTACTTTTTGATACAATATGTTCTGTTTAATAATCATTAAATTTCCCTTTGTTATTGTAAAAAAAAAATCTGACAAAACTATTCAGAAAAGTCATTTCCTAATACTTGTGACATTTTTAGGTATTCATACATGATTAAATGAATAGCTACATTCAAAAGTTTAAGTATCAATTCATTTCTGATTTTTGATACTTTTGACAAACCTACTATAGAAAGGCTTAAACTGCTGAAATACAATAACTCATGCAGAGCCTAAAATCTTTGCATCAACATGAAGCCTTCATAATTGAAAAGGATTTAATATTCTGTACATTGAAATCTTTGGGGAGCGATGTCATATTGAACATCTGTCAAGCTGAGTAATTTCTCCTCCGCTCCTCACTTTCCATCTATCGCACAAATTTTTGTATTAGACATATTAGACTTCTGCTGCTGTTTACCTTAATCCCAGGAGCGACACTTGCACTAAACAATTACAGCTTTTGTACAAATAACTTTTTCAGCGCCTGAGAAGAACACTGCTTCCCGGGGCTTAGTCTGGGGATGGCCACACAATGGGATGGAGTAAGTCTACATTCAGCAGCATCCTGTCAACAGAATGAATGGTCCATTAGCTCAGTGGGACTTTTTCACCCCCCATAAATTGCTACTACAGCAAAGTGTCTCCTACAAATCCCAGTTCACCCAAGGTACGCCGGCCTTCAGGCATGCCAACAAACTCCCTGCTCCGAGCGCAAGGTACTGCTCCACTTCTGCCCACCCCAGATGAAAAACACACAATGAGAAATGGTACGAAAAACAGCCAAATATATTTGCTCAGTGAGGATAGTCTGGGTGCTATAACCTGTGGTGGAAAAATGAAACAAAAAAAAGGCAATTTTATTATTTAAATGCCCTACATGGTGCAATATCAACTCTTTTAAGATTTTGGCCAATTTAAAATGTATTTTTTTTCTTATCAAAAACAAATGTTTTAGTGTTTTATCCACTTGCTTTTATGTAGCCCTATTTCCTTTTATTAATCCAATTGCGTTGTGATGATTGGTAAATTGTGCTTGCTGGCCATTTACAACCTGCCAGGGAACTACAATTAAAAACTAGCTTTATAGCTAATGCTAGTGCACTCTCCCAATGTATTATTAACTAATAGTAATAATTAGGGCGGGGTATTGCCAAGGGCTTCCGATACAATACTTATCTCGATAAGAAGTAAGGCTGCACAATATATCGAAAAAATATCGATATCGCGATATTGACACATGCAATATCCATATCGCAAGGATGTGCAATAATTTATTAAAATTGCATTTTATGCATTATTCATCCGTTTTTAGCGCCGAGTGGTTTGACTCCGTTCTCGTCTTCTCCTCTTAAGAACTCTTGTGATTTGTGTTGGTTTAAAACAAGATTGAAAACGCATAAAAACTATAGTTGTGATAAAGCTATGACCTGTCAGGCATAACGTGTGTAGGGGTACCGACTGCGGTTGCCAGATTTTCAGAGTAACCAGCAACTAAGCCGTGGAAAAAATCGTCCTAAAACATGACCGCGCCTCAATAAAAATAAGTTAATAAAATTATTAAGCAATTACTAAGCAACAGAACGTGTGCGGTTTATATGCACATCGTTTTAATAGTGTAATAACGACTTTAAATAAATGTACAGAGAAATTCTTAATTGAAAAATAAATATCGCAAAAATATCGAATATCGCAATCTCAGAGCCCATATCGCATATCGCAGAAATTTCAATATCGTGCAGCCCTAATAAGAAGGTCACGATACATACCCTGATATATGTTTATTCCAATACAATTCCCTTAATATGATATGTATCAAGATATAATTGACTGAAATGTTGAAAAAATATTTTTTAAAGATTTGTTTACTACCTGTAAAAATGTTGCACAGCACTCCTTAAAATCAGTGTTAAGAATGTAACTTTGATAGAGTAACAAAATGCAGAGGAATTGTATTTCCACACTGCTCTTTATATTACATACAAGGGTCCTTAGAATACGTACAATTTTTTATGAGTTAAAGCATCCCGATACGTATATGCCTCTCTGTATCGATGCAGTACACGTATTGTCAACAAGTTTGTCACACTTGATATATCCCGATACCGATGCATCAAGTACAGCCCTAGTAATAACAGTCTCCATCTGCATCTGCAAAGCTTAAAATGCTTGTTCTACCTAGTGATACCATTATGTGGGAGTTAACCTTTACTGAACTGATTTATACTTCAATACCCTAAAATAAGACTGAGTTATAGTCTTTTTGTTTTGTTCTGATGAGATTATTGCAAAAACAAAAGCTAAATTTTCTGTTGCACCGAGAAATCAAGCAGTTTAAACAAGGCCACAGCAATAATTGTATCTGTAAAAGGTTGAAAAGATTCTAATGATTTAAGTGTAGATGAGTGGGATTTCAATATACAGTGGAGCACTCCTTGTATGTCCAGCTAATGACATCACAAGGTGGAACAGCATGTTTTCAGTTTGACAGAGGAACCCAGTCTGTATGAAAGGATTTGTGTTTAACATGTGTGGAAAAAGGAAAAGAACATCACGGAAATTGAAAAAAAATTGTAACATAGACCCGCTGATTAAAACTGCAGATACAGAGGGTAAAGCAAATAATTGAAATACAGACAAAAGGGCGGGGATAGGTGTAGGTGCAAACAAGAATGTTCTGATGATGATGACTAATGATGATGAATGCTATAGCATGCTTAAAAACTCAGAAAAGTGCACATAATATGTTTTTCTTATTTCATCAGCAGTTGTGTTTTTTACTTTGAATGTAAAATGACTTCACACAGTCGTTTGAACTTTCAGTGTGTCAGATGTTAGGATTTTGATAAAGTTAACAGTTTGTTTTATTCAACAAAACACCACAATAATGTTTTGCCTTTCGGTGAGTCATTTAAAGTTTTCAGTTTATGTGTATTAATAATTCATGATATCACAAGGTGGAACAATGTGCTTAGTTCAACTGCAAAATACAGCCTAAATAATGGGGGATTTGTTTTTTAAATAGATGTGAATGGAATAAAATATATTTGTGAGTAGCCCGTTTTGGATGAGGAAACAATACTAATACATTATAAATCAATAATTAAGTTAATATGCAATTTAACCCAAAATGTTATGGATGCCACCATAACAAGAAGAGTACTTTACTTTCAGACCAGTACAATAGTCTTAGTGCCAGGCTTGGCAACATTTTAACTCAGGAGAACTATGTACATAACAAAACTGGTGAGCGACAAACAATCACAATGAATAGAAGTTAATAAGATGTCTACATATAAAACATTAGCCATGATCCATTTGGAAGTGGACACAATTAGACATCTAAAAACATTTAAAACAGAATGAAGCATGCAAAAAAAATATATATATATATTATAAAGCATGATCCAACATCTTTTAGAAAACTACTAGACAGGTAGTTGAGAGCCACAGCTACAGTTTTATGAGACCTCATGTCTAGTGAAACAGAAAATACAGATGTATGTACTCTCATACACTTTAACACATGTTTATTTCAACAGATAATCATCTTGGTTCTAATTTCAGCTCATAAACTTCTTTTTACGAACAACAAAGTGAAGCTGGAGAGGACCTCCCAAGCACAGCCAATCAGAACGCTGCATTCGGCTGCTGATCAGAACTAAAATACTTTATTTTTTAGTTCAGATTGCATTCAATAGTCTATTTTCCCCCAGAGTGCTGCATTTATTATACTTTCTTAGTAAAAAACACACAAAAAATTGACACTAAAAAGTTAGCAGCTTTGCGTCTTTACATTGCCACAAAACTGACAATTTTTGGGCTAGAGAAAGGCCTCATCTACAAGATAAAGACGTTTTCATTAAAAATCTATTACTTTAGCTGTATCATTTCACTTTATGGTTCAAAACATATTTTTTCTCATTCAGAATACCTCAAAGTATGCTTTTAACTTTATATTTCTGCTGAATTGTGTAGATAACTTTTCAACTCCAGAAAGTTACAGAGTGCAGCTTTAAAAATGGGCTACATAATGACCTAGGCTTTATTTTTAAACCTGTCCAACGACTTCCCAATTCTTATCCTTATCAACATAAATTCATTTTGGCTGCAAAGAACATTTTTTTACAGAAAGCAAAGTGAAACTGTATGGGTCCACCCCAGCACAGCCCGATCAAGTGATGTACAGTTCTATCTATAAAGAGAAAAAAAACTACTTTATTATTAAATTCAGACAGTACACAGTGGTCCAATTTGGTCACAAAGTTCTGCATTTACTTCAGTGAAAAAGACATACCCCAACTTTAAGAATAAATGCCTATAAACTTCACTAAAACATTGACAATGATGTGGAGCTTAGTTCTTGTTGCTAGGTGACGTCCTGTGGCAATGGCACAAAGAATGAGATTCATAATTATCAAATTAAATGGTTTGGATTCAACAAATTCCAAATGTGAAAAATGTTCTGTGATTTAGACTCGAGTTGTTGAGACAAAAACTGAAGCCACTTGTTCTGCCTGGTCTGTTGCAAATTATGTAACACTGGCAAGTTTTAAATTAACATAAAAAGCCTTTTGTTATCTAATAGAACAGAACTCATGAAAAGTAAATGTGTTTAGCCTCTTCACTAAGGCTTAAGAATTTGCAAATGAAGCGCAAATTAACCATAAAGAAGGCAATCTCTTAAAAGGGTCAATAAGTGTAAAACTATTCTTTGAAGATGTGCAGTCGGTGGTGAAGGTTTAAAGCCTTTGGACTTTTACTTTAGATCAAGCAGACAGCCTGAGTCTAAATGCTTCCAAAATGGTTAAGTGAATTCTCAAGGACGTTTCTTCTTTCCACCAGTGATGTTTAATAACAGCAGTTTCAATCATTCAATTTTACTTTAACACTATCTTGAACACTGCCACAGGGTAATGCTCACTTGTATAAAATATAACAATATAAAGTACTTAAACATGCAACATAAAGTGTCTCTCATGTGATAGTCAGATCAAGTTTGTCATAATAGAAATGTTACTTTACTAATGCACCAAAAATATGAGAGGCTAAAACAAGTTATTCAACTGATCGCAACTAATCGATTACTGAAAAAGATTGCCAACTAATTTAGTAATTGAATAATCGTTAACTGGTCTTTAAAGGTTCCAAACCTCCATGAGCTGTGGAAAAGCATCAGATTAACAGAAATTACATGAGACTTGTGTTAGTGTTTTTTTGTAATAACTAGTTTGCCTAAGCCTGGTGTGTTATGTTACTAAATTTCAAACTCGATTCTGATACTAAGAATAGACTCCATTTGTGATTAAGCCTAATTAGGATACCACAATGATCATTAAAAATGCTCTCTTTACGATGAAAATTAAAAGACAAATATGATATAATTATTGGCAGAGTTCTTGTATTTTAAACATGCTCTTATATCTTGTAGAACTTAAAATTATGTGTCATGAAGCACACTGACATTCAGCGTTTCTCCCAAAATTGAGTTAGAGCTTCTTCTACTGCTCGCAAAGAAAATTAAACTGGGTAAATTATCAAATCGATCTTGCCAGATGTACTAAAGCTGTCGAGATGTTCAAAAATGAATCTGGATGATCAATGGACTTAAAAACAGCAGAAGATTTCAGAGCTTTACTTTTGTCATAGCGATGGGCGATGTGGCAAAACATTTATATCACAATATTCTTTGAACCCGATCACAATTTTAATTTCAGCACAATTCATGCAGACTGTATTTTCTTGCGGTCTTTAAAGTAAATAACATAATGTGCATCTTCAGAAAGTTTATACTTGACTGTGATTGGCTAAATCCAGTTCAAAAGTCTTACCAATCAAAGACAAAGGTGGAGAAAAGAATAATCTGTATTTGAACAAACAGCTAACCTGGCCAGCCAGATGGTTATCTTGCGGTATTTGTGAATTCACAAACACGAGATAAACCATCTGGCCTTCGTCCGGCTCGATTGGTTTGAGAGTCTGAAACGGCCGTGGTTCGGCCCACTCACATGACAGCAGCTTGGTTTGAAGCCCAATCACATTGTAGCAGGGCGGCTAACACGGGCCGTTAGCTCCCAGTGCCGCAGCCGAGTCTGATTCAAGCTAAACAAGACGGCGGCTTCCGTGGATGTAAGTGTTTCTGCTGCTTTTGATGCGGTTTCAGCAGAAATATGGAGTAATTTCTTTTTGAAAGAAGAGCAGTATGTGTGACACGTACTTGTTCTATCTCACGCGGACATTGGATACACCATTACGAGTTGTTGCTGTGATTGGCTAGCTCAAATAAGGTAGGCCCCACACCCAATCAGCTCGAAGTATTTCACTAAACGCCCCGCCTTTTCTCGAACGCTTTCAGCGAGTCAAGTCCCAAATGGATATAGTGAGAACTCGGATAGGAGTTCAACACATATCCATCTGGCGTGAGCCAGTTAACAAACAGCTGCATTAAATAGAAACATGTAAATCACAAAATAACGATTTCATTAAAAAAGCAGATTGTGACAAAAATTAGGTCACGATTTGATTTTGATCGAGATATTGCCCAGCCCTACTTTGACATCACAAATCTAGGAAATTCTGAGCAGTGTTTTTTGAGGCTCAGAGGCTAAAAACTGAGACAGAACTTCAGCTGTTTTTAATGTGGAAGCAATGTTTGTTAAAAAAAAAAAAAAAATGTCTGTGTGTTCTTTAAAAATGTGCAGAATAAATACTTAACATTAGGACTGGGCGATATGACAAAAATTAACGTCAGGATTTTCTTGGAGTCAGAATATGTTTTGATTTTATCACGATTCTTGCAAACCCTTTATTTTCCTATTGTCTTTGAGGTAAATTCACTTTCAACAGCTAAATCCAGCTGTCAAAGGCTGACCAGTGTTGCCAGATTTTTTGAGAAAAACAAGCAAACTCAGTCCTTCATAAAAAGTTAATATGAATCAATTATTAGAATATTGTTGGCTGCAAAATAAGTGTTAGGGATATTGCCACATCATGTATTTTCCTTACATTAATAGCGACTTTTAGACATGAAAAATGCTAAAAATGCACGTTTCAGACATAAATTGATATATTTTCATTATTTCATCATTTCATAAACCTGAAAAATTGCTAAAATTCATTCTTTTTGTGAACTAAAAGCACAGTCCAAAAGAGACTTTTAAAGACTCTCAACTCTGAACTAAAAGTAATAGATTGGAAAAAATAGTCTATATTTGAACAGACAGATAGGTCAAATAGAGAAAATAAAATCACAATATGATGATTTCACCAAAAAAGCAAATTGTCATAGAGATGACTCACAATTTGATTTTTATCACAATATTGCCCAGCACACTTAACATTACCTGCCCAATTTGTTGAGGTTCCATGTTCTCTACATCTATATAAAAAACCTCTTCAATATTTTCACACATTTTAAAACAAGCAAGTGGAGCGCATCATGTGCTCTGAAATCTTCCACTCGTGTAATTTATAGCACACACATTTTTTCCGTGCTGTGCTAAAATTCAAGTGGAAGTTTGAGTGGGTCACCATCAAACTGAAACATAATGAGCTAAATAAATTAATTAGTAAAACCACAGGAGCTGCACGTGACGAATGGACCTCCAGAGCCCCCTAGTGTTCAATACAGGCAAATTATTTCTACTCAAACATGATTAAAACGCCCCACAATAAGACAATAAGGCTGCATGATGCCAGGCTTAAGTTACATAAGAAATGATAATAATAATATTGTTCTTTAATGATGAGAACATTCGCTCCTTTGACATCCACAACATCCACCATCAGTTTCCAACATCTGTGGGAGTGACTGGAGAGAAAAGTATAACCCTGAACATTACACTATCTCTGCAAAAAACCTTTAGGCACTAGAGTGTAGTCTCCTAGCAACCAACAAAAAGACTAAGCAGAGCAGCGAGAGGTGACACCATCCAAACCCTGATGCACACATTCAGTTTATGAGGAGCATAAAGTTACAAAGAACTGCTTAGATAACATGGTTTAATTTATATTTAAATTAGCCAACACAAGCAAATATTGTTCTTGCTCATTACAAAATTTGTATCTCTGGTAATTCAATAAGCTGCATTTACCTTAAGTCCATATGGCATTTTTTCTAATTTTGACTTAATTTGATGTGATAGTCTTAGCAGTACATATTTATCATAGTTTTACAGCAGTAAAGTTGCAAAATACAAAGAAACTGACAAATAAATGTTGGAAAACACAGGAAGCAATTTGAGTTGTAAAACTAACTTTTTTCTGCATATAAGTGCTAAATAACAAAGACAATTTACACACAAACCCATTTATCAAATTTGAAAATTTCAGGCAACTGGGATTTTTTCCATTTCCCACTTTTAAAAATGCGCTGGAACACGACTTAAACTGGTCAACACTACTTCTGAACTGGGATCTGATGGAGAAAGTCCCACTTCACATACAGTATACTAAGCTCAACAATCATCACAGTAAATGACCCTGGGAGTTTCACTGCCACAAAAACAATGTAAATGTTGGCTACAAGTTATCTAACGTTACTTTTGTTACTGTTTACATACGAGTTGATTCAGTTGGAACGCTCTGAACTGGGATTTTTGAACTAGGAAATATCCCAGTTACCAATTGCCTGTAACGCAGCTTTATATCTCACTTATGTGGATATTTATTGACTCAAATTTGCAGTGTGGTTGCTAAGTAACAGTTGTGGAATTACTATTTCATACTGAATATACTACTGACATTCAGTATGTAGTGGAATTTATAAAGACAATTATAAATTTATTCAGTATGTAGTGGAATTTATAAAGACAATTATAAATTTAAACAAAATAGACAAACTAGGTTAAAACAAACTTATCTCGTTTCTTAAATATAAATACACTCATATTCACGTAAACTGTGAAGATTCTGAAACATTCAGGAGAAAAATAACCCCAAAAAATTAAAACTAACTGCAACTGGACTTGTTAGGAAGCCATTATTTCGCCGCCCATCCTCTATCAGGGCTTGATTAGGTGACTGTGAGTCCCAGTAGATGCAGTGGTGGGAAGTGACGTTTTGATGACGTCACCAAAAAAGCGCTGTGCAAAACGTCAGCTTCTAAGTTAGTTTTAATCCTTTTTGGACTAATGTTCACTATTTACTGAAAAAAGTCTAACCAGTCTCATGCACGATAAAGGCAGACACTTTTCTGAATGCTTCATGCACGTTTGAGTAATCTTATCGTTCTGCGCGTGATGTTCAAGTGCTCAGTAGTTGCAAGCGTAAAATTCAGATTTCAAAAAACGCTTGTTACAGGTAAATTGTACAATGAAAAGGCAGAGTTTATCAGTTCTGCAGTTTTTAACAAGAAGTCACGACCTGTTTACATTTCTAGGCCATTTCAGGTCTATTGTGTGTTTTACAATGAATACGATGTAAATTAGTGATCTTCATACATTATTAGGTTTATGAAAAGTTGATACAAAGTGCCTACAATGAAAAATTATGATAAACTGATTAAATAATGTGTTTTGGTCTACATTTAAATCACAAGCGAATATCGTTCTTGCTTCCATTGTGATTTTATTTATTTAATTTGACTTTTTGTGTCAGTGAACATTCCTGATTGATTTTGAGCGGTCCAGGGTGGGATTAACTGTTCCCATAATGAAGCATCTGCCACATCCTTGGGACTTTTCCATTCATTATGAAATCTTTAATTAACTTCTCCATTCTTATTTGTTGCTTTGGGTCTAATGGCCACACTCGGTTCGGCTCTAATAAACTCACGTCTTCTCGTCTGAAGATTATATGGATCTTAGTGTCTCTCTGGGTGTAATTCTTCTACATCAGCCCTGAGACCGACACAGCAGGTTAAAGTCTGTAGCACAGCAGAGCACAAAGGGCCAAATATCCCCCACTACCTCAGACCAGAGCTGAATTTCTATGTGATGGCAGCTGCTCCGGTGCTGCAGGAAGTCTGCCCAGGTGAATTACTTGTCTGTTTTCATTTCTTTGTGAAGAAAAACGTTCAAGAGTTTGCTAATGAGCCTAAACATCTTTCAAGCCCTGAGAGAATTCTGAAAGACATTTTAGCTTCTCAAGTCCTTAAAAGACGAGACAAGGTTATACAAACACCGTAGGTCCCAAAACATTTAATAATCTGAACATAGACGTTGTTTACCAACTTGACCTTGGGTGAATTAGACCTTGAAAATCAAACCTTAAAGCTGGGATACCTGACATTTGTGTTGCAAACTGGGAAAACTACAACTTTGTTCCACTAAAGGTTTATGGTAAACAACACAATACTCCTAAATCAATTTCTGTGTGTCTGATTCAGATAATACAGTTGTTTTCATCATTATTTTATTTATCATAAGATAGAAACATTTATCATTAGCTAGAGAAACACTGCAAGTGGAGCTGTTTTGTTCAAGCTTTCTCACTGTTAAAATAAATTATTTATTATTTTTTTTAAGTAACTGTTTTCTTATATTTAGAAGCTAAATTAATTACTTTTCCTTCTTTAGAAAATAGAAATGAGCAATATAGTTTGGTATCGGCCAAGTTTACAGAAAAAACAGAAACGTGGCACAGTAATTTTATCTTAAAGATCAATTTGTGTTTGTTTTTTACCACAGTGAAAACGCAAATTACAATATTTGAACCAAAATGGGTATTTTAATACAATTATATATAACATATGCATCTAAATGTATTTTGTCACGATAAGATATTTTTCATGATTGTTTTGCAACATGTATGTTGGGACTGGGCAAACTGGGAAAAATATAATAGATTAAGGTAATTTGATTTTACACAAGCTGAAATTTTGTTTAGAAAAACTGAAGAGATTCTGTGTGAGCCATTTTTAAACTTGAGGAAATGAGGAAAACCTGTAATATACTAATTCATAATGAAGTAACTGATTATGATATACTTTTAGCACTTTCCCAACACTGTTGATCACACAGCTCTTACCACACGTAGGTGGTTATAAACAGTGTTGGACATTAACATTTTATTCATATTAAACTAGTATCTCATTAAACCTTCATAAAAAGTTGACACTTAGGATCTCAAAAGGTGACTGAAGTCACTTTATCTGATGTTATTTATCCACTGCTGTTCATTACCCTTCTCGCATGTGCTGAGTACACAAACAAAGAAATTTTACCTCAAATTTATTCACTGGCTAATTATTCTGTCCATATGCTGCAGTTGTTCATAATCATAATAATGTATTGTTCAGAATACTATAACACTGTAAACTGATGCCACTTTATACATTTCTCCTGTCACATTCTGCACTGTGCTCAGACATAACAGCAACTTATTGTACAGACGATTTTTAGTCTATTATAACATTTATTTTTGCCAAGTAATTTTAATTTTTCAATCTCGTTTTATA
This sequence comes from Mugilogobius chulae, assembly GCA_038363315.1. NCBI lineage: Eukaryota > Metazoa > Chordata > Actinopteri > Gobiiformes > Gobiidae > Mugilogobius > Mugilogobius chulae. Next base: position 22,622,414 of record CM076409.1, read on the forward strand.
TCATGTGTCCACTTCATACCCGTTCTTAAACTGTGCGTTGCAACACTGGAATTATAATAATATGGGACAAATAAAGGCTGCCTTATCTGATTTTTGGTGCTAATGTTTCATTTTGTCAAGAAATTTTTTTTGTTTTGTTTTTTGAAGAGCATAAACTCTATCCAACCTTCAGCCTCTTGTGGACATCTATATTTTATAGAACACGTTTTACTCTCGGGTTTAAATATTTTCTCAGATTGACACAAACTCTGCGATTTTAACCAACATTCATTTTCAGCATCTAAGCATAAACAGTCTAAATACAATGTTTGTATTTGGGCTTATTTACTCATTCAATCCTTAAATATAAATCAGATAAATATTTACTCTAAGCTTTGACAGAGCATCTCCTTCTGTAGTAAAGACTGTGAGCTGAGTCTGATGGGACGCACCTGCATGATGTCATCTTTGTTTTTAGTTTATATGGCAGTTCAAAGAATCCACAAGAGACATGGCACGGAAAGATGGCAACTGGGAGTAACATGTGTGATGATTGCACAACACTCCTGCTGCTGGTATGGTTAAGTATGAAAAAAGAGCTAAATCAATAGAGCTTCTCAATAACAATATCTGTGTTTCTCAAATTTGATTCATAATATTTGTAGATTACTTTTCTGAACCTAATCAATACAGACATTTATTCATTGCTGTTTAACACAAAACTGGTATTCTCCTATCTAATTATGTTCCAAATCACATACTTTTACTTAAAAATGTAGCTGTGGGCGTCTTGGTTAATAATCTCAAAGTTGTGTTATTCAGAAATAGAAATGACTGAATCTCAATCTTGACTAAAATTGGTTTAATTGCTTTGCAGTTGAGGCAGAGAGCAACCTTGTGTAAACACTGACTCATTTATCAAGCTTTGCACATGTATAAAATAAGTTAGGGGGAGCAAAAACATGACACAACTAACATCTGGGTCTCACATGTTGTTATTGAGGGGAGTTTTATCATTCTGTCCCTTTTAGATTCCCAAAAAATTGACAGAGGAATGATAGAATGTTTTACTTTTTAAAACATTATCTTAAAAACTTAACATTTAACTTCCTTGATAACTATATTAAAGCAGAAATTGTATTATTTATTGAAAACATGTGTTAACAAAATCAAAAACATATCGCAATCATACCCAGGTATTGAGACAAGAATTGAATAATCACAAAACTGAATGCCTTATACCTATCCCTATTGGTTTTGTACAGAATGTTATCTCTGCATTTTCAAATAGCAAATTTGAGACCAAAAGCTCACAAAAACAAACTTTACAGGAAATAAACTCCGTGGTCTTTGAATGGTACTTAATCCGAGGAAATGTTACTATTAAAATTACATGTTAATCTAACTTTTCTTGATAAAATGATGGTTTATTCAGGACTTGGACTTTAGTCAGACTTGGGTCAATTTTTTAATAACTTGAACTTGACTTGGTAAAATGGACTCCAGGACTCTACTTAGACTTGAAACTCTGTGACTTGAGACGACTTGGTGCTTCTCCTTGAAAATATATTGTGTATTTACAATAGTAAACTGGAACTATCCACATTTATGTATTTATACTGTATGTGATCAGAAATATATTTTAAATGGGTTCATTTGTAAAAAAAAAAAAAATCAATGAAATTGTAGAAATACAAGATGTATTTGATCATTTCCAGACCAGATTTTTTTTTCAATAGCACTTGCAATTTAGGACTTGGTTTAATAATTGAGTTTTGCAACAATTAAATAACTTCTATGGTAGGTTTTTGATGAGTACACTATATTCAAACCAGAAAATGCAGTAATAGCCTTGCTCTTATTCTGTACATCTAACCTTACAGCAGAAAGTTCCCACTTAACGACAGCAGAGCCTGTTCGACCGGCTGTAACTCAAATTAAATATACTTTCCTCACCAATCAATACCCCACTGTGAGCCAGCGATAGAGGGGAGTGTTCAGTGACATGACATTGACGACTGGACTCCACAGGTCAACACACAGAGGACCTGCAGCACAAGAGTAAGAGATTTAACCTGTTTTGAATCACAATCAACGTAGGCATGTGCTCCATGTCAGTAATTCGGTACAAATGTGCAGACATGAGCACTTTCAGACTGCACAGAAGCTGGCTGCGCTCTAATCATGAGAACATAATCTGCCCTGGTAAATACTCCACACACGGCTTCAGAGGCTGCAGCAGCTGTAGAGCCAAATGGATTAGAGCTCACGTTCACTTGGTCAATAGTAAACAGGCGGGCAAACACTGCTTTCCCCTGGGCGAGGTACTAACACAGAGTGAACATGGTACACAACAAACAAAGGACTTACACAGATGCTTTTGTTTGACTTTATAATGCAAATATACACATCAGCGCAATGTCTTAGTTTGATTTGAGATTTTTTGCTTTAAGAATCTGGAGGAAAAAATTGAGTTGAAAAGGGATGTAAAGTTAATCAATAATGGTGATTCTTCAAATCATAATCATTAAAACAAAATATTAATAATTGTGCCAAATTTAGAAGCTCAATTAAGTATTTAAGTATCATTTAAGAAACTTGAGATGGGCAATTTATCAATTCCAGTTTGGAATAGGCCAAGTTTATAGAAAAAGCAGATACTCGGCACAGTAATTTTATATTACAGATCAATTTATTTAATTTTTTACTCTGGTGAAAACGCAAATTTGTGATTTTGTGAACTTTACTATCAGTATTGGCCATTTTAGAAGCCACATTTTGTTGTTCTATAGAAATATACAATATTTGAGGTAAAATAGATATTTGAATAGTTTTTGTCACATTAAGATATTTGCAACATGTGTGTTAGGGCTATAATATTTTACGCTTAGTTTACCCTTTAAGCACCAAAGTAGCAATTCTATACCAAGTCATTTCAGACTCTAGTCTTCAGACTTCAGACTTTCTGGTTTTGATAAGTGCTTGAGACTTGAAAAATATCAAACTCAACTAAGTCCCAAATGTCTTATAAAATAATACAAAGAAGTATCAGTTTAATTTCTCCAGGTGAAAGTTTTAATACATTATATTTACAGACTTATTTCAACTGGAACACTGAGGGGCCTAAAGGGTTCATTATTTTAATTTTGTCCAAGCCTAAAATGTGATTAGGAAAACTATGTTCTAACAGATATTCTGTGTGAGCTAGTTTGTAAACTGTCATTTAGAATGGAAAAAGGTGTCCAAGTGTAAGATGAAAACTGTAAATATACAAATCCATAATGAATTATACATGAAGTGAAATAATAGTAAAACTCCAAATGTCTATTAATAAAAGTTGTTTTGAATGACTCATGGTAAACTTCTAAAGCCAGAGCATCTTATTCACACTGGTTAAAATACTTGAGGCTTAACAACTGTTTATGTAAAACGTCAAACATAAAAATAATCAAATATCAGCAGAATTTTGGAGTTGTTTTGCAGAATATTTAAAACGCACACAGATCTACGGCTCTTCTCCTGGGCCACACAAACCGCTTCAGTGTATTTTCTACAACATATTTGATTCAGATGTATTTGAGAGGCCAGTACTCCAGGAGGCCTTTCCAGCACACTGTTTGTATGACTTCACAAGTTTGGCTTCCCCTGATGTTGTTTACTTTGACAAAGTTGCCATCGGCAGTATAAAGTGAAACCCACACTGCTTGATCAGTGGTGGTGTGACTGTGATATTCGGGGTCACTTACATTCCTTGGAGATTTCTTGCTGTTCTCTATTTTTTCTTCTGCGAAAAGTTTTCCAAACATATACAGAAACTAAGAAGTCTAAATAGTTATTTGGGCAGCAGTTTAAGCAAAGAGTTAAGATGAAGCTAACCAACTCCACTCCACTCATACACATATTTCAAACAAATCAAGCAATAGAAAATGAAATAAATAAACATAAGAAAGTGAAAGGAGGGGCTGAGAGTGAATAAAGTAGGTGTTTGTACTCACCAACAAGTCAACAGCAGAAGATTCACCGAAATCTCAATTAGAAAGCAAAAATAAAGATAATACTAGAATGTGGATGGATCAATTACTTTAAAGAGCGATACAGTGCCTTTTCCCATCAGAGCAAGGGCTGGTTCTCTTCACAGTGTTTCTCTTAGGTTTAATGGTTTAGCATGGCTGGTTTGATCACGTACACATGCTTTACGAAAAACATAGCTTTACTGAAGCAGATTTATAAGCATTGGTAGTAACTTTAAAGCTGTTAAAATGCTCTGAAATACCATATAAGAATACTTTTGGATTCTATAACATGAAACTAAAGTTCTTAAATGAAAAAAACATTGATAGTGAGGATAGAATCGATAGAATCGATTGATAGAAAGACATGGGAGAGACTGGACCTTTATCAACATTCTCTGAGCTAGTCTTGTCATTTAAAACATATACTGGACATCATTGGTTTCAACTGGGTATGAAAAGACGTGCTTACTGAATAATATAAGGTAGAAAAGCAAACAGCCCTGGCCAAAGGCGTGGGAGGATGCCAACGTGGCTCCATGTACAGTATGCTGAGTGGGAGCAGGGCCACAGCTAGGGTCTTGGCTTTCTCTCTGAACATATCTTCAAGCTTGTGTGTATGTTATATTGTTGCAAAAACTACTCTTTGTATGATTCTTATATCTTTGTCCCTTGCTTCTTTCAAGCGCTGTGGTTGCAAACCCCCTTATCCCATTTTTCTTCATCTTTGCAATGGTAGTGGCTCCATTGAAGCCTTGAAGGCAACAGTCAAAGTGACAAGGCCATTAGGAAGAGGGATTTGCACTGAATCATTTCTGATTAGTGCCATAAATGTCAGTCCTTGTAACATTTTAGCAGTGAATGCACATTTAGTATTTGAACATTAACGGCAATTAATGGTTCTGTTAATACTGGCATTGCTCTTGGCTCATAGTGGCCACAGGTTATGCTAAGAAGGAAGAACAGACTATGTAGTGCAGCTACAATGTAGGCTTACTGATATAAAACCTTGTAGGCTGTAACATTAACATAGTAAATTAAAAATCTAGAAATTCATCATTGCAATTTGCTGCCCTCTGCAGGATCAGCTCAGTATACATCCTTCTATTCAATCATTCACTGGTCAATCTCTCACACATTGTCCTGCATTGCCATCATGTGGTAGAAAAACAAAACAGACACCCTGTACACAATGTTCTCTATAAATAATTAGACCTGGAGATTGATGGACTTGGAATATTTTCTTTTTGAAATAATTGAATTTAGCATTTAGAAAGTGAAACTGAATAGGGAATTTAAGGCTGGCCTACCAGTCAACCACAATCATATTTTTTCTTATTTTCCACTTTCTCTGTATAGATTGGATAGATGTATTATAGTAAGGAAAACAAGAATGAAATTGACATTGCTCACTGTACTATTTAATTATAAAATTGTGTATCAAGCACATGACTGCTTTGTTTGGAAATAAAGATAGGCTACTTAGAAGTAATAAGTGAGCATATTTTCATGAATGTCATATCATTATTATAACCACGATGAATCTATTTTGTCAACTTCATCAGTTAAGCTAATTGGCCTACTTAGTGATAAAAAATAAATTTCACTTTTCTCATACGCCTGACAGCTTATAATGCCAATGGAGCCCACAAAATCAATAAACAATACAATTTAATTTGTTAAATACGTGCCAAAGCTTATCTATTCTGCAGTACAGGAATACATGTCCCCAAAATGTACTTTTGTATGACCTGAATGCAATCTCTTTTTCGTTGTTTCATGGATATGTTGTTTCCATGGTTATTATTTCAGCATAAAATGTATAAGTTAAAGTGTGTATGACAGGTTGGAACGTTTTTCAAATTTTTATTTAGTTTGGTAGATTAATTTAGAATGTGAAAATATGTTGAAAATACCAGGAAGTAGAGAGAGTTCTATGAAACATAGGGAGACAAAAAATTTTTAATTTTCTCACAAGAAACAGATTTTTATGGCTTTGTAAACACACATTTAACAAAAAAAGTTAGTTCTAGTATATTTTTATGGCTCAAGCTAGAATTTAAATTGTTTAAATTTGAAGTGTTTGGTTTGGGCCCAATTTATTAAATGGTCGCTAGGCAACTACCTAGCGTGATGTCATCTTTATAAACAGGAAGTACATTTTAATGCTAAAAATGACCAAACTGGAATGAAATTTGAAAAATGTAAATAGTAAAATCTTAAATATATCGATCTTAACCATGTCTTTGTAAAATGAGTATTTCAACCTGTCATAGGCACTTTAATTATTTAAACTCCTAAATTGTTACATTTTTAAACCAAACTAGATGAGAACTTATTGAAGCATTAGAGCACTTTTTTGCCTAATGTGGAATAACTTATGTATGTAGTAATGTTTGTATGTCTTTCCATATGCTGCGAGTGCCCACAACAAATTTCCCCCTGGGGTCAATAAAGTTTATCTTATCAAAATGTTGCATGGTGAAGCCCAATGCCAGGACAATAATCCACAAAAAGTACACCCCACCAAATAACTGTGCAGTAAATCTGATTATGTTAGATTAAAGAAATACTTTGGGGTAATGTATTAATCTAAGAATACATAGACCTACTCTGTATTGACCAAACTTCTAAATGAAGATTAAATGTATTACATTATTTTTACATAGACATGTGTTGCATTTCCTTCAGTAGCATACATCTGACCTGTGCATGTGCTCCTGTAGCAGCAGTGCAGTCTGGTCCATGCCCATCTGAGCCCGGGTTAAGGAGCCTCTGTCCGCCTCACTCTCTAGCGGTGAGCAGACGCAGCTGAGGCGGTGTGAGCAGACGAAAGCACCCAAACATCACGACGACCGCGCCAAACACCAAACACCCGGACCAGCACTAATATGAACACAAGACAACACATTTATCGTTCTGTGTTGTAAGCAGGTAAGAGATCATGTGAAATAGTGTCTTTAGATGTGACTAAAAGCCCAGGCTAACGCTACAAATCGAGCTGAATACAAAGGCTAAGAGGCAGAGAAAATGCCGGGCTGCAGCAGCCTGAGGCCCGCCTCTGTCTTTCAAGTCACCGAGACCCGCTAACGCCTTCCTCTACTTCATTCAAGCCCTTCTTCCAATAAACTAACTAATGTTTTTCATTTTAAGCTCGATGGCTCATTACACTTGCGTTTTGCTTGGTTAGTGAGCACATACCGATGTTTTTACTCCAGTGGCCGGTGGTTGTTTGCTTCTGCGGAGTCTCCTAGCGCAGCACGCCGGGCTTCAGTGCAGTCCATGCCGCAGGACGAGCGAGGCAGACCGCTGGGGCGCTCCGTGTAGCCGCGTGCTGCTAAGCCCGCGCAATCAAGCAAAACACAGCCATGAGAAATCGATTCATGTCATTTATACATTAAAATTTCAAAGTATGGTCAAACTTTCTTTACCTTAGATTCACAATTTGTGTTAAAGTTGTCGCCACGCTGCTAACTTTTGCATTTTAGCATTTGTTCTCTTGAAAGCATGGCCGTCATTTTGCTATCTTACGTTTACTTAACATTTCATTTTGCACGTTTTGGCTGTTTACGCTGAATCTTGTCTCTATACATCTTTCTGCTACAATCGCCCTCGTGTTACACCAGGGTTTGTTGACTGATGGCTGCCACATGCGTTTTGTAGATTTATCTATTTTGGCGTAGCTTTGTCTCTAACTTGCAAATGAGTATTCCATCTGCTTTTTGTTAAAGACAATATATCTACACGTTTTATATTAAAGTAAACATATACTGTTATTAGGAAAAAAAAATCGGTTGCACTTTTTTAAAATATAATTTTAGTGTAAATAAATGCAATGTTTTTTTTTTTTTTTTTTTTTCGTTTTTTTTTTTTTTTTTAGAGGAGAGATCAATATCATTTAATATAATCAAACAGAACAGAAGCAAAGTCTTTGTTACTGAAATCTTGTGTATGTTTCCCCCCAGATTCAACCATGTGATTGTGAATGGAGACCACTACTCTGCTCTACCTTCACTAGAATGTACCTAATGAACGCACCTCCTGTTGCAGTGACGCGCACAGAGTGGAGAACATGTGGCACACCAGGAGGCTATAGCCTTCCACTTTGCCTCAATGACTCGGACAGTGACTTGTCCACTAGAGGCACACCTATTTCAGACAAAGTCCAAATGATCATCGAGAGCCTACGGAGCACTCAGTCTTCAGAAATGGAAGATGAAAATGAAAGAAAAGTGCAATGTGGACAAGAAGGACATCCTCAAGTCCGTAAGGTAGCCATGGGATCTTTTGGAGGAGCCAACTCCAAAGCTCAAGGCCCCATTGTCAACCAACATGTCAGCTCTTCTGCTGTCTGTAATGATAGCCATGATTCAGACAGTGATGATTCTGTAGACAGAGGAATTGAAGAGCTATACTTGAATATCTGAAAGAAAAAGACGGTCCTAAGCGAAAAGATGAAACATGCTCAGAGGATTTCCAGGCTTCAAGAGTCTCCAGAAGCCCTTCTCCTATTCCTAGCATATCCCGACTTAGTTCTGACAGCTGCACATTTTTGGCTACAAGCAAAGAGTTGCCAAAAAGTGTAACCATTGAGAAAACAATTACGCCTACCACGTATCCGATTAAAAAATACATCAAACACAAGGCTTCAATTTCTGAAAACCTTTTCACAAAGCAAGAATCAGATAAACTCCCAGAAAAAATAACTTTGCCAATTGGTCAGACTAACCTGCCATCTAAACCTCTAAGTGATCTTATCAAATTCAAAAATCCAGAGGAATCTGATTCCAGCAGTGATGATGGGATTGAGGAAGCTATACAGAAGTTTCAAATGGAGAAGAATCAGCAAAGCAAAACAGAGACGCTAATTGTCCATACATTAACGGAAGATTCTGATTCAACTAGTGATGATGGCATCGAAGAGGCTATCCGCTGCTACCAGCTTGAGCAGCTCAAGAAGAAAAGCATACTAAAACCCTTGTTAAACAAAACAAAAGAAACCACTGGAAAAGGCACAAAAAAGGGACACCATGAACCTAGCACAGGCATCACGAAGAAACACAAGTTAAAAAAGAAAAGAAATAAAATGAAGAAGGACTGTCATCTGTTATGTCAAACATTACACCTTTAGACGGCACTAAAGGAAATGTACTGCACACTTTTAAAATTGAAAGTTTAAAGGGCCCTCCAAAGACTAATACAACAGCAGAGCTTATGTGTGCTGAGGCAATTCTAGACATCTCTAAAACAGTGATGCCGGGAGCCTTTCAGCAGACTCCGGGTTTCAGCAACACTTCCTCAACTGGAGCTTGTGCACAGTCTGACGTTAAACTGGAGGATGAAAGTGATGACAGCTCCATTGACAGTGAAGATGGCATTGAGCAAGAAATAAGGAGATTTCTGGAACAAAAAGCCCAAATACAGAAGCAGACACAAGACTCTGCAGTAGCTCCGGAACCATGTGAAAATGAAGGCGAGGCTGTTAAAACAAAAGATGCAAAGAAACCTGGGAGGTTGTCTCTAACAAAGAAAAGGAAACAAAAGACTGAAAAACTTAACTTTTGCAATCTGTCAGATTTGAGTGATGTCAAAAGCACACTGTCTTTAGTGGACAGCAGTGATGAATCTACATCACCAGGAAGCCCAATTTCTAAACTACAAAAGAGAGAGCAAAGTGGGGACAAAAGCAGTTCACTTGACAGTGATGAAGACCTTGATCTGGCTATAAAAGATCTCCTCAAAACAAAAAAGAAAATAAAGAAAAAGACAAGAGACTTAAAGCGCAAGCCAGAGAAATGCATTAAAAAGGAACAAGGATCTGTTTCTCTGTTCAAAAAGTTAAAACCAGATCTTCCCCAAAGAATTTGTCTGAAACAGTCAGAAAAAACACAATATGAACTGAGTTATTCAACGCTGCCCAAGGAGAGTCTTTCTCAAGAATATCATGCTTTGAAAGCAGAAAATTTATCTTATGAAGGAACAAATTTGAGCATCTCAACTCAGACTAAACCTATAAAGGAAGAAGACAGTTCTGTAGATAGTGATGACAGCATTGAGTTAGAGATCCGAAAGTTTCTTGCTGAAAAGGCCAAGGTTGCATCTGCAGAACACAATAAAAACAAGACTGTATCGACAAACGGTATTTCAAATGTTAGTCTTAAAACTGAAGACGAGGATGTTAAACCGGAAAATCAGCGGGCTGAAATTCCAATTAAAAACATTCTATTACTGGGACAATCTTCTCAAGACAGACTTCCTACTGAAAACAAATCACCTATAGAGAAACATTTAGTTTTGCCTTTCCAGCATTCAACCCTGCGAAACTCCCCAGCAGGTGCACAGTCACAATATCCTTCCATCTCCACCTGCAGCCAGAGTTTGTTAGAGCCTGCCAATACTGCTGGAACTGCTACAGATGCAACTAGGACTCCGAAACTGTATAGTGGCAACATCCAAGGCACAAGTCCATCAAAAGAAGGACAATCAGTTTTAAGTCCTAATCTCACCGCTTCTCAATCTGCATCTATCAAATGGCGTCAAAGTTTGGGATTACCCATTACTGACACTAAAATACGAACTCCATTCCAGGTCACTTCATCCAAAATTAATGAGACTTCTTCCACACAAAAGCCTTATCAAAGTGCTCGGAATTTCAAAGTACAAAGTCCCATTTGGTCATCTGCAAAAGCAATCACTGCATCTTTCCCCCACAGTACTGAGACGGGCTTTCACCCTCATGCATTGAGCTTTTTGTCATCTGCTAGACAGCATCCAGGGCCCTTTACACAAGCACTTACTTCAGGACGCAGTTCACAGTTCCCTATTGAAGAAGAGACTAAAAGTATGGTTCATATATCTAAGGACAAGAGTGTATATGTAGAACTTGAAACAAATAGGACCAACCATGTCCAGGTCCGAAGCAGGGACAGAAGTGAGGGCAGAGAATGTCAAGATTTACTAACAGCTAAGAGTAGTGAAAGAAAAAGTGGAAGATGGAGGAGAAAGCGTGTCCGGATATTAAAGAGGAGACCTTTATAGATGAGGCAGATCATGAGTCAGGAGACAAGAACAATCAAGAGAAGAAACAGGGCATTTCCACATTGTAAGTATTGCCATGATTGTGGTTGATGTATTTATCCATTGATGACATGGTTTTGTTACCCGTTCATAGGGATTACTAATGGTTAGGAATGTCCATTAAAATGCCATTGTAAATTTTAAGTCAACATGTAAACTCTGTGAATATAAACAAACCTCTAAATTACTCTCACATTTTTAACTTGGCAGTAACTGCAGCAGCAGGTTAGAAATATGTAAGGAATTACTGACTTCTTGACAAAATAAATTTGGGCATATGCCTTCAAAGCTATTTTTATTAGCTATACTTAATTTGTCACGTGTGTGGTTTATTCAAAAGAGAAAAAAAAAGTCAATGAATTGCCCTCTGATCACAGAAAATTTTAATTAAAAAAATCAGTTTGAAAAATGCCACTTTGACTGTTTATTACCTCAGCCTTTGATTGCCACAGAGCCCACACATTTACTCTTGCTCAAATAAGGCTTGCAGTTAATCTTAAACTGTCATGTAACTTGTTTTTTGAAATTCATATGTAAAAAGATATTTATTTTGTTTATAAAACTGAACATGCTGTGCATTTTGTAAATATTTTGTATGTGTTTCTTTGTGTTTGTTCCTTATTTTACTATTTCAGATAAAAAGAATCTTGCATCTGCATAATAAAAAGTGTATAATAAAGATCTGTTTTGTAACTTGAATGTCTCAAGTAAAATTGTGTTGTTTTTTTTAATGAAAGTGGATTTAAATGTTCCTTGCTCTGCCTGCTCAGGTCTTTATCAAGCGCTATTGACCCTGGCTTCACATTCAAACCCTGCATAGCTCTTACAACTGAGGAAAGAAGTGAAAGATTCAGGAGGAGGTGCATGGATAACAAATGCACAAAGGTATATTCACATAGTGCACAGCCTTCAGTTATATTGAGATGTGTTTAAAAAAAAAAAAATTTAAGACCCATAAATAAACTCACCAGGGAATGATTTCTTGGAGAAGTGGGAATTTACAGCAGTCACAGCATGTCAAGAGGAAGCTTCAGTTTGTTCCTGTATTGAGGTGGGTCAATGACAAACCACATGTTTTTGTAGTCTGATGTGTCCCTTTTACATGTATTTTTTTCCAGGAGAAATGATGCAACAAGTATGCAAACATAAAAGTTTACTCCCTTAAAAGTTGTAAGCCACTGGTGAGGTTTTATTTCCTGTTCATTCCCTGTTGGCAAATTTAACAGTTTGTCTTGCCAGTTAAATGCATTGTTCATACATTGAATGTCTATAATTTCTGATGCATATTTATGCATGTCTGGTTTTACCAACGTTGATAAAGTTAGTTCTTTTTTTTCCTGGGTGACTGCAGGTTTTTTACATGATAGATTGATTTTGTACAATCTTGCGGCATTTGAAAGTCAAATACTAAGTGTTACTTTGGAGTTAAACGTTTGAGAACCACTGCTGTGTATATTTTACATTATTGCAACATAAAATTGTATCAGTTTGTTCTTTCTAAACTTATACTTTGATGTTAATTACAACATTGTTAAAGCTACAGATGTTTCACTATTTCTTTTAATCCACCTCATAAATAGGCCTATATAGTTCTGTAATTTTAAAGTTGGGGTAACTTTTTTAGTTTTAAATTAGTAAACTTTTGTGTCATACGCTAAATGCAGCACCTTTTGAAAAATGTAGACCACTTTGTACTGTCTGAATTAGTTCTAATCAGGAGCTTGAATGGCTTTGCTTGGGTTGTCTTCGCAGTTTCACTTTGCTGTTCGTAAGCAGACGTTTATAGATCATAATTGCAACGAAAATGAACACAAGTCGATTTTAAACGGGTATGGAAGGATTTAATGGAGTGGGTAAGTTGTCAGTTATTTCAAAAACCTAAATCCGCGTTTGCCAGCCATTTTCCCAAAGTAACACACCAAACTTGACAATCTTAGACTGAACTAAGTCTAATAAGCTTCAAAATACAGTTCAGATCTAGTTTGTTCAAAGGCTAGAACATCTTTATAAATCTAATATCTAAAATGCCCTCTGTAAACTAATTTGTAACTAACTAGTTGTCCACACGTCGCACAGAAGCAGTTGCTTTACGGCAATGTAAATACGGCTTACACTGCGCATGCGTAGATTTACTGACCTTCCGCACTGCAAAACAGCATGGCAACTCGGGCTCTGCTGAGAGGTAAACTCTTTTTATTATTTAAGTGACCTAAACTTAAGAAACACTGCTCTCAAATGACTTGTTTATGTGTTGTATTTTAGGCCTTTGGGGGTCAGTTTCAATACGCGGACATCATTATTCAACGGCAGCATCTATAAAAACGCTACAACCTCCACAAGACGATGTAACGTTAACTGGTTAGTAAAACTTGGCATTATGCAAGCATTTAAAAGAAAGGATTTAAGTTTAAATGTTGTTGTCTTTGCTTACAGATAAAGTTCTGACCTTACCTCTTGAAAAGCCAGACTTCTTCCGTATATCAGAGCTCTTCTCTCTAAAAGACTTGTTCGATGCCAGAGTACATCTCGGCCACAAGAAAGGATGCAGACACAGGTCGGTATTTCACTCATACTGTATTAGCGTAACAGTATTCCCCCGTATGCAGCACACACAGCAGCCCATTTGGTAGAGTAATTTTCTTTTACCTGAGGGATTGTGGTTCGTTCCCAGGTTCAACCACTGCTGTTTTATTACTTTGTGTATGTAAGATGACCTGTGCATTTGTAGTGTTTGGCCAGGAGTAACTAATCATCATCTTCTTCTTTTCCTTTCGGCTTTTCCCTTCAGGGGTCACCACAGCGAATCAAACTTCTCCATCTAACCTGATCTTCTGCATCCTCTTCTTTCACTCCAACTACCTTCATGTCTTCTTTCACCACATCCATGTACTCCTCCTTGGTCTTCCTCTAGGTCTCCTGCCTGGCAGCTCAAAACTCAGCAATCTTTTACCGATATATTCCCTATTTCTTCTCTGAACATGTCCAAACCATCTCAGTCTGGCCTCTCTGACTTTATCTCCATTACCTCTAACATGTGTTGTCCCTCTAATGATCTCATTCCTGATTCTGTCTATCCTGGTCACTCCCAAAGAGAACCTCAGCATCTTCATCTCTGCTACCTCCAGCTCTGCCTCCTGTATTTTTCTCAGTGGCACTGTCTCTAAGCCAAACAACATTGCTGGTCTCACCACAGTTTTATACACCTTTCCTTTCATTTTAGCTGAAACTCTTCTATCACATATCACACCTGACACTTTTCTCCACCCGTTCCAACCTGCCTGCACACGCTTCTTCACCTCTTTTCCACACTCTCCATTGCTCTGGACTGTTGACCCTAAGTACTTAAAATCCTCCACCTTCTTTATCTCTTCTCCCTGTAATCTAACTCTTCCACTAGGGTTGCTCTCATTCACATCATGTACTCCGTCTTGCTGCGGCTAACCTTCATTCCTCTCCTTTCCAAGGCAAACCTCCAACTCTCAAGCTCCTCCTCCACATGTTCCCTGCATTCGCTGCATATCACAATGTCATCTGCAAACATCATAGTCCATGGAGATTCCTGCCTAACCTCGTCTGTAAGCCTGTCCATCACCATAGCAAACAAGAAGGGACTCAGAGCTGATCCCTGATGCAGTCCCACCTCCACACTGAACTCTTCTGTCACGCCCACAGCACACCTCACCACTGTCTTACAATCCTTATACATGTCCTGCGCCACTTTAACATACTTCTCTGCCACTCCAGACTTCCTCATACAATACCACAGTTCCTCTCTGGGTACCCTGTCATAAGCTTTCTCTAGATCTACAAAGACCAATGCAGCTCCTTCTGTCCTTCCCGATACTTCTCTATCAACATTCTCAATGCAAATACTGCATCTGTAGTGCACTTTTTTGGCATGAAACCATACTGCTGCTCACAAATGCTCACTTCTGCCCGTAATCTTGCTTCATCTACTCTTTCCCATAACTTCATTGTATGGCTCATCAGCTTTATTCCTCTATAGTTGGTGCAACTCTGCACATCTCCCTTATTGCACATTGCACATCTCCCTCCCAGGAGTAACTAATCATGAATTCTGAAATTACTGTAATGTAAAATATTGTTGGTTGGTGGTTTGTTTGTTTTATTTCTACACGGATAATAGTGTAATCCTGTAGTCATGATGCCATGAATGTAATTACAATTGTGTGAATGCACAACTCTCTCACCACTATCTACTATTTTGTAACCCACAAACACAATTTGGCATTTCCTTCTATTGTTAACAAAGTTGAGAAAATATGCATACTAGTTAAGTTTTGTATTAAAGACCAATAAAACAAACCCCATAAACCAAAGACCATAAACCAAACCCCTAAATGATTCTTGAACTGCACAAAAAAATCTAGTACTCTGAGCAGTATTTTTCATGTGTATTTTTACTTATATTTGACTGAAATACTCTTCCACAAGTTAGTCGCAGCAGAAAGCAAATTAAATGCATTTTATAACTAGGGATGGGATTCACTTAAGTCACGATTTAATTCAGTTTTTTACTTTGCAGCCACAATTTTTTATTTTTTTCGATTTTGTTAGTTTATCTTTATTAACTTTTTAACCTTAAGGCACAAAATAAACCATACTAAATTATGTTTAAAACATAACCGCTGTTGTTTGTGAGTCAGAACTTGTATTTTTATCAACATTTGAATAGCAAGTAATATTTAGTGTCCATATTTAGAGTCGTTAACCCATCAGTTGTTAACGCAACACAATAAAGCACATTCTGTCAAGTCTTGCACAAATTCACACTTTGTTTCTTCTTACATGGTGGCTATTATTGTATTTTTGTTGCATTATACAACTACAGTGTGTGCATAAGTCAGTGGCTGCAGCAGCAAAACTGATCGATTCTGGCCTTTCGATACGATCACTGCACGCCTGTAACGATTTACGAAGTTTTTGATAATTTTCCATCTCTATTATAACTTATGTTTTGTCAAAACTCTAAGAATTAGATGCATTATTGCTTTCCTCTTTGTTGTGTTTTGCAGGCTAATGGAGCCCTACCTTTATGGAAGCCGTTTAGATCAAGATATTATTGATCTGGATCAAACTATGGAGCATCTTCAACAAGCACTTAACTTCACTGCACATATTGCATACAGGGGTGGTGTTATACTTTTTGTCAGTCGGAGACGACAGTTTGTCCATTTGGTTGAGAACACTGCCAAGGAATGTGGAGAGTATGCCCATACAAGATACTGGCAAGGAGGGCTACTTACCAACGCTCCAGTGCAGTACGGCCAGGGAGTCCGGCTGCCAGACCTCATGATCTTCCTCTCCACTCTCAACAATGTGTTTCAGACTCATGTGGGGGTCAGAGATGCAGCAAAAATGAATATTCCACTATTGGTGTTGTTGATTCTAACTGCAATCCATCACTGGTCACATACCCCATCCTGGTAATGATGATACTCCAGTTGCCATGGAGATGTACTGCCGCTTATTCAAGATGACAATCAATCGTGCAAAGGACAAAAGACGACAAATGGATCTCCTCATGGCTTGATGACACCCTCTGTACAAAACTCATAAATTTTTCCCCTGACAAATATATACTTCTCTGGAATATTTTACCCATATTGATATCACACACTGTAGGCTAATGGGCCATTCAAGTACTTTTCACAGCTTAATTTATGTTTTTTGTTTTTTTACTGCTAACTTTCAAGTATTCTTAGCTTGAACTGTGTCGATGTTTAGACTGGACAATTTATCAAAAACATGTCAATAAGAAATGTGTGACAAAAAAAAAATCCCTTTGTAGATTGGCATTACTGTGAGAAATGGATGATGTGTAATAAAAAATGCACACAAGCACGTATAATGGACGACTAACTAAATAAAACATTTTCGTTATATATGATTGCGTTTCTTAATCTAAGGTCACTATTAACGTTTTATTATGTACTGTATTTGGCCCTTTGACTTGCCGTAGCTTGTGCAGCACTGGCAGTTGGGGTTGAGTGTCTTTTCTATATTTAGTGTTTTGGCAGGGCGCGTAAATATGTTGAAGGGTGAGTATAACCTTCCTCTTTCTTGCTAAGAGTCTCCTACATCAGCGATTCAATAGGCTATAGTACATTATTTTAGATTTAAACACGCCACACGAGTTGTTCTTCTTTCCAGATTAGCAGCAACAGGTTTGACAGGAGCGGGGTTATTATGGACCAAACAGCGCGCTCGTGGAGATCGGGAGCTGAAAACACCCACGGACGGACGCACGTTTCAACACATGTAAGCTCAGGAAAAAATGATTCATTTGCCTAGTCTTGCCCGCTTTTAGTGCAGATGCTTTTAGTGCGTAATAGGTCCATGATTTAAACGCACCTCCAGTCGCAGCTACCTTCACTGAACCGACGGTAGATGGCGCTATTACGTCAGTTGTCAGCCAGTTTTGATCTTTTGTTTTATAGACATGTTCCATAATATAGATAGATAGATAGATAGATAGATAGATAGATAGATAGATAGATAATAGATAGATAGATAGATAGATAGATAGATAGATAGATAGATAGATATTTCTATTCTCCTGCTGCTCTTGAACTGTGCATAGCAACAATAGAATTTCTCCATTGTGAGACTAAATGTTATCTATTTGTCTAGGACTAATTGTTTTCTGTTCTACCTTAACAGGTTCACAACTTGGAGTTGATGTTCAAGGATTGACTAAAGCTGATATGTTTTTTCAAGGTAGAAAATGTACTATAAAAACTATAACTTTCTATATTTGTTTATATTTTGCCCCTTGAGACGCAGCTTGACATTTGTGTCAACAGCTGTGCACAGTTGTGGGCAGAAATTAACTGGCTCACGATGGCCCAATTCTTCTGTTTGGTGAGCTTTGGGTATGGAACCGGGCCAGATACACATCAATTTATTGAAACAAATAACAACTTACATTTCTTAAAGATGCACCTGATGTCTTAATACTAATTTAATATGTTTATGTTTTTAGAAGTTACTGCTTGCTGTTCCAACAGACTGCGAGGAAGTATAGGAAACAAGCATTTATACCATGCATTTGTAACTTGTAACTCTTTTTCAATGGAAAAATTACAACCTTGGCAAAATTATTGTTATTAAACAGTTTTTCGTGTTCTGTTGTTGATAGCCTATTCTTTTACATGATGTTTTATTTTATTTTATTTATAATTAGATTTCTCCTATTTTCTGCAAGGCTGATAACATTGTTGTTATTTTTGTAAAACACAAAATAAAGCTGTTTCTTAAAGAAATCCCAGTCTGTTTTTCTTGATAGTATAACAACTCTACCATAAATATAATACCATAAACATCAAAAAATATGTTCAAGGGATTTTATGTTGTGATTTGTGTTTCATTCTTGATAAAAACGCAACGTTTAAATAGCTAGTGTTCGAGTTTACCAGCAGTATGTTTTTTGTCGGCAGATGAAAAACAGCTGATGGTGGAGCAGCACTTCCCTTTAATAACGCAGTGATGAGTCGCTGGGAAACAAGAGGCTGCGCGCTCAACGGGAGGCACGCGTTATTTTTATTTTTTTCTATTGCATCATAAATATTTGCAGCTTACAATCGTGCACCGATGTGTCGTTCATTTGAATAATTTAGCTGTAATAACAACAGCTTAACCCAATTTAAGAAAAACAGAAATGCGGCGTTTTTTCAAGGACGCAAGCTTTGTCCCCTCCAGAAAATATTTTCTGATGAATTATGTTCTGTAGCGACCTTTAAAGTATGTGCTACCGTCACTAAAAGAGGAGCCATGTTCAACGCCAGTGTTGTGGGCCGTTTACAGTGGATGTCGCAGGTCTGTGCAAAGATGTAGCGTCAAAGAGCCTATCTCTGCTTTATGCTCGCATCGCACTGTCGCTCATTATGCCGAGGGCTTTTCGGAGACTGGTCCATTTGGTCCTCTTCTGTCCCTTGTCCAAAGGAGTTCAGGTAACGGTTTCATTACATTATTTCTCTAAAATTCTCTGCTATTCGTTTTGCTATGCTGGCTCGTGTTTTAGCCTGTTTATTTGTTCTTTTATTTTAAGTTTTACAGTTGGCCTAGCCACTTTAGCCTATGATTTGCTCATGTTTGCAAGAAACAGTCAGCATTTTAATAGACTACCATTGTATGCTGCTAATTTTAAAAGTTGACTGTGTGTCTAAACAATGCATTTTTATTCATTCATCCTTTTGTTAACTTTTATCTTCTACAGAGTCACCTTCCAGTCATTAAGGTGAAGTACCTGCTGCTGGCATGGGTGGGTGTTCTCATCACCAGCTGGGTCCTCTACATGCAGTATGCCTCTTACTCTGAACTCTGCCGAGGCCATGTCTGCCAAATGGTCATTGTAAGTTGCCCAAATAAACGATCATAACCCAAAGGATGTATGTGGCACATGTAGGCTATTTTTAAATGTTTTGAGTTAATTCCAAAGAATCAATGCTAAAGATTTAAGCCTCACTCATTTCTGTGTTTCTTAAAACATTACTGCTCTCTTTCTGGTTTCACATGATTCAATCACAAGTTTTGACTTCTGACTATTGAGATTTACTGAAACTTTTAGTTTTAAATAAAATAACTGCATACAACTCACCGTGAATGACTGTGTGCTCTGCAAATGTTTGTTTTGCAGTGTGACCATTATAAAAGAGGCATCATATCAGGTTCATCCTGCAAAGCTTTGTGCGATCAAAATCACTGACCATGCAGCGCTGTATGACTACAACCTCAACTCATCAGGTAAAAATAAAAACTGAACAATCAAACTAATTCAGTGCAAACTAAACTAAACAACCTTGTGTAAATTAACATATTGTGTATTCCTTTAAGATCTACAGTGGACTGTGGAAGGAAAGACCTGTTATTATTAAATGTGGACTTGAAGATCCAGTCAGCGCCGATGGCATCCCAGAGTCTGGACTGAGGCATGAGCTGAGTTTATTTGATAAACCAACTCGAGGGACATCAATGGATGAGTTTAAAGATATGCTCTACAATTTTCTCAAGGTGTGCTGTAATTTCACAAACATTTGAAGAATAAAAAAACAATTTGCCTAAATTAATTGATGAATTACTTAAATCTCTTGCAGACTAACCTCGGAGAGCAACCATCTTTAAACACACTGGTGGAGAGGGTTATTACACTGGCAGATATTAACCAAGATGGCAAAGTGTCTCTAGCAGAGGCCAAATCTATTTGGGCTCTTCTCCAAATCAATGAATTCCTCCTGATGGTGGCGCTGCAGGAGAAGGAGCACACTCCCAAGCTACTGGGCTTCTGTGGAGATCTTTATGTGACTGAACAAGTGGGCCATAGTTCACTGTATCGAGTAGAGGTGCCTCATTACCTGCAGGCTCTGGTTCCTGAGGCCCTGAGCTCCAGTTTGAACCACTGGCTTGCTCCTACTTGGCCACGCAGAGCCCGCATTACCATTGGTTTATTGGAGTTTGTAGAAGAAGTTTTCCATGGTTCATACGGGAGTTTTCTAATATGTGATGCCAGTCCTTATCATGTTGGCTATAATGTCAAATATGATTGCAAAATGGCCAACCTGCGCAGTGTTGCATCTGAAGCAGTTGTGCGAGCGTATCTGAAAGGACGACACTGTGAAACTAACACAGACTGTACTTATGGACGCGACTGTACTGCCACATGTGATCGACTAGTCAAACAGTGTAACACAGAGGTAGTACAGCCCAACCTGGCAAAAGTGTGTGTGCTGCTGCAGGACTTTCTGTTATTTGGTGCACCATCAGACGTGCGCGGGGATTTGGAAAAGCAACTTCGAACCTGTGTGACACTTAATGGACTGGCAAGCCAAATGGAAGTTCATCACTCACTAGTTCTTAACAACTTAAAGACACTGCTGTGGAAGAAGATTTCAAACACACAGTACTCCTGAGAATTTGCCTGATATTTTAAGTCACTTACAATGTTAAATGTATAGAGTCAATGTACAGTTTCAAAGAGACTGTCAATATGTATTTTCTTGAATTACTGTGAACATCAGGAAGCTGTGAAACATGATTAAACAACAGAATATTCTCAGGACCTTGCGTCTCTCTGTAATTTTACACTCACACCACAGGTCAGTGAGGTCAATGTACTCAGCACATAAGGTGAATAGACTCATATAGGTAGCCCTAGGGCTTAATTTGATCCCCTGTTTAAGGTAACACCTTACCTCTCATTGCTTTTGAGGATAAATGAGCCAGAAAATGGTTTAGTGGATAGGGAAAATATCTGAGAATAATGGGTGTGCAATGGGAGGAAGTGATTTGTTCTGTTCCTCCAACTCATGACAGACTCTTTGTGTGTATTTTTTTTTTTCTGTATTTAGTAATAAACTATGGCATCTATAGACCAGTAATACAAATTTTGTTTATTGTAAAATACTACATTGAAATTAAAACAAAACAAAATATCTGACTCCTGCCCTGTTCCAAATACAAAACACTTCTTCATTGTAATATTTAACTAACAAATAGCAGATTTTAAATTGCTATTTGTTTGTTGTTGGAAAGTGATTACGTGACTATATAGTTACTCAGAATAAAAATGCGTGGAGTATACTGTATATACAAGTGGGAGGGGATAAGGGCAAACAGGGCAAACATTACTTAAACATGGATGAATTAAAAGAAAGCTTTTTGTTATATTTCTTTATATTTAGGAAGAAACTATCGCATAGGTAGATCAATAATTAATTAATATTTTGGGATTTACAAGAAGAGGCGCTGGCTCTCAGATGAACCTGGATTTAGCTGTGTGACATGTTACTGGTGTGGGGGGTATCTTGTGTTGACCGACATAGAGGATAAGATGACCTAATTGTGTCAGAATAGCAGTATCTATTTCTAAGGGCCTCTTGGCTGATATCAACAATCCTTTTAAACGTCAAGAGCATGGGCAGCCCGAGCCATGCGAACGTCATCCTAAAAAGGTCATCCCCAACGAAAGTACAGTTCAGGTGTTATTGGAAATAGATTTTCCGCAGTCACGAACAGATTTTAATCATTGTACGTTAGGTGAAATTTTACAGCAGCCTCAAGCAAGAAGACGAATCATGTTAAATAGATGCTTTAGAGATAACAAAACGTGCATAACTATTTTAATTGAATTAATTGAAAGGAGACTGCGGGTTTTACGATGGTCCGTAAAGACAGCATCATCTGCTGCGCACAGATGGCTCAGTGTTGTTGCTGGGCTGCTGCTGCTGCTGAACAACACGGGACAGGAGACAGCCCCAAGACGGGACAGGGCAGTACAGGGGGAGGACAACGACACAACTGTGAGTGTTTAATGTCAACAATGCTGCAGGTAAGTTTTCATCTGCAAGCAATATAATATCGTGAGGTTATTTGTACCAGAGATGTTACAATCAGTTAGCTTTAGCGTGCTAGCTCTTGAAGAAGAAGCAGAAACTAGCAGCAGCAGACTCAAGTTTTCTGAAGTTATTGATGGGCTAGCTTTACGTTATTAGCTCAGCGACTAACCTAGACGTTTAGCTTAATGTGTCAGCTATTTAAAGTGACATTTTCAAGCTGATGATTGTTGTATTTCTGCAGAATAACGTTAGCTTGCTCCCAACCGGCATCGGATTACTGCTGCTGCACTGGATTCACTGAGTCATGTTTAAGAGCCTTGATTGTCACTTTTTCGGACGTGAACCACTGCATCATGTTAAAGTAGAAGAAGCGCAGATCGAGCAAATGAAATCGCTGGTCCAGGATGCTGAGAAGGAGGGTGTCGAGTCCGAGGAGCAGGTGTCAGTGTCTTCTCCCTCGGCCTCTGTTTCTCCAGACGCTCCCAGCACCACCAACACCACCACTACCACCACTACAGGGAAAGACAACACACTGAGCAGCTGCAAAAACAGAAGCAAAAGTCGTGGGAAGCCAGCCAAAGACGACAGAAACGTCATTGTCAAGCAAAATAAAGACCCGGCTCTGCAAAGTTCTCTTTCAGGTCAGAAAACAAACAGACAGGAGAATGAGAGGACTCTTTTGATCAGAGGAACTGAGAAGACTCTCCAGGGCAGATCTGAACCCAATGGGAACTACCTGAACATCCCCCATCTGAAAAACAATCAAGAGCAGGAAAATGGATTTAAACATCCACGGAAGAAGAAGGCTGTTACTGTGGACTCCTCAAAGGCCAAAACATCACTGGAGGCTCTGAAAATCAGCATCAAGTATCTCAAATGGAAAGAGGTTTGTCACTAAATGTACTATTTAGATGTCTTACACTCATAAAGGTAGCCCGCTCTCAAGGAGAGTAATATACTATGACATATGCAGACCATAAATTTGAATTTTTTCAATGTAATGCATGAAAATGTCTAAAACGAACGGGTCTATTGGTTTCGGTTCAAAATTGATAAACCATGGCATTCAGTGTAAAACTTAACTGTACCAACAGCCATTGATAAATACGTTTTTGTTGTTGAAAAGTGACTAACCTACTGTCATTTTGAGACCCCAGTTTCTGATAATATGGAGAAATCCAAGAAAATACAACAAGTGACGGGATTAGTGGTAGGTAAAAACATGGATTTTGAATCTGCAGGTCAATGTAAATTACTCAAACATGCTTCAAGAAATCCAAATACATTTTTGAGTAAACTAATGATGAGAACACTGGTATAACGGGTAACAGTGGATGTTACATTATAAGTCCTCTTTAATCTATGACCACTATTTGTCTTGAACACAATGAAGGTGTATAAAATTTCTTTTGGCTTCTGATAAAGTAAAGCCCCTATACTTGAATCATTTATGTGCAAAGCTAATTGATCTTGGTTGCCACAGACTCCACCCGGTCCAGCAGTATGCACACGTGCAATTAATACTGTTATTGTTACCTCAGTCTGCATTATGCATAAGGAGTAACACAGGTCAAAGCCATGGGGTAAGTGAAGTAAAACTCAAGCCATTGCCTGGGACAACCACCAGTGTGTCTGACAGCCAAACAGTTAGCCCAGTTACCTCACAGTAATCAGGTCATGGGTTCATTCTTGGTCAGGACTGTGGAGTTTAGCTTTTACTCTTCTAATTTTTATAAAGTCCTTGTACTAAAAATATCTTCAGTTTCTTTGGTGTCGGTGTTTGAAGAGGGGGACTGCATTGTCATTACACTTACAGCACGTGCCGTTTACACAACAGTAGGAAATGATTAGCGTTAAGCCCCTTTAATCCATCAGAGCGTTTAGTCATCTTTGAGGTGTATTGTCAGTGTCGTGGTAGCAAGCATTGGATCTTCCTGGTATCCAATCAATTTTATATTATTTAGCTTACTGTGCCAAATCAGCATTTTAATTTCAATATTGATTTGATTTTAACAAATTATCAGTTGTGTAAATAAAATATAAAATATCATTTTGAATTCACAACTCTAAATCAACTTTGTGATTATGTTAATCATTGCAAACACTTGTTGCTTCTTATTTTACATACAAATGCACATAAGCAACTAGAGCTGGTAGGATTTGCTCCTTCAAAGGCTTTAATAGCTTCTCTTCTTGATCCAGCAGCTTATCACATTGAGGTGGCACGCTCTACCTTCCTTTTTTGGCCCTGATTAACTCTGCTCTGTTTTGTCAAGCATAGTACAAATGCCTGAGTCATGCTAAATGTTTTAAAACTGTGGTTTTCTTGTTCTCAGTTTCCCATGGGGCGACGAACAGCCTGTGACATATATTGGCATGGTGTGTCTTTCCATGATAATGAAAACATCACCTCGGGACAAGTCAACAAATTTCCAGGTGAATTAGGGAAAAACTAAATGGTAATATTCTGCAAAGTGGTAATCTAATGATGTTGAATGTCTTTGTTTGTCACGAAAACTCAGGAATGGTTGAAATGCTGAGGAAGATCAACATGAGCCGTGCTATGCGTACTATGCAGGAGCTGTTCCCAGAAGAGTATGACTTCTATCCTCGCTCGTGGATTTTACCTGAGGAATACCAGCAGTTCACTACTCAGGTGATCACACAGGGAAAGACACAAAATGCAAAGGTTAAACATGAGGTTAAAGCTTAGCTGTAACATAAAAATAATCTAATAATAAATCCAGTAATTCTATTGTTCATACATAGAATAAGCTACAGACTCAGACTGGTGACTTAGAACAAATCATGTACAATGCTGAAAGAAAAAAACTTCTTGTTTCCTCTAGGTTATTGGTTTGGCAGAGCAGGTTTGCTATGTACAAGCTTTACTTCTTACAAAAAATGGTTAATGTATTAAATTGAATTTAACATTTATAACATGAAGCAAAAGTTCAAATGAACTTAGGTTAAAGGTACTGTTTTCTCTTGTTTGTAATAATGCCAGTTGTTAATTTATATTTTCTTTATGATGAGAGTGATTTGAAATAAGTTGGGTTATGCATATTGCTGGGTTTCACATGACATCACAACTTTCTACAGCCAATGGAATTTCAAATAATCGACTGGAAATGGAGTTTAATTTGTATACAAAAGTGTATTGGTCTAGTCACTTCAGAAATCACAATGTTTAATTAGTGAAATATCTTTTTAAATATTTCTTGGCAAAGTCCAATGTTATTGATGGGAAAAACTGCCTTTGCCCCCAATATGGAATATAACTCTAATATGAACTTTAGAATGTGAAACTCTGCAATAAACACTTTGGCAAGGCTGTAGTCATATTTTCTTCTCTTTCATCTTATTTATTTTATGAATCTGCTTTTCATGCGTTTGGTTTTGTAAAAAAAAAAAAAAGAAGAAAAATATACAATTTGTCCAGTAGAGGGCATCACAGTCTCATATTTTACATTCTCAAAAGCTATGTTTGCTGCTGTTGTATCTTTGTGCCAAGTCCCTGCCAAGTAAATCTCAGTTTATTGACAGTAGATTTGTTTTCCAACGCAGATCCGCCTGGTGAAGGAGAGCGATGCTGCAGCCCACCACACCTTCATAGTCAAACCAGACGGTGGCTCTCAGGGAGACGGGATCTACCTCATCCGCGACCCCAATGACCTGAAGCTTGTTGCTGGCTCACAGGCCAAACAAGGTGTAGTTCAAGAGTACATTCATAAGCCATTACTCATCGACAAGCTTAAGTTCGACATTCGCCTCTATGTGCTCATCAAATCTCTTGAACCACTGGAGATCTACATTGCCAAGGAAGGGCTGACACGATTTTGCACTGAACCTTATCAGTACTATACCCAAAATCAATTTAGATTAGATCTTTAAATTTGTTACTGCATTTATTAACGATATGTTTATACATTTGATAGGAGCCAAGCCAGAAAAATTTGAGCCATGTCTTCATGCATCTGACAAATTACTCCCTCAATGTTCACAGTGGAAACTTTGTCCACTCAGACAGCCAGAGCACAGGCAGCAAACGCACTCTTTCCAGTGTGCTGTACAGGCTGGCTGCTAAAGGAGTGGACATCAAGAAAGTGTGGTCTGACATTATCGCATTAGTTATTAAGACCGTTATAGCTGTGGTGCCTGAGCTGAAGGTCTACTACCAGGCAGAAATACCACCTGGGAAACCTGGACCGACATGCTTTCAGGTCAGCACACTTGGCTTTGTTTAAATACTTTCAGACCTACATAATATTTAACTGTTTCTCTGTCATTATTAGATACTAGGATTTGATATACTACTGATGAAGAACCTGAAACCAATTCTATTAGAGGTGAACTCCAACCCAAGCATGAGGATTGAACATGAGCAGGAGGTATGTGTCAGTAACTTACTCTTAAAGAGTAAATATTACAGCTAAATTTACCCTCAAAGACATATGTAGATATATGAACTGTAAACTAAAAACAGCACAGAAACATTGAAAAATTACGTTTGGAGTAAGCCTCTTGGCCGCTGCACCTTTCACGCGCCACCACTCATTCTTCCGAACATGAAGTGCAAACCATAGAAAAAAAACGAAACAAAAAAAAATACATATTTTTGTTATTTGAAGCCAAGAGATGTTTTTAGCTGTTAGATGTTTAGCGTTCATATTTAATATTTACAATTTGCAAATGCACATACAGAGGCTTTCTGACCCACTTTAACCCCTTTACTTAAATTTGTTATTGTGTAGCTAAACTGTGTGCTAATTTTCAACACCTACTATAAAGCTATTCACACTGCTTCTATTCACTCTCAGCCCCTCCTTTTCCCTTTTCCTAACGCTTTTCTATCAGTTTGCTGTTTAAACGAGATCAATTACAATTACTCCTGTAGGACACAAATCACACCTAAAATAGAAAAAAGCAGCTACAGTTTGATAACAAATACAAACAGCCACAGCCAGCGCAAAATAATAAAATAATGTTTTATGACATGTAAAAAGATAAAAACAACAGCACTTTTCTGCAAATTCCACAGACTTTAGGATCACACAGTTTAACTCCTTACCCTTTCTCTGCTTAAAACAGATGTTGTTAATCCGTTGGCTGAGTTGTGCAGCAGTAAAAATATCCTAAATCTCCAACTGGCATTAATGAACAGGCTAGCTAAAGTCTGCTGTTGCAGTGACAATAGAAAAGCTACCTACTTTATTTAACTTCTGCTAAACTAGTGCTCTCTGGAGGGAAAATTAAGCGGGAAAAAGATAAGAAACACATGTTATCAAGTAATCTTAGTTTTGCCACTCAGTCAGAACATTAAGGAGCGTTTTTCAAATAAAAGAATGCCTGTGTATATACGCTATAGAGGGATTTTCGGTAGATGTCACTTTCCACCCTACTGCGCATGCTCCATGCAGAATGAACCGCTCTCCATCTGCTTAGCTGGGGAAACTTCTTTGAATAAAACAATGAAACAGGACAAGAGCGAGTATGAACCGTTATGACAGACCTCTGTCTCCTGAAGCTTGAGACAGTGTTTTCCCCGCCATTTTTTCACTCACCTGTGGCTTTTAAGGGTTGTAGGGTCGAATGTCATTCACAAATGTTGATTTAGCAGCAGAACTTTTCTTTTCGCTCAGTGATAAACTCTTGTAGTTAGCTGACGGCGCTTTTTCGACTTGTTTCCGCTGTTGTGTTTATGAGTGGCAGCTCTTTCTGCAGGTCAGGTTCGAGCAGCACCTGTGTTGATAAAGAAAAAAATCCCTCTATGCTTTTTCTCCTCAATGTAGATGTTATATCATGTTTGATAAATCCAATAAAATTCAGTTTTGAGTTTCTTATGCAGAGTAATTAATTCTGTTTAAAGTAATAATTCAAGTTGATCTTTTTCTAGGTTGCACCAGGTGTCTTTGAGTATGTCCCGAGTCCTGTGGATGAAGAAGTGAAAGTGAATGTGATCAGAGACACCCTTCGCCTTATGGACCCCAGCCGCAAGAAAGCAGCAGTGTAATTATGTCACATTACACCTGCACACACATGGGCTTGAAGTGACAAGTCTCATTTTTAAGGACATCTGTATCTCGCTCACAAAGCCATCTCCTTAGTTGTCAGCGGCTCTATATAAGCCTGTTAAATGGAAAAATGATTTGATTCATAGTGAGAATGTACACCAGACTATATATAAGCCTGATGCAGAGGCAGTTGGGCTGAGTAGTAGCACAAGGGGTGCCGGGTTACAAATCCTCTTTTTTTCTCCAGGGTTTGAATTTTTCTTGGATTGTTTTTTCTTTCATGACAAAAGTATTTACCTTTTCCATCTATCTTTACCTTTCCATCTTTTCTCTACCATTTCATATGTTCTGTATGCTTCTGTTCTAGGAAGAAGTCACATATTCAGAACTCATATTTACTTGTAACTGTGTATACATTCATCACGTTTTGTACTGATGATTTTTTTGCAATAATTGGTGTGGTTGGAATTATAGATAAGCTATTGCTATTTATATTCTTTGTAACTAACTCATATTGGTATACAACAGTGTAGTTAGTTAAACACAATTGTTAAAAAGAAAACTAGACTTGAGTCTGGTAGTGCACCACGGCTATTTGAACCATATTGTCATTTCCGATAACTGGCCTACTGTATGCAGATTTAAATTTTACTTTTTATGATCTCTTATCTACATGCAAGTGTCCTCTTAATATGCCGCACTCTAAAAATATGAATGCGTCCCAAATATAGACCAAAGCAATCCCAGCTGAGCATACTTTGAGTTTGAGCAGTGGATGTGTAAGTATTTCAGACTTGGGTGATAAGTGTACAAATCTAATCTCAGCAGTCTAATTACATGGAGTGCATCTTTGTCCTGTGGGGAAAGTGTGTTTGATGGATGACTCATGCTCTCAGCAGGCTCTGACTTCAGCGTTATGAAAAGATGGCGTCAGTTCAAAATGGTGTTCATTCACACGGTCCTTTTCTTGTCCCACACACCTGAAGGATGTCTCTTTATGTCTCTGTCTCTGCTCACCTTTCCTGGTTGGTCCTCCTCATGGCCTCGCTGCTGTGTGCGTACACAAGCCTCTCTGTGTGAGGCAGCTGCAGCAGACGTGCCTGTCCTGTCTAAACAGATACGGGTGATGTCCTTTTGAGCCCACTGCTGTGGGATGATTGATTCAGTTAAACATTCAGCAGGGCTCTTTCTCACTGCTCACTAATTTATGAACAGAGAGATTGGCCTGCCACAGGTAAACCCTGGGTGTCCATAATGCACCTGTTTGGTCTATGTTCATGATGGTAGGAGCTCCGCCAAAGACACAATGTCAAGTGTAACCCACATTTCCTAAAGCCCCTTTATTTTAATGTACTACTTCCTGTCTGGCCACGGCACCGATTTCCCTTAAGCAGCGGAGTCACATGAAGTCACTGCTCCGTCTCCTCCCCCTCTCCTCACTGTGGCTGTGGCGTGCTCAGGTCGGCGTCTCTGCTCCAAACCTGCAGATTTGTGGGCTTTTGCAACTATTCTCTCGTCTCAAACTCCCCACATATCAACGGTGAGTCTTTGACAAACATTCGGTGTGCTCTTTATGTGATTAGCAAGCGTATTTTTGTAGATAACTACTACTTAGCATGTTGTTTTCATGTATGCTAAGCGCTCCCATTCAAAACCGCTTAGCCTCGATTAGCTGTTAGCGCGGCTAACTAGCGCTTTGTAGCATTTAAAACACCGCATTTTACTACTAAATACTAAATGCATTTGCGATTTCATTCCAGCCGAATTATACAGAACGAACTAGATTATTGAAACCGTTCGTTTATTTTCCACTGATCAATGGATTTTGTCTATTTTGACTACTTTTCTAACGAAAGCTAAAGCGGCTAAGAGCTTCTACCTTGTTTCCTTTTTTTACTTAAACTGACGTAGCTACGATTTATTTTGATTTGTTGCGCAACTTGAATTATTTATACAAGCATCTGCTTGAGTATTAAGAACTCTATATGAGTAATTTGATTTATTAATTCAATTGAATTCAATACTATTGATTTTTTGAGTATTTTGATATTGAATATAAAAGTGCACTTGTTTTGATTGAATTATTTCAATATGATGAAATGATATTTTGATATCTTTACTGTTTATCCTACAGCTAATTTACTTTTGCTATTTTTATGCAATACAGCATTGATCACATTGGTCACATATTTAATACAAAATATGTAAATGTCTTTATTCTGCATATGTAAATATGAGGTCTACATATTTTTACAAATGCAGATGGTTTTGAGTTTTGTAATTTGAATGTTAATTTGTGCTTTTGACCTTTTATAGGTCAGGTTTTTTTTTTCTGGACTCAATCATGGACCTCAAAAAGAACTGAAAAGTAACTCTCAACCTCTCAACTCACTTCATGATGGCGAGCTACCCTTGATTGATCTGCCTATGCGGGAGGACAAAACTTGACTTTTTTTCCCGGCTTTGGATTACACTGTGCCTAGAAAACTGAACTGGTCAACACTGGTTCAATTGGAGTACAAATACTATAAACTGAACTGGTCAACACCGGTCCACTTGGAAAACAAATACTAAAGAACTGAACTCTATCACACACCCACACCCACATATTTTTGTTGTTGTTATTTTGTTTGTCTGTTTATTATTGTTGTTCAAAAATATTTAATACATTTTCATTTTTCTTAAACTTGAATTCTGACTCACTGTTTTATTCACACCCGGGCTCCTTAAAGAACCAGTCTTCTGATGCTACCATTAATTACTTTTTAATTACAGAGGTCGTAGTCAGTTTCCCCTAACTCCTAGCCTACAAGTGTTATAGCGTGGCGAGCTAGCCAGGAGCCTGGTCTTGTGAATAATATTTGGTCATTGATTTACTGTTTTTGAATTATTGTTGTGTGAGTTGAAAAAGGTTGAAAATGGATTTCATTGCAAAATCAGGGATTAATATTGCAAACTCTGTTTTTGTGGTGGGTGTAACTAACACTCAAGCAGATGATGAGGTCGTTGAGTATTTACGCTCTTATGGCGACATAAAAATGGCGTTTACAGTTACAGATATTGACAGTCCGTATTACAAAAACCTGATTGTTGAATTTCAAACTGCAGCATCTTTCACTAAGTTTGCGCCGATTTTGCCGTATACATTTACGTCACAAAATGTTGCGGATTTCTCGTGTAAAATAAAGTCACTTGCGGATGAGTCCGCTGCCACAGCCACAGGGAGGAATACCCCTCCCACTGATTACCTCCAAGAGCTAAGACGTGTTGCCAATCAAACTGGAAAACCTTTTGAAGAAATATTAAAAGGAGCAATGGATCAAATAAGTGAACATTTGGCAACGTCTGGAGGAGGAGATGATGACACTGATGATAATAATGATGACGATGATGACACTGATGATGATAAAAATGGAGAAAATGGACAAGAGGAGACTAAATCTGAGGTTCTCTCAAAAGCACAGACATTGTTGGGATTTCAATCGGAGGAGCCTGGTCCATCGTCTGCAAGTCACCAAAGACCCTCATTTGCTCCAAATCCCAATGCTTCTGTTCCCCTGCGATCAAGAGTGTCACTATCAGGACGTGACCTGAACCCCCCTGAAATACAGCGAGTAGTCGTGGAGCACATTGTCAGAAAAGACGATCTCAATGTTCAATCGCTGTCCTCACTCCGACTTCGTACATTTTCTGGGAAAAGTCCTAAACCGAGCAGTGAAACAGACTATGATTCTTGGCGTTCCCATGTTGAACTTTTGCGTGCTGATCCTAGCTTGTCACCGCTGCATGTCACCAGACGCATTTTGGAAAGTCTGCTTCCTCCGGCTGCTGACCTTGTAAAAGGCTTGGTCCCAATTCACTACCCACCATGTTCATTCAAGTGCTCGATTCAGCTTTCGCCACCGTTCAAGATGGAGAAGAGCTCTTCGCTCAATTTCTCAATACACTTCAGGATCAAGGAGAGCGACCCTCCTCTTACTTGCAAAGACTACAGCTAACACTGAGCACTGTAGTGAAGCGTGGAGGCATCCCAGCAGCAGACACTGATAAACATCTATTAAAGCAGTTTTGTCGAGGATGTTGGGATAACGCTGTTATTACCAAGCTACAGTTGGAACAAAGACGCGACAATCCACCTACCTTCTCTGAGCTTCTCTTCCTGCTCCGAACGGAAGAAGACAGGCAGTTGGCCAAAGAGTCTCTAATGAAGAAGCATATTTCATCCTCAAAACACCGTGCCAACCTGCAGTCTCAAAGCGCGTGTTCCTGTTCCTGTGACCATCCCAACACCAACATAATTCAAGAACTCAAGAAACAAATGCAACAACTGCAAAATCAGATGTCTGCTCTGTTGGCCAAGACCACACCTGCCTCCACCACAGATCGCCAGCAAGTCAAACCAAAGCAGAAAGCAAATGTGTCCAATAAGCCCAAGCCTTGGTTCTGCTTTAAGTGTGGTGAAGATGGACATATCGCTCCTGCATGCACCAACGCAGCCAACCCCAGCCTTGTCGACACCAAACGCAAGCAGCTGAGACAAAAGCAGTCATGGGAAACCAAAAATCAAAAGCCGTCAAACTAGACGCAGCTTCTTCGGAGGGACGGGCAGAAGCTGCTAGGAATCACTGTCCCCAGAATCAGCATTCTGTGCTACGCCATTCACTGCCCAAAGGTCTTATCGGGACGAAGAGTACTGGTCAAGTCAAGATCAAAGACTCAGATTTTCACTGCCTGTTTGATACTGGATCTCAGGTCACTACTGTCACTCACTCATTCTACAACACATATCTCTCTGACCATGAAATCAAACCACTCAGTGCACTGTTGGAAGTGGAAGGTGCCAACGGACAAGCTGTCCCATACTTGGGATATGTGGAGTTGAGTATGGTGTTTCCTGCGGAGTTCCTGGGAGAGACATTGGAGGTGGACACTCTGGCATTGGTGGTGCCAGATCTCAAATCGTCTCAACCATCTGTTCTCATCGGAACAAATACACTGGATGTGGTGTACGACAAGCACTCTCAGACACAGCTCTCTGCATTCAATCCAGCGCCCTACGGTTACAGAGCAGTGTTAAAGATCCTGGAGCTCAGACACCAACTGTCTACTGACGAACACCATGGCATTTTAAAGCTGCAGACTAACTGTCCCCACACCATCTCAGCTGGACAAACTGTAGTTTTGGATGCCTTGGCCATCGCTCCAGCCCTGCAAGGCGAGAAGGCTGTTATTATCCAGCATCCCACTTCCTTCTCTCTGCCTGGTGGCCTGCTGGTGAAGTCATGTCTGGTAGATCTCCCTACAGTTCATCCATGTTACTTGCCAGTTGTTGTGACAAATGAGTCAGACCATGATGTCATCATCCCGGCCAGAGCTGCAATCGCTGAGCTGAGTGCAATTCAATCTGTCCTTCACAAACAGCAGAGCGTCTGTCTACCTGAGCAACCACTGAAATCTCAAGAGCCAGCAGAGTCAAAGTTGAACTACAACTTCGCTGATTCGCCCATCTCACCGGAGTGGAAGCAACGTGTTATCGCCAAGCTCGACAGCATTCCAGAAGTCTTTGCCAAGAGTGACCTTGATTTCGGCTGTACAGACAAAGTGAAGCACCAAATCAAGCTGTCAGACCCAACACCTTTCAAGCAAAGACCAAGGCCTATCCATCCGCAAGACCTGGATGCTGTCAGACAACATCTTCAAGAGCTTCTGGAATCTGGCGTAATACGTGAATCAGATTCACCATTTGCTTCCCCCATAGTAGTGGTGCGCAAGAAAAACGGCAGCGTGAGACTCTGTATAGACTACAGAAAACTGAATGCTCAGACAATCAAAGATGCATATGCTCTGCCAAAGTTGGAAGACACCTTTACTGCACTCGCTGGATCTCAGTGGTTCTCCGTTCTAGATTTGAAGTCTGGCTACTATCAAATTGAGATGGAGGAATCGGACAAATGCAAGACCGCTTTTGTGTGCCCGGTAGGATTCTGGGAGTTTAACCGCATGCCACAGGGGGTTACCAATGCGCCAAGTACCTTTCAGCGTTTGATGGAGAAGTGCATGGGTGACTTGAATCTAAAAGAGGCACTTGTCTTCATCGATGATTTGATTGTGTTCGCCCCTACATTGGAAGAGCACGAGGAGAGACTGATGAAAGTACTGCGGCGGTTGAAAGAATTTGGTCTCAAACTGTCTGTGGAGAAATGTGTGTTTTTCCAAACATCAGTGCGGTATCTTGGGCATGTGGTCTCTCGAAATGGAGTTGAGACGGACCCGACAAAGTTGCCACTTTAACATCTTGGCCGGTACCCAGAACCTCAAAGAGCTGCGGTCATTTCTCGGCTTCGCTGGTTATTACCGGCGCTTTGTCAAAGATTACTCGTCCATCGTCCGACCTCTAAACGAGCTGACTTCAGGCTATCCACCCAGCCAGAGGAAACAAAAGCAGTCAGTAAATCCTCAGAATTACTTCCATCCAAAGGAGCCTTTTGGAGGTCGTTGGAACGCTGCGTGTCAAACTGCCTTTGAAACCACCATCCAAAAGCTCACTTCAGCTCCTGTTCTTGCTTTCGCTGATCCACCAAACCGTACATCCTTCATACAGATGCCAGCTGTACAGGACTTGGTGCAGTTTTGTATCAAGAACATGAAGGCAAAAAGCAAGTGGTCGCCTATGCAAGCAGAGGCCTGTCCCGGAGCGAATCCAGATACTCTGCACACAAGCTGGAATTTCTGGCACTCAAGTGGGCGGTGACCGAAAAGTTTACGGACTACTTGTATGGCACTCATTTCACTGTGGTCACTGACAGTAACCCCTTGACATACCTGCTGACCTCTGCAAAGCTCGACGCGACGAGTTACAGATGGCTCTCCGCCCTTTCCACCTACAACTTCAAGATCATCTACAGGGCAGGACGACACAATGCAGATGCAGACGGACTGTCTCGTCGACCACACAGCGAGCTGCCAGATGACCACTTGTCACAAAAAGAGCGTGAGCGGATCATAAGGTTCACCCAGCAGCATCTCGAAGATTCTTCTGTGTCCATTGACCAGCATGTTGTCAATGCAATCTGTGACCGCCAGCTTGTATACAGTTCCACAGATGATGACCAAGTTCTTGCTCTTGTCCAGACCTTGTCCACATCTCCAGACAGTCTGCCAGATAGTTTCGTTGATGACACACAGTTTGCTTCAGCAGTCATTCCTTTGTTCTCTCCTGAAGACATTGCAGTCAAACAGCGGACCGACCCTGTCATACAGCATGTTATTACACAGCTGGAAAAGGGAGAAACTCCACCACCATCTCTAAAAGAAGAGCTTCCAGACTTACCTCTGCTTCTGCGAGAACTCACAAAAATGGAGCTCCACAACAACGTTCTTGTGAGGAGGAGGCAGATCGGAAGTGAAATCACCTTCCAGGTTGTCTTGCCTGAGGAGTGTCGGTCCGACGTGCTGTTCCAGCTGCATGACCAAATGGGCCATCTTGGCATCGAGAGAACGCTCGACCTTACCAGATCTCGATTTTACTGGCCACGCATGTCTGCAGATGTCCAGAACAAAATTAAAATTTGTGAAAGATGTGTCAAACGAAAAGCCCAGCCTGAAAAAGCAGCTCCACTAGTCAACATCAAGACAACAAGACCTTTGGAACTTGTATGTATGGACTTCTTGTCACTGGAGCCTGACCGGAGCAAGACCAAAGATGTACTGGTAATAACTGATCACTTTACCAAGTATGCAGTCGCTGTTCCCACAGCCAATCAGAAAGCTAAAACTGTGGCGAAGTGTCTGTGGGACAACTTTCTGGTGCACTATGGGATTCCTGAGAAGCTTCATAGCGACCAGGGACCAGACTTCGAGTCCCGCACCATAAAGGAGCTCTGTGAGATGGCTGGCATCAGCAAGACCCGTACCACCCCCTACCATCCTCGCGGTAACCCCGTAGAGCGCTTCAACCGCACTCTTTTGGACATGTTGGGTACGCTGAAGGATGAAGACAAAACACACTGGAGAGACTTCGTGAAACCACTGGCACATGCATATAATTGCACTCGAAGTGACGTGACTGGCTTCTCCCCATATGAACTCATGTTCGGACGTCAGCCACGCTTGCCGATTGACCTCGCGTTTGGCCTGCCGTTTGGTGAGAAGACATCAGTTTCACATTCCCAGTACGTCGACAAGCTCAAAACCCACCTTGAAGAAAGCTACAAAATCGCAGCTGAAAATTCTGAGAAGGTGATGCTGAGGAACAAGGCAAGGTTCGACAAGAACATCACTCCTTCAGAGCTGTCAGTGGGTGACCGTGTACTGGTGAGAAACGTGCGGATAAGAGGAAAGCACAAGCTTGCAGATCGATGGGAGTCTGAGGTGTATGTCGTGACCAAGAGAGCTGGCAATCTCCCGGTCTACACCGTCAAGCCAGAAAATAAAGATCGGCCCATCCGAACACTGCACAGAGACCTTCTCCTACCTTGTGGCTTTCTCTCTATTCCAGCCAAGCCAGTCAAGCAGAAATTACCAATCCATCAACTCCAGTGGTTCCAGACCATCTACAGATTCCTGACAGTGATCACGACGAGACTCTGTCAGAAGATGAACAGATCTTACCTGAGTTTACTCCCTCCATCTCAGAGCCCGTCAGATACACTTCTGTGATCGACCTTCCAGTTCAAGATCTTCTGCTCTTCCAGCTGCCCATTCTGTGATCCCGCCTGGCCAGCAATCACAATCGGATGCAGCCGGAAATGTTCGAGCTGAAGTGGAAGTGACAACTGATGAGGTGGAGACTGAGCATGAACCAGAACAAGTATCAGACAAAGAACCTGAAACACCTGAAACAGACTTGGAAGGAACTGACCTTGGTGCTGAACCTGTTGCAGTCCTGGAACCTGAAGAAAGTCCTGCTTCTGACTCTCCAGAACCTGCAAGCAATGTCCTCGAATCTCACTTACCTTCAGAGGAGGAATTGAGCATTCTAGTCCTGATTCTGATGCACCAGCCCGACGTCCACAGAGAACACGCCAACCTCCAAACCGCTTGCAATACTCCAAACTGGGACATCCCTTATTGCACAGCATTCAGTCCCTGTTCCATGGGTTGAGCACAGCATTCAATTATGCCTTTGAACTTGATGAAGAGCCAACTGCCCTTGCCAGTGATCAAGCCATCTGCCTTCAGCCAGTTGCATGTACAGGGCCGTACATGAGTTCAGGGGGGAACGTGTAACCCACATTTCCTAAAGCCCCTTTATTTTAATGTACTACTTCCTGTCTGGCCACGGCACCGATTTCCCTTAAGCAGCGGAGTCACATGAAGTCACTGCTCCGTCTCCTCCCCCTCTCCTCACTGTGGCTGTGGCGTGCTCAGGTCGGCGTCTCTGCTCCAAACCTGCAGATTTGTGGGCTTTTGCAACTATTCTCTCGTCTCAAACTCCCCACATATCAACGGTGAGTCTTGACAAACATTCGGTGTGCTCTTTATGTGATTAGCAAGCGTATTTTTGTAGATAACTACTACTTAGCATGTTGTTTTCATGTATGCTAAGCGCTCCCATTCAAAACCGCTTAGCCTCGATTAGCTGTTAGCGCGGCTAACTAGCGCTTTGTAGCATTTAAAACACCGCATTTTACTACTAAATACTAAATGCATTTGCGATTTCATTCCAGCCGAATTATACAGAACGAACTAGATTATTGAAACCGTTCGTTTATTTTCCACTGATCAATGGATTTTGTCTATTTTGACTACTTTTCTAACGAAAGCTAAAGCGGCTAAGAGCTTCTACCTTGTTTCCTTTTTTTACTTAAACTGACGTAGCTACGATTTATTTTGATTTGTTGCGCAACTTGAATTATTTATACAAGCATCTGCTTGAGTATTAAGAACTCTATATGAGTAATTTGATTTATTATTCAATTGAATTCAATACTATTGATTTTTTGAGTATTTTGATATTGAATATAAAAGTGCACTTGTTTTGATTGAATTATTTCAATATGATGAAATGATATTTTGATATCTTTACTGTTTATCCTACAGCTAATTTACTTTTGCTATTTTTATGCAATACAGCATTGATCACATTGGTCACATATTTAATACAAAATATGTAAATGTCTTTATTCTGCATATGTAAATATGAGGTCTACATATTTTTACAAATGCAGATGGTTTTGAGTTTTGTAATTTGAATGTTAATTTGTGCTTTTGACCTTTTATAGGTCAGGTTTTTTTTTCTGGACTCAATCATGGACCTCAAAAAGAACTGAAAAGTAACTCTCAACCTCTCAACTCACTTCATGATGGCGAGCTACCCTTGATTG
Organism: Mugilogobius chulae; assembly: GCA_038363315.1. NCBI lineage: Eukaryota > Metazoa > Chordata > Actinopteri > Gobiiformes > Gobiidae > Mugilogobius > Mugilogobius chulae. Next base: position 22,661,173 of record CM076409.1, read on the forward strand.
ATCTGCCTATGCGGTAGGACAAAACTTGACTTTTTTTCCCGGCTTTGGATTACACTGTGCCTAGAAAACTGAACTGGTCAACACTGGTTCAATTGGAGTACAAATACTATAAACTGAACTGGTCAACACCGGTCCACTTGGAAAACAAATACTAAAGAACTGAACTCTATCACACACCCACACCCACATATTTTTGTTGTTGTTATTTTGTTTGTCTGTTTATTATTGTTGTTCAAAAATATTTAATACATTTTCATTTTTCTTAAACTTGAATTCTGACTCACTGTTTTATTCACACCCGGGCTCCTTAAAGAACCAGTCTTCTGATGCTACCATTAATTACTTTTTAATTACAGAGGTCGTAGTCAGTTTCCCCTAACTCCTAGCCTACAAGTGTTACACAAGGCTCGTTGAAACATTTTGCCATTTTTTTGACTTTTTTTTATATCAATATCTGAAGAAAAAATGTTGTCAAACTTTGAACTTTGAAGTATTTTAATTCTGGATGATCTCTTTGAGTAATGTCTTAAGATGTCTTAACAGATAAGATAAAATAGCTGTTTTTAATTACTGTAATTGTGAGTCTTGACACTTCACACATTATTCTTCCCTGAAAACAACTGTCAGGTAATTGGTAAAGCACAGTGCATTCATTTTCTTCAGGTTGTGAGTTCATAGCAATGTGTAGCAACGGATAATGTAATAAAGGCAAAAAGAACAATGGCATATTTTTAATTTAAGTCAGACTTGGTAATATACTATTAATATTGTTACTATAAATGTGTAACTAAGGATTTGTGTATATGTCTGACCAGATCGCTTCCCAGGCCTGCTGGAGAATCAGAGGAGATTTCAACCGACGCTGACTCGCCTGTGGCCAGTCCAGAAGAAGTCTTGCCTTCTTTGTGTCTCAAGCAGGTCTACCCCAAATACACCAAACAGTTCAACTACCTGCGGCTGGTGGAGCGAATTGCAGCTCTGTTCATCCGCTTCCTGGGGGTTAAAGGCAACATGCGCCTGGGCCCCACAGCCTTTAGGACTTTCATCAGGTGGGACACTTTTCACACATTTCATTTGGAGTCTTAATAAGAAATGAGACTTAATAATAAATGTGTTTTTTTTTTCACACAGAACCTGCAAATTAAGCAACACTACTTTCACAATGGCTTCCGTTGACATTCTCTACATTGACATCACACGACGTTGGGCAGGAGCAGTGTCAGATTCTAGAGAAGCTGGTAAGTACAAAGAGTGGTTTTCTAAACAAACTGGTGGTTTAAATCATTTGTATTCTGTGCATGATGTTTATACATTGAATCATGTATTAAAGTGCAATTTACTGCGATATAAAGCTAAATGTAAGCCTATTAAAATAGTGAAACACAAGTATTTGTTTTCCACAGGCATGGGTCTGCAGGCGTTTGTGGAGGCCTTCTTCACACTGGCTGCTCGCAGGTTCAAGTCTGTGGGTCAGCGGCAGCAGGTGCTGTCTCTGTTGGAGCTGTGTGAGCTGAGTGTCTCTGAGGAGAGGCGCTCTGTGAGCTGCAGTCGAGCTCTGTCTGGAGGCAGTAGGACTCACAGTCACTCTACACAGCTGTCTCCTGCTCCTCTGAGGAGAGCTGCCAGCCAGGACCAACGTCTTCACTACAGACTCAAAGCCCGCACTCTCAGGGTCAACGCAGACAACTGAGGGACTGCCTTAAACTGTGAGAGAGGGGCATGACAGGAATCATGGGTTCCTACTGATTGAAGAGGACTGCATGATTGTCCAGTGTTACTGAAGGAGCTAAGAATCTGATTCAAGGCCTGACCATAGTTGCTATGGCTAGTTTTTTTGGGCAGCTAATGGCATCTATCCACTGTATGTGCAAAAGCATCCACTCTCTTGTGACTGAAACACTAGCTTTACCACAAGCATCTAAAAACACTAAACAGTGTCAATGATGTGTATTTATTTTAAAATTGCACTATTGTTTGCACAAGTTGAATGCAAGTGTGATTGGTTGGTCCTGAGCGTTGTGTGTATTTATTTGTTTTAGGATGTAGTGGGAAAGTCGGTGGCTGAGCTGTGCATCACAGCTTCTTAAGCCCATTAGCTGTGAGTTAAGTGAATAAGTATTCAAATGGAAAAGGCCACTTATCCTCTTTCAGTTCAGCAGCTATTCCAGTCAGGCAGCCTCCTGCCTTTAAGTGACGATGGAAAGATTCTTTAGAAGTAAGTTGCCATTAGCAAACAAATTACTTGAGCAGAAAAAGCATGGTGCAGTTTCTTACATAATGATCAAATCTACATTTGGGTATTTGCAGTAGAACTAAGCTTAGTATGTACCATTTCACTTATGCAAACGTTTGTCAGATCACACTTTAGTATAGTAAGGTTAACATGAACACTACTGAGAAACTAAGTGGCATACAGATGTATTCACAAAGTTATAAATAAAAGAATTAAAGTATTTCTAGTCTCATTTTTAATATAAAAAGGGCACTACTGTTTGCATTCATGTACAGTTCTGTTTATTCTGATTACACAATGTGGTGAAGGCCAGACTTCTCAGTGTTGTGAAAAACACTCAAACATAGGTCAGGTCTGAAATGTAGTCAGATTTAGGCTTTTGGACAGAAACTTCAGCATATGTTCTCTCCCGTTCTGTCATGTATGTATGCTTGTAAGAACATTTAGTAAAACACAAACATAATAAAGTAACCAGAGCAAACAGCTGAGCTTTAAAATAGCTAAATAAAACTTTAATAGGTCTAGTTGCAAATGTACATAAATTGCACAGCCACATTTTGTCAACACATGTTCTGTACATTATTGTTTTGTCACTGTTGCCAAAGGAAGCAGAATCCAGCAAATACTTTATACTCTCAACATACAAAAGTAATTTCTACAGGATAATAGAAAACATACAACATTTTACTTTATTGTTCAAATTGTTGGGTTGTCATGTGGATATATTAATAACGGAGGAACTGTAGAGGATAATTCACTAAAGCAAATAAGCCTTTCAAATATTTTGTCTAGGAATTCAATAGAGGATTTAATCATGTTCAACAAACATTTTATGTACAACTGTAACACTTTTGGGACCATCAATTGAGCTACATGTTAAACTATTCTTATTTTCAAAACGCATCTATGTTTGCGAATAAATTATTTCTTTTTACAACAGTTCCTCATAGCACATTTTGATTTTTAAACTCCACAATCACAACACTATGTCATGTGCTGTGCTACAAAACTGCCATTTGCCAACTACTGAACAGAAAAGTGCATAGAGCTAGAGTAAAAGAGGATTGTGCTTGCGAATCTCACTGAAACTGAAGCCCCTTGGACCATTGAAATCTATTCTTTAAAACATAAGTTTTTTTTTTTACTCATCTGTATTTGGCTAGCATAATATTGAAAGTGCCAACAGACTGAACAGGGAGGACACAGAGAGGCTGACTAAATACTGTTCTACCCAATGAGAGCAGACCACTGACTGAGCTATTTATTTACAATATCCATAATGGGAACAGCAGAGGTTTAGGACAAAAACATTTACAAAAAGCTCTTGTTAACATTACATAAAAATAGTGTCAGCATTTTATTTATTTACACGTTCTCAGGCTGTTCAGTCACTAGATACACTCTGTTAATCTTATATATACTGTATTTACTACATAAATCTGCAGCAATCCATTTAGTTCATCACCGCCACTGTCCATCTCGCAATAAAATAAGAGGGTGACTTTTTTCACGCTGCTATTGGCTCTAAAACAATGGAGAAGCATGCAAAGCCTCACTTTAAAAATAATAATAAAATATACAAAATATAGTCGTTAGAGGAACCTTAAGGTAAGACCAAGTGTGAGTAAGCATCTTCACATTCAGAACTATGGAGTCTGGCTTAAAAGGAGCACGGATCAGGCCGAACAGCAGGACCACGCGTATGATTGGTTGTGTGTTGTTGCGTCAGATTCATTTTCTGGAACGTGACTTAAGGAAGGAGATGACGGCCAACAAAATATGAAGTTTTACGGAGTTTTATGTGAACAGTAGGGCTGTAGTCGACCAAAGATATCTAAAGGTGTGTCCCATCGACCGATTAATCGACTAAAAAGGTAAAAAATTATGTTCTGTTCTGTTTATCTGATCCAAACAAAACTACTAAAAATCCAATGGAGTTCATGCAAAAACAATTTATACACAAAATGAATAAAAAACATGGTATGTAGGTCTACAACGGCAGATCAGACCAATGATTCAGTCCCAAAACTTCAACTAAATCACTACTTTTTGTCCCTGTTGAATATATAACTCTATAATCTATCTAAAAAATTAGTTGATTAATAACAAATTTTGGTCAACTAAGATGAAATTAATCGACCAAACGACTTAAGGACTGCAGTACTAGTGAATAGCATCTTTAGTAACATTTATTTCGTTTAATCTGCCTTTTTAAACACATTTTGACCGAAAAAATGTTAAAGTATCCATAGTTAAAGTTTCTAACAGGTAATATTTACATAGTATACTGTTGATGGTACTTATTTGTCAAAGCCTGATCCCGTTCGATTTGAGAAACTAAGCCAGTTGGGGCCTGAGCACAAATGGGAGACCACTGGACCTTCAGGTGTCACAGTGGGATGAATACAGGAGAAACTGATGATGCAAAATGGCAGCCTTGCTTTCATCAGTCTGTCCCAGGGCAGCTGTGACTGCAATAGCTTACGGAACAGTACTACAGTAGCTTAGCACTATTGAGTGTGGAGAGAATGAATAATGCAAAATGTGAGTGTTTGAGGTCATCAAAAGTGCAACAGAAATTAAACGCATTATTAACATTTTAATTCAATAGTGTCTAGGGTTCTAGTTTTTTAGTCGTTTGGTCGATTAATCGGTTGTTGGGATCTTAGTCAACCAAAATTTGTATTAGTCGACTAACTCTTTAGATAGATTATGAGGTTTTATAATGAACAGGGACTAAAAGTAGTGATTTAGCTGAGAATTCGGGACCAATTCAAAGTTTCAGTCTGCCGTTTTATACATAAATACCATTTCATTTTGTGCATGTTTTTGCATGAATTGGATTTTTAGTCATTTCCTTTGGGTCAAATAAATTGAACAAAACATACTTTTAGCTTCAGAGCTTTAGCCATGCCCCTTTTTAGTCGGTGGGACATGTATTTAGTCCACAAAGAATTTCTTTGGTCAAGTACAGCCCTAATAGTGACACAAAAATGGTATTTTTGAAATGTATTTTTAGAGATTGTATAGTCCAGGAAATAATTATGATTATCAGAATAAGACTATTACAAATCAAAAATAAGTCACAATTAGTGGATTAACTGTTGCAGACTTACTCCTCCTTATGCACAGTCATGAAAGGGTCTTGAAAATTGAGATACAGGGTTAGATCATAGAAATAAGATTGTTCATATGTTTCCTTTAGTCAATCATTTCTTAAAGAACCAAGAATTTACTAATAATAAATTACTTGTACGCAACCTTAAACAACCAATCATGCCAGTGATGATGATGCTGTGCCTGATCCGTGCTCAGAGAACCCACTAGCAGAGTCACAGCAGGTAAACATCGTTCTGTCCTCACAGAAGCAGGGCAGAGGCTTTGCGGCCCGGTGCAGAAGCGGCTCACCAGTCCAGTGTACAGTGCAAGAGTCTCTGGATCGCTGGAGCTGCTGGAGCATGGAAGACCACGCTCAGAGCTAATTCATGTTTACCAACAACAGCGTGGACCCCTGGGGAGTGCTTACGATTTCTGTAAAACACGTCGCACACTGTTTGTAAAGGGCTAAGCAGAATGAAGCCACACTGGTCCTCATGAATGGATCTGCTGTCTTCTCCCCGGGGCTCCGACTTCACACCACCGCAGAGTCAGCGGATTGCAACGGAAAGCGAAAACCTACCACCTCACTTCCAAATAAAGGGAGCCATTTTATGTTTGACATTATCAAATATAGCTATATGAGTCTATAGAAGAAAATGCATACATCTATATTAAAAGTATTTCATAGAGTCATCACATAGGCTTTAGTATACATTATGTGTGTACAACTAAATTTTACAAATCCACAGTATAAGTTGTGCCTTTTTTTGCAGAAGAACAAGGGATTGTGGGTAAAGAGTGGTGTGTTTCTTAAGGCTTTTCATGTACCAATAGCTTTTCTTCACAAAGTGCACTAGAGAGGGATGGAGAGAGCGAGAGAAAGAGAAAGAGAGAGGGAGAGTAAAAGGAAAGGGACACACCCAAGAAGTGACCAGAAGATTGTTTTGGATTATAAATATTTTAAGCTCCTATTTGGTTCCTTAATAAACAATGACAAATAAAGCACTAATCCTCTTAAAATAACAAAGAGATAATCCGTGATGGTGTTATAGTTGTCCACTTTAGTAAAATGGAGTAGAAAGACGCGGGGTAAGGGTTGCTAGGGGCGACCAGGTCCGGCACTCATCTTGTGTAGATTGATAGTGATTCGTCCCTAAGACAGCGTCCTGCTTTCTTCTACCAGTGTGAAACTGTACTGTTTTCGATGTGGACTTTATATACACAGGCTCTCTCTTGAAGGCTGTCTGGTGATCTGTCAGTCATGCTTAAGTCCCGCCTCCTTTTTTCTGGCTTGACCCTTCAAAATCCATAAAAGAAAATGTCCGCCAGGATTCCCAACGACGACCACAATGCAGTTTCTCTTGCGATACATGCTACCCCCACATGCATTTAAAGGTCTAACAGTTGCTGCTGTTTCGAAATTCTCCGTTCTCTGTGATCTGGAGCTTGGTGGGGTTGGTGGGGGAGATGCCGTTCCGACTTTGCATGCTGTAGCGCTCCTTCAACTGCGTCAGGGCACTCATTAGCCTAGCGTTGGCCGCATCGAGAGACTGGATACGCTTCTCCTATACGCACACATAGGAAAAACGCAAAAACATTTTCAGTTAGGAGTCAAAAATAGCATCACAGTTTTGCTATAAAGTCTTGTGGAGAAATGCAAAATGTCCACAAATCTTGTCAGAAAATTCTTGACGGGAAAATGAATAAAACATGGCTGTGTCGTCAAGCAGAAGACACACAAGACAAGTGCAATTGTTCAAGAGAGAAAGTGGTGCTTGGATGTCCAGCACAAAAAAGTACAACGTGGAACTGACCTGTGCATCGATGATTTTTTGTTTGGAGTCCACCACAGCCTGCATGTCTGAGTGATCCTTTTTCAGCTCCTCCTCCACCGACATGAGCCTGCAACAAAGTCAAAATGTCTCTTAAAAAGCCAGCTATTGATTGGTGAATAAAAGCACTCCGGCCCCATTTGGAAATCGCAGACGTTTTATAGCTACATAAGACAAACTAAATTACCCAGACCTGATATTTTGTAGTGAAGAGAAAAATGTTCTAATCTATTTTAACAACTTTAATGGTCACATACATTGAGATTGTAAAGATATGACTCAAAAACAAATTAAAATGCCAACCAGCTGTTCAAACTAACAATTATTTATATTTTTTTTACACTCAGTTTGTATGGGATTAGGGCAGACACAAGGAAAGTAATACTTAAAAACAGGGTTGTTCAAGTGGTTTCTATTAAGGTCCGCACAGCCTATACTGAGGGCCAATCTGGGCCATATTAAAGTTTACCTTATATACAGTGAAGAATTCAAAAGAGCACAGGTAGAGCACGTTAAGTTGAGCCACAAGACATTTATCCAGGCTTAAAATCACATTAGCAGTAAATAGCTTGATATTTGCTTAAGAAAACTTGGCTTGTTCAGTTCTTCAGGAAGCCTGAGGGCCAACAAAATTGGTCTATGTATAGGAAATGAGCTGTAAATCTGTACAATCATCCCTGCCATTGTTGTGTCAAAGAAATTTGTAAAAAGTGCAAATATGTAACGTGAAAACCAATTTTTTTTTTATTTGCTGGACATAAAAGCTTTTTAATTATGTTTATTAGGGTATAATATAATAATATATTTTACCATGGGGAGGGGCTTCAAGGAAAAAAGGTTGAGAACAATTGTTATGCAATACTATAGACATTTTCCCAATGTAGGAACGTGTTTCAGTTCCTAGTACTTTTTTTATTTCCAGTGCACATTTTGGGGAGTTCACACAGAGCAGGAACTATGGACTGGGCAGGTACTAACATGTTTTTTTTATGTTCACATTTAGATAAACTTTCCTTATTCTTAAGAAAATTAATTTAAAAGCAGTAACGCCCAAAACATAATTATTTTATAATAGTAGCCTATTTACTAGGAATTACAGTGAATAATTTAGTTTTATTGTTAATTTCAGTGATCAATTAATGACTTATTTAAATGTTCCAGTTAAATGTTAAAGCAACTTAGACCCACTTTCAGAAACTGTAGCTGTGTGAACACAAACATGGGACAGGATAGTTCTTCTGACTAAACCAGGGCTGGAGGAATGTTGGGACTAGTTCTTGGTACTTTCAAGAACTAATCCCAAAGTTTTCGCACGTCTCTTTCCCCTAGAACCAGAGAGCCCTTGAACCTAGTCTTACCTGCTGATGATGCTTTTCATCTGTAGATCTTTGTCGTCCTGCTGCCTCCTCAGCCTCTCCTCGGACTCCTCCAGCCGGGCCTGGTACTCCATCAGAACCTTCTGTGCCTGTTCGTCCTGGCCTTTCAGACGGGCCTCGTACTCCTCCAGCTTCTGCACTGACGCTCGGAGCTTCTCCTGGAGCACTGCAATCTCCTGCTGGTACTGAACACAACACAACACTTAGGATTAGAAAACATATCCGCATCAACATTCAAGAAATTACACTTTATATAAAAGGCAGTGCAACATAAGAAATTGACACGCTGTATTTGTTTCAGATTTTAAAAATAGGTCAGGTAAACCTACATTAGAAAACATTACAGAATAACTTCAAGGTTGGAATTCTCAAAGACAAAACTGAAAAATGTATTATTGTGTGCATGACCTCGCACTACTTCTGTAGTTCTAATACAAACCTTTCATAATCTCTTTTGAGTTTTATTGTTCAGACTAAAGTGATAAACTAACAAAGATTATGTTGTTGGTGCGCTCTTCTCTCTTCCAAGGCTGTTGTAATATACGTATGTTATCTGAGTGCTTACAGTAAGTTAAGTGTTTTGGTTTATACAAGTGGCCATTGTTTGAATATACAAGCACAATTGTAGGAATATAAAAGTCACTCTTAGACTTTGATGATCAAAAATATTGCCTAAAGATTTAATGGAATGACTTACAAGTGTTTACTGCAAATGCATAAAGTATCTTTTGATCACAAACTGTTTATGGTTAATTTTGTTTTTAGACTATGGGACACAAATGTTGACGGGGGTGGGGCATCAAAGTCTCCTCTATTAATGGGAACACAATGGTTTAACAACATTAACCACATCTAGAGATGTGAAGATCATTTGGTTAATCAATGTGATTATTCAAGTCAGAAGGTAATTGTATGAATAATAGTGACCATTTTAGAAGCAAAATTTAGTCTTTTAAAGAAATTTGATAGAAAATAGGGATAAACAAAGTATCAGTTCCCATTTTGGCATTGGCCACGTCTATAGAAAAAAGCTGCTATTTGGAGCAGATACAGCGAAAAATGGATTTGTGATTTTATGATCTTTCTTATAGATATATTCGTATTGTCTAATATAACAATAAATCAATGGCTCATCCTTAAATGTGCAAAATTAGTTTTTCAACCTATAGAAATTTATCAATCACTGTACGTCTTATAACACAATCTATATTATAGCAAATGTGTCAGTTTTGTCATTCAGAGTTGGATTTGATGAAACGTGTCACAAACTTGAGGAAAAGTCACAAGTTTGACAAAAAAAAAATGAAAGAATATGTAAGATTTTATTGTTGTTTGGTTGTGACAAACGTAATCATGAATAGTTACTAAATCGTGATATTTGGCCTTGCGATATCTTCACATCCCTGATCACATCTGCAGTAAACATGTAAAATAAATGCCACTGTGTGTACTCCAGTCTTTCTCAGTAATGCCAGAGCTTGTTTCGGATCCCTTTACTTCGTCTTACTGTATCGTCCCCTGCTGTGCTAAACGGAGGCTGTCAACATGTCAGCAGATACAAAAGTGCTTTGACTTTTTCCTTTGTGTTTCTTTCTGATAAACAGAGTCAAAAGAGCATCATTTCAAAATAATATGTTTGCAGTTTGAGTGCTTTTGTTCTTCGCAGTGACACATGTCAACACGGGAACTTTTTTATAAATTTAGCCAACTCACTGGCATCAAACAATTGATTAAACTTGTCTTTTTCTTGTTGCTGTCCTAAAATACATAGTTTTGAAGTCCAAAAGATGGAGAGCTGTCAGTGGACAACAATGAGTAACTAAACATATAAAAAAAAAACTCTTTATACAGAATTAAACGTTGAGTACACAACATCAGAGTTATGTTATGTTATATACGTGTCGACTGAATTATTTTAATAACCGTAATTTCCAACTGCTACTTTTTCTGCTTTGAATCTTGCGGTCTATGCATTGAAGCAGCTAAATTATAAATTCTTCTTCAAGAGACTTAAAGGTTGTATGGAGGATTTTTCAAATCCAACAACTGCTTGCTGTTTTTCAAATGATGCACATGTGTTTCTCCTTCCAGGGCCACGCCCTTCACTGCTAACTGGGCCAATGAGTTATTTAGGAACACTGACGGTTTGCTTGACAGATTAACAGGCCAATAGATAACGAGGTACTTGTTATCTATTGGTCAACGTTTTACTGGCCTCATCGTGTCCACAGTTTATATATTTTTATAATTCTTTTTTTGTTTAGCATAAGTACAAGGCTGTGACAAATCTATGGAAGTGTTTTTGACCAAGACTGACAACAAACCATTTTTGAAAATCCTCCATACAACTTTAAACAAGTGAGGCCTATATATATATATATAGTTTTTGTCCTTTTTAAAATCTAGTTGGTGCGGCTTGTATAAAGGTGTGCTCAATAGTGCACAAATGATGGTAGTTATTAGAGATGCACTGATCCATTTAAAGAGGGCCAAAGCAGTCTCTGATTGGCTGTGCTTCAGTGGTCCTCCCTAGTTGAATTTTGCAAAAAGATGATCTTAAGTCAGGGGTCTGCAACCTTTAACAGCAAACAAGCCACAAGTAAGTCAGAAAGAGCCGCAACTATAGTTAAATAAAAATATACAAGACAAAAAGGTGAATATACCTGCGTTTTACAAAGAAGGTCTAACATGCTTGATCAAACAATTGTCACTTTCTGCACTCTGGTATTAAGTATTGCATGTTATTTTTAGATTGTTGTAACATATGTGATCTCAACAAACCGTACACTAAATGTGTATAAATTATCACGTAATTATCACAATGAGTGTGCTAATAACAATAGAACTTGTAAGATCTGACGGCAGTTTCAGAGACAGTATCAGTTTTAAAAGAGCCGCAGGTTGCAGACCCTGTCTTAGTCAAAATGAATGCACAAGGATATTTACCATGTGCCTAAGCGTATGTGCGAGCTAGAGACAAAACGGACAGAATTAATCCAGCTTTAATTATCTGTTTTGCAAAGTTTATCAGTTATTAATATAGTTAGGAGCAGAGACCAGTTCACATCCAATTATTTCTGCGTTTTTCTATGTTATACAGACATGCAGGTAGGTATATAATAACAGAAGTGAGCAGATAATGTGGAAGACTAGCTTGACATGACCTTCACTGGCTCCTCCAAAAGCCAGACCAGAGTTTGGATCAGGTCTGTGTTTATTATAAATGGTCACAAACAGAAAAGTGAAACAGGCAGTCCAACAAAGCAGTGAGAGGGAAGCTCAGCAGAACACATGCAAACATTTTTGTCTTGTATTATGCCAAATGACTTTTTTATTTTTTGTTCTTTGCAAATCTTTCCATGAAGAGTTTTGAGACCTTGGAACTACATGAAGTCAAAATCTTACACTAGAATAATTCATTTAAATTAAAGCCTCATTGAAACGCCTTAATTACTCCTTTATGCATTATTTTAAATTGTAAAATACAAAAGTCATGACATAACAAACCAGAATAGGACATAATACAAAAGGACCATTTTCCCTTTTGTCCAGTTTTGAATGCAGTCTAACAAGCACATACACATAAGGAACGCTCAAACTTTTGATTGCAATGACTTTGTGCAACTTTTCGCTGACTATAAAAATCACAAAGACACCCATGAATAAACCTTCTGAAAAAGCTAAATCTATCCAACATTGAGCCTCGCTGTCATGGTCGGTTTTCCTAAAACGCTTTGAAGACAGATATGGATTGAGAAGAGAAGGATACAAAGGAGAGTATTCTTAGGAAAAAGGGACTTATGAAACATGGAGAAGGCAGGAGAGGAAGGAGAAATATTTCATCTTGGGAACATGTCATTTACCTTTTCCACCTGAGTCAGATCTTCCCTGTTTCTCAGTGGCTCCATCCCCTCATGGTCTAAATACTGCACATTCATATTCAAAAGCCAGGCCGCAGTACGGTCCAGAGCACTGGGGTTCACTGGGGAGGGGGCCTATAGTGGAACCAACACAACATACACACACACACATGAGCAGGGTGCAAAATGATGAAAGGGAGGAGGCAGGAGGGCAATAACAGCACAACAGAACAAAAAAAAAGCTTGAAATGCATCGAGTGTTGGGACTGAAGGCGGTGGGATGGGTAGGCCGCTGTGTTGGACATGCTCAGTCACGCAGAGGCGCATGTCCTCGTAGTAAACATGTGGAGGTGTGTGAACCGCGGACGTAAACAGGCTGTAGGAGGAGATTTTAGCGGCGAATATGTCTTCCTCTGCTTTCATTTCACAGTTATGGAAATGTATGTGAAATATAAGTGCCTTGAGAATATATGAACACAGATATGTATTCTGTGAGTGTATTTCACAATTCTCAGCCACAGTCAGAGCTACATAAACTCATGTGCAGTTACATTTTTTGAGTGTAGCACAAATGATTATTTGGTAATTGATTAGTTATGTTTTTTCAGGTATTTCATAGTGAACTTTTGTGAAGTCCTCCGAGGCAACTGTTGCAATTTTGGTCTCTACAAAAATAAATAGAATTCAACTGAATTGAACTATTACATAAGTAGATCCTCGTTTTATCAATAATAATCTGGCTACATAATAGTAACTGGTCTGTAGACTTCCTGATCAATGTGTCTGACCTGTGGCAGTCAAAGCCCCATCATAGCATCATTTATGTGTTTTTGATTGTGAAGTGTGCTAAGTCTCACTCTGTGTATGTGGGCGGAGATAGGGGATAGGTTAAAAGGAATTTTTTGAGTATACAAGCTTCAGAACAATATGATATTATTAAATAATGGGTTAGTGAAAATTAATTATCTGTGTTTGGTAAATCTGTCATCAGTGTCTTAAAATGTATTAGTTGACTAATTATTTCATTTACAGTAAATTATTCATATTTAAGACAGAAGCAGAACTTTGAAGGGTTGAGCAAAAGTTATGTGTGTAAAGTTACATTCAGTTGTATACAATAACAATTTAGAAACTCATTTTAGTTTAAGGTTTTGCATAAACTACACCGCTTTGTATTTATTTTATCCATATATATTTTTGTATTTAATAGTTTTCACTGCATGGCATAATCTTCCCCTGTAATGAGAAATGACTTGCCTTGTATTTGGTAAATGTATTGTGGCAGATGAGAAAAAGATTACATTATGATAATGTAATTTTTCTGCATTGAGACCACATCAATTTATCACTCTTTAACCTTGCTCTTGTTATTGGCAACATGTATAATGTCGCTGTAGTTTGTTTCTGTGCATATCCAATGGCCACATGATTGACATCTACACTGTTAGCCTGTTAAACTGTCTCGTCCCACTGTGGCTCTGTATCCACAATGACCCGTCCCATTACTGCACCCGAGCTGTCTTTTCGTGTCCTTGGATACAGTCATCCTTTGTGCACTTGATCGCTTATACTTCTCCTTAATAAGATGCTAATTATTCCTTCAGCACCCCCGTCCTCAGCCCATTAAGGGTGACCAGTAAAACACTGGCGAAGTGATGAGCAGCCTCTATGCAAATTATGTTATTACACGCACAATGGCTATAGTTCATTAGAGCACAATGTGTAGATTCTCTTGACAATTTCTCCACAAGCCTGCTATGTTTTCAATCAATTGCCTCTTTATTGCACCGTTAGCATTAGCAAAATTGATAATTATAGGCAGAAGGTAGTGCAAACTGATTTTCATGGGATTTTGTCTCCTTCCAGTTAAAGTTAAAGAACCTGTCACACTACAAAGGTCTATGTTGAACACCTAAAGTTTGCTATTTTCTCTAGTAAGATGTAAAAATATTCGGTCTGATAAAAAAGTTAGGATGGTCTCAGTAATTTCAAGAAATTTTAATAAAAATGATTAAAAAACTGTGCAAAAAGTTCAAAGAAAAATTGAAATCCTCAATCCATGTCATCAATAGGTGCCATTCCAAGAAAATAAAAGTGTTGTGTGCTATTATTTGTCCAATAATAACACCTGTGTAAGTTAAGTATTTTGACATTTGTTGACAGAATGGTTCTAGGTACCAGCTATAACATTACCTTGATTTATGTCCTATGGTTAGTTCTAGATAGTAGATCCTTTCATTCCCCAACTTGATTAATTTGCTAAATTTGAGTCAATCATGCTGTTGTTTATTCATTGTTTCTTCACTGCCAGAAACGGCATGTGTTTGTTGTACTAGCCAATGATATGGGTTAAATACTATCAGTTAAGAAAGCTTCATAATGTTTTCTTTTGATAAAGACAAGAAAATCTTGTACTTTTCACAGCGATAAAAAACAAAACAAAAAAAACCATACAATTTTACAGTTTAATCATTTGACTTTTATGTCTTTGATCTAAGTTGATTTATAACATAAAATAAGACCTGTAGGCTTCAAATTAGTTTTTAAAATGAAATTGTGGTTTACATGTGTTTTTATTCCTCATCCAAACCCTAAATGTATCCAATATCTTGACCCTTTAGTTAATTGTCATTGTTAACCAATTTCCCCAAATGTAACCTTTAGTTGATCCTTTTTCTAAGCTTACCCTTTTCACAACGTTACCCTTTCTAAGGTTTTTTACTGCTGACAGTTCCCCTGTACTTAATTAGAATTTACCACGTCTTATCTGTTACATATTAAACCTGGAAGTAACCTAACATTGTTGGTTAAGTTGATGAGAAAATGTAGCATTTTTAACTAATTTTAATATAATCATGCTCACTATTTTTAGTGAAATGTGTCTACTCTGCCAAGTGCACTGTAAAGGGTCAAATGTAAGCCAGACTTTTCTCATCACACTTTAGAGCCACTTAGAGACTCTCTTATAGGAACAGATCAGTCACAGAATTCTTCCTCACCTGCTTGTGCTGCGGCCTATGCTTGGTCTCTGGACTGTCCCCTTTGGAAGAGGATGACTGCTGCCTTAGCCGCGCACCGGTGGGCCAGTCCGGTGAGGAGGTCATCATTGTCCCGGATGAGGGCCTGGGATAGGGGCCACTGTTGAGGAGATTGGGTGGCGTGCGTCTGCTGGTCATGCTTTGAGGAGGCGGCTGGTCTATCCTCCTCTGTGGACCTGCACTGTTCTGTCTCGGGACGGCGGGTTGATTCTGGGCATCACCGAGGGACATTTGTCTTCGGTTGAACTCGCCCGAGCGCCTCGTAAACTCATCCCCGCTGCCTCCGCCCCCTACGCCCTGTGTCATGAAGGTGTGCTTTGCCCCAGGTAAGTCGTCGTTGTTGCTGTGCGAGCTGACAGAGCTGTGGCATTCAGATCCAGAGTCATTTATGCCGCGAGGAGAAACGGGCAAACACGCAGCCATCTGGTAGACTGGGTTCTGGAAGGAGAGGGGTGCGAGGAGCTGCCCGGGACGTCCGTTTGTGCCCTCGGTTACTGGTGTGGTGGGGCTCTGGCCTGGCCGCCTCAGAGTGGGACCTCCAGGGATGTTGTTCTGTGGAGCTCGATTGGTCCAGCTCACACCGTTGGCAGGTCCTTCACCCACAACATCAGACGAACTGGGGCCAGGACCGCTTTCCAGAATGCGGGGGTCTTGGAGGTCGACCATAGACAGGCTCTTACTGCCATTGGGCATTCCCAAGTCAGGCTCGTTTGACTCAGAATAGCTTGAGCTCCGTGCTGGAGAAGGTTGAATCCCTGAGCTCCTCGTCACAAAGAACAGGTCTTTATTTTCGGGTGTTGGTGAAGGTAATCTAGTGAAATCCACCAATCTGAAAAAGGAAAAAAACATGGTTACTCTTAGATGTGACCGTCAGTAAATCAAAAAGAGCATGATGTAGCATTTCTTGAGTCACAACCATTAGATCTGATATGTTGACGCTGATACCATTTGTACAGAGTTCACATAAATCAACGGCCATTAAGTTCATCTGATGGATGCTGAGGCAGATCATGGTTTTCCCCAATAAATGCACTCATATGGCAGTTTTACTACAAATTGGATGGATAAGAAACCAATATAGTATTGTTGTATAAATCAAAGAAAACAGCATGTTGGTCTTTAGTGTCTCAATCTATTTTTAGTCATGTCCACAATCCCAGATGTAGTTATTGTACAAGCAGCACATTAACACATATAGTAACTTCAATCAGACATTATTTTAGTTCTTATCCCTATTCTTACCTGCACTGTTGCACAGCTATCACAGACAGAGCTCCCAATTCCCCTCACGTTTGTCTTTTTTGTCTTTCCTTAATTTTCCTCTCAATTTCTTCCATTCCTTCACCTTGTCTAGTCTATTCTAGCATTTATTTATTTTTTTTACTTGTCACAATTTGTTGGACGAGAAGCAATTAGTTGAGAATTGGTCAAGCCTCATGCATTTGTTAGCGCCTTTAAACCACAAACATCAATATGAGCCATCAGCGAGTGTAATAAAGTAAAGATGGGGTTTGCAGATGACCTCACAGGGACATCAATTAATTAGAGATATTGATCGAGCTCCCTTCTGACCAGACAGAAAGCAAAGGTTTATCAAGTATGTCTCTGGAGTCATTCTTTCCCTTATGAACTGGTGCTGCCGAGTGTTTTTCTGAAGCTGATGTTTGTGCCTGTGCTCTCGGTCTCTTCCTGGTAATGTGTAAAGTGTCACCTTGTCGTTGCTGGGATGGGGAGTTGGAACAGCGGTGATAAGGGAGATAAGGCTCCATGTTATTCTTCTCAGGGGATTAAATGAGGTTTCATCTAGTTCATGTAAACACGAACCTTATGGCCTTGTCTGTGCCTGATCACGGAAGCTAATGTCATGTTAGGGATGTAACGTGTTATAGTTGTTTGTCAGTAGAGTTTTTGTACAATGGCAAAGTTAGATGTTATAGTATTTTCTGATTATTTGTTTAGACATAGCTACAACAAGTTGTTGGATTCACAAATGCTTTTAAGAATGGGTCAAGTGCCATACTTGTACATTCTCAGTCATGGCCAATTACCTTGTCTTTAGTAGAGGTAAACGAAACATAAATTAGACACTTTAGCACTTTACGATGATTATTTTTAAGGGTGTCCAATATTTTTTTTGATAATTAATTTACTTGGTTCTGCAAATCTGTATCATGGACCTTTAAATATGGACACTAAACATGACTGTTTACTGTTCATAAAAAAATACAAATTCTGGGGCACTAACAAAAGTGGCTTTGTTTTAAATGTAATTTATTATGGTTTATTTTGTGTCTTAAGGTAAAAAATATATATGTATTAATAAAGACAAACTTACAAAATAAAAAAAAAAAAAAAAAAAAAAAAAAAAAAAAACACAAATTGTGACTGTAAAATCAAAAACTGAATTTGACTCGAATTGTGAAACTGGAGAATTGGAATGTAGTGTTTTTTGATGCTCAATTGAAGATAATCTTTTAAACGAAACTCATCAAACTCAACTCAACTTCGTACCAGTAATTACATTAAATAATCAGTTTGGATCATCTAGACCTAAAGTTTCAAGACTAAAGCATTAATAGAGCTCCTATGTTTTTGATGAAAGAACAATGGTATAATGGCTAAAGCCCCTTTTGCACATGTCGTCTTCTACATCCACAGAACCAGACACAACCCAAATATGTTCCCCACAGAGTCTTACCCTGAGAGGTCGTTGTCTATGACCATCTTCTGCAGGCCTGTGGAGATGCTGCAGCCTGCTTCGGCCGGAGGGGAGCCCATATGTTCTGCAGACTGTCCCGCTGTCATCTGCATACTGGACGGATTTGTCAGAGCCGTGGTCACTTCTCGTAGGATCCTGGGCAGAGGTCCTAGTTTGGAGGTGGCGCTCTGTGAACACAAAGTTTAAAGCTACATTTCACAAAGACTCAACTCAATCTGTTTATAATTTATGTGTTTGGCCCAATTTCTTCTAGAATTTGTATTTTCCCCAAAGCAAACTATCTTGGCAACAGTTTTCTTATACAGAAAACACAATGAATAATGAAAAAGCCAGGCCAGTCTGATGGACTTCGGTATTAGCCAAGGCACCAAGATCTGTGAATTATTGAAAGACAGATTTGATACAGACGGACATTGCCTCATTATTACAAGTTAGCCACGTACCAGATCTACTGTAAACTGTCTTTGTAAATCCATTAATACTTTCTTCACTGCCATGCTTTCCCTTAGTACACTATTTATGTAATGCAATGTAATGAATTATTGATTACTGCATGATAAGCAAGCATCCTAATGTAGATCAAGAACATTAAAATGCTTATGCTGTGGGACGCTGCGGAACCAATTTTAATTCCTTCTGCTCGTCAGATACCCAAAAAATAATAAATAATGCATGGATTTGATTGAGTTGTCTGGTAGTCTACTGCGGCATACTCGTTCGTACCTGATCCATCTGGGACACCACTTCGGAGAGGAGGGAATGCAGCGTGGAGAGCTCCCGGCCCAGGTCGATGTAGCCCTCGAAGCCCGCTGTGTTGGAGATTGTCTCTGGGTTGGAAATTTCCAGGAGAAATCGCTGCATGTTTGTCCACTCGTGCTCAAGGAACTGGTTCATAAATGACATGTACTCTTCTTTGTTTCCAAATCTGAAGAAGAGAACATATTACATAATTGTTGGGATTAAGTTAGGGTCAGGAGAATTGGCAATAGCATTCACCAAAATCTAATATAGTATATATTATCATTTTATGCATTATTTGGATTTGCGCATACAAGACACATACCATACACTGTGCAACTTTCTAGGTATGAAAACTCAAAAGTATACTCCCATTGAAATAGAAAGTTGGAACATTAATATGCATCAGTTTCAGGCCATGCTGTAGAACATTGCAGCTAAAGGAACAACATTTCCATAGAAAGAACTAGGAAGAGACTATTACAATTGTTCCCAAACTTTTTTCCCTTGAAGCCCCCATTTGAGTCTTTGTCTTGTCAAGCTCTCCCTGTTAATAACCATGGCCCCTAAAAATATAATATATAATCAAAAATGTAACTAAAAAGCATTTGTTTTAGACAGAAAAAGAACAGCTGTGGTGGTTTTGTGCATTTTTACATTTCATATATTTGGGCTTTTTATGAATAAAATTGCACTAAAAACTACTTTTATAATTCAAATTATAAAACTAAATTTTAGGTAGCTGCAAGTCTGCTCAGAGTAAAAACACAAATTGTTTTTCATATGTTTTCAGTCCAACACAAACTTCCAAGTAAAAAAAATATAATTTTTATAAATAACAATGATTTTGTCCAAGCCTTATTTTTGGCTAAAAGTTACACGGTGTACCTTTAATTTTAAGAAAACAGCCTTTTTTTGTTGTTGTTTACAATTTTTATAGTTGTCTAATATGTCATAGACTTCTGTCACAATGTTTTAACCAATACTTGATTGATGCATAAAAAGTCTACATTTTTTCCATATTAATTTATTCATAAGATACTTTAAAATCTTTACAGCCAACAAAAGTGTTGGGTTGAGTCACGCATAACAGACAAAAAATTTTAATAAATACACTTTTAGAACAAATAATCATTTAAGTAGCTAACAAAAACGCTGACTTCTAAAATATACATTAGAATTCCAAAATGTAATTTGAATGGCCTAAGCCTGTTATTTATGCTTAACGTGACCTTGGTGCTTGTTAATAGCCTTTTAAGATATTTTTATAGATTCTCTCCACTTCTCATTTCATTGTATTGTGTTTTTATTTGACAAAACTTTGAAAACCCTTACTTGGTGAAATTGGCCAGGTTTTGTGTGACTTTTGCGATGAGCGTGAGCGTGCGTGCGGTGCGGTCGTCTGGATATTCCTGCATTAGGTTGAAGAGAGACGGAGACATGATGGCGGGACACAGGAACCTCAAAAACAGGGACGCACTGATGAGACGCTCGCTGATGTCCGGTCGCCCCCGGTTACTGCACTCCTGACGCCAAGACGCAAACACCTCCTTCAGCTCACGAGGAAACACACTGCCAAAAAGAAACACATATTAGACACTTTCCTTGGGCAGCGCGATATGGCCTAAAACTTGTACCACAATTTAATAAACAATACACCTAAGGCGACTTAACACGACACACTTTGGTCCTTTTGGTTAGTTTGCTCTCTCAGTATACAAGCTTTCATTTGGAAGAGCAGTGATCTGACGGCTGAACTACTAAAGTTAATTGCAATTGTGTTTTGAATGCCCTTAGGGTGGGCAATATTGACAAAAATGAATATCTCGATTATGATTCTTGGACGATATTCTGTCAGTTCTACTAAAATGTGTTAAAATTTGTGTTCAAATTAGCTCCACTGGAAAAAACAAAACCCTTAAATATTCTAATCTGTTTAAAATTCCTTGAATGAGGTAGTGTTTATCGTGATCTGAGCTTGTTTGACTGTCCTAAATAAAGCAGAACAAGTGAATTTAGTTATTGTCTCAAAATCACACAAATGTTTTTCATAATTTCAAATTAGTGTGTATTTTTCTTCAAGTAAAATGAGACTTGTTCTGTTGGCAATCAGGTTCAAACCAATCAAAATTAACTAGTCGTTTGTTTTCTAATTCAAGATGATCCTTTTTTCTAGTGTGTTTAATTATCAGAATAAATCACAAAAGTGCAGCAATAAAAATATTTCTCTGTATTTTCTAGTATTTTAAAACTCTTTGAATTGCTTAATGTACAAATTCTGATGAAGCATACTTTCAAATTTACCTCGTCTTTAAGAAAGACGAGACACTTTTTTTTTACTCCAGGATATATTTGATATTCAATTTTTACTTATCATCAAAACAACATTCACAATATTATCTAAAAATCTATATATTGCCCAGCTCTGAATCCACTATCCACCAACAACTCACAATGGGACCATTTATACTACTATTCTCACTGAAATAAATACAGAAGCAGGACTAATCCAAAACTAATCCAGTGTCAATCAACCAGACTTAAATCAGAGCAGCAGTGAGACTAGATCGAGATGTAAACCAAGACTAAATCTAGTCTACATTTACTGTAGATTAGACTATAGACCAAAAACCTATAAACCAGAACTATAAGGCTTTAATCATTTAAATTGCATAACAAAATCTGGCTCAAATGATGCAAAGTACAATAAGCTAACAAGCTAATATGAACAACACTGCATAGACCAAACCCTTTTGCCTATCAAGAGAAATTATAGGCAATAGAGTCTTAATTTTTGGTCCATGCCTTGGCCTAATTTTCTGAGCTAGCCAACACATACTGCTTAGTGGGCCACATTTGCTGCCATTTGAATAGCCCTGATTTAAGCCAAGAACAAAAACTCTTGGATAGTGCTTTTAAATTACATTATTTTAATAGCAAGTGGTTTTCCCATGTTCCAAAAACAAATAAGACTTGCAGCGCTTGAAATCACACGAATAGACTTACCAGTAAGAGTTGATGATTTTGCAGAAGGCCAGCTCGCAGCACATCTTCAGATTACTCTGGTGTTCTGGTAGATCTCCTGACGAACATTTGGAAGGATCCACCTCACAGTTCTCATCTGACTCATACAAAGCCTTGATGAATTCACCTGGAAAAGATTGACCAACAACTTAATCATTCTGCCATTTGCTAGGACATAGAAATGCAATACAATTTTAGAGTTATATCGACGATGCCTGAATTATTTAACTTTCCAACTTAGCATGAGCCTTGTAATTTGCAAAATCCAGATGTGCAAAAGTACTGAAGTTCACTGCTCAAGTGAAAGAACAGTTACTTGTCTAAAAATTACTGTATGAAAAAATAAAGTACAGCTGAAACACGTTTGTAGAGTAAAATTACAGATTACAAAGTAATCATTGTAAAATTTACTAAGTAAAAAAGTAAATAGTAAAAAAAATATAATGTTGGTGTGTGTAGAGAAATTTATGTTAAATAAATTATGATTACGGTAATCTGAATTTAAACATATGACAAATAAATAACTGTAGCAATAAAAAAGTTTTGGCAGTGTTTGTCTCCTACAAAGGATTGATTTAATTATTTTTTTGCCAAGAATGAGAGACTATTTTCTTGTCTCCATGGAGACAAGCAGGTCATGCCAGTTACGTGTGAGAGCTTTAATAGGTGAATAGGAATGCATATTATTTGCAATGCAATTCTTTTTTTCTCATAAAAACAACTGTAATTAAATACATACAAGATAGACACAATTAACGACACCATGAATATTTTTGTCAGAAAATAACATATTTATAGATAAATATGCAGCTTTAAGAGGAGAGAAAAAATCGTGGTAATTAAAAAAGTGAGTAGCATGTTTTGAAAATGTAGAGGGTAAAAAGTACAGATATTTCATGAAAAATGTAAGAAGTAGAGGTAAAAAGTCACCAGAGTAGTTCAGTACTTGAGTAAAAATACCTCTGGCAAAATCCAAGCAACTTTACAAAATAAGAAAATGTAGAGAAAAACTACAGAAAAAAGTTGTATATTAACCGGACTTACAAACATATCAACACAGCACCACACAATATATTTCAATATTATTATTTTTTTTTTACAGACCTACCTAAAATCATGGTTAGGGTTAGGGAAAGTTAAAAAGCAGCTTTGATTATGCAGAATAATACACATGCCCTGAGCGGAGTCCCTGTTCAGTTCAACAGTTTCAGATTCAGCCCAGATTCAGAATTGTAAATTTAAAATGAGTTTAAGCTGCGAAACTGAACACTGAGTACCCTAGAAGCTTACACTATCTTCATCACCAGCTCTCCAAAGACAATATGCTTCATTCCCTCTACCTATCCATCTCTATTTGTCTCTCCCTCTCTCATTCTCTCCAAATCACCCTGCATGCCCTTGCACTATCGCAGTCACAGCTGGGAGACTTTTAACACACGTTAAATCCCATTGTGTGTGCATTTGTCTTATAAAACTCTATCTATATAAGTCTATTCTGTGCCTCAATGACAGTCACAAAGACAAACAAACCAAACTAATGCAGACAAATTGAAAGTTAATATAAGCGACAGAACGACAGTGTGAGTGAACGTTTGCAACCGTGTGTGTATTTGTAAATTACACCCCTGCTGTGTACTCTCTCCCAAAGCATCAACATGAAGAGCATGCAAAGAATACAGAGCAGTGATTGGAAAGACTGCAGCAGAACTTTGCTCTGCCCTTGTTTAACTTTGTACAAGTGGGACGTATAGAAGCATCTCATTACAAAAGAGTGAGGTCTTACAATAGGTGTTTTTGCACTATAGAAGCTTTTTTAGTTGATAGAAGTTTTTTTTTCTTCTTTCTGCTGTTTGAAAAGTATTCACAGAGATTAAGAACTAGGGACAAAGGCCTTACTTTGGGTTTTTTTTTTACAGTCAGACAGAACTTTTGGTGACAAGGACATTTACTACTAAAAGTGCCTATATACATTCTCACCTTCTCCACTAAAGAATTACTTCAGGAATTTGTACAGATTTTAGTCTTTTCCATGACTTCTTCATAACCATTCACAACTTCTATATGACTGTGTACCCTAAATCAATTATTGCATCTTTTAAACGGATTTAGAAAAAATGCAATAATACCACATTTTAATGAACAAAAAGTACAAATCGAATTTTTTCAAATTAAGTTTTTAATCAATTTCATTCAACTATTAGTGTTTAGTTCAAAGAGCAAACAAAACACCCACAGATTTTTAAGTGGTCTATTGAATATTAATAATTTAAATTAAAATACATATAATTTTCTCAGTCACATTATTCTAACCCTGAAAGACATGAAAAAATGATTAGATGCAAACTTTAACCTTTTAAGAATTTTGAGACAAAAAAGGTCTTAATTTCTCTAATTCAGTGCATTCTGAAATGATATTTTAGTCTTTTATTTAGAATAGGAGAGTAAAATTAGACTACAGTATGGTTTAAAAGAATTGTTAATTAAAACTAATTTTATTAACTTTTCAGGACCTGGAAATTTTCAATGACTGTACAAACCCTAAGTGTGTGTTCAGTTTTAGTGTGTGTGCAGTTTTATGAAAAAAAGGGGAAAAAATACTTTTGTTTAGCTCCATTTAATTACTTATCTGTTGTAAATGTTCTAAATGCTGCTAAGGTTAAGACAGTTAGACCCAGAAACTGTTTCTGTGAGAATGCAAACAGTGGGACAAGGTGGTGACGAAACAGGGACTGGAGGAATGTGGGGACTTAGTTTTTGGTCCTTTCATGAGTGTAAACATTTACTATTGGCAGGTAATAGACTGTGCTAACTCTTTACATAGCTTATCCTTTTGAAGTGCTCAAAGGTTTTAGATAATTGTTTTCAAAAACGT
This sequence comes from Mugilogobius chulae, assembly GCA_038363315.1. Lineage (NCBI taxonomy): Eukaryota > Metazoa > Chordata > Actinopteri > Gobiiformes > Gobiidae > Mugilogobius > Mugilogobius chulae. The sequence goes on from CM076409.1 coordinate 22,685,964, forward strand.
GAGATATGGATAAATGGCTACCAAACTAAGCCCTTGTGCTTTAATCCTGTCATTTATTTCTAAGTATTTCAGATTTAATGTACAATTTTAAATATTAGACAGGAATTATTATGTGAACATTTTTAACTTACCAAGGGCGTCCTGCAGATATTTTTGCCCGACTAGTTTGAGGTATTCCTCTATAGCTTTTGTGGCCAAAGTGTTTTCTCTGAAGATGAGATGCTCGTTCTCTCCACAGCGGTCCACTTCTGACATCATCAGGTCTGTCAGGAAGTCCTGGAACAACACAAGACGTTACTTACAATGCAAATGACACTAAATCTTTCCATTGGTTATGATTGAATAAAATCAAACTACAATAATTCTTCTTATTACTTTGTCAGTTTACAGACAACAAGATCCCTGGGAATATGCAAGCACTTGAGGCGGGTACTTGGAATGGTGTGACATTATAAAACACCAGAATTTTCTAATACAACTTACTGGTTATTGACTGGTTTTGGTTGATCTTGGACCTCTGAATCATTAAAGCAATACAATTTAATAGCAATAATTGAGAATATATCAGTACTAAGTCAATTTATCTAAAATCCAGAGAAGGGAGTATTCTGAGTGTGAGACAAAGCTTAGGAGGTACTTAGTGCAAAACATATCGCATATTAGATACCACTGATGTGACACACACATTTATTTGGCATAAGTACATGTTCAGCAGCTCAGTATTATGTTGTAGCAGACAAATAATGTACACACAAGAAGAAAAGAAGCTAACACTGAACTAAATTGTGTCTCACCAAGAGAAAATATTTGTATTGAAGATTTATTTTCATATAAAGCAATTTGTCGTGGGAGTATTGACTGAAATATACTGTAGAGTTTTGTATCTGGATCTACTGCTGTAGGTGACAAACGCATCACGTCGAGAATGCTACAAGTGCAGAGGAACAGCAGGTGGAAACAAAATAATTCCTCAAAACCAAGTATACGAGACTCACAAAAATGAGGCATCTGGGGATGGATCATAGCTTGTTTCTGCCACTTTCAACACATTTTCTGGGTGCATTTTTTTTTGGAAGTCCCCTGGCGTCTTGTTAAACTTGGGGATCCAGCGTAACAGTGAGAGAGACAAGAACTGTGTGACAGATGTAGAGATAGAAGAAGGCACAGTAGAGCTGGTCTTTTAAGGAACAGACGGTGAAAAAGAGAAAAAGTAGCCCCACAGTTTCTGTAGCCGCTGCACAGGGCTGTTATCCAGCTAATCAAAGACGCACCACAGGGAGCCAATCACCCAGCCATGCACAGCCAAAAGAGCCTCAGTGACCAACACGTGCAGAGCCGTCCACACATGAGACACAGGACATGCTTAAAGGTTTCACAATCATTAAATTAACAGGTAAAGCTTTTCACAATCCACACAAATATTAATACAAACGAAGCACAAGAGTTGGTTTACTATGTTACACTTTATCTTCATACAGTCTTTGAATTGTTCAACAGATCATCCTCTAGTGCAGGAGTCTAGAGTCACATTTGGCTCTTTAAAGACTCCAATGTGGCTCTTTGGCCTCACATTGACAATAAACTGTTGAGAGAAAAAGATAACATTCATGTATGATAATAATGTGTGTAAATGTGATACTTGTCTGCAGACTGAGGACTGTCAGGTCTTACAAGTGTGCTCCTCTATCGTTATTAGCACACTCATTGTGATAATTGCATGATGACTTATACATATTTGGTATACACCTTGTGTGAGATCACATATGACACTAAAGCAGGAACACGGCACAAAAACTCACAGCCTAAAGCCCCTAACAATAACATGCAATACTTCAAGAATATATTTTTATTTAACTAATAGTTGCGTCTCTTTCTGACTTTTTTCTTTGAATTGGGCTGTTGCAGCTCTTTTGCTGTTAAAGTTGTAGACCCCTGCTCTAGTGCATAAGTGTTCATATTGTGCATATCTTCGGTTTCCAGTTTTAACTGTACTAATTCTAGTATCACTGCCAGGGTAGCTGATGAAAGCTCTGATGCAACTGTGTTGTTACTGTAACATTTGACAATTAATTATTGAATCCTGAAAGCGAAATTCTAGAACAACAAGCATTGAAAACTGTTTTATGGAAACTGTGGAGGGCTACATTAACAAAAAATATGGTTTTTTTTTTAAGTTTTTTTTGTTTTTTTTTATCTCCCACTCACTTTCTGCCTCTACTAAGCATTGTATTAATTACAAGTTTTACAGTTTTAATAAACTATGTGCATTGTAAAATACAGTAGGTTTCATTATGATCCACTGAGATCAAGAAGACCTCTTTTTCCAGGATGACCTGAGCCACAGTGATCTTCAAAATGTTCAGCCATAATTATACTGGTTTCTTTTAAGACGTACCATTTTGGTAAACTGTACTCTCACACCAAATAGAAATGATCCAACTATTATTCACCATCTCACATGCAGCCTCAAGTTGCAAATTAGATTTTAGAAAGAGTTGACACTTGTTCCAACTTCAAAACACACATAATGTGACTAGCTTCTTTTATAGAAACATTCTCTTGTGTTATAGACAACAAGGGGGTCATTGTCCTGGTTATTTAGCTCATTCATAAACTAATCTGATCTGGTTTCTGTACTTCAAAAGGCAGACAAAAATAATCATAATTGGCAATTACTTCCAAAATCCTCAACATCTGAAGTGCACATCTTCAACCACATGACTGTCTGCTAGTTATATTTAGACCAACAGAGATTATGCAGACAGTACAGCATTCTTAATGTCAGCAGTGAGTGCCAAAAATGATTGAGAGTCAATTAAGACATTTTCTTTTGTAAGACACAACAAAAATAGAAAAAAAGCATCTTCAGACTGGCAATACATAGAAACAACCACAACTACTGAGTGAGTTTGTATATGACATGAAAAGAGAAAATCAAGTAAACAGTGGTAGAAAAGCAGAAAAACTACAACAACATCACTTCTGTTTCTCTCACAGACGCAGACTTTGGGATCACAGTTCAACTCATTGCCTTTCTGCTGTTTGCAAACAAGCAAGCTAAAATCTGCACTGTTGCTATAACAACAGAAAAGCTATTTTAGAAAGTTTCTGCAACACAAATGCTCCCAGAAGGAAAAAAATAGCCCAGAAAAAGCTAAGAAACACATTTTATCAGGTGTTCTAATCATACATTTGCCACAGTCATAATGTTGAGGACCGGTTTTACAAATAAAAGAATGTCTATGCATAACTTCTACTGGATTTCAATGCAGTTATTCAAAACTAAAGCGGACAACGTTTGTACGACGCTTTCCCCAAATGACACCAAGGTGCCAAAAGAGAGGCCACCATGACGCGTCGCAAATCTCCAGTCTCCTGCTGGCTGTTCTCGTTCCTGAAGGGGCAGTAGCTTCTTCCGCTGTTGCTATTGTAATCCGAACCGCTCTCAATCCCACCCTTGTCTGCCCCCCTCCTGCCTCTCTGGTGCTAATAAAGAGAAGTGGAACACGGGCTTTAGCGCTGCCACATCTCATCAGCCAAACCATGGTTCAAACCAGAGCTCCAGCACAGTTTACGGGAGAGGAGTCTGACAGGAACACAAGAGGCCAGTGGTGGAGGTGGTGTGGAAGTGCAGGCCTCATCACATCTCATAATAAAGTCCTGTTTGAAAAGATCGCCTTGTTTGAACTCGGGCACTGACAATCCCTACTTTGTCCAAACCTAAAGTAGTTAAAATAAATTCACTAAATGCATTTGGTATTTACAACTTAAATAGATAAAAGTAGCTTTGAGGCAAAACAAAAATGAATTATTTTGATTTTTGGGTGAAATTATGGCCCTGCCACTGTATTTCATCTGTGTTATGCCCTCTAGACATTGCCCAGACTCGAGGCACAAAAATAAATAAATAATAAAATGCACTTTCCGTGGCTGTTTTTATTAAATTACAACCATTTCTTTGTGTTGTTTTGCTGAAGCATTTACTCATGCATTTCAAAATGTCTTTAAGGGATATATTGTGCAAAATCTACTTTCATCATAATCTCATCATTAATGTCAATAATACTGTATACTTGGATTGTTTCATGCATGTTTGAGTAATTGATGTTTAAGAGCTTAGACAATTCTTGTTTTCACTTATCTGTATTTACTTCTAATAAAAAAAAAAAATACAAATACTAATCTGATTCCAGTCAAACATGTTTAAGTTTAAGTTTGTCAAGTGTAAAGAATGATGAAGCAGGGTTTATCAGTTGTGCAGTTTTCAACAGAAATGTGTTTTATGAACACAACCCGGATTACTGATCTACAAATGCTTAGTTTGTTATTAAATATGTCTCATTTAACAAAAAATAGACACAATATAATGGATATTTCTACTAGCTTCACTGGGTTGTGATCCAATGTCAATTATCAATCAATTGTACTGTATTATTTTCCATATCTTAGTCCGTGGATGTTTTATTTGTCAACTAATAATTCTAATAGGATTATACGTTTTGGCATTGGACAGCTTGACCTGCCTTTTGCTTGTTTAAACCATTCACTAATTATTTTCAGCATAGTTGATTTTGTGCATGCCCTGTCAATTGTGAGACCTTTTGCCAGAACCAAAGCATTTTAGTTGAGTAATTGAGGCACATGACATGTCTTTGGTCAACCAAGAATTTATTTAAACTGACTATAGCCCTAAGTCATAAACTCATTGTCTTACTGCTTTAGCTTTGGGCTGTGTTTTGTGTCTGTCTGACTGACTGCATTTTCTCTACAATAAAATAAATCAATAAAACGAAAAAATAGAGCAGAGAACATTGTTTTTTCTTTAGTATCTCCACTCAAAATAGTGACTCTGTTTTTATTCCAGGTCTGTATGTTACAGCTACTTATGTCTAAGATGGAAATGCCTGGAAATGGCCCGGCTACTCTCCCTCTTTAAGAATCAATAAGTCTTTGCATCTTCATCCAAATTGAGGCTTAAGGAAAGACTGACTGCTCTCCTCTCTCCGTGTATCATCCAGCCCAGCTCCCGGGAGACTGGCGGATAGTATTACAGCCATATCGCCTGCAGTGCTTCCTGTGAGGTCACACTGGGCAGGCGGGCAGGACTGAGGGCCAATGAGAGGCACAACAACGACCCCATAGGAGGACGACCCTGTCAGTCAGAGCAGAGACAGGAAATGACCTGAGCTGCCCTGCTGTAGCTGCAGATTAAGCAGGAAACGTACGACTGGAATCACAGCTGAGTCACTTAAAACTGTGACAGTGTCGTTAGTTATGAAAATACATTTGGATCTGATTTGACAAGTCATTTGTTTTAATTTGCGTAGGTTTTATAATTTACTAAGTTGGAATATTAACACAATCATTTTTATTTACCTGCTGTTTACAGAAATGATAATGCAAGAAATTTGTGAAGAAAGGCAAAACAAATCTTACAGGAAGTAAAACAGACACCTGCTCCCAGTGTCATGTCTGATGACATGACACTGGGGAGATAGTGTTTTTATTAGTTTTTTTTTTTTTCTTCTTGAGAAAACACATGCTTATGACATATAAACATTAATATTAAAAGTACTTTGACCTGATGTTTTAAAGAAAAAGAGTTTTGGTCCAATATAGATTATGATTGGTAGGTAACTTCCATAGACATATAAAATGCAAGTTCTGATCTGAATAATCCAGAGAGTATCAACAATCACTCGACAATATTTAGCGGAGGTCAGAACCTCAATACAAGTCATTATTAAGTTTGTAAACCTTTTATTTTATATTTGTATTTTTTTGTAGATAAAAAAAATTAAAAACAAAACGTGTAAAAGCCTTTTAAGCTAATTGTTAACTTCAAGTTGAAGACCAGACTGCATAAATACATGATTGAGCTTTCATAACATTTTGTGTCTATGAATGTATCAGTTTGGAAAGTATAAGATTAAGTAGCCAATATTAATTAAAAAGGCTTGAAAAGATGTACATTTTCCTCATGGTTTTGCTGGAACTGCTTGTTTTACCCATAAAGGTGCAACTTTTGTGATCGTGTTTAATTGATTTGTGTCATCACATAAACCGGAGAAACGTGGCGTTGCAATGTTCGTGTTGTAGCAACTGTGCAGAGTCGGTGATTGCACGCCTACTAACTTAATGTCCATGGAGACAGAACTTCCTCGTGTGAGGTCATCATTTGTAGCCAGGAAATATAATTTTAGTCCTAAAAGTGTAAAATGGGATAACATTGGAAAATTAGTAGTCTGCAATTTAAAATGTATAAAATTAAGTCCTCAGTTTACATACACTTTTTTTTAGCAACCGCAAAGCATTTACCACAATGAGCACAGCTATAAAGATGACAATGCCACTTGTCTCTGGCCTGCTTTCAGAAGCATAAATCCACCTTATTGTCACGTCTAACAGTCAGAGAAGAGCCGTCTCAACAAAATTAGAACCTAATCTTCCTGTGAGCCAAGGCGCTGAAGACTGGATCAATAAAAAACGCGCTCATGCCAGCAGAGAAGATTTTCAAAGATGGACCTCTTCTGGAGGCAATTCCAACTCAGCAGTAAGCTTGTTTTTGTTGTCGTGGAGCATCTAATAGTGCTGTTTGGCTTTGTGTCCCGTGGGGAGCAGACAGAACACTGCCATGACCCCCAAACTTCACATAAACAGGAATTTCTTACTCACCATTTGGATTGTTGAGGCTTCTTCATATAGGCCAGAGTTAGCCACTACTGTGGACCTGCTCATGTGTGAAATTGAATAGAGGACCTTGAAAAACAGGCTAATGTATTGAGATAGAAGAGTCTGTGTCGGAGGGAAAATTTGACGAGCGTGAACTCAAAGCTCCCAAACAGAGAAAATGTAGGTCAAATACTATTACTTAAAGGTGCACTGTGTCACTTTTCAATGATGTGACTGACACCTGTATCTGTGGAGCTTTGTTCAGAATATTGTTAACATTTTTTTAGATCACTCAGATGAATAGAGCAATAATATTTAGATAGAAACAAGAAAATCTATACTATTTCTAATATATTGTCTGGCTGCAATGTTCATCTTGTGACTTTCAGTTGGTGTGACTCACAGATGAATCAGCCAATCAGAGTTGTGCATTATTCTAATAAACAGTAAAAGCAAGCATGGTTTCAAAGCACAAAAATACTTTGTGTGAAGTGAGACAATGACGTTAGATATTGTACTAAATGACAAATGATCAGTCAGCTTTTTTGTTTTACTTGCATCACACAACTAAACAAATTGAAGATGTTTTGAGACGGGTGACCAGACCCATCTCCAAAAGAAAAAAACATGCAAAATGTATATCTAAAATAAACAAAACATATTATGTCCAATCTACTTTAAGAACTTTTAAACTTGTTATAATAGTTTATGTTTGAACTTATGCATCTACTTACATGCGATAATTATTCTAAAATTTTGATTCTGGATTAAAGATAGAACGTTTAAAATTGTTGCCAAGCTATTTTTCAAAGATAAAATTCAAGATTCAAGATTAATTTCATTGTCCAAGAATGGGAAATTTGTCTTAGGTTATCAACTCATGCTGCCGTCAATATTTTCCAGTTATTTGATAAAAAACACAATTCATAAATATACATTCGAAATACATCCAATTTCCATAAAACAAAAACAATACAGCAGTCTTCTGTTGGTCCATATTCAATAGTCCCACAGAAGCTGTCTCAAAAGAGTCTGTTCCTGCCACATTGTCGGACCCTGAACCTTCTCCTAGAAGGTAAAGCTCTCTGAGAACTGAGCATGTGAAGGGTTATTCAGGATCTTAGGCCTAACGCTAAATGACCTGCTCATAAATGCTTTGCAAGGACAGATGTGTACACCCATAATTTGCAAGCTGTATGGATGAGACGCAACACCCTGTTTTTGAGCTGAACAGATAAATTCCCATACCAGGCTGTGATGCTGTATCTTAGAATACTTTCAAAAACTGACTGATAAAAAAAACTGCATGATTCTTTTGTCCACTCCATGAACTCTCAAGCAACACAAAAAAGTTCAAATGTTGTTGCAATCTGATCTACAGATAAATTTACACAATTGCAGCAGCTTGTTGCAAGGAATGACCAATGAAGATATGGGCCTGTTCAGTTAAACATAATGGATTAGTATCTGAAATCTTGATATGTCAACTTCAAGTAACTGAACTTGAACAATCTGTATTTAAAACTAGCTTTGAACACACAACAACCTAATTATTGATAATTTTCATAACAACCTTGTATTCATAATGTTTCTGCACTATATTATAATAGATATACAAACACATTTCCAAACTTGATCGTTACCACTTAGCAGCCACATTCTCTAATTACATGTTTGCGAGACACTGTTTGGATGCAGATGAGAACAAAACTCTCCAAGGACTCGCTGTAGATAACTAACAATCACAACACTCAGGCCAGGAAATGCAGGAAAACTGCTTATGTTCTGCTTCAAAGTATAAACTAATTAGTACTGGGGAATATTTTTAGCCCAAGTGGTCTGTCAGAGGGCTGTGCAGTGTTTGGCACATCATCACTGCAGTGTCTATCCAACAGAAACATCAGATGAGTAAACAGAGCCAGACCTGGATGTATGCATCTGCTAAAAAGTCCACGGAACATGAGTTTGAAGGGAATGGTCTGTCGTCTTGTGTGTACACAATTACTCAACAGTGTTTGCAGTTTGCTAATTAAGTCATCTAAACTGAGATTTGATTGTGATTTACTATATTGTAGCACTAAAAAAAAGACATTATGTGGAACCTTTAGTTATAAACAAGTGTGCTTATAACTTCTATCAACATGATTTACTGCAAAAACGAATATAGGGCAATAAACAGAGCAAGCATTTTTGATACCATACTGTTAAAAATATCATAGTAATATTGTGGATCCATCACAGTAAATAGAATTTTCCATCTTTGTTTAAACCCATTTAAGTCATGATTGAAATCATGATTATTTAAACTATTAGAGAGAGAGAACGCAGAGCATTAGCGCCCCTCAAATGCAAAGACTAACGAGATCAAATGAAATGGGTCACATATCTCACAGAAATAGACTGTTATAAATGTGTTCTACAATATATTTTTCCAATTTAATTAAATATTTGAACACACTTATAGGTTATGGCTAATAATCATGATTACACCATTTCCGTTATTGATTACAGCAATAATAATAACTGAAATTGAAATTTGATTAATTGCACAGCCCTACAGGAAGTAAATTGAGTTCTAAAACAGTCCTTCCACAAATAACATTAAAAAGCAGAAAAATACAAAGACAATTTACACACAAGTGACAGTTTCCTGAAAGTTAATCAATCAATTAACAAAATTAAATATTATTATTAATCAAATTGGCACTAGATCTTTCATATTCTTAAACTTCACATTGAACATTGTTACATTTAAGATTTCACTAAACATTTTGCTGGTCTTGTTTGTCAGTTTAGTTATTTTTTATGTTGCAGCAATGAAACTACACTGACTATAATCCATTGCTCCATTTCAAAGTAGACAACATGAAAAAAGGAGACTTGGATATTGTTACATCCGAACACAGTTTCGTCCATCTTGAAGCCAACTTGAGAAAAGTAAATTATTTTCCTATTCACTTACGATACAGAATTTTAAAAAATATAATATTGAGAATTTAAAGTCACAAACCAGTCGCAAATATTCATGTGGAGAACAAGAGTATGTTTACATTAATACTCTTCACACCTGCGGATAATTTCTGTTTCTGTTTAGAGTTAAGCAGAAAACCAGGACAGGAAGTAAAGCAAAAGTTTAAGTGGATTAATTGAAGTAATTATGGACGTGCCTCTCTCCAGGGGCCTGCTTCTCTCTCTCCCATCAATCAGCCTTTCTCAGAGCAGGGCTTAAAGCGGCGCTACATCCAAATGCACAGCTCCTCTTAAGCATTAATCATTCATTGTGCTGCTGCTGGGGCGTGTTACAGTCACCCAAAGTTTGAATTGAAAGCAGCGCTGATGAGACGCTGTCAGGAAAAACTAGGCGCGTCTTGTTGTCTGATGAGGCGAAACACAAGGAGAGGTTGAGAATCGTGTGATAAAAGTAGTCTAAACAGATATGATGCTATTTCAGGCTCAAAAGACACAAGACAGCTGCTTTCAGTCCCGTCTTCATCAAATTGTACCTCCACCACAAGAATGTAATTATAGACAACAACCAAAAATACTGCTTTCCACTTGGATTCTGAGTTGGCGCGACGAAAACTAACAATTGTTTTGATTAAAAAGACTTTCTGCTTTAGGGTGAAAAATTTAAATATTATTAGAACATGACTTAAGTAATGCTAAGAAGGACAAAGCTGTGGCTAGACTGGGCTGATTCATCTGTGAGCACATGGGACATTTTAGACATACTCGACATAACCACTCAACTATTATTAGTATTAACATTTGTTCATGATTGCTTGTAATGTGAATACTTAATATTTATAAAGAGCAACTGTGGTTGTATTTTGAAAGCTGCACAACAAGGTCACTTTAGTGTAGATGGGAGGGAATCAGGGATGCATTTCGATACCATAATTGATATTTTAGTTTTAACTGCCGGTATTCAATATCGGTCAATACCACTGTGGGGGCTGAAAGTGGCATTTTCTATTCTTTAAACTTTGTTAACTCGATATAAATTGGGTCTTATAATGCTATGTAACTTTGCTATTGTGCAAAAGCAACTTAAAATAGAATTTTTAGTTATTATGAGATGCTCTGGATTAACGTCACCCAGTAAATAGTCTCATTACATCCAATTAAAGGCACAACCAGCTGTTGGGACTGATACTCAATACATGGATTGGGGCAGATGTTCGACCCCCAGTATCAGTTGTATTCCTGCATTTATTCAGGTGAAACTTTTTTCTAAAATAGATTGATAAACATGCATTTTGCACTGAGATTTGTAGCTTGGCCTGGTCAGTCACTTTCTTGTCTCGATAAAGAAACATTATGTATAGAAAGCAGTGCTATTATGGGGACAACAGGGTATTGGACCTTTCTTCATAAAAAAAAATTCTACATGTACATAGAAGTTAATGTAGGGCTGGGTAATGATCAGAAAAAGTAAGAGAATTGAGTTATGTCAATTGTCAATTAATGGTTTGTATTTTTAGAAGTGAAAGCTCCATGAATGTTCTTCAACATTAATGAGTTTAAACCAGAAGTAAGACTTTGGAAGAATAAATGTGACTGTTTTCTGTGTTAAATGGCAAATACTAGCAGTGTATAAAATAGGGATGTATCGATCCGATACTGGGATTGGGTATCGGTGCTGATCCAGGAAATTCTGCTGGATCAGTAATCGGCTCCATGATATCAGTTCAGCAGATATCCTAGTTGTGCCTTTAATTGGACATAATGAGACTAATTTATTGGCGGATGTTGATCCAGAATGCCTCATATTATTGGACATTTTATTCAGATTAAGATGTGAAGTTTGGCTTGCACTTTAAATAACAGTTAAATAACACTAAATGACAAATTGTCTTATGTTTGAATAAGAAAGAGAAGCAGTTTCAGTCCTTACACTAGTATCGGTTGATATCGAGTATTGGTAATACATAAAGCCAAAGTATTGGAATTGGTATTGGAACTGAAAAAGCTGTATTGGTGCATCCCTAGTATAAAGTTTATATTCATGAAAACATTAAAAAGTAATTTTGTTTTGTTTTTTAAAAGACCAAATTAAATCAAAAAAAATTTTGCTCCTACATCCACTTGTTTTAAGCTCCACTAAACTAACTTAGCAGACTCCATTTGATTAACCTGGGCTATGGCTCTGTGAGGGGCTAATAAAATTTTAATTTAGAGTCTATTCTTGTGAAAATGAACTACTATTATAAAATTACCACATTGTGATTCACAGAACAGAACCACTTTTAGAAAGTAAGAATAGTTAGAATCCAATCCAGACTAGCATTTTCCTATTTAACATTAACACAAAAATGCCACTCCACTTGAAATAATCACATACATTTCTAGTTTTATTGGCCAACTTCATTTGTAGAATTTTTAGAATCACTGGACTTTGGTCACATTTACTCAAATCAAGATAACATTTTTGTTTACTAGTAAGCATTTTTTTGTTTGATTACTAGTTATTTAGGAAACTTGTTTAAAACTTCTTTTTTCAGTTCATGCATGTTTGAGAACCTATTATAGGCCAGTTAGCAATTACTCGATTAGTAAATTAGATGCAGATTATTTCAATAATTGATTAGTTGCAATTAATAGATTAACTTCTTGCAGCTCTTATCCAGACGATAAGCAAATCTCACAAGATGATAATAGTACTTTTTTTTTTTTTAAAAATTCCTTGATGAGCTTAATGTCATATTTCAGAGAATTTAGATTTTAACAGACTCAACAATTCTTTCTTTATGTCACCTGCACTGAAATGCAGCAAAGGATCATGGTCTGTGTAGTTCCTCTTGTTTCTGCTGCTAATACAGTGAAACAAAACGTATAATTTGATATATATAATTAGTACTAGGAGCCTCAATGTTATTGTATGATTTTCTGTGAAATACTTGTACAATACTTGACTAATTGTTACATCTCTACACTATAACACTCTGCTTAAGATGCATGTTCTGTCTCATTACTGTCATCCATTATAATTAGCTAAAATAATACCTTCAGAAGCTCTATTCCACCAGTGCAAATACAGTCTAATAAGCTCCTTTTATCCACAGTGACAGTCAGAGATTGGATAAATGCAGTTGCGGGGTGAACGTGTTAGGCAGTCGCCCCCTGTTGTGCCAGACTAATCTGCCCCTGCTTACACCGACCGCGCCAGGCCCAGGAGATTTCCATATCGGCTCTAATGCATCGGTATGTGCTGAGCTACTGCAGCGTACAAGTGTGGAATTAGCTTCAGTTTAAATTGTAATGAAGAAGGAAATCACCTGTCTGTGTCTTCTTTGTCTGGGTCGTATTAAAACAGTCGGGGTCAAGAGTTCACCAACAGCACACAGTTAACCTCGGAGATCAGGCAAAACTGCTGGGAAATCATCACAGGCTTTTGTACAGCAACATCTTTCAAAAAACTAAAGAGAAAATATTGTCTAGTGCAGTGGTTTCCGATCTTTTCTGTCCCAGTTACTCCTACACACGCTGTTTTTTTTAGGTAGATAATTAGGAGAATTATTTTCAATTGTTGCTTTTGTTATTTCAACTATTAAAAACAAAAACATGTTTAAATTCATTCACAATACATTTCACCTTCTTTAAAAGTCTGACATCATTCCAAGTATCCCCTGGTAATGGTAAATAACCCCTGGGGGTATGCGGACCCCTGGAGTTAAAATGATTCAGAACAAAACATAACTGTTTGTATCGTATTTTAGAATCCGTCACTTCCTAAAGAAGACCTATTCAGTAAAATCTAGGTTTCTAGTTTGTATATACTGTATCTGCCTTCTCCATCATTAGTTTACTCAAAGTTTTATTAAGAATGACTCTGCATGTTTGAGTAATCTTGTATTGTCCTGGAGCTGACCTATCCCCTCCCACTTGTTTGTATCTAATTGCGTTTAATTCAGAAAACTCAGATTCATAGTGAAGCATGTATCATCCAAAATAATAACATAGCTACTTTACAACCACAAAAATACTAATTTAAAATATGCTGCGTGTTACAGTAAAAACTTACACTGACGGGGCAGGGCTTATCAGTTCTGCAGTTTTGCACAAGATGTAAATTAACCTCTTTCGATTTTGAGCTGTTTTACCACCAATTTTGTGTAAAAAAAAAAAACAAACAAAAAACTAAATGTAAATTACTGATGTACATTATATGCTAATTCATAAATAGTAAAAAAAAAAAAAAAGCAATTTGTCCCCTTTGCTAAAGTTTCATTTTACACCCAAGAGTCAGGGCTTATCAGTTCTGCAGTTTGAACAGTTCGCAGACACCAGACTCTTAAAAGAGAAGGGCTCGCTTCAATAGAAGCTTTTTTCCAGCAGACATCTCTAATCTTAACAAAGCATCTCACTAGCTCCCTGACATTGTACCACGTTTCTCCATAAATGTTGTTATGTATGTTTATTGTGTTATACTGTATGTGAGGGTGTAAGTGTTAGCATCACTGTCAAGACTTCCTCCCTGGGGACAATAAAGTCATATCTATTGTTTATTTCTAAGCCGTTTTTCAATCAATTTTCAGTTTTCAATGAACAATATGTAAATTGCTGAGCTACTTTTGTTATATTTTATACTAAATACAAAGAAAAAACATTAGGTCACCTTTAAAAATAACCAAAATTGTCAGATACTAACCTTTGCTTTTCCAGTGCTCTGCAGAATATGCACCAGTGCACATGCCATCTCCTCTTTGTTTTTCACACTTATCCCCGGCTCCAGCACCGAGCACAACAACATGTAGTTATTAGTGGTGTACTCCGCAAACTCCTTGTACATCTCCATGGGAAGAATGTTCATGGTCTGGTAGCGAGCCTTAATTCGAATCATCGGCCCAGAAGTCTTTGCTTTGGGGGGAATGGGAGTGCTGACTGGATACCACTTCTCCACAAACTGTCTCCCCGTCACCGCGGCGACAGGGATACTGACCAGTCCGATGTAATTGTTCTTGTCTTTCTTCTTCTTCTTGTCCGTGTCTTTGTACAAGTGCGCTGTAATGTTTTTGACGGCGGGGAGGTTGTTGAACTCAAAGTGCTCTCCCCAAAAGACATTGTCAGTTTTGAGCTTACACGTGGTGCGGGCGTAAAGGCAGTCGTCCAGACACAGTTCACAGAAGTACTTCTTTTTGGCAGGTAGGTCTTTGGCCTCATGATCCAGAGACGCAGCAGGTTCTCCACTCGCCGGCTGTTGTCCTGGAAACAATCAGGCAAAGATTGTATTCATCAAAAAACAGTCAAATCTCTGGTGTAAGCAAGCAGGAAGTAATTTATTGCTTTATTTATCAGAAACTATTTAAAGAGTGTATAACAAAATTTCACGACTGATTTGGTGGCTTGATAATATTATAATAAAAGTAAATTACAGTTTCAGTGTGTGTCGGCTTGGTTAGAAAAAGATAATTAATATAGTGAAAATTGCATAAAGTAAAAACTAATTATGATCATACACTAGACTCAAATACATTTATATAAAAGATTAGCACAAATTAACACCTTTTTTTGTACCCTTAGAAATTAATTCAACAAAATAAAGATGTTTACAAACAATTCCATTATAATTTACAACCAGGAAACATATTATATCTAAAATGGTTTGAATTTTATTGTATTATTAATTTGTTTTTAGTAACGCTTTGTCTGACCTTCACATCCACAAGTTATCACTCATAATCATGTGGCCATGATCTTTCCGACGCATAAGAAGAAAAAAACTTTGACATAATGCTTTAAAAGTATGCTTTGAAAAAGATATTATTTGTAAAGATAAGTACTAAACTGACAAAAGATCGGATTTCATAAAACCTTGAAGAAAAAGAAAAACACTTGAGTATTCAAAGACGTCCTAAAGTCTGAGATCCTTGGGCCTAAATAATCAGACACTTCAGCCTCCGCTCAGTATAAAACGTGTCTCATTTCTACTCTTTTCTAAGTGTTCCGGCTGCAGTCTCATGCAATAGGCCACTTCTACAAAAAGGTAAATGGCTTGATTAATTTGCTGAGTCATTCAGGCTGAACGCATGAGTGAAAGAGCAAGCATCCAGGAGCTATTTAATGATAAGTACTGTTACAATAGCACAGCGTAGTCAGACATGGTGTGAATGCCTTTAGGACAATTGGCTCACAGATACATTTAAAAGTATGCTTTTGATGACAGCCTACTTTGTAATGTAATGTAGCCCCATTAACTCGTCATTATTTTATTGGTAAAGATGATAAGGGATTTTTGGTGTAGCAGTTGTTGAAGAAGCTAGTACTTTAAAAAGAATTATGCTCTACAATAGAAGAATATGATGTCACTAAGTAAGTACTAACAAATAGCAAGTTATAAACATTGTGAGAGTTTGAAGCTGGGATTGAGGGGCATCTATGTAGACTAAATGAATTATTTTCAATAATAATTTAAAGCTAGGGTATCTGATTTAAATCTGTCCAAATATTTCCTAGGTTTTACTATGATTAGCACACAGTTTGTGTTGTAAAACGGAAATGTCACTACAATACTACAAATGACATTGGTCGTTGCAGTGAGACAGTCAGTATGTGACTATTCAGTGTTTGCATTAAAACTACAGTAGAACAGTATTAGTATATAGTGTTTTAATACTATTAAAACACTATATAAACAACTTAACAGCCAAAAATAGATTTAGTGTTTATAACAAATCAAAGGAAAGTATTCTGAATGTATAAAAAGTGGACATGTGTTAGCTTTTTTACTAAAATAGTGGATCTATCGTTGAGCTAACTTTAGTAGATGTCTAGTGAAATTCTTTGTCTTTCCAGTAACACAGTTGCAGTGTGTGCTTTGGCATATGCAGATGTGTAAGAACAAGTTGATTGCTTCACTCGTCTCTTTCTCCACCTGCTGTGAAGTCATGTATTCACCTTGTTCGGCTGCACCGCTCTTCTCAGATTCTCCATCCATTTGTCTCTCTCGGCTGATGAACGACAGGAAAAGCATTTGCTTCCTGTGGAGGTGGTGACCTACCGCAGAGACGGGACAGAACATTTTAATGATCAAAACCTTAGGCATATATCGCCAGGAAATAAATAGAACAAAGATTGCCTTGCTAAACTTAGTTATTTAAACCATGTTGTCTCAGAGCACAAAGATGTTTATCGACACAATGGCAGACGATGTGAGTGGACTGAAGAGGAGAGAAAGTGCTTGTAACAAACCGGAACAGGGACAAGCTAAAAACAGCAAACAAACCTATTAATGCGATGAGCCAGATAATGATGATTAGTGGAGGCTTGTGGTCTCGCTGGTATGTGTGCTGTTTCTTCACTGTCTATAAATAAGAACTAACACAACACTGCCAGTTGTCTTCGGATTATAACAGAAGTGCAGCAGAAGAAACACAGATGTCCTCACTAAGTCTGCAGAGACGCTGCTCCACTTACAACAGCGACAGAAAAGTGTGCCTTCTGCATGCACAAACTATGGCCAGTTAGAAAAAAACATCAAGTCATCTGATGCTGCAGCTTTTACTGTAGTTATGCTTCCATTAATTAGCTGACAATAAGGATGTTGTGTTAAATAAAGATAAATAGATGTCTATGGGCCAAGATGGGTCTGATATATTGGTATGTATGCTATATTACTACTAAATAAATAATACATTGCTTCTACTAAGGGTATAACCAACTTCATCTAACGTGAGATATCAAATTTCTTATGGCTCTCCACACGTGCAGGTGACAAATGTGGCAATGACAAAAACAAGAAAGAAAATGTTAAACATAAGTCTAAAAATAGGATGAACAATAAACTGGTAATACAAATTATGTCTATGTCTATGTTGATGTATTCTGTAATCGGTGCATTTTGATAATTACAGGCATTAAATGTCATCATATACCAGAAAATTGTGCAAGAAAATTATTTCAGATATGCTTAACTCAATTAGGGCTGTAGACTAATAACTGTATTTAGATTGTAAGAATTTATTTACCTGTAGTGATTTAGCTGAAATTTGAGAGTGAATCATACACAATTTTCTGAAAATTTTCCGTATGATTTAGTGTTTTTGCAAAATGCAATTAATCTTTTAAAGCTCAGTTTTGGTCTGATTCATCAGAGGTTTTCAAACTTTTTGAAACCAGAGACCGCTTATTAGAATGAAAACATCTCAAGGCCCCTCTGTCATTCTTTATGATGCATGATTCGCCATGAAGTACAAACCATGTTTATAAGTAATATTGAATGAAAGACTAGATACTGAAAAGCCTTGTTTCAGTTGTGTGGTTGTTACATAAAAAATATTGTGTATTAGAGATTGTATTATATAGAAATTATAATATACTGTGATAATTATTATCATCCAAACTTTGAGACCCACAGTGATGCCTGACCAGATTAAATGTTGTGCACACATAGCCAGGCTCACCTCAAAGCAGTAGTCCTGCCCGAGGATGCTGCTGTGAACGGGCTTTATGATGACTTCGTCCTCCATGCTTAGGTCCAGGGCTTCCACAGCACTGCTAGGGCTGAGCAATGATTCATGGGAGCGAGATTCCTTCAGCCTTGGCATCAAATGAGACCTGTGAGAGGAAAGAGAGAGAGACGAATGAGTCACCCCTGGGACAAAGAGAGAGAGAGAGAGAGAGAGAGAGAGAAGAGAAAGAGAGAGAGACAGAGAAAGAGGGGGAGCATATGCAGATGGGAATAGGACAGCAGGCATAGAGAGTGTGAAGGAAGCAAGTGTAAGCATGACTGAGGGCGAGAAAGATGTGAAACTATTCTGTGACAGTATAAAAAATAATCTCTAATAACATCACATATAGAGCTTTTTGTATGTACCATGTAAAATAAATATTATGTGCAGAGTCAAACAAAATAGATAAATATATTTTCAAATGATTGAAACACTGGACATATGCCACTTCAACTTTAATTAGCTTACAGTTTTTTCTCATGATTAGTTTATTTAAAGGTATATTTTGCTTGACATGTTTGAGTAATCCTGTTTTGTCCTGCAACTGGGCTCAAGTAGTCAGGAAAGTCCAGTTTTCACCGGCCACCTTGCACTGCCCACATCCCTGTACTTAAAAAAAAAAAAAGAATTCCTAGTGACACATGATTACACAATTTCACATGGCCACTTCTCAAATAAAAACAATGCGTTAATTGCAATGTTAAATGTCGCACTGAAGAGGTGAGGCTTGTCGGTTTGGGAGTTTTGAACAGGAAGTCAGTAGATGTGTTTCTTTTAATAGGGCGTTTATGGTAAATATTGTGACCCACAACAAACAAAATGATGGTCTACATTTGTAATAGTCCAATTCTAAATACTAAAAAAGCCCAATATGTCTCCCTTTGCACAATGCAAAGTGGCTTGTCAGTGACAAAGTTATTTATTTGAACATATCTGAAAAGACTCTTGTGAGACAACAACTTTACCAAGCAGCAATCAACTAGAGGCAGTGTATCTGAATATAAAACAAAGACAAGTAAGCCTCAAGTTTAAAACTTAAGGGACAATGACAAATTATTTGCTTTCACTGCCATTCACTGAAAAGACTGCATTTACCTCTAATTCATCTAAGACAAGAATGCAAATGCAAAGAAGAATACAAGGAGACCATTCAAACAAGGGCTGCAAGATTTCCAAGATCCAAGTCCAACTGTGATTTTTCTGACAATGATCACTATTAGATGTGTGATATGTTTTTGATCACACTGAATGTACTATTGAAAACACACACAAAAAAAGAACAATAAACTGACGTAATAATGTATTTCAGAACATGTTACATCCAAACTATAGAGTTTAGTATGTTCATGTTTTTGAGGAAAAATATGGTGCCCCCTTTGCCACTTTTGTTTTTTCCAGGGTAATATGACATATGAACATTACTAGGGACTGATACCGATGTCATTGGGTCTATACCGATACCCAATATCAACTGATACTTGTGAGGACAATGAAATAGCTTCTGAAAACAAAACTAAATTTGTCATTTGTCATTTAATGTACAAGTGACAACTTAACACCTTTATGTGAAAAACATTTTAAACATGAAATGTTTTGAATCATTATCAGTTTGTAAATAAGTCTTATTATGTCCACAAACAGGATATTGGCTGGAACGTTATTATGGGATCCAGCAAAAATGTATGTCTGCGCCAATGTTCGATCCCATATCAGATCGATGCATCTCTAAATATCAGGGGTGTTGTGTGCACATGGTCCTAGACATTTGTTTTCGGTGCAGCACTTCAGTTCAGTGCATGTGTGTGTTTTGATACTATTTTTATGTAAATAAACGTGATTTTACCAGGGGTGGAACGAATGATCGCACACAACTTGTTTCTACAGGGACACTATTAAGCAATGCGCCAAGTTATATTTGGAGTTTTAATAACTTCTTCTTTTTCTTGGGCTATTATTCATTTTTCTTGGTTTTGAACTCGCTGCTGTCACATCACATTCACCTGTAGCACATGTCGAATCATACGGCTCTCTGAGTGAAATCTTGCACCAACACCGCTCCTTGTGAAAAAGTCCATCTCCACATTCACATGACACTATAGATATGCATGAATCAAACACAACAGTCCCAAAGAAAACTTTAGCTGCTTCTCTGAGTTTCCTCTTGTTACAGCGATGGACAAGCATTGCATTCACGCAATGATCCACAGTTCAGTCAGTTTACATTAAGACAATGTCCAGAGCAAATGGATGGTTAAGGGAAAAATAGATATGCACACATATTATTTTTACAGATTAGCTAACTTTTATTAAAATAAAATAAACAAAAAAAATCGAAATAATTCATTGAATCATTCTTTGCCATGATTCCTTCTTCTACGGGGTATCAGAGTTAATTTAGTATTTATAGAATATTGTTTCTTTTAGAGTGAAATGTAGGTATAATTATTTCAGTGGTCCCATTTTTAATAACAATAAATACATTTTAGTCAATTTGTATCCATGCTTTGTTATTTATAAATCAGTTTTTTCTAAACTGAAAATTTACAGAAATATACAGAACCGACAACTTTCAAAACTGAAAACTAATCAAATATGATTTTAGCATACTATTACACCCCTTCTAAATGTCACAATATAATTAGCTTTGGCTCTATTATTAACACTACCTATTTTACAATGACTCCAGTTTTGCCAAAATGAAACTGCATTGAAATATTTGTTCTAAAAATATTATTACCGCTTGAAGCCTAAAAAAAAGCCAGTGCGAGCAGTGACAGAACGAACGAGGCAGTAGGTCAATTGGACGGTGTAATGAGGGAGGCACTGCTTTGATAATGGCCTCTATGCAAAGCTTACAGGCTAATCTCTCTGTGCGTGTTTATTTGTGCCTTCTCCGAGGACTCCGGATAAATACTGTAACTCGTAAATAAAAGTGGGGGAAAAATCTGCTGTAATTATGGATTAGCGGCCGGGGCAGCCCACGTTTAGACTGCCGGCTTGTTGTCCAATCCACAGTCCAATAATCTCGACTGTGCATTTCCCGAAAGCGTTCGTTTTCTCTCTCACAAAACAAACATTTGCATTCAGTGCACGAGACAGCAGGTCTCTTGGTTGTAGCATTCGTAACCTGCTAAACACACCACGTTTAAAAAGAAGGCATCCCTCAGCACTTGTTGTGGCAGAGCTGTGTTGTGATTGGCTGATGAGGTACCGGGCAAAACATCCAGCGAGTCAAGTGAGGAGAGAGAGAGTGGAGAGCAGGGGCCTTCGGCTGAGATGTGTGTGCAGAGACAAAGGAGTGATCAATGCTAGGTGCCAACTTGCTTCATAAGCTTAACATTTATTTAACATTGAACACAATGTGCATATCTATTCAAAACGTACATGGGCATTTCAAGATTTGCTTCAACACCGAAAGCATAAAATAAACAAAATAAAAGCTATACTTTTATTTTGTTTATTATAATGCTGCAACTAGACACTTCTCGTCCGAGTGGATTGAGGACTCCAAAAGAATCCTCTTTGAAGTTTGTCCTAAAACTAATCTGCGCAACGTGGCGCACAAAGGCCCACAGAAGGACATAAACAATATAAAAGCATGCTTAAAAGTGCTGAACGAATCTGGTGAAAACATTCCACGTTTTGTTTCACATTATTTGGACGACTTGCCGCTGATTGGCTTTGGAAGTCTAGATGCCTCCGCGCTGCTGACCCGGATGGAGCAACTCGGCCGGGACGTCTTGGCTGTGAGGCTGGCGTCTGAGGAGCAAGTGAAAATCAGCGAAAACTTGCGAAAGGCTGCAGAGGCCATTGAATGCCGAGTTACAGCGATTGAGGAAGCTCAGACCTCTCCTGATCCGGGCTCGGAGGTACGTGAACCGAGTGAGCAGACTGTACGGGGCGTCTGAAGCTGTGGCAGTGGCGAAGACGCGTGACTGGGCTGTAGCTTCCGAGCTTGGTGAAGCAACTACTGCTGGGGCGTTCTCTCAGGAGTGGTCCACTGTTGTTAAGGAGGGTCGGCGTGTCAAGCATGTACCTCACATGGACAAGAAACAGCCCCAAGCTGCGCAAGTCACCGCAAGAAAGGAGCGAAAGAAATGGGCATAACCGGGGTCAAGTACTGCAGGCACCATCAAAGCTGTAACATCTAAGCTGGTGAGTGTTTTTTGCTACTCGTTTTGACCCCTCTCTTGAAGCTGACTCTTTACGTGATTACTTGGTGGAAAAAACTTAACAACAAGACAGTCGTGTGCAGGAAAATAGGTTCTGTTCAGAATCGCTACAGCTCTTTCCAAGTCACGGCTGAGTGTCCTGATATTGCGTGCATGTATGACCCCGAACTGTGGCCAGCGGGAATTTATGTGCGCCGTTTCTATGAAGCACGTCGGACTGTGGTGTCGCATGTAGCAGTCAACTTGCACCTGTGCAGGTTACATTAGAGGAGCAAACCAGTGCTGCTGTTGTGGAGCGTGGCCAGCCTACGCATAATGGAAGTATATGTTATCGTGATCAGCCATGGCGTTCTCTGTGGTTTCATACAATGCGCGTGGACTGCGTATTGGCATAGTGATGGAGACAGAGCACGCCGCTTTACGGTGGACAAACTATTAAAAACATGTGATGTCATGTGCATCCAAGAAACCTTTTTGGCCAGACAGGACTTGGAAAGGCTCAATAGTAATACACACAGACTTTTATGGGCAGGAGAGTCACCACTGACTTGAACACTAAACACATTAAAGGCAGAATATCAGGAGGGGTTGCAATATTATGGCATAAGAAATATGACAATATGATCAAGGTGCTTAGATTGGGAGTCAATTGGGCCATTGGCCTTGAAGTACAATGTGGTGGTAACAAGTTTGTTATTTTGAATATTTATGCTCCGTATGAATGTTCTGAAAATGAGAATGAGTACATTAACTGTCTTGCAAGTATCTTGACATTCATTGATGAGATTGATTGTACAAGTATATTTATAGTTGGAGATATGAATGCTGATATTGGTGATGATAAGTCATTGTTTGCTAAACATCTGAAGCAACTATTGTTGATAGTGGTCTTATATTGTCCAGTCAGGTTCTCTTACCTAAAGAAAGTTACACCTATGTCAGCGATGCTTGGCAAACAACATCCTGGCTTGACCATTGTTTAAGTACAACTGATGCTCATGCTAGCATTGTTAATATGCAGATTCTCTATGATTTAGCAACATTTGATCATATGCCGTTTATATTCAATTGCAACTTGGACAACATTCCACAAATGATGCCTGCTGAAGTAAGTGTTTGTCATGATAAAGTTGACTGGGCAAATCTAACCAGTGAGAATATTTATGCCTATACCCAAAGGACTCATGTGCGCCTTGGGCTGATAGATGTAAATAACGATGCCACTCAGTGTCGCGATGTGAACTGTAATAATCAAGAACACTGCTCTCAAATATGCTTGCTATATCATGATGTTATGAATGCATTGACTACATCTGGTAGGCCCCTGTGTCAGCATAAGAAGCCTCCTATAATGCTAAACCAGGATGGAATATATATGTAGAAAAGGCTCATGCAGAGGCTCGGAGTGCATTTAAAGCCTGGACCGAAAATGGAAAACCTAGGAGTGGGACACTGTTTGAGCAAAAGAAGAATGCAAATGCTAAATTTAAATATGCACTGCGTTATATCAAGAGGAATGAGGATCGTTTGAGAGCAGAATCACTGGCATGTAAATTAAAAAATAACAACTACTATGACTTTTGGAAAGAAGTGCGAATGATGAACAATTGCAAGACGTCTCTTCCTTCCAATATTGACGGAGTAACTGGCACAGATAACATATGTCAGTTTTGGATGAAATATTATAAAGACATGTTTAATAGTATTCCAAGTAATATTGTCACTGTAGGATTTGTGGAAAATGACGAGGGGGTAACAGTGTCACCAGAAGAGGTTCTTTGTGCTGTTAGAAAATTGAAGAATAACAAGTCCTGTGGTCCAGATAGAATAACATCAGAACATTTGAAATATGCAGACATAAAGCTGTGTTACATTCTCGCTATTTGTTTTACTGGATTTCTGGTCCATGGAATGCTGCCTCAGTCACTTTTGTCTGTGGTACTTGTCCCAGTGATTAAAGACAAGGCAGGCAAAATTAGCAGTAAAGATAATTATCGACCTATTGCACTGGCTACCTCCGTCTCCAAGGTACTTGAAAGAATTATTCTGAATAGACTAGAGCCATATTTATATACAACTGCCAATCAATTTGGATTCAAACCTGGACATAGCACAGACACCTGTATCTATGCACTAAAGGAAATGTTGGACAAATACCATAGTCATGGTTCTACGATGTTTACTTGCTTCTTAGATGCATCCAAAGCATTTGACAGAATTAACCATGAGAAGCTGTTTACAAAGTTGTCTAATAGAGGTGTCCCTGGCTATCTAATTAGAATTCTTATCTTTTGGTACTCGCAGCAAAGCATGCAGGTGAAATGGGGTCAGTCAGTGTCTGACTCTTTTAGGGTCAGCACTGGTGTCCGGCAGGGCAGTATAATGTCCCCTTTGCTGTTCAACATGTACATGGACGATCTGTCTGTACAGCTAAACAACAGTAACACTGGATGTGTAATTGGAGACTCTGTCATAAACCATCTCATGTATGCAGATGACTTGGTGGTTTTCTGCCCATACAGTGCAGGATTTCAGCAGCTCCTTAATATTTGCTCCCAGTATGGATATCAAAATGACATTAATTATAATGCTTCTAAAAGTCATGTACTAATTGTAAAAACAAAAAGTGATTTAAAATCCTCATTTCCTGAGTTCACTCTCAGTGGCAGTGCTCTTAAGGTCACTGAAGAGGTGAAGTACCTTGGACATTACATTAGCAGTGATCTTACTGATGACCGTGATATGCACAGGCAGAGGTGTAAACTGTACGGACAATCAAATGTACTAAATAGGAAATTTCATATGTGTTCAGTGAATGTAAAAATTGCTCTGTTTCAGTCATTCTGTGCCTCTCTCTACACAGCCCAACTGTGGCGGACTTACAAAAAATCTAGTCTGCAGAGTCTGACAGTCGCCTATAATGACTCAATGCGACTGCTGCTGAAGGTGCCTAGACAGAGCAGTGCAAGTCAAATGTTTGTGGAGTGTGGGGTGCGCTCTTGTCCTGCTGCTCTGCGCCATTGTTATTTTAAATTCATGTGTAGAATTGTAGAGTCTTCAAATTGTATTCTACAGGCATTAGTCCAACCTGAAAGAAGCTCTGTAAGGTTCAGCTCAAAACTATGGAATCAGTGGCGCTCTTGCCTCTATGTTAAGAGAGACTGAATGCTGTTAATAGACTTTTTATCTTCTTATTTTATTTTTACTTTTTGTTTTTAACTATGGAACTTGTGTTTGCACCTGTGTCCTTAATAAAGCCTAATAATAATAATAATAATAATATACATAAATATATTTTAAGGAAAAACAAAGAAGGATGTGCTCAATGTATTCTTAGCCCAGTGTGAGTTTAAATGTTCGCCTTCTTTAGTTTTACTATAATTTTAGTTGTTTAGTCTTGGTTTAATTCAAATGTAATCCGAGTTAAGTCACAGTTTAGCTCAAATTTCACTGTGAACACAACCTAACATTATGAAGTCATCTATAATTTATAATTGCACAGTATGGATCCATCAGACAAGCTTAGCCTTCTTGTGCACAGTATTTCAAAGTAAAAAGAGCTATTCTCCGGAGAGACAGTATGATAGCCATGCCCACTACACTGACACTAAAGGCAGCCTTGGGCAGAGGCTGGGCCCACATAAGCTTCCTGTTCTCATGATCTCTGCTGTGAACTAATGGCTAGCCCTCGCGCTCACCCTTTCTTTCCGACGCTTATTACATTGTAAAGAATAAATTGTAATCTATGAGGTCTATCACGTTGTAGTCTGCTCTGTGACAGCGGTAAAGAAAAGATTTGATAGCATTTAAAATGTGTTGTGTGGCCTCTGCTTTTTCTAATAATATTCTGCCATCACCGTCCTTGTTTGTCATTGCCAGAGCTTTCCTTGGCTGCTTGGGTCTGTCTTACTAGTCATTGATGCTATAACTCATGTTCTAAACTTTTTAAAGGGGATATATTATACTCCTTTTTCATCCACTAAATAGTGTTCATTTATAAATAACATACCTAAAGCAGCATTTTGTTTTTTGTTTTGTTGACACAAAAATCTTGCATGTTTAGGCTTTGTTTTTCTGTTAAACTGAAAAACACCCTGATCCATCCACTTTGTGATGTCATTAAGTGCCAATAAAAGACTGTATTCTAACCTCCACACATCTTTACTAGAATCTGTCTAAATTTGAAACAATCTAGCTTGTTGTAAACTTGTAGAGAATTGGCTGTGTGCACAGAAGTCAGTTGGCCTATTTATTTTCAAAAACACTAACTTCCTTTTGGCATGTTCATATTCTGTTTAGTTTGTTTCTATGTATAAAATACTGAAAACACGTTAAATACTTAACAAATGAGAAGAATATAACACCAAAGGACCAAAGTGTGTATATAAAAAGTTGTGTCTGTCCTTCAATGCTAACACTAAACAGTTTCTACACACAGGGTCAATTGTACAATAAGGCCCTGTCCCAATACCCGCACTTCAACTCAACTGAGGCATTAAAGTGTGTGTGATTCAAATGTTCACTTAATGTGGTAGATTAATACCTGTTGTGAATATAAATAATAGTTTTACGTTAATCAAAAACAAGTTTGTGAAGAAAAGCGTGAAAATATGTGACAAGAATAACAAGAAATAAATTTAAACTGATGACATCACACAAGGACATTTTGAGTTTGTATGACCCTAAACATACATTTTACAAAATGGATATGTCTCAAGTAAAAAAAAAGCCTGTTACATTAGGGGAGTTTTGGTTCAATATATTTTATGATTGCTTGTGTGATGTCATCATTATGAACAGAAAGTAAAATCCTTAAAAGTGGCCAAACTGGGATAAAATTTAAGAAATGCTTGGTCAAATCTTAAAAAATAATAATCTTAGCTTTATTTTATTGAAATTACATTAAACGTTGAATGCTAAAGCTACCTCTCAATGACATCACGAGGTAGAACAGAGAATTTTCAGCTCTGAAGATGGAAACAAACTACATAGCAGAATAAATCAAACATTTGTGAATGAATGAAAACACAAGTCCAGGTTATGTTTTGGGTAAAAGCTCAGTTTAGTGTCATGCAGAGCCTTTAAGTCATTGATATACAACCCACTCACATCTGCTCTGCATTGATTCAGCTCTGATCACACATCAGTCTACCCTCTGAGTCTCCAGGGCTTCATTTGGGCCAACTGAATATTTCAGGGCCAAGCAGGAGTTCAGCTGAGATACTGTGCACAGATACAGCCTGTAGTGAAATACATTATGTAAAAGGTCATGGCTTAAAGAACAGATTTGAAAATGCATGGTCATATTTACACAAGATGTTGTAAGAAGAGCGTATCCTTAATGTGTAATCCATCAGCCATGAGCAACTAGCTTTGGGCGAATAATATACACAAGACTTATTCTGACAGGACGTCTACTTAGGATTTACAAGTCAAAAGATAAATATCAGGATGTCAAGATCATTAGGTTAACTGATAATCGTGATTATTCAAGTCACAATAGCAGAAGCAGAGTTAACTATTTTATATATACTTTTTTTAGTTCATACTTTAGAAATATGGGCATTTTATAGTTTCCAGTTTTGGCGGTGATTAGATTTATGGGGGAAAAAAACAAGTGATTTTTGTTGCAGATAGCTTAAATTATTACGTGTTTATTTTTGATGTTTTAACTGTGGTATATGGGTTAAAAGTCAATTTTTGATTTTTTGTAAAGGCGTGCAGACACTGTGCGATTTTTTACAAATTTTGGGACACATTTTGGAGATGGGCCTGAGTTTCAGCTCAGTCGAGTAGTATACATGGGGTAACGAGAAGCGATGAACACCTCACGACCAGCTTCCGATCAACAATTGTGGGATCGCAAGAAAATCAAACTTGTTTGAAATCCTGGTCGCTCCTCGTGGGAACATCGCACTGTAGAAACAGTGCCACATGATTACTTACTCTGCCCATGTGCAAACAATGTTTGTTGTTAAACAAAGAAGCATCTCCACTTCCGGATTTTTCTTCTCGTTGTGCTTCCGGATACAAGAGTCTGACGCTCCGTGGGTTGACGTACAGTATGAGCACTTCGATCACGTAGAACCATCTGGTCGTGTAGTGTGAGCACTTGAATCGTGAGCTGCTGACTTTTGACCCTAGAGATTCACTCGTACAGTCTGCATATCCACGAGTGAAAACATCGCACAGCGTCTACCCGCCTGTATGTATTAATATAATCTATGGTGAACATTCACAAAGCTTTATTTGAAAAAAACAGGTTACAAACTTGAGGAAAAGTGAAGTATTAGACAATCAGAGTGAAAGAAAATTAATGGTTTTACTGCCGTTTTACTACGGCAATAAAAAATATCAACAGCTAAATTGTGATGTTTTGTCTTGTAATTACTGAAATATTAAGCTTTGATAATATGATATCCCTCGATACATCTTTTACATTTTTAGGGTTGGAAATCCTTTTTATATAAACATTGAGCAATGTAAACCACAGCACTTCTCATGGACAATGAAGAAAGACTCCATTAAAAGGTTTTTGTAATGAATCTGCTTTGCTTTTGTCACAAATAATCAAAGATAAAAATCACACTGCACTAGATTCTAAATGCCCTAATGTAACTTTATTTATTCAACAACAAATCTGTCAACAAAACACTGAAAGCAGTGGTGAAAAGGAGAGGTTTTACAGTGGGAGGAAAGCTCAAGTCTGTTCAATAGAAAGTCAGTTAGCAGAAAGCGCTGTAATGGTTGTGAGTGTGTCTCTTTGTCTCAGTGGCCTGTGCAGAGAGTTCATCTGAAAGCATCTGTGATCTGATCACTGCACTTACACTGCACATCCCGAGGAGTCAGGTAGCAACGCAAGGAAATATGTTTGTGCTAATGGTTAAAGACCTTTTAGAGTTTGTAAACATCATCGCCCAGCTTGTGGAATGTTTAAATAGAGAGCTTTACATAATTAATAGATTAAATGAGAAGAGGGTAAGAGAAAATAAAAATGAGGCTGTGTCTAGAAGTGCATCAGGCGTCAGGGAAGCTTTGCACAACAAGCTGAATAGGTAGTACTTGGATGGGCGACCACTGAGAATAGTATACTGATGTGTTCTCATGCATTTTAGTCTAGAATTCATGTGAGGTTGTGCAAGTGATAGATGTTTGGAAGGACTGATGGTGCAAATTAGCAACTAAAGCAAGGGAATATAACCTAAAGTTATTTAAATGCATTTAAAAAATATTTAATTATCGACTGTAATTATCCTTAGCAATTCTGGTTCCAGGTAATGACTTCAACGTAATGAAGGAAAGCAAAGCAAACCAAGTCCAGGTTAAGAATTTATTGAAAGCTGTTTGTTGCAGGATATATTGTGATGAAGGGGTGAAGGGTGAGGAGTGAAGAGTGAAGAGTGGTTTTCTGGGAAACACAAGGAAATAATGGGATGGGGTAAATGACAATTATCGTTAAATATTAAGAATATGGATAAATGCAACAAATGGATAATGGCAATGACCAAAACTTACATGTCATTTACGCACTCTTCACACAGAAAATGGGAGCTCCACCATGCCAGTCTCAACAAAGAGGTGGCAGGTGAGCTGGGCAGCTAATTAAGGGGACAGGGGCGGAACTAAGGAAAAGGTAAAGCCATTAGGAGGAGTCAAGGCAGGGCAATGGGAGGGACAGGAGACAGAGGGAAAAACACTGAGGAAACACACTGGGGATTTTGTACAGCCGCCCCTCAAATATGTGCAGCATATTTGAATAATAACAAAATCTTTTAAGTCCATAAAATATGATGTTTGAAATGGCCGCCCATGAAAAGGCTGGTTGTGTGATTCAGTAGGATACATTAATATTATGCAATACTCCAAGGTGTTTCTTTTTACATTTAGGACACATTCTCTTTAGATCACAGTTTGCAGCTTTGTGTTCTCGTGCACATCTCCAGCACCGATTGTTCTCTCTGATCCATTGTTGAACTTCCTTGAGGGACAGCTGACGGAACTCTGGACAAACAGTTAGGTGGTGGTCAGCTGCACAGAAAGCACACCACTGATGGTGATGGGTGCATGGCTTTGATAAGCACTGAGCTGGAGGACGGCTTGTTCCATACAGGACTGTAGCTGTGGCCTTTGGAGAGTTAGAAGTATGATAGACTTTTGGTTGATAACTGTGTGGTCTTTGTCTATCACGTGACTGTGCAGCAAGAGCTTGGCACTCTGCCTCTTCTTCCAGCCAATTTGCAAAGTCAATAAGGTTATAGGGAACCCAGGTCTAATGGTGCGACAGTACCTGGCGTAGTTGGCCACCTGCTCTGGAGGGAGTTTGCTCAGCAGCTGCTGCACATGGGAAGCACAGGCTAGCTCAGCATCACCTTTTCTATCCTCCAGAGACTGTAACATGCCCACCAGAGCACGGACACGGACAGCAAAATCACTGAAGTTGTGGCAATCACTGGGACGAACAGAAGGAAAATTGAGAATAGCTGAAAGTTCTCGTAATACTAATTGTTGTGGTTGGCCATATCTTTGTTGTAAAGCAGTCATAGCTCGTGTGTAAGGTAGAGGATGATGAGCATAGGCCAAGGCAAGGTGAAGGGCAGTATCAAGCTTTAGATGATCCAGTAGGAGGTGATATTTAAACTGTTCACTTTCGTCAGGAGGCACAAGGTTGGACAGGGCCATCTTAAGCATAATAAACTGTCGAGGGTCATCTTCAGTAAGGGAGGAGAAGGAAGGAGGCGAGACATGGTGAGGTCTGGAAGGCTGCACATATGCTTCTGAAGGATTTGAAGGCAGCAGGTTAGGTAAGCATCGGTGACTAGAGTCTCTACTTTGCACATTCGCAGGCAAGAGCTGTGCACAGGGATTTGCTGGAAAGGCACAAGGCTGAGGTGAAGGATGCACAGGAGCAGCAGGTCTCAGGAACAAGGGCTGGGAGCTGGTCTCAGAAGGCTGGTGAGGAACATAAGGAACCCTGACTGGATTAGACTTTACAAAATAAGGGTGAGGTTCAGGACATGAATCTTCAGCTAATCTGTCCCTCTCTGACTGTTCACTGGAAGAATCAGAATAAGGAAAAAGTTCATTTTCATTACACACGTCTGTAAAGGAGTGCTCACTAGTCTGAGTGCCCTGAGCTTTAAGGTGTGTGGCTGGCAACTTTAAACCAGGAGGAGGCGCTATGGAGCTAGGAAGACTGGCAGGGGTGGAGCACATGTCACTAAATTAACATTCCCAACTCTGTCCACTAGGGTCTGTATGGTTAGGCCCAAATCAAATATCAGGCTTTTAAGTCCCCGGACTTCTTCTTGTAAAGCACTTATCTCCAGATTAGTGCTCGGGACTGGGTCCTTCTCGTGGGCTCTAGGGTTGGGTGGAAGGATGTGAAGATTGGAAGGCAGGGACATGGCAGGATGCAGTGGATTATCAGGAAGGCTTGGCCAAAATGTAGGAAAGTTATGCAGAGATGTGGGAGGTCTTGCAGGCAACAGGAATGGTTGTACTTTGTCCATTAAATTGAAGAAAATCCGGCTCGAAGGACCATAAAAAATATTTAATTATCGACTGTAATTATCCTTAGCAATTCTGGTTCCAGGTAATGACTTCAACGTAATGAAGGAAAGCAAAGCAAACCAAGTCCAGGTTAAGAATTTATTGAAAGCTGTTTGTTGCAGGATATATTGTGATGAAGGGGTGAAGGGTGAGGAGTGAAGAGTGAAGAGTGGTTTTCTGGGAAACACAAGGAAATAATGGGATGGGGTAAATGACAATTATCGTTAAATATTAAGAATATGGATAAATGCAACAAATGGATAATGGCAATGACCAAAACTTACATGTCATTTACGCACTCTTCACACAGAAAATGGGAGCTCCACCATGCCAGTCTCAACAAAGAGGTGGCAGGTGAGCTGGGCAGCTAATTAAGGGGACAGGGGCGGAACTAAGGAAAAGGTAAAGCCATTAGGAGGAGTCAAGGCAGGGCAATGGGAGGGACAGGAGACAGAGGGAAAAACACTGAGGAAACACACTGGGGATTTTGTACAGCATTACAATGAGTTGTTGTACTGCAATTAAAGTTTCATAATTGAATTATGTCAGTTTCGCTGAAAACGTCCTAAACAAGAAAGAAAGCAGGGCTAATTTTGTCCAGCCCACAGCAGCTCAGCACAAACAGCAGGAGTCTATGGGAGGATGACTGACAGCTCTTTGACCAGCCCCTGTTTTGTTTGCACACAGTAAAGCTCGGAGCAGAACTAGTTCCACTTAGCACAAAACACATTATTGGCTCCTAAAAGACACTGACAGTTAGTTTGACCAATCACAAGCAGCGCTGGGCGGGTTCAAGATTTCCATTGGTTCAGATCGTCATGAGTTGAGAACAGAGCATGAACACGGAGAATACAACAGACAAGCAGATTTTAGGAATATATCTACCGTATTTTTCACCCTATTGAGCGCGCCTGAATATAAGCCGCACCAACTAGATATAAAAAAGAAAAATGCCAAAGTACATACATAGGCCGCACTTGTTAATAGTAAGTCTATGAGAATCTATATTTTGCTGCATTGCCGTATAAGCCGCATAGTTCAAAGTTTGTGAAAAAAGTAGCGGCTTATAGGCCAGAAATTACGGGTATATCTTTTTTTAGCGAGTTTTTGTGATAGAAGCAAAAACAAACGACAGCAGATAAAAAGCCACATGAGGTTGGAGTTTACAGAGTCTTAAAAATTGGTCAGCAGAGTTTGGTGAATGCAGATGTCAACTTTCTCTTCTCATGTTAGTGCAGCAATTTGCCGGTTTCATAAGTATACGAGTACAGTTATGAAGTGTCCACATGTTTGTAATGTCTAAATAACAGTGTGTGTTTGGTAAATATGTTGTTTGGCTTGTGTCTGGTGCACAAAGGTGAATTGCTTTGTGTTGTGGACACTTCTGACACACAGGTGTCTCTGTTTTGGTGCTTTTGAGCTGTTTGGAAGAGAAAAGTATTTTTCTAACGCTGATTACTGACTGTATTTCTCCAGAAATAAGATGATAACTCCTTTCCTGTAAGTGTCTGGTGAGTTGGTGTTTATGTAGCCCCTCTGCTCAAAGTTGTCACCATCTGCCATATAAGTGGTTTTAAAGTGACTAAGCCTACTTTACAATAGCTTCTATGATGACTGCCCGTTTCTGGTCATTTGAAGTTACAGTTGTAAGTTCAGCTTCCACTCCTCATGTCTTATTTTTAGAATGTTTTAGCTTAGCGTCTAAAGAGCCCCAACACAACAGTCAGTATTTAAGTCGCTCCTGTCAAAGTCTTTCAATAACTTGACAGAGATTGCCAAAATTTAAGCCAGAACCTGTACCTGTCTCAGTAAAAACTCAGAAAAATTTGCTATAGCGTTTTTAGAAATATCACAATATTCCAAATACCACCTTTTTCAAATATAATGCAATATAATATATAAAATTTCTCACCATTATACTGATATAAGTAAATATTATATCAGCATTAAATGATCATGAAATAGTTTTATGCTTTAGGCAGGTCACTAACTCAAGGTTGTTCTAAAATTGTTCAGGAAAGGTTATTTGTAACGATACGCTCAAATGAGAAACTCATTTTGATATTATTCACATCAGTTGGTATGTGATAAAATATTTCTGACAACAATACTACAGTGTGTGAAATGAATGACCGAGGCCACAAGTCCACATGAGGCACTGACTAATCTTACTACAGTTAATAATCCAGCCTAGTACTACCAGACGTATTACTGTGGTTATGTAACAAGTGTAAAATACCTCAAATGCCCCAACTCAAAACTCACTGTTTACCTTACATCAGACAACAAACGAGCACAGCAAAAGAGAAAGTTAATCTGTTAGTATTCACACACATTCTATTTGTGAATGTTGCTGCAATTGCAACGTAAAAATATTTTTTATAGACAATTAGAGCTGGGTAATACATCGAATTTGAGATAATATCATGAATGTTGTTTTTAAGATATGCAAAAATGTTATATCAAGTATGACGTGCATTAAAAACTTGCAACAAAAATAGCTAATTTACACTAAAAGATAAATATCTGATGCTGTGCACCTTCTAATAGAAGAGACCTGCTTATATCAGAAATTGCACATTCATTCAAAGACCTTCACAATACAGAAAAATTAAACTTAGATTGCTGCACTTTAACTAACTTGACAAATGTTTGTCTGATAATTAGGCACAATCGGAAAAAAAATACCATTAAAATCTGATAACAAGGTAATATATACCTGGAAGAAGTAGTATTTTATATTTTTAGTAGAATTTGATTTGACTAAGATCGTCGATGGAACAAGCATAACGTGAAATTATAAGAGTTTGGTTCTTGAGATAAAAACTTGCCTGGGGAATCCAGCCTCCCCGCTGTACCAGCGGATGAGTCTGGTCGCCCTCGAGTCAACTGGATTTCTAGGGCAGAGCAAAGCTCACCTAACAGACAGCGGAGGGAATCAATCAGAGAAGAGCATAAAGGCTTCTAGTGCCGTAAGCTGTTGGGATTTCTCTCGCGCTGTCATCTGCCGGTAAGGGGGGTCCATCACCAGCATGGTCAAGGCAGTGCAGACTTTGACCATCTTGAACACAACTATTGACGCGATGTCTTTTTGGTAAATTAAAACGGCCTTTACCGGTGAATAGAACAAACTCTCGGTTTTCCGGTGCGCCATGTTGTTTATCCTTCCGCCGCGCTACCTAGATCCATGCGCGCTGCGCACAGCAGGGACGTTGTTTAGCAAAAACCACGTGACTGAAATAAACGATTTTCATTGCACGGTACGATCTATATTTCGAGGGAAACGCCCTTGGAGGGGGTGGCGACCAGACTGACTTTCTCTGTGTAAAAATACAGAGAAATGTCATTCTGGATCCCAGGCAAGATAAAAACTAAAATTATTGGTTCTGTTGGTACATTTTTATTTAAGAAAGTTAAAACATGTTCAAATTATGATAAACACTACATTGTTTATACAATTTTAAACTTTTTGGCATCGGTACGGTTATTTTTCCAGTACAGTAACACTTTTAAAGAATATCGTCCAAATATTCTTATCGAGATGTATAAAAAATTATCCAGATATTCATTTTTGTCAATATCGCCCAGCACTACAGACAACAAAGTGATACTGAAGCGAATTTACTAAGGCAGCACTGCTTTCACAATCTATGAGAAATAAAATACTTATTTGGTACAGTACATTGACTAATTTTGTCACAAAGAGTTGCAATATTTTTTTTGGTGGAACAGACAACGTTTCCAAATTACCACTACAAACTAAGGTCCACATATTATTTTGACAAGCCAGTCGAAATAAGCTCTCAGTGCTTGTGGTCAGGAAAACCACTTTATTTTGTCTTCAGAAAGGCTTTTACAATAATCAGTATTCTTTTTCACATAAAACTTCTACTTCACTGTGCAATTACCTGCTCATCCGTGATCGGCCAAAATACGGCTTCTCAAACAAAGACAGGAGACCAACTATTATTTTCAAAAATCTCCAAACGGAAGACATTTGCATTCACATGTAGCTAACATCCCTGTTGTGTGTGTCATAATATCACAACTCAAAGCTGATTCAGACTTTACAGAATACAAAAATAAACTAAAGCAGAAAGTTATTGTTGTCATGTCTCCCTTTGGAGGAGTTTGGACCAGGTCATGATCAAAGTGTGTCTCTCATGGGTTTGAGCGTTTCATCTGCAGATGTGGTTATAGACTTGCTCTACATCAAGGGAAGGAGATGTTTTTTCATGGAGTTTGAAGTGAGATTATGCTTCTTGCCTTAATATAACATTCGCTCTTTTTTATTCATTTTGCTGTGAACTGCTATCTGAATGGCTGAGGCTGATCTTTGTTTTACATATTTCTGAATGTGAAGAAAGACTAGTTTTACTATGATACAGCAATAAATGTAAAACAGTGAAATCCATGCTTGTAGTTGCACATTAAACCAGCCACAAAAATGGATGGAGGAGGATATTTATCATTGCAAATCTATGAATGCAAAGATGAACAAAAAACACCTACTTGCAACAGTAAAGTGTATCATTTTGTGGTCTGTTTCTACTTTGTTGATGGATTCTTTCTCTGCATCGTGCCTCAAACTGACAGCTTACAGTCCTCAGGAGAGAGCCTTACAAAAGAGAGATGGAGAATTGAAACGCACTGGCCAACTTGACAAGTGTGCAATTTCCCTTAAAGGAGAAAGCGTCAACGTTAATGCAAGGCTGACACTTTCTATCCAAACGCCACATCAGTCTGTCCATCGCTGACCTCCTTAGCCTCAACACTGTAGCTTTGAACAGCCATAATATAAAAAAGAGAATTTGAAAAGATGGCCAAGACGGCTGAGTGAGCACTGCTACAGTATGTATGTGTCTTATGGAGCTAGTGCATCAGTCCGCTGGCACAAACATTTCCAGGATACTTGTGCCCACAAAACAAAGAAAAGAGATTACTGTGGGAAACTCCATGTGACACACTGCCCTGGGCCGTAGCACACACCAAATACCATCGCGCGACCACTTAAGCACAGAAAAGTAAGCGCTGCATAAGCTATAAAAGGCTGGGCGCAGGACTCTGCATAAGGCAAGCTCCACATAAAAGAGCTTTCAGTTACAGAGGACCCTCACCATTAAAGGGAAGAATATGGTAAACACAAGCACTGCACTCCAGGCACTTACTGGATATAATAGACCTTAGCATTTATTATTAGAGCATCTATGAAATAATCTGATGCCTTTTATGTCTATGAGTGGTTAAAAGTACACTTGACTTGAATTTGGACTTCAAAATGACAGATTTCATCTTAAGAGACAAAGATTATACATTATTTGGATTGTTATTATTCTTAACATGTTCTTTAGAAACTCTGCTTTGTCATCAGGGTTTGTGTTAAGACTCCATCTACTGACAGCAGAGAGAATTACAAACTGGATCTTGTCACCGACATGCTAATATAACCGTCCTGTTGTAAATAGCACAAATTTACAGCAGAATTGTTAAAGGTATTGTATAAAATGTACATACATAGAACAAAATGTCTCCTTTAAGAATTAAACTGCTGATAATGATTTGATTTACACATATGTCACAAATCTAGATATGTTGAGTGTTTCTGAGCCTCAAAGAGAGAAGACAAAATAAATGGAGAGGAGTACAATTCCAGGTGTGTTGTTGAAGGGAAAGCAATGTTCTTACATGGCTAACAGCTTTTTATCTTTGACAGTGTGTGGGTTAGGTATGTACATTATACTTTGGAATTTATTTCAAAATAATATGATCATCATGAATTATAAGGCTACACAAACATTAATAATAGTAATAAGACTAAATCCAGTCTAAAGGCCTTAGAAATCCTGTACAGCAGGTCCCTGGTCTGCACTTTGGACGTGTGAATAAAGATGAGACTGCTGGAATAAGTGGCTGCTGTGAGCTGCAGTGTGACAGGAGAATGACAGTAGTAAGAGCTGGCTCAATGCTTCTGCTTGCTAACACACTTGCAGCGTGATTACAGAGAGCGCATCGTCCTGGCGAGCTGAGGAGGTGATTCACAACAACATCTGCTGGGACACTCAGCGGGACACCAGTGCACAGACAGGATAACAGCCCTGGAGAGGGTCGCCTCTGGCCCGCTCTCAGGTCAGTGGAGAGGGAAAAACAGCTGGCTGCAAATATGAGCACATCAGACCAGGGCAGCAGCTGACACAATGTTACGTGTGATGGAGGCCGGACGCTATTGTGTCATACTGGAGAAAGAAGAGTCCAAAAACAAAGGTGTGGCATCCTGCGAGCTTCATAAACAACAGCCAAAATGTAGAATAATGGAATAATACTGCAGTAACAAAGAATAACTCAGGTTTTAATGGGACTGTGAATAAAAAAAAATATAAGAATGGCATTTTAATTGGTTACTTTAGTTTTCAGCTTTAATTAAATTCCCAGTAGTGTTTATAACATTCTCATTATTTGGAATTTAGAAAGATGTGGACACAAAAGACACAAAAAGTGAACCGGCTTTTGCTTATTAGTTCATAAATGAAAAAAAAAGAAGAAGAATCAAAAATCTGATGGGAACAAATAAGCTTTCAAAATAACTGCTTCATTTTAAACTACAACTACAAAAAAGAAATAATGATGGTGACTATTTAGATCACAATATATTGTAAGAATTAAAAATAATAGTTTAATAGTTTGAAAAACACAGCTAAATGTCAATCATTCACCATCATTATTTTGTTGCTCAGAAAACAAAGTTTAAAAAAACAGTCACAACCTTGTGTTAAAGCAGGTGATTGACTGTGGGAATGAAAAAACTAAAGATGTTTGATTATTGTCTCAGCAATCCTGATTGATCACTAAATTATTTTTATTTTATTGTTTTCTTCTAAAAGTCATGTTTGGGGATTTCACTTAGGTTAAGAGAAAATAATGTTGCAAAACTAATAAATATGGCTTTATTTGATTCAGTTTTGTCTGGCAAATTATAGATACAGTCGGCAATGAGTAATATTTGGGGGTGTGGCCTGCTCAGGGGAAAGCGGAAGCTAAATGTTCACCTCTTTTAAGACGTTTTCTGGCAAATTAAGTGTATTTTTTGCACAACAAATTCAGTTGAGTCACAACCACGTTTAAATGGAGGTTGTTGATAAGGCGTTACGTCTGAAAATTAAACAGAAAGCTAAAATAACACGTTAAAACAAGCCAGGCAGCGCTACCGTCACGTTAGCTTTTAGCTCGTAGCTACCGTTAGCATTGTTAGATATTTACATAGTTGGAAGGTTTAAATCACTGTATTTATCTTCATGTCTTCGGATCTATATTTGACACAATATATCTCCTAAAGTCCACATTTGCTGTTGTAGTTGTTGAGCAGTGAATGATAAAGTTGTTGGTCCCATGTTAGTTTTCTCCCACAGACGTCCATTAGTGGGCGTGGTCTTTGATGCCTTTTTAACACTTTTTTTTTCAAACTTCCAAGACTTTTCCAAAACCAATACAATTCTAAACTTTTCCTGGGCCTGGAAAATAGATTTTCCATGACAGTATGAACTTTACATAAAAAGTAAAAATACATGACGGACGTGTCTGTTTGTAGTAAAAAACCTGAGAAGAGCCAGGGCAGAGGCTGGAGCTGTAAAAAGCATCAGACATAATAGAGTCATCAGTGCAGTCAGGAGGGGCAGACTGAAGCGCTGTCCTAATTGGGCCGTGTCTGTTCAATTAGCTGACTAAAGTCATCTCCTGCTTGTGGACATGCACAGCTTACTGTCAAAACCCTGTAGGCCAGCACAGTGTCAGGCAGCTTTCACACTCTGTCATTTACTGTTACACACCAAATTTAAGCATTTACACCAGGGGTCTCAAACTCAAATGGAGCTGGGGCCGAAATGATCGGAGGCAAATTGGTCGAGGGCCGCATTTTTTTTAAATTCTGACCTGGCTATATATTAATACGATTATTAGGCTGTAATACCTCCAATACAACATACAGCCTGCAATAAATTCACATTAAGTATTTTGTATTGCATTTTACACTACTGTCTTCTATGTAATGAAAAAAAAAAGCAAAAGTGTGTAACCAGGGTCACACTGTCCTCCCTGGGGAATTTTTGGCTAAATTGCAGGTAATTTGCTGTATTCTGGTGCATTTCAGAGGTTTTATTGTCACATCTCAACAAAATAAAGCTTTATATTTCCATAGTTTTATTTTCCAGTTTGGTCTGTGTGTTTCCTCTTGTGCTCTTCACACATGAACATTCAGTCTGTTTCACAAACACTACAGACCTTTATCTGGACGTCTGAACACAGGATTAGGCTATACTTATGACTATTAGATATTTATGGAGCCGCGTATGATTCGTCGGTTGCGTGTCGCCGTGTGTGTGTGTCCACTCCCCGCGTGTGTGTGTCGTCGTGTGCGTGTGGCCGTGCGTTTCGCCGCACTCGCGGTTCGCATAAAACGTCTTTTTCAGCAGGAGTTTATGCACGTTTCTCCGCGGATATTAGATCAATTTTCGTCAAATAAAAAGTGGTGTATAGCTTAACACATGAGGCACTCCATTATGACATCGAACTTATTCAGGGAAGCTCACCTGTCTGCATGAAAAGATGAATCAACATCTGTGCCTTTCTGTTGTAAAATAGCAGCTTGTTTACGCTGTGAAAGTCTCTCCTCTCGTGTCTAAAGCTTCTGCTCTCATAATCCGCCTGTGCTCTGTCCGTTTCTTTGTTGAGGAAAGTTTAAAAGTGACTCTTTAGTTTTCATTCATCTCTCTATCGTGTTGTGTTGTGCTGCTGCTACACGGGGCAGCAGGGAGGAGCTGAGGCTGCGCTACGCTGCAGTGCATTGTGGGACCTGTAGTTCAAATAGTTACTTGCGGGCCGCATTCAATATTAATCTGAAATCACGCCGCGGGCCGCATTAAATCATCTCGGGGGCCGCATTTGGCCCCCGGGCCGCGAGTTTGAGACCCCTGATTTACACAGATGGACTATTTTGGATTAGGCTGAAAAAAATATATACATCATTGTCATCAGTGCTAAGGAATCAAATATTATGTAACTGTGTACAAGTAGAGCTGAGATTTATATTGAAGTTTAGATAATATAGAAATATTGTTTTAAAGATATGCTAAAAGTATTGTTTGCAGAAAAACATTTCACATTTATCTAATAGTTACACTAGAACAAACTGCTAATGCTTCAAAGGTGCTTCAACAGAGTATTTTATAAATTTTGATTATAAAGAAGCAAGTCTGATTTCAAATGGTGTGTTTCTTCTGATTCTAAGTTAGAAGTCTTTTTTAATGAATTGAATTAAAGTAAATATACTTGTTTCATTGGTAAGATAAGTAAAAATTACATAAATAAAAATGCTTATTTAAAGCCTTTATGAACTTTTTCTGTGCAAAACTCAAGAATTACGTTAGAGACGTTTGAGTACATTACTGTTGGACTGAACTATTATCGTTTGAATATAGTTATCGAAAAAAGCTAAAAAAAAACAAAACGAAATAGTCAATACATAGGGCATAAGGCTTGTACATAGGGCTGGCAATATAATAGTAAAAATAATAATTATGATTGTTTTAAAACAATAAATTACAATTTTTCAGGAAATAATTGCTTAAAGTGAAGGCAGAGCGTCAGTGCAGCTTAAATAAAAGAGAATAAACTGCTGAAATGGAAGTCGGTGATATATTTCATGTATATGGTCTGATGTTATTCTCCAACAATAACCAGGTACAATTTGTGAGCAACTCTAACACTCAAAGACACAAACTGAGAGCATGTTAATAATCCCGTCTACTCAACATTTGTTGTTAATGATAGTAATAATAATCAATGATCGAAATTTAAATCTGACTAATTGCACAGCTCTGTCTACAACCCGTTAAGTAATAGATTTTAAAAAGTAAACACAAATTACATTCATGCCTCACTTATAGTAAGTTCATGAGAATCTATAATTTAGCCGCATCGTTGTCTAATCCGTAAGATTCAAAGTTTGAGAAAAAAGTAGCACATTGTAATAGTTGTGATTTTTAGGTCACAATAGGAGTGAGGGCAAAAAATAATGATTGTGATCCTTACAATCAAACATAGGTTGTTTCAATTAAAATTCTTAAGAAGTATTATTTTTATTACTTAAGCCACACAGACTTTACTTTATCATTCAGAAAGTTATATTTCATGGAGCTGGTCACATAGAGAAGAAATGGTAATATGAAAAGAACCACAAATGAAAAAAAACAAAGGCCTGCACTGTTGAATAAAGATTTCTTCATCAAAATATTGTAACACCAGCACATTTATATAGATTTTGAAACTTGTTTCTCACTACTTCTCCAACACTTTTTGTTATCTCAGAAAAATATATGCTACATAGAACTAAACAACAAATACCAAAAGTAGGAGCTGGACAGTCTCAGACAAAACTATGAGAGCTGTCAAGGTCAGAGCCCTGCATAAAAGCTGTGCTCCACACGATCCCTGGAGAAAAACACAAGATCACACTTCATAGGATCTCCTCAGCCTTATCCTGATGAAAAGCCAATAGAAGCAACTCAAGCATTATGCAACATGTGATGTCTGGGGAGCAGACAAAAAAAAAAGAACCAAGATGAGGAAGTGTTTCTTTTTTCCAGCTTCTTGACCTGAATATTCAAACACCCCTGTGGCTCTGGACAAAGTAACAGGCAAACACTCAAACTCACAATAAGAAAAGGGCAATGACTTTCCTCCCACACGGCACAGCGAGAATATATTTCACACTGTAAC
Organism: Mugilogobius chulae; assembly: GCA_038363315.1. Classification (NCBI taxonomy): domain Eukaryota; kingdom Metazoa; phylum Chordata; class Actinopteri; order Gobiiformes; family Gobiidae; genus Mugilogobius; species Mugilogobius chulae. The sequence goes on from CM076409.1 coordinate 22,728,574, forward strand.
ATTGAAAAAGGGCAGAGAATTACAAGCATAAACTCAGTAACTAATCATGCATTTCTTTTCAGCCACTGATTGTCAAGAACATAAAAACTCTCCAGTGTTGGGCCCAAATAAAAGCCATGAGTGAAAAATCTTACTTCAAACACAAGCTCTGCAACACTGAAAAGACCAATCCTTTTAGAGGTAAATTATTGATAATATTACACACAAAAAAATGCTGGTAAATGTCCAAAACAATTGAATCATTCATACCAGAGACAATTGCATTACTATAAAAAGTAATCAACCAGTTCAAATCAAATCGATTTCTTTTTCGTACAGCCCAAAATCACAACAACAGTCATCTCTAAGGATTTCTTAAGATTGTTAATTTAGCAAACATGAATGGTAGAAAATAAAAGAATAAAAAATTCAATAAAACAATAAACATTCAGAAACAGTGATTGATCAAGCATGTCTATGAGTAAACAAGCAAATGAATAATTGTCCAGAGCCTCCACTGTTCTTAGACCCTCCTTCTCAGCAAGGAAAAACTCAAAAAAACAAAACAAAAAACAGACTGACAGGAAAAAGAAAAACATTGAGGAGAACCAGAGTGAAGAAAAGATCCACCCCCATGGACGCACAGGCTATAGATGTAACTAAGACTGATGAGGATCTAACTATAAGTCTGTCGAGTCAAAGTCCATTAGCAAAGTAAAACGACTCATCTAGCAGACCAGGACAGGCTAGTAGTTGTGACTACTTAACGTAAAACAATTGTAGTTACAATCTGATAACCACAATCGTTGGACTCTCAAGCTTGTATGAAAAGACCTTTCATTACAAAAACAGAAGCATAACAAAACAAAAATGTCAGAATAAATGATGTATGGTTTTCATTAATAACTAGCTTGATTTCACCAATCGCAGTGAAGAGAGATTTGTCCGAAGATGGTTTTGTTTACTTCTTAATTCAGTAGAAGTCTAGTAACCTTCTAAAATATGTGCTAATGACAACTCTAGAACTGTAGATGGGATGGTATGATATTTACTCAATATCTTTACCTTGACTAACAATACCAAAGTATGATGGTGTACCACAGAGTAAGCAAAAACAAGGAACTCCTCAACTATAAAACAAGTTTGTACTGCCCTACTTTACTGTGGAGAAAACTAGGAAAACACACAGGAATTCAAGGCAAAACAAGTTGTCCGTAATGAATATAAGTTTGAGATAAGCAAAAATTGTTCTACAGTATATTTTATTTTCTATCCACTGACAAAAATAACATCTTTGTGAACTCAATTCTGTAAAGACGGTCCTCATTGCAAAGACAAAAAAATGAGCTTTGTCTTTTTTTTTTTTTTATTATTTATTTTATATTATTACTTCTTCAGAAGATTGACAATGACAATGTAGGGAGTATAATACATAGGGAAAACAAAACAAAAGTAACTAAAACAGAAACATAAGAATACGTAACAAACAATTATAAACACACTTATAGCAATATATAAACAATAAGAGTAAGAGTAAGAAAGTAAATAGAAATAAGTAGGAAATGCAAAGTAGAAATGAATAAGCATAACAAAATAAATAAGAAATAAACAAAAAAAAATGAGCTTGTCTTTACAGTCTGACACCATCTTCACAGTATTGACAATGCAGCATTTTGATTTTGCAGATCTGTCATTGTTCTTTAGTATTGACAGTTGGGTTCTTCTGACCACATACCAGATTTTCTGCAGGGATGGAGAGGACAAAGACTTTTTAAAAGCACAAAACATACAAATATTGTAAGTCATGGCCTATAGTATTTCAAAACAGTGCTTCTTTTCAAGAAGGTTTCTCAAGTTATAATTTTTTATATTGGTACATCATGAAAAATCTATAGAATCAACAAAAAACTATTTATAAAGCAAGTTAGCATTAAATTTCTTCTATCAACCAAATAACAGTAGAAGAAACACACCATTTGTGTGATTGAGAATTTTCCGACAAAGCTGCGAAAGTGTGAAATAGATCGGGAAATCCAACAGAAACTGCTTCATTAAAAAAATTAAGACGCAAGCAAACATTTTAAGACCTACAACAGCGAGCAACCGCAAGACTTTTTTAGAGTTTTTTGCAGAAACCCTGACCTACACCAACTTATAAGCTAAAACTTTAAAACAGGTAGCTATACCATTTCAAGTCAAAACCATAAAAGAGTGCTGTCAATACAAAGGTCTTATTGCCCTGTGAAGCCCGAGATTTGCCTCCGGCGCTGAATACTTTTCATGCTCAAGTCTAAACATGCCCTCCCCTTTGCACAGGATGTTTCTCCTCGGCTCTTCCACTGTACACTGCTTATTCTCTTTTCTAATCCACTATACCAGCCTTTTCTCTGCTTTCATGAATCACACAGGAAGAGCTTTGTATAGCAAGGAAGTCTTTGAATGAAGGTATAAAAAAACAGCCCTGAATGCAGCTGTGAGCGCTAATATATCCAAAAAGCAAAGACAGAAGAATGCAAAACTAAATGGCACTTACGATTTACTGAAGATATGAAACATGGTCCGTCAGGAGAAGCTTTCCGAGCCGGCAGCCCAAGGATAAACCGCTTCACTTGGGATGGCATTCCTAACAAACGTCTGTGTTGTGTGTCTGTGTGTACAAGTGTTTTTCCGGACTATTTTGGACAGGCTGGGAATATGGCTGAAGCCTCTGCCCTCCTAGTTACACCACACCGCTCCCAAAGGATGTCTTCTCGCTGCTGCTGCTGCTGTTGCTACTACACACCCCTCTCCAAGGCAACACAAAGACAGCACTCGCAATCACAAAGAAGCAAAGGCAAATACTTTCTTTACATCTCAAGTATGCAAACACAGCTATAGCGCAAGTGAAAATACTCAAGAAATCAAAAACAGCAAGTACATCCAAGTGTTCTCCAAATGTAAGCTCTCTCTTTAGCCTTCTCCTGTCCTTCCTGCTTTCTTGTACTAATATAGATCCTAAGTTAGCCGCGAGCAAGCCAGTCTTGTGCCTCCTCCCAGTAGCAAAGCCCAGATATGGTCCTGCCCTATGTTGCACGCTGTGGGAAATACTGTGCAGGAAAAAGGAAGAAGGAGGAGGGAGAAGAATGGACAAAAGTGTGCATTTGAAAAACTAGTGGCCAGTTAAGGTTCAGGGAGGAGACACGCACTACCAGATGTTTTTACACCAGGGAAGACTGATGTCATCGCAGAGACATGCTGTCAGTAAGTGAACAATTCTATTAGTTTAGTCGCAGAGGCACAATTACACTATACACTTCACAACTACACAAGAGTAAAGCACCTAATTACATGTTTAGTGAATTGATCCATATCTTACCAATAGTAACATTGAAGTGTACTTTTCCATTGAGCCAGACAACACCTCACAATAATGATGAACATGACACATTTTGTTCTTTGATGAATAAAGTATAAAAAACTTTAGTCATAGGACTAACTTTGTTGTTCGAGTATCCCCTATTCTTCGTCATTGAGTAAGCATATATACATGTATACTGTATATTTAGTGAAATGTATGTCCCAATGCTCCAACATTAGTCAAAACTGAATAAAAATAAAAGCATCAAAGTCAGAAAATGCTCAATATGGACATTTAAAGTCTGAAATCATTTAACCCCTGGTAAGTGTTTGCGTACCCCCAGGGGTCCACCGTCGACCTTTAATTGATTGAACAAACGCATAAACTCTAGAATCCACACCAATGTCGAATAAAGTGCATTAGTGCTAAGGCAAGACAAGGTAAATTTATTTGTATAGCACAATTCATACACAAAGAAATTCAAAGTGCTTTACAAAGCAGGAAAAGAGCATCAAAATATAATACAAAAAAACATCATATAAAAATCTATTTAAAATGTATAATATAACTTTTTCATCATATGCACAGATAAACAAAAATGTTTTTTAGCCTAGATTTAAACATTGTCACAGTGGAGGCCTGTCTTACATCTTCAGGAAGACACTAACATGTCAGAGATGTACTTTGGTGCTAATCTATGGAGTGACTTGAAAACAAGCAGAGCTGTTTTAAAGTCTTTTCTCTTCCTTTGCTAATCACGAATGTTTCTTTGTTACGTTTTATTGTATTCCCACATTTGGTTAATTTTCATTAACTCAATATATCCTGCATCAAAAACATTTGAAGAATAGTTACTCAAAACATGCCTGCAAACAAAGATCTCCACAGACACTTTTTATAATTGTAAGAGTGTAAAAACAAGTCCTTATTAAAGTTGCACAAAGCTACTAGTCTCTAGCTCTTAAAAAACAATTTAAGAATCATTTTGGGAGTCTAGAAGAGTTCTTTCCTCTGGGTGAAATGGATTAAGATTGTCTACTCTTATCAGTGGAACAGCGCTCCACACCTTGTTGTTCCGAGGCATGCCTGGTTAAAGGTTAACTACAAAGCCAAGGCAAAAACTCGACAGACAAAACACTTGTGGGGATTTCCTCATTCTACTGGCTGCACTCGTGATGATATCTCACCTCAGATGGCTTTTTTGCGATTGTTCCCAAATACAAATTTAGGTCAGACCAAAGCCAGGCACAAGAATGTAATTTGCACTCTTGTTCTGGTCATACTGTATTTTATATTTAGACAAGTTTACAAATACAAATACTCATGTGTGATCTGATGATCACACATGAGGTGATCTTTTTTTTTATGTTGTAGCATCTATTGATCACTGATAAGGCAATAAACAAGACCAATTGTGTTTTTTCTCTGTTTTTAGTCATAAACTATCACATTTTCTCAGAGTAAACACAAAATTGATCTAAATACACCATAAACAGGTCTTTTGGCTTCCTGTTCAAATCTGCAGAGCAAGAACTGATTCATTGTAAAAAAAAAAAAAAATACTGTATAAGCATCAAACTTTAAATTACTCATTAATTATTTTTTGAAAGTGGCTACAGGACAATCTTGAATCCATTATCTGATGAATTGTTACAAGCCTGTATGGCAGGTCTAAAAACAGGAATGCAGACTGTAATCTTTGAATCTTGTTTTATTTAAAGAAAATGGACTTGAAACAATGGGCTTCTGTGTGGCTCGAGTCATGTGGCGCTCTGACCTTTACATTGCACATGTTTGAAAGTGTGCAGCTGCATTTTTCACCGTTTTCCCACACAAAATGATTAGTCTGTAGTGAAGAGTCAAACGGAGCACCAGATAAGGACAAGGTGAGCGCATAGGAGAGACAGGCTATTGTTTTTTATATGTTAAAGCCTTAAAATAGATGCCACAGCTAATATATTCTCACTTTGTTATAGATGGGGGCGTAGTAACAGTTGTGGCAGAGGTGAAACTACACAGCGCAGTAAGAGGTTCATGCAAATGGAACCACTCAACATTATACCAAAGATTTTTCCAATTATTGTGGTGTTGATCTTACTTATACTTACTCATATGGTTGGTCATTGTAAAGCACAGAATTGCTCTGCAAAGACGTAGAAACATAACAAAATCCATTGGCTTCCAGCTCCGGCTCCGGTGGGGTAGGTGTTTTTCACACTTTAAACACAATTTAGGTTTAAATCTGACAACTACCTCTCATAAATCCTTCGACACATGGTTGATATAAACATGTATTCATTTTTGGTTGCAATTTCAGCTTAAAAACCCTCTTTACAATCAACAAATTGAAACTGGAGTTACCACTAAGTACAGCCAATCAGAGCGCAGCATTTGGCTAAGGATTAGAACTAAAAATCAGCAGTCACTGTCATGGTCTCATTTTTTCACCATGTTCCATGTTTGTGGAAAGCACAAAGTGTTCTTATTTTCAACTAAAAAGTTAGCTACTACAACTTTAAGTGTAACACGCAAAAGATTGTACATTACTAATTTTTATTTACTCTACTTATTTTTTAACTCTACATTTTACTCAGAATATACAAGATAGAGACAGAGTGAAAACGTGAATTCTCAAGCATCAGATGCATGCAGTACAAAGCACTATTACAGTACTAAAAAAAGATTGAATCAATTCTAATATAACTTTGAGGAAACTAATGAAACACAACTATAACACAGTTAAAACTCAGTTGTCATTATGTAAAATAATGACAAACCATGAAAACCTTGAACGAATGTTCATAGCTTCTGACTAAAACCTTCAATTATTCAATTCATTTTTATGACCCTTTTATTAACCTAGCCTCAATAAAAAAGTTACAAGAAATTATCCACAGACACTAAATGTCTTTGCACAAAAAATGGCAAGCCATGAAAGAAAGATTTTTTTCAAAAGAAACTTTCAGTAGTTAAAAGTCAAGTTAAAAACTTAAGAAATAATGGGCAGATTGGGTAACTACAAAACTAATAAACAATGAAGCACAACAGGGCATCTGTGATTTTGCAAAATATAATATAGCTCAATTTTTTTGTATCCCGATAGATATTCAGATTTGTTTTGAAATAGTTCTTTTTGTAGTATTTTTCCTCTAAACAATATATTCTGGGTTTTCTCACATCTTCAAAACAGCCTTCACAATATAATACAATTTCAACATACAAACAATTGAAAACTGTGTGAAGCCTAACAGACGTCCATCTAGTTAATCACCTGTTGAGACGGCATTTGCCCCAAACCAAAATGTCCACAGAGGAATGAGCTAAATAATGACTGCTTACAGTACATCCGTGCATTCCAGACAAGCTCCCACAGGCTGCACTGAAGTGATGAGCAGGTGCTCCACGACACTCCGACAATGTCAACACTAGGCCACTTTACAGGTTAATTGATATTACAAGGGTTAAAGTCATTAATACCACTGTACACTTAAATACAAATATCTTTCTCACCTGCTCTAATCCTCAAACCACTTGATTAGAGATAGACCGATATATCGGTCGCGATATATCGGGCGATATCAGCAGATTTATTATTCGGCATCGCCTCAATTTTGGTCTTGAAGGCCGATTTAAATTTTTTTTTTTTTTTTATTTAATTTTTTTAGTTATTCAGTGTCACATTTTTGTAATGAAAGAACTAGAAAACATTAATTATCGTAAAGAAAAAGTCAGTTTTTCATCAGACACACTGGGCAGCATACCAGAAGGACCCTACACACACTAGAGGGGGAGGAGCACTAAGCGCCTCAGCACCAAAGTTGAACGGAGAGAAAAACATGGTAAGATTCTTTTCTCTCTCAAATACTTGTATATTTCTGCATTAACGCTTAGCGGCAATAATTTTTCGAACTTTTGCTTGCAAGTCTCTGTAGAAGCATCACCGGGTGTTTGTTTACAAGAACTCATGCACGTGCTTTCTTTCTCGTGCTGTTGCAGCACTCGGGAAAACGAACACTGTCATCAAAAGGGTGAAAACAACATGCAGAATGCATATCGGCACTGAAATGGCATCGGCTGTCAAATCGGTAAAAATCGTAAAAATCGCATCGGCCACCAAAAACCATATCGGTCGATCTCTACACTTGATCATCTAACTGAGCTGGAGTGTAATTCCTGTTACGCAGATTACAAGATCTACAATCTGAGCTTTTCTAAGGCCAACTGCAAACTAGAGAAGCTTAAAAATATTTAGCAATTTTTAGACTTGTCAAAAAGCAAAGGCCACAGACCTAAACACACACACAGACACAAGTTTATTTGTCCTATAGTTGCAGGAAGGACAGAGACATTACAGACTCGATGAGTTCAGTGGATTTTCTGCAGAGCAAAGGTGCAATAGATCCAGATTCAGCTGTCGAGGCCAGCGACACTATGACACTAAAATGTCTTTTTAATAGAAAAGTTGTTTAACTGAAAGTTAAATTTCATGATTTAAGAACACATTACTTGAGTTTAGCAGATTCATCTTGTGATGTTAACTTGAAATAAGAAAACAAATTGTATGTCACCTAAATCATGAAAGAATACCTTGATTCAAGCCAAATCTGCTAAAACCAAGAGAATAAATGCTGAAGTGAAGATATACTTGCTTAAACAGTATTTTTTTGTAGTTTTGGTCAAAGTCAATAAAAATCTCTGGACATAAACAACTTATTGATTAATCAAAATAATAATCCATTGTGAGTTTTAATCTAAATATTGATTCCTTCATAAATCAGCGGTGTCGTGTCCTCCTCTTCCCTCTCTTTGGAACCTCTGAGTGCCCCCTCTACCCTCTACTACCACTGCTGCTGCTGCTTTCCTGGACATGCTTTGGATCAAATGCCCTGCTCCACTTCATCAGACTCACTAAATCAATGGAAGCCGCACAATGACAATCTATGACACAGTAATTGCACAGAGCGGCCACACAAAGCCCTCACAGAAACACTGTTCTGCCTCTTTTTAGTGCAGATCAAAATATCAAAGATTATAAAGCACTTTGTTACATAAGTGCTTGAAATTAAGAATGTGGAAAGGCAGACTGAACTGAACGTCGCATAACAGATTTAGTCGGCTAGAATAGATCGCACAGTTCAGAGTCAGACATATAAAACAATTTGCTTTCACAGGAGAACATGAGTAATGCAACTATAAAAACACAATTGTGTAAACATATCAAGGGCACGATGACAACGATAAAGGTTGACAACCACACTATCATAAACCTACAGTGATGTCTGATGGAATATAGACATACAAAAACAAAAATAGGACAGCGATGAGATGTTGGTTACAAACATGTTTTTAAACTGAAGTTACTCTTTTGTGGCACCGATGAGTCTCTATTTTTTTTTCTATTAGGTCTAAAAATATGGAGTATAAAAATAAGCCTGGATATTTAGAAGATAAAGAAGTAGATATCATCTTCTTTGTTACAGTCATATTAACCATTCTGGGATGACTCAATGTCTGTTCAGAAAGTTCCAAAAATAAAAATAAAGAATTTGCAGGATTTTTGAACTGGCTAAGTTTAAACTTTAACATTTTTAGTAAAATTACTTTCAGCAAATTTGGGGTTTTGACACTACTCTGTAAACGCAGAAAGTACTTTTAGTCAGACACTGGGTACTGTTTCTTATATTTACCAAAAAGATTATTTTAGTGTAGAGTTTTAGTGAAAAAAGCTAGTGCCCTATGGGATTCATTGTGACAGCCATAAGCAGAAGAATAAAAGGTCTATTTGGGATTTCCATTCAGCAGGCTCCCTGGTCTCAAAATGTTTGAGATTTCTTGGGTTAGGGAATCTATTGTTGTATTTTAGCTTTTTAATTTTGTAAATGTATTATAGCCAAAGTGTTACACTTGCTTCTTAATGGGTAATAACACAGTGGACCATCTAAGTTATATTGACTGATAATAATACCGGTAATGCTTCACATAAGAACTAAAAAAAACAGAGTTGTTTACCGGAACATTAAAACTTCATGCATCATACTAAGTTAAAGTTAAATTCAGATGTAAAAACAGCCCAATGAAAGCTAAATCAGTGAACAGTGATAAAGCCGAATGCCTATGAAACTGCTCCAATTCTTCCAATTAGAGCGTCATGACACTAAAAGCGATGGTGGGACACACTCCATGGGCCGCAAATTAAACATGGATGTTTGCACCCAGTACATGTACAAATATATATGTGTATACAATCCCATCGCTCATGCATGTAAGCAGATACAGTGGTCCACGCCTCGGGCTGCAGGTGGGGGGAGGAGGGGGGGGTCTGATTGTGAATACAGATACATAACGACAGAAATGCTCTGAGCCTTGTGTGCAGCAAGTGGAGAGAGGCAGCTGACAATCACGTCTTAAAAGTAAATGGCCCGATATGAACTGCTTCGAGTATAATTAAGACAAGCCGAAGTTATAAAATAAAATTACAAACTATTAACTTGAATATAATAAATGTTTTCAAATGTTAAGGATACTGTATATAGAAAGTTAGAGTAACAGAATAAAATCAAAGTTTCAGTTTGAATATGTAATGTTGAAAAGCCCAAAACAAATTAAAAACTAACCTTGCCTAAAGGCGAGTGATTCTTAATTTGTCACTTTAAAGGCCTGAATCAGTCTTTTTGACAATTCTGTTTCTGGATGTGTTTAAACAAAGAACTCTGAATGGAATGATTTCTTAACATACACAAGTCTGCAATCGAAAATCTTGACTGCATATGTTTCCAAATAATTTAGCCGTATAACATGGCCAGCCGTCTTTATTTGGTCTTTTAAACCGACACATTTGATGCAAAGTAATCTAGGAAAGACTAGGACAAGCTATACAGAAAAATGATCAAAGCTACATCTGGAGGAATTTCTGAATTTCAATTTGATAAAATATGTAAAAACAACTCAAAATGCATTCAGCCGATCACCATGCAATCAAGTTATTTTTATGTAACAAAGCACTTCAAACTGCTCTTTGTTATCAAATGTTGTCCAGTAATACCATCAGTAACAGTGTATTTTACAACAAGTTTATGAAAAGAACATCAGTCAACACCCAAAGATCTCATAAAACCATGTTGTCTTTTGTGACCTCAACTATAATTCAGAACCAGCAAGCATTTCCAACTCTTGATGTCTTCCACAGTGTAAAAGCACTGAACATGCCAGACCAAATGAGTATCTGACCTCACAGACTGGCCTGGTCATCTGATTTGTGTTAGCATGCTGCATAAGTCACACAGCCAGCTTTGTGCAACACTACTACATCCAGGACACCGCTGGAAATGGACGGACAATTTCGGCATGACATTTTGTGCTGGCAAAAGAATCTCCTTGAAGGTTAAAACAAATGTCACGAGTCGGACTGTTATTAGGCGAGCTGTCTTCTGTTGAACTCAGCTATTAAAGAGGACAGATTAGTGGACAGTTCCCAGCTGCCGTGGAGCAATGAACCATTCGGTGATCACATTTCAAATCACTGCTAAAGAAGGCTTGACCAAACCAAAGAACTCAAGCAAATCGACACACAAAAGGATCGACTGGGATGTGAAAGGCAGGGAAGACTCACCAGGCATTGTCCGAATTCCTCCGAGCGACCCCAAGCCAAGATGCAGCTCACTACGCAGAGTGGACAGAATGTTAGCAGCACTGTTCTCGGGGATTCATTTGGTCCTGTTGCAGATGCAGACAGCTCAGCCAGTGCCTGCGTCCTGACTCCTGCCTCTCACTGCTGCTGCTTTAAGAAGAGGGGTGGAGAAATGCAGCTCCCTCTATCCCTTTCCTCTCAGTCACAGCATGCCCCACTTCCTGTCTCGCCTCAGAAATGGGACACAATCTCCGTCATTCAAAAAAGAAACACTTCGCCAAACAATAAAGTTGAAATTCCCTGTCATTTATTCAAGATTCCTCCTCTTCCTAATCTCAGCTTCTGTTGCTATCACTGAGTCGACTGCACCTCCCATCTGTGTGTCCTATAGCGCTGGGAGGAGTCTGCATATGCTGTTCATTGGGGGGTGGGGGAATCACGTGTGAGTTTGTGTGCGGTGCAGCCTAGCTTAGCCCTGCCCCCGTTGTGTGTTATCCAGTGGGAGTGTGTGTGTGCGCGCTCTTTGTCCTGTCAAATGTGGTGCTAGTATCTGTTCTTATTGTCAACCGGTGCCTGCTGGTTGACTGTGGTTAGGCAGGGGACACTCCAGCTGTGTGTGTTCTTTATGCTGGAAAAAACAGGCTGGCAAAGGGAGAGAGAGGATAGAGAGCTGGAATTTTGGGTGGGAGGGTTTCGATACGCTCAATTTGACTTGGAATTGGTCATCTGGCTGGGGTGAAACCGAGGCTATTTCTAGACTTGTGTCCCCCGCAGGAGTATATGCACTGGCACATGGGGATAAAGGGCCAGCGCGGGACGGGGAGTTAAGGTTGAACAGCTGGAGAAGCCCGCAGGTCCACCGTCCGCTAATCTGCTCCCAGCGCGCGTCCGCAGTGATGTCACCAGATATGACATCACCTCAGCCTCACGCAACTGACAGATGATCCACGGCACATCAGGGACTGTAGAGGCGAGCAGAGCAGTCAATGGGGTTATGTGTGTGTGTGGAGGAGGTGCACGACATGTTTCAATCAAGGATCAAATGTCTGAGCAACCAGTGCTCCCCCCCTCAAAGTAATTGGAAAATGACAAACTACATTGCTGTTTTACTTCATGAATCATGTTGAAATTGCTTGCTGTTGCAAAATCTAGAAGAGCTAAGAGACAGTTCTGTGCTGTGATTTTTTTTTTTTTTTTTATAAAGAGAAAGATCTAAATGAGGGCTTAATCAATACACAAACCACAAGATTGAGTCACTGTTTAATTTACAGCAGCTACATTTGCAAACCTCTCTAGTCACTGGCTTCCCATCACTAGTTCAATATGAGGAGAAGTTGTAAGGATATCCGATGTAATATTTAGCACGTGCATTTCTACAAGAAGATTTTTTTCTCTTGCTATACAGTGTCAAATGGGCTACTATGCCTTCAACTTGATTTGGTCTTATTTTAGTTCTGGTTTAATTCTGCTTTAGACCTTGTTTGGACCTAGTTTAGTGCTGGTTTATTGCTAAGTTTTTCTTAGTACTGATCTGGTCCTTGTTTAATTGCGGTTCAGTAATTCTGTTTTAGAAGTTTTGTAAAAATTCAAACAGACTATAGCAGTGTTATTTTCATTACTAAAATATATATAGTGCTGTGAATATTTGGTATAACCCTAAATTTAGACAAAAATGGTGACGTTTTGTGCAACTATCCAGCCCAGAGGCCATGACCTTTGGTAAAATTTGGCCCTCGAGAAACATTAGTTGAATAGCTATGGGGTAGAGTATAAAGATGTTTTTATCTTATATATTATTGCATAACAAACAATGAACCAATCTTGTGTCATACTTTTTCACTAATAAAATACAGATCAGCAAGAAAAATGATAATTCAAAGTATTGTTCCCACCATATCCTGAAGACAACAAAAACTAGAGCGTGGTGATCACATGGCAGAGAAATGGTTGAGTTGAATGGGGGACACAAGACTTGCTTCACTCTACAATCTCTTTCAGTATTTATGAAGTGAATATCTAATACTAGAGCATGTAGACTATGCATGTGCCTGATGGGGGTGGGACAAAAGACACATTTCACAAGAGAACACATGAATTGGGTCCATGACGTAGGTAGGCCAATTATCAATAAACTGCAAGGTTCAGTTCAATATCTCAGCCTTACAATTTTTATTTATGTTAGGTAATGTTTTCACTTTCACTTCCCTGTCATTAAGATTGTTTTTTGAGAACTAGAGGTGTATCTCATCAGTGGTAAGTCTTTTTTGTAAACAAACGATCAAATACGACTCACAATATTGTTCTGCACGTGTTAGGAGTAGTTGATATGACAAAAAATACATATATCACATTATATTTTGATTCTCTTGGAGCCAGATCATCTTTTGTTTCACTATTATTCACGCATCTTTACATTGCTATAGGCATCTAATTCTTCAGAACATTCACACATACAACTGTACAGATCCAACTGTCTTTGTCAACTCAAGGTCTTTCAAAGATCAACCAGTAGCCTGGCTGGTGCCATCTCGTGCTGCTGCTGAATTTTATTTCAATCCAGAGCAGACTAGGTCAAGCAATCAGTGAGCAGTGAACAGTTGAACAGGTTCTATATAATGAAATGAAACCAGCTCATCCATCAGGCTAAACCAACAGAGGAGGTTGTCAAATTGTTTTATATTGAAATTTAACATGTGTGCACATTGTTGTAGCCATGATATCATGTCACACAAGAATTAGTCCCATCCTTTATAACAGTGTAACATCTACAGTTTAATAGTCATGGTCATAGAATCATAAAGAATAAAGGCTTACCATTTCTCAATGAGCTACATCTCAGGTGTTGCATAACAAAAGGTCGTTTGTAATGTGAGGGCCCTCGCCAGCACAGCAGACAGTAGTAAGTGAGGTGTACATTTGGAGTGTAGAGAGAAGGCAGACAGTCAGACAGGCAGCCTGGCACCTCGCACTTAAATGTTTGTTGCTAAAAACAAACCAAATACAAAAAAAAAAAAAAAAAAAAAAAAAAAAAAAAAAAAAAAAAAAAAAAAAAAAATTCAATGAACATTCCTACAGTATTCCAACATGCCACAGTAAACTACCTGTGCTGCTCTTACATAACTATGTCCATCCTATAATTACAGTTCATAATGAATCCAGCAGAGTAGGTAAAAAAGGACAAGGATGAATGAATGTTTGCATGCTTACTGAGCAGTCCTTTAGAGGGATGCGCAGGGCACTGCTTTAATGCGCCTCTTGGTATTCCTGTCATGCCTGAGGCCCTATCCATTACAGCTCATTACCTCAGGAGGGATGGAAAGAGAAAAGACCCAACTCCAGCAGGGTTAAACCACGACACAGTCTTCTCAACCTCCTCAGCATCTCTGCATTTCAAACAAACTCTGTAGTAATAATGCACTGGTGTATTACAGAACAGCATTGAACAACTGTAAGTGTCCCCGCAAGACATAGAAAATGAGATACATGAGATCTTTCTGCACATACAGTATATGTGGAGTCAGGCTGCAAATTTGCATATAATATCAATTCTTAAACAGCTATATGTATATGAACTGTGTATTTCTATCCATATGAGCATTGCATTTTGCACTTGTAAAATATGTTTAACACTAGCTCATTTTAAAAGTAGCCTTAAGGCTTTTTGAAAGCTCAACAAACTAAACAATGTTCAAGGAAAAAGATGACACAAGAAGACAGAACTTTACAAAGTCAGCTTAACCCTAAAAGTAGATAGAGGTGGGTCATAATAAGGCAAATCAATTTTATAATGATTCAGTTTCCTGTTGTTGGTGAATACAATAATGGCTCTTTTAGAGAGTTCACACTTAACTGTCTTTATTCCAGTTGTCATTACTCAGAGCAAGAAAAAGGTTGACCAATATTAGAAGTTGGTAGGAAATTAAGTTTGTGTTAGAGCAGACAGCTACGTCAAATATAGAAATGGCAAATCACAATATGACAGTTTTATATATTCAAAAAAGCAGTCTGTCAAAAGGTTGAGCTCACAATTTGATTTTATCGCAATTTTGCCCAGTTCTGCCCTCAAAACTAAATTTAAATAACTTCGAAAAGTAAACAACAAAAGTTGAATGAAAAACGCAAAACTTTAAATCTAAAAATAAAAGAAAAAGTTGACATTGTGATGGTTTAATTGCACTTGCAATGGACAGAGTCTAAAGTTGCAGAGTGATAGGCAAAGTCAGCTTCTTACAACATATTACCAAAAGTGTGGTCTAAGCCACATGCATTATCTTCCTGATGCATTGCAAATGAGACGGCAGGAGGAGAAGGATGCCAGTGCCAAGAGGAGAAGAAGATGCACTCTCTTCTTCTGTTTTCACTAATTACATCTGTGCGACCACACCACATTTCACTGAGAGACAATTATGTAATATCTGAGAGCAGAGACAGACAAAGCATTGATTTTAACTTAAAATTATAAAAGTCAGACTCTTTATGTGACTTTTGTTGTTCTTTTCGAATTGCAATAATAGGTTTGCTGTTGTAAACATTTAACGTAAAATAAATATATGTTTACATAGATGATTACCAAAAATATTTGAGCCTTCTTAGTAATTTGAAATTTTTTAACAAAGACAGGCTGAAAAAATGTGACTCCTAGAAACCTGGATGAGAGCATTTGCAGAAAAAGTGTCTTTCTTGACATTTTGATTAAATAATGCTGGGATGTATTGAAAAAAAAAAATGATATCTGGATATTTTTTACAGTGTCCTGATAGGAATATTCAGACATTATTCCAGCACAAAAGTCTAAAGCATGCTTATAATCCCAGGGATGCTTTGTGTCATGAAACTCACTCATCACTGAATTCATGAGCCTCCATTGTGTGAGGTTTGAGCTCATATAGGTCAAAGATTTCATATACAGTATTTGGACAATATTTCAGTGAACAGCAGGACACAGATGGCAACAGAACAAAGTGAAACAGGAAATAAGCTTTTCTTTGTCAATAAAGAGTTAACAGATGGTTGGAAATACCAGGGAAAATGACAGTAAGTGCAGGTGAAGATGTAAAGGTAGACAAGAAGAAGGAGAAACAGAAAGCTGGATATTACTGCGACCACCTGGGGAATGTTTAGAGAATTTAATAACTCTAAATGTCATCACTTTATTGGATTTATGGATGGATGTCTTCCTCCCTGCTCCCTCACTGCTGCTCACGATCCATTTTCTGCACACACATGCACACAGTTTCCATCACTCCCACCTACAACAATTACTACAGAGTCCCCAATGGTGCTCTTTTATGGAAACGTGACAGGAGTCTTGTATTGAGGGCTTCTGGCTCCTGCTGTGGGCAAATATGTACAAAGCAAACCATTACAACATTACACTGCCCTATACGGAGATGGCATGTAGCACAAGGGTGGATCCAGTGAGGAAAGAAGCAAATAAAAGTATCACTAATGCCAAGTAATGAAAAGAAACAACTTGCAACTTAAATGTCAAATTTTCAAAAGTGTGTCTTCACTCAAAAGTAAATCTCTATTACAGTTAAAGGACACATAATATGCAGAATGGGTTATGTTTTTTAATCCTGTTCTAATGTCACTGCCATGTCGCAATGCAGCTTAAAGTCCATATGACAAATTGTACCATTTTTCTAATTTTGACTTTGGTAAATATTTATCATAGTATTGCAATATGAAGAAAATGACAACAAAAAGTTAAAAAAAAATTCAGGAAGTAATCTAAGTTATAACACAGAATGTGTCGTCAAAAAGGCCAAAATATGCAACAGTTTCCTGGAGTTTAAGATATCATCTAACAAAATTAAAGTGTTATAAGTTATACAAATTTGTCACATTGTCTTTCCTGTGTTATTTATGTAACATTTATGGATTCCCCTCTGTCAAAGTTACTGGACAAAAGACAATAATACACTTCCAAATATTTAGTGAAATTTTAATCATAATCATGTTTACTATGTTTTACTAAAATGTAGTCTAACCTGTCATATGCACTTTAAGTTTTGTCTGTAAGATGTTTTTCGATTTCCTCAAAGCATCAGAAAACACTGTTCTGAAAGTCGTTGATTTAAGCATTACCATATCAATCAAGATCATTTTTAACAGTATTTCCTCTACATCATTAATAGCGCCAGTTCATGAAAGTTTCTAGATCGAGTATGAGTTTTTCGGCTGATATCTTGGTTGGACCTTCACTTGGGCTGTCCACTAGCTGATATTGACCAATGTTATTCACACAAAGTCATTACTTGCAGGATAATAATTATCTGAAAATTCAGATGATCTATTGTTAATCCATTTCTAATAGAATGTTTGGTGTTCATGTTCATCTTCTTCACTGGACATGATTGACAGATTAGTTAGCCAATCAAAGGCAGGCATGATAACTGCATGAAGACAAACATGGCTGAACAAAATATAAATATCATAAGTGACTGAAAAAGCAAAAAAATATTTGAATGTGAGGTGAGTGAAGTTAGATTTTTTTTTATAAATCAACCAATGTGTTGACCCCAGGAAGAATAGTGACCACCCTGTGGAAGCTAATGGGGTTTCCAATAAATAAATAAATAAATGTGTACTTTTATTTCATGTACATCAAGCAAATAAACTGACCAGAGCCAATCTTTGTGAAGTTTTGCAGAAGCGTGGGTCCCAGGCAAGAATAATGATTCATTCAATCCACTGCTGATTGGAAATAACTGTGTTTTGAAGAAAATAGTCAATCTTTACACTGGTATGAGTAAATGTCAGTTTTTAAGATTATTTATAACCAACTAAAGTCAAGCAAAAAAGTTTTCTATATTGGTCTGAGGACAGAGTGAGAAAGTAGAAATGGTCACAAACTTCCAACTCAGTGTGGCACTCACTCCAAGCATAAGCTAATTGAGACACGCTGCAGACTGAACAGCCTGTTTGACACGATTAAAAGACGAGACTGACAACAAACAGCAGCAATACTCAGTAATTATGCAATGGATGGTTTGGGATACTTCACCCATCTGCTAATATACAGCATTATGCATTGTGAATGTGAGTTCAGCCCAGCTATGTTACACAAGCAGCTTTCCATAAAAATGTATGAGTCACTGGCAAGAGCTGCTGCAACCCAAATACAGACATTATCTCAAATACATAGGAGCAGTGTGACAGGCAGTTACATTGTTAGTGATTTTAACAGTGAATGGTCCACTAAAGATGTTCCCCAGCAAATAAAAAACAACAGGGATTGTTTCATAAGTGGGTTCTCTGCAGCCAACTATAGGGCTGCACAATTAATAAAAAAAGTACATGTGCAGTGCCAAGTCTGCATTTTGAAAGTAACATAATTTCCTCTACAAACAGCTACATATTTGGTGATTCTGACCAAAAACAGTTAATCCTCTACTCCAGGAGTGTCAAACTGACGGCCCCAAGATGATTCATGTGGCCCTTGGGATGGTTTCCGATTAGTATTGACACTAGCCCTCTTACAAAAGCGCGCAACAATTTTAACAACAGGTCCCAGAATGCACTGCAGCAGTGCTGACGAGATGAGCCACATAGGTCAGAATGGATATTAGGGCCTACAAAAAATATAAAGACTTATCTTGCTGCCTAAAATAAAACCTAAAATGCACAGGAATTTGACAAATTGTCAACATTTTGTCCAAATTTTCTTGGAGAATGACAGTATGTATAATATAATAAACTGCAACGTAATGTATTGTGTTACAAAATGCATAGTACATGTGTTATATATTATCTTTATGCAGCCCATTTTCATATTGAAATATAACACAGAAGGACCTATATTTTTAAATATGGCCCTCGACCAACTCTTACTCCAATCGATTTGGTCCCAGCTCCATTCGAGTTTGACACCTCCGCTCTACTCTATACTTCTCATCAAACACATTTCAGAAGGGATTCTTTCATTATATTGAAGCTAAAATAAAAATCTGAACACAAATCTAAATAGCAATAGATTCAGAAAATTCTAAATTAAATCTATTCAAAGTGTGCACTAAACAGCTACAATATCAGTTTATAAACTTATGTGGAGCTTCTATCATGCACTGATGCACTGGACGTTTGTAAGAGAAAACATTGTTCTTTTTGCCCAGACTGAAACCTGTAGTTGTTGTTGTTGTTTTTTTTTAACACAGTCTGTCTCCAGAACAGAACAAAAATAGTAATAAAAAAAAACACTGCAGCTAACACTTGAAGGGTCGGTGTATTTTGTATTCTTTGAGCTTTTTTATTACTTTAATAAATGAAAACATAGTTGACAACTGAATATGCATGCGTCATCACAATATTCTATTTAATTTAATATTTATTGTAGCTGGAGAGCAGGTAAAATGGACTTGCCTGTAAGAATGTGTAATTGTGATTATGTGTTGGGTGAAGGTCAGAGAGGTCACAAGGGCAATTATTTTGAAGTTGTGCTTATTTCGTTTGCTTTTAAATGTTCTTGTATGTCCAAACTACAATTTACTTTTTGTAAATGAAGAAAATGTGACAAAACAAGTGTTCTGGTATGCTAATGTGTGGTTATTCAACATGATTGCTGAGGCGGTGGGTTTGATTAATGCAGCTGAATATTTGATTTTGGACACCCAGCTGCTCCTCCTCTGCAGGTCTGCCTCTGCGGGAGAGCGCCTCGGGCTGCACTGCCTAACAATGTCACATATACAGTCAATGAGTGCCTCCGGGAGATTTTCACAAGACACTGTCCACTTTGTGTAATCTGTACCTGCAGTGTGTGGGAGGAAGGAAGGACGTATTCCCACAAAAAATATAATAATGGTCAGTGAGTAGGCTGGGTTTCGAATGTAGAAGGAGGCTATGCGAAACTCCTCAGTGCCTTAGTTTTATAGACTTTTGTTCTTCCAAATGCTGCTTGCATGCAAGTATATTTCTGAGTAGGCAAGAGTTTTTTATTTATTTTTTGTCCTTGTAAGGATTCATCTCAATTTTCTATCTTATTTATCATTTTCAATAACCAAACAATTGGTAATAATTTCTGGAACCTAAATGGCGAAAACACAACTGTGACGGCACGGTGGCAGAGCGGATAACGCTCTGGCCTCACAGAAAGAAAGTTGCAGGTTTGATTCCCGCACGGCCTGGGTCTGTCTGTGTGGAGTTTGCATGTTCCCCCCGTGTCTGGGTGGTTTCCTCCGGGCACTCCGGTTTCCCCACCAACCAATAACATGCAGGTTAGGGAACGCTTGGTGGCAGTCGGAAGTTGAGTTGCCAGGTGTTTAGGTGAATCGCCTCTGCTGAGCTTCCCCAGGGCAGTTCATCTCACTGTGAAGCGCTTTGTGGCTCTGCCTGTGAAAGCGCTATACAAATAAAGATTACTTACAATCAAATGTACTTTCCAGAGTCTGGGCTATGCTCCAAACTATATGGTAAGGTTTATTAGGACAATGTACAATTACACTAAGCACAAAGGCAGAGATGCCTGTACTAGATTCTAGCTTAATAGCTAATTTCTTCTATAGTCCTGTAGTTCTGTAGTTTGGGAGGGGAGGACCTACTAGACATCTTTCAGTTGTGGGGGAAACCAGAGAACTCGGACAAAACGTAAATAGACACGGGAGATCAAGCAAACTCCACTAAGAGAGACCCAGGGCCACCAGGGAGTCGATGCCAGAGCGCTTACTGCTGTTTCACCACGTCGCGATGTTTATTCTGTCTCTGTCATGTTTTTACTGCCAGAGAATTAGCTGTGAAGCTCCAAATTCAAAAATTGGTGCTTGATATGACTGGATTGCAACCTCTGGATCTTTCTATTATTCCCAGTCCTATTTCTAACGATGTTTTGATAGGGCCTTAAAACAATACAGCTCCATCCATTAGATAGATCCCATGACTGGCCTTGTTTTGTGTATATTTATGTAGTAAATACATTTATCAGGCAAGTGTGTTTCTTTAATGCATTGCAAAATAAAGACAATCCAATTTCCTGAGTGCAGAAGTACTTTGTCACACAGAAATACTGTCGCACTTAGGGAGCTGTACAAGCGAGTGGAGTGGATAAAAAGAGGCAGCCTGGTGATGAAGATCAAATTGGAGAGTGACGAGTCTGAAATGGATGGAGCGGAGTATGGTTAGATAGATGTGGTAATGACACAGGAGAAGTAGTGGTAAAGGGAATGAGAAAAGACAGCAGGACGGAGGAGAGGAGGAGGCACGGGCTCATTTTGTCTGACTGCTGCACTAGTTGAAGAGTTCGCTGTGTTCCGTTCTCAACAATTGCCAGTGTTCTCTCATGATGCGACAGTGACATTAATGCCTCATTAAAAGTATGAGGGATGAGAAAGAGTCCACTCCAAGTTCACAAAGCCAAACACAATAACATTTTATCTGCTGTATGAATGCAGCAGATAAACAGATCAGAAGCTTTGTGTATATTTTTGTGCTTATGTTTAGAAAAGCTGCCAACATCTGAGTCTGAGGGCATTGTGTTTTCCATAACAATATTTCAATAATCACAATGACTCACTCATCATAATCAATAATATCTTGGGACTTTTGAAGCGGTCTGAAGCCAATCATCTGTCAGTATCATGTACTTTGTACAATTGTCAATTAGCACAAATAAAGACAAACACAAAATCTTGGTAATTTTGTTTAGCCAAATTTACCTAAAGTTAAAATAAAAGTAAAAATCTTTCTATTATATAATAGACATTGCTTATAAATTATAACAAATCCTGTCTTTAGTGAGAAAAAAATCAGTGTATGTGCAGATTTAAGACTATAATAGAACTTTGTGTTGTGTCACATACAGTATCAGTAGAGTAAAACCAGTAGAGAATATAAGTTGCTAAATGCTAATCTCCATGTTCATTCATAACTATTCTGATATATTGAATGATGAAACTTGTTTACCAATAGAGAGCAGTTAATCACAGTTGTTCCACAGCTTTTATGTTTACATTTTACATAGTTTTGGCTATTGCATCTCTATGGGCATTTAGCACAGTAGCTTTATCAGTTCACTTACACAGTGGCTCCCAAGCACCAGGTAAAAGCTTTAAATACATTTTGGCCAGCTCATTGTCCCAAGTTGATAACCGCAGAAATTGCTGACCTGAATACCAATTCTCAAACTCAGTGAAAGTGTGACTAGAACTCTTATTCAGCATGTACCTGTCATTGTCCACACTCCTGAAGCCCGGAAGCATCTGTCTGAAGCTGGAGTTACGGTCCAGTTTGGGCTGACTCTTGGTCCGTTTTATGGAGCCCTTCAGACGCCGACTGAGGAAGCCCTGATGGACAGAGACATGAGGTCAGTACACTGGAGTTGTAAAAGAATTGAAAGTAGAGGTTCTGCAAAAGACATCACAGCATTCTAAATGTCAGCAGCGAGTGGCAAAAAGGGAAGAGAGTTAATGAAGAAAACTTATGATTTCTCCTGTAAATACTCAAAACACCCGTAGATTAAGAAAAAGCTGGTACAGTCTGATAATAAAAACAACTACAAATACTGTCTTTTTATCTGACACGTAAAAAGGAAAATCAGGTAAACAGCTGTAGAAAAGCATGAAAAAAATCACAGAAATACAAACAACACTTCTGCTTCTCTCACATTTGTCACTGACACAGACTTAAAGAGCACACAGAGTTCAACGCATTTCCTTTCCATGCTTAAAGATATTTAATCTCATTGGCAAACAAGCTACCTAAAGTATGCACTGTTGCCGTGACAACAGAAAAACTATTTTATCAAATCAGCCGGGAAAAAAAGTCAGGTGTTCTTACCATACTTTTACCTCTTGATATAAAAAAAATAAAAATCACAAATAGGGGAAAATGTGACTTTTTCTGAACAGTTTTTGAAACATAAAATTCATAGGAGTCCAAATTTTTGCTTTGTCTGTTTAGTGAGAATTAAACTTATTCTCTCATCATTAGTACACTCAGTTGTATTTGGATTGATTCATGTATGTTTGAGTAATCTTGTATTTTTCTGCAGCTGATGCTGGAGTGCTCAAAAAATCCTATTCACCTATTCCCACCCACTTATCTGAATTTACTCACAATTACAAAAAACATTTCAGATTCTGAACAAAATATGTAGGATTCAAATTTGCTTGCTACAGTTACGGTTAGAGGCAGGGTTTAAAAGTTCTGCAGTTTTGAACAGGAAGTCAATAGACCTGGTGTTATATCAAAGTTGTGAAAGGACTATACCTATTTTTATATGAAAAAAAAAAAAAGAAATATTTAATTTAAACTTCTTACATCAGTCTACATGTTTGCTCACTTAGCTAATGCATTCTGAGCTTCAGAATGTTCATCATAATGTATTTCACAGCTGTTAGCGGCGAGGTGAGTCTCCATGCTAACAACAGTTAGCCACAATGCTAAAAACAACAACAGAAAAAGTTGGCCACAAACTGGATTTAATTAGACATAGACAGGACTAGCTGGACTAATTTCCACCTGAATAGATACATTAACAAGATATCAGTGCTAGGGGGAAATTGTTTTTAAGTTATATTGTTGCAAACAAAATCGAGTATAGTCCCTTTAAGATAAAATGTTTTACAATGCACAACATGGATATTATGAATGTACTCATTCAATAGTTTCATAATAAATCTTCTTTAAATTTATTTTTTGTGCTGTGGTATCAAAACTGGAAAGAAATATTGAGTGGATTTCTCAGCACTGAAATGGAGTTTGAAAAGTGAGCATTGTGACAACACTACAGTACACCCATTCGCTCTTTAGGTGAGCTGTCAGTCACTCGTGCTCAGACTGGCAATGCCACAGAACTCCTTAATGCAGTCATTTATATCTCACAAATAC
Source organism: Mugilogobius chulae (assembly GCA_038363315.1). NCBI lineage: Eukaryota > Metazoa > Chordata > Actinopteri > Gobiiformes > Gobiidae > Mugilogobius > Mugilogobius chulae. The sequence goes on from CM076409.1 coordinate 22,752,339, forward strand.
ACTTAGAGCAGATGTCAGGAGAAATAAAGTGGTAAGAAATGAATATAGATTTTCAGAGAGTGATTCTGTGGAGTAAGTCGCAACAAGGTCAAACGCACAATATGAATACTAAGTGCGAGGAAAAGTGCGGGTTGTAGACACACAATCATGCCAGTTGTTTGTGCAAGTCATGCCACTCAAAGCGTCTGTTTTGTAATCATTCCTCCAGACTAATTTCGCCCCTGCACCCCTATATTAGTTTTGTATGCTCTTGTCTTTGTCTAAGCCGCTGTGTTTACTTCATCTAACATCTGCAATCACACTCCCCCAAGCACCTCGCTGTCTCCATAGTAACTGTGGTTGGCATAAGGACTGAGACAATATTCCGATAGACGAGAAATGTGCGGCAGAAATGGCAAGGCGCTTGTAAGAGAGACGGAGGGAAACAATGGCGAGTCGCGGCTTATTTTAGATCTGAGTCGAACAGGATTTTGGGGGAGGAACAAGTGGGAAAGAATGAGGAGGGAGGACAAGAGCCGCTTGTTATGTGGGGAGCTTGGATAGTTGTAGGTGAGTGGGAGGGCTAAGACTAAGCAAGTAAACTTTTGTTTACATTCAGGGCTGTTTCATATGTCAGACTGTTGACAGCTGACAGCCAGACTATGAAGGAGGGAAGCTGTATTAAAATAATGCAAATGTTCAAGTAAGAATTCAGTGACAAGCTGCTTTAATAGCTGCTGTAAGGTAATTAGTGTGAAAACATTCATGCTCTGTCTCTTGATGTTCATCTTGTCCTTGTTTATATTAGCAGTAGCTTATTTCATCTAACAACTTTGCTAGTCAAAAAAGTAGCTGTATTTCACTGACAAAGTTGTTGACTTGAAGAAACAAGCTACTGCTAATTCCTGCTTCTGTTCATTTCATTTCAAGGCTGGTCTGGTAAATAACCAAAACGGAGGAAAAACACAGGACGGACAGGAGCTTTCTGTGCATCAAAATGTCCTTAGACTTAAGAGCACAAGAGCCATTAGCTGGAGTGTTTGGATATATTTGCATTAGAAAACGAGTAGATGTGGCTTTATAAAAGAGGGGACAAAACAACTACTAAAGATTGGTGATTTCTCCAGAAATGTTTGAGTCAAAAATATGGCAATACGGCTCAGGATTGTCACGTCACACATCAGTAAAATGTTTAGATGGTCTAATATTAAATCAATGTCAAAGAAATAGCTAAAACTGAAAATAGCGTTAATTAAAGCAAAGGAATAGATAAAGTTAAGTTGCTCCATGTTCATTTTGCTTACTTTTTTATCTTGTTTTGGCTGTTGTATTCCTATGGAAGTTTAGCAAACCTGATAAGAAACATGCGATTTGCCATTATTTCTATGGTATCTATGTTTTTTTTTTTTTTACGTCGCTTCCCAAGAGTTACAGGAGATACATTGTGTTTCATTTGATCACTTCAGTGCAACATTAACTCCAATTTGTACAAAGATAGCACTGTGATCTATACCAGCCTATCTTAGCCCTTGTAACATGAGACTTTAAAAGGCAGAAGAACATAATATATCACATATTACAATCAGACTGAAATTGCATTTGAGAGTTGGTGCAATTATAAATTTGCAAACTAAGCTCAAGTGATCATTTATGTCATTTTAAATACATTCTTAACCAATTAAAGGTTAAAATGTGATGACTGAAACCACTTTTGAGATATGCATAAAGTAATACTTTATGCATATCTCATGTACTTTATGCACATTGTAAAGATTGTTTTTGTCTATTAACGTTGCTGTCTGTTTGCAGAATCTGTAACCACAACTTTTTTTTTTACTGTGTACTAGTCACATTTTGTCAGTTCACTGTTGCAGATCTAACCTATAATTTACTCTACAATCATGTACAAGACATACATTTGTCAGTTCATATCCAGCTGTTTTAAAGACACATCTAATCGTTAACGCTACACTTGTCAGCAAAACTGTGCAGCCCCAAGTCTGCTGTTTCCATTTAATTTGTGAAACTTTTGCTGTTATAAAGTTGCTCTTGGCAGGAGGACAGAGCGAGGAAAGCATAAACAGCATCAGGTGCAGCTCTCCAGTCCCATTAAAACAACAGAGAGCTGCTACGTGGGCTGCAGTGTGAAAAAGAAATGTCTTAACCCTTAAAACCTTCACAGCTCTCCTCATACACGCGCACGAGTCAACAGAAGGTCTGACAGGGCACTGGCAGGTGACAGGCACCACACTCTGTCCCAGTCCAGCCATTAACACACCTGTAATTATCGCCCTGAGTGTGAACGGCTGGCCCCAAGGCAAGCTGGAGAAAGAGATAATTAGAGAAGCACTTCTAGACAGGCTGCCAGCTGATCACAGAGGAATGTGAGTATCCTGCATGTGAGATCCACCTGTCACCGGGAGGCGCTGTGAGCAACACGCAGCACGCTCCTGTCACTGTCAGGTGCACATGCCAACTGAGGGAGAGCTTGTGTTTTCTCATGACACGCACCGATACATATTCATTCAGCCTGGTCCTTCTGTTACAGGCTAAAATAGAGAGCAATACTAAATATAACTATTCATTGACACGCAACAAGGCTGTGGTAATTACGGAGGCAGAAATAATTAGGTTTTACTGAAATCCTTTTAAAGGGAGACACAGCAGACAAAACTTTTTTTTCAGATTTTTGGTTAGTTTGCTTTCTCAGTAAAAAGGCTTTCATTGGAAGCAACAGTCATTCAACTCTTGCTAAAAAGGTTGAATTATTGAATTATTGAATTAGTCCACTCCATCATTGAGTTCTGTGGAACATTGTAACTTTTCAAAATGCATTTTTGTTACGGGATTCAAATATCTCCTACACACCAAACTTACATTAGGTCAGATTAACAGATTTTTACAGATAATATTTAAATTTAAGTGGGAGTTATTAAAGTTTAAGTCAAAATGCTAACAATTTGATATTTCTGAACAATTCAGTCAAAACATTTTCTTAAAAAATAAGAGATATTCAAAATCCCTTGTAAAAAACATTCATTTCTTGTTCAATCCAAACTATAACTTTGTGTTGGACAAGCACTTCATGGATGATAGTATTACGTAAAGGGGATTTTGTAATTTTGTTCACATAAAATTCTATATTTTATATGAAAACATGAAAACGACGAAAAACATTTTTTGTATATTTATGTGAATAAATACAGCACAAGCATCACTTGATAGCTATAATTTTTCCCTATTCCCTTGCAGTGTCTCGCTTTATTAGACACAGATTTATATGAACAGAAGCAAAACTGTAGTTGACTTACATTTGGTAGCTTAATTAACTTTATTTACACTATTTTCTTGTAATACTTGTTTTTTTGCATTTGTAGGTAGTTTTTTTAAGTGCAGATTAGGCTCAAAACATGTCACATCATAAAATTGGTGCGACCATTTGTGGTGCAATGCCAGGGTTGTCTTTCTTTGCTTGACTACTTGACTCTTCCTCATGTGAGTTATTAACATGATTTTGGCCAAACTGACATGTAAGTCACAGCTAAGTGAACAGCAAATGGCCAACTATTGATGTCGGCAGCCAACTGTGAGCAGGAGCCATTATCTAAAGAAGCAGGGCTGAGTCATCGCCGCTGCTGCTGCTGCTGCTGGCATGAGAGCGATGCTTGGGGCTCCAGACAAGGTCGCACTCCAGGCAGCTCCATACTCCATTCAGACCATGCATTTACCAAACACTGAGAACTTTCAAACTGTGTGGAGTTCAGAAGCAATTACATTCTTCCACAGTTTATCTCTGCACATTCGAGCTGCTCTTTCACAGGAGACTTTTAAATCTGCTCTTAAGACACATTTCTTTGCTCTAACTTTTAATTCTAGTTAACTGTTTCTTTGAATTTGATTCATTTATTTGTATATTGTGTTTTTATTTTACTATTTTATTGTGTAAATCTAGTGTAAATCTGTAGCTCGGGAGCTAGCAGTAGCTCGCCATTTAGAATCATACAAACTATACTTTATAAGTTAAATTGTATTTATTACATGCCTATTTTTACTGGAAAAGTGTCTTTAGATGCCCAATTGTGCCCACGTCTAAATAGATAGTGGCTACATTTTCATATAGGCCTCTTAACTATGCCACAGTTCATTTCAATTATTGGTCATCATCATCGCTAAAAGTAGTAGCTCACAGCCAGTTTTCTTTTGCAAAAGTATCTCTCCTGGCAAAAACAGCTGGAGACCCACAAACTAGTGTGATGTTTTAAACTTGCTCTACTTCCTGTTATTTTCAACTTATTTTCAAACTTTTCTTCACAAGTATGTTGATTTAAAATGATAATTTATATCTACAACAAATAGTAAACTACAAAAAATATATATATATGTCCTATGCACTTTAACGGATAAGGTTTTAGGATTGTATATTTATTCATGAATTTGGAACAGCCTATTCTGTCAGGCGCAACCTAAAGATTTTACTTGTGGCTTAGATATAGACATTCTAATTTTTAGGTTTGAGGGAAAAAAGCAAGTCAAACAATAAAAACAGACCTAAACACAGGGGAAGCATCATAAAATGTTAACAGTGCATTAGGTATAAAATTCTGCTTGAGCTAGTCTGTGCTTAACAAATGACAAGGACTAGAGAAAAGATGAGCAGGAAGCGAGTTCTACACAGAGAGAGACAGAAATAGAGGAGAAAGGAGATAGAAATGACAGCCATGGCCGGGCCGAGGCACAAACTGAATGAGTGGATTGTATTAAATGAGGAGGAAAATGATGGAGAACACTGCAAATGATGGACAAAGGTGCAGACAGTCTGGAAAAGAAACAGTAGCAGAAAAAAGGGTTTCGTGACTTAACACCATGGATCATATGAAATTACATTTAAACTGCACTATAAAATAAATTTAGATTATGACTGGGTGTAATTACCCTGCTTCTAAAAACAAACTCAGCAAATATTAAAACAAAAGTGTAATTACGTTGTTTTCTTTTAAGACAAACCTACTTGAAACAGTCTCTTGATTGTGTAAGTATAATCTCCATTAAATGTAAACACTTTAATTGATTTGCTCTAATAGTTAGTAACATATTTCAGCGATGACTTGAACATAAATATGATTGGCTACGCTGTCTTCTGTAGTCTTAATTTAGCAAACATCTTGGCTGTCATATTAACACTGTGAAGCCATTACATTAGCAGACGCTGACATGAAGCAAGTGCAACGTCATGAGTGTGAGCTAAATTCATGGCACTCTGTAATTATTTTCACTGGCTGAGCTAATGAGAAAGAGGAGAAGAGACAAAATCAGATTTTACATGTCTCTCAGGGGCTCTGTCATTTGACAAATGGCATTGGATTGATTTGTTTGGGAACAAAAGGAACAAATCAAAGATTCTGTGCATAAATACTTTATAATTAAGCATTATTTTGAGCAGCAATTTTTTGGCACTTTTTATGATCATGAGACGCTCTGAGGACAATGACAGAGGAGTCCCATCTAAGTAGCCTACAACTAAACACAGACGCAAACCCTGAAAAAAAAAAAAAAAAAAAAAAAAAAAAAAAAACAGATAGATCCTACCACTGACAAAGTTAAAAAGCATTATAAGAAAAAAAAAAACATAAAAGAAAAAAAAGAAAAAAAAAATTAAAAAATCAAAAAAAGCTCTGACTGGAACATTTCCTACAAAGCCTTTAAACCTGTTCAAAAATGCCTGTTTGGAACATCTGAACCATCCATGTAATTGTTTCTAATTGTTTTTGATTACTGTATTATGATTTTTATTTGTTGTTATATTACTATTATTATTATTTGTATTATTTTTATTTGCTTGTATTTGTAGTTATCTTTTATTTTATAATTATAATTTGTTTTTATTTATTTTTTTTCAAACTCACAGACGACGTGTGTGTGCGTGTGTTGTAGTTGTGAGTTTGTAATTTTTGTTTTTTCCTATGCGTTTTGTAAAATACCTAATGTCTGTTCTGCTGTACCTGTCTGTATCTTATTTGTGTTTTGTTGAGGATCGAGATGGTTCATCTCAAGGGGCTTATCCTCTCAATAAATAAATTTGAAATTTGAAATTTGCTATGACCATAAAAAAAAAACATAAACACAATTATTTAATTCATTATTTTATTATATCTAAAAAAGAAAACTATTGTTTGTATAAAGTCATCTTTTTACCTTACCTCAGTTAGAGAAAAAGAGCTTAACCACTATGTAAAGCCATGTGAATCAATCCAGCAGAGCGATAAGTGGAAGAAAATAGAATGTGACAGCCAAGATTGTTTTTTCCGCCATTTAGAAATCCTAGAAAACACCGTGCCATTTAACAGAGCAATCTTGTGAATTGTCCTGAAGGACAAAACTTTTTCAGACCTTCAAGTTGTCTAATAACTCTGGTAAAACAAGTCTAGAACAAGGCTAAAAACTATTCCAATGCCATGTAAATGTGGGTCATAAAACTACAGTAAAAAAGTAAATAAAATATGGAACAGTGCAGAGTCATCTGTGAAGTAAAGTGTATTAACTTGAGGTAAGCACAAGAGGGCAATGTGCCATCTAGGGGCAAACTAATGGGTTCAGCTTGTGTATTGTAATAGGGTGGTTCCCAAAGTGTGGGTCGCAAAGCAAAATCTGGGGGTCTCAAGATCATTCAAAATTTTATTATACAATTATGACTTGGTATTTTGTCTGTTTTTACCTAAAAGTGAGTTAATTTTAGTAATTTAAAGCAATAAAATACATATAATGTACCCAGTTTTAATAGTTTTTCCCAGTTTAAATTATTACAAATGGCTCTTTCATTTTGCTGTGGGGTCGCAGGGCTATTTTGGGGATCCCAGTCTGAAAAGTCTTGGCCTCAGTTTAATAAGGTCTAACATGATTTTAATACATCTCTGTCTTCATGTGCAAAGGCCATTTGATTTTTAATTATATGCATTCGGTTATTTCAGACAATCTCTAAGACACCCCAAAAAAAAAAGATCCAAAGTGACATGATGAATCGACTTATGTTTATAATACAAGACTTTAAATATTCACTTTAACTGATAAAACGGAAAAAGTGATTAAAATGTCTAATAAAACTGCTGTGTCTTCTTCCTTCTATTGTCACTTAATATATTATTTTTTAAATGTATTTATTAAGGTACTAAGGCACTGCAAAAAGGCTGAATGAATGAATAATTAATTAAGTTAGGGTTCATTAGGCAACTCTGTTTATCGGTTGAATTAAACATGGCAGATGAACTCAGAGTATCTCAGGTTGTGAACTAGAGATGGGACAATATCAAAAATAGTATTGAATCATTCAGTACTGGTGTTTCAGTTCTCTTCTGGTGTTGGGTTAAATCTCATGTGTAGCTCTGTTTTGAATTTTTGTGCTAAGAAAGGGTTGATCCAGTTATTTCTCAGTCAGAGAAAGTAAACAGCAGGCTTATTGCTATTATGTTCATTTCGAGGAGATTTTGTCATTCTGTCTCTTTTGTTTTCACAAAAATTTACCAAGGAATGACTGAAAATTAACTTTTTTGTCTCATATTAAACCCAGTTCTCTAAAACAAAAGCAGTAATATGTTTTGATTATGTCAGGTTGTTCAACGGTCAATTTTAACACTTTGTAGAAAAAACAAGGGCGCTTAATGTGACTGTACTGAAGAACAAACACAAGCTTTGAAGTAAATGAGTTTTGTATTGGCATGATCCATGGGGGACAACAGCAGCAGCCCGCAGCCAACACAGATCTATAACTGTTAAAAGAGAAGAACTGGGCACAACTCACAGTACTCACGGTGACTCTGAATGGAGTGTTGGCGCTGGGCGGGGCCTCCATGGCGGGGGGCGTGGCCTTGTCCGAGGAGCTGCCCGGCATGCTGCGTCTGCGCCCCGTCCTCTCCGGAGGGGACTCTGCAAAACACAAACAAATGTACTGTTAAGATCACATTGTGTAATCCATCAAGTCTAGGGCTTTTTGATGGCTGAGACAGATCATTTATTACATTTTAGTTTTAAATCATAACTTAACACGACAACAGTTTGAACCTGTGGAGGCACTTATATTTAGTCATTTTTCTTGAATGTTTTTCTCATGATCTTGTGTGCAAACACAGGAGGACGCAGATCCAGGCATGTCCGAGGAATGTGAGTGATGCTGTGTGCAAGTCACCGCAGAAGTCAGATAGCATCTCTGAAGTGTGTGATGTTGTGGCCACCGTGAACTGAGAGTGCCTTTGACAGACTGAGCTCTTCATTTCACTAAAACAGAGGTAACGTCACTATAAATGTATATGGTAAAATTCTATACATTTCAAACCAGTTTAGCTATTTTTAGGATTAAAGTTGTACTTCCTGATTCTAAATGATGGCATTAAGCTGGAAGTTACCTAGCAACCATGTTATAAACTGGACCAAAATGCCGGATTTTTTTCTCCAATCCAGTTATGCCAAACACCATCTCTTTGCATTGGTGGCTGAGCTCTCAGTTAAAAATGCCAGTTCCCAATTCAAAGCGTGCCAATGTAATCAAATTGTATGTAAACATTACGCTAATGTTAACCTTTAGGATGAACAAAAGTAACGTTAAATAACCTGTACCTGTTTACAAGGTTTTGTGGCAGTTAAACTCCTCATATTCACTTTTTGTGGTGATTGTTGATTTCTCATGTGAAGTGGGACTTCCTTGACCAGGTCCCAGTTCACAAGTGGTATTTACCAGTTTGAGTGGAGTTCCAGCGCACCATTAGGTTGAGTTAATTTGGTTACGTTTTAGGATTTGAGAAAGGTATGATAACTTGGTAACTGCGTTGGAAAAAATGCATGCGACCAAAACACCGCAACAGACTGTTTTAAAACCAAAAAAGACACACTAATTTGTTAGTTGCATGTTTACAGGACAAAACAAAATGTGTTTCTTCAAAAATGTTAAATTTGCTGCCGTCCCAAGTGTGATGTAATCAGCTCTACTTCCAGAAGAATATTTGAAATAGCATTTACAAAATTTCTAAATGTCAATATATTGCCTCTAAATTATGAATCAGAAAGGTCAAGTAAACAATTAAATTAAACAACTAAAGTGACACATCTCACCCTGGCAAAAGCAAACCAGGTAAATTTAGCAAATACCAAAAATGTGTTTTTTTTTTCATTCTTAAATTATGAGAAAAATCAACCTAATCAACTTCAAAGTTATGAAATGATGTTTCATGCTGCACTGAGATACCTGCTGCCATGACAACAGCAGTTTAATCCTGGTAAATTCATTAGTCTTTCCTTTGAAAAACACATTTTGAAGGTAATGAATTTTCTCTCGTCACACATAGATGCTCGTTAGACTAATCCGTTGCTTTTGTGTACCTCTGCCTCACATACAAATAATAACCACATAATGAGTGTGTTTTAGCCTTTCTGCTCCAGATGCACGGAAACTCTGCCGCTGTAAAACAACACAGAAGCCATCAAAAGGACCAACTCAAAGTGTGAACATCGTGTGCTACATCCGACGGTGGGTTTCAATAAAAGTCTGAACTCAAACAGCAAATCAAAGTGTGCTGGGTGGCAGTCTTTATACAGCTGTGATGCTGCTTTAACTAATAAGTTGATAAGGAATGAATAGAAGATATAGGCAATAACATGAGACATTTTATTTGAAAATTGCTCTGACTGAGAATGATAAAAATGTGTTTCTTAGCTAATTTTTCCCTCTGTGGAGGTTTGTTTGGCAAAACTTAAGCTATAAAATAGCTTTTCTGTTGCTATGGCAACAGGGCAGACATTAGCTAGCTTGTTTGCTAACGCCAGTTGGAAATTTAGGACATTTTTACTGTTGTACAACAAATAATTCACTCCTAGAAGGCTAAGAAGTTAAACTTTGTTTACCTGATTTTCTTGAGTTTAGCATAGCTTGATGCTACTGTTAGAATTTATTTAATAACTATAGCCTACAAATTTGTCCCACTCCCCTACTTTAGTCCATGTCTTAGCATCTACAATTAGTGCAATTAAAAAATATATATTTTCTCATTTTTTAACAGTGTTCAAACAGCTCTTCTACATTATGATGAATGAAACACTTCCCATGAACGACAGTTAGTAGACGTTGCCTCGGGCGCTGACTTTATTGTTCATTTTCATTTTGTCATGGTGCCAAAATATTAAATGATTACTAAAATGTCACTGTACTCAAAGTCGAGATATAAAACTTTAACTTGGACCACAAACGATAACATAACATGCATATACCTCACCAAAACATGTCACTATTGTTCACTGATTTTATTTAAACCTTTATTTATCTGCCCGTTAAAATCCCGAACAGCCGATGCTTTGCTGCCAAACTATCATTTATGGTGTGTTGTGTGCATGGCTTCTTATTAGTGGTGAGAAAGAGCATGACTTAATGCAGGTCAGCGGTGGTCTGTGTGCACCTGTAGGAGACATGTGCCTGGCCAACACAGATAAGGCTGCTGTGGAAGAGAAGAAATCTAGCTTTTCTTAACATCAAAAACACTGACCAGTGACCACCCAACGTCTCACACACACAATACCAGCGAGCAGCCACGGACATATTTGTACATCTATCTGTCCGTCGACTTTCCTTCCTCCCATTAACATTTAGCGATATGGGTCAGCCCGCATGTTTCCTTATTGTTTCCAAGCCAGACGAGCTTTATGCACACACCATTCAAGCCCACTCTGATTTAGCTTCCGGTCAATCCTGCCAAAACAGTAATTCAGATCAACAAACCTAAAAATATGAATTTATCATGGTTGAATATGCTGCACAAAACTCTGGTGTTGCTGTGAAATTACACAAAATATATACTTTTTCCCTTATATTTTTATGTACTCTCCCACTAACATTGCAACTTTTTATCTCAGTACCTATCTTTTGTCCAACAAAACAATTCCGTCACATTTTACTGAAAGCTCCAACAACGCAATCTGCATTCATTTTAAAAGTGCCCTTAAAGCTATACTATACTTGATTTCTTCTTCCTTAAAAATGTAAAACAGAAATAATTAATTTTAAGTTTTCAACATCAGTCCACATGTTTTGCTCACTGCATGAATTCTGAGCCTATGGATTTCTCACCAGGTTTTAAACTTTTTTCACAGCTGTTAGAAGCGAAAGAGGGGCAGGTATGCTAACACAATGCTGACAACAAGAACTTTGTAGATTTTGGTGAATAAACAGACATTATTAGGGTAGACAGGACAGACAGACTCCTTTACACCTGAAAGATACATTAACAAGAAATCTTCAGAAATATTGAATACATTTGAGTGACTGCTTGCTCAAAAACAATGTGTCTGACTCTTTGAGAATGTATATCAGAAATTGTAATATTCAAGTAATAATTTATACAAAACTTTTCGGGACTTTGAAAACCATTGGCCTATAGAATATTACAAAGCATGGCTCTAAACTAATTTTAAATGTATTTCCAAAGAAGCATGCGGGTGGCGATTCCAGGTCAAATGATTAGACAGATATTTGGAGGTTAAGCTTGCTGTAATAAACCAGGTTTATAAATGTATTTTGAGCATCATTCTAGGCAAAGCAATAACATCACCATGGAGTCAGGCAAGGAGTGGAGTCTCTAGAAAAGTCACATAGAGCAACTTAATGACAACTAGGACTGTAAAAAAATCTGATACCAACATTGACTCAAAGAGTAGTATAAAAAGTAGATACACATTTAAAAAGATATAAGTAGGAGAGAACTGAGAATCTTGAAAGTGTTCAGAACAAAAATACGACCACACAGTAACACAAAGACTATGATTTTCTGTTGAAAATTGCAGTCCATTGTGTAAAAAGAAAACAAAAAAGTTTGCTTTTTATAATTGAATACCAAGTGTACTCTTGAGTGTTGCAATAGAGAAATGTTACCACAGTGACACCAACTGCAACAAACTCCACATCATTTAAAATCTGACAACAAGACAAGGATAGAAGAAAGCACAAAATGCACTAGAAATGAATAAAGATATACACAAATATGACAAGGAGCAAGTGATACCAACCCCCACATAAATAAATGAAGACGTTTTCTAAGACAGAATCGTGTTAATATTACAGTGCAGCTCTCTGTCGTCTGCAGCCGTATTTGTGAAAAGTGGTCTCAAAAGAGAATCATAAATTGTGGTGTTTTGACAGCGGGGAAACGCACACACACGCATATATTCTCTGCGGAGCATTGAAATGTGGAGCACAAATCGCAGGCTGTCAGCGGGAAGCTTTCTGTCCACCTGCTGAACCGGCTCCTTCCCCTGTCCAACTCTTCCCTCTTTCCATCAGCATCAACTGGGACGAGACACGAAACTCGAGACAGACCAGACTGTGGACCAAAAGCAAAGCACAAACTAGACGGGAAATGAATGGCTTTAGAGGTGAGGCGTATGAAAAATGTATGATACTGCAAAAGTTTTGGAGATGTGCAAATAACGGCGCTGATGAAAAACAAACTTGAAGTGTATTCTATTTCTGCATTTGTATTAGAGCTGTGTGAGATGGAAAAAACACTAATATCACAATCTTGATTTTGCCACAGTTGTAGTACACTATCTATTTTTCTATTGCCATTGAGTGAAAGAAAATCATCTGTTTTTTCTGACAGTCCGTACTTCACTGAGATTGGTTGAACCCAGATCAAAAGTATGACAAACAAATAAAGATAAATAACATCAAAAACATACTTCATCAAAAAGGCAGACAGGGCTGACCACAATTCAATATTCATATATTCACGATTCATAACCACATTGATATGCCCCAACTCATGGGTTCCCAAACTTTTCAGGTCAGGACCCCCAAGATAACCCTGCAACCAACTCGCGACCCCCACAGCAAAATGTTATACTTTTGAAATAATTTAAAGTTACAAAACCATTTAAATTAGGTTTTTAAATTGTGCTTATTTTGACAGTGTACTGCGTTATATAACCCCAATTCCCCAAAAAACTGATTCAATGCCAAGTCATAAATGTAAAAATACATTTTGAAATCATCTCGGGACCCCCAGATTTTGCTTTGCGACCCCCGAGGGGTCCCGACCCCCACTTTGGGAACCACTGTAGGTATAATTTTACAGTTAATTCACTTTTTGTGCAATTGTTGAGTCTCAAGAAGACAGTCACAAGCATGTTTTAGCAAATTTGATGAATAGCAAAAATATGGCTTGAATAGTTGGTCTGTTTATTTGGGTAATTGATTGAGAACAAATTCTTATTTTATCAATGTACAGTTTTCTCCTAAAAGTTCTTACGAGACAAGCCTATGTACTTTGTTCAGCACAGTCCATAGTTAAAAAGGGTTCAAACGTAGATTTAGAAGACGTTTTACTTACATTCAAAAGTCATTTGAAAGTCGAAACATCTCATTCAGTGATTCATGTCAAATAGTTAATGTAGTCAACCCTTAAATGGGATATCCCTTAAGTGATGTTACTAAGCTTCTCTCGTGTATAGTGTCTTCTTATACACAAAGTGAATCAACAGCTAAAAACTGGGACACATGGCTGGAATGGCTGAACTCTAGACTTGTGCAAAGATGGTAATGCTGCTGCTGCTGCTTTGGCTAAAAAAAAAAAAATCAGGTTTAGGGTCAAGGATGCAAGCATTTTCTATAGAACACATTTACCTAAACCACTTCATAAATACAGATTAAATGGCATAGTAATTTTCTGCCATTTGATGCAGCTTTTTTTATTAATTTATGAAACACTTTCACTACTTTTCATCTTATGTGCAATCTATACAGAAAGTATGTCTCCTACAGTAATCAGGAGAATTATCTTGCAATGACAAAAATCTAATCTGGGAGCATATTTTAGGATTAGAGGAATTAGGCTGCACCTGTTATTGGATTTTTGGTTCTCAGCAGAATTACGTCAGAGTTACTGAGGATAGTGAGACTCTGGGTTTGTGCCACAGATCAGAGGCTAATCCAAAGTTAAACATGAGTTTCATTGCCTTTTCATTTACAGACCTCTATGCCATGAACTCCTGCTGCTTTTTTCATATCCGGTGTTTGGATTGTGCTTCTCAACCTAATGATGAATAGGTTCTATGTATATCTTCTTTTAATTTAGTTAAAAATACATGTTAAAGTTCTCTTGTATTTAGTAACATAAAATATATTATAACATTTATTCATATTTACTTTGTAATAAGAAACAGGTCCAATGATTTCCTGCAAAACTTATGCTGCGTTCCAGGTAAGAGGGAGATTTCCCATCAAACATAACACATTCCAACCTCAGAGCGTTTCAAATGAATTAACTTCACTCTTCATGTTGCATTCATTCAGTCTATACTCACAGCTGATGAGCAACTAAATAAATAACTAATTTTTAATTGCCATTATTTACTGAATAAAGTTCCACTCAGATCGGATTTTTCAGAAAAAACGAAACAACCAGATGAAACCTACGCAGACACGGGAAAAACATGCAAACTCCACATAGATACTTAGATGACCACAAGACCTTCTTGCTTTGAGGCCAGAAAACTAACTGCTGAATCAAAGTGTCACCCAACTGATGAACGCGAGGCTGTTTTTTCTGTTCTAGGGTTGTCAAAAGTATCTAAAATTAGATTCTACTTCTACTAATATAGAAAAAAGAGCAAATGACATCACTAGAACACAATTTGGCCTTTCCTGAATAGTTTTAGATTGAAATGCTATGAATAAATATTGATATTGACAAAAAATTGACCTAACACAACATTTTAAATTCATTGCGGTATTTAAAAAATGGCATCAAGAATCAGGCCTTTTCTTTGGGATTGAAAATGAGTTTAAAATTTTTGTAGCGTGACAACATCAGATTCATTAGTCAATATGAAGTGTCTTGCCAAAGGACACATCAACAGTTTTACTTCCTCTGTGACACTGATGTTCATCCACATACTAACCCGACTCTGTCTTGTGTAGCTTCTGAGATCTGACGGGACCAGACACTGACCAGCAGTTATCACCACAAATATGACTAAAGCAAGAAAGTTATACAAATGTCTCTCACATGTTAAATAAAAGGATATTGTACAATTTAATCCGTAATAAATGTTTGTATTGTTTAGACAAGCTGTTTAACTCACTCAGATACTGCACATGTTTTGTGTTTTGTGTAAGTCCCTTAACCACATCACAGTTTACTAGTTGGATTTACAAGTTCAAGCAGCATCACATGGTATTTTTGCATTTTTTTTTTATTTTTTGCAGTTGGAGGAAAAAGCCTAGTTAGTTAGCAGTTGCCTGGAACACACTATGGTGTTCTTACTAAACTATTATAACATTTTAGCGGAATTAATAACTGAATTTTTGGCAAGGATGGAGGCAAGGTGAAAACTAACATTTTCTAAGCACTTAAGTCTTGCAAAATAATAAAGTACAACACAAACGTGCAAGAAAGAGTTCAAATACAAGTAGGAGCAAAACATGCTTCAAAGCTCAATAAATAATTCTGCATATTACTTCTCATTTTCAACACAATGCTGTCTATATTGATTGCATTATCACACCAAGCTGAGTAGACTCTTCAGAACCATGTGCTTTTCTGTAAAACGGGAAACTGACTCACGCTGAGGGGTCTGTGCTTTTCCCGTCATGTTTTTCCTTTTCTCATTGGCCTGATTTCAGCTCTCCCACACTCTTCCATATACTGTGGCTACATCACAAACAGTCAGACAAAAACTTGGTGTGACGCAGTGATGCAGATGAGAAATCCTTGTAATGACCCAATGAGAATAAGTGAACGCGCTCACAGAGTGTCGGGGGTAATGCATTATTGAGTTGTTATCAAGTAGTTCAAACACTCTGGCGCCAGCTGCCAGCAGTATCTCTTTTTAAGGCTTGTTAACTTCGATGGCTTGTTGCTCTGGGTCTCTTGTTACGCAGCGCTCAGATCTGGATGGCTTATATTTTCACTGGCAGAGCTACACAACAGTCTCCAAGTTTGTCTCTGTTCAAAATGACAAAATAAGTTAAGTAAAAGTTTATTCTACAAATGAAGAAACAAGACCTCCTGACCTGATCACTAGCCTCTGTTAAATATAGGTTTTGTTTTGACCTGCTGTTCATATCAGCCACACTGTGAACAAACTAGTTGTCGACACGTGAACTGATGAAGACTTACTCCTGAGTCAAAGCGTATTGGGTTTTTATTAAATGAGATTTTTATATACTGTATATGAACTGAGAGAGATTTGTTTTTCTCAACTTTGATTTGAGTTAAGCTGTTCAATTTCTATGTTTCAGTAAAATCAGATCAGGCCACATTCTTTTATGGAAAAGTGAATCATTGTAAACTGTTTATTTTAAAGGATCATGTTGTCAAAAGTGTACATGTGTCAATCATTTTAAAAGTCATAGTGAATTGGAGTGTTCCATGTGGGGAATGTAGAAATGAGGAATTGTGTTTGTGTAACCAAACACAAAAGACGAGTGCCTTGTCTGTATCTGCCAGCTGCTGTTGCTGCTGATGTCCTGCAAATATTACAATGGAAATGTAGGTCAGAACATCCACAAAGAGTTCACTGGGAAGGATCAAAGGCTGTGTCTGTGCTGTCTCACTGTTTGTGAAGAGCCACTCTATTATACAATCTCTGTGTACAGTATGCTGCACTCCATAAAGACAATATAATGATGATTAAACACAACTGGCAGACAGACTTTTTTCTATGTGCCAATTGGACAGAAGTGCTGCTTTGGTCTCTTCCCTTTAGTCTCCAGAGGGGAAACAGATCTTGCGGGACTGAACAAAACTGATACAACTTTTTCCATCAACAGATAATGACACACACTAAGAAAACAATAACATATGAGCTCAACAACATACAGGACATTTTGTACAGTGAAGCTCCAATAGTTCAGCAGAATTATCTAATGCAAAAGTTTATCTTCATCTGTCGACCATGTTCTGTACAACATTTGTGCTTTGTGTACATTATCGGTATACACACTGATAATGTATTGTTTGGCTTTTCTAAACTGCAGCCAATAAGGAGATCTTTGTAATTATTTCCAAATAACCAACAATCACAGTGAGAACAAGCTAATAAATGATTTTATCAGCTACAACAAAGTAATTACGCTCTATAATGCCAAACTACTCCATGTGGAGGTGGCCGCGACTTCCACTTGTGGCTGTTTTGTGTTAACCACAGATATCGTGAACTATCACATGTGTCTTTGTACTGAAGCACAAATGCCAGAGCAGACTTTGTGGTTGACACATGAAAGATATGAAAAAACAACTTCAAAGTAGCTTCCATGTACCCACATGTTCTCACATTTGGCACCACCCGTTCAACCAGAGAGACTAGAGAACACCTACGACCAGACATAGCATACAATATATTAAAAAATTATAATAAGAAGAAAATAATGTTTAATTTTCTCAGCAGGTTTCAGCAGCAGTAGATAAGAAATGTTCTCTTAATTTACGTGCTATAAACAGGCCTAAGGGGAGCTTCATCACTACAGTTCATAAAGAGCCTGCAGCGTTGTCTACAGTCGCCCAACAGCTTCAAAAGAACACGCACAGTGCTTCAGGACACACAAAACACAGTACTTATTCTGCACACTGCGAAATGACTGAAGTGCTCCTGATTTGATGTTCAAGTAAAGTGCCTAAAGTCAAAAGATTGTTGCAGTCTGACACTGAGATGCAGCCTGCCAAGAAACTACAAGTGGAAAGTCACATCAACTTGTGAATAGTTTCACCAACATGTTAACACTTCTGGGGACACACAGATATGAGAAGACACCCAGTCTAAAAATGTTGTTGTGAAGAAATTAGAAGTTAAGGTAGACTTAGATTAATTTTCCTATTTTTTTCCATTTAAAAAACTAAATGTTGACCAAGTCTGAATGTGAAAGACAGGATCTGACTTGTTGAAAGAAGAAGCCAGGAAAACAAAGAGGCACCAGTTACATGACAGTGTAGTGCAGAGGCACTGCAAATACTAGCTTGATAAACTTAGCAGCATTGATTACCTCTGTTGGCAGCTGGCCTTGTACGACTGCGGGACCTGCTGCGCTGACGCTGCAGCCGAGACTTGCCCAGGAATCTGTAGTAATATGAGGGTCTCCCAGAGCTCTTCCTGGTGACTCCAGCCATGGTTCCACTCTACAGAACCCTCTCCTGTCTTAATCAGAGCTGATCAGAGTCTCCTCTCATCTGTACTGTCTCCAGACTCACAGAGAAATCTTCCTCCAGTAAAACCACTGTGTTAAAGTCCTCATGTGGACACCAACATGATGTCTTCTGTTCCTGTGGAAGCAACTATCAAACTTCAACAACTTGAGAGCTGTGCCTCAACGTGTGGCTCCACCCCAGGACACTCCCACTCAAAGTTTCCCACAGCAGGAGCTCACATGCATGATGTCCGGATACTGGAAGTGTGTTTCCTGAATGACAGGAAAACTGTTTCTGTTTTACTGAAGGAATGTCACAGATGCATTATTGCTGGGCTGGTCTGATCACATTGTGTCTGCTCAAAGCTACTTTCTTTTGTGGAGCAACAGACAAAAGAAGGAAAGTCAGATTTGAAAGAAAGAGACAGAGGCTGTGGGTGCTTACAAAACAGGAACTGGCCTTGACCTGAGTGGAATGGAGTTAACAAGCAGTGTCAGGTTACAGCATGTCTTTGTGGCCTCTGTTAACCACACTAATCTGTTACAGACCTCAGCTAGAGGAGCGCGTGTGACAGTAAACAAGAATTACACCAGGTCAGCACCTTCTGCCACCAGAGCCAGATCCACAACACGCTCCATGTTTTACACTCAAGCTCCTCTCATTTGCCTCCCAAAAGGAAAAGCTGGGAATGACATGGAGAGACCAATCAGGGACACATGTCAATAGTTTAAACAGCCAATCAGAACAGGCTCTTTAGGACGGCTTAAGCAGCTGGACACAGGACACACACACAAGAGTGACACAAAAGAGCACATTCTTTACAACAACTATGTCTCTTGGCATTTTTGGGAGTTTCATTTGGGCAATACTGCTCCACACGTACACTATGATCTAAACATTATCAAACAAAAATTTAAAATGTCTTATCATTGTCCGAATGTGAATAAATGGACAACGAATAATTTGCATGTAGTTTGTGTAGCTGGCATAAAAAAGGGAAGGATGTAACTGCATACTAAACACAACAATAGATTACTATGTTGCTAAGAAGTTTTGTAGGTAAACTAGGACTGCAAAAAGTGAATCGATTAATCACTAATCAAATATTGAAACAATTCTCAACTAACATAGTAACTGAATAATCATTAACTGGTCTTTATGTTTGCTTTAAGACATGACATAAAATGAAAATCTATTTTGTCTGTCAAAACATCCTCAACTGACATTACTTCAGCTCTATTTTGTCAAATGTTTGCATTCAAAACATCTAACCGATTAATAGTAAGAATAAGTAAAAAATAATTGCAGCTGTAGATAAAATAAAAAAAAAACAAAAAAAAACTCATAACTAAATGCCACTGTTCTATAGTTCCTTTCACAATAACAGACTTGCCCATTAGCAGTAGCCTTGTTTGTTAGCTCCATAAAGAAAATGCCATTAGGTAAACATCAGCATAGCAACGCATACACACAACACAAAAACACACACATACTTATACACACAAAGGTGCAAAGAGTGCGTCGACATCTGAGAGCTTCTACTGTGAGGCGTCTCATAAATACACATTAATGAGGCTAATAACGTGCCTCTTGTAAGTAACAGTGGCACGTGTGAAGCCCTTTAAAACTCGGAGCAGAACACATAATAGGCACAGTGGGAGACGCAGCTACAATGGATTCTTGTTAGGCAGCCGTGGAGCTTTGGACATCAGACCACAGAAGCTGCTCCTGCAGAGTTCATGTGGATGGCTGGGTCCAAATGCTTTTAAAGTTATAAAAAATAACGCAATATAAAGGAGGCATATTGTGTTTTTTCTGTGTATTAAGTATTAACCTATAGGGCTGAGAAATTAATCGAGAGAAGGGCTGCAACAACATTTTGGTTTTAAACTAGTTTTGATTAGGCTCAGGATTATTCTAAAACTCATCAGAAAACTTTTGTTCTGTTAGTGTGTTCTTAAAGTATGGATGCTTGTAGTTTTGATAGCATTTTAGTGTTGATGAGAATCTAATTTCGATTCTTTTGACTAACCTAAAATCTACATCGCCATGACTTTATAAAGCGACGTTACCTCAGCTCACCTTGCAAAATCTTGTCTTTAAGTCACTTTTGCATTCTAAACAACAAAGTGAAAGAATAATCAGCCAACTAATGACTTACCAAAATAATCGTTAGCTGCAGCCCTAATCAAGAGATCAAAATTCTGTCATGTTGAATCGTCAATTATTGGTTTGAGGGTTTTGAATTGAAAGATAACCAAGCCTTTGTCAATAAAAACTTGTGGTTTGGACCAAAAGTTAAACTTTGAGGCAAAACGGGACATAGTGTATTAAACATCTGTTTTGTTTTTGTTCATGAAATCATTACTAAGTGCTTTTTTTTTAAACTTATTATTATTTTTTTTTTTTTTAATTGCCCAGCGCAACATTAAACTTTACATAATAGATCAGTAATTTACATATTGTTCATTGTAAAACACAAAATTGATATGTGATAAGCCCTGCCTCTTATACTATATAATGTTTATGTTACTGTCAGAGGCAATGGCTTTGAAATGATCTGTTTGTATTGTTGGAAAGTAGCATAACATAATAATTTTGATCCACATGTTCAACTTCCAAGAAAATTTGGAATTTTCTGAACACTCGATTATTCATATATGAATAAATCAATCCAAATACAACTTGAGGAAACTAATGATGAAAAAACACTGATATAATATGGTTTAAAACTTGGGGAAAAAGAACAGTAACACGGATATTCACACAAATCTTATTTTCTTTGGAATCATTTTGAGTTTTTGTAAGAAATAATTGCCCGTCACAAAGTTTGAATACGTTCTGACAACTGTGTGAACATTTATAACCAACACAGAAACTTTATTAAGTTTAAGAAAAACCTAAAGCTATGCTAAATTAGTTTATCTGAGAGATGCCACATGCTCCGTAAATCCCCAGTGAAGAAGAAAATGGGACTAATTCTTCAACCTGCACAAACAACAAGAAAGATATTGATTTACATCATCAGCCTGTGTGTGCTGTTGTCTTTACAAAGCTGGTGTTAGATCTGAAATAGAAAGTGTCTCTGTGGTGGCCATTACTGAGTACGTATGACCCAGTAACAGCAAACTCTTCAAAAAGCATCAAAGGCATCAGAGTTTGGACTACAAACATGACAATAAAAGTGTTGTCATTTGAAACTCAATTTTGATACTAAGAAATTTGCTCGATTCAAGTCAAGGCTTTTAGACAGTTAACTAATATAACTGTGATATAAAGCTCAAGATAATTACTGTTAAAATAATCTATTCATTTTACTACCAATTTGAGTCTGATTCTTGATTCTTTTGACAAGCTAGTCCATAAATGACGGAGCAAAATCCACCTGTATGAAAACAAGGAAATGACATACAGTATTTTAGGCTTGATAAAATGTGTCAACTAAAACAAAACATGACGCTGCTTGTAAAAGATAAATCTCTCATCAGATACATAAAAGAACCAGCTCAGGCATTAAACATCACGGGTTGAATGCAATGCAGCAATTCTAAGCATCCACCAAATCTAGACATGCTCAGTGTCTAACATGTTAAAATGCTGACCCCTGGTGGGCAAAACACACTGTTACTGCTCCTCTCAAGTTATTACAGAGCATATAACAGATCTTACAGCTACACAGGTAGTATGAAAAAAAGTCAACATTCTGTGTATAGCAACTCGGACTGCAGTTAGCCTATAAGAAAAGCAAAAATAACTATGAATCAAACTTAAAAACATTGGTTAGTCACAATCGTGTTTTACATGTGACCAAAGCTCTCTGACAAAAAAAGCAACAGTTATGACTTAAACAGCCAATACTTTTAACTGTGACATTTATATCACAATTATTGACTAATCTAGATATCAATATGAACTAGACAAAAGACTGACCAAACATGTATTCAACTGGTGTTTGTTATGGTGATTCTGATGATTCTTCTATATCTTCAGAATATTTATAGAAGATAGATCTGCAACATCAGACATATAAGATATGTTTACATTAAATCACATAAACAGAAAAGGGACCATAAAAAAACAACATTACAAACCTAAATTTTAAGTAGTTAGTGCAGCAAGTGACTTTTACAGCCCACAAATTGTATTAAAAAAGATATTCTGTTTTGAAAAGCTTGTGCTCTATATAAACTTGTGGAAAAGACTGGGATTGTGTGATATTTATATGCCCATGATATCAATTTTCCTTTGCTTCAATTGCATGAGTTACATTACCTGCAGTACCATATTTTTTAGTTTTTTTCTCTACACAGAGTAACTTTCCCAGTGAAATCAAAGTAGAGTTGAAGCTCAGAGCTCCTGTGCTGCTGCTGCTATAGTGACAGTGTGGTATCTCCCTCTTCACGCTGGCCTTTCTTCTCTTTTATTCAGGCCTCCCACTCCCTGTTGGCCCAGAGTAAAGGCCACATTGCAGAATGTTCTGTCCAAAGGCGAACTCATTACACAGGACTGAGCAACTGAGCGGGAACAGAGGACGTCTGTGTGACACTAACGGACTCAGTCAAACCCACAACCAAACAGAGCACATCAGAACCAAGAGCCCAAATAAGAAGAAAGAGACGCGCTACTAATGAAGCAGCCACTTAGGAAGGGAACAGAAAAGCCTTTGGAGACAAACAGACATTCACTTGAACTTCACATGGTGGAGAGTCACAAGGCCCAGCACAGACTGAGCATGTATTCACAATGCAGTACAGTATGTTTGAAAGGCTTTGAAGCTGTCAGCAAGAAGTCTGGCATAGTGAGTAAGCACATTTTGTGTTGACTAAACCTCTCAATAAAAAATACAGCTACAAAGCCACATGCCTCTGGAAGAGAAAGAAGAAGTTTTCAATAACAAAACTTTTAAAGAATTAGTTTTAATTAAAAAAAAAAAATCTAATAATTGGGAGTGGATTGGGAATTATGCCAAACAATGTATTCAAAAAACTACCTTTTTCTTCTTTACTAAGAAAACAGGCCTTATTATTTTGATTTAAAACATGTCATAAAAAATACATTGCACACACAAAGACAATCTTACTTTGATATTCAATCTTTAGATATCTTCACAACACTGACAACATTATCAAAACATGACATGCTGCCGACACCTAAATACAGTAAGTGCAGATACAGTATAATTCATTAAGGTTTGACTACTAGTTGTTTTGTTCAATGAATGCATTTTCTTTAATACAATGACCAATACCAATAATAACAGGCTTTTACACTTTGCTAAGTCAATTACAATGTCAGTTTCCTTTCATTAATTTAAGTGAATGATGATTTTATAGGTCTGGAAATATTAGAGACAGACCAAACTTTAATATCTTTACACAGAGTTTGAGTTCAGATACTTGGACAGGCCCGGCTGTAAATGTGTAGCAGAGGACGGAGAGCCAAGTGGCCACTTTTATAGGTAACAAAACATGTCATTAGACAAGTGAGACTGTAGCGCCTCAATTACCCTCGCTGCTCATTCCAAAGCTTTTTATTGCAGCCCTTAAAAAACTCTACTCACATGGAGCACGCTATCCTACTTTAATTTTCTACATTATTTTCTAGCTATACATACCAGCTTGTTACCTCAAAGGGCTTTTTTTTTTGTTTTCAACTTCTGTGTGAAGTTTGCATATTCTCCTTAAGTCTGGTTCTTTATGTGACTCCTCTCCCAGTTTAACTGACTGACTAACTAACTTAATAACAAAATAAATATATTTCCAGATCAATGTGTGTTTGATTTTCTAGCTTTGTGTTTGTATAATAAACAACTTTGTGCAGCTTTTGAAGCTACTGTTACTATGCAAAAATACAATAAATTGAAATTTGAGATGGGACATATGGCAAAAAGTCTTAGAGCCAGATCCAAAAGTGGAAGACAAGTCTAAGGCAATATCATTTTCATTATATCACAATCCATGTAGTTGATTTTTCTTTTGTCTTAGTCGTAAATTATCACACGCAGGTTAGGGAATGCTTGGTGGTGGTCAGAGGTTGGGGCGCCAGATGTTTAGGCAAACCGCTTCTGCTGTGTTGCTCCAGTCATTACAAGAGTGTGTGTGTGTGTTGGGTATTGTGTGAAGCACTTTGGAAGACAAATGTCTGTGTAAATTTATGGGCTACATAAATAAACTATTCATCCATTCAAATACAATGTGCTTTTTCAAAAACTTCACACTTAACAAACGGAAAAAAATGTATGTGAGAATAAATCGGTCTGTTTTTGAACAAACTAAAACTGAATTGAACCAAGTAGTATCTGTCCAATAATGTGGCTACAGCTCATGTGCCACACGGATGAGTCAATCAAATTCATAAACACTTGTGTTGTTAAAGCTGGAATGTAAAGAATTTCTTCAGCGCCCACGACAGTGTCTGCTCTCCTCTTACTCACACTAACGCCATTGTCCAATGAACAATAGACAGAATATGTAAAGGTTTATGAAACATACATTGTCCATAGAGGGAAAGCAGAGGTAGTTGGCAGTTGGAGAGGCTGGGTCTCACTCTCTCCTCAGCAGCTGCAGTTTCTACTGAACAGATCAAATAACATCACAATGACAATCATCTCAACTACTTCCTGGAATGTTCAAACCATCATGCACCTACAATCTCAAAATCAGAATAGAATTAGTTATATACTGTATTTGTTTATGGAAATGATTCTAGGGATTGGCTGTAAGGAAAATGTTCATCTTGTTTATAGTTTTGGTGTTAAATGGTAAGAGTTTCTATTTATATAGCGTTTTTCTACCTTACAAGGCAATGTGGGTTAAGTGTTTTGCCCAAGGACACAACGACAGTCCACTCTTGTCATCACACTGTGGCACCTGGTGTTCCAGTGATTCCCATTCAAGTATTTACTTAACTTGCTTAGGTTCTGAGATCTGACGGGATCAGGCTTTGACAAGCAGGTATGGCCCAGGATTTTTGTTTCAGGGTGTCTTCAGGGGATGGAGAGATCAAAACTTTTTAAGATTTTTCAAAGACCACCAAACAGAAAAGTTAAGATCTACATATACATTCATGTACATTTAATACCTGGACTAGAGTTGCCAAAAGGGTCACTTCTCAGATTCTAAATGATACAAATGAACAGGCATCAATATACTGAATAAATAACATTTGTCAATTTCAATAGTCTAGATTTAGCAAAGACAACATCAGACATTCACTGTTAATGTCTTCAAACTTTGCATATGTCAAATGTTGAGAGTAGCACTAACTTAAACTATCTGCTGTTTCTGAATGGTCACAGTGTTATGATTGGTTGAATTCACCTGTCAATCACTCAGAGCATCATCCACAGGACAAAAGGGCGGAAAAGTCTCCATGTTTGAGTTCTACATTTAAGAGACAATGCAGTAGCACTGATGATACAAAATTACAAAGTGAGCAACATGCTCAGCTGCTCTTAGAAGTGTGTTTACTGCCATTTTGAATCACGTTTGCAAATTTTCAATGTCATAGTGCTGTTCCCTGCATAGAGGGCAGGACATCGGAGGAGTGCCAAAATCTGGGACAGTGCAGACGAAAAGGGCTGCTCCTTTCAAACCAGGTTTATAAAGGAAATGTTCTGGAGTCCACATTTGAATCTATTTAAAGGGTCACATTTTGAGAGGTGTGGAGGTATGTCACAGGAAGTTAGGAATGTAGGACATCAATTTCCTTCTATTTCCTGTTTTCTATTTGGACTCAGCAGGTCGGCTACCAACTCCAGTATGATTTGAGCTGTGAGGGGAAAACGTGGAAAGGAATCGAGCAAATTACATCAGGAGTAAAAACAATTAAGTAAACATATTCTTTATTAACAGCACATTTTGCCTCACACAGAAAGTGGAGCAAGTGAATTTTTGTTGATTTTGACGAGAAATGTGGAACATCTCCTGATCCGTCCGCCTGTTTCCATGGAAACACTGAAGAGACCGGTATGCATTGTGTGAGAAAATATTTCAGGGTTTGATAAGAGACAAATCCTTGGCTAAAGAGATCACATTTCAAATGAGCTGAAGGAAAAGTTGTTCAGTGTTACAGTGGCACCTTGTATTTTTGACTATGGGTACTGCCAATTCAACTTTATTTGTATTCCACATTTATATCAACACAAGGTCTATAAAGCCTAACAAATAATCACAAATTATTCACTTTTATTTTTACCGTGTGTAAGCTAATCAGTAATCTTTTAGTAGTTTCAAATATAAAAACTGTGAGAAAGTTATGTTTTATTATAAACACAGAACAATCTTAAGCAGTTTTAAGTGTTTGTGGGAAAAATAACTCAAAAGAAGTGTTATGAGTGACCAAAGAAACAAAAATGCTGTGTAAGGAGTTAAAAAACCTTATCTAACAGACATAGGGGTATTAAGTAACGAAGCAAAAATGTTCTTTGTGATACCACTGTGAGCTATTTCTTTTGTGGCCTAGTGAATAAAGCGTTTAGTCCACAACTAATTAGATGATTCCTGACATCCCAGGTCCAATTATGGGTTCTATATGTGTAAGATGTGGTCTGCATTGTACACTCCCCCAAGTGCTTCTAGTTTTACCCGAGCGTGACTCATCTAGCAGGGCCAAACAAATATAAACATGCTGCTTGTGAAGAGCCACTTTCCTCCTTTTATAGAAAGACCTCAGAACATGTACACACTCAGAGCTATTGTCACTATTGTTGTTTTTCCTACTATATTCAAACATTTCTGCAACAGTATTAGAATTCTTAATACTTTGATTGTCATTTCATTGTAAGACAATGAGTTTCTTAAACGTGCACTGTGTAACTTTTCAAAGGAGGCTTTTCTTTGATAAATTGTTCGCATTTATATACTTCTTTCTCTTCATTCAAGGCAATCAAAGTGTGTAGTGTACGCAGACAAACTGTGGGTTAAATATTACATACTTATATTGCTGTAAATTACATTAATGTAGCATTTTTTTACCAAAGCAGACTGCTGTGTAATGTCTGAAACAACATTCAGCATTTTAGTTTTATCTCTCATTGATAGCTCTGAATGGCTTTGCTTAGGTGATCCACTCCAGTTTCACTTTGCAGTCTGTAAAATATATTTTTAAGGCGTAATGGCAGCCAAAGAGTGAATCATATTAATCGTGTCCTGCAGGAGAGCTACGAAGAAGTTGAATAGATTTAAATACTATGTCTTGTTTTACAGTGCCCCAACAAGTGTCTTGTCCAAGGACACAACAACAGTAATGATCTGGGGCAACTGGAACAAAAAAACCAACCTGTAAGCCACTGGAACTGACCACTCTATCGACATCTCACCTTGATTATAAGCAATTGCTTTGCCTATGATCAAGGTTTTGCATTGACATTTTATTTGAAAAATGCTCTTCAACATTTTGACTGAACACCTCATGAAATGTGTTTTTTAGACTGCAAAATGTAAACTGAACGTTTTATTTGTCTGTTTTTTGTCACAGCGACTGTGCAGCTATAGCTGAATATTGACAACATTTCAACTGTCAAACTGACTTACACACATCTTATTTAGGCAGAGAAAGGTCATAAGTTCAACTGTGTGTGATTGTAAAGTGAGAAATGTGAGAGAAGTCTCTTATTGGTTTTGTAGATGTTGTATGGGCCTTTTCCAAAAGTAAATTGGGGGCAAAACTCAATCAGAAAGCTCCTTTCAGAACTAGAATATCATATTATTTGTTTTATACATTTTTTTATTTAATTTACCTTTATTTAACCAGGGAAGTCCCACTGAGATTCAGAATCTCTTTTGCAGGGGAGCCCTGGGGGAAGGGTCAGAGTCATTAATGGACATATTTTTAGTGGTGGGAGGAAACCGGAGTACCCGGAGGAAACCTATGCAGACACGGGGAGAACATGCAAACTCCACATAGAAAGACCCCGGGTTAAACCTTCTTGCTGCAAGGCCAGAGTGCTAACCGCTGCGCCACCGTGACAGCTGTCAATATGAGCTGTCTGATCTTGTCACACAATTAGCATTTAGGTGCACTCAATGGAGTTCAACTGTTTTAGAAGTACAGGTTCCCATTATTTATTATTGGGGTGCACGGTAGCCAAGTGGTTAGAGCTCTGGCTTCCCAATAAGGAGGTCGTGGGTTCGACTCCCGGGTCGGACCATATCAACATCTCACAATCTCTCTGGGTGGAGTTTGCATGTTCTCCCTGTGTCACCGTGGGTTTTCTCTGGGTACTCCGGTTTCCTCCCACCTCCAAAAACATGCATGTTTAGGTTAATTGAGCATCACTGTAAATTTCCCTTAGTGAGTGAATGTGAGAGTGAATGTTTGTCTGTCTAACTCTGCGACGAGTTGGCCACTGTCCAGGGTGTTCCCCGCCTAAGGCCCAAAGTCACTGGGATAGGCTCCAGTCACCCGCGACCCCTAACGGGATTAAGCGGTAGAAAATGAATGAATGAAAAAAAGGTTCCCATTATAAAATCCCATTGAGATTTGGGAACAAAATAATTCAAAGTTTGAAAATGACTTCAGAGCTAATCAGCTATGTGATGAGTCGCGGATATAAGACCAACATTTTTATTTAAGTTCTGTTTCTGCAGCCCTATAATCTACTAAGTTATTATAATGTTTTGACAAGCTTAACAATTTGCATGAGGGTTTTGGACTGAAAACAACCGCCATATGGATCTGAGTTAGCACATAGCTAGCTAGTCTAGACTTCCAGAACCAAGATGATCGTCTGCTGTTTAGATCCATAGTGCAAAAATTAAGGTATATCTTTACCGAATGTATTTCACAGCAGCAAGTATCACTCCCCCGACAAGCTTTCACAGTTATCTCCCAGATTTGAGCTTGATGCCCATAAATGTATGAAGAATGTAAAGGCAGCCGCTGTGCATGTGCAGACAATATGGTGGCACACTGCGATGGTCTTTGTCAAACCTTCAATCTACAAGCACAGGAGCAAACATACAGAGCCTTACTGGTAGCTCTGAATGAGGCTGTTGTCAAAACGCACAGTATGAAGGAGCAAAAGTGAAGGGCCACATCTGCTCCTGGGGGCCACTGAATTCACATATACATAACAGATGGAGTACAGCTGCATTCATAAAGGGAGAGAACGCACAGCTCACTGCACTATTTTTCATAAAGCTACTATGTACATTGCAAATACCAGCCTGAATTTCCTTCGGGATCAATATGTGACTCGGGTAAAACATGTAGTGCACCTTCTCAGAGAAACACGCAAAATGTGAAATAATTCCCTTAAATATATTGTTTTCCACAAAAGAAACATCTTAAGGTTGTTTTCCACAATAAACAGTCAAAGGCAAACCTAAACAAAGCAATGAAAAATGGCTACATACTATTTTTACGTGCGTTTTCCCAAAAGATATAATTTATTTGAAAAGACTAATAATATAAGATAATAACTAAAGCCATTAGCTCATTTTAATTCTGTACTAGGCTTGAAGTTACAATTATTTTGGTAAACAATTATTCTGCCTTTAATTAATCAATTACTTGTTTAGGTCGCAAAGGGCCTGTCAATATGAGAATTAGATGAAATTAATTTTAGAGTGATTATTATTATGTTTGAATCATAAAACTCTCCTCTCGCTACCTCAAAGGCTTTGGAAACTGTGTATCTATAGTAAAGTAAACAATTATTTGATTACAAAATGAGTTGCGATTAATTGATTAACTTGTTGCAGCCCTATTCTGATCAAGTTGTACAGCACAATGAAGCCTCACATAATAGTTTTGCTGGTGTCACGAAGATGATGTAACAATAAAGTGCAGTCACAACAGTCGCTTGTTGGCTGAGGTTGTGAATATTTGTCCACGCTTCAGTTCCTCTGAACAAAAACTGGCCTAATTGATGATAATCATAATGAATAACAACGGTTATCTGAGGCACAAAAGCGTGTCAGCCACTGAATCCAAACCACCCTAATGTTAGCCTACAAGCTTATAATGATACATATATAAAAAGTAACACGCAAAACTAAGGATGGAACAATATTTTAAAAAATCAAATCATTCATGTGGTGTTTCAAATCTAGTGTTGGGTTTAATCCTCATGGAAACGAATTTCAGTTTCAATTCTGATTATTGCAGTAATTGCTGAGAAAATTGTGTAATCGAGTAATCGTGATTATTGACCGCAACTCTTAAGTGTGTTCATAAGCCCGCAAATATTTAACTGAGTTGGAAAATAGAATTGTAGAGTTGGAAATAGAAGAAATAGTAGAATACGTTTACAACAAGCTGTACTTCTGTGAGATCTGTCACTTATTTCATTGTATCTTGCCAGTCTCTGCATTTGAAGGGAGGTAATACTCTGCACTCTCTCCAAACAAATAATCACTTGAATAATCGTAATTTCAATTATTTAAATTTTAATTTTCATCATAATCAAGCAGCCATAGTGTCCTTCCATAGCTCTGTTTTGTAAATTTCATGCAGTTAAGTTGATTCCACTGTAATTTCTCAGACAGAGGAAGCAAACAGCAGCTTACTGTCATAATATTCTTGTTAAGGTAAGTTTTGACATTCTGTCCTTTTATATTTTACGAAAATTTACCCAGGAATAACTGAAATACAAACTTTTTCTTAAGATATTATCTAAATAAATAACTCTCTAAAAACTTTATTATTTATTGAAAAAGCCATGTTTTATTCAGCATATGCACACAAAAAAAGTATTTTTTCCATGTGAGACTTAACCAAAACAAAAACATCTGTACTGTCCCATCATGTTTCGAGAAAAGAATCATATCTGAAAATTTCCTGCAAATTCGAGTAACAACTATTTGTAATTACTGAAAAATAATATTTTATGGCATCTTTATTGTTGTTTTTTTTTATTCAACATCTATTTAGTTTTTACCATTGATCAGCTCAAAAAAATAAACAGCACTGCATGCATACTGCTTCTGCATTCCAAAACAAAATTATGTACACAATGCATGAGTCATGGGATATTTTCAGTAAAGCAAATTTCCTTTGACACCTTTGTTACGAAACACTTTATCCTGGAACCAGTGACACAACAAGTGCATTCAAGAAAAATGATTGTGATCTCCAGGTGCTTTGTCAATATACTATTCCTGTTCAGTTCAACATTTCACAACGGCTGTCTGTCTTTCACTATAGAGGTCACACTTAATTAAACAAACCTCAGTCTGCATTAAGCCCTGTGCATAGCTGCTAGAAAAAGCACACTCGCTGGCCAATAGTACGGCACTAGTCTTGTGCATCACTACACAACAGATAAAGGACTAAATCAACACTAGGCTTATCTACACGCACTTCTCGGGAATACACACAAGTACCACTGGGATGCCATTATCCTCTCAGACAGTGCGGTTTATCACAAAACTCAATCGCTGTTATCACTGTTTGTGAGATGAGCTGCTTTCACCGGCTGACAACACTCTTCAGATTGGCAAGGCTGTTGTTGCAAATAGAGATGTAACAGTCATGGTGCGAAAATGTACACAATCACTTTGTAAAGATCAGCTACCTGCTTAAACTGGATCATGATTTGGACCAAAAATAGCCCACACTGCAAAAAATGAATTTCAAGACAAGTTAAAGTTGCATGATTCTAGGATTTAAGACTAATCTAAAGCATTTTGACTAATTTAACCTTGATTTAATGTAGAGACATAAAACATACTATAGTCCTTGTTTCAAAGTGTTTCAAACTGATTTCAAGACATTGCTTCTTATTTTAAACCAAATTATTTTCCAGTGGATTAAAAAAAACAGTTTTAACCCCGTTGGAAAATGTTTGTACTTGTTTTAAGCGAAATTCTCTTACAACCAGTTAGAAATGTCTTGAAAACAGTGAAATATTCTACATTATATAGGCAAATTCATCTCATCCAGGTAAAACAGCTCAAATCTGGATCAAAATTTTGATTCCAAATCATTTTAAGTGAGTCTAGGTATATAGTTTTTGCAGTGCACTAGCTGAACTCAAAATAGACCACTATTTGAACTGATTAAATGTTGCACAGAAGATAGGTATTCTCCATACATCAGCTTTAAAACTGGAACAATACATACTCAAAACAGTAAATTAGTATTTCTCACTGTGTCTAGAAAAAACTAATGAGTTTTTAGACAAAACGTGTTGTTGTTGAAGCAGAACTACTAAAAAACGTGTAATAAAAAATGGTCTTAAGGCCAGATTTGCAGTGCGGGCCATAGTTTGAACGCTTCTGTTCTAAATCCCCAAAGCATACAATACAAACTAAAGCCATACGTGCAAGAGTTGATTGTGTCAAATTTTTTTGAGTCTCTTTGAAGATGGCAAAACAATATATAACTAAAGCCGATTTAACAAAGAGTGTTATATCGGCTCCGCAAACAACTATTGCTACCTGCGAAAATTTTGATAGTGCTTTGATCCAGATTTGGTTGCACATCTTGTATGACCAAAGCCCACCTGCTTGTTATTGGTGAACTTGTGTTGTCATAAAATTCCACTGTCTGCTGTCATATTTCTATTAAAATCTTCTTTTAGTTTTACTTCTACTATGCGCCAGTCAGTTTAGCACAATTCATTTCTTTGCATTGCCTGTTTGAAGATGCTCGCATCCATAAATACATCCGTGTTTGTCCAACCTAAATGATGCAGGCCTAAACTTTGAGGAGAAAATATGTGTTGTCGCCTATAGTGTTACTTACTTTACCAGTCATTATGTTGTGTCTGTCTGGAACATGTCCCAGCGTATTCCACAGTACTTTAAACTGATTGAATATCCAAAAACAACATACACAACATAACACAAGCTATAGAGATTAGCAGTAACTCTAAATCCAGTTGTAATTCTATGTACTTACATCAAGACGCACAAAATAATCTGACCGATTTGGCCATCCGTAATCTGCCATAACACAAATTTACATTTCTACATCACTACTCTTCTGATCTGACTTTCTTTTCACATAAGAAACCTCACTAGTCTGTTTGGAGTTGTAACTGGATTCGTAGAGGAATTCCAATCCAGCAGTCCATGATTCCCGCTCGGTATTCCCAGTAAATCCCTCGTCTCCGGCTGTTGTGAGCTGACTTCCTTCCCCACAGCTGCTGGGAGACTCTAATAATAGGACAACAATGCCCGCCCGAGACTGGACACAGTTATAGACAAGTAGTAAAAAGGGAATCTCATTAGGCACACACACACACATATCTTCAAATTCAAAACTATTGTCTTTGAATCACTTTCACTCCAGTAGAACAACTTCTTTTACTTAACATGCAGACAAAGAAAAGTTAAGTTGTTGCATGTTGAGTTGTTGCAAGTAAACACATGTTGGTGGAAGTTTGATGAGGAGGTTGGACTCTGAAATAAGCTGCTATCTGTGGCAAAGACAGACATAGGCAGCACTGTAATCACGGAGGAGCTGATAAATGAAGACTACATAGCACTAAAGTAGCTAATGACTACCTTGCGCTTATGCTACACGCCAACAGACAGTGAAAAGCTTATGTCTTAGTGTGTCATGTTTGTCTTGCAAATCAGCCGAGACAGTTTAATTCTCTTCGACAGCTCTCTCCTGTGAGAAATACACGTCTATACATACCAAGTGTTGCAATAGAGACACATAAAACTTTCAAACGTTATGCCTCTGGCTTGCTTTGATCTACAGAAACATCTCAACACAAAAGCATTCCAATACAGAGTTTGAAAATGATCAATAAAAGGACTTGAAAAACAATGCTTGCTTACCTCAGACTAGGTCCCAATGTAAAAGGGAAAGTAGGATCATCCTGAGAAGCATCAAGTGGTAAATCCCCAAACTTGGCTCTCACAGTGCTACCTTGCTTTCTCTCTGTCTGCCTGCCTGGGACTCATTCAAGGTGGTGGACAGAGAATGTATATGCATGTGGTGTGTTGGAGAGGACTATCCTGTGGCATCCAGCCGGGTCAGTAAGCCCCCCTCTCTCAGGCACGCACAGGCAAACAGAAAACTTTCTTTGTGCGACGCTGCTTTCTTCTTCTACTTCTCTGCGCCATGACTTCAAACGCTTCAAAAACTCCCCATTCCTCTTCTTCTCGCACATGAGCTGGCTAATGAAAAAAAGAGAAGCACAGGGAATGCCTCAGCAGCACTCGGGGCTTTGGAAGAGCAGGAGGTGGTGGTGGTGGAGGGAGGAGGAGGAGGAGAGGGGGCGGGGTTTTGGTAAAGAGAGAGCTAAATTCCTATACTGCGGCTGGCCAATCGGGAGCTTTGTTGCGGTTGACCAAAAACCGCGGGGCCAGACCAGGCCTCTCACTACCACAGTCCAGCTTTAAGACATTAGTCGGAGTTGATCTTGTTAGTCTGCAAAGGCAATGTAAAGGGTAAAACCTAATGTAAGAAGCTAAAGGATCTGTGTTTCTTGGTGGAATGTCACACAGAATACAAAGAAAATATTTTAGCTGAATCAAATATTGCAAAGTGTATTTAAAAATGGTGGAAATTTGCAAAAGTTGGAGTTGAAGTAGCAAAAAAAAAGTTTAGCACGGTGATATGCTTTGTTGCTTTGTTTTAAGCCAGAAAATACAATACTGATACTGTATTTTCTAACCTAGTACATTTTAACTGTAGTGTTTGTGACAAAAGATTTGAAGCTTGAAACAAACATATAGAGTTGATACAGCCTTTTTCTTTGACCAAAAATCTTGGCACTTAGTTCTCAAAATCTGTATGAATTATTTTTTAACTAGAACCAATAAATGTCCTTCATTTTTATGTTAAAAAATAACTTTTGATTTCTGCCTCTACTCTTACTTAATTACCAAACCTTACTTAGTACTTCCTTCATCTCTAAACAAAATCAGAAAAGATTAAAGAAGAAGTATTCTGTGTAAAAACCTGAGTGATCTAAAATGGTTTAGAAATATAAACTGGTTAAATGACATCTTGTTCAAAAGTGCAAAACTGATATTTAACTGTAACAAAGTGGTTATAACATTTCTGGTTATGCAGAATCCACTTTTTGTTTGCGTAATAGCAAGTAAATATAGACAAGTAGGCGGTTATAGTGGAAGGTGAAAAGAAGAATTTTCAGAGCATCATACAAGATCAGTCAAACATAAACAAATTGAGTAAACTAATACTTAAGTAAAGTGGATTTTATATATTTAATTGCAGATTTTCAGCATGATTTGTGGAAACAACATACATCACATATTCAAAGTTTTCATCGATCAAGTGTAAAGCCAAATGTGTATATATCAATAAACCTGCTGATAAGTCTCTAGTGAAACTATTTGTATCCTGAGCCACATTCCTCCTCCTTTTAAGAAGAACAATGGTCCTCTCATGTTACAGCGTCCTTGAGTAGACATTTGTCAACTGCAGTGTGAGTCGTGAATGGTGGGAGCAGCGCTCTGTCCTCACCAGGTAACAACAAACTGTGGGTCCTCTCTGACATTTCTCTCCTGATCTGCCCCGGGATTGGAGATTATGTCAGACGTTCATAAATTGTTGTGGTTACATAAACCAGATTGGATAAGTCTTGTGATATTGTGTTTGTCTTATAAATGTATTATGAGATCACTCTTTCAAATCACAAACGCTGCTGTTGTGCAATAGAGTAAATATATTTTACATAACCTCAGCAGGTCATACAGAGCCGTGTGAAAGTTGGCGTGAGTTCAGAAAAGTAGTAAACAGAGCAGTCAAAAATAAAGTCATGAAATGATAAAATAATAAGACACTAAAAAACGAAATAAAAAATCTACATTAGGGACAAAACTTGACCTTTTCTGATTAGTTGCAAAAATGTTATTGATTTTTATTAGAACTTGCATAGGACCACAAGCATATATTATTATTTTGTATTGAAAATAACAATTAGTCATCAAGCCTTTTCTAAGAATCATATTAAAACAAAACAAATCTGTTTTTTCTTATGTGAGTGAATGCAATCCGTCTCCAAGTATCCAATATTGTTACTTAAGTAAAAGTACACATATGAGCAAATATCAAGGAAAAGCAAAAGCATTGCCTACAATAATCTACAAATAAAAGTGAGGATGGATCCAATGTTTTGTTTTGTTTTTTCAGTCGTTATCGATATCCAATATTTGACCTCCTGCAATGAATTTAGCTTGTATGTTTGCATAATTCTGTTTACTCTTTAGTCTATTCATAATAACAAAATAGATG
This sequence comes from Mugilogobius chulae, assembly GCA_038363315.1. Taxonomy (NCBI): domain Eukaryota; kingdom Metazoa; phylum Chordata; class Actinopteri; order Gobiiformes; family Gobiidae; genus Mugilogobius; species Mugilogobius chulae. The sequence continues at coordinate 22,788,635 of CM076409.1, forward strand.
TTTTGAGGACAAATTGGGACAGACACATGTTCACACAGGGCAAAGAGAACCTCCTCTAAAAATATTGGCTCTGATTTTTTTTTTTCCCATTATCGCTCGATATTGAAATAGTCACAAATATTGCGAATACATGTTCATGCTCAAAACTTTACTTGAGGGGAATAAAAAGTAAGTATTTTGCAGAGATTTTGGAAGTACATACAGTATGTTGATTTTGTGACCAAATGCTTTAACTTGCTCCAACTTGAGATTTAAGAAAAGTGCTAAAATATAATCTGCCAGATGTCCATATTGTACTTTTTATTTTTGAGTATTTCTTTTTCAATAATGTAGTGGAGTTACAGATTCTGCTCTAAAATTTTGAAGTAAAAGTTAAACGCATGAACTGTGAAATGTATTTAAAAAACTACCTAATACAGTATTTAAGTTAAGCACAGTAATTTTTTTTCTGTGCTTTACAACTTTTCCCCATTGCGGTGCCCACTTTGTACCTTTTAGTGCAACTACGCATGAGCAGACAAAATTAAATTCATTTAACATTATTATTTGTAAGTGTGCAGTTAAAATTGTTTATTTATGTTGATATTTATGAATGTATCTCACAAAAGCTTGCCAATAGAAGGCCTAGTCAGAATGCCACACTTTATCGCCATTTTAAGCTAACAGCTAGCAGTTTCATCAAGAATTTACTGCTTTCACTCAATGAAACTCAATTAAACTCAAGTACAAAACAGACAAAAGCCAGTTTTTTTTTTTTTTTTTTTTTTACAGATTTTGAAAGAAAAACAAAAAGCTTTAGTTGGTGAGTTGTGTAATTTCCCATTGTAATGTAGGTAAAACTCAAAGACAGACATGAGTGATTATGGTATGTGTAGCGGGAGTTTCACACCAGGTTCACTCTAAAAACACACCTCTCCTTTTATGTTTGTGCCCTTGTCGTCACGAAATCTTCACCCTGTCACACTGCTTGTTCACTTGAGCGGCCCTGGAAGTGTCAAAATACAAGCCTGTTATATCAGCTCCCTGGACGGCAGTCTTATAATCACTACATCTGTATGCCATCTGATCTGCGACAAATCGGAGATAGACTTTGTGCGGGGAGAAGAGGCGCATAAGCAAAATGACTCCAGAAAACGCTGAGGTGAGGGAAAAATTTACACTTAAAACAAAATCGTCTGCATCTCTCTCTCTGCTGTGTTTGAATGTAAAGTGGAGAGATGGAAAAAGCATTAAAAGCAAAGTGTACAGTATATTAGGGGCAGACAGAAAGTCAGCAGAGGCCATTTCAGACACAAAGGAACCTGTGTGTGGCATGTGGGGTCAGACCTGGGCTAGACAAACTCAGCCATAAATGCTTTTTGTAGAAGATTTAACCTTCGAAGACCACATGCCTTTTAGCCAACAGGTGATCTTCTGTGTATATGAGCTGCTTTGAGAGTCACACGTTTAACTAAATGTCAGATGCTTAGGAGACAAATCTTTGTTTATTAAATGAACCCCCCTGACTAAGACTAATTCAAACTAAATCTGTTTTTAAACCATTAGTACGCAAACGGTTAGCTGGAATTGGGTAGTTGACCTTTAGTCGTTTAGTCGATAATCGGTCGCTGGAGTCTTAGTCAACCAAAATTTCTTTGGTCTATCATTTTTTATTTTGATATTATAAGGATTTATATTGAAGAGCAACAAAAAAGGTAATAAGCTGAAGATTTTTTTTAACAAATCATTGGTCTAAACTGTTTTCTAAGAAAGACATACACTGTTTCCATTCATTTTCTATATAAATCTGTTTTTGATCAATTTCTTGGCTTTTTTTTTTTGTTTTTTTTATTGCTTCAGCACAGACAGGGTCAAATTTATAAATACTTTTGAGTTAAGTTACCCTCCCTTTTTAGTCAATTGATTGGTCGATGGGACGTGTCTTTAGTCGACCAAGAATTTTTTTGGTCTACTACAGCTCTACTGAAATCTTTATGAATCTGAGGTTTGTAATTATAAATGAGAACAAGCTCTGCACAAAAGAAAAATAGAATGTTCTTAGGTAAATATGCAGTGCAGTAAAGATTGAACTGAAACTTTGCAAGTTTACCACAACTGTTGGTTAATTGATTGTAAATAAAAAAGTCACCTTTTTGTCCGGAAAGCTAATAATTTCTCTTATTGGATCACGTGATGGACAAAATGGACGAATATAAGTAAAAGAGTTGTGCAATTATTTGAATTTCAATTACAATTATTGCTCTAATTGTTCCTAAAAATGTATTTTAAAAAAGTGCAATAAAGTTTGACTATTATCTTTACCTCATGTGTGTTCATAAGTGCATATTTGTCACCTATTTTATTCCATCAGTTAATTTCTTTATTTTATCAATGCTGATGCTCTTGCCTTTTTCTTCAAACAAATAATCGTGATTTAAATTATGACTTAAATAAGATTCATTGTGATCACTGTTTCCATAATTTAGCAACCCTGGACTGATCCTGCATATCCTTAGAAAGATTTCTGTGTTTTAATTCATTCATTACAGAGAATATCTTGAAATTGGTTTCAGCTTTTTGCACAGAAGTGTATGGACAAATGTGTTTATTTAGAGCAGTCACTATTTTCAGTGAACGGTAGCTTTATATGTGTCAGTGCTAGCTGCCCACGTTTCCTGTATCACTTCAGCCTCCATATTATGTTTGATTTGGGGAGTTTTGTCCTTCTCAGTGAGGTGTTACATTTCTTTTATGGTCTTAGGACAAACTATATGCAGTATTCATTTAGTTTGATTCTTTATTTGCTCAGGTTCTTGATCACACAACTTCAGCAGCGTTTTGGATGAGGAAGTAAAAAGTCCAGAAAGTCAATTGATACCCCTTTATAATAACTACACCTAGCCTCAGTAAAGTATTAATAAAGCATGAACAAATACTTATTTAATCATAAATAAATTATCAATAATGAATGAAAAATGAATTACTAAGGCTTAGTAGTTACTTTTTAAGAAGCTAAGATTAGGATTTAGAGGTAAGGGGCTTGATTAAGTAGTTACTAAGCATTAGAAACTTTTTCATTCATTTGCTATTTGTTTATGAAGAATTAAGTCTTTATTTATACTTTATTAAAGATTTAATAATTAAGGTGTATTATTATAAAGTTCTACCAGTCAATTTTCCATGATATATGCCTTAGAAGAGCAACTTCTTTTCTTTTATCTTTTTGTGTAATTGTAATATTACCAAAAACGCCAGCTTGATTTCCATAATGCCTTCCCAGACAGAGAAACAAAATCTCCATGGAGACAATTACGAGGAAAGTTACACAGTGGACTTTCATTATTTTTGCACACTCCTGATTCTTTTCTTCAATACTCCCAAGATTCAAAATCTATACAGCAATGAAGGAAGTGAAAATCAAAGTCAGACACCAGCCCTTTTCTCACAGTTCTCTCTCTCTCTCTCTCTGCTGTGTGGGCTGAGAACATTAGCATATGATTTACAAAGACATTGGAGGCACATTCTTAACAAATGTTTTGTGAGCATGAAACAAGATCAGTGGCTCCAGCTTTCTCGCAGACGTAAACACACGAGGAGAAGACAGAAAGTAGAACAACACCTAGGCAAACACACATATATACAGCGGTTGTTTATTATGGTCTCTTCATTACAAGTCAGAGCAGTGGTTGTAGCTGCACTGCTGACTGACAGGCCCACATCACACAGGCTTTCTCTCAAACTGGGCCAAATGGACAAGTGCCACTGTTACGGCTGCACACTGGTCAACTTTCTGAAGTTATTGCTGAGCTCTTCACTTACGGAGCTATTTATATCCAGCATAAGATGAGATGTGCGACTTATTAACTCCAGATTAGAGGAGTAAGTTGTGTTGAAATAATATTATTCACTTATAAGTCCAAAATTAGAAATAACGCATCTACTTTTAAAGATCTATGCAACTTTATACAACAGCTTTATGTTGTATAAAGTTGTGTTTTATGCAAGGTCCAACAGTATGGCATTAAATATATTTACCTTGCAGTAGTAAATAACAAAGTTTAAAGTTTCTTACTGCTCCAAAACAGCTTTAAATACACGCATTTTTACTGTTAGTGGACTGGAGTCACCTTTCCATAGATCTGACCTGTTACTTTGCCTTTTGCACCAACCACTTTTACGTATCCATGGAGAAGTAGCATACCTCCAGAAAGTTGCACAGTGCACCTTTAAACAGACCTTTATTAAAGGCTGTAGACTGTGACTGAATTAGAAGCTTGGTGCCATTTCAAAACTATGCATTCAGAGTAATTCATTTAAGCTCTAAAACAATACCATTCTTTGTTCCCAAGTATTGTTGCGTGACTTCTTCATGACTACAATCAACTAATTTATTTGATGTTTGCGTATTTGACGAGACAAAACAACAAAATAGACGATGACAGTGAACAAAATAACATTCAAAACAATCATCAGTACCAAAGGATGCTTCATTCATTCACATTGCACGCCCACAGAGACTAAACTAAGCACATGACACATGGTAAATTATCCATTCGAACAAATTAGGGCATTCTCCTAAACAGCCCTGAAGCACTTTGGACTAGAAGACTAGTTTTTTATACTATCTGATTATTATCCCACTGTATCTGGACATTTTTGCAACACTTTAAAACTAAGCAGATAAGAAAAACTTGTTTGTCCTACTGGTTTTCAGTGGTCCGGTTTATCCTTTTTCAACTAGGACAGGGACGCACACAGCCCTATTTACATGTGAATGAAGGGCATGGGTTACAACTGTCCTGTCTGCACCATTATGTTAACGCTTTTTATTAGGATTCATTGAATAATGAGGCTGCAATAACAACATAACTTTAAAGAAGACATTAGTGTGCTTTTTAGAGTGTTTAGTATTCCAATGTGCTGCACATTATTCTTCATGTTGGTCTTTGTAAATCGCAATATTGGTCAATACTGGTTCTATTGACTTTCTGTTTAAAAACTGAAGAGCTGAAAGGCCCCAGCAGTTCATGGGAATTTTATGTTTTTCAATTTTTAAATAACAATTTGATCTCTATAGAATAGGAGAACTGATTTGGACAGACTAAAAAAAATGAATCAATTGAAATACTCTAAGTAAGATGTCTATAAACAAACAATTAAAAGGATTTCTATTAAACTCCCTTAACCATTCCTTATTTTTGTACAATACCTATTGTAAATACTGCTACTAATTGGCCACAGCAACTTGGCAAAGCCTGATCCTGTCAGATTTCAGAAGCTAAGCAAGTTAGGGCCTGGTTAGTACTTGGATGGGAGACACCAGATGCCACAGTGGGACTGTCATTGTGTTCTTGGGCAAGACACATGACCCAGATTTTCTCAGTGTCTGTGTACACTTGGATCCTTGATTGCAAAGCACTCTGAGTGCTTTGAAAGGTGCAAAAGTGAAACCATTTAATCAGCAGTCAGACCAGACTCTTTGTTATATTGAGAGTTCCTATCAATGTTAAAAGTCTTACAGAATAGTGTGAGGTTTTTGAGCTTTTAATGATGATCTAACATTGTTTTTTTATCAAAACAGTTTGATCTCTGTCAGTGAGATATGATTCTTTCTCCTCTCTCAGCCTCAAAAAACACAGTTGTAAGTTTTCCAGATTCGATCTTTTCTGCAGTTTTAAAGTCCATAAATCATCCAGGCTTGTTTTGAGCATTTATGCAACATTAGCATATCAGGCATGATTGGTTTGAATATTTCTCCAAGGTCATTTTTTTGTAGCCAGTAGATAGAGCTTTAACTCTACAGTAATTAGAAGTGGGACTTTTTAAAGGCATTTTTAGCTGTAACACCAAAAAGGGCAACGTATAGAGCGAGTCTAAAACACAAAGACAATGCAAATAATACACTGTAATTACCCTTAAAAACACTGAACAAAGCAGTTTGTTGTACAGTCTGTAATTGTACCTGTATCTTCTATCTCGACCTTATTGTGCTATAGTGAAGGTGAGCGTCAACGTCGATGCTCTAAATTATTCAGTTTGTCAAGTCTCAGACATTGGCTGGAGTTGTGAAAGTTTTACAGGTTTCTTGTTCTTTCCTTTGTCTCACTCTTGTGCTATGGCAGCCTGCCTCTTGGAAAAGCACTGTGTGGCTGAGTCTCGGGCCAGAACTCACAACTTCAGCCTCGAATCTGTTAAATCATTCTGCATTCTTCAACATCGGCTTCGACAAGACAGCTCCGTCCATCCCAACACTACACAGCAACGCAGGACACAACACTGTTTTCTTAAGCTTTACAACTTGGGGCCAAAGCGTGTGATCCGGCGAAAAAAATATGCAATGGAAAATGATGGGATGCAAAGGAATGAAACGAGTCCCCACTGGAATTAACTGCATGAGTCTAGCCATTTCCTCTGTATTGCACTTTCATTCAACACCCACACGTCCCAACCACTACACAGCCTACAAATATATCACACAACCATCAAATTACCCTCAACCAAATCAGCACGCCCACTTCCCTCTCACATACGCCACTGTTAATTATTCCATTCTGAAAGAGGCAAACAGAGACACAAGCGCCAAAAACTACACATGAAAGTTGGATTTTGGGAGATTCCTTTGGCATTCCCACTTCCTCAGTTGCTTACTGTCGTTTCCATCACTTTTCCCACATAACACCCCTCACCCCTTGACCCTAAACAAAACACTTCTTTTCATTCGCACAACAGAGGCCCCAGTCAACAAGGAGAGTTGCAGTAGCGTGCTCACAGGAAAGCCATATGACCCTCGCAGACATCATTTCAACTTTCCTTTTACATCCAGCGTCTAAACTTACCATTCTGTGCCTCCGGAGGGTTGCTCACGTCAGTTTCCATGTCAGATGCGTTTGATGATAAGCTCCAAGATTAGCACAGCCATAGCTTAAAAGAAGTCGATGGAACTAAGTGCTGTTATAGTCCAAACTGCTGCTGTAGTTGTCTTGTCCTCTGCAGTTCCTGTTCTCCTGTTGAGAGTAGATTTTTGGCCAGGTCTCAAGTTGTGCTGCCTGCCAGCTCAGCGCAGGCTTTTACCACTGTGTTACATCTGTCTGACTGAGCCCCTCGCTTTGGAGAAGTGCTGAGAGAGGGAGGAGAGAGAAAAGAGCAGGGAAAACCAGAGGGAGGAGGAGAGAGGAGCACTTTCCATGCCGGAGTGACGAGTCAGATCTGGGTGGGCATGCCTGAATGTTTCTGCTGTGATATATTCCACTTTCGATCGTGAATAAATACTCAAACTTTTCAAAGAGTTGAGGAAAAGAAGTATGCAAACACAAAACACTGGTATAAAACTGCATGACAACTGAACAAGGCTGCACTGAGTTACAGAGAGTGCTGCCAGTGGCCCATCACCATCATGTGTTTTGGGACTGACCTATTATGTAGACTTAATGAGAAACCGCAAATTGTCTTGAACAACACTGGCATTACTTTTGACCTATAAGACTATATACAGGAGATAAAACAATAATACAAACAATAGCTGATCTCTCTCTGTGGAATGTAGTGATGACAACTAAGAAAGCAATAACAATAAGTTTAATGACACAAATGAAAGAAACTATGAAGACTGAAATTACGCTGGGCAATTATTTGTAAAATAAAAAATATATACATTGCAAATGGGCAGATTTGCCTGATATTGGGACATGGACATCCGAGATTTTATAGGGCTGAAGCTACTGATGATTACTTGGGTAAATATTATTGTTTAGAATGAAAAAATTGCTTGAACACAAGATTGTTTACAAAGTTTGCACTGAACTCACATCATGTGAGGTGTGGATTTATGTGTCGTTTTACATCAAAACACTACAGTTTTTACGGTCATAAATAATCATTAAAATAACTGGTCAAGCTTACAGTGACCAATTAACGACTATTGTATTACTAAATTAGTTGACGATTATTTCAATATGATTAACTTGTTGCAGCCCTAGATCTTTTATTAGCTTGTTTTAAGCCCAGAGCTGTTCGTGCCTGAAACATGTAAGTCCTAAACTGTGTCAAGTTCAAAAAGACCATTGCAGCCTCTTGCTATTCAGTTTGGGAGATGAGAAGAGACGAGAGCACTTAGAATTGTTTGGAAATCCTATTCATCTTGTTGTCATTTTAATTCATCACAGTGGTTATTTAAAGTCGGCAGCACATAGACGCCAGTGAAACCTACACCAGGAATAATTGCCTAAACATTATTAGCTGCATGATTTGGTGATAAGTGGTACATCTACAGTTAACATAATCTCACATACAACTATACATCTTGTTAATGCATGCTTATTGGAATAAAATTGTATTTATTGCTCATTAAAATCAATTTTAATAAACTGTTAAAGGCTATTAAGCTTTAATTTGAATACTTGCTGTCTTGTAATTCTGTTCTTTTTATCATGGATTGCTTTACTATTGTGGCACCTATATGGCTAGATATTCATTAGCTATAAAAGGCAACATCCTAGTCTAAAACACAGCAGTATTTGCAGTATTTGTTCTGCCCAAGGAAGCTTCAAACAGCAAAGCCTGTCCAGTTTGTTTGTAGCAACATGAATGCATCGTCAGAGGTTACCACAACAAACCAACTCAACGTGTGGTTTGACAGATTTTTACCTCAAATGTATTTAAAATCACAACTAGCCAGTGACTGAAGCAGACAAGGAGGTTATGGCAAATGTCATAATGATGAAAGCTAGTTGAAGTATCATTAACAATGTAAAGAAGAGCTAATAAAATGTGATTTATAGGCAACAAAACGCCAGTTGTAGTATTTTGTGAAACTGCACCCTCTTGTGCCATAATTTAGTACAATGTTTGATCTGAAAATGAAAAAACTCTCACAATACACTAATCAAAATGAATGTCTGATTTATAAAACGTGCACTTGTATACATATTATAAGTACATGTTATCAAAAGCCAATTTAAACATTTCAGCATCATAGATAAGTGTATCACTGTGAGTCTGTCTGAGAGACTTCAATGCAGTCAACTAGCAATGTCTCCATCTAGTGCTCACTTATGAAACTTCAGCTCAAATAGAGAAAAACTGATTTTCAATTACTGTGCGTGTTCAGATTAATCCCAGCTGAAGTAAAGTAGGTTGTAAATTACTCACCACTTTCGTTGGACATCTGGCTGTGGAATTCTGGAAAATTGGTTTCCACGGGAACACTGATGGTGCGTCTCAAAAGATGGGCCCTGCATGATGCCGCTCGCCTTCCCTAAAACACAACATCTCATGTTTACAGTGCATCTTTCAATTTAAAATATACTTTTCATTGTAGCTGCCTAATTTAGGAAAACTATCTAACTATCTTGACCAATATAGCTATGTCAATTTAAATTTATGTTTAATAAATCAAATTCTCTTCAGAATTTACATTTTAAAATTGTCTGGGGGGATTGACAAAACTAAACGTCAATAAACTAACAAATGTATCAAATAAACATTACAAGGTATTTTCACAAATTGGGCAGATCTAAGATAAATAATTAACAGCTTTATGCAGAAAATTACATTTTGCTGTTTGAGACGAAAATGAAAATTGCAGTTTTGGTGATTTGCAATTGCTTGTATTGATTTTGTAGTTTTGGTTCAATCAAAGCTCTTCTTTTTAGCAAAAAGTAGTGAACATGATTATATTTATAAATGTATTAATTAATAATTTCTACAAAATAATGAATACATTTTGGCTGTTTATTTTTTTCTCCCATCCTTAAAAACATTGTAAAAACAAAAAAAAAATTGATGCAGTAGCTATGATTCAACAAAAAAATGATTGTTTAAACTAACTAACTGTATTCAAGTGACATCACAACATTTTACAGGTCAATCGCGTTGAATAGAAATGTACAATGTTTTAGTTAACTACAATGAGAACGCAACCTATTATCTTTATTATTTGTGATGGAATGTCACATTTTAAAACTTTGCTGTACTTTTCTACCTTTTATTGGTCAAACTCTCTTCACAAACTGCACAACAAGGAAAAACTATGATCATTATTTATCATAGAGAGGATGATGCAACCAGAGTAACAGAAAATGTATCAATTCAAAGTGAAATGACAGAAAAGTAATGAGGAAAAGTTTTAGATTTTGATGTGAATGCTCAGGTCAGCTGCTCCATAGTGTTCTTGATAAATGGGGAGGCAATAACAGTGATTTAGCACCACCTTGATCTATGTCTGCGTATACTGAGCTATAGTTTGCATACCAAAGGTTTGGCTTTCAAAGATTATACAGACAAAAGAAGACTGATGGCAGGCAGAGAAATGGGTAAGTCAAAGAAGTGAAAAGGAGCTGATGTCCTCCAAAGACACTGATAATAAGCTTATCGAACACAGACACACAAGTCTGATGTCAATACAACACTTTGGCTTTATCTTCTGTGTTTCCCTGCAGCACACCTACAGTATAAAGTAATAGCAATAGGTTTTCATTGTTCAAACGTTCTCTGCACTCTGGGTCAATCATTCACTTGTCTGGATGTACGCAGTTGTGACAAAAAAATAAAAAATATCAGACAGTAGTTAGTTTGAAGCCTTGCAATGATGTCAAAAGGGAACAGCAAGTGCTGGAAAGTCCAATTATGCTTTTCTGTGATCTGCCCTACTTTTTGTGCACAGGTTTGGGAAAAATCTAAAACCACCACAGATCCCTTAGTTCTTCTGCAAAAACAGGTGATTAGAATCATGCATAATGTGGGGTTAAGGGAGAAGACTAATTTTCAGAAGTAGTAAAATATTTAACAGGGCTCATCATGTTCAAAGCAAAAAAATGATCAATTGCCTCCAATCGTTTAGAACACATTTATAGAGAAGGGGATTATAAACTCAGGAGAACAGAAATATTTAAACATGCTTGACTATGCACAAACGTGAAAAGTAACAGTTTGTGTGGTGAGGACCTGAAGTATCGTTCAGAAGAACTTTGGATGATTTTAGCTGAAGCTTCAACTCAGAAAAATGGGCAAGAGTTAACCCTTTTGGATTTTAATGAATTCATTTTCAATGAATTTACACAGCATCACAGTTTTTCCTTTTTACAGCATTAACATGTAAAGTTTTCATCTTGCCGTGAGTTTTGCTTTCAGTGCTGATTCTAAACCCAACATTTACATCTCCACCATGAACAGCATAGTGATGATGATGATAAGCGACATTCTGCTTTCCTCTTGCATATACTAAAAGCTACTGTATGAGTGTGAAGGAAAACAAGACAATAGGAGAGACAGAAGGATATGACAGACTGGACAGTCGGCTCTCACCTCCTCCTCCTCGTTCAGAAGCAGCATCTGACAGTCAGGGACCACACAGTACTTGTTCCACATGGGCTTCTCCTCGTATGAGTGACCACGAGACATCCAGGGTCTAGTGGAACCTTGTACATCTGAAAAAGTCAAACATATTGTATTCATGTATTTAAGAAAGAAGTCAAGAAGTGAGATGTGCCTAAATAAAGTAATAATTTCATTATTACACAAAGGTTTGTATGGAGTCGCAAAACTGTCTCCACTTTGACTCAGAAGATCCAAAGCAGTCTACACACCTTCAGCAACTTTTGTCCTTACAGCAACTCAGAACATTCAACATCAAGGGATTCTGACACTATTATAAATTGTGAGTTCACACTACAGTCAATTGTAATTTCCTTTAATCTGCTGAAACTTCATGATGCTGTGGCGTCAGAAACGGCCCCAGTCCCAGCTCTCAGCTGAGTTAATGGCTTCTTCATGTCTGAGGCAGCTTCAGCCCAGTGTCATCAGAGCAGAAACAGATTTACTTACAGCTTCCTTCGGTACAGAGATGTGAGCAGGTCAAGCAGACACACTTTTACTTTTAAGCAGCAGAGGCAGGTGTTACAGTGTTGATTAAGTTATGTAACAGCTTAACTCTCAAAATAGAAAATATTAGCAAATTAAAACTAGTCACACCAGCCTATCTACTATAAAAAAAATAATATATTAAAATGGTGCACGGTATGGCACTTTTTGCTTTTAAATCAATGTTCATTTATTGTTGAACAAATTCAGCAAAACAGATCAAAGTTAGTTATGGTCCAAAAGGTGTTACTGATTTTTTAAAAAGCATGCCTAACTACTCGCCATTTAGTGATCCGGCCAACCTAATCATGGATCTATTAAAATATCCTATCTAACAGCCAATGGGTTATTTTCTCGTTACCCTCCGGATTTTGAGAGCTTGTTCAGAGCTAAATGTAATTTTAGCACAACTAGCTTAAGTTAGCTTGTTAAGCAACCAGTTATTAGCACATCAAATACCAGAGCGGTACGCCCACATCCTCAAGAAAGACACGTGTAGCTTTTAGATCTATGGCATCCATCTTCAAAACGAAAGCAGGTAAAACAGACAAAGTGATCATAGTACCTGCACGCTTCACTTAAGAAGTAGTATTAATCTAGTTCTTTTGGCATTTACCATTGTGAGGAGACAGGATCATCGACCTGCCTGTTGTCGCGAGGCGTCCTAAAGAGGGCCAAGGTAGAAGGAAAGGAGTTCTCATGATAATTTTATTTATTTATTTATTTATTTCACTTGTAAGATTTTCTTTTGAAATGAAGCACACAATGGACTGCTTTTTAGTAAAGTTTTACCCAAACATTCAGTGAGTAATTCAAACAAAAGTAACTACTGTATGTATTTAGTCTCCTTTTTTCAGTGATTCAGTAGTGTTATAAGTACTTGACATATTAGGCTACTAAATACAATCTGAGTAACTCAAGTTATTGCATATAATTATTTGCATGATTTTCTATTGAAAACACAAGTAAACTTGGTGTGAGGTTTCTGTGCTGTCTGTTGACTTAAAGGGGCATAAAAATATTATGAGGAAATTGGTGTTGTGACATCAGACTTTTATCAGCTAAGTACCGTAATCAGTAGGCCTAATCAAGTGTAATGGAACAGGATAAACTTGTATAATGTAACAACAAAAGTGTGCTTAGCTCAAAGTAAATTGCAGTAATGTAACTCTTTTGAGACAGTATATTGTAGTACAAATGTACAGTATTTAATTTTTATCTCTTTAACAAGTAATATAAATTATTACATATTTACAGGTATTCATTAATGTTTGAAATGACCAACCAGACTCACAGAGGGTTGTTAATAGTCTATTGTTGCCATGTTCTTTTGTACATTTTTAAACAGGCTATAATAAAGCCCAGGCTAAACTTACTTTTACTCAACACTTTTCTTTTATGAGAACTTTTTTGTGCTGCTGGTTGAGCATTCAGTTTCACTAAAGTTTATCATGTTATGTTTATAAGTTGTAGCCCAAAGATGTAACTGAAGCATTGCCTATTTGTTGTAGTCAGTGTTGAATATTACTTCCTGTGAGCAATGAAACAAGTGCTTTGCTTTCATCTTCAGGATCATTCAACCAGTTCCACAATTATTTGTACATGTTCTTTATTCTGGATGTAGTATAGTTGGCCTAGATAGACTAGCTTGTTGTTTAAATACAGTATACTGGCTTTTACTGCGTTTGTTCCCTTTATCAATAATGTGTAATTATTTGTCGTGTTTTGTTCATTTTCTAACTTTTTTTACGATCAGTGATGAATGTGTGCCTTTTGTTAACACATCTACTGTAGCAGAAACTAACAAAAGTGAAAGAAGAGTATCATTTTGTCCCTGTGAACACAGCTCAAAATCTAATAGTCACAACAAACAAAGCATGGACAGATGACAGCTGTGTGTTGGGTAAAAAATAAAACAAGATTATCTTTGTTTAACTGCAGGAGGCAAAGAGGAAATTACTTTGTAGAATTGACTCATAAACTTGTTCTTACCTTTATGTAATTATACGTTTACAGATTATATCAAACTTAACCCAAAGTATATTAGGATTATTTTCACTGTCATGTACAAGGAGATGTTTTTAGCTCATAATGAACCCTCAGATTTCACTTTGTTTTACTTTTTACTTATACCATCCTGTTCACACCACCTGCTATAGTTTCTGTGCTTTGGGCCACAACAACACACCCAAGGCTAAATTACACGTGTGTCTGTGCTGCAATAGCCCCACTAAAACCACCCATCTGTCCACCACAAAGAGAGCTCCTTACATGCTGTTGTTCTGCTGTGTCATTGTTTACAGAACTAGAGGTATGGCACAGGGAGATAAAGGCCTAATGCAGGACATCCTGACACCGACTTCACCTTGGAGCTGGATGCGATGGCTGATGGGTGACAGACTGAGGAGGTGTCAGAAAAACAAGCGTGGCATTTGACGCCCTGTCACAGAATTCATAGCAGGTACAACACTGTGGCTCTGTGCAGCACAACTTCACAATCACTCTGCTTCGACTACTCACTGGTGTTAGAAGAAGAAGTTTACAGTTATACACTCATGTTTAAAGGACAAAAATAATGTATTTTTGCCTTGTTTTTGCTTTTAAACATGTTCTTTACCTTAATTTTTATCGGAAATTAAAAAAGAAGAAGTGGAAGAAAATGTGTAATAAAACACACATGAGAGTCATAGGTTTCCCACATCAGGAAATGAGTTAGCAGTTTGGCTATTATCTGCAAAAAAAAAATGTTCTCAGAGATACCAATGATCCTGTGAAATTTAGAACAGTGTTTTCTGAGGTTCAGAGAAGAATAACATCTCACAGACAGAACTCCAGCTGTTTTTGACAAGAAAGCAGTGTTAAAACATAATTCAAAACTCAAAAAATACTTTTTTAAATGTGCATATTATGTGTTCTTAAGACATTTGCATTTTATTTTGTACAGAAGCATAATCATTGCACTAATATAAAGTCAGTTATTACATAAAACATACATTTTAATGTACTAGTAATATTGTCTTCAGCTATTGTGTCCGTCTTCAAAGAGTACCTGTACTGTTTCACATTTTTCACATTCCTACTACAGCAGACCATTTGATGCACTGGCCCGCATCTGCTTTTAGTTAAATATTGCTTTATTTATAACTGACTCACTTGTGTGTTGGCTCGACAAAGTAGATATGAAGAAGGCGAATCACTATATGAAATATCAACATCTATGCTTTCAAATTCATATGCGACCTGGCACACAATTCAATGTGTTTTCTCACCATACACAACAAAATCAAAAGTACATTATCCCTTCAATAGCTTCAGGAAATGGAGGCAGAAAGTTAATTGATGTGGGAAGTTTGTGGACCCAGTTGCTAACAAATAAAAATAAAAGTGCAAATACAAATACAAAATACATAAAATAATACTTGGGGGTGTGGTTAAACAGTTAATCTTTCAGAGTAACAGACAAAAACTATGATATCAACAAAATCTACAATGTGAACTCTATATTAAATCAAAAATACATAGTTAATAGAGTTTACTTTAATAATTACTATACTGTAGTGTTCTGGTAGTACAGTTTGGACGAAGAATGAAGGAGATAATTTTTCAACTATTTTCTTGAACAATTCATGAATTTTGTTCTTTAAAAATAGAAGACGCACTTCTCTGGCAGGCTATAATTCCAATCATATTTTATTGACAGTTTTATCCCATGCTTTTCTTGTCGAGTTAAGAATTTAATTCAGTACAACAGTACAAGAAAAAACTCAGATGAGATTGCCACCAATAGATAGCACGGATGGAACTGAAGCATCCTTCTTATCGCTAAGGGCAACAGTGGACAATCTACATTGGCAAAGCACAACAACACAGTAATACACACTCATAATATGAGTAACCAAAGACTGTGCTGCTCCAATATTTTGCTTTCACGCAACATGGTACGATTACCAAGTGAATAATACCAACTAAAAAGATGAGCTTCCAATTAAATTTTGATGAAGAATCTCCAAGTAGCGCATGTTGTTGCTACAAATAGGTCAAAATATTGCTATGTTATGTAGTTCATATGTACTCCACAGCTGTGCCATCAGTTCCCACGAGATGTAAACATTTAATTTCCACTGTCATCATATGAAAACATATTGCACAGAGTCCAAACATTACCTTGTTTTTGCAAAAGATGTTGCAAATTGCCAAAAACAATGTAGTTGAAGATAATGTAGAAAAAACAAAATGCTCCTACCTGAAAGAGAATCTGAAGACATGATTTCTTGCTGCTGCATCTTGAGTATTGACTCCACTGTGCGTCTATAGTAATAGTATGTCCATTATCCAGTGAGCACACACCCCCTTGAGTGTACGTTGTGATGACAAGGTCCTAGTCGCAGCAGCCAGGGGAGTGGACTCAAGGTAGGGCAAAAAAATGAACTGGCATGTTATCTAACCTAGTGTCACCAGTCTTTTTCATTTTCCCCTTTTGCAGAGTTGAGCGCTGAGCAGCAGTGCCTGGCAGCCAGCACATGGACTGTACTGCAGATGGAGATTGATGAGAGTCTGAGGCGGAGGTGGGCGGAGCCAGAGCAGAGATTCGAGGCGGCTGAGAAAGGAAAGGAAGGAGGAGCTGAGAAGAAGGACGGTGGGGAGGCAATCACCTTTATAGGCTTACTTGTTTGGGCAGCGTGCCATTACTCACCAGCAGCGGCAGCAGCAGCAGCACCGCCCCTCCCCCGGTGAGTACAACCCGCACAGTCTAAGCCACTTAAAGGCTTACAAGAACCGCAGCATCCAGTTGTGAGTGTGAAAGAGGTCTGGTGCTCAGGGAGATGTCTTCATGAGGGGTCACAAAGTTAGGCGTCGAGCTGTCAAAGCGTGTCGAGAATAATTAGGAAGACCTGTTTTCATGTGCTCACGGTTTTTCTGTGCACAAGAACTTCTCAATGTAGGATTTGATTAAGAGAATTAACTGTGCACTATTAATGTTTCTCACCATGTCAAAAAAAAGTTTTGATGTGTGTAGTCTAGAAGAACCCACATTTCTTGAATACTTTACCAAGATTAAAACACAGAGATATTCAAATTTTTACAAGGAAGTGTATGTCAAAAAAAATAAAAAAATAACAACACAATTATGTGAAATTTATTTTTCTAAGTTTTGAATCTTGTTAAAACTGCCTTCTCTCACCATTAGTTTCCGTAAAGTTTCGTTAAGAATGATTCTGCATGTTTAAGTACGTACTGAGCTGATGATTGAGAGCTCAGAAAAGTCCTCACCTACCACCTATCCCCGCCCATTTGTCTGTATTTATTTGTGAAATATTCAGATTCATAGTAAAGCATGTATGGTTCAAAATAGTCACATGGCCACTTTAAAACAATAAAAACTACAAATTTTAAATCTGCTGCTTGTACCATAAAATCTTACAATGAAGCTGTAAGATTTTAATGTATCAGTTCTGTAGCTTTGCACAGGAAGTAAATGAGCCTCTTTCTATTTGAAAGTTGTTTTGTGTTTTACAAAAAACAAAATGTAAATGATAGATCTTCGTATATTATAGTTTATCCCTAAATACAAAGAAAAAATGCAATAGTCCCCTGAATTGTTGCTTGCTTAAAGGAAATGATAATATGATGCATTGTATTGTAACTTGTACAGCTATTGTTTCCCAGATCAGGAATCGAGTTACAGCTCCATCTAATGGCTGCAAATAAAATTACAAATTAATAATCACACATTTACTTAATCTGCCAAAGCTGCAGAGTCTGGGTAATGTATGAGTTAAAAAAACAGTGCAGAAGAGATTCCTATTTCTATGACAATCACAAATCTGAGATATTCTTTACAGCTATGTTTTGATTATATTAGGAAGCAATGTATCAAAGCAAACACAGATAAATCAATTTTGGATTAAATGTGTTATTTAAATGAATATTTTCAGTACTAGTTTAGTTATCTGATTTGTTGATAATGTTGGCAACTATATAAAAGGTTTCATGAGACAATAAAAACACAAACATATTTGAAGAACAATATATTATATCTGTCACTTTCCCTTTGACAAAGCCTGTATGTCTGCCGCCTGCAGCATACATATCAGGTGGGTTCAGAATGTTTTAGAATAAATTTGTCTGACACTTGTCTGTCCTCTTGCAGCTTCAGGAGGTGACACAGCAGAAGCAAAGCATCTTTTAGCATCATAATCTATTTGGTATTAAATAAATAACTTTGAAAAATATCATCATCCCCAGTATTTCATTCTGGAAAATGCAGTTGTTGCCGTGTTACTCTATTTGGAGCGATGAAAAGTGTTTGTGTATGGAGCAGCTGTCATTATGCCTCATTTATTAAACGGCTCTGTGGGAGTGAGTTATCAGCGTCTGCTTTCTAACAGCTTATTCTTAATTATCCTGTCCCCAACTCCGTATCCCAGGGAGAAGTTAACGACACACAGGCAAAAACAAGACTGCCTCGTGTCTTTGTTTACACAGACTGGATTATATTTGTGTGTTAAGGGTAACTGAAGCTTGTGTATTTACTAATAAAAGTGATTATTACAGGATGTGCTGTGCAAAATATGTGGGAGGCTGGAGAAAAGAATAGAGTAGAATATACCATAATGTTTGAATACCACTTCTTTCACACACCACACACTAAAGAGATTTTTATATATGACTACAAACATTATACACCAGTGAATTCACCTTTTTTTAGCTGTGAGCATGAGTCATGTCTTAATTTTGCACTGAATATTTTTGTAAACATTGATAATACTACCACCTAGTGAAGAATTAGGCAAACTGCATGCTCTGTAGCTTTACAATTCTGCACTTTTCTTTGCCATTCTTATTCCTGTACAAACATACCTTCATCTTTCTTTACACCACAGTCTGTTGTATGTACGCTGGCTGGGCACTCACTTGCTCCACAGTTCGCCCTGCACTGTGGACTTATTCACACAGAGAGTAGGATTATTTTGGTTCATCCATGTCGGCAGTTCCATTGTTGCTCCTTGATGCCGGAAACACTTTGTGCAGACCAGGGCTTTTTGCAGACGTGCCATCCTAAAGCGTCCTCTAAAACATTCAGCAAACTCTAACGGGACATGCTAACGACTCTGCCACAAGGGAAAGTAGAAGTTATAACAATCACATCCTTTCCAATACGTCTTAATTGACTATGCATTCAAGTTTAAATTCAATTTTATTTTGTTCTTGTGCTGGTGAATGCTCAAATTATATCCATGCCATAGAACTTGTGCAGAGTATGTCTATATGTTTCTGCATGGAGTTATATAAGGTCATAATAAAAAATTATCAACAAAAATGAAAGAAACAGCTTTTAGCGATTGCCCTTTGGTATTATTTATTTAAAGCTTACAAAGTTAGATGTAAAACTCTTACATAATAGTTATGTATATGAAAATACAAAGTGTGGGAATAAAAACATATCTAATTTACATTTCTTGTGTAAAAACTATACTTCTCATTCGAAGTTAAGGGTGAATCAGCACAAATGCGATGAGTGTTGTAAAAATGTGGCTTTTCCCATTGAATTTATGTAGTTCTTTTCCATAATAGTTTTGGCCTAAAGAAATTAAGAATAATTAAAGTTGGGGTAACTAACTTTTTTAGTTGTAAATTACTATGCTTTGTATTTTCTACTATAAAGTCTATAATAATTGCAGCACTTTGTGAAAGAATTAGACCACTGACTACTGTTTGAATTGCATAATAAATAGTTTTAGTTTTATCAAGAGCCAAAAGCAGTGCTCTGATTGGCTGAGCTTCTCTCAACTTTCACTTTGTTGTTCGTAGAAAGACATTTATTGACCATAATTGCAACCCAAAAGAATACATGTAGCTATTATGAGAGGAAGTTATCAGATTTAAAACATAAATCATGTTTGCTGTGAGAAAATCTACTACCCTACCTTTAACTAAGACTAAAAGGCCAATTGGCAAAGTTAGACAAAAGTGTTCAGCGTACTATAAAATACATAATATTATTTGACAATGGTTTGTTCTTCGAGCAGATTTGAAAAAATATGTTTGGTTCTTTAAAACAGCTTTATCAATCATCAACAACAGCTTGTAGCCTTCTTTCTGCAAAAGGTTCAACATTCTACAGCCCAATAATATTTAATACAAGAATGAATACTGTTTAAATGCTGTGAATGGGTTTAGTCTCTAAAAAAAATCACCACACTTGAAAATGTTTGCAATTATCTTTTAGCATCAGTACAATATTATAAATAGGAAAGACTCTTGCCCACCATTTGCCCTTATGACATCATCACACTGCAGTGCGTAAATGGAACCTATTGACCCTGAGTTTATGATAAATCAGTTTTCTGGAATCACTTCATCCATCCAGCTCAGGTATTCCCGGCTGCCGTTCTCCACAGGGATACTGAGGACTTCTGGGGCTGCGTATGGGTGGACAGACCTTGAAGAAAACCACACAGCGACATTATTCTTTCACTGCCTGACAGGGAATAGCTATTGTTTGTAATGAATTGGACATGACTCATTCTGAGCTCCGACTGTGCAAACCCACAGAGACACACCCAGAACACAAGATGATACTCTCTAATTGAGGTCTTCAAATGAAGCCCACCACTAAATGAAGACTTGAAGCTAGATCTTGGATGTTTTCAGTGGTTTGTGGACTTCATGTGATGACATTGGGCAGCACTGATACAGGCAGTCAACAGTTTTTTAATATTTTGTCTAATAACTTGCCTCTGGAGGCTTTAACAATGTGTAGTGTCTACGTGTTTCAGACTATAAATAAGGAAATATTTTTGTTTTTCTTGTTTACATATTTTCAGCTCCAATATCTTCAAGGCAAACACTGATAATGTGAACTACGACAGAACAGAATCACAAATACAGTGACAGTAAATGTGTGTTTCCCAGAGGTGCAGTTTGACAGTCTTTGTTGATGTTGACTAGAGCAGAGTTTGTCAGAATTGCAGCAGCCTATGCAATGACAATGAGTGGTGACAATGAAATGTTCACCGTAATAAACCTGTACAGAGGCTAATGGTTCTCAAACCTTGAGCTTAGCTCCAGCATTCATGTCAGTCTCATAATTTAAATACAGTAGGCATTGTATTCATCTTAATTAGATCTTAGTTGCAGAAATGTATAAAAAATTGTGAAACGCTTTTATAATTGTTTGAATTTTATTATAAAGCCTACAAAAATAATAGGGTTAGGGTTAGAGTATCAACATTTCTTTCTGTCCACTTAAAACACTGCCTCAAGTGCAGGTAGAGCTCCAAACTTCAGAAATTCAGTGTCAAATAATGTACAATAATTGTACAGGTAGTACACAACTAAATGTGTTGTCACAATGACAAAGGTGAGTCTCTAGACTACTTTTTATGAATCGTACTCAGAGGCAGCTTCTTCACTGCAAAAAAGGATTTCAAGACAAGTTAAAGTTGCTTAATTCTAAGATTTGAACCTAATTTTAAACATTTTGACTAATTTAACCTTGATTTATTGTAGCAACATAGTTTATTTTCCTTGTTTCAAAGTGTTTTGAACTGTATTTGCCAATGGTTTAAGAACACTTGCCATTGGCAAATCTTTGTTATTTTTTTAAGACAAATTCTCTTATAATCAGTAAAAATGTTTTGAAACCAGTGAAATATTCTACATTACACGAGCAATTAAATCTTGTCCTGTCAAAACAGCTCAAATCTTCATTAAAATTCTCATTCCAAGTCATTTATCTATATTATATAGTTTTTGCAATGTTCTACTAAAACAAATGTTATTTATTAAGGACAAACTTGAGTGTCTGACAAATATTGTTTGTAATAAGACAAGAATGCTAATCTAAAAGCTTTAACAATTTATCCACTTTGTAGCTGACATTAAACTAAAGTTTTATCTTCATGTTGTCACTGCTAATGCGATGAAAAACAATGTGATCTAAAGTCTGCTTAATTTGGATAATTCGTAATCTTTTTGAATTTAGACTGTGGTTCATCTCAATAAAAGTACAGGCTCCGTCTCTGCACATTCATACAATTATTGATACTGGCCATCCTTTATAAAGCAATTCAGCAAACTACAGAAAGCCAATGTCTGACTTACTTGGACAATAAAACATTTATTACCTCACATAGTCTAAGATATGCTGAATCCTGGAGGTCCTCGTTTTCACAAGCTGCAACACAATGACATATCAGCAAAAATCAGACATAATCATACAGATAACTTACCAAAAGAATTTCACTGGCATCATGGATTTCACCCTTCCATATGTACCTGCAGATAAAACAGACACAAAGAAGGTTATTAATCATTCTTCTGCAGGACTATAGTCATTGTGAGGACCTGAACACTGTTAGTCTCTATTGTAGTGGGCTTTTACTGCTGTGGTGTTACCAGGTACGACAGAGTGGTTTCTATTCAGCTCAGCTCCTCGCCATGGCCTATTAGTTTTGTTCCCTTTGCGATTATGCATTAACATGAGAGGTTAATCCATGCAAACACACCGCTCAAAACTGCCTTTTATGTTTTAATGACAAGAATAAATTGACAGAGCAATCGGAGGAAATTCATTTGCTGTTGCTGCTGCTACTGCTGCTGTCGTTGCCTTGGTAACAGAGATACGTAACATATGCTTATATAGTTTATCTGCCAAAAGACTGTCAAGACGATTTTCAGTCTGGTGAGCACTTGTGGTCAGATTGGCCTGAGTGTGCATTGTGTTCTTTTGAAGAGCAATAATTACATTGTAGATGTCCTTGTAAGAATGTTAATACTGGCAGCCAGCCTCTTCTCCATGATGGCTCTAGAGAAAAGTACAGACATGATTGAACAGTGAGTGGAAAAGAAATAGCTGAAGAAAAAGAAATATAACTTATAGCTGCATGAGCCCTGCCCCAGTCTAAAACCATTAAGATGATAATGCAGAAAGACAGTGCAAACTTCACTTTCCTCATTGATGCAAATATTATTAGAAGTATTATCTGTGTTGGTCCTATATCCTGGAGCACAAGCTGCTTTGCATATCTGGAGCGGTGACTCGGCCTGGCCGTGCCTCGACACAGTAAAGAGATGGAGCTCATTTACATACAACTAGAACAAGGAAGTAGGAGAACAGACTCTGTGTCCTTACAACTTTTCAAAGTTTTACAATAACATAGGGCTGGGCGATATATCAATATATATCGTATATCGAGATATGTACTGGACAAGATATG
Organism: Mugilogobius chulae; assembly: GCA_038363315.1. Lineage (NCBI taxonomy): Eukaryota > Metazoa > Chordata > Actinopteri > Gobiiformes > Gobiidae > Mugilogobius > Mugilogobius chulae. The sequence goes on from CM076409.1 coordinate 22,811,692, forward strand.
AATTTGGCCATATTGTACATATCGAGATATACATTTTTGTCCATATGCCCAGCCCTACAATAACAATGCTTTTAGTTGCTACTTGTTAAGTTTTTTATATATAAGCAAAGATGCCTGTGCAGTCTCTCAGTCGTCCAGGTAGGTTTAATAGCATTGCTACAATTGTATTCTGCAACTAGACAAAAGTTAGTGAATAAATTAGGATTGTAGTCGATTAACTAAAGACATGCTACATTCTTATCAATTAACAGACTTAAAGTGACATGGAAAAACTTGTCAGAATTAGTAAACGTTATTTTGATCTGACAAAAATCGGAACCAAATTAGAATCATAGAATAATCATAAATAGTCTACTAATACAAATTTTGGTCAAGGGCTTCTCAAACTTTTTTTTCCTGTAGTGACCCCAAAGTATACAACAAAAGTGGGCATTTGTGACCCCCAAACACCGAGTAGGCTTTGCAAAGTGAAAATACAGCTTATGTGTAATTCTTATCTTTATAATGAGGATATTAACCTAGACGAATATGGATGGCCAATGAAAAGGAATCTACATTTACTGCTGCATTTAATAAAATGACATTTATTTAGATGTTTTCAACCAATAGCATGATAACCACTAAACTAAAATACTGTCAACCAATTAATAAACTCACAGTCTTATGTTTTGCCACTCATCTAAGCAGCTTCTTCAGTTCTTCTGTCAAGATAAGCTTTAAAAATATGCAGTTAGCTCCTCCAGACTGATTTTTAGGAAAGTTTCTCACCAGATCTTTTGGGAACTTATATTTGCATGAGTAGAAAAACATTCGCTCATTGTACAGCATAAAGAAAACAAAATTAACACCTTCTCCAAAATGACTCAAATTAGTAAATGTGTCAAGACGATTAAGGTCTGATCAATTTGAGCCTAAAAGCAACACATCATTTCAAACTCCCAGCGCAGCAAGAGGAACAATCCATTTGGCTGGGAGTATTACCTGCCAATATCCTTGGCCGTTTGCTCTGTTGGACTGTTAATAAAAAGGACTGAGTGGTGGCCCGGTAGATAGTTTCCTGTGAAGATTGAATGAAGTCGCACCCCAATGGACCACAGGCCAGGATAGAGACTCGCAATCAGAACAAGGAGCTGCACAAAGGAGAGAAGAAGGGTTATTACAGAGGCCAATACATCAAATGGGCGATATCATTTTTGCTGTCAACTCAAAATGTGTAGAAGTCCCATCTCATCTTGTGAATCGAGACTTGTTAAAATATTTTATGAAATTGAAAGTAAGAGAAAATTTGCAGAGTTGTAGTGGACCAAAGAAATTCTTGGTCGACTAAAAATGTGTCCTATTGACTGATTAATCGACGAAAAAAGGGCACAGCAAAAAGTGTGATTCAGATCTGTTTATCCGACTCCATCTGTGCTCAAAGACTAAAATCTAAGCCGCAAAAAAAATTAAGAAACACACTGAATTTATACTTAGAATTAGGGATGTGCCATTAATCGAAAAATCAAGAGATCGAATCGAACCGAATCGTCAATTATTTGGTGGTGAGTTTTGAATCAAAAGATTGAAAACCAATCTTTTGTCAGTCAAAATGTGCAGTTTAGAGCAAAAGTCAAACTTTGAGGTAGAATATTGATATATAGTTTCAAAAAAAATGGGACATATTATTACATTTTTGTTTGGTTTATGCTCATAAATGGCATTTTTCATTTAGTTTTAAAAAAGGTTAAGCAAAATCGAAACAAAAATCGACATCACTCAACATGAGAAAAAAAAATTGTGATTATATTTTTTCCCAGATCCCTTAGCCCTACTTAGAATGACAGATTAGACCAATGATTTGTTTCTGAATCTTTATCAAATTCACTTATTCTTGTTGCTGTTCAATACAAATCCTTGTCATTTAAAACTACTTTTACTGAGCTAAGCTTAACAATATACAAAAAACCAAAGGTGTAAAGTCCAGTTGGAGTTGGTTGTCAATGAGACTGCATCACAAAGTCAGAGTAGAGTTGTTTGTTTCACTTTTACATACATAAAAAAACATTGTTATTGTTATTTAAGCAGCAGCTAGACTTTCTGTTACCTGAGACATTTTTATTGTGTTAAAATGATGTGTATGGAATGCTGTTTTTGAACAATTCAGATGAATGTAAAAATAAATCAAAATGTGACAACCAACTCGAGTCTTGCCTATTGACCCTATTTTGCCTATTGACCCTACTTGGCTTGGAAATGCACTTCCTGTTTAGCTCTGTTAAGGTAGCTAACGTGTTTGTTTGTTTGTTTGTTTGTCTGTCTTGTGGGGCAATTTTATTTAAATATAATGACAGTTAAAATAAACCCATCGTCTGAAATCTACAGGCTAAATGCAGCTAAACAGGAAGTGCATGTCCTAGAAAAGTAGGCGGGATAAAATAGGGTCAATAGTTACATGGTAACGATTAATCTGATGGAATGTCAATGAAAACACATTAAAAATCAGCTTAATTAATTTGCCATAAAAGGCTCGTCATTGGACAGACTGGATTCATATTTATCCTCTTATGTTTTGGCACAGATAAACGACTGGACTGCAGCAGATAGTGATCAAATTATAATCTGCCCTAGTTTTGCAGGACAAGACAGAAATTGCATGAACAAATGTAAATCCTGTTCAATAATGCCCCAGTTTTAAGAGTTAAAGGCCTGTATTACATTATTAATATTTACTCTGTTTAAATGTTGTTTCATCAGAAAAACACAGCTGCAGTGGATATTTAAGCTGGCATTTCTTTACACAGAAAACACACTGTTTTTCCTGCAATGTCATTAAAGGATTGTGTTTATGATCTAATATCAATAATAAATCTAACCTTGGACTGGCCTGACTTTGAAGCTACAAATATGTTTTTTGTTGTGAATAGACAGAAGATACTGAGATTTTTTTTTTTTTTTTTTTTCCAAAAATCAAAGACAAATACAAGAATACTAAAATAATCACACTTTTTGAATGTTCTAGTAGTTGGGCAAGTTATGGTAAAATTAAAAAACATTATATTACTAGTTACAGGGATAAAAAAGTAAAATACTTGTTATACAATAATTCTGTCAAATATATATTACTGTCTAATGTGCAGAGGTCACAACACCTTTTTCTGATCATATTTGAGTAACATTTAGGAGAACAGAAACTATACCAGTTTCAGTGTTTTGATCCTTAAGTGTTGTTTCAATCTAAAACCAATGTTCTGAATTAGTATAGTATTGTGTTACACTACGTAGTTACTGCAAAGGGTAACATATTACAGTAGTTAGAAACTTTTGTAATAAGTTCCTCACCATCATCACTGCTAGTCTATTTTGTGTAGAGTAAAGCACTTCAATAGAGGCTACAAAACCTCGCAAGTAGTTGGAATAGAGCCTTTTGGCCTTTGCAGATTCTAACATGTCTAAAACTAAACAGAAGTGACCTTGATAAGAAGTAACAGCCTTACCAAGCACGTGACACACAGAAAAGACCGGAGAGCTGACCAGAAGAAAACATCTTTGTGCCATCGCTGGGACAAACACTCCATTCTGTGACTGCTGCTGCTGTCAAAAGTCATATTCCCGGTGGTGACAGTGACAGACGGACTGTGCTCAATTTTCTGCATAAAACACCGGTTATCTGCATCCTCTGAGTGATACCATTGTAATTAAAGTCCAAGTAAGTTAGAAGCACACATGCTGCTCTCCCTCTGCCGCTGTAGTTGACGGACAGGTGGGCCCGTAGCTCCGAGGACTGCTCAAAACCATAGTAAAGGTCCGCGCCTGACCATTGGTTGTGACATGCGCCGTTGACCAATCACGGAGCGGCGTTACTTTTGCGTCCCGCCCCCGCGCTGTGTCATAATCGGCTTTGAAATCGTTCTCAGTAATGTCATAACAACTCAAAAGCTTCTGTCTGTGGCATTGACCGACAAACAAGGGATAAAACAGCCTTTTAAAGAAGATTTATTATGTAAAATCTGTGTTTCTACGTTTTTAACATGGCTAAAACTGCCTACTCATTAGTTTGCTCAAAGTTGTATTAAGAATGATTCAGGCTTGTTTGATTAATCTTGTAGGGGAAAGTGGGGTGAGTTGTGCCAGCGGGGAAGTTGTTCCCGCCTGTTTCTACAGAACCATAGTAGAAATTGGTCATTTGACCACACATTATTGAAGCTTTAGCCATTTCACTCATCCTGTAAAGATGGGAGGCTGATTGCATGAGAAATAAGGGCATTTAAGTAGAAAAAAATAGTTTTTTCCCTTCAAAGTAAAATGTCTATGATCAAGGTTTTGATTGTTGCATCTGAACAGTTATAGGCAAGTTTGTAATAAATCACCCATGTGTTAGTGCTTTGGTAAGCTACATTTTGAATCTATAAAGCTGGCATGATGTTAGCTCAAATCAAGACAGATGATGCATTTTTTCCAAAATGGTGGGCCTGGGGTGATTTGTGCCAAAGAGCCTGGGTTAAGTTGTGCCACTGACACCCCATTAATGAATAATTGAAAAAATATGATTTTTTTATTTTTTTATTTTTTTGGTAATTGTGTCATTTTATCACTAAAGCAATCTAATTCTTCATTTTACACAAAACAGAAATAGAAAAATTAGGAAATAAGACCAAAATTCAAGGAAATTGGACTCAAGTTTGGCGTTCAATTCTGAGCAGACATGTGCATGTTGTGCTTGGCCTTTTTTCTCTTTAATGTTAAATAACTTTACGTTTAATCTAAAATTTAAGTGGACAATGCATAATGAGCTTAACCTGCAGAAGATATCTGTTCTGAAATTAAAATCTACTATTTTACTGTAATAATAAATGGCACAATTTACCCCAATGCAATCTCTCCAAAGGCACAACTTCCCTCACACCAGGGGCAAGTTGTGCCACAAGACAACTTTTTTTCAGACAGCTGTATTTCTTAAATACTGTACTTCAGATCAAAAATGATTGTTTCCAAAAATGCACCACATCCTGAAATATGTGTTCATGTTGTAGTTTGAAGAATTACTCTCATGGTCTCACTTTAAAGTTATGTTAAGTAAAAACTGGCACATCTTACCCCACCTATTGTCCTGCAGTTAATGACTGAGTGCTCAGAAAAGTCTCACCTCACCTACCACCTATCCCCGCCCCCTTGTCTGCATTTAATTGTAATTATCAAAAACATTCAGATTCATAGTAAAGCATGTAGCCTATGGATCAAAATAGTCACATAGCCACTACACACATTACATTTTTAAAATTGGCAAAGACAGTAAACAAACCTTTCTATATCTAGGATGTTTTACATAAATTGTGTCTTTACAAAAAAGAAAATTTATATGAGTGTAGCAAAATAACAATAAAAACGCAATAGGTCTTTAAGGAAGAACTGATCACAACCAGTGTGTTTTTATTTAGTAAAAACGCTGAGAATTAGACTAAATAAATGCAAATAAAACTTTGCCTATTTCATATTATACATTACATCAATAATATTAAGTAAACTGCCAGGATATTATTTAATTGGGATGTATCAATACACTGTTAATCAAACAATCGGTTTTGATCATGAAGTTCATATTTCAAAGCAATAAGACAACACTGCTTTTGAGTGAATGTATTTCCTAAGCTAATGCACTCTGTGAACTGATTCAAGTGGTTTTATGATCGTGGTCAAATGAGTAAGTAGAATTATGTTTTTAGTATTTTTAACATTTGCATTGTCATAGCAAAATGTTTCAGTTTAGTTTAGTTTATTTTGCTTGTTCCGAGCAATTTAATACAACATGAACATAAAATGCATTTCCATACAGTAATTATAACAGTAGGCAAACATTCAACAAAAATGTACTGTCAAATTAAGGCTCAAAAAGGAGTGGGAAGAAGAAAACTTATTAAATCCCATTCCCATCAAACTTTGAAAAATATACATGTACAGTACATTTTTTCCTGTTCCTTCAATTAGGTAAAGACAGAAATAGCCAGTTTAAGGCCATCAGATAATGGGTGTAGTCACTGAGTAAAGTACAGTTAGGCATTCCATAACAAACAGAATAGACATACCAGGTAAGAAAACAAAACGTCTGTGTTCTGGTATGTCTATTCTGTTTGTTATGGAATGCCTAACTGTACTTAACTTTGTGACTACACCCATTATCTGATGCCTTAAACTGGCAGTTAAAAACACACTTTATCTGGACAAATACGTACATACACAGTTTAAACAAGTACTTTTTATTCATTAAAGATAGTGGAAAACAGATGCCATTCAGCTTGTGTCTGCCATAAAGGCCTACTGTATTTTTGCAGACAGTAAAATAACAGCTATCAAGTGGAAGACCTTGATAATCTCATTGTTATTCTGCTTTCAGCCATAGTAACAGATCAAAGGTTATTTTCAACTCGACATCTCAAAGCAGCAATAGTTTTCTACTAGTTGAAGACTAATTACAATATGAGGGGGCATTCATTTACAATTTCCCGTTCGAGTTTTTTTTCCTTGACTTATGATGGCAGCCTAATGATAAACAAATGCACAATGAACTGTGAGACAAACAGAGCTTTTCAAATCAACTTAAAGTGAAATTGAACCAAATAACAAATATCAGCTAAATATCAATGCAGCATTCACTTTTAAGACAAAAATTGAGTATAAGAAATTACTATTAAGGCTATGCTAATTGAAAATGTTTTACCAATTGTATATTGATGAAATAGGCCTTCATGAAGTCAGCTACAGAATGATAATTAACTGTTGTTATACTGTATCTTGTTGTGTGAAATAGTTTTATTTAATAATAGTTAGTTATTTCCCTTAGCAGTAAAGTATATGCCATGTCTAATCTGAAAATAAAGATTTCAAAGACAATTATAGACCCATTTACTGTTAGTAAACAAAGATGGCTGCGCGCGCTAACTGGAGCCCTGAGTGGTGCCCAGTGTCAGGCTTTTCAAGCTACGCGGGTGCATTTCATTAAAAAATCGGCAAAACTCTCTTTAAAAACTCAATTTAACGAACAGCAAGCGACTCCAGATTCATGTACAGTTATCTACTGAATGTTAGCATGACGTTAGTAAGTGTCCCGACATTCAGCGACCTGATATTTACTGATATTTGATGGGAAAACTCATGTGCAGAAGAGAAAAGCTTTGAGCATACAAATCCCTTGATGAGTTTGACGACGTAAATTTGCGGGAAAGCACAGGAGGTGAGTTACCGTGACATTGCTTAAGATTTTTGTGCAAGTGTGTTCATTATTTATCAATTATCAGTGGAGAATAAGACTCACCGTAAACGGCACCTGTGTGGCATTATTTTGCGCTGATTTCTACAGAAATTTATTGTATAAAAGACTCCAAGGATATACTTACATGACTCTGAGGCGATGTATTTGTTTTGATGGTGATCCCTCATTTTTTCTATAGATTTTAGCGGCTAGCTAGTTAGCCCGAAAAAATTACGAGATATAAAATGTGTCAACTGGTGCAAACCCAAGGACCACATTAGGAATGGTCAGAGCTTCGTTTAAGTCATTGTTAAGTTTTCTAACCGTTTAATATCGTCAGTACAGCTTACTTGTTTTGTATAGAAACTTATGGGGAAACTCTGCGGAGGGCACCCGTGCGGCTCCGCCCCCAAAATGACGTAGGCTCTGAACGGGTCTATATTTCCCTCTTTTTGGCTGAACAAAAGCTTTTTCCAGAGCTCCACGTGGGGGCGCTGTGGATTCACACAACATCTCCAGTTCCTCCTGGTGAGCTGAAATGTTAAAGGCTTATGTGGCTTGTGAAAGAAAAATCTAGCACAACACATTATTGATCAAATGGATAATCTCTGACTCATACCTTCCTGTTTTAGCGTGTCTTCTCTCTTGACCAGCACTTTGCACTTTTTAAGGTTTTGATGTTACACACTCGGCACCTTTTATTCAGCAGACAAGACCAGTTAAAACGACAGAAGCACTAAGCAGCTATGGACTAAACCAATTTATTTCCATGGGTTTACGCCGGATTTATATGAGAGCACATCACAGATCCGTTATGGAGCAACTCAGCCCACTGTTCCCCCAGATGAAAGAAAAATGAGGAGAAAAGAAACTGTTTGATCCGACTGATATGGTATTACTCATGTGTGATTTGCTAAAGTTCTGCAAAAATAAAATCACTAGTCCTTGAATTGTTAGATTAGAGCCAATTTATTTATTTTTAGTTATTTTTGCCTGCAGTCCAAGGACTTGATAGATTCTTTTTAAAAAATGTTCTATTAAGATGTGCTCAGAACAAAAAATCTGTCAATTTTTGATTGCTAAATTGTGGCTAATTTGTCACAAAGTAGTGCAAGAGTTATTTTTAAGTTTTATAGCCTAGCGGAGACGAATAGAACTTTAATTTTATTTTATTATTTTCCCTGAGTGGTCATTGATTCACGTCAGATACTCCACTGTATGGCATTGCATTTTTTCTCTTTCATCTATATTTTTTACATTTTTATTGCTTAAACAAATAAGCCAGGTAGCGTCATTGATTCTGTGCTGTGGTAAAAAGCACAGACATCTCTCTATAATAAATTCAATTGTGAAGGTGTTCCATATTTATGATTAGATTTGCAGCTGATCAATAAGCTGCTTCCAATCAACATGTGACACATACCTGCTCACTGTTTGATTCTGAAACTACTGTCATAGTGGTAGTATATAATCAATTTCATCAGCTCATCTTGTTACATTCATTATATTACTCAGATGTATATTTGAACTGTTCATACATGCTTGAATAATCCTTTTTTTAATGTGTAATATTTTTCATCAAAACAGGAAGCGCTGTAATAGAAATAGAGATGAATTCTGGATTTGGTCTCACCCTCTATTGTCTTAAAGGTTGTATGAAAGATTTTCAAAAATTGTTTGTTGTCAGTCTTGTCAAAAACAGTTGCATAGATTTGTAACAGCCTTGTACTTATGCCTAAACAAAAAATAATTATAAAAAAAAATTTAAAAATGGACATGTTGAGGCCAGTAAAACGTTAACCAAACAAGGTACCTCGTTATCCATTGGCTTGTTAACCTGTCAAGCAAACCTCAGTTCCTAAGTCATTGGCCCAGTTACAGTGAAGGCGTGGCCCTGGGAGGGAAACACATGCATTGTTTAAAAAACAGCAAGTTGTTGGATTTGAAAAATCCTCTATACAACCTTCAATCACCTGACCCCATCCATAGGGTTCTCACTATTTTTTTATTAATATTAGTTTACTTTTAAAAAAATAAAAAGTCTGTCTGTATGTGATAAAGAAGACCTATTGTGTAAAATTTATTTTTCGAAGTTTTTAGCCTGCCCTCTTTTCACCATTATGTTATTCAACATTTTATTAAGAATGATTCCTGCATGTTTGAGTAATCTTGTATTGTCTTGCAGCTGATGATTGAGTCCTCAGAAAAGCCCTGTCCTCACCTACCACCTATCCCCGCCCACTGTCTGTATTTAATTGTGAGTAATCAAAATACGCAGAATCGCAATAATGCTTGTATGATTCAAAATAGTCATACAGCCATTTTACAACTATAAAAATGACACATTTTTTATCTGCTGCTTGTTACATTCAAAATATAAAATAAAGAGGCGGAGCTTATCAGTTCTGCAAGTTTTGTACAGGAAGTATAAGGATCTCTTTCTATTTATGAGCTGTTTTACATACATTTTGTGTTTTACAAAATACAAAATGTAAATGAATGTTCTACATATATTACAGTTATTTTTAAATTCATAGAAAAAACATAATAGTCTTCTTTAACCCTGTGACGAGTTATGTTCCCCTCAAAGTTACTGGGATAAGCTCCAGTCACAAGCAGTAGAAAATACACTTACAGTATGTATCTTAGCTTGCTTTCTACTAAGATTATTAAGTTGATGTAGCTCTTTCAAAACATGACTTTGGAGAGTGAAACCAATCAAACACATCTAAAGATTATACATTTGCCAAATAAGATGATCAGAGCTGTTGTTTCCGCTTGGGTAAAACATTTTTTCTTTCACAATTTTCTCTCTGGTAAACACAATGCTATCAAAAGATGTGTTAAAATGTAAAAAGTAAAAACACCAACAGGGAAACAGCATCTGAGACACGTGACACCCAACTATAACCAGATCCATCTGTTCTGTTTTACAGCACCTCCACTTCTCCTGCGGTGTGACAGTGGCATTACCAGAGTGAATGGAAAGCTGATGGCTTCTGGAAAGTGGCTGTGGACACCAGTGGACACTCTGGGGTCAGGTGAGTCTTAATGAGAGGGACTGTGATTACCTGCAGAGGAAGAGCCTGTCCCTAAAGAGGTTAATTAAAAAAATGGCGGCGCTCCTATCAAGGAAGTCTCTCCATCTCTGCCCTGAACCCCAGCGACCTCTCCATCCTCCTGGCCATCCATCAGGCCTCTTTCTCTGCCTGTCTGCCCGGTGCCGCAGCTGCTGAAATCCCACAGTGACTTAAACATAGAGAGGTATCTAGCTGCTGCACAACTTTGACAAGCACTGTATGAAACACACACATAGACACAAGATGGTGGAGAGACTGGCGAGACAAGGCTCAAGTCCCACAGGTAATGAAAGCTCTTCCCTCTCAAGAATCACAAACATGTCATCTTCCGTCTATTCGCTTCTTCTATCTTCTCTGTTTTGCCCCTTCAATGTCAAAACCAGCTTATCACCCAGGCCATTTATCAAAATATGACCTGTAGTGGCAAATATTTTGTCAGTTTGTCAGGAGAGATAAGGAAGTGAACGGTTCAGGACGCGTATGCCTATCAGGTCAGTCCAGGTTTTTGTTATCAAATGCTGAAATATTTGTTAGATTTTGATATTTTCATAATCATTTAGCCCTTCAGTGCAGTCCCTTACACTGTGATTGTTCATGTATCTGTTAGTTTATCATTAGATTGTCGCTATTCTTTCTTGAGTATTTCAATTTGAGTAGGTTACACTGCAAATAATACGATGACTGCAAAGTGACAATAGGAAATATGTATATTCAAACTATGTGAACACAAAAGGCTAACACTGCAACATTTACAAGGAATACACAGCTCTACACTTTCACAGTGGATTGTTGTTCGCTTCTATCCTTCCTCTTCATGTTTAAGAGTCGATTATTAGTATAGTATTGGCTCTAATTTAAAAGGTTAGTTTTGGACTATACATTCACTCGAACATGACCTGTAAGGGTCAAATACAGAGACTGAAATCTGTACCCAAGAAAGCATCTCTCTTATATACATTTTTTTTTAAAGAGAACAAAAGAGGTCCGAGGCACGTCTGTCTTTTTGTTTGCTTTATTCAAACGCCNAAACAGCTTTGTGCAGTGTTTTAGGTGTAAACTTGTTGAACAACTGAAGTCACGTTCAAGTCACGTAGGCTAAAGCAAAGCGGGGCGTTCAAATGCATCTCGTAAATAACAGTACTTGTCGTAATATTTCAAAATGACACCAAAAAAACAATGGGGGTGTCTTTGAACCTCAAATAAAATAACAATGATGTCTAAAGCACTTACAATACATCATGTTTTAACTGTAAATAAATGAATCATGTTTCTTGCTTAATATTGCAAATGTCTATGTCTCTCACACTCTCCCCACTAATAAGATGTCGTCCCGACATAAAAAAAATACCTTCTAATAAGAAACATGTACCTTCTAACTCATAAATTGACCACACAGCATGGAATGGACCTTTTTCAAAGATTACCACCTTTCTTATTTAGTTACCCACAACTACCGTGCACTGTAATTGTGTATATCCCTGACTATTTTTAGTCTTCGTTATTAGTCCAGTTTATGTTTGCAAACACTTCCACATCCATGTGACCACTTCTACAATGCATAAATTCTCCTTACCAATCTATTTACCAAAAGAAATACATTTTCCTATCTCAATAACACATAGTCGGCCATCACTTCATGTGTCACTTCCCAAACAAAAAGGTACATATGGTATTGTTAGCATAGGGAACAAAACAAGTGTTTTTTTTTTCAGTCTTTTATCTTTTTTTTTTTTAACTCAAATCTAATCAACCCTGCTACCAAGGGCGCCAGTAACCCTTAACATTTAAAACTTGAGTAGCTACTGTTCTCTCTGTAAAACTCGGTTGACCCAGTGCATTGTAAGTTAAAGTCTGTGGCTTTCTTCGTTCTCTCTTTGGATATGTACTGATCTGCTCTGTTTCCTCAGCATCAGAATCTGAGCTGCTGTTCACATCCTCTACATCCTCAGTGTCCACTTCTTCCTCAGCAATTTCAGCTGGAATGAGGTCCTCCTGTTCATTTCCAGTCTCTTGTTGAGGCTCATTGTGCTCTAGGAAAGGTTCCTCCATCTGTGGGATGAAATCTGCAGCAGTGGGATCTAGGACAGGTGTACTGTGAGGCTCAGGAGCAGGCCAAGTGAACACAACATCAGACAAGTCCTCTTCTGACTCGTCCTCAGTGTCTGCATGTTGCGCTCGGGTCACATGTGTCTTGTTTCTCTTTTCAAAATGTCTTTTCTTGGTTTTTGTTTCAGTACAGTCTTGTTTTCATCGGGTGTGAGTGGGAGGAAATCACAGGGCAATAACATATTCCTGTGCAGCACCCTTGTCCTGCCTTTGCCGTTCTCTGGCTCCAACTCGAATACAGGACTGTCTTCACCTTTTTGACGTGTAATAACATAAATGTTGTCCTCCAATAGGAGCGGATTTTTCCTGGCCCTCCCTTTTCATCACATTTCTCACTAGAACACGACTTCCTACTTGCAGCGGTGGACCATGAACTCTTTTGTCATACTGTGTTTTGCCTCGATCAGCTGATTTGACAGCATTTCTGGACGCAATGCTGTATGCTTCACTCATTCTTTGTTTCCACTTGTCCACATAGTCCTGGTAGGTACCGGAGCATTCCTCTTGCTCAATGCCAAACAAGAGATCTACTGGAAGTCTTGGCAACCTACCAAGAGCAAGTAAAACGGAGAGAAACAGTGGATTCATTAACAGTACAGTTGTAGGCATGTATGACTTTGGGAAGGTGGCTTTTCCAGTCTGTTTTCTGTTCTTCAGTTAGTGTTCTTAACATAGAGAGAAGAGTCCTGTTAAATCTTTCTGTCTGTCCATTTCCTTGTGGTGATATGGACTTGTATGTGACCCTTTGACACCGGACAGTTCTTTCAAGTGATGCAACAGTTTATTCTCAAACTCTCTCCCTAAGTCGTGGTGTAGCTTCTCCGGAAAACCAAATCTGAGGCAAAAGTCATTAAACAGTCTCTCTGCAACAGTCTTAGCGGATTTGTTAGTGGTTGCATATGCCTGTGCAAAGCGAGTATAGTGATCCATGACAACAAGAATATACTCACAACCACCTTTACATTGCTCAAGGTGCAGAAAGTCTATTGACACAAGCTGGAATGGGTGAGTACTTTCAATGCTTTGCATAGGGGCTCTTGCTTGTCTGTTTGGTTTTCTTTTCTTTAAACACTCACAAACGTTCAAAACAAAATGCTCAATGTCTCTTTGCATCTTGGGCCAAAAGAAACGTTCTCTAATAAGATGCAGTGTCCTCTCTGAGCCCAAGTGACCCATTTTGTTTGTGCAGTTCATGTAGGACAAGAGGATGATAAACTGCAGGGAGAACTAACTGGTTTTTTGTGCTGTGTTTTTTCTGAACAAAGTCCCATCTTCCTGATGTGCAGCTTAGTCCACTCTCTGGCTAGTGCCTTAAACTCAGAGCTCTCATTTTTCAGTTCATGTGCGGTAGGTTTCCTGTTTTGTTTCACATAACTGTACATTTTACCGATCACAGGATCTTGCTGCTGCGCTGCACTGATCTCCTCTCTGGGTAATGGCTGAATAGTGTCCAAAAGTCTCTCGGCTCCTGCCTGCTGCTGGAGAGCCTCAAAAGAAACAGCACTGAGCATGGGGGTCTGCTCTGCATGTTGTACTAGGATACCCTGCTGCATAGCTGTCACCGTGTCCTGACTAACCGTCTGAGTACAGTTGCTCATATAGTTCTCAAAGTCAATAGGCATTCTGGATAACCCGTCTGCGTCTGCATTTGTTTTGCCTGGTCTGTATTTTATGGTGAAATTAAAATCAGCTAACTCAGATACCCAACGCTGACCAGATGCATTCAACTTAGCTGTGGTTAACACGTAGGTGAGCGGGTTATTGTCTGTATAAACCACAAAAGATGGCGCATGAAACAAATAATCTCTGAAACGCTCACAAATAGACCACTTTAGCGCTAAGAACTCTAATTTGCCTGCATGCATGTGGTAGTTTTTCTCTGGTGGTGTTAAAGTTCTTGAGCCATAAGCTATAACCTTAGTTTACCATTACTACGCTGATAGAGCACTGCTCCTAACCCTGCCTGAGATGCATCAGTATGTAACACAAAGGGTTGGTTCAGGTCTGGGTACCTAGGACAGGAGGATTAGAAAGTCTATCAACCAGGTAGCACAAAACTTGATGATGAGTGTCAGTCCATTTGACAGGTGCAGAAGAGGGCAACTGTCCTTGAGCCTTGTTTTTATCTTTCTTTGACCTTTTCTGAGTCTTTGCATCTTGCTGCTTTTGGAGGGGAGGAGCTGCCAGCAGTTCATACAAGGGCTTAGCAAAACGTGAAAAGTCTTGTATGTAAGACCTATAGTAAGACAGGAACCCTAATATTTGTCTCACCTCACCCACTGTGCTAGGCTGTTTATCTTTTAGGGACAGCACAGGAGCGACCTCTGCTGGATCCATACTGTGACCATCTTTTGACACAATCCTGCCTAAAAACCTGACTTTAGGTTTGAAAAGTTCACACTTTTGGCAGTAAGTTTTACCCCATGTTTCTGGTACCTTTGTAAAACTGCTCGTACATGTTCAACGTGATCTTGAAATGACTTACTATGCACCAAATTGTCATCAAGATAAGGTAGACAAATGTCATCACGTAAACCCCATAGACACTCTTCCATGCTTCTCTGAAATTCTGCCGGAGCAGAGCTAAGACCGAAAGGGATCCTAACCCACTGGTATAAACCCCAGGGTGTAATAAATGCAGTAAGTGGCTGACTCTCTTCATCTAAAAACCCCTGATGATAAGCCTTCCCCTGGTCTAATACTGTGAACCAGGAGCTACCAGTGAGACTATCAAGCATGTCTTGTATCCTAGGAATAGGATGTCTATCAGGCACAGATTTACGATTCAGTTCACGATAGTCTACACAGAGTCTTAGCTCGCCTGACTTTTTCCTTACACACACAATGGGAGAAGAATACGGAGATTTTGACTTTGTAACCCACCCTCTGTTTATTAAGTCCTGCAGGTATGCTTTGACTTCCTGGTGCAGTGGTTTAGGCACACTAATGTAAGTCTTTTGAACTGGCGTTTGGTCATTAAGAGTAATGTGCATGCGAAGACTAGGAATACAGCCTACATCATTTTCATTTTTAGAAAAGCTTTACATTCCTCTCTAAGCATTTTTCTAACTAAATCCTGTTGTTCGTCTGTTAAATGATCTAAGGCTACAGGAGGGTCCCAAGACTCAGTGTTTGGAGATGATGAGACTTTAACGTCTGCATCAGTTGTCACTTTCTCAGCTTTTTGTATTTCTACAGGCTGTAGGGCTGCTGGGTATATTGCTTTTACCCCCTCAGTGTGACCCAAAATAACACGTGGACCTACAATGATCTTACGACCTGTAGTATTCGTGACAGACACTGGAACAGTGGTAGAATTGCCCCTTTTCACCTTAAACAGTACCTCTTGAATATGCAGTCCTTCGGGTAAACCAGAGTTCATACTGGGACAAAACAGCATAGCAGTGTCCTCCTCTGCCTGTATGCGGGTGTGGCAGCGAATGGTCACAACTTCACCTGGACCCAGTTCAACTTTACCTCGTCCTGTCTTCACTTGAGTCTCTACTTCAGCCGCTTGGTTGGTTTGCATCAGCTGGACAAAGGTTTTGGCAGAAACAGTGTCAATGTCAAAAGCATTACTCACAATGCTAGCAGCACAGTCTTTACTCGTAGTACCCTGTTTCACTTGCTCATTAATAACCTCTTCTATCACGTTAAAACCTATGATAGGGTCTTGAGCCACATTAGGGTCGCTGGAGACTAGAACTGGCACAAGAAGACTAGAGCTGGCAGTGTCTGAACCCACAAGTTTAAACTTAACTGGGACCCACCCAATAAAAGGTATTTCTGTCTGATTGGCAGCAAACCCATTTAATGGCTCTGGTCCTAAAAGTTCATCTATCCCTCTGATGACTGTATGAGGTAAGTGCTCAACTCTCCACTTTTCATTTATGACAGTAGCTTGTGCACCTGTATCCCACAAGGCTGTAACTGCTATGTTGTCAAAGGTGCACCTAACCATTTTACGTCTACCTATCAGTTTAATAAGTTTTCTCCCTTGCTTGTTTGACAAAGTATCAACACATCCTATCTGTGAAGACCACTTCTTTTCCTCCTTGTCACTCAAATACTGCTCAACTAACTTCACTGCTTTACATGTGTGTTTGTGTTCTTGCCAGTGGTTTGCCTGACATGTTTTGGAGCAATAGCAGGCAGATGAGCAGCTTGCGCAGGTCTGAAGAGGTGAGTTGTGTTGCTCCTCCAGCGACAGTAGTGGCAATGCGGGACTCCTGATGAGCTGGCTGGGTCACTGCTGGTCCCGTGGCAGTGGCCCTCTGTCGTTTCCCTGCAGCAGGCGTGGAGCTCGGCATCCTCTGGAAATGTGACCCGACTGGCCACATTTGAAGCAGTGGGTGCAGTTGTCTCCCTCACCGTTTAACTGGCAGGTCTTGCAGCCTCTCTTCCGACGGGGTCCCACGCTGTCTGTTTGGTCTCCTGGTTGACTGGGGCTTATTGTTGTTTAAAGAAGCTAGCACCATCTGTTTCACCTCTGCCACCTCAGCTTTAAGTTCTGACACCAAGGCTTGCACTTCAGTTGAAGCTCGAGCTGGTTTGGGGTTTTCTTTGGCTGGAGCTGGGGTGGTCTGTGGGCTGGCAACTGGTCCCTCTGGTGTAAACAGTTCATTTATTTTGGTGCTTTAGCATTGTTTTTCTTTAATTGTGCAGCCTTTCTGCCTCTAGATTGGCTGCTTCATTTAGTCTCTCAATCAAGGTTTCATCAGTCACATTTGGGTTGTCAAGAAGTGATTTTATCTGAAACTTGATGTTGTCGTTAAGTAGACCTGTACCCACTGACCTCAAAAACTTTTTCTTGACCAGGTCTGCACCGTAGTGTTCCTCTTCTTTTCCTTTAGAGATGTAGAGCAGCCTGTCTTTCAACTCAATAGCTCTGAAGAGGAAATCTTGGGGTGACTCTTTTGGATCCTGGGAAATGCTGATCAGTTTTTGGTACAAGTCAGACGTGTCATCTTCTCTGTAATGTCCTTTCAATATTGTTTTTAACTGAGTAAGTGTTAAATCAGTCTTTATTTCTAGCATGTCACGAAGCTTGAGCCCAGGGCTGATGGCTCTTATCACTGCCTCAACCACCTCTGACTCACTGTGACCTTTGCGGAGTCCGTTCTCTATCTGATGGAGCAAGTTGGTGTGGGACAGTCGGTCACGCTGCCCGCCTTCACCGATTTGGCCACTGATGCGAAACTCTCTGCGGATCGTCACTTCAGATATTTTTGCCGGCGCGGGACTC
The DNA here is from genome assembly GCA_038363315.1 of Mugilogobius chulae. NCBI lineage: Eukaryota > Metazoa > Chordata > Actinopteri > Gobiiformes > Gobiidae > Mugilogobius > Mugilogobius chulae. The sequence goes on from CM076409.1 coordinate 22,829,345, forward strand.
TGAGCCTGAGCGGGTGCGGCGTCCGCCATTTTCAGCTTCTCCTCCAGTGCTCTGATTTCTCCCCTTAGCTCCTTGCACTTATCCCAAGCTTCGGACGCGCGGGAAAATCGCGCCACTCCCCGGAGTCGCCTTTAGCTCCCATCCCACTCAAAGCTGATAAAAGTTCTTTCACGTACTGGACAGCATCTTCTGGCTTATAGCTTTTCTCAACTTCGTCCAGTTTCTGTTCGATTACTTTCATTAGCTCTCTTCGACTCATGTCCCCGAATGACCCTTCCCTCTCTGTCTGGCATTTCAGCAGGTTACAGACTTCTATGAGCTGATCCTTGCTTATTTGGCACAGCACGGCAGTAACTTGGTCTCTCAGATTTTCTAGCTCCATCATGTGTACTCACAAGTTGATCCGTTGACGTTTTTCCAGGTTCGTTGAAGGAGAAAGGTTTTCTTCCACAGTGCGGCGCGAGGGCGCTAACGTTAGCTGCTAATGTTAGCTGCTAACGGCTGCTAACTGAAGGTCTCTACTCACACTCAAAAAGTCCGTTTAAAACCAATCTCCTGGCTGGCTCGCCATGATGTTGCAGCTCTTTAGGCACAGAAGACGATAGAGATTGTCTTTTTCACGAGGGATCTTTATTTTCAAGCCACAGGAACCAAAAAACAGGCTTACAACGAGTCCCTGTAAAAGTCCGTGCCTCCGCTGCGGTGTAAAACTGTTGAACAACTGAAGTCACGTTCAAGTCACGTAGGCTAAAGCAAAGCGGGGCATTCAAATGCATCTCGTAAATAACAGTACTTGTAGTAATATTTCAAAATGACACCAAAAAAACAATGGGGGTGTCTTTGAACCTCAAATAAAATAACAATGATGTCTAAAGCACTTACAATACATCATGTTTTAACTGTAAATAAATGAATCATGTTTCTTGCTTAATATTGCAAATGTCTATGTCTCTCACACATTGACCGACAAACAAGGGATAAAACAGCCTTTTAAAGAAGATTTATTATGTAAAATCTGTGTTTCTACGTTTTTAACATGGCTAAAACTGCCTACTCATTAGTTTGCTCAAAGTTGTATTAAGAATGATTCAGGCTTGTTTGATTAATCTTGTAGGGGAAAGTGGGGTGAATTGTGCCAGCGGGGAAGTTGTGCCACCCCTTGTTTCTACAGAACCATCGAAGAAATTGGTCATGTGACCACACATTATTGAAGCTTTAGCCATTTCACTCATCCTGTAAAGATGGGAGGCTGATTGCATGAGAAATAAGGCATTTAAGTAGAAAAAAATAGTTTTTTCCCTTCAAAGTAAAATGTCTATGATCAAGGTTTTTGATTGTTGCATCTGAACAGTTATAGGCAAGTTTGTAATAAATCACCCATGTGTTAGTGCTTTGGTAAGCTACATTTTGAATCTATAAAGCTGGCATGATGTTAGCTCAAATCTGACAGATGATGCATTTTTTCCAAAATGATGGGCCTGGGGTGATTTGTGCCAAAGAGCCTGGGTTAAGTTGTGCCACTGACACCCCATTAATGAATAATTGAAAAAATAAGATTTTTTTTTTTTTTTTGGTAATTGTGTCATTTTATCACTAAAGCAATCTAATTCTTCATTTTACACCAAACAGAAATAGAAAAATTAGGAAATAAGACCAAAATTCAAGGAAATTGGACTCAAGTTTGGCGTTTAATTCTGAGCAGACATGTGCATGTTGTGCTCGGCCTTTTTTCTCTTTAATGTTAAATAACTTTACGTTTAATCTAAAATTTAAGTGGACAATGCATAATGAGCTTAACCTGCAGAAGATATCTGTTTCTGAAATTAAAATCTACTATTTTACTGTAATAATAAATGGCACAATTTACCCCAGTGCAATCTCTCCAAAGGCACAACTTCCCCCACACCTGGGGCAAGTTGTGCCACAAGACAACTTTTTTTCAGACAGCTGTATTTCTTAAATACTGTACTTCAGATCGAAAATGATTGTTTTCAAAGATGCACCACATCCTGAAATATGTGTTCATGTTGTAGTTTGAAGAATTACTCTCATGGTCTCACTTTAAAGTTATGTTAAGTAAAAGCTGGCACATCTTACCCCACCTATTGTCCTGCAGTTAATGACTGAGTGCTCAGAAAAGTCTCACCTCACCTACCACCTATCCCCACCCACTTGTCTGCATTTAATTGTAATTATCAAAAACATTCAGGCATGTAGCCTATGGATCAAAATAGTCACATAGCCACTACACACATTATATTTTTAAAATTGGCAAAGACAGTAAACAAACCTTTCTATTTCAAGGCTGTTTTACATAAATTTTGTCTTTTACAAAAAAGAAAATGTATATGAGTGTAGCAAAATAACAATAAAAACATAATAGGTCTTTAAGGAAGAACTGATCACAACCAGTGTGTTTTTATTTAGTAAAAACTGCTGAGAATTAGGCAAAATAAATGCAAATAAAACTTTGCCTATTTCATATTATACATTACATCAATAATGTTAAGTAAACTGCCAGCCTATTATTGAATTGAGAGGTATCAATACACTGTTAATCAAACAATTGGTATGATCATGAAGTTCATATTTCAAAGCAATAAGACAACACTGCTTTTGAGTGGATGTATTTCCTAAGCTAATGCACTCTGTGAGGTGATTCAAGTGGTTTTGTGATTGGGGTCAAATGAATTATGCTTTTAGTATTTTTAACATTTGCATTGTCATAGCAAAATGTTTTAGTTTATTTTGCTTGTTCCGAGCAATTTAATACAACATGAACATAAAATGCATTTCCATACAGTAATTATACCAGTAGGCAAACATTCAACAAAAATGCACTGTCAAATTAAGGCTCAAAAAGGAGTGTAAAGAAGAAAACTTATTAAATCCCATTCCCATCAAACTTTGAAAAATATACATGTACAGTACATTTTTTCCTGTTTCCTTCAAATTAGGTAAAGACAGAAAATAGCCAGTTTAAGGCCATCAGATAATGGGTGTAGTCACTGAGTAAAGTACAGTTAGGCATTCCATAACAAACAGAATAGACATACCAGGTAAGAACACAAAAACGTCTGTGTTCTGGTATGTCTATTCTGTTTGTTATGGAATGCCTAACTGTACTTAACTTTGTGACTACACCCATTATCTGATGGCCTTAAACTGGCAGTTAAAAACACACTTTATCTGGACAAATACGTACATACACAGTTTAAACAAGTACTTTTTATTCATTAAAGATAGTGGAAACAGATGCCATTCAGCTTGTGTCTGCCATAAAGGCCTACTGTATTTTTGCAGACAGTAAAATACCAGCTATCAGGTGGAAGACCTTTAATAATCTTCATTTGTTATTCTGCTTTCAGCCATAGTAACAGATCAAAGGTTATTTTCAACTCGACATCTCAAAGCAGCAATAGTTTTCTAGTTGAAGACTAATTACAACATGAGGGGGCATTCATTTATAATTTCCCGTTCGAGTTTTTTTTCCTTGACTTATGAAGGCAGCCTAATGAAAAAACAAATGCACAATGAACTGTGAGACAAACAGAGCTTTTCAAATCAACTTGAAGTGAAATTGAACCAAATAACAAATATCAGCTAAATATCAATGCAGCATTCAGCTTTTAAGACAAAAATTGAGTATAAGAAATTACTATTATATGCTAATTGAAAATGTTTTACCAATTGTATATTGATGAAAATAGGCCTTCATGAAGTCAGCTACAGAATGATAATTAACTGTTGTTATACTGTATCTTGTTGTGTGAAATAGTTTTATTTAATTATAGTTAGTTATTTCCCTTAGCAGTAAAGTATAGGACATGTCTAATCTGAAAATAAAGATTTCAAAGACAAGTTATATTTCCCTCTATTTTGCCGAACAAAAGCTTTTTCCAGAGCTCCACGTGGGGGCGCTGTGGATTCACACAACATCTCCAGTTCCTCCTGATGAGCTGAAATGTTAAAGGCTTATGTGGCTTGTAAAAGAAAAATCTAGCACAACACATTATTGATCAAATAGATAATCTCTGACTCATACCTTCCTGTTTTAGCGTGTCTTCTCTCTTGACCAGCACTTTGCACTTTTTAAGGTTTTGATGTTACACACTCGGCACCTTTTATTCAGCAGACAAGAGCCAGTTAAAACGACAGAAGCACTAAGCAGCTATGGACTAAACCAATTTATTTCCATGGGTTTACGCCGGATTTATATGAGAGCACATCACAGATCCGTTATGGAGCAACTCAGCCCACTGTTCCCCCAGATGAAAGAAAAATGAGGAGAAAAGAGCAGTTTGATCCGACTGATATGGGTATTACTCATGTGTGATTTGCTAAAGTTCTGCAAAAATAAAATCACTAGTCCTTGAATTGTTAGATTAGAGCCAATTTATTTATTTTTAGTTATTTTTGCCTGCAGTCCAAGGACTTGATAGATTCTTTTTAAAAAATGTTCTATTAAGATGTGCTCAGAACAAAAGAATCTGTCAATTTTTGATTGCTAAATTGTGGCTAATTTGTCACAAAGTAGTGCAAGAGTTATTTTTAAGTTTTATAGCCTAGCGGAGACGAATAGAACTTTAATTTTATTTTATTATTTTCCCTGAGTGGTCATTGATTCACGTCAGATACTCCACTGTATGGCATTGCATTTTTTCTCTTTCGTCTAATATTTTATAGACATTTTTATTGCTTAAACAAATAAGCCAGGTAGCGTCATTGATTCTGTGCTGTGGTAAAAAAGCACAGAGATCTCTCTATAATACAATTCAGTTGTGAAGGTGTTCCATATTTATGATTGGATTTGCAGCTGATCAATAAGCTGCTTCCAATCAACATGTGACACATACCTGCTCACTGTTTGATTCTGAAACTACTGTCATAGTGGATAGTATATATTTCCAGCTCAGTCATGTTACATTCATCATTATATTATTCAGATGTATATTTGAACTGATTCATGCATGCTTGAATAATCCTTTTTTGTAATGTGTAATGTGTTTTCATCAAAACAGGAAGCGCTGTACACACCAAGAGGTTCTAATCAAATGACCCCATCCATAGGTATCTCACTATTTTTTATTTGTTTACTTTTTAAATAATAAAACATCTGTCTGTTTATGTTAAAGAAGACCTATTGTGTAAATTATTTTTCGAAGTTTTTAGCCTGCCTTCTTTCATCATTATGTTACTCAAAGTTTTATTAAGAACGATTCTTCAGCTGATGATTGAGTGCTCAGAAAAGCCCTATCATCACCTACCACCTATCCCAGCCCACTTGTCTGTATTTAATTGTGATTAATCAAAATACCCAGATTCACACTAATGTTTTTATGATTCAAATAGTCATATAGTCACTTTTCAACAATAAAAATGACAAATTTAATGTTATTGTTACATTAAAATTATAAAATGAAGAGGCTGTGCTTTTCAGTTCTGCAGTTTTGCACAAGAAGTAAATGGACCTCATGCTATTTTTGAGCTGTTTTACAACAATTTTTGTTTTGTAAAATACAAAATGTAAATTATTGTTCTTCACTGCAAAAAATGAAAATCTCACTTAGATAAAATGACTTGAAATAAGCATATTAATCCTAAAAGACTAAAACCAAGTCTTACTAAGATTATTTGACCTGTTTTAAGATTGTCGATCCTGATTTACTTTATCTAGATATAAAAACTTATTGGAAGCAAATTTGTATCTGTTTTAAGCCATAATTGCCTAAATCAAGAATAGATGTGCTTAAAATCTAGTCAAGAGTACTTGAAACTAGCATTTTCTGCTCAAAACAACTAGGTTAGTCAAATTTACTGCACTACAGTTTTACCTCAAAATAAGCAAAAATTAACAATTTTTTGACAGTCCTTTTTTGCAGTGTACATAGACATTAGTGTACATAGAAATTCATAGAAAAAACACAGTAGGTCTTCTTTAACTGTTGATTAATTGGTCAACGGTCCAGGTTGTTCCCCTCCCTAAGACTCAAAGTCACTAAGATCAGCTCCAGTCACACATGACCCCTAACTGGAAACACTACTACTAAAGATTATTTAAGTTGATGTAGCTCTTTTCAAAACATGACTTTGGAGAGTGAAACCAATCAAAACACATCTAAAGATTGTACATTCGCCAAATAAATTACAGATCTCAAATCAGAGCTGTTGTTTCCGCTTGGGTAAAACATTTTTTCTTTCACAATTTTCTCTCTGGTAAACACAATGCTATCAAAAGATGTGTTAAAATGTAAAAGTAAAAACACCAACAGGGAAACAGCATCTGAGACACGTGACACCCAACTATAACCAGATCCATCTGTTCTGTCTTACAGCACCTCCACTTCTCCTGCGGTGTGACAGTGGCATTACCAGAGTGAATGGAAAGCTGATGGCTTCTGGAAAGTGGCTGTGGACACCAGTGGACACTCTGGGGTCAGGTGAGTCTTAATGAGAGGGACTGTGATTACCTGCAGAGGAAGAGCCTGTCCCTCCTAAAGAGGTTAATTAAAAAAATGGCGGCGCTCCTATCAAGGAAGTCTCTCCATCTCTGCCCTGAACCCCAGCGACCTCTCCATCCTCCTGGCCATCCATCAGGCCTCTTTCTCTGCCTGTCTGCCCGGTGCCGCAGCTGCTGAAATCCCACAGTGACTTAAACATAGAGAGGTATCTAGCTGCTGCACAACTTTGACAAGCACTGTATGAAACACACACATAGACACAAGATGGTGGAGAGACTGGCGAGACAAGGCTCAAGTCCCACAGGTAATGAAAGCTCTTCCCTCTCAAGAATCACAAACATGTCATCTTCCGTCTATTCGCTTCTTCTATCTTCTCTGTTTTGCCCCTTCAATGTCAAAACCAGCTTATCACCCAGGCCCATTTATCAAAATATGACCTGTAGTGGCAAATATTTTTGTCAGTTTGTCAGGAGAGATAAGGAAGTGAACGGTTCAGGACGCGTATGCCTATCAGGTCAGTCCAGGTTTTTGTTATCAAATGCTGAAATATTTGTTAGATTTTGATATTTTCATAATCATTTAGCCCTTCAGTGCAGTCCCTTACACTGTGATTGTTCATGTATCTGTTAGTTTATCATTAGATTGTCGCTATTCTTTCTTGAGTATTTCAATTTGAGTAGGTTACACTGCAAATAATACGATGACTGCAAAGTGACAATAGGAAATATGTATATTCAAACTATGTGAACACAAAAGGCTAACACTGCAACATTTACAAGGAATACACAGCTCTACACTTTCACAGTGGATTGTTGTTCGCTTCTATCCTTCCTCTTCATGTTTAAGAGTCGATTATTAGTATAGTATTGGCTCTAATTTAAAAGGTTAGTTTTGGACTATACATTCACTCGAACATGACCTGTAAGGGTCAAATACAGACTGAAAACAAGAAAGCATCTCTCTTATATAAATTTTTTTTCTTTTTAATCAACCATATTGGTTATTGACTTTTGTCCGATATCTGATCAGGCAGTTGTTTGGGGTTTTCCTCTGAGGGAAAGCCACACTCACAGTGATCAGCTGAGTCTTTGTTGGTTTGGAGAGAAGCAAGACTTTTTTTTTTTATCTCTCTTCATTCCTAAGTCTGCAGTTTTGATTTTATCATTAACATGTTTTTGAGTTTTATTCTTGTTTTATGACTTTGGCTGCAGCACACACTTTAATAAGTAGTTGTTTGTTTGTCAATATGAACAATATGAATGTTTTTCATGATGCTATGAAATGATTATTTCTTTGGTCAAAATACAATCAAACATTTGTTATCTCCCCCTAGCTATGCTTTTAAAACTTAAATAAGAACATTGAAATCGACCATCGATATCAACATCGGCTGACAACATTTTTAAATATCAGCATCGGCCAAAGGAAAACCCAAATGGTCGATCTCTAATTGTATGCCTAACATGTAAATATATTATTCTGAGTATTTTCTAAGTGGAATTTGCATGTTTCTCTCCGTCTCTGGGTGGTTTTCTTTGGGTACTGCGGTTCCCTAACTTGTATGTTGGTGGTGGCGGAGGTTGAGGCGTAGCTGGCCCAGGGCTGCTTACTATGAGAGTTGCTGTGTGAAGCATATGGAAGACTTCTGTGAAAGAAATTTGACTTTCCTGATTATTTCTTAGAAAAGCACGCAGGATTACAAACACCTGTGCTTATATTATTAAGCACATTTGCATTATTATTCCACTTGAGTAGCCTCTGTTCTTGATCTATTATCAGCTCAGTAAGTGCATGCAACCAAACTGTGGAAAAATAATAACAAAATCGTCTGCTTTAGTCCATTATGGCTTTGTACATCTTGTTGATATGTCTTGCCCCTGAACCCAATGACAGACTCAATGCTTTGCTGTTATTTGGAGGTGAACATCCCCATCTTACTTACTAGTATACATGATCCTTGAGATGTTATATAGATACAATTCTAGTAAGAATAAAACCATGTACTTTCTCCTTGTGAAAACTTTGCTTACAGTGCTCCATCCAAATATTTAGTTCTCAGGAAAAATATCTTGACCGTGGACATACTGTAGTTTTGCAGAAGCTTGAAAGAATGACCTGACTTCAATGTAAAACAAAACCTGCAGCTATCCGGCTACGATCTGTCATCTCCATTCCCCTTTAGTTCACATAGCCAGGGACAAAGTGTGCAAATTAGAGTAGGGACAGACTCAGGCAGAGGAAAGAGGGAAGGAAAGATATGAGCAAAGACAGAAAAAGAGAAATACAGCGTTTTGCTTGATTGGCTTTGAAAGTGGACAGATAGCCCGAAGCAGTCTCACAGAAGAAAAGTTAAACATTTTTATGAATCTGCTCTCATAGTGTTCACGGGCAGCAGCGGGAGGCTTAAATCACGCTACGCCTGATTGGAAAAGAAGAAGGAAGTGGTCCAGGAACACCTAAGGGCCACCACTGCCACAGGCTTCCTCATTACACTCTGCTCACCCGCCACAGTCACAGTTACCGCGCTGACGCAGGTAGCACAGCTCATTCTTGTACCATTCATATGTTGTTCTCCGCTTTGAAAGGACAAGTGTAATAAGTCTGGATAGAGAAATAGGAGTACAGGAAGTGAAGTGGACAGGCATTTTGTACTTTACATAAAAGGTGCAATTAGTTATTAGTCAGTAATTGTTAAATGGTCTTGATTTTATTTAAAGGGGGCATATGCGTAATCTATTTTCAGTCATATTATAGCAGTGTTCATTCAGTAAGGTGTGTTTTATATGATTCATGCACGTTTGAGTAATCCTGTATTGTCCTGTAACTGAAGTTTGAGAGCTTCAGGTTTTCATTGATCCACCTTGAGAAAAAAAAGTCAGACACATTGGGTTAAATGTTCGTAAGTCATTCTTCAGAATAAAAAAATAAGGGAGGCCTTCTCACTTTGCAGTTGTTTGGGGGAAAACTTCTATTACAAAGTGGTTTTAGATTAAAATTGTATTTTCCAAAAACAAAATTGTAGTCTACTTAATCATACATTGTGCCAGAAAAGTCTGATGTTTGTTCATCTGTAGTCTTTGTTTGTCTATCCCTCATTCATCCAGGTGTATCCATAGTAGAAAGAATGAGAAGTTTGGACTTTCATCCAAAAATCACTGAGATTTACTCAATTTACTGTGTCGGTAATAACTCTAATAGAGTACAAAAGGTAAAAAAAAATGTGTCTCAGGATAGGGCAAAGCTCAGAACAGTGCAAAAATGCAGTCTCAGATTTCTTCCATCAGATGGAAAATTACTTTTGGATGGAAGTCGAAGTATCTCAATTTTTGTCCAGAAGACAACTTTTGAAGGCTGATGGTCAACATTTTAAATAATTCACTGTGATGGGACTGGTAAATCGATTTGAATTTGAAATAAATTACTTTAAATTATGTTAAAAAGAACTTTAAAAAATAGGTTTACTTATGGGGTTGTTTTTGGTTCAGAACCTATAACAAAAAAAAAAAAAATGAAAATGAAAAAGTGAGTCTAGTGGTTTTGCAGCGTGTTAAGTGTGTGAAAATGATCACATGTGTTTGAAACTGATAAACGTTATGGTTTGAGTTGGTCTTTTGACTTGCTCTGTGTTTTGTCTGTTGCAGGTGCAGAGCAGTGAAGTCATGTTCAGGAGCATACTAAAAAGCTCAGGGCGTTCAGTAAACATGTCTGAGTGTGATCAGTATGCCTCCCTCACTGCTGCAGGTGTACATCAGGATGAGTGAGTCTGGACCCCAGACACTCCTGTCAGAGAGTGGCATTATGGAAATGTAGGCTTCACCATGAAAAGGGCAGCTGAAGGCACGCCCGGGGCAAACGCTCCTAATCAACACGGTTTTCTCCTCCATTATATTTGTCCTCTATTTACCAGTGCCCCCTCAACTGCTTTGGATGGATTTATCTTTCCCTTGGTAAAAAAGAAAGTATTTTGAGGATGAAGCTCTTAAAACATGTAGAGTAAAACTGAATACCATAAACATGCAGCTTCTTCAAACTAGGTCTGACAGTTTTGGATAGATTTTAATAGAATGTGAGGGGTTATCAGAAACTTTCAAGTTGTTCAATATATGACAGGTTAGACTGAACATTATGGCAAAAAGTGAACAAATAATCATTACATTTAAGATTTGTAAGCATTTTATTTTTTGGATGGCTTAGATGTTCTTCCTGATTGGACATGGCTTTATGCAAAAAGTAGCAAGATGGCAAAATGGCTACATACAAAATAAAGTATAAAAATAGCACAAAATAGTGCAGAAAGAAACTTTTTCAGTAATGCACAGACAAACAAAAATGTTTTGAGCCAAGATTTGAACATTGTCAAAAGCCTGCCTTACATTTTCAGGAAGATTGTTTCAGATCTTAGATGCATAAAATTGAAATGCTGATTTCTGTTTTAGTTCTGACTCTGGCACAAGCAGGAGGCCGGTCCCTGAGGTCCTCAGTGGTCCGAGGTGGTTCAAGGCGCTCACAGGTCAGGGGTGTACTTGAGGACACGAGCAGCAGCATTCTGGGAGTACTGCAGTGTTGGAGTTATATTAAAGGTACATTAGGCTGTAGTGGAACTGCACAGCATAGAATTGAGTACATGATTTACTCAGCACAAAAGCGAACCATCAAGATGAAAAGGACACAGCATATTATGAAAATGTGTTATTCCAAAGATGTTTTTAAGTGATGCTGTGAGAGTCCTTTAAAACAGCAGAGCAGCTCCTCTACAAAGAACTCTAAACTGAGGTGCAAGAGTAATGTCCTCTAATGAGATGTCCACATTTGTATAAAAATCCTTATTTAAGAATATGATAATGGTGTGATGTTAAGGGAGTTGGTTCCCTTTGGTAAACAGTCCTTTGCTTGAGAAAACACAGCTTGCTTTTGTAACTGTAAAATAGATTCAGGTCTAGCTTGGTGGTTTGTCTGATTGTCTCTCCTCCCTTCATCATCCTTAGTAAAGAGATTTTTCCTCTATTAATTGTTTCCCACCTGGTCCTTATTATTGAAATCTGCTTAATATTCAAGCGCCACTGTCCGACTGCCTGATAACCACCTAATGCTGTGGGCAATTAAGAAGCGCTTGCCTGCTATAGTGTCCAGGAGGAGGAGTCCCTTTGGCGCAGAGGCAAGGTTAGGACAGTGCGCAGCGGAGGAGGCAGTAACAGAGATACAGATGGATGTTTTGTATGGCCATCGCAAGAGAAATCAATGCTAATGAATGGGTTGGTTTGTGCTCGGCGGTGATAAGGGGAAGCTTTTGGGTGTGCATGCGAATGTGTGCGAACAGTGGCAGATAAGGATGTTTTCTTTTATTCTGCAACAAGGTACAGCAAACACAGGTGCTCAGGCCCATTAGGGAGAGTTCGAACTAAAGAGATGGTCAATATTGAGAGTGTTGCATTGATTTAAGTGACTCAGACCAGTTTCCTGCACTTCAAATGATGCAGCCGATACAGATAAAACTTTTAGGCTGACTAACCAGAGCAGGCATAAGACTTGGCACCAATTAAAATCAAAAATCTAGCAAAACTAACTCAAGCTATTGAAAAATATATGTTATACAGAAGAATAACACACAGACAGATTGACAGAAAAGCAGCAGCAGCCCATGAGTGACTAATTACACAATAATTATGTTTATTGTTCAAGGTTTTATGGGGAAAAAAGAGAGGGAGAATAACAGAAATAATGCTTTTCATTCAAAGCAAGAACAAAAATCTATTTGATTGCCTGAGGATAGATCTAATTGGTTGTGATGACTATAAGATGCAGGGCAATTCCACTTAATTTACCTGAGGCCCAAAATCTGTTTCAGAAATGCAGAAGTGTTAAACTCAAATGGACCTCGAGCCAAAGTGATTGGAGCCAGATTTGGTCGAAGGTCATGTTTTAAAATATAGGTCCTTCTGTATTATATTTATTTATGACAATTAGGCTAAAGCTAATATAACACATTTACTGTATGTTCAGATTTATATTGTAACATTACCTTGTGTTGCATTATATTATACAGTACATACTGTCATTTTATACAAATTTTGGACAAATTGTTTGAAATTTGTTGCATTCCAGCACATTCTGGGTTTTACAGTCACATCTCAATATATGATTATATTTCCAAAGGCTATTATCCATTGCCTATGGCTCCTCTCACTGCAGTGCATTCTGGGACCTATAGTTTATGTTATGTGCTTTTATCAGGGGCCACTGTCAATAATGATCAGAAATCAGCTCAGGGGTCGGATAAAATCATCTTGAGGGCTGCATTTGGCTAGTAACCATCTTTAGGCTGATACCAGGTTAGGTCTGAAGTAGAAAACAAAAATGGATCTAAATCAGGACTGAGGTACACCCAGACTTAAAAGAAAAAATAACAATATCTGCCAAATTTGTAAGGCGGGTTGGGTTCCAGATCAGATCTTTGGACCTTGAATCAGATCAGATCTCCCAGGCCTTAAGTTGAAAAGATACATTTTCAGTTTTACAACAGACAAAATGTAAAATACTGATCTATATTTGTCATAGTTTATTACTAACCACACATAAAAAGTTATCTTTAAAGTATTACCAGACACCCGCCCTAAAGATTCAGGGGAAACTAAACATGAATGTCACTGCTCTATAGTCTGTCTTATAATGAAGCCTACTCAAGCCTTGCTTAAAACGACTTGGATTCCTAACCTTGAGTCTCATTAACTGTACAAGATGAAATATAAATATAGATACATAGATATTAAATTTGCCAACATTTCTGAAATTATGTTTAAAATTTTAGAATCAAGTAATTTTGCCTTGTCTTTAAATAATTTTTTTGCAGTGTACTCTCTAAAACAACATTTCAAACTACAGCAAGCTCATCTTTGCAGCCAGCGAACCTTTATGAGGCCACCAAACATTTATTTATTTAACTAATGGATGTTATGCTTGACTAATTGGGAAGAAAAAAAGTGCCATTGTTAGTGTTGTATAGCTTTGTGTTCAGCCAAGCCAGGTGTAGAACTCGGTGATGTAAGAAATAAAATGTGATTCTGTTCTCTAAAAGTGCTAATTAAAGTAGGAAGGTGTGTGGAAACGGTACAAATTAGTGTCGGTCTCTGGTGATTTGAATGTTTTTTGCAGGTTGCATGTGTAAACATATTTGCTGTGCACACAATCGCAGGGTCTTCTCTGTTTGGTGCATAGCGTAGTCTGAACGGTGGAGGTTTACAATAGAGGCAAGAAGCAAGCGAGATCAAACGATTTTATTTCTGTTGTAACTGAGAGTTGGGAGCTCCACTGCGCCTCTTTAGGGATTACTGCTCCACATTCTGATATGCGTTTTCCCTTTGTTTTCTCTCTTGGCCCTTTGAAATATTTAGTAAGAATCCCAGATGAACCAACAAACTCAAATGAAGTGGATGCATTTGTGCACACGTTTACAATCCCAACATTCCCCGCAGGCATCCATCACAAGGAGAACTGGCTCCACATCAGGACATGGACAGCATTTCCCTGCGGACGCAACGCTTTAGATGTCTCTTTTTTAGCATATGCATACGTCCAGGTCTGCTCCCGGCTCCTGCGAGAGATGTCCTCCAGCTCTACTACTTCTTCTTCTGTTTTCATCAACATCTATGGCGCAGTTTGACCAGCGTTAGCACCTCCCACTGGCTACATCTCGACATCTCCGAGGTGTTGACGCTTTTGTACTTCACCTCGTGCTGATGCAGAGAAAGCACTTGATCTGTTTGCGATATATAACCATAGCAAGACAAGGGCAAAGATGTTCTGACCTGCTTTTACCCGTGAGGTACACAGATCTGCGTTGTTCATAGTGATACTTTCAAATAACTGATCTGGTCTCTAAAAATAACTAAAGTACAATTTATTTTCGGGATTAAGGAACAATTTTACACATAATAAAGGTTAAATACACAATGTGAGCTGTGATCTTTTATGGGCCACAGTAGGAATGGAACAATTCTTTTTTGCTTTGATACAATTATTATCTCAACCCAACGGTCACAATTCCAAGATGTTTTTGATTTTGTTAAGTCTAACAAGAACAAACTTTTTTCTGTGAATTTTCTTAATTAAACATGGCTTTTCAATAAAAAACAAGTCAGTATAATTTCAAATTATAGTCATTCTTGGGTACATTTTTGTGAAGCAAAAAGGAACGTAATGACTCAGTCGACTAATAGACATAAGACAATAAACCTGCTGCTCAACGTGTTCTCAGGGCTTGAGTGTCTAAACCACGTCATGACAAATTGTGTCTCATGACGACGCTTCAGCCATTTTTTGGTGTTTATTACAATCCCTTTTTTTCAACGTGGCATAGACACGCGATTTGGTTGAAGACAAACAGGAGGCTTTATTTGGGGCTAAGTTCAGGTCTGAAGTTACAAAAATGGGTCAATTTAAGTTGGTGCCTCGATAATGGTTCAGGTTAGGATCAGGATTGTGTTAGTATTCATGAATAAAAAACACATCTTTACATCCACCATGGAAATGATCTGGGCCAGCAATTTGTGAAATACACACATAGACACACATATCTGTGAGAAAAGTGAAAGTGAAATCAACCTTTTTCTAACTGCACGGAAATTCCAGAACAGAGCTATGGAAAGACAAATGAGGATCGAATCCGAGACCCATAAGGAATTGAAACACCAGGATTAAACAGTTTGTTACTATTTCATTCCATCACTAGTCCACGGAAAGAGACAGGCTGTGCAGATGACATTTTATGATTCGCAATATTAGCAATGAGTGGCAAAAATACGTCAATGGTGAGAAGTTACATTATCACCTGTAGGAGCTCAAAACACCATTCAAAGGAGCAGCTTCAGTCTGATAACAAATATACACACTGCTCAATACTGAGTTTGTAATGACATGTAAAACAAGAAAAACAGACGGAAAAAGTCTGTTTCTCTCACACTTCTCAATGACATGGATTTTGAGATCAAACCCAGTTGAACTCATTACCTTTCTCTCTTTAAGTAAAATGTTTTTGCCCTTGTTTTTAATAAGAAAATACTTTGTTGTGTTAGAGATAAAATGCCTGATTTTTTTAGCTGCTGTTAGCTAGCTAAGCTCTACGCTGTCACAGTGACAATAAAAAGCTACTTTGATTTAGTTTTTTGCAACAAAATCTTCACAGACAAAAACTAGACCAAGAAAAGTTAAGAAACATATAAAAAAAATCAAGTGCTTTCCTCATATTTTTGCCTCAATTAAAAGCATTTTTCAAATAAAATGAGGCGCATAACATCTATAGAGACTATTTCTTCACCTGAAAATTATGATATATAATATAAACTTTTATCTATTATCACTTTATGAACATGTTTTACCTAATAAACCGAATGCATTTTATATGTTTTATTATAATGATAGTACAGTAATATAAAATCATCTCCCCTGGTAAATATTATTAACTCAGCTTAATAAGACATAATGTTTCCTCCAGGATTAAAACTATACATTTTTCTGAACCTAAGTACAAAAAGAAACAGTCATTTATGTAGCTAATGATTAACGTGAGTTCCTGTAGCGCTACTTAATGATTTTCTATTTTGGCCTTTATACTAAGCCCCATGCCTTCAAGAATCTTCAGCAATCTGTAGCACCTTGTTAGAGCAGACGCACCATATGAGGCCTGTTGTATTAGCTATTCTAATGCATGTCTCGTTATCCACATAGATGAGAAGGGGAATAGTGAGGCAGATGGTCAGGGAAACAGGGATTCACAAACACAAAGTGATCCGGCAGGAATGTTGGGATCCCATTCAAAGCTCCGGACACACCTCATGAGTCAGGGACAAACATTCGATGCAATCAGCTCATCATAACCCATCTTCCACTTCCCAATCCGGCTCCAATTGTGTGAGATGTGCCGGAGATGAGCCGGTCTGATGGGCTGTGGAGGTTGCACTAAGAATTTAATTTAATTGAGAATTGAAGTCAAAAAAATTATTTTTTTATCTGAAAAATGCACAATATTTTAAATAGCATACACTGTCTTGAAACTGTATTTTAAAGATGCATGAGTGACTGTCAATGTTTTTGAACATGGGCGCCATCTTCAGCCTTTGGTGGCACTGCACCCAGTCTGTGCTTGTGCCATATGAGCTCGCCATTACACAGCTGAAGACGCATCTTATGGCTTAAAAGTCTCTTATTGACACATTTTCAGTTAAGAAAATGAAGTTTTTAGCATGAACATTTATTTATTTATTTATTTATTTATATTTCAAGGACAGCGCATATTAATCAACATTTCTGTAAATATGCCAGAATTAGCCACAGGCAATTTTTCATCTGTAGTCCTGTGTCAGTGAAACCTGTCAACCTAAAACAGAATAAAACAGATAAACAAAATTTACATGTACAGTAAATGTATATGCTACAGATACAGACGCTGACTATTTTATTTATTTATTTATTTTTTTACCCACTGACAAATATACAAACCCCAAAGTTAGAGAGAGAAAAAAAAAGATTTGTTTTTATTTTTCCTGCATGTGTTTGAGTTAAAGTTCTGTTTTTAGTGTGTAAGAAAATTACAAACAAGCCCTTTGCAGAACTAATTTCTAATAAATAATGCTAAATAGCTTGTTTTGATCTATTTGTGTTTTTCTTTTTATTAAACAATCCATTTGCAAAGTCAAATCAAATCAATTTATTTTTGTATAGCCCAAAGTTTGTCTGATGTATAGAAAGCTTATGCAAAAGACAAATAATTACAATAGTACAGTGAACAAGGAAGCACTTGTCACTTCTGCCCAACCATCGTGGGAGAATGTGGCCCGAGTCACTCACATTCAACAGGCTGCCTGCATTTATAGAAGCAAAATTTTCAAAACATCCACAACTTTGAACATTTTATCTTGTGCAATCCATCTTTAAATGTTTGACAAATATGTATTGCTTGTGACTTGGCTGTCAGGCGTCAGGGCTCACTCAGACCTAACAACAGACCTAACAACAGAGCCTCTCTGAGTAGATCCAAAGTCCAGAACATCAGAACTAAAACTACTGACGGATTCAAACATGTTTAATAGACGTGGCTGAAATCGGAACAAAGCTGTACACGTAATACTGTAGATAGATGAAATGCAAATTATTATTGCTTGTTAATGCAATAATTATGTTAATGCATCTTTGCTCAAAAAGTCTCATATGGACACAAGTCGAAAAATAGCACTTGTTCTTCATCAATGCATCCATTTCATCTAATCCAACTCTTATGTCCAAATCAAATAAATAAAAACATGACAAATATATGTTATGTGTATAGACTGAAAGTGAGAATATAATCATATGATCCTGCCTCATCCTACTTTCACTGCAGATATTGTTGACTTGAGTAATATACAATCTAAAAGACCTTTAAAACCATCAAAAGCAAGCGTTCATCGACAGAAGCAGCAAATTGTTTTGTATTGCCGTATACAACTATACATTGGGCAATGCTTTTAGCTGCTGGTCCATTAGTGCTGGAGAGGCAGAGACACAGAAAAATACCTTAAAAGGTTTTCTGGTTGTGTAAGTTGCTTTATTTGAAGCGCAGCGCAGACAGTGTGATAGTGGATGATGGTGAAAATGTCCCCACGACCCTTGGAGCCTGTTTATTCCCTTTTCGGGTGGCCGGCCTCTCTGATGTGACACAATGAAGACAGACGACACACTCTCAGGTCCTGCAGTCCTTGTGCTCACCTGTGTGGACTACATTCAAACTGTGTCACTTTCCTTGGCCGTGTTTAGGGGGAATCTTTGTTTACTGGTAAATAGAATTATCCAACTTTGTGTCCTGTACTTCCACTGACCTTCTGAGAAGAACAGGATTAGAGTTAGTCATTTCTTCTACTTCTGTTACTGCTTTATCTGTGCTGTATATAGAAAACATAAACAATTGCTTGATTCTAGGATTTAAACCCAGATTTCAGAAATACTGACAACTTAAGATCTATTTATGTTGACTATTTTCTTCATTAAATCATATACTATAACTATTTAACTATAACTATAACTCTTGTTTGAAGGCATTACTTTTTACTTGTAGCTAAGTTATTTGTCAGTGGCCTAAGAACATTTTACTTAGCCTCGTGGCAAATTTAAGGTATTTAAGCCCAAATCTCTTAAAACAGAAATGCCTTAAAGCCATTGAAACATTCTACATCTCGTAAACAATTATCTAATTAAAGTGACTCTGAATCCAAGTCGTTTAAGCAAGGCTAGATATAGATTTTTGCAGTGTAAGTGGTTTCTGTTTATATGTTTTTACGCCAAACCACTCATGCATGCATCAGTGTACACAAACACTGGGCGAGGCAGGTTAAGTGTCTTGCCCGAGGACACAGTAACAATTTGCTGAACAGCCATCTCACTGACACAGGTGTTCCAGTCATTTCTCTTCAAATAGTAGAAAGGTTAAGCCACAGGAAAGCTATATAAGATAAGATATCTTTTATCTGTTTCACAATGGGAAATTTCACAAGCTCACATTTATTATACTGTTGATTACTGCATACTTGTAAGAGATTATTTTTTGGTTAATAAATATTTATTCATGTCTTTGTCTGCATATGCTTACTTTGATGCTAATGGGACACTTACCTGTTGTCAATTCCTTGAAGGCATGTGCCAGATTTTCAAAAATGCAAACAAAAAGAGCTTTTTATTCAAAATAATAACAGTGTATTATAAGGCCTTGTCCACACAAAGCCAAGCTCAGGCATTTCAGAACAAATATTTGACATAAACACCCACACAAAGCAGGAGTTTTAGGACACTGAAAATAAATATTTCTGAAAACAGGTCCCAGAGTGAAAAGATTATAAAACTCTGGTTTAGTGTCTCTGCAGTTACGCTGCGGAAACACTAAAGTGAACATCAGACTTTTCTCTGATGTTCACTGCCAAAACCTGCCGTCTCATTGCACCTGAAACCACAGAAGACAGGAAAAATTATATAAATCCACTACAATCAATAAATCTACTTTGAAGCTTTCTCAAAATATTTCAAAGACATCTGAAGCATAAATCCACTTTCTCTGTGTCTCTTCTGTAGGTTTTAGATCAACATGGTTCATTCAGAATGTTTCTTTAAAAGAATTTTTGTGTTTCTGTTTTCATTAAACAACCTTTCTGCTTTTGCTCCGTGTCAAATCTTTCTCTAGTTTTGTGACTTTTTGTGTCAGTGTCACAGCGCCACACTCTGGTCAGTTACAGGCATTACATCAGCTTCAGGCTGGTTTCCTGAATCATGTGGACGCTCACAAATCCTAAGACAGCTCCACGTTTATGCAATTTTTTTTAAGATGATCATAGTTGTGTCTTTGTGTGGAAAAGACCTAACCTTCTTCATTTTTCATCATGATAATTTTGAAAGGCTTTTCACAAGTTTTCAGGATCCAAAGTGTTGTTGTTTTGTTCTTGTTACAACGCTAAAAAGATAACACAAGCAAGGGCACTTCCAGAATTTTTGCTCTTTTGTTAAGCACATATTTGTAAGTATATTTAAGTAAACTATTCTCAAGTGAAAAAGGTTGTACTAAAAAAATATGAGCAATCAAAACTACTGTATGAACTGACACAGAATTAGCTACTTACATGTTGCAAAATAACTAGTCAAAAGGTGTTAACGATCAAAACCCTAAAAGTACTTACATTGCAAGTTATTAGCTTTTCTTTTGTAATTTCAGCATTGTCTGCAGTCGTCTGCCTTCAGTTCTTTCTTGATTGGCAGACTTGATGCCATATCTAATAGTCTAGTTTCCCTCTCTAAACGTCCAGTTATCCCAACACATCAGCTGTGTTAGAAGCAAATCACTTTCCTCTGGTTTGATCTGTCTGCCCGTGGATGCTCGCTGTGTTATGGATGTCCTACATAATGAACATGTAATATGGCCCGGTCGATAAATGAATGTAAGTCTGGTCTGGAGTAATGAAGTGGAGATGTACTTCACACTCAGAAGAGGTAGCCCAGCACCAAGTATAGCTCTTGATTCATGTCTTTGGCCTACTCCAAACCCATTGGGACTGTCTACAGAGGACCATTACTTTGGTTGTCATTGCTAACTGCATCACACTTGAGACTTGGCTACACACATGCGAATATTGCTTTTCCAATTTTGCTCTGTTTTAGATATATGGGCTTTCAATATACAATGAAAGCATCGATTTAGAGAAATTGTTGCGGAAAAGCTGGCTAGTTCCGACAAACAGTAGTCGTGTTATATTTTCCGTTGGTGCTTTTTCCTGTCTGTCCATCACAAGCTCATTCCACATCCTCAATCCTCATCATGTGTCACAATGTTTTGCTGACGGCAGTGGTCCAGGTAATAACCATTGTGGATCCATGCAGTTAATAATATGAAGGACTTGAGAATTTGCTTCCTCCCACCACTGCTCCGGAGCAAGTATTGAAAATCAATATCTATAATAATGGAAACCTATTGCAACTCCACGTTCACGGAAGAACAAATCAAGTATGGGCTGATGTCAACAATAACAGAGGTGCTTTTCTTATTTGACCAGTGCCTTCTATTTAATTAAGTGCTGGAGTCGGGCCACTGGGTTCTGACCAAAAACACTTCACCTGGGCACAGAGGAGTTCACTTTTGTAAAGAAAAGCCCTGTCCCAATACTCACACTGCACTACAGACTGCATTTTCTAAAAGTGTACAAAGGGTGAGATTCGGGACAGTCCACAGTTCACTTTGTAGAAAATGCACTAAAACAACAGTATAAAGCAGCGATGTTAATCATGAAGCAAAGCTCAGTTTATTTGTGGAATTGGCCAAACAAATTTGAAGAGCTTAAAATGTTTCAAAGGTGGACTGTTTACCTGGACACTTATTGTATTTTCTGATGAAGAAGGCACTACTTGCTCTCACTATTGTCCAGAAGTGATCTCAAAAAGACTTCATGTGGGCAGAGTTTTTTAAAATCAAGACATATCAACTTCCATCCCAAAGTGATTTTTAATCTCAGACTATCTGAGAAGCTGCTCTGAATAAAATAAGCTTCTGGGAGGAATCATGACCTAACACTCGTCTGCTTTTGTCTACCTGCGAAGAGTTGTTTGCGTCATTCTAGTTCTTCATGAGTCAGAATATGATCAGAGAGAGTGTCTCAAAACAACTCTTCCCAGAGACAGTTGTCCTGCCCTTACTCAGGTCAGAATAAAATGCTTCTCAGATCACCTCCTTCAGTTTGAGAATGACATTTGAAAGGAAGGAAACACCTTGATTTTAAAATTATTATCCAGATGACTAAGTCTAACCTGCTTGTTAATGCCTGATACTTTCAGAACTCACAAGCAAAGGTGAGGCTTGGTTAGAACCAGGATGGGAGACTGCAAAGACACTTGAACAAGCCACTTAACCCGCCTCCCCTCAGCGATTGTACACATATGAGTGTGAAGACGTGAGTGGTTTCTTAAAGGTGCTATACACAACTTTTTGCAATTGAATAACTTAAAATCCATTTCCTCCCAGCACAGATATCTTGCTAATGTATCTACTCAAGTGAAAATCAGTCTACAATGTCCTACTCTGTCTAATAATGTCCCGGTTGTCATCAAATCCAGAAAGTTCATCTTTTGTTGTTGTTAGCATTGTGGCTAACTGCCATTAGCAGCTCTTAACAAAAGTTTAAACACACTGTAGTGAACAGTTTTAGGACTCAGAATGCATTAAGTAAGTGAACAAAACATGCAGACTGATGTATGAAGTTTACAATTAATTGTTTCTGTTTGTTTCCATTTTTGAAGAAGCAAAAAAGTATCAGTTGATTAATCCACTGAAATTGAATAAAAAACATGTAAAATTGGGATACCTGGCTTTTTTCGGTGAAAGTGCATTTGATCTGCACAAGTTCAAGTCTCAACAGCTGTTATAGTCCCACAACCAAAAAAATATAATTACCTTGGCAAACATCAGAAATATCAAACACCTACTGACCTGCTTTACATATTTTTTTTGTTGATTTTGTTTTATTTTATTTTATTTTAAGTCTTAAGTGTAAAGATGTGTGAATATGGAAATAAAAATGTTTAAAACTATCTGAGGAAGTACTATGTGGCATCTGGACACTGTGACATTTAAAGTAGTGGTTGGATTTCATTGTCTAATCCCTAAAACGGCAAATAGAATGCACACATACAGGAACAGAATCCTGCCTGCATGCACCAGCTGCTTCCTACATTTCATTGAATTTCCCAAAGTTCACAGAAGTTCCACACTTAAAAAGTCTGCAGTGGTGAAAACAGTGCTGCATAAAGAGATGATGGAAGCTTGTGATATCTCGCCTGAAGACATACTTTGCAGCAGTCAGCAGGGGATGAAAGTTGCATCAGTCTTGGCACCTGGAACATTGTATATACAGAGAACGAGACAAACACGGATGCTTGGTGGAGTAAGATGTAATTAAGGTGTAATAATAGAATGATGTCTGTAGATAATTACAGTTGTGTATATGGTTTGGGTTTGTTTTAAAGGGCACCTATTATATTCAAGGAAGAAACAAAAGATAGGCTCTACATATTTTACTTGGCAGAGTCAAGTGGCATGTATACTGTAAAAGACATTTGCGGAGAATTCAAGCATCAGCTGTAGGACAAAATACAAGATAATGCAAACAAGCATGAATCAATTTAATTTTGAATAAACTAATGAGAAGAGTACAGAGCTAAAACTCAAAATAGATTTGACATATTATGTCCTATTCACACGACTTAATATTTACCTTGGGACGTCTGTAAAATTTCTATTTTCGATGTCATTTAAAAATATTTTTTTTACAAACTTTCCCGCAATGAGACAGATGATTTATGACAACAACCTTTTGCTTCTTGGGTGAAATGAACGTTTCTTGTGTTTTCAGTTTGTTTAAACGTGAATTAGCTTACTGAGCTGCGACACTGTAAATGTGGCTCTTCATCATGTTATTGAGTTCAGATTTCTTATGAAACAGCCGTAGCTCTCTTTTAATCAGTTTACAAGGATAAAGTCCATCCATCTAACTTTGCAGTGTTCTGTCCAAACATTTACCAAACATCCATCTTCTCAACCTTTGTTGCTATGACAACGGGGTTGTTGTACTTCCAGGTTACGGATTTTTATTGTAGTTCGTTTAATTTTGAGTTTTTAATTAAAAAAAACCAAAACATAAATTTAATTTGAAGAATGTGGTGATCAGCATAATAATTTAGTTCAAATCTGAAGGTAAAATAAGAATCATTATTAATTATTTATGAATGTTCACTTGATTGAAACACAGACATATGCATTTGCACGGCATTAGATTACATGAGGACGTCTTAGTTTGGTGAATTACAGGAGGTAAAATTTGGGGAAACTTTGTCTTTTTTACAGATTTGCATAACATGCTGTGTTTAGATTCTGTTTAAATGAATGTAGTACATGCTTGTGTTTATTCATAATGTAATGCTGAGATACATTTCAGTGGTAATCTTTCCCCATCACATAATGGTAAAAATGAACAATTATAAAACTAAAATGTGTGGACCAAATGACAAAGTTATAAGTTCAAAATATGTTAGTAAAGTTTCAAAAAGCTTCTTGTTTTCAATTGTCAATACATTTATCTCATAAAGTTATAAACTTTGTTGCAGCGTAAGCCTGTTGTTAGATGAATGACATTTATGAACTATTATTGTGACGTTTACATCAGAGTCTGTGACCAACAACACAGAAGCCCTTATATGTCCTTATTTCACAATCTCAATGCAGCACATGTAAGGAGGACGTGGGGAGGAGAACATGTTTGCTGTCATTCAGGACAAGGAAAAAAAGGACAACGCTTTGATACCAGACCACAAACAGCTCAGAGATAAAACGTATGTATGGTGTCAGTGTCGATTGTAATCTTATTTCTCCAGTGAAGAAAGTGAACCTGTCAGGAAAACGCAAAACTACCTAAGCCTTTTGAACAATAAATGATTTTCAGTCCAGCTATATAAGCCTGACTTTGGAGGAGGTATTGTTTGTGATGCTTGTAATATCTGCAATCTCTGCTATGAATATTTATAATCTTTAATCAGTCGGAACTGCCAGAAAGTGCAGGCTCTTAGGCCAGTGATGTCCTCTAAAATCAATCAATCAACCTTCATTTATAAAGCTCTTTACAACACTCAAGTGACCAAAGTGCTTTCCGATACAAAAATTAAACAAAAGTATACAATTACATCTAAGACAAGCAGTTTATTATAATGTGTTTCAAGTCTGGATTTAAAATTTAAAATCAATTCTAAAAAAAAAAGGAAGCCAATGAAGACTAAAAAAAGCGCTCTGGCCTCATAGCGAGAAGGTTCTGGGATAAACTTAAAATTTAATGTTGTCCCCGTGTCTGTGTAGGTTTCCTCTGGTTGTTCCAGTTTCCCTTAACACTAAAAGCATGTCCAGTAGCACCTCCTCTCTTCCCAATCCCAGAACTACAGATAGAAAGTAGCTGTAAAAGCTAGAATCTGGTACAAACATATCTGCCATTGTTCTAATAATATAATAATATAAATGAAATACATCTTAAAAAAAAAAAGTCTCCAAATTCAACATGAAGTTTGACATTTTCTCGCGCTTAGAGGAGACGCTTTACCTCCAGTGTATTTCCTGTGGCCTCCCACAGTGGTTTTTGCAGCCCTCCTCCACCCCAGCACCACCTTAATCACAGAAGCACAGCTTCTGCATTATCTCATTTTCCTTTAGGCTTTACTTTTTTATTCACCATCACCACCAGGTCTATGCTACGGTTGAAAATTCTTATCATGTGCTGCTCTGCACCTTCTGCGTCTCAGTGCCAAATCTGTTGTACAGCATCACTATTAAATCATTATCTCTCATTATCATTCATTATCCTGCACTAATCATCGTGTTTGTCTAGATTCTCCACGTTGAATTGCAGATCAAGTTTCATGTCATCATAGCCATTGTCAGTGAACATAATATGACAGTTGAGAGCAAATGTCTTATACTTTATAGACTCAGCACACATACACCTACAAACAGATACTCACGTGTTCTATTCATACACATTTACAGCTAGTATGAATGTTCACCATGTGTCTACACAAATGTAAAACGCATGTCATACACTTTCCACTGAGTAGATTCTGCGCAAAAAGTAAAATATAATCTTTCACTTGGTTTCTCAGTTTATACGGACAAAAATCTACTCCCACAAAGACAGATTTGCAGCACAGGAGCCACTCTGAGCCTCACAAGTGGATTTTTGATGGAGGTAAAGACGATCCAACTGCATCAGCACAAGTCCGACTGTGGAGGTATGAAAGACTCACAATAAATGGCTGGACTTCAGAGCGCCCACTGTAGTAACAGCTTTATTTGACAGCGCCAACGTAATAAAAATGAACAAGAGGAGGAAAGACACACAAGAACACAAGAGCATTAAACTGAACCCAGATGAGTAATAAACAGGAAACTACCGGGGAAGAAAAGGAGCAGCAAAAGAAAGAACAAACTATAAGTAAAAACAGAAAAGAAAAAGGACAAGGCTGTTGGGCCTGGTCACTACTTTGATGGGAAACTGCTGGAGGGATCTCAGGTGCAACAGTGGGTTAACTGCAGAAGAAAAAAAAGTCATTGTGTCCTTACAACTCGATCTCTCAAGAATGTGTACAAATACCACAACACAAAAACAGCGTATAAGCACGATTTCATGCCTTTTTTGTGTAGCTATGTTACGCCGTAGCTATAGCATGATTTGAAAAAACATAAAGTTTTGGTTGAAGCCACGTGGAGACATTTTCTTTAGATGTAACTGTAAGTTTTGGCATCAAGTTAGTAAAGTGGGTAAGATTAGGGCTGGAGTTTCGTGGTGTAGGATCTGGTGTGTTAGTGAATGGATCCGTCAGTCTGTCCCAGGGCATCTGTGGCCACAATAGTAGCTTACCACCATTGTGTGAATAATACATCATGTAATATGTCTTTAGTCCTTTAAATTACTGTAAATTCAATGCATCATTTAACCTAAAGTGCACTCAAAAGTACCCACCCCCCTAAAAAAGCGGATAATGATTCCCTCAAAAATCTTCAGCTAACTCACTCCATTTTGTTGATGTTGTGTGTTTAATTGACAAATCCAAAATTGTGTCGAATAAGACACCATTGACTGAATAATCAATTAAACTAAAAGTACACCATGTTTTTTCCCATACATATTGGTAAAAACAGAACAATAACACATATGATTACTACGTAAATTAATGAATACAAATTTAATGTCTTACTATTTGTAGAAAGAGCTACTAGAAGACTATTTGTGATGAGAGCTGTGCAGAGGGTGGAAACTTTTACTTTTATGTCTGAAAAATCTGTAAAATCAATGCTGATGAAAACTAGTTATCAACCAAAATTTAGAGAAAGGTTAGAACAATGTAAAGACCTTCTTTCTTTTTAAATCAGTGAAAATTAGTCACTCCTGCTTTACTGTAAGTTAAATTATCAATACATTTTGCAACTTCCAGAAATACAGATAATGTTTAAGTAACTGATGCTAAATAAGGCCACGCTAACTTTGAAACTGTATTTTCCTCTGGTGCTAAAGAGAACTCGATGTACCGAGCCACAAATATAAATCAGTTATATGATGCTGAAGGAAGTGACATTTTCCTACACGGTGAGTACTTTAATGGAGCCGTGACATGAAGCAGAATCATGTCCTGTTATTTTACAGTCATGACATAGTGTTTGAGGTAAACTCAGGTGAGGAAGCAGAGGGAAACAGGAGAAGTGTGAGAACTGAATATCATTTTGTGACTTGGTTTGTTTTAGTTGGTTCAAGTGGGGACATCTGGGCTATTGGAACAAAAGGAAGCTCATAACTCTGTCTTAACTTGTGCTTTTTGAAGTTTTATTCCATGCACATTTTTTAAATTTTGATCGTAAAAATAGAATTAGGTCTTACTTTTTGCTGCACTCCACATGTATTGCTCACTTGGCACTTTCCAACTTCTCATTTTTCACGGTAATGAGTTCACAAGCACTTGCTTTTACAGTATATGTGTTCTTAGACAAAAAGAATTTATTCTTAACACAACAAAAATCTATATGTATGTTCTTACTGTCACTTATTGTTGTGAGCTTTGGGTAATGACATCAAGTTCAGACGGCCTGGAAACGTTAGGATCATCTGAAAGAAATGAAGGAAGTATCTGCTCTGTGAGAAGTGAGGTTCTGTGTTCAGCCTGCTGCCTTCAGGCTCTGGACAAAGCAGAGGAAAATGGATAAATGGGCATAACCCCTTTAGGTGCTCTTGAACTAGTGTTGTGTTCTCCACTTGTCACGGTTGTTTTCCCTGGAGTAGACAATAAATCTAAATTCTCTTTGAAAGTTTGTGGTCAGTTCAAACTCGTTCATGCTTGCTTAAGGTTAAGCCTGTTTTTTATAAGACAATTATTATAGCAGAGATGGTTTTACCAGATTCCACTTGTGGAGAGGCACTATGGGACATGTTTTTAGTGGTATGGGAAACCGCAGCACCTGGAGGAAACCTACACAGACACGAGGAGAACATGCAAAGCTCTAACTACTGCACCACTGTGTTGTTACTGTTAAAAAAAGATAAATGCAAACCACATCTACCAAAACCTATTTAAAAATATTCACATCTCAACCTATTGATTACTATCTACTAAATATAAAGCCATTCACTTAAGCCAGGATTCCATTCAGTTTTCCATTTTGCTGCCACAATTTTTGTCAATTTTGTCATTCATTCATTTTCTATCACTTTTTTCCGTTAGGGATCGCGGTGACTGGAGCTATTCCATGACTTTGGCCTAGGCGGGGAACACCCTGGACAGTGTCCAACTCGTCGCAGGGTTAGACAGACAACCATTCACTCTCTCTTTCACTCACTAGGGGAATTTACAGTGATGCCCAGTTAACCTAAACATGTATGTTTTTGGAGGTGGGAGTAAACCTGAGTACCCGGAGAAAACCCAAGGTGACACGGGGAGAACATGCAAACTCCACCCAAAGAGATCATGAGATGTTGATTTGGTCCGACTCGGGAGTCGAACCACGACATCCTTATTGGAAAACAAGAGCTCTAACCACTCTGCTACTGTGCACCATCAGTTATTAATGCAACATAATCATGCACATTCAGTCAGGTCTTGCATAAGTTTACACTTTGTTTATTCATACATCGTGGCTGTTATTGTATTATTATTTGCGTTATACAACTATAGTATGTGTAGATCAGCGGCTGCTTGAGCAAAACTGATCGATTTTGGCCTTTCAATTCGCTTGCTGCATACTTCGAACAATTTTCAATTTTTTTCCATCCCTACTACTGATAGACAAATGTTTACACATTTGCACTGTGCTGTACACCCAGCACAAGCAGCAGTACATCACTGTTACATGTGAGTTCATAAGCCAAAGCCTAAACCCATGTCATCACAGGTAGACTGCACATTCCTCCATTCAGATCCTTTGATAAGCTGACACTTCCACATGAGAATGGATCACCAGTATGAAAGCGTCACTCCGGCCTCATGCCTCTTCATTTCAGGGCCTGTCTTCTGTCACGACGCGGGCCTATAACAAGCACACAGCAGAAGAGTAGACACACAGCTCCAGGGAAAGGCCC
Organism: Mugilogobius chulae; assembly: GCA_038363315.1. Classification (NCBI taxonomy): domain Eukaryota; kingdom Metazoa; phylum Chordata; class Actinopteri; order Gobiiformes; family Gobiidae; genus Mugilogobius; species Mugilogobius chulae. The sequence continues at coordinate 22,858,464 of CM076409.1, forward strand.
ATAAAAGCACACAGCATTTGCATCTGGAAGCGCACACAAACCGTAATACCTCAAGACAAGATGAATGGCACACAATGATCGGAGATGAGAGAAGACAGACATTGTAAAACAGCACAATAGAATGTAAGGCAGTGACTCAAGACGTTTGTATGTGAGATTTGGGATAAGCTTTTATTTGCTTCTAACTATCCAAATTGCTAAAATTCCATTTGTCAACAACAAAATGAGAAGAGAAACAGGGCTTTCTCAGATTGCGTGCCAACTTGTACACAGAATAGAAATGTGTTGCTTTATCTCAAACCAAATCTCTGGTTGTCTTTGTGTGCTTTTGTCTTAAGGCGACTTCCTTAAGGAGATACAAGCAATTTTAGTTTTTGTTTCTTGATCTGCCTCTGAAAGCAAACAGACAAAATAATAATTGTATAAACATTTGCATCGAAACAGCAACAATTGCCAATTTTTCTATTTCATTCAATCCACTTGAATCTATAGTTTTTCCCAAGAAGCCAAACTTTTCAGTCATAAAGGTGCTATGCTGAACAACAACAGACAAACTTAATGGAGATTAGTGAACAAACCGCAGACTAATTTTGACCTGAATAGATATATTAACAAGAACAGATATGGTATCTTCAAATTGTGATCGCTCTTTTTTAGTATGTATGTATGTATGTATGTATGTGTGTATGTGTGTATGTATTTATTTATTTACAAAACAGGTTGAATAAAAATAAACATGATATAGAACAGTGGTTTCCAAAGTGGGGGTCGGGAGATGATTTCAAAATGTGTTTTTCCAATTATGACTTGGCATTTAATCTTTTTTATGTTGAAAACAGAATGTTTGAGTGAACATGGGGCGTATAAAGCAATACACTATGAAACTAGACACAACTAAATCCAATTGAAATGGTTTTGTGACTTAAAATTTTTACAAAAGTATATATATTTTGCTGTAGGGGTCGCAAGTTGGTTGCACGAATATTGTGGGAATACCAGGGCGAAAAGTGAGGAAATGTTTGATCTAAAATAAAAACCAACACAGTAATTTTTAAAGCTGTCAAGCGATTAAAAAAATTGAGAAATTAATGAATTATGATCTGTAATTGCTTAATCTAATTAATCTATTTTTAATCTCACATAAAACCATCTGAGAAAAACACTCAACTTTAGTGTTTTGTTTTTATTCAATTTAATTAGTTACATTTTTGCTGCAGATGGGAAATATTAATATATTGCAAAAAAAAATGTCCAATCCATCATTACAATAACTTTTGCCCCTTTTTTGTCTTGTTGCTAATCTTGACCTTTGCCCCCATCCCTCTAGTCAAAGGTCATGTGCAGACTTTCTTCAAGTCAAGTCAAACAACCTTTATGTCCACTTTGCAACTCACACATGGAAACAATGAAGTTAAAGATGTCAAAATAGATTAATGTGATTAAAAGAATTAACTCGATTAATATGTCTGTAATTAATCTCAATTAATTTGACATTAATTTCTTTTTTTTTTTTGCTTTGTTTTGTTTTTTTTGTACAGATAAAATGCATTACACATATGCATACTTTTTTTTGTCTTAGTCTGTATTCATCTTACCCTGCCAGACGTGTCAGGTTTTCTGAGTTCCAGTAATTTGTCCCGTAGAGTCTGAACATCAGAAGGCTAAATGTGACTGTGCTGTGTGTAATTAGTTTAAACTGAACCATACTCTGTTATATTGACCAAAACATTGCAGTCCAAATCCCTGGGTTGTTGTCTGCCATCAGCCATGATATTTGGATGAAAAGCTCAGAGCAATTTAGCTGTGTAAACCGGACAGTGGAGACGGTGTACACAATCTTTTCTCAGAGCTGGTGAGCAAAACACTATTGATTTGTGTTCTGCGGGTGGATTAAGGAACACGTATGGCTTTCTCCAGAGAGAGTTGGGGTGACTCAGGTGTAAATATGAAATACTTTTAGTGGATGTGTGCGTACGAGTGGAGGGAGATAAACATGGGGAGGGAAAGATTGCCGGATGAATGTCTGGCTGTGACATTTGCTTGTTTTCTGTCTGACATTTTTGCAGTCAAACACAGTCTTATTCTGTCAAAAGCAGCACAAGAGCGCGCCGAGATGTTCGCCTAGAGACCGAGAAGCAAACAAATGTGAAACTATATTTAAATATAAATGATTGGAGGTAAGCTTGAGGCCAAGTCACCAAGGGATAGTCTTCTGGTGCTGTATTTTAAATTACCAAAATGTTTTAAAAATGACACTGTGTCACTTTCTGGATGTAGAAAGTCACTTGCATAATTCCGTGGAAAAAGAGAGTTAAAATCATACTTTGAAACATTCTCCATTGAGAGATAGCTGCAAGGTTTTAGCTAAAGCAGGCATATTTATATCATGGCCAGAGGACTAAACATGGCCCTTTAACTGGTTTTTAGGACAATTGGGTTGTCTGCAGTGCTTTAAGGGCCTGATTTATCAAGCCAGGTGCTAAATTGCGGGTGCAAAAATAAAACAAATCATGTGTTATTTTGGAGCATTTTACACAAACTTTAATATTGGAAGATACACATACAAAATACTAAACAAAACAGACATGAACCACTTCAAATTTTGCGTGTTTAGAATGTATGAGAGAGAAAAATGTCATATCTGCCAAGGTTTTGCTCCCCCTAATGTGCAAATGCTTGATACATCTGGTGAGCAAAACGAGTGCTGTTTGTTTGATCTAAATTCATTACAACATGTTGTTTTCAATGTAAATTTTTGGATAAATGCAGAGTAATATTTGTAAAACTACACCTTGAAATCTCTAGATTTTGCTTTGCGACCCATGTCTGGGAACCACTGTACCAGTACTGTGTGTCTTCACAGTATAGGTGGGTCTTTATTGTTTAAATTTTTTTTCAAACGGGTGAGCAAATTATGAACAACGCTTCAAAAATATCTACAACCCTTTGTTCAGTTGTACAGTTTCAAATGTCAAAATAAGATGTTCACTGTCAGACAAAAATGTTTTCAGGATCATGTACAGTATAACCAGGCTTTCTTTGTTTTCCCACGTACTCTATGTTATTTCCAGATTGTGTTTTTACATTCAGTTCTGCACCTTGACATTTAAAGGTGATGCTGACAGGCTGGACTTTAGCCAGACACATTTCCTCTTGATTCACACTCTGCCTCTCGTCTATAGAAAAGCAGGTTCTGTAAGCTGGTGACACTGCAGATAAGTTTCCCGTGTCGTTCTTATAGGTGACTCTCTGATAGTGTCTTATTACCACTTCCCTTTCCCGCAGGAACAGACCCTTTCTACCTGTGATATCCAGCACTGACACTATCTGTGAGTGCCTCTGCTGATGCCATGCAAAATGACAGCCCCAAAGTCTTCCATGTTCCTCTGCCAGATAGCTGGGTGCAAAGGGGCCCCACAAAGCCGAAAATACCAAATCACATTGTCAGGGCCGGCCCTAGGCATAGGCGAACTAGGCGGTTGCCTAGGGCGCCATCTGGTGGTGAGGGCGCCAAATTCCCCCCCTAATATGAAAATCAAGTTCTTCCACTCATAAGCTATTTGCCAGTTTTTATTTTGTGTCATTAAGACACATATTCATTGAGTTATGACCACAAACAGCTGGGGCCACATTACAATTTGGGGCCCCAAACAATTTATATCTTGGTGAGGATATATACTACATAATATAATATATCTTTACTAATGCAAAAGATACTTTAATTGGTCAAAAATACTCCAGATTATAGGACATTGCATCTATTTTCTTCAATAAATAAATAAAATACAATAAATAAAAAAATCAAACATGACCTTGCATTCAACAGATATCATAGACCTATACAGAATTAAACTCAGAAAAATATAGTGAATATAGTGGTGGTGGGCGGGGGCTGGGTCTAAATGAAATCTTGCCTAGGGCGCCAAAAGGGCTAGGGCCGGCCCTGCACATTGTGCTAATACCCTTAGCGTTGACAGCCTGCGACTTAGAAATCCGTTGCAGCACAAATATCAAGGCTTTACCCTAACTCTAGTGGCTCTCCAAGTTTTGCTGGAGAAAACTCCTTTATTGAGTTTGTATTGGGGTGAACAAAGAGTGACGCCAAAGAAAGCAACAAAGCCAGTGTAAGACACGAGACAGTGGCAAAAGAAGTGACAGTCAGAGGGAAAACATCAGCCACTGGAAGGGTTTGGGAGTCATTTTTGGAGCAAATCTACAGATATACATGAATATTTATTTTGCTGCGCGTGGGTAGGCTTACAGAGTCAACCTGACACTTCTCAGTGTTGCATGGAGTTAGTGCTACAGTGTGAGAACATGGCGAGGCGAAGATGTTTGCATATGAGGTCAGGCCAGTGTACCAATCTAATCTATAAACGTTTTAGGAGAGCCACAATTCCTCTTCACTTGTGAGCCCATTAGAGTAATATTTTCTGAAGACTTCCACACTAAATAGCATCTTTTTTCATTGTAAAAAAAAACTATAAAAGATTAATTGCATCATTTGTTCTACCCTGACTCACACACAATTGATGTGTATCACTCTGAAATGAGTACTGCGCATTATTAATCTGAATATACTGTCACTGAAAGCTGTTGGAAAAACTGATATCTGAAATTGATTGTTTGAAATGTCACAACAGCAAAAGAATCCAAGAAATCACATTGTTTGGTAAATCATGTTGAGAGAAAAGCCTAGAGTCAGGTTCTGCATGTTCTCAAGTGTTGTGCATGTTTGAAGAAACTGGAGCCAGCTAGTTGAGTAAAAGATTGTATTGACTGATCAGGGTTGCTTGGCTTAGCATCAAAGAACAGCTTAAAAACATGATGGTAAACTCCACAACAAGGAACAAAGAGGAAAAACAGCCAAATCTGTACATACTGTATACACTCAGTCTTTTATTTTGTTTTTAGTTTTGAGTAATGTAGGGTTTGCATTTTGAGGACACAGTTTGAAGTTACATTTTAACTCTCTGAGGTAGATTAAATTAATAATATACGGTAGCATAGTGGTTAGAGGTCTGGTTTCCCAAACAGGAAATTGTAGGTTTGACTCATGAACATAATTATTTCACTCCTTTTTGAGAGTCGTGATAATCTGTATTTATGAATTTATGAATATGCAAACACTGTAAAATTTCTTTGGCACTAAACTCGAAATCAACCAATCAGTCTCTCTCTCTAGCCTTTTTTGTCTGTGTTATTGTGGGTTCTCTCTGAGCACTCCGGTTTCCTCCCACCTCCAAAACATGCATGTTTAGGTTAATTTGGCATCAGAAGGAAGGAGAGAGTGAAGGATTGTCTGTCTCTAACCCTGCGATGAGTTGGTCTTGTCCAGGGTGTTTCCATCTAATGCCCAAAGTCACCGGGATTCAATCAACCATGACCCCTAAAGGTAATAAGAGATAGAAAATTAATGAATAAGACATCTTTAGGAGCTGCATTTTGTCTGTAGAGTCTTGCATTAAAACAATAAAACAGCACCATTACAACTAAGTGGTTCTTATGTCATGTTCTTTCTTATTGTACAATTCTGACAGCACACTTTCTTTGAACACAAAAGGTCAGAAGGTCAGGTGGTGGAGCAGTGGTCCTCAGCACAAGTCTGACCTCAGCCTCTGCTCCTTCTGCTGACTTGCCTCTCAAGGTTTTACTTCTCTGTGAGAGGCGACAGGACCAGTGGACTGGGCATGGCTCTGTGCCAGCGGCGGTGGAGTACTGGGAGAATATGTGACGCTACAGCAGTGACAGTGAGGCCATGTGGTGCCCGCTTGAGCAAGGACAGCTTTTCTCCCCAGTGACAGTCTCTCCAGTCCTGTTCAGCTGTTTACACTACCACAAGGACCCTCCAAGCCTCCTCTGTGCTTGTTACAGACAGTATTGCAAGCTTTATATGAAGTAGGTTTTATTGCGAGGAACAAGAGGCAATGAAATGGAGGTATATACTATATATACAGATTCACACAAAGAGAGATATTCTAAAGGCCTTGCTCTGCGCACACACAGATCCCCACAGTTCCTGCCCAAGTGGATCTGGCTCTTGTATTGGCAGACAGGTAGCTTCCCCATTGGCAAAAACAGAACTGAATCAGTGGAAAACATATGTGCCACATTCATACAGCCTGTACAACCTGCTCTGCTCTTGACTCCAATAAAACCTGTTTAGAAAATATTCCTTAAAAGAGGAAAGAGAGGAGAAATGACTTGGAACATATACTGTATAAAAATGCAATGATTGTGGTGTGAAGATAGAGGCTGTAATTAGCAGCAGGGTTTCACACTTTCATTGTTCAGTGCAAAGATGTGAAATCACACGAAGTTTGTGTGAACATTTTATAGATTTTTTTGGGTTGCATATTACAGTTCCATAATAATTGGATTGAAACAGTGTGATAACTGTTATTCCAAGAATATACTGTATTTTTTGTGCTGATTTTTCATTCTCTTATAGATCAATGTAAAAACTAAAGTGTAGTCGATAAACACAGTATACGTGATTTATTTATTTATGTATTTATTTATTTATTGATAAAAAAACAACTTAAAATCAGTTTAGCATAGTAGTCGGTTTATATTTCTAAGATGATGATAATCGTGTATAGAACTGTCCAAATGTTTATTCTGCAAGTTTGCTTTGCTAGATTTATTTTTCAGATTGGTGTTCTAGCCATCAATAGTCAAACTGTTCACACAAACTGTCAAATGGACAACTGAAGGATTCTTGGGGAAACAGAACTGAAGAAATAAAAGAAAAAGTTGTATAAATCTCAAATCACTTTTCTTTATTTTTGTGATATAAATCGTTTGTCTTTCAGTTATTTGTAAATGTAGTGCTTTGTGATTAACTCAGACCCCTATGAATCTGCATAGGTTCATAGGGGTCTGAGGTAATTAATATTAAAATTATATTAATAAAATGTGTGAAAAGACTTGACTACATGCCAAAATTGTACTTATTTAGATAGGAGGTTTAATTCCTAATTTTAGTTGCGCAAGTTAAACTGTAAAATGTTTAGCTATAATATACATACATACATATTTTACCATTTTGGCATCAGCTAAAACCAAATTTGGCTTAAAGTGAGGCTAAACACTCCACCCACAGCACCCCAAACAGGCTTGCAAAACTGGGAGATGCCCAGAGGCAGCAGGAAATGGACAATGAGCATGGCGAGTGATGTGAGTTTTGTGTGGGAGCGGTCTTGACGTGTGGTAAGGTTTACAGCTGCTGAGGCTGTACAACACAGACAGGTATGAAACACATGAGCTCATGTCATTATTTTGTAAAACTGAAAATGACAGAAAGGAAACACCGGTGGAGGTTCGTCCCTGCGATCTTTTGCTTCTTGCACCATCCGCTTTCCATTTGAATCAAATGACTGTCTCTGACAATGCACAGAGAGTGTCCGTTTTCCAACCTCCGCAGCAGTGGTGTCAGAGGGATGTTTTTTATATCCCACCTCGTCTGCCGCGTCAACTCGTCGTGACGTCAACGTACAGAAAATGCACCAACAGGGTTTGACCATCGTTGTCACACAGTCACGGTTTTTGCAATAACTGCAAAATGAGTGAGTTTGCACAAAAATGTTTGAATAAGGCCTGGAAAAAGTTGATTCTGCATTTAGTTTCACTTTAAATCTGACAACTTCCTCTCTTTAATCAAACCATGGGTAGGGACATGTATTCATTTTGGTTGCAATTACAACTTAAACACTTCTTTTTACAAAACAACAAAGTGAAACATTCAGCTCCTGATTGGAACAAACATTTCTTTATTTTTCAATTCTGACTTATCCAAGAACTAACCCATGCCCTAACTTATAGCTTCTGAGATCTGACGGGATTAGGCTTTGACAAACAGTTATGGCCACATAAAACAAAGCAGAAATAATCTAGAAATCTCAGTTTTTAACAACTCTTTAAAGAACCTCAAAAGTGTGTGCAATCACAGCTGACAACAGTCTGTAGTGGCTGTATCACTTCTTTCTCACATCTCTCCTTTCTTTGCCAAACAATCCCCGACAGCGTCAAATATACAGTTGAATACTGTCTGACTGGAAAAAGTAACACATCTCTCACCACAATGCTCACCTTTGGATAGCAGGAACTAGTAACATGTGAAATACAGTATGTACTAAGCTCCAAAAAATACTGACTGACTTAATGTAATTGCCACGTCTGCATTAATCCTTTTACAGCACATTTTGACGTTGCGTGAAGATTGTATCCTTATAGAAAATACATTATTGTACAGACCTTTGACAAGCGTTGAATATGTGTGAACAGATGCTCTGAATCACTGCAACATCTGACAGTATGTAGATTACAGCGTGACGTCAGCGCTCTCTGGGGAAGAGACAGAAAACCAACAAACAAAAGCACACCCCTCGCGCACTCTCAAACCGCCTCCTGTGTGGTGTTTCCGCTCCAAAGCTCTCCACAATGTAATGAGTAAATGTTAGCTCATGTCGACTCCATACATTTTCACAACAGGCAAATTCAGCCCAGAGAGGCGTCACACTGGGACATTGTTTTATGCGCGCAATACACAAGTGTGGTTCAGAGAGTGGCCTGCGCAGCTCTCACAGGGCAATAACTCACTGACAAAAGCCTGCTGTCCTACCGTGTGCACTGCTGGAGTCTGTTCTGCTTAGTCTGGGCTAAATCTGGATTAGTACTTCTTGTTATAAATTATAGAGCACCACATGTAAAACGAGGACAACAGGTGTTAAATTAGAAACAAAATACAGTCAAAATATAAGATTCCAACACCAAACGAGACGAAGAACAGAAGGACTAATGAACGGAAGATGCAATTTCATGTGGAGATAATAACTTAAGCAAAAAAACACATAAAATTAATACAGCTAACAAGAATCAAGTACAAGTGTAAAATGTCCAGACACATATCAGATAATAAGTGTATATCCAATCCAATCCCATCCACAGTCACCCGATCCAGCCATCAATCAATCATCAATAAATATATTAATTGTATTCTTTGATGTGGTGTGGTCCTTGCTAATGAAAGAATATTATGTTGTTTATAGAGAGAAGAAATTCAAGGAATTTTCTGTAATCCACTCAAAATTACGTAATCCACTCATAAACAGAAACTTTTGCTTTTTCTTATGCTTTTCAAAGCCACCACAGCAATTAAAAATATGTTTACAAGTATGACATTGAAGGAGACCTATTGTGTTTTCTGTCCATGTATTTAGAAATAAAAAACATAATAGATCGGTATATTACATCAGCGGACCACAACTTTTTTTCTTATATGAATCGGTACAGTCACAAACTTCTTTTCCGGGGACCGGTCGAGGTTGGTTAATGCGAAAAACAACAATGTAAAATGCATAATATAACCAATTACTGTTTATATTTTGTAACTCTCTTATTGTTTCAATTGGCTGTTTATTGGATTAGTTGTGCTACATTTTGTAGTAAAGCACAAAGAAGTAATGACATAAAAATACATGTTAAAAGATCTTCTGGCGACCAGACCGATGGCTGGGAACCCCTGTATTACATATTATAACTACATTACACCTCTTCCTTTTACATAATATTTGTAACAATCAGATTGTAACAAAGTTTAACTTGCTTGTTTTTACTGTTAATAATGTCTATAGGACAATTTTGAACCCTCCATATTTTACGTGGAATCGGAATTTTTTGACTGATAGAAAGTTAATATAGACAAGGTGGAAGGTGAAAACATTAATTTTCTAAGCATTGAACCATCAGCTTGTCGGACTACATAAGAACATAAAGCAATCAAATACAACTTTGAGTAAACTAATGATGAGTGAACACAGGATCGTAACATCAAGCATAGTAGAATGTTCAGTTGGCCTAATGTTAAACCAATGGAGATTCGAAATGGCCTAAAACCAAAAATAGCGTTATTTAAGGTATACATTTACCAGTACCAACATTTTTTTGGTTGCTCCACGGCTGTTTTGTTTACTTTTTAAATAATTTTGGCTAATGTATTCCTCTGGAAATTTGGCAAATCTGACAACAAACATTGCAGATTTGCTTTAATATCCACGGTAACTGTTGTTGCTCTCGAGATAAGAAGTCAGTTTTTCTCAACATGAGTTTTTCTGCTTGAAACCATGTTGAGTTGGTGACAGCTCTTATTACTTCACATATAAGTTAGATTCAGTCAAATTCAGCCTGTTGTGTTTGATATAAGACATTTCACATTTCAGATTCTCCCCATGCTTTCTTATGGCTTACCTTTGTTTTGTTCCTGTTGTTTTATTGCTTTGTGCAGAATAATTCACATGAGACCAGCTTCTTCCACGGCAGCTGGAGAAGGTGACCTCCAGTCCATGTGTGCTTCATCTGTCATGGCCTCCATCACTGCTGCTTTCACTGTGGCTGCTCAGGCTTGGAATTGTTTATTAGCAAATAAAGCCGCGTATCAAGGCAGCGCCCTTTATCTTATTGTCTAAGTGCAGCAGACAAATAGAATATCTAAAAAGGCAGAATGTTTTTTTGCAAACTTTAATCACACTTTTGTAAGCTGTGATTTATGAAAAATGCATTGCCTACATCACCTTCCCTGAGTGCTATTTAACAAAACAGTTTGTGTGAAAATGGAGACAGTTTGTAAAGGCGCCCCCTCCAAAATGACAAGTATGCAAATGTGGAAAACAGGCTCAAATGAAAAATATTTTATCCATCGCTGTGTAAAATGCAGAAGAATATTATTCAAACAGAATATTACGACCACAGGGAAAAGTGGTGGAACTCACACACGTAGAAACACAACTCGTAAATATTAAATCATTAAGTTAACATTACCGGATCATTACTAAATATTTATAGTTTTTACTAATGATGAAAAAACAGTAACTAATCAGTTATTTCCAGTCCCTTTTCTAAAGCGATGACCATCTGTTAGAAAATCTGTACTTTTTAGACAAACCGGTGTGGTATAGAGATGAGCACCTTGACTGGTTTTTGTAACTGTTGTAACAATAATTTGGCCAAGTCAAGGCACAATTCATATTCATTCTATTTTTAAAAAGTACAGATTTTCTAGCACTAAATACTAACAAACCCTAACCTATTGAAAACTCATAAGAGACAAGAGAAACTGCCTAATTTGATCCACTATTGATATTAAAATCAGCTGAAATACAGGATTAAATATCATCAAAATATCCATATTGGTATGAGAGAAAAATACCAATATTGAAAGTCATCTTTGAATATATATTTTTTAAAACCTCTAAATGCTCATCACTTTTTATTAGGGACTGAAGAAAATGATTAGTTATTGTTTGTTTATTATTAGTAAAGTTCTAATCATTTGGTAAAGGTAATAGTTAAGGTACAGTCTGTTTTCCACAATAGGGAAATTGTCCTCTGACCCATCCTTGAACTCCTCTGGAGCTTTTCCTCAGGACCAGTGATCACTGCAGTGAGGGAGCTATCCCAGATCTTCTCCAGATCTCCTGGACTTGATCAGGACAACTATTATCTGTATTGTCTTGGGTTGATGGGGGGAACCTCAAGTGCCACTCAGACACAAGGTGCAACATCCAAACTCCACAAAGAAACAGCCCAGTCCAACCCAAGAGTCACACCCATCTGAAGGGCATGACTTATTCTGGGGGGCACCACTGACTGCCAAGCGAAGCAATGTCCACCCGTCTGCCGCCCACAGAACCAAACGATGCTCGCTCCACATGACATGCAGAAAAGCATGAATTGTCTTTTTTTTTCTCAGCTTCGGCCTATAATGACAGGAGAGGCCAAGCCGCCCACTGTCCCATATGCTGAACTCAATAGTTACAGTCTAGTCTAGATGCATGTGCCTGATGTTTCACAACTTAGTGGGAAAATCAAAGACTTTCATTTTGCATCAATAAGAACATAGGCACCATTCTGAAAACTTGCATAGAGCACCCAAAAAGCTATCAGTGGCCCTGGTCAAACCTGTGACATTCTTGCTGTGAGGCAAGAGTGCTAACCCGCCTGTTACTGTGCAAACCTGCCCATGACTGTACAGTCACATTAAACCCGGAACTAAGCCAACTTGCTTTTCTGATGAAGTTGTTTAAGCTAAACAAAACTATTCAAAATGTCCAGAATATTGCATAATGATGTCATCAATCACAGGCCAGGTCTTCTATAAGTATAACGCATTTACAGCAGGCTGCATTAACATCATTGTGTATGCCCACAGCTATACATTTTGAAGGCCTCTTTTCATTAGCCCCACAAAGCTCTTCATTCTTCTGTTTATCTATTTATCCATCCATCACCATCAACTAGCATTTAGCTATATGTGGTTTTATTGTTGAATCTTAAAATTCAAAATGCAAACAAAGGGTAGTAGACGCACCGTCTCGCTGTACTTTATTACTTTCCACCTCTGAATATGTTGATGAATTGAAGATTACATTTTCAGATAAGGCACACTTTGGATCTAAAACATTGTCCTATTAGCAAAGAAACAGTTTTGTGTTGTTTCTTATAAAACCATCCAGTAGATTGTGAAAGAGTAGTTTGTTTCGTGCTGTGTAGCTGCTCTGCTGGACTGCTGTGCCGCCGGACTGATGAGGCGTCCTGCTATCTTCTGTTTTATCTTGTTGTGTTCTTTGTGTTTACAACAACTTAACACTGCTGCTGCCCTTTGCCTCAGCAAGTATCTACCAAATCTCTCCTCTGAGTATGATACTAAAAAATTACACTTTTATTACATTTCAACAGCCTGCGTGGGCCAGCTGTGCATTTACAACATTATACAACTCCGACATAAAGCACTACAGCCCCTGTCCACCAACCCAAAGGCCAGATCAAGTTCTGTGTGTGTGAAGGGAAAGCTTTGACCCAATAAAGTGTCACAATATTGAGTGTAAATACAATGCTCAGTGAATGATAATTAATTCAACTCTGTACACATAATGTTCCCATGTTTATAAATAAATGAACACAGCTTTAGAGAAGAGAACACCATAAGCTTTAAATTGTCAACGTGTTACCTAATTATGTCCCTGTGGATCTATGACTAGAAACTCACTAATTATGTTTTACTGAATTAAATACACAAACAATGATAAAAACACAGTCTCTATGTGTTTAGATGAAACAACCACATAACAACATGACATTTCCTAATTAGCACCAACAGCCAATCAAGTGTTCGTCCAATTACCTTTTATTTACACAAATGAGGCCTTTAGGTAAACATTTCTTACCTTAAGTGTGACAACATTTAACGTGCTGAGTCGGTATTAAAGCAGTGATGGAGTCTCTCATAAGCGAAAGTGTTGAGACGGATAATGTCTGCTGGTTAGCATACATCTGCAGGGAGCAGGGCTGCGGGCCACAGCCTGTTCACTCTGCTCCTCCATTTATATGAGGCAGGCCGTAAAGCTGTCACTGCCACTCCATGCTCTTCCCACATAAAGCTGATTTGTGATGGCTCCAATCCGCCAACCTTCAGTCTCCCTAATGATGCCCAGATCCATCACACTCATTTAATCAGAGCTGAAAGGAAAGCAAAGAAGATAGATGAGGCCATTGTGAGGCGCAATTGGTGCTTTAAAGAAGTCTCTATCTCAGACTGTCCTGGACTGTCCCAAACCTGGACTGTACAGTAATTAACCACAGAGATATGTAATGACCCAGTATGACCTGTTCCTCCTACAAAGTAATCACATGTGTACCAAACGTATACTTGACAGACGCAAAAGAGAAAACAGTTATGGCAAAAACACAAAATCGACAAATACTGAATAATCATTATATACGAATAAAAATGAATGCTGAGTTACTTTTTATTTTATCTAAACAGGCTTTGCCAAAATTCTTCTTTTTGTGAACACAAGTTGAAGCTAGAAATTGTGATGTTTTATAGAGAAGTGCACTAACAAGCATGTTAGGTAACTAAAACTGTCACATACAACATATTATATTCCACAACTTCACTATGCTACACAATATACTTTAATTCACTTTCCGTTTTACTGCACATGTCATCTGCAGAAACATAGCCTACACTGTCTGTCTAGTTGGCTGGGGATACTTGATAAAAATAACAAAACTGAATGAGGGCTAGCTGTTTTGAACAGGTATGAGCTTGTATGACAGACGTCTGGCTCCTGAAGAGTGTTTTTCTCTGCATTTTTTCACTCATATGAATGTAACGTGTATGAATCGTAAAAAACAGATTTCATTCACAAATGTTGCTTTAGCAGCAAAAGTTTTGTTTTCTACCAGTAATAAACTGTATTGTATTTAGGGGACAACAGCGCTGGTTAGTGTTGTCGCTTTCTACTAGTTGGCTGTGTGCGCATCTCTCATGTTGATAAACATATGTCCTTCTTTGGTAAAGCTACTTCAATCAATATAAAAAGTGTTTTTTAGCCATAGTCAGAGCCCCCTTTTGAATAGTTTTGTGACCTTTGGTAAGAAAAAAATATATATACATATATATCATTGTTTTTTTTTTTTAATTAGCGAGTCCACGGTTCTTCTGATCCAAAGCATTTCATTGCATTGTTGACCTTGTGTTGAATTTGCATATGACAAATAAACTATCTTGAAAATCTTTTTACTGCATGCTTTTATTCTCCAGCTGTTCTTGCATTGCAAAATGTCTCATTTTATCTTACACTAAAGAGCACATATTTTTTGAGTTTTTAATCTTATTCTAAAATAGCTTCCTCCTCAAAAATACTGATGAAGTTTTGTCTGTGGGAAATCTTTCACTTCCTCTTGAACCATTCTGAATGTTTCTGATCTGTGATGTCATAGATAGATGTCTGAGATCTTTTTTAAGTCCATAGAGCATCCTTATACTTGATTTGAGCATTTCTACAGTTGCAGCACATCAAACAAGATCGGTGAGATTGTTTATCCTGTGTAATATGCTTTGAAGTAGATGAAGTTCTAACTCAATTCTTGATGTGGGAAGCATGTGACTGTCTTCTTTAGAAAACTTTTTTATTGGTTCTGGTGCCTGGGATTCCAACGTGGAACCACACAAAAAAAGCGTCATATTAGTCCTTTAAATTAAATATGTGTGCTTTTTTGTGTTGAAATAATGGTCACTCAGTACCATTTCTTACATGCCAGTTAGTCAGGCTTGCTTCATTTCCCTTCCTTTTCACAATTTGGAACATTCTGATGACACGATACTTTAGGGGTCTATAAATAAACTGCACTTTATATGAAAGTATACGGCACCACCAGCAGCGACGGTCTAATGCAGGAGTCCTCTTGTGTGTCAGTGTGAACATTACAAGACTGTAATCAAGCTCCTTCTCCTCCAGCCTTATTAACTATGTATAAAGTGGAGTGCAGCGAGGAGCAGAAGTAAAGCGTCTGTCTGCGGCGGGGCCCTTGTGTCTCCCCTGGACCCTGAGTTCACAGAGCAGTCAGCTGTGCTCCATCTCTGCACTACACAGCCAAGACTCAGGGCTGAGAGAGTCGGCCACACCATCTGCTGCGCACAAGACACGGCTACTTTTCTACAAAACCAACGATTGCTACGGTAATTACCTTGTATTGTTGTTAAGAGCGTATCACAGTTATTATCACAGTCTGAATATACTGTATATTGAAAATAAAGTAGAGTCTTGTTATATGCTTTTTGTTAGCTATGCTATATTTTTCTATGTTACATTTCCCTGCCAAGGTTTACAAATGGAAATTACCATCTTGCTAAATCTGGTGCAGCCATCCTTTTACCTGCACATTGTCCTTGGAGTAAATAAATAAATAGGTTCTAAACTGATGATATCACATAAGAACGTTTGAATTTTTTTATTTTTTTATTTTTTTTTAAGACAAACACGTTTTTTGTGACCCTGTAAACATAGATTTAACACAATCAGTGGGTCTAATGTAAAGCTAGGCGATATGGCAAAAAAAATGTAAACAATTTTCTTGGAGCCAGATCACGATTTCGATTTTATCACGGTTCTTGTAAACCGTTTATTTTCCTTTGAGCTTTTTGAGGTAATTACAGTTCACTATCAATAGCTAAATCCAGCTGTCAAAATCTGACCAGTGTTGCCAGATTTTCAGAGAGAAACAAGTAAACTCAACCCTTCAATAAAAAGTGAAATAAAAATATCGATCAATTAGAACCTTGTGTGTTGCTACAAAACAAGTGTATGAGTTTTTCTTACATTAAAAGCGACTTTTAGACTTGAAAAAATGCTAAAAATCCATGTTTCAGTCACATAAATTGAGATATTTCCATTAATCAAACTTGAAAAATTGCTAAGATTTGTTCATGTTATGAACCAAAAAAGTCTTCAAAAAAGAAGCTCAAAATCGCTAAAAAGACTATAATCAGTTTGAAAAAATGGTCTGTATTTGAAGAGACAGATGCATCAAATAGAGAAAAAGAAAAAATATGATATAACGATTTCATCAAAAAAGCAGATTGTCACAGAAATGAACTCACGATTCTATTTTTATCACAATATTGCCCAGCTATCTAATGTACTTTAATGTACTCAAGCTAGAAAAGCCTGTTAAATTAGAGAAGTTTTAACCCAATTTATAGCTGCAAGGGAAATTCAGCAAGTGCATGACTTACCTGGGATGAAATTGGTAAAATATGTAGTAAAATGTACAGTGAAATGTAATCATCTTTACTTTTCGTTTTTACGTTTCTAGCGAGGACCACACAACAACAACAGGATGCAATAAAGATATTCATAAATGCACCTTCTCGGGGCACCCTCTCGTCGATTCAGGACCCCACCTGTCGACGGTATTGTGGATTTTGGAACTGCGGGCGACGGGACATGGACGGGACTGAACTCTGGACTTTTGATTGCGCATGATTGTGCTTTTGTTAATAAATTATACTTTTGAGATTAGACAACTCTCAAGGACAAATTAAAAAAAAATTCAGAACAGTTTTGGCGTTGTTGACAGGATATGACATTGACAACATCAGAGCTTGATGGGTGTTAAGAGATATCTCAATACAAGACAAAAGGTTAGTTAACATATTGCCTACAAAGATTCAATCATTCAAGTAAGACAAAGACAAAGGTCTGGTGGCACAACATCTAGGGTTTTCATAACAGTGTCCTACTGTCTTGGGATTCCCTGGTGACTTCTTAAGCAGACATCAAAGTATTGGGTAAGTATAGGATGAATCGTCATTTAAAGATTCCATAAGGAAATGTCTTGAGCGAGCCCGATCTTACAAGAAAGCGTACATTTACCACGACATTACACAACATGTAAATTATGTATGATTAGCGTGATTATAGTACGCGTCACAGTCCCCATTCATTTCAATGGTGGTTGTTTAGACGTGTTCTTATTTATGAATATTAATGAAATCCTGATTCTAATCTTAACCTGCCTCAAGCCCCAGACCTAATCTTACCCATTTTAGTAACTTTATGCCTGAACTTACCCGTTTCACCTGAAGAAAACGTCCCCACGTGGCTTCAATCAAAACTCGTGTTTTTTTAATGCTGTGATATTTCGTGTAATTTTTACGCTTTTTCATATCGTGCTAAATGCACAGCGTAACATAAGTTCTAAAAACAGCTGTGAACTCGTGCTCAGAATACGCAGTTTTTGTGTCGTGGTAAAAGTACGCCATCTAGTGAGACTGTGTTGCTAGAGCAGGAGGACAGATGAGATTTGAGGTGGGAGGGTGTGATCGAGAGAGTTGAGACAAGATGTGTTTTTAGGACAGGACAGTATGAGTAGAGACTTCTGGGTAATTGGAGGTGTGGCTGATGAGGCAAGGGAGGTGTGGTTTGCTGGTGAGAAGGATTATTTCATTATTACATCCCATTTAGTGAAATTAGAATCATTAGAATGTTAGGGATGTCTCTTGCCACAATCATCTCATTGGACAAAATTGCTACAAAATTGTGCACACATGTTGAAATTGACCTCATAAGATTTTTTTTTATTATTTATGTTTGGCTTGAAGTAAAAATGGGTCAATGCCAGTGAAGTTTGTAGTTCTGAAATACAGCACTACAATGACAGCAAAATTTGAAAATGAGAAATTGAGGTGAAAATTGTTGGGTAACTTTAGATTGCACAGTTTATTATACATTCTGTTAAAATCTAAGCTTGTCTCGTTTTCGTGGACTCAATCTTGTGTCTCGTCTTGTCTGAATTGTATTTTGTCTCACCCTTAATATCTCTAATAGTGTACTTGTATGTTTTCAATTCTAGGCACACACCGCCGCTGAGATGTCGGTAGACTTTTAATGAGGGCCTGATGCAACTTTTTCTAATTCTTATGGAAACACACATGGATTATTACTATATAGAGCTGACAGTAATAGTACGTTTTAATACAACATTTTCTCACAATTAATTAAACGTGAAATGTGATTATACAGTTACATTCACCCAATTCCAAAGACCTTAAATATTCAGAATGTTAATTACATTTACATGAAAATGTACTTGGTGAACTGTAGCAAACAAACAAAAGAGGACAAATCGAAAGTATTATTTGCATTATTCTAGTCTTTTTTCCTCAGGGATTGCGCTAGAGCTCCATCGACTGACTGCGAAGGAAATAATATAAGGGAAATAATCATATCGATCTAGCCTGATATGCAAATGATGTAAAAGGACTTACAAACAATTACAATCTCAGAGATCCACCCTTGACATCACAAATACGGAAAATTTTTACCCGTTTTCTGAGGCTCAGAGGAAAAAGAAAAGTATCTCGCAGACAGAACAGCAGACAGTTTTTTTTTGTTTTTTTTTTGTTTTTTTTATGAGAAAGCAATGTTACAACCTGGCCGAAAAGTCAATTTTGAACAATATAAATGGCAAATAGTTTCTATTTAAGTATAAAATTCTTCTCCACCTTTGAAAAATATTCATCCAGTGTGCACAGTTGCAGCCACTTGGGCAAGGTGCATTAAATGTTTTGCTTAAGGACACAACTACAATATGTTGTAGCTGTTCCATTGAAGATTCTGGTATTCCAGCGTCCTCCCATTATAGTACCCATTATAGTAATAACCAATAGGGCTGTAGTCCTTTGAACGATTAATCGGTTGCTGGCATCTTAGTCAACCAAACTTTGCATTAGTCAACTAATTCTTTAGATAGATTATGAGGTTTTAAATTGAACAGGGGCAAAAAGTAAAGATTTAGCTGCGGATTTGGGACCAATTCATAGATCTAATCTGTCGTTTTATACATAAATACCATGTTTCATAATAATTTTGTGTTTGTTTTGGCATAAACCTAAACAAACAAAAAATTTTGTCTTTTCGTTTGGGTCAGCTTCAGAACTTTAGTCGATTAATCGTTTAATCAATTAATCGTCAATGGGACATGTCTTTATAGTCGACCAAGATAATCTTTGGTCAACTACAGCCCCAGCATGTTCAGGCTTTGACCAGCCAACACATTATCACAAGAAGGCGTACATTTACCACGACACAAAAACAGCGTATTTTGAGCACAATTTCAGACCTTTTTTGTGTACTTATGTTACGCCATACATTTAGCACGAAATGAAAAAGTGTCAAAATGACACGAGATGTGGTTGCAGCCACGTGGGGACGTTTTCTTCAAGTGAAACGGGTAAGTTCAGGCATAAATATACTAAATCAAATCAAATCAATTTATTTTTGTATAGCCCAAAATCACAACAACAGTCGTCTCTGAGGACTTCCCAAGATTATTAATTTTAGCAAATATGAATAATAGGAAATCAAAATAAAACAATACATATTCAATAAAACAATACACATTGAATGAAACATTTGATCAAGCATGTCAAAGCAGATTATTAGTAGAGCAGATGAATGATTGTCCAGAACATCCCCTGTCCTTAGACCCTCCTTCTCGACAAGGAAAAACTCAAAAAAACCCTAAGGGAAAAAGAGAAACCTCGAGGAGAACCACAGTGAAGAAGAGATCCACTCCCATGGACGGACAGGCTGTAGATGTAACTAAGGCAAAGTTATAGAGTTTATGTTTGTGGAGCCAGAGTCATAAGCAGAGGGAAACGACTCGTCTAGCAGGACCAGGACAGGCCAATCCTGGAGAGGAAGGTGGGGCGGAGGTCCAAGCATCAGTGGTCCGGCCACGTCACTGAACAGCAACGATCTGAAACAGTTACACTCCCGAGAGGGGAGTGGGACAGGGGACAACGAGTGAATAGCAAAGAACAGACTAGAGATGAACTGTAGTTTATTATTCTTTACAAGAAAGGCAGAAGTGAGAGGATAGTGCTCAGTTGCCATACTTTCCCAGTATAATTGCTCCTGGGGCAGCCTGACTAGAACTATGGGTTTAGAGTCTGTTCCTAACTGACCTGATCATAAGCTAATCAAAAAAAAATGGGTAAGATTAGGTCTGGGCTTAGGGCAGGTTAAGATTAGAATCAGGATTTAGTCAATATTAATAAATAAGAACACATCATAACAACCACTATAGAAATGAACTGAGACTGTACCATAAAACAGCCATGAACTCGTGCTAATCATACGTAATTTACATGTTGCATAATGTTGCAGTAAATGTACACTTTCTTGTGAGATCAGGCTCGACCAGCAGGTATGGCCTCTGTGCATTTAAATTTGAACAAAAACCATGTTGTGATGGCAGCGGCTCAGCAGACAGACTGGTGACTGGAGGTTTGGTTGAAAGAATCATGATTTCTCCATTGCGTACAGCCAACATCACTTGCCAATGGCCTCTTCAGTGTTTTCAGTCATGCTTTATGAATGTGCTCGCTGCCCACTCACAGGTCTGAGCAGGGTTCACTCACCCTAATATAGGTCACAGACGCACTTATAGACGCTGAAGATGTTTGTGCAGTCGTCCAGGTAAGATCCATAGCACAGGAAAATGAAATTCTGTCAACTGTAAAAGTGTTGCCCAGTTGACAGAATTCAATTTTCTTTCACAGTAAATTCTAAGCCGATTTCTTGGATTTGTTACCTACTGTTTTTAAAGGAATGGCAAGATGTTCATGTTTTTCTAATTTAAAACAAAAAACATTGTTTTACATAAAGTTGTAACCATACATTTATAATCAATATTTTTTTATGGATACTTTAAATCTTGACTCCATTCACATTCTAGACTAACAATACTTAAAACAGATGGCGCTAAGCTGTACATTTGCCGTAAAATGTCAAATATTAAAGACTTTATACTTGATTTTGCTGTGCTATCCACACTAAATGCTAGCAATACGAACAAACTTCCTGGATGATTAGTGACCAAACTGTCTTTTATTAAAGGGACTGTACCTGATTTTTGCATCCTTAAAAATGTAAACAAACAGAAATAATTCATTTTAAGTTTTCTACTTTAATGTACATGATTTGTTCACTTAGCTAATGCATTTTGAGCTTCAGAATTGTTCATCATGATGTGTTTTAATGTTTTTTCACAACTGTTAGTGGCGAGGTGAGTCTCCATGCTAACAACAGTTAGCCACAATGCTAAAAACAACAACAGAAAAAATTGAACACAAACAAAATTTTATTAGACATAGACAGCTCTTTGTGGACTAATTTGCACTTGAATAGATACATTAACAAGACATCAATGCGAGGGGGAAAATTGCTTTTAAGTTATTTTGTTGCTATCGAGTATAGTCCCTTTGAACGTAGATCGAAAACAGTGAACTAATTCTCAGGAATAGATATCTTCTTTTTGATTGAAAATGTGGAACGACCTTTAAATAATTCATGTTGAAGTACATTCTTATTAAGAGGAATAATCTGCCCCTATGACATCACGTCTTACTATAGAAACCCAACTGATTAACCAAGCCTACGACATGTGTTTTTAGATCTTCCACTCTTCCCTCGCTATTACCTTCATTTACTCCAATTGACCAAATTGCCTCTTGTTACTTGTCTAATTCCAAAGCTCTTAGAGGCAAAAGTGTATCTGTGTTATTTACCCTAATAATGATGGCCTCAGCCTCTTCAATGTGATTAGAGCTATTTGTGATTATTTTCGGAGTGTTCTATGCAGTTGGCCTTTACCTGCTGCAGTTGCCCTTTATCCACTCTCTCCCAATTACAGTCATTTCAGCACAGCTCTTGTCCTGTACTTGGGCATTATCCCTGCAGTAAGTCTAAGTTGGTTTGTTCCTTTTGCCTAAGTCTCTACTAAACTCCTTCTGTGTGAGTTTGCTGAAAGCCACTAAAAACAGCATGTTTAAACTGTGGTCGGGGGCTAAGTGCAGCCTTCAGGTTGTTTTACTGAATAGAGACAGCCACGCCCACTAACAGAGCTCTGTGGGGGAAACATAACATGAACAGTGCATCAGAATAACAGCTTTATCACTTACAGCAACTACAACTGTGGACTTGAGAAGATACTGTATATTGTGGCAAATACACATGCAAAGACATATAGATGAATAAAGTGATCTAAAAATCCAAATATGTAAATGTTTCCAACATTGCTAATGCTAGCTGTGAGCTAAATGTTAACATGATGCTAGTGCCTCCTACAGAACTTTCTGAGATAACACCACATCAACAACCTCAATAAAGCTTTGTTCTTTGTACACGTTAATGTCTTAAAAAAGGTACAAAGTTTAGTTTCCCACTCCAATATGACGCTTTATTGACTGTATCTATAAATATAATCCAGTTAAACATTCTAAAAATCCTCAAAACCTTCTCATGTTTAAGTTACCTACTTGCCACAAGATTGAATAAAATGTAATTAAAATCTTGGGACTTTAAAGGCCATTTCATACTACAGAGCAGCTTGCCCCAACAATGTGTTTTTCTTACCATAAAACAACTTAAATCAATTTCCCACTAGCACAGATATCCTGTTAATGTTTAGGGGAAAATGACTGCAAGTTTAGAATTAATCTTTTCTGTTTGTCTACATTTTTAAAAAAGCAAAAATTGTGTATAGTAATTTAAAGTAAATTTCCAATGTTGTACTTTCATGCTTTTACACAAGTAAATCATTTTTAACAGACCTTTTACCAGAGGCATTTTTCAGACAAGTAACTGTACTTTTACTTGAGTAGTGGACTTTAATACCCTTGCCATCTCTGCCCAGCTCGGCCCTCCATTTCGACTGTGTTTCAACATGTGGCCCCTACACTATAAAGCATATTAAGAAGTGATGGCAGTGCTGCTTGACAGTTTGGGGAATATACGTAGATGAATAGAGAAAGAGGAGAAAGAAGCACATAGCAGGGCACGGGGCTGTTGAAAAGCATGCAGGCAGTTGAACAAATAGCTGAGTCTGTATTCCTGCAGGCAAAAATGAGGTTACTTCACAAGGGCTGCCCAATAAACCCAGCAGAACAAGGTTAGGGTCATAGCCAAGACAGCACTGGAGGCTTATCACTCCGTGTAGCTGCAAGTCCAACGTGAGGAGTGGAGTGAGGACAGAAACAGGCACAGAATATGGAAAAAGAGGAAAGCTCACACAGAGAGAGAGAGTGAGAAGCCTACTGTTTGTTGGGAGCTTGGCCCAGTGGGACAGCCGTGCCACCATATTAGATTTTCTGCCTTATTGCCTCAGCCAAAGTCCACCGCCTCAGGTCACTTTCTAGTATAAACGGGTGGCTCTGCATTTCTCCAACATCATTTAAACCTCGAGAGCCCGGCTGTGACCTCCATTACACTGTAAAAACTGTATTTTCACCAAAGCTAAACAGTCTTAAAATCAGGTAATTTCTCCGAATTGTTGTCCAAATTGCAAGGTCAGTTTCTAAATTATTTCAGGTGGTCATTAACATTACACAAAACACGCGACTAGTTTGTCTCCAGTGTGAACGGGATGCTGCCCCAAAAGTGACCTGCCTGCGCAGTAAAGAGAACCACGTCACACACACAAAGTGTCTTTATACCGTCAAGAAACGTTTTTTGTATAGTTCAAGCTGTTTTGTGCAAAAATTAAGTCGCAAGAAACAAATACAATCAGTGAAAAGTTGTGCTAACAAGCTAGCGCACAATAGCATATCTTCTTTCCTGTCCAGAATAAATCCAGTCATTTTGAGAAGTCTAAAGAGTTGAAAACATTCACAATATTACACTAGTATGTCCAAACTGTTATTGTCATCTGTAAAATGTGGTGCAGTGTTACAGAAAAATGCTTTTATGTGTTGCTGCCCCTGTTAATTTCTATGGTGGGTTGAATATTTACAAAATCCTAATCTGAACTCCAAGTCCCAGACCATTTTGTAACTTCAGACTCAAATCAGCTGCCTTCGTGGTTTCAACTAAAGCACATGTATTTGACACTTTTTCGCAGCGTCAAATAGACACGTAACTAGAGGGGTTGAAACGTGCTCATGATACACTTTTATGTTGCAGAGTTGCATAGAACGCATGTCTATGAGACCTGGTTTCATTTGTTTCAAAGTATTTCTCCCTTATTAATGAGTAATTACCGTAATTTCTGGATTATAAGCCGCTACTTTTTTCATGAGCTTTGAACTATGCGGCCTATAAGGCAATGCAGCAAAATGATAGATTCTCATAGACTTACTATTAAAAAGTGCGGCCTATATATGTACTTTATCATTTTTCTTACTTAAATCTAGTGGGTGCGGCTTATATTCAGGTGCACTCAATAGGGCAGAAATTACAGTATGTTCGTATTGCAGCCAAAATATTTGCCAATGAAGTGACCTACTTCTTTTCTTACCTCATTGGCAAATTAGTTTTTAAGCTAAAATATATTGTAAACAGCTAGAAATGTCTTGAAACAAGTGAAATATGTTGCATCATTTAAAACCCATTTGACAGATTATAGCAATTAGTTTGGCGTAATAAAATTTTATCTTTGTTTTACAGCACTTAACTTGCGATTTGTGAAAATATTAAAGAGTAAAAGTTGAAAAATACAGGAAGTAATTTGAGTTCTCCACATATGTTATTGAAATGTGCCAAAATACCAATACAAATTACAAAACTGATTCAGTTTCCTGGGGGTTTAGGCAATCATTTAACACAACTATAATGTGTTACAAGATATAATCATTTCTCAAATGTAACGTCCTGGTTTACAAAATGGTTGCTAAGTAACCGTCGTGGAATTACCTATACATTTGTAATTTATTCTTAACAAAAGACAAGCATAAAATTAATCAAAGCATAAAATTAATCAAAACAGCCAAAAGAAGAAAACAAGCAAAATGTTTTGTGAAATCTTAAAGGTACATTGTGTAACTTTCTAGAACAGGAGAAAATCAACTACACAATTCAGTGGAAATAGAAAGTTAAAACTATACTTTGGGATATTCTGATTGAAGATCAATACTTTTTATAAACAACATAGCTAAATGAACCACATCTCTATAGAAACATACAAGAGAAGGCCATTTTTTGGCCAAGTAAAAGTCCAGTTTGTAGCCATGCGCTTTAAAGGGGAGACTTATATTTGTATTGTTTATTTAGTACAACAGAGAACTCTAAATGACAAACACGTGCTTTTATTCAAGTCTAATTTGATTATTCTCACTACATTTTATTGAAAAGGAATTCATTCTTACTCATTCAAAACAATTCAAAATTAAGTTAAATATTCAGAATTCTAGTCTTTCTAACCAAGACCAGACATTCACTTTTTGCAGTGCACTCGTCTTCTTCGTGACTTGGATTTGTGTAAACAGATCTGTCAATAGAAATACTTTGCCCGTCGTGAATACATGTGGGTCTAATATGATTCAGACGCGCCGTGGTGGTTACGAGCAGACCACAAGAAGATACCGTTTTAAAGCGGCGCCGAGGCTCGTGTGCTTAATAAATGATGAGGAGCTGGGTGCTAACGTGAGGCGGTGCGGTAATTTGCCGTTATTTTCACAAGCAGAGATCCGGACGGAGATTGCACTAAAGATAAGGGAGGGAAGCATTAATTTGCAGCAGAGACTGATATTTGATGTAGAAACTAGAACATTTCCAAATGGCTCATATTCTCTTTGAAACTAACGGAATTGATTAGTAAAAATAAAGGAGAAGTCGATGTAATCCCTCGTTTGTCCAAGAGTAGGCCGTAAGGTTTCATGTAGTCGTCTGGACGCTGTTTGAATGCAGATAGAACTGTAAAAAACTGTATTTCTAGATCTAGTGTATTACAGTTTTTTTTTTTTTTTTCTGAAGATGATTATATTTAACATTTTGTTTGTTTTCACATAGTTAGGCTTTTGTGAGGTTTGCATTTGTTTCTTGTTCAGCAAATATGACTTTTGTAGAAGTAATTTCACAATCTAGCAACTGCACTGAAAATATTAGAGTTGTAGTTCTTTAGTCGTTAGTTGATTAATCGGTCGATGGAGTCTTGGTCGACCAAAATGTTATTTGTCGACTAATTATTTTATGTAGTTTATAAGGAATTTGTATTCAACAGTTACAGAATCTGGCATTTTTATATAAACACGGTTTCCTCTTCATTTTCTACATAAACTAAAGTTTATGCATGAACTTCATAATATTATTAGTCTTTTTGGGCAAGGTTTCTTGGAGAGTTGTCATAAAACTAAAATTTCCAACCCCATTTTGATACTAAGGAAAAAACTTGATTCTCAATACCACAATGAGAATTAGAATGTCCTTCCAAAAAAGTCAGATATTTATACAATGGACTGACATTTTCAACACAAAATGCAAGTTTATGATTAAACATTTCAGTTTCAAACCAGTTTGGATGAAACGCAAGATTATTTTAAAACTTTTCGGAAAAAGTGATTTTTTTTTTCTTTGCAAAAAATATTAGATTTTGTTCATATTTTTGTCCTGTTAATGTTATCAGTATTTGTTCAAATGAGTATCTAATTTTGACACCAGTACTTTTAGCATTGATTTGCAATATTTTTGACGACTCTATTTTTAGGTTCAGAGCCTTTGCCACGCCCCCTTTTTAGTCGATAATAATTAATCGGTCGATGGGACATGTTGTTAGTCGACCAAGGATTTCTTTGGTCAACTACAGCTCTAGTAAATATGGGCCTAATCCACACACTGTAAATGACGCAGACTTACAATTTGGCAAATCATATTATCTAAACACACATTTTTGTAAAGGATTGTTTAACCTACAAGAAACTGTGTCACATGTAGAGGGATTCTGTTTAAGAACTTCCTGTAAATTTCTGCTACTTCCTGTAAATTTCAACTTTTATCGGTTAATTTCAAAATTTGCAAATTCACTGTTGTAAATATCTACCACAAGGACTATCACCAAACTTAGAGAAACGTAACAATTGGCAAGATGTTTTTCATTAACAAACCTTGATTGTGAGACTTGTTTCAAGGAGTTTTTGTCTAGTTTAAAAAAAATGGTTTTTGTTTTAGGCCAAAACGACTCAAATTAAGATGATTTGTTACTAAGGTCCACATCAAAAAGATATAGTTATACATTGTTTATTGAATAGATTGATGTTGAAGTTCCGATGAGCGATGACCAGGCAAGGAGACTCAGTGTGGGGGTTCTGTCTCGGAGATCTGCCCGGCCCATTCAAGACCCCCCCCCCTGCACAGAGTTGAACTGAGACGAGGTGCATGGTCAAACTGAGACACAAGCGTGAGCTAGATATGAAGGCTTCTGGTGACGTAGGGGTGTGGTTGAAATGCGATGGGGGCGTGGTCTTACTCACGAAACTAAATTAACCAAGTTAATACTGCATATTCTAAATTGTAGTATTTCCAACCAGGACTAGAAATGCACTTTTTTGCAGTGAAAATGACTTTCAGGTAGAATTCAAAATGTTCTGATCAAACAGAGAAAGAAGACAGGAGATTAGTGCTTACATGAGTAACAATTATGCAATGCTTCTGAAGTATATTCATGTATGTCTCAGAGAGCCGTTAGTAATGCAGGAAACATGCAATGAGAATGCAGCACATTAGCTGTTAGCTCATCAATCACACGTGTCCCTGTCATGTCGCAGCATGTGCTGTGCTCTAATCCATCCTCATGTAAATTCATAAATGTGCTGCTGAGTTGTGACACAACACGGTGGTCTGTGATGCAAGTGCTGACTCAGCTTTATCAGCAGACACAGGTAAAAATAAAGTCATAACAAAAAAGCTGTTTATTTCTGTGGCATAAAATGAAAAGCTCCAAAAGAAGTGAGCGCACTCAAATCCATTACCACCGTCATTTACATTCTGGTGCACAAAGAGGCACAACAAGGCGGCGTGGAGAGACAGGAGAAGTGTGGCCTGATAGGCAGAAAAGCTGAAAATGAGTTTTGGAGGCAAAGTATACACACAAGTGCTCTCACAAAATACAGCAAAGTTGTTAAATCATTGCAGGTCAAACTGCAAAAGGGAATAACAGGCTGCGCTCACAAAAACCTTTAATCAAACCTACACCGGCAGGAAGCAACAGCAAATGAGAATGAAACAAGTGAAACAACTCTGTCATTATAAAGGATGGACAGTTTAAATGGACCATCAACAATATATGACTTTATATGGAGTTATGAAGGCACATGTAAGCCACTACTAGGTACATTTTAAAATTCCTTTGCTAAATGTAGGTAAGGGGATAATGTCAGTTGATTCACAACCAAAAGGACAAGATAAAACTTCAAAATAAACGATGTGACAGGGATGCCATGAGCGTTTCTATTGACCCTATTTGTCCCGCCTACTTTTCTAGGACATGCACTTCCTGTTTAGCTGCATTTAGCCTGTAGATTTCAGTCAATGGGGTTATTTTAACTGTCATTATATTTAATGAAAATTGCCCCACAAGACAGACAAACAAACACATTAGCTACCTTAACAGAGCTAAACAGGAAGTGCATTTCCAAGCGAAGTGGGCGGGACAAAATAGGGTCAATAAGAACAGTGAGGAGGAAGTCATCTGTCAAGACACCACAAGATAATGAGCTCATGGACACATAATGATCAGACAATATGGTTACAATAGTGATCCAATAATTAATGTAATGATGTAACTATACACAATCAGCTGACAATGTCCATGTCTCTTGTCCAGTCCTGTTAGCCTCACCGCGTTTATGATGCAAGAACTGGGCAATAAAAGGCATTATGCATCATCAGCAGCACCAATAGGCTCTTTGAACGTGTAATGATGGAGCATGACCCCTGTCTCCAATATTGCACTGGTTATCAGTTTCCTCAGGCAAGTGTTTAAAAAGCAAATCTAGTGTGGAGAATGAGAAAAACAGCCACCGTAGTGTTTTTACATTACACCGCAATAAAGGCCTTTAAACAGACAATGCTACATTAGCTTTTATGTGCACACCCTGCAGCGCTAAAGACTGACGGACCCTCTTTACATTTAGCAATTTTATTGATATCGTCTAGTTTTTTGTTGAAATGATTGTCCATCTAATGTATTTATACCTTGTTGTAAAATAAAATCATTGAGGCTTCAGTTACTATTGTTCATGGCTCTGAAACAAGTGGAATCTCACCTCTGCTGTTTACAGATGAGCTGGTCTTCAAGGCTTAAGGGTCTGTTTAATCTACATTCAAACATTCATCAATGACCATAAACTCACTTACACGGGAGGGGCTTGGAGTAGAACCTCTTCTTCTCTTACGCTGTGGAGTCAGTTGAAGCTTGGGCATCATCTCCTGGACAAAACCTTCATAGAAAAATATGTATGAGTCACGCGAAGGAAGCCCCAAGGAAAATGCTGTAAACACTGGACGAACAACGCTGGGTGAAGTGTCTGGGGTGAGGGAGGTCCTGCTCACTGCTGTCCCAGGGTCCGTATGTCATTTTTGACCGAGATGAACATCAAACAATAAAAACTCTGGTGTGGAAGTGTGTGGATAATTGTTCTGACTTTTATATAGAATCTGTCACTTTGAAGTCCAGTCTGATAATCCACACATGTATAATATTTGGTGTGGCTGTCAGCTGTAATAAAAGACCTCCACAAAGAGAGGATGTGTGTCACATTGGGCTCCTCACCTGGATGATTGCTCTGCTGTGTCTGCCCGCAGCACCACTAAATTGCATCTCTGTGCTGATGTCATTTCCACAGCTGCTTGCTTTATCAGTCCCATCAGATCAGCCAGAGGATCTAACAGATTCTCACAGAATGAGAGCTCCACTTAGAGCGCTCATGCACTCACAGCGTTTCCAGAAGCTGATGCGACTCAGCCCTCGGTGGAACTGTGAGCCGCAGGAGACACTAAAGAAAGGATTTTGGAGAAAAAAACAATAGTGATCAGATTCTTTTTTGTGCAGGATGCTGAGAATTTCTAATGGTACACCCAACAGAACAAATGTAAGTTGACATAAAAGACATACTAATTTTGCAACAACATAGAACATCATAGTTAAATTAAACTGAATTTGTGTTACCTGTACCTAAACAAACAATACTGCCACAAAAAGCAAAACTAAATGTGTTGTGTCTTCTACGTCCATTTGATTGTTGCTGATTTGATGTGTTTTTCTTTGAGCAAAAAGCCCTGAATATAATTGGCTCCCTTGATCTTGGGTCTTTAATAGCCCACATTAGAGAAGCCTGTCCTGTGATGTGCCTGTGGGGCTCCTGAGGCAGTGGGCCGGCTGCTCTCTGCTCAATCTCCCAGTCAAACACTCTCTGGCGCCTCCACAGGGACGCTGCAGGGGAACATGCTAACCCGCTGCCCAGAACAACTGCATGGACTCACTTGGTTGGGTCATGTACAAAACGTCTCTATGACGGTAACAGAAGAAAGGGAAAGATAAGTGAGAATGTTATTTGTTTGAAATGTGCTCACACATCTGCTCAGAACATAATGTGCGTCACAAAGACTCAAGGATATCTCTGGATCACACCATTGATCAGGCACCAGGCTCTGTGTGTGACTTATGGATTATTTCACAGACTAAATCTGCTGTCTAAAAGCAAAGCTTTCCATAACATTAAGCAACAAATAAAAGCAAAATTATACAAAAATTGTGTTAATTTTTTATTTTATTTTATTTCAGCACTCATATTTCTCATTAAAAATTTCTGTTCTTTGTAGCACCTAACTTTCTTACCTTATTATTTCACCAAAAAGTCCTCAGTAGTGGGACTAATAGCATAGCTACACAACTCTAGAACTGTTTATTTACATATTTAAAGGAAGCCTATTAAGTAAGTTTTTCAGTTACCCAAAGATGTATTTGAATTGATTCCAGCATGTTGGAGTAATCTTGTATTGTCCTGCAGCTGATGATCCAGGGCTCAGTAAATCCCTGTCCTCACCTACCACCTATTCCCACCCTATTGTCTGTATTTAATTGCAATTACTCAAAAATAGGGTTCTGAGCAAAACATGTAAGGTCATGGAGACACTTTCCAACATCTAAAAATAGTAATTTTTAAGTCTGTGGCTTATGAAAATGTAACTTTACAATGAAAAACTAAGTCAATTGACCTATTTCTGTTTCTAAGTCGTTTTAGATCATTTTTGTGTTTTGCGATGAACAAAATGTGAATTAACGATCTACTTATGACATTGTTTCTAATAGAGAAAACTCACAAGGTCTCCTTTGATAATGGTGCATTCCAGACAACTGGGAACTGTGATATTTCCCACCTTCCACTTGAAAAAAAAAAAGGATAGTGGAATACCACGCAAACTGGCTAATTGTGGAACTCCCACTTCACGTACAAGATCAACAACTGCTGCAGTGAATCAGAGAGGTTAACTGGCACTCAGTTACAGATTATATAACATTTTACAAACATTACTTTTGTTAAGCTGACAGTTTAGCATTAGCTATATTGTTAATACAAGTACACAACGTCATGACTGGACCTGATTCTTCACTACTGCACATGAATCTACCGCTGCTCTAATCTGTAAAAAATAAACACCAAACTATATTTTATTTTTGAATTTATGTACATGCCACAGTCAAACGCTTTCCTGATGAGCTAAGTATAAATGTATGTGAAATGAACATGTAGTACAAATTACACACTTCAGCTGTTTAAAAACTTTCTAGAAGTATTTTTGGTGCAAAAGAGAGCGAGGAAGAGAGAACTAGGAAGAGAGAGACAGAGAGAACGTGAAGTCATGCAATCCCAGCATGCAAAGGGGTAATGCATGTTTACTGTCTCCTCCGAGTTTTCAAAAAATACTGTAAAATATGAATAAAAAGAGAAGAAGAGAAAACAAGTGCATTTCCTGTCACTTACTGCGCTCCAGCCTTTGTTAAACCTGGTGGAAGTCTCTGTGAGTTACTAATTGCTGATTGTCACAAAGTCAGCGTATTTCTTTGTGAAGTCCTTTAATTGTGTCACATCACAGCTGAGTGGTCATTACTCACTGTGTTGGCCTTTCGCTCAAATCATGAGGAAACATAAAAATAGCCAAGTTTTCGTTTAATAACGTGTCAAGCTGCATAAAAACTCTAGTCTCTCAGACTAATTGTAATTTTTACTTGTGTACTTTTATTTAGAGTATAATGCAGTGAGTCCACAGAGATTTTGAAGCTTAATTTAGTCAAATAATCTAGGAACGACTGAGTTGTTAAGTTAATTTAATAATGTTACAGGTGTTATAGTAATGTAACAAACAGAAATAATACATTTTGTGCTTCCTACATCAGTCATTTTGCTCACTTACCTGACACATTCTGAGCCTCCAAATTGTTGACCACAATGTATTTTGTACGATGTTTTTTTTTTCACAGCTGTTAGGAGCGAAACATGCATGTATGCTAACAGCAGTTAGCCACAATTAGCCACAGTTGGAACGATTTTTAAGCCAAATAAAACGGTTACATGAGAAAAGAAAAAAAATATTCGGATTTAAAAGCGGAATAAAATATCCACTTTATTCGGAATTAAGTATAAATCAGAATAAACATTTGTTTACATGCATGGTCTTTTTAAACCAGAATTAATTTTAATTCAGAATTAAATTATCTTTATTTAGAATAAAAGCCATCATATAAACGGGGCAATTGTGGACTGATTTCCACCTAGATCTGTGGCTAGAGGAAATTTATTTATTTATTTATTTTTTTAATGAATTAAATTAAACAGAAATGCAAATTTACTTGTGCTAAGGTTTTATGTATATTTTATATAATACTGTATTTGTTTTGTGCTTTTTGTTACTGCCCAGCTCTGTTTAAGTTTTATCAGCTGCTGTGTAGCTGAGAAATTTTAGGAAAAGCCAGGTAAGAAACTCACAAGAAAATTACTTTTTTTAGCAGATCATCTCTACCTTCATTTGGGAAATCTCGTTAAAGATCCAGTTATATGTTGTTGAATTATGGTAGATTTTATTTTATTTTGTTCATGAAAAAGCACATTAATAGGTCTTAAATCTCTTTAAAACAGAAAGAGATTGTTTTTGTTTTCTCCAGCAGCGCTTGTAAGCCCCTCTTCTGTACAATGTGACCACCAAAGACTCTGACGTGAGGCTAAAAATAGGGCAAGTGTCAATTGATGGTGTTGAGGCAGATGTAAAGTGGAGTGAAGGTGAGAAGGAGTTCATATTAGACACACTGGAGTCAGGTGGAGCTGAGAGGGAAGCTCACTGTGAACAGGACTTTGACACTGCATACTTTTGTTACTCTGGCCATTAATCAGAGGCTGTGAGGTGTTTGAGTCTTAAAAAGAGATCTGAGAAATGGAAAGTGTTGGGAATGATGTAATCTGTTTTGTAGTCTGTGGTCAAAAGGAAAAAAACTTAGGTGATGTGATAAAGTCTTTTGCACATGTCCTTGAGTTAGTGACAAATGTATAATATAGGCTTAACATGTTCATACACTACATACTTCAGAGTTAAAATCATGTAATATTAAACCAAAATTCAGTTTCTTCTTAATCATTCTTTGGACCAACCAGGCGGACCAAAACTCTGCAGTGCAATTTACAGCCTCAAGGTCTTTTTCGTCGACGGCAGTTTGAGGATCTGTATAAAAAATCTGTTTGACAAAGCACAGTTGAGGGCTATGCATCAGTTTGAATACGGTGAATTTAACTAGATATAAAAATGCTGTATTTTGCAGCAGAAGGATACAAATTATATTGGGAACATCTTGACACTGCTTCACAAATAAGCAAAATGTGTGCCTGCTGTCATTGTGAGTGGAGAGCTCAGGCAGTGTGTGCACAGAGCTGCTCCAAACCACAATGCCAGCCTTTAGTCTGACTTGAATCACT
Source organism: Mugilogobius chulae (assembly GCA_038363315.1). Lineage (NCBI taxonomy): Eukaryota > Metazoa > Chordata > Actinopteri > Gobiiformes > Gobiidae > Mugilogobius > Mugilogobius chulae. Next base: position 22,892,548 of record CM076409.1, read on the forward strand.
CCACTCTGCTCTGACTTGATGAGCTATATCACTGGGCTGGCAGCTGCCTGTCGTCACTGAGTGAAACTGCGAATCCCCAAAGCAATTACAACCCTGTTGGTCTGCCACTGATGGTTAGGTATGGGAATGTTTGGAGTCTGGACTAGCCTTAGTGATATTTATTTTATCTTTTGGAATGCTGCCAAGAAAACTTTGTAGTCACTCTAAATAGTTGATACGACAGTGAAAGCCCACTGCATACTGCAGCTGTGATTCTAAAACTTCTCACAACCACAGAATATTTGGCTTTTCAAGTATCACCAGATTAAAACTCTGACTCTATTAGGCCTAGAATTAAACCTCAAAATGGATTAAAATGAGACTAAATCCGGTCTAAAATGACATTGGTGAACTATATAGTGCAGTTCAAAAGAAACTTAGTCTCAAATGAAACAAATCTTTAATTGCAGATGGCTTCAAGTACCACCAGATGCAGACCCAGCACCACATTTTGAGAAACATTGTACGAGAGGAAATTAAAATGTGTTAGTCATGAGTGCAGGCAACAGACATATATACATTTTTCAAGAATTACATATCTCACCATTGGTCTTTAGATCACTAAATTTGCTTCTATTTTTTGTAAATGACTTTATTTCAACAAACTTTTAAAGGGCAAAAACACCACTCTGACTGAATGCCTCTGATTTGTGATGTCATAGACAGATGTCTAAGATCTTCTACAAGTTTCAAGTTCATAATCCATCCTGACTTATAATCCATTTTGAGCATTTCTGTAGCATGTCAGACAAGATGAGTTTGATTATTTGCCTGCTATTTCCTGAGTAGTCAGCAGAAGGAGCTAAACAATTCTTGACGTGGGAAACACTTGACTGTCATGTATACTTTACTACACATTTTGATTGGTTCTAGTCTATGGTATTTCAAAGTAGATGTGCTCAGAAGCATGAGTGAAGGACAGGAACAACACAGCCTTGACTCATCAGCGGAGCCTGAAGCCGTCTGGCTGTGCTGATTGGTTGTGTTAAAGTTCATCATAACATCTAGGAATCTGACAAATACAGTAGCTGTAAAAGTCACGTTAAACCCACGAACGTGACATCTTTCTTGGCCCAAACCTCTCTGAATCGTGCAGAACCTTATCAGGAAAAAATCAAGCCTAAAATCTGCAGACGACTTAAGAAGACAGTATTTTGACAAAATGGCAGCAGCATCGAGCATCTGATAAGCATCCTGATCAATGTTGTTTGTACTTTAGGCTGTAAAAACAGACTCGTCTGAGTCAAACCGACATTAGACACAAGTTATTTAGCAGTGTGCCTTTATCTGTTAGATAGACTGCCAATTCTTTTATTTCTTTATTGTTGTTGACGTTCCAAAAAATTAACCCAGCCTTTTGTTGGCAGCTGAGCAGCGCTAGCTGTATTTGTGTTTGCATAGAGCTCGGTCAAGATGGCAGCTTGAAAATTAAAGCCTACAAATACCACCAGGGCTGTCCACGCATGACTAACTGCCCGGGCTCTCGACAAAAGCACAAAAATAGCACTAGAGGAGGTTCAGCATTTACAAAATGTGAATGTTTATTAAATGTTGACAAGAACATTTTTAACACAGCTCAAGATTCAGCAAAACAATCGATAGTACTTCACTAAAAAGAAAAAGAACATGTAGAAGGTCGGGTTGTCGGGTTGCGATGGGTGTACAGAGGCTGTTGAGTGAGTGGCAATTGGCAGCAGAGGCTAAGGCAATTAAAGGAGTAACACAGTAAGAAAGATAGAGGGTTGGAGGACCTGGGGATTGATGCGATGTAATGAGCGGGATAACTGGAATGATTAGAGCCTCTGATTCCTCTCCTTTATCACGTCTGTCCATCGGAGACTCGCCTGGAAGTGGCTGTAAAGACGGGAAACACAGGAGGGTCGTGGCAAATAATGTCTGCTCTTTACACTGAAATAACAAGGGGGCAACATAGCAGTAACATATACAGTGAGCACAAGAGAGTGGCCACATGAAGAGAGAACAGAGCAGGGATAAACGCCATAGACAGTAGAAGGAGAACGCATCAGTGCCTTTGATAACCAAAGCCTTCTGAACATGGAGGCATTTAATCACACAAGGGCTGGATATATACAGTATGTTAAGTACAATCACAATATTTCATTATAGCTTTTGAGAGCTCCAAATGCAGTTGTATGAAAGCAATAAGAGTAGGTAAAAGAAATGTTCTGCATTATACTGCACAAAAATGTATCTATAACCTTGGTTAAAGCACTAGAATTGAAAATAGTAATTTCTATTCAAGTTGTTTCAGTCTGATTAAAATTAATTTCCTAATTATGCAGCATATTACAGTTTTTTCAAGACATATTTGCGTAAAAGTGAATTTAGCTTGAAGAGAGGTAAATGTTTACTCCATTCACAAATAATTTGGCGTAAAATATGAAAACATTTATTGAAACAAGTACAATTATCTAGTTTCATCAAGTAAATTCATCTAAACCAAAAATTATGATAAAGTTCAATACATTTCTTAGACATGTATATTTTTGCACCTGCTTTTGCATTGTAGTGATTAAAAACTCCATTTTGTTTGTCTTTACTTTAAGTTTGATTCTAAAATGTCAAATGTACAGCTGTGATAAACATTTTATCTTTTCAAACGAGCCTTCTGAGTCACTATATGACTCTTTGGGATGAAAGCTGATGTGCTGTGCTCTGTAGTAACCTTGTATGACTTTTGTGTCTAACAAAAACAATTATAAACGTGTGCTTGTGAAAACTAGTGGTGTGCCAAAGGGTCTGTGCAAAAAAGTTTAAATACCTACTTCCTTATTTAACGTTTGCCATCTGTATGCACCATTTGACTTTCCAGCTATCTCCTAGTTTCACTTGACGTCCATTCTACTGTCTATGGCTGGAGCTCAGGGCAGGTAAACACAGTACCAGAGGGCATTGTCCACTCAAATAGGGTTCACAATCACAATAATTAATAGTTCTTTATAATAGTGTAAATCTCTCTGTTAGCAACACAAGGGGAGGAAAGCACACCTGACATGACTTCCTACAGAGACCTGCTGTTCCTCCAGTCCGCTTCATGCACACGCCTTCACTGTGTACACAAAGATGCACATTCACACAAACACAGGCCTACTCTCTCCCCTCCTTGTCCTTTTATATAACTTCTTTTAATGTCTCTATAAATCTTCTAACATTCTTGTAGCCCACCGCTGTGCTCTTTGAACGATATTTGTCGCATATGTCTGTGCGTTGACGCCATTGTTGCTGTCAAGCCTTTGTGTTTCCGTGACGGGAGACCCCTTGCAGGAAAACTTCACAGCTGTTCTAGTGTCAGTGACAGTCAATGCAACATGGCGCCTTGTTGCACGTTTACTCACTAGTGTGTCAGCTAGTGACTCCTCCTTGATGGAGCGCTCCAAAATGTCTTCCCACGAATGTTAATCCCAAACCAAGAAGGCAGAAGATTCCTGCCGGCTGCTGTATAGTGTCAACATGGTACACTCCTCTGTGCCTTGGTTAAAAAGGTGGATTTGTGCTATTGGGATTTTTTTTTCTTCACTTTCTCAGCAGCACCTCCAGAAAATGTAAGTTTTGAGAAAGAAAAGAAGTTCATATAGTCTATTTAAAATGGTGTATTTGTCTTAGTCCATGTGCTTGAGTTCTCTCTTTGTGTTTTAGCATAGTAAGAAAACAGCATCACATGCTCTAAAAGTACACAATGTACAATAAAATCGACAGATATTTTAAAGCTTTTAGAACATCAAATTAAAAAAGAAAAGAAAAACAGAACATTAGATTCAACACTGTCAACATGGTCAGACAAGGAAATGTCAGTTACACAAAATCCTGTTTTCTTTGTCTTCTTTTCTTTTAGTTTAGCATGATGTAACATATAGTAGATGTTAAACCAAATAAAGTATTATTTAGCCATTTGTAATTAAAAAAAGAAGTACGCAATGGTTCTATGACTCTCTACTGGGTATCAGAACTTGCCTGGCAAATCCAGACGATATACTGTATAAAAAAATATATTGTCTGGCCACCATGTCCCTCTTTTGATTTTCAGTGAGTGTCATTTACAGAATAATTAGCCAATCAGGAAGGTATACTCCCAGTATGAAAACTAAGATGGCTGCTTATGATGAAAAAAAAAAACATGAAAGAATATGGACTGAAAAACATAGCAGATTTCTGCAGAATCAATGAGCGAAGCAAAAAAAACCCAAACAAAACTTGGTCTAATTGACAGACGACCAATCAGCTCCTTTATGTCATGCAGATAAACTATTCGGATTGGTCAGTACGTTGTGGAGCTGATTGAAATTGCGGCAGGGGGAGCGGTGACCAGACCCACTCTTCTCAGTTGCTGAAGCGTGGGTTCTGGATCCCAGGCAAATCAGACAGCACCTCTGATAAACAGTAGGGATGAAATAGAACCTTATTTGTGACTACATGTAGTCTGAATTGTCCCCAATTTAAAAATAGATAATTTTATCCTTCTTGTGGTTAGTTTGTCTAATAAAAAGAGAGCAAATGTGCTTATATTATCTGTGCAGCTTGTCCTAAAGCTTGGCAAAACAGAAGTAACCAGATGATAAGGGCTTGCCACACTTGTTATCATAATTGAAATAAGATGTAAACATTGAGGCGCATGGTAAGTACAGGACAGGACCGTGTGTCCACCATGCATCATGTTTTGTCTGACCAGGCTAAATGCTGTTGTCCATTCATCGCCTGGCTCTACTGAACTCCAACAGGAAACTGATAGTGTGAGAGATCTGAGTCGGTCTATCTCTGTCTTTGACTCACACAAACACAGACGCACACACACACTTCTTATGCACACAGCGCTGGGTTACCATCTGTGAATGCTGCATCACTTGGCCAGTACTCAGCTGGCAGCCACATCAGACAAAGTGCCCAATATGCTCCCTAATGGCTAAAGTCAGATGAATGAGATCCGCGAGTATTTATTCTTTCTCCCATGCAACTTCTTGACACTTATTCACATCTTTAACCTTTTCTTTGCTAATCTAAAATAGTACAATGGCATTTTTGTCTATAGTGTAATGGACTACAGATGTGCTGTCTCTTCTGGGCCAGATTCTGCTGAAATGATGTCAGCTTTTACCCATTAATTCAAGGCAAACTGTGTAAGATATATCTTTTTAGAAGTGCGACCAAATTGTATTGTCAGCAGAGATAAAAGGTTTCAAATAAGATCACAATGACTTGGAAAGGGACCACCGGCGCTCTGTTTTAGACTGTGGGCTCAGAGTTGCTTTACGAAGAAAACTGTAGGGCTCAGAGATCGCATTTGTTTTGAGAATCTTCTTGGAAAGAAAAAAATCCAGTGTGAAGTTAAATGGAATTATGAAGAATTAAAAAAAAGTCAATGAGTCCGTAGATTTGAAAGAGGTGACAACACATAACTCCGTCTATACTGTATGTTCCAAGTTGTGATTTTGCAAATATATCCCCCCGAAATGAGATTCCACTTCCTGTTTCCTTCATTTACTGTCAGGGTCGCGAGTAGGTCGGATCTTCATCTCGGAGAACTTGAGGGAATATTGCCAGCCAGTCCACGAAGACCACTCATGCCGTCGGCGTAGGAGGTGTGCTGGCCGCGCAGGTACTGGCCGTTCAGGTTGGAGGTGTGGCAGTTGCGGTACCACCAGGCTCCGTGGTAGAAGGAGGCACAGTTGTTCTCAGAGTGGTCGTTGTCCCGGTCCTTAGTGGTGAACTTCATGCCGTTGTGTTTCAGGAGAGAGTCACCTGCAGGAGCGGAGAAAGAGGTTACGTTAGTTAAAATACTCAATTAACACATTTGAGCGAGCAAGAGTTTAATAAAAGAAACTATGAAAAAGACAGATGTTAAAAGATTTCATGAAATGCTGTTTTGATAGACTTTATAAACCATCTCCTAGGCAATGAGTTATTATAATGACTACAGAGAGTGTAGTCATGGTAACCTATAGCAACAAATGTCCAGTTGCGGCAGCCATCTTGTGTAAGGAGAGTTGACTGAAGATCTCAGACCAACTAATTGGAAGCTGAACTTTTAAATGACATCTTCACTTAGACACTTTGATAACTGAACCTTTTTGCATTGTACGTTTTTTATGCTTGTGTTCAACCAAACTAATGAGACAGCATCTTGAAAAAACTTCTTTTATAGTAACAGCATAATAATGGTGATTGTTTGTACTTGTATTATGTAAAGACACAAAACACAAACACAAACTGCAGCAAATCCAGCCCAGTGCAGTGTTTTTAGGCTGAAAATGTATATTCACAATTCAGAGGACACAGGCACAAAACAGTTCTCTGTATTCTTGGGACAATACTATATAATATGTGTTCAATCACCCCCTTTAATCTATGAGTTATCTGACTTTGTTGTTATTTTCAATTAGAATTTCCTGCCTCTTTCCTCATAAGGTTGTCCCCACGGCAACAGGCCCCATGCTCTCTAGTCATTATAACAACTCATTGGGGTGGAGCCACAGTAATTTGAGGGTGAAAAAACAATCATCTCTAAAGCAATAGGACCATTTTGTGACGTAATCCTATATTCCAATCATGAGGTTTGAAGACTGAGACTTAAACATGACAGCACCAAAAAACATATTTCTATTTCACAAAACAAGTGTTCTTTGACTTAACATATCTAAGAAGCAATTTTGCAAAATTTTGCTGACATTTACAGTATTAGTGACTACGCTCATTTTTGTATTATAACAAGAAACTGCATTTAAACAATATTATTCATTTGACTGCTCTGCATATATTTTAAAATATATTGTCCAGTAGAATATTGTGATGTCAAAATATATGTGTGGCAGTCGCAGCTAAGAGAAATATGTGCCATCAAACAGATCCAAACATTTAGTAGAAGTGAACAACAATTATATGTACAGTAGTTAATGCATGTAAGAGCAGTAGAGACGATTTCTATGACAATCACTTCAGTCTTACTTAAGCTGAGTTCTTGCACAGTGGCATATTTGAAGAGCAATTTCACTTGAATTTATTGCAGTAGTAATTATTGATAACATAATGGATATTTCAGTATTTGGAGTCAGAAAATCCATTAGACTCATTGCTTTTTTATTATGAACAAATTAATCGAAGTGCAGCCATATGACATATTGGAAGATAATTAATTTTAAAAAGATACTCAGTTCTTACTCAGTGTTATCCCTGGACAATTAAGTTTAATTAACTCTTGAAATACTAGGCCTTTATTGTGCCGCAGTACAGCGCTGGGAGATGTGTAAGTCATTCAGTGGCATGTGGGGCTCTCCATCTTCCCCGAACTCGCCGGAGGACATTTACATTACCTTCTGACAGATGTACCTCCCCAGTCAAACTCCTCACCTCCCACCAAGTCTGAAATACACTCTCTTTTGCACCGGACCAGCTGCTGTTTCTAAAATATCACCATTCTCAACGCATTAGTGAACCAACAGTGCAATTATAAGCTCTGCTGAATGCAATCTTTTGTGCGTCTTTTGCGTTATAGGTTCTAAAATTAGAAGCCGTGCATTAGTTGGTACCAGCAGTAATTAAAAACCTTCAGACTCCTTCCTCGGAGTATTGGGTCTCATTATCCAAACAGGAGGTCAGACAGCTTTGTAGCCAATTTATCAAAGGTTCCATAGTGACCTTTTTATCCTCTTTTTAATAACACACTCCCATTGATTTTGAACAGCTCATGCTCATGGGCATGACAGGAATGGAAAAGCTCACTTAGACTGCAGACTATGGCTTGATTTTTCATTTGGGCAAAGCTGACAGGTGTAAATAGGTTGTCACATAGTCAAAAATACTAGATGTAAGTACAAACTAGGTATCTGGAAAATTGTAAATATCAATAGTTGCTGTAAAAAGCAGACAATGGTGCCTTCAGGAGCAGCTGTTACTCGAGTCTTTACAGAGAGGCTGAAAAAAGCAGGGGATTTCTTACTAATTGCAGTTTCTGTTTAGTGTTTATCTTTACAGAGTGAATTATTTGGTCTATTGATTTGAAAGTCAGAACAGAAATCTTCTTGCAAAAAGATAATATTGAATTTCTATGACATAAAATGATTCATACAGTGCAGGCTAAGAGCTACAAACTAGTTAAAGTTGAATGGAGAGAACATAAAATTGTAAATTCACTCAAATGTGTTTGACAATTTTTATCATCAAGTTTATGATTCTGGTTAAACATGAGCAGCAGATGTGTGATTAAAGACATTCATTGGTCAAAATTCTTCTAGCTACAAACTTGATAACCTAGCAAACTCAAAAACTCTCCTCCACATACAAATGAATGAAATGTTGTTTTGTAGACACTAGATTCTTCCTAAAAGTGCACAAGATGAAAAAAAACAACTCAGCTTCAGTTTAGCCTACTGAGGCCCAGAGACCGACAGTGTGAGCAGTCAACGCTGCAATTACTCGTTTATAATTAGCTTAAAGATGTGAAATAATTTCACACTCTTACAATCTGTCAAATGTTAATACTCCTGATAATAACACTTTTATTCTGTTAAATGATTGCTTAGCCGGCATCTAATTGTAACTGCAGACAAAATCAGACTGCTTTATACTGTCTGAATGGAAAAAACAAAGGTTTCCATTTAATATCTCATTATAAGTCAAATGCAGTGCTCTGATTGGCTGTGCTTTAATGGTTCAGTTTCATATTGCCGAAAAACAAATCAGAAAGTGAATACACATGGTTTTCAAATCTGTGACAGTGAGGAGGTTCACCAGCCAACTAACAGAAAAATGTCTCAGCTGTTGGGATTTCTTTTGCTGGAATGTCACTTTTTGATGACATAAGCAGAAGGATTATGTTTATCAGCACTACTTTCTGTATATATTGGCTTTTGTTTTTCAAATTCCCGTCACAAACTGCAACTAGACTGATGTAAAACTATGATAAGTATTTCCCTGTCATAAGCACTTTAGGGGTTGTTTATGGCCAATTTAAAGAGCACTTTTGGACAAAGAGTTTGCACAAAGATATGGTAGTTTACAGTCTGGCCTTTAGCCATTTTGGATCTTATATCAACCCTGCTGCCTGCCCCAGAGCTCAGTGATTCATCTGTGTGCGTTTGCCTTGGCCCAAAAAGCACAGCACGGAGCACACAGCAAATGAAAGGCGGCCCATGGACACAGGGTGACAGATAACAGCTCTTCAGGGCACCAAACCGCTCTTAATTGCTCAGGATGTGGCCACCTCAGCTCCTTACCCTCTCACTCCGCCACTGCTCCCTCCTTTTGGCATTACCATGGTAACCAGTGAGCAGGAAAAATGATCCGACAGGCATGTCTGATATCCGTGTTGTGCACCGCTCGACACGGACGAAAGGAGATAGTGGTGGGAGGAGAAGAAAAAAAGGTGTCCAAAGGATGTGAATAAAAAAAGTAATGGCTCATTTGCAAGGTGCTGTGTGGGACAAGCGCGTCTAACACGAGCAGCTGTCAGAGTGCTCAAGGCAGGGCTATTAATACATGAAAGAAGAAAAACGTGTGATTTTACCGAGAATGGCTGGACTGGAGTCACACTTGCTCAAACACACTTACTTGAATTAACTTACTAATATTATATTGTACTTCTTTGAGTAGTTTTACAGATGGTTTATCAACCTTTACCTCAAATTCCAAATAGATCTAACACATCAGCAATATTCCTACTTAAACACAAGTTTTGGCTCCTCCTCCCACTATGAGTTGATACATTTTGAGCATCCAGCTGAAGAGACCATTTGTAAGGACCAACTAATCACAGCGCTGCATTATGGTTTGACTGGAAAGCACCTGAGCAAACCCAAACCTGTTCTGAGTCTACGAACGTCGCTGAACATATCCTGGATAAGTTTCTCCTAACCGGGTTGACTAACCAAGATATGAGCCTCTCTCGATAAGCTGTCCAACGAAACGAGTTCATAACTGGATCTGTTAAACCTGGATTTTCTTAATGAAGCCGTAAGTTCACGGAGCAGAGGCTGGGTTAACGCAAACTGACCAATCAGAACAATCAAGCTGCGGACTTCAAACGTGAGGAAACGTCAATCATGAGGTGAAATATGCGGGTATTAAAAACTAAAATCTAAGCGAAGCAAACGCGCTGCAGCTTAGTAAGTAAAGCTAAAGAGTTCATTTATATGTCATGCATGGATACAACAAACTAAAGCACAATTGTGCAGACATAACAAAACATTTAAGTGCATTCAATCATTATTTCTTGACAATGAACGCGATTATTAATCATCACACAGATTAAACAGGATTCTTCAGTGTTAGGCTAAAAGATCTCATGGCTCCTCTTTATAAATACACTACGTGCGCATCACTTTGATATAAAAGACTTAAGCATTTCCTCATTTCTCCGCTGCCTTTTCTCCCCTCTCTTTACAAACACCTAAATTCTCGTCTCTGATTATTCGGGAACTTATCCTGGTCCAGAGCAGGTTATGAGTTTGCCGCATGTTCCCAAAGAGAGCTGTCCCGATAGGAAGCGATCCAGTTTCATAGGACCGCCAGACCAGGTTTAACCCAGAATTTACCTCGCTAAACCTCAAATCTAGCTTCCAGGTACAGGGCTCTGGATATTTTAGGCATTTTTAGCAGAATTACAGACTATTTTGCTTGTGGATTTAACAAAAGTTGGTTTTGCTTCGATCAATCAGGTTCAGACACGACCATATATTTATATATATAGCTTTCAGCGAGCGTTATTCCAGATTGACAGTGTGTTGAACTCAATTCAGCAACCGTACTGCAGAGAAAACATACACCTATTAACGTTTTAGGTTCTCAAAACGTTTTCGCCAACAGGTTAATTTCTACATTCAAATTTTATGTTTTGCCAATTTACAAAAAACGCTCGGATATCAAACGTAAATTAAATACATTTATAAAACTTGGCATTAAAACGCGCATACTGCAGGCTTTACAAGGATGGGTTGTGAGCGCCCACGTCTGAACGTAAAACTGTTACGAATAATTACAATTCAATGAAAATTGAATTGAAACTGACACTATGAACAGATGTTTGACCAATTTGAGTAAGTTCTTTAACCACAATTTATTTTTGCTATCATAAAAGATATATCTATCTATATTTAATTCAACTTGATCTCACACGAAATATATACCAGACATAACTGGACACAATTAGCACAATTTTATATATTTTTTGTGTAAATATGACACGTGCTGTAGCCCCAGTTCATTTCTATGGTGATCTAAATTTACCCATTTATTAAATTGAACCCCAAACGTACTCGTTAAACCTAAAGAAAACATCTTCACATGGCTTCAACCATAACTCATTTGTATTTTACACCTTTTCATATCATGCAATGTATAATAATAAAATGTATGTGCCGTGGTATATATACACTTTCTTGAGACACTGTGTTGACTAATTTAAAATTACTCTTCAACACATACTTTCAATCAATTTGCAGGGTAACAGAACAGTTCCTTGAGCTAATAGCAGGTGTGCCGTGAAAAAAGTATAATTTATGTTTGCAGATTCACACATGGAAGTGATAATTTCTCCTCTTTTAAACTTTAGTAGGTGTTGTGTCTCAGAAAAGGTTTGAAAACAGTGCTTCTAACGCAGCTCTGGCCAGTGCAGACGAGGCATGCTGGGACGGTATCTCTTTTCTATTTACCTCTTCCTCCGCGTGCCTTCTTCACACCTGTCCTATTCAGACTTCCATTTCTTCCACCTCGCTACATCTCTTTCCACTCTGCCTTCCCCCGGCTCGTCGGAAAATTTGTCCCCATTTCTGCGGCGTTCTTAGAGCGCCGAGTTCCCAGAGGTTCAGGAAATAGCTGCTTCATTTCAGCAGCACATTTTTGTTTACGCTGCAGGTCAAGCAGTGTGATTAATTGGCAGTAATTTAGAGGAAGCCGACAGGTAGCTTTGCTCTGATCTGAGAGGATACAGGAAGATAGCAGCAAAGACCTGTTTATGAAAATCTATAATGGATGAAAATTAACTCAAAAGCAATTCAGTGATTAGAAAGTTATTTAAGATGACATATGAGACAAAATCAACATTAACAGAGTTTTTAATTGTGTTACAACAATGTTATATTATGTTTGATCCTGCAATTTTGTATTGTCTTGCTATGTTTTGACCTAATCCCCTATCCACACCTACATCTAGGGCTGTAGGTAAAGTCGTTTAGTTAATTAATCGATCTTTAAAGTCTTAGTTGACCGATTTTAGTCGACTAAATATTTTAGTTTAGTTCTGTATTTGTCAGGGATCATCAGATTTAGCTGTTGCTACTTTACCTCTGCAGTCATTAGGCAGATGAGCAACAATATAAAACATGCACAATTTACATAGCTCTTGTACTTCATAAATACACAAGCAGTACAATAGATACTTTTATAAAAACAACAACAATACTCCATATAACTAATTAGTAAAAATAGTTGTTCTTTTTACAGTTTGCTACGTTTCATTTAGTTTAGCTCACTGATGTTGACACGTTTGATTGTCGAGGACTTTTTAAAGTATAGTGTGAAATGATTCATGTCTACAAAGAATTTCAGACTGTCCGGAAGCTGATTCCAATGAAGTTTGAAACAAAAAAGCTGTCTGTGCAAAAGCAGATTTTTCGGAATTGCAGTTTCTGTGGAGCAGGTGGATTGAGTCGTTTGTTCAGAGCAGAGTTTGATACATTTTTCCAGGGGAGGTGGGCCAACATTATTAACCCTCTGGGCGCCACCGTCGCAATATTGCGACACGTAACTTCACCGGAGAAAACGCTCTCTCTCTCTTGTTAAAATCAAAAACACTGTTTCTACCTGTTACTAGATTGCGACATCCAGAGCTTTTTAAGCTAAATTACATAGGTTCTATGATAAAACTCACGAGGCGGTCAAAGGGCTGCTTTTTTAAGTCAGCTGTGTGGAAGAGAAGCGAGAGGGGACGAGGCGGGCAGCGCTGGCTGACTTTTTGTGAGGCGGTATGGTGAAAATTTAACAGAGGAAGGCTTTGAGCTGATACGGTAGATTGACGTTGTGAGGAGACGATTCGTTTCAGACGAGAGAGCGGGGTGAGAGTGAGAATCGGTACGCTGATCTCACAGCGTATCCACGCCCCTCCGCCTCGCTTGGAGGAAAATACAGCGCGGACTGATTGAAACAAACTTTTCTGTTATTACCATACATTATTGTTTCTGCATTTTTGATTTATTCAAGCATCATTTTTTAGTTTGAGAGTTTTTGCCACGCCAATTTTAGTCATTTTATTGATCAATGAGACACAGCCCTGTATTTACCATGATTATTCTAAAAATAAAACCCTCCAGGACACACAGTACATATTCCTTCTATTATTTCACAGAGCCTCTTCACAAAACGAAAACGTGTGAGAATCTTGTGTTTGTTGCTGTGAAATGTCACCTTGAAGAGGCAGGGCTTATCAGTAAAATGAACATTATTTTCTATCGTAGAAAGGCTTGAAAGGTTGTCATCTGGACGAAGTTTTAGAAGATCCAGACGTTTTGACTTTGATTTAAAAGTCATTTTCAATCTGATACATTTGGATCACTCCTGGACGAATGAAGGCTTACACCGACTTAGAGTCAAAATCACTTTTGGATGAAAGTCCAGACGTCTGAGCTTCTAAAACTTTGTCCGGATGACAACCTTTGAAACCTTTTCTATAGATCACTCTCAGACAAAAAATGGAATATTCTCATGTTAAAGTGAGTCTGACAAGTTTCTAATTTTAACTTACTTTGGTAGGTTCATATCTGTTGTAAATATTAATAATAGTTTTAGATGAATAGAGAACACATTTGTGAAAAAAAGTTTGAAAACATCTTCAAAATAACAGGAAGTAGAGCAGACTTCTAAACTGATGACATCACACTGGAAACATTTTCAGTTTTCTCACAAGAAACACATTCTTATGAACTTGTCAACATAAATTAAACAAACTGAGTGTGTTCTACTGTATTTAGAGATTTCAAGTTACATTTGGATAATTTCTGCCCTATTTATTACATGGTCGCTAAGCAACTATCTAATGTGATTTACTATTTATCTAGTGTAATTTATGAACAGGAGGCAAAAATGGCTAAACCAGAATGCTATTTCTAAAATGTTTAGCAAAATATAATTATGATTTTACTGAAATGAGTAATTCAACTTGTCATAGGATCTTTGAGTTTGTTGCGGCTACGAAGAAAAAAAGAAAAGTAATTAAAAAGCAAAATATAACTCTTAAATCATTCTTATCCTTTCATAATTGTTACTATCACAATTTTAAAGGCAATTTTTGAGGTAGTTCAATTCCAATATGATTAATTACATTAGGTATTAACATAGTTCACATGTTAACAGATTTTATTGGTTAAATTATAAGCTATCTAAAAATCAAAATCTATTAACATCTTTAAACAGTAGAAACCTTATTTTAAAGCCTAAATGTAAATATATGTATATGTATATGCTACTGTCCATCATTTTTCAAAGTTTCTGCGCCGTGTTGGTTTTGCTTCATCTAACCCAGAGAGAAAAAATAGGCTAAATTGAAAAATAGCAAAGCGTGAGCGCAGCACATATTCAACTAGTTCACAGCGTGCTCATACCTGCGTTTCCAGAATAGTCCCCCACAGTCAGCGGGTATCCATCATCGTCAGGGTCCACAGAGAAGAGGCCTACTCCGAATGTGCCGTACTGAGCGTAAGCCGTGCTGTTCTCGAAATCCTCCAAGTCAATGCGCAGCTCGTAGTTCCCCTGGATGGACAGCGCGTGGATCTGCTTCAGACCTGGAAAAACACGAAGGAATGAACTCTTTACTTGAGGTGGCAGATTTATTAAGGGAGATATTTTCACTTTTCTGGGTTTTAACCATGTTGTGACAGTGTTCTCTCATCATTAGTTTCTCAATGTTGTGTTTGGATTGATTCAAGTATGTTTGAGTTATCTTGTGGTTGATTCTCGAGTGTTCAAGACATTCCTCTTTTCACCTACCACCTATCTGCACCCCCATAAAAATTCAGATTTCGAATAAAACATGCAAGGTTCTTTATTGTCATATATTCACTTTCTAACAACAATAAAAAGCCCCAAAATTAGAGAACAAATATGATGCATTTCTTGCATTCAAACCTCCAAACATGCTCCTGAGTGCCCCCGTTTGGAATCCTGTGCACCAGATTCAATAAAAACAGTGTAATAAAGCACACATGACAGTCAAGTGTTTCCCATTTCAGAAATTAAGTTAGAACTCATCTACTGGCTGCAAAGAGAATGACGCAGGGAAAGAAATAAAAAGATCTTGCCTGATATGCTAATAGTACATTCACTAGCAAGAACCACATTGTCTGAACTTAAGCAACAACTTTTGTTGAATTTAATCAACATAAGCACAAAAGAGGTGTTGATAGTTTAGGGCTTTCTTCGAGAGCTGGCTGCAGGTTCCCAGGTCTCCCCACAGGAGCAAAGAGGAGAGTAATTAAAAGAGAGAGGGAGGGACAGAATTGAGCCAAGAATGACAGAGTGTGTGATTAAATATTGTAGAAGAGATGTGATCCTCTTCCGAACTTAAGATAACAAAGTAAATGCTCAAAACGAGCTGGGATGGTTTATAGACTTATAAAAGAGATAACATCACAGATCAGGGACATTTAGAGGACAAAACATCAGCTGTGCTTTTGACGAGGAAGCAATTAAAACATGTAAAAAAAACCCTCCTAAAGTTGATTTTTGCATAATTTGTGTTCTTTAAAGTCTGCTGCCTATTACATTTATGTTTTACAATGAATGTTTTGGACAGAGAGACAATGTTTTGATCAAAATGTAAATACTGATCTATGTATTAGTAAATTCATAGAAAAAAAAACAATACGTTGCCTTCAAAGCCACTGAGCTTTCGACAGAAGTCTTTCTGGCGTAACAAGTTTTTGCTCCATTTACTGTCGCGGTTCAAACTAAAAGTGGATTAGTTTTTTTTCTTGCGGTGAAAAGTGTATTTCATGACTCTCAGGTTCAGGTTGTTGTTGTGCTCAGGCTGTTTTTTCTTCTTCCGTACAGTTATTACGTTATGCTTTGCTACACTTAGCTTGTACAGAGCACACCTGGACCTTCCATCCATACTCGGCTCGGATAAGGACTGTTGATTTGTCACTGAGTAATTGCTTTCATTTCTCCATGACATCCGCGACTTGTGGAAAAAGTGCAGGTGAACTGTGAAATTGAAACATATCTAAGTTGCACTCATGAGTGGATGACATGCATATATACAGCACAAAACATACTCTTAACAAGCGCACTAGACTTTCAGACCTGAGAGGGAGGAAGGGCATCTTAGGAACATCTTTTCTACCTTTTCGGCAAGTTGAAAACCGCATTTTTATTAAAAGATGTCTTTTTTAGCCACATCAAAGACAGACCTCTCCTCTTTTGAAAGTGGATTATGAAATTATCTTTTTAACAGTGCAAGGTTCGGCATCTAGGTCAACAAGCATCTGCTGCCACCTGATGAAAACGCAAGTGCTTTTTTCAGATGTGTTTTGCTATTTTTCTATAATTAAATAGGCTCAATATATAATACATAAACAGGTGGAAAACAAAAAAATCATTTGGTGAGACGTTACCTCAAATGAACTATTCTGCTAACTGCTTTTCAAAGACATATAATGTTTTTACAATATTCTGCATGGTCTTCAGTACTTTTACTAGCACCTTATGTATTAGAACATAAGGTGCTATAAAAAGGAAATAAAAGAAAAATGACATAGGAGAAATAATTAGATCAATCTTGCCTGATATGCTAAAACTGCAAAATAGCTCAAAAAGTTTCCAGATACATTATAAGAACAGTTTCCATGACAATCTCAACTGAACAAAAGGTAAACGCAAAAATGCTGTAGTGCATTTTTGGGCAAAGCAGTTTTCCACTTCATGACATCATAACATTTGAGATTTTAGAGATAAACACAGGGTCAAAATCTATATAAATGTTGTGACAAATCATTTGATAAAATTATTGTTTTGTCAGAAAAATGTGTTTGTTGTGAGTGAATTGTCTCTGCATACTTTTGTGACCCATTTTAAATAAACAAGTAAATATTAGGCCTGGTTGGAGCCATGTTACATATTGGTTTACCTCATCATTGGCATATTTCCTTCTTAATTCAAGTCTTGAGCGCTCAGAACATTTCAATCTCCGGCTCTGCTCAGTATTTACTTGCAATTATCACAAACATTTCAACTCCAGGTCATCAAGCAGGGTTACAAAATGTCAAGGGGATTTTTTGAATACAAAAGTATGTATAAATTCAGTCTTGTGTAATAAATGCTCCTTTCAAGTTGCCTGTAAAGTCCAAACGACATACTGCATCTCTAATATACTGTATCATCTAATTGAGTTTATGTGGGCGTGACTGACAGATGAATTAGCCAATCAGGAATGCACATTGTCTATTGTATTAAAACAAACAAAAATAAAAAAACTAAATATTACAAGTGACTGAAAACATTGCATATTTCAAGGAAGCAATAACTGAAGAAAAAGGATTTTTAACATAAGGTGAGTCAAGTTCAGTTTAGTTTTAAACAATAGTCACCAATGAGCTCTTTTGTTTCAAGTGTGTCAAGCAAAAAAAGTAATTTGATTGGATGTGGAGTTGATTGGAAGTATTTAAGTTTTGAACAAGTATCGATTTGTTTCAATTGTGTAGATCAAATTATACTTTACAATGAACAGAATAACAAAGGGCCCATTTAGTTTTTAACCACAATACATGAGTTTAAAAATGTTTGAGTAATCTTGCTTTTGTGACTACATATATCTGCAAAGCTTAAAATGCTCTGTTTCCCCCTTGTGATGTCTTCAAGCACTGGTCTTAAAATTAACAGCTTTTTAGGCCTAATTAACCATTTAGGCGCCAAAGTAGCAATTCTGCACCGAGTCATTTCAGGCTGTACACTTCTAGACTCCAGATTTTCAGTTTCAGTATCTTGAAAAATTCACGATTAACTCAGTGTTGTATAAAATAAGATGTATCGTTTGGATTCTCCAGGATTAAGTTTATAGTCTCAATTGCTGGACTGGGTTTAAATTAACAGTCCTGGCATCTAAAGGGTTAATGTGACTTACACTGCAGTAAACTAGAATAGTCTTAAGAGTACACTGCGCAACTTTTAAGCAGCAAAATCAGCAAAAGCACTGGTCTTTTACTTGGACAGCTTTTACTCTGAGCAGGCTTGCATCTCTCTAAAATTGACTCTTCCTCCACAGTGGAAGTTGACATGTAGATAATATAATTATTTAGGAATGATATCTTTCAGTTGAATTATCATTGAATTTTAAAATTTCGGATAATTACAGTGTCACTTTAAATTGTTACTGGTTTTGTGAATATTAGTTTTACCTTTTTATCTGTTTTGTTAGATTGCTCTCTTAACAAGACTCTGCTATTTTCAGTTGATCAGAGAAGCTGAGGCAGTTTAAACAAGGCTAAAACAATAGCTGAGGCTTCAAAACCAGGTAAAATCCAAACTTACAGTGTTCATATGATTCTAGTTGAGCTGTTAAGATTACTCCCACAGTGGAGCACTTCCTGTGTTACCAATTAATAAGATGTCGGAACAGAGTGTTTTTAGTTTGAGAGAAGAACACAGCCTAACAAGCAGTAACTGTGTGATAATCATGTGTAAATGAAACTACATGAGAAAACAACACTATAATAATAGGAAACAACACCGCTGAAAAGAAAGAAAGTGTCATATAGATCCTTTCTATGTTACAGTTTAATACAAAATACCAAAATTACATTAAAGGGCCCATACTGAGCAAATTTTAATCCATGGTAAAACACTGGTCCTTCATCAAAAATCTAAAGATGTGTTTTACTTCAGCAATATTTGAACTCATAAGTCCTGCATTATGAAAGTATGTTCTTCTCTTGAATTGAAAACATAAACTCTACATCTTCACTTGAATATTTCAGACTTGGAATTGCATAAAATTTAATATAGTTATTCTTTTTAGCCTTGTTTCTGCTGCGCTGTTTTGGGGTTCAACACAACATATATAAAGTAGACTTTCTTTCTTCTAGGACTTTCTTTAGCGACTAAATAAAAACAAAAAACAAAATATTTAAAAAGTTGACAACTTGAGAGAATTATGTGTGAAGTGCATAAACAAAAATGTCTCCATTGGGTAAGTGGTCTAATTTTATAATGCTTTTCTACCTTTCAAAACACTCAATGCAAAGCACAAACAAGGATCCACGTCTGTAGTGTATGCAGACACTTAGACAATGTTGGTTAAGCGTTTTGCCCAAAGACACAACAACAGTCCACTGTTGGCGTCCCGCTGTGGCCTCTGGTGTTCCAGCGGTCTCTCATCTACATAAAACACGCCCTAACCTGCTTAGCTTCTGATATGGATGAGATCAGGCTTTGACAATGTATGGCCAAAGCAGGCCTGTAGAAGTTAAAGTGGCAAAAACTCATAAATTAATGACATCATGAGGTAGAATGGAGCATTTGGAGCTATTGAAATGCTGTCATAGTGTGTCATTATTCAGATATTTGAGAATGAAACAAAACTTAATTTGGGTATGTTTTCAATGGGGTAGCAACATTCAACTAAAAATACATTTTGTGTAATATAGAACTTCTAAACTCTTAGCAGACCAGTTCCCAAAACATACATTTAAAAAGACTGAGAAAAACAATTAAACAAAAGAATAAAGTGTATGTTAAAACAATCTTAATTACATTCTTAATAAACCTTGCTTGGCACTCGCATCTCCCTGTGGTGTGTCATTACTTCATTAAATCATCTTTTCATTTTCTCTTTTCATTTTGACACGCACTACCAGAGGGGCCCCGGTTGTTTCCGTCTCTCTCTCTCTCTCTCCCACTGTGTCAGAGCGCCGATTCCTCCCAGGGCAGGTTTTCCCTCTCCTGGGCTGATCAAAGCTACAGAGGAGCAGTGTGTCATGCAGCCGGCAAATGTGTGGAACTCAAACTCAGCACTGCAGTGGAAGACAAACAAAGGTGAACATAACCGCGAGACTATACATTTGAATGCACATTAAAACTAGTTCAACTTTTCATTTTGTGGACTGGATGGCTTCAAAGGGTTTTGGAGGATGTAAAGAATATTTTTTGTACTGTCGTGGTGATTCTTCTTCAGTGCACACAGATTTCATACTCAAAGACCACACTTTACACAGTTTCTGTTATAAAATTACCAAATTTATAGAACAATTATAAACTTTTGTAAGATTGTTGACCGGACTAACTTGACTCACGTCAGATGTAATGATATGAGTTCTTCCGTATTATTCATCTAGAAATTCTTTCCTGAAATCGTACAAAAGGTTGGATGTTTAATGAAATACTACTTGTGACTTGTAGTGACTTTCTTAGTTTGTGCTTAAAGATAGCCTACCTTACAAAATTAACTAGTTACTGTAATATATTCCACAGTAACTATTGTTGCTCATCGATTATGCAAATATTGACAATATATATTAGGTAAGGTAAGGTATACTTTATTGTCACCATAGGGAAATTTGTCCTCTACATTTGACCCATCCTTCAATGCCTCTGGGGCACCTCTTCAGGAGCAGTGATCGCCGCAGTGCGGCGCTCGGGGACCCATCTCCAGATGTTGTTGCTAGGCTTGGTCAGGACTACCGTAGCTGGAGGATATTACCCTAACATGCATGTTATTGGTTGGTGGGGGAAACCGGAGTGCCCGGAGGAAACCCACCCAGACACGGAGAGAAACATGCAAACTCCACACAGAAAGGCGACTTTCAAGTCATATTACGAGCATTCTTGCGGTAATCCATCTGAATCCACGTGGCTTTGGGCAATAACGGACCGCTGTGACTGGGGCTGGTGTACAAGGCACTTCGCAAGAAACTCTGACTCCTCTCGGGCCGAACTCGCCTCACAGTCTGTGTACGGAAGTGTAATAGATCTATGCTAGTGGGAAATTGATTGAGTAAATTGATTGAGTAAATTTATTGGAAAAATTATTGGGTCTCGTTCCTTTAAGTTACAGCAATGAATTGTAACGGTGTATATCCAATGAGTGTGTGTCACCTCTCTGCTCTTCTTTTAAATAGGAAATACTCTGCATTTCTGCTAAAACAGACACAATGGCAACAGAAACACGTACGTCCACAGGAACTGCCATCTCTGTTTTGTTTGATTCAGGTGCTACTTGCTGTTGTCTTTGCTAACAACCCCACTCCACATCCCTGCTGCAATGTGATCGGGCCGTTAAACCAGTGATTCAGACTGCAAACTGATTAGCTGGTGAGGGCCCAGATGGTTGGAGCATGTAAAGAATATTTTTTGCTTATTGTCGCTGTGATTCTGCTTGAATGCACAGATGTAGCTGCTTTAGAGAGAACAGTGTTTATACAGAGTTAAAAACCTCCCACCTGCAGCAATCAATGCCAGCCTCCATCACAAAACAAAGTGAGCGCCTCCACCTCGGCCCGGCCTGATTTGAATTCCACATGCGCCTTAGCGAGCACCGCGTCTCAAGTGTGAGGCTAATTTGATGACAAACAGCACTGAAAGAACCCATTATTATTCGGAGACGGAAGCGTGCGGAGTCGGCCCAGGAGCTCAGTTTGGATTTAATTTCACCTGATGGCAGCTTGATCCCGGTCTTTTCATCTTCCCAAAATGTAACAGGCAAAGAGAATGTCATTATAATGGTCAATATAATGAATACTCAAGTAAGTGTCTTAATATTAAACTGTCCTTGACTTAAAGATGTTGTTGCCAGTATATATAATAAAAAACATAAGATTCTACTTTAATGAGCTTGAAACCTTGATACACTTTTTGCATTTATTATTTATTTGTTTGAAAGACAAAACAAAAGTACATCAGTTTGACTTGCCAGAATAAGGAGCGCAGAACAAAGAGTAATCTAATGTTATTAGGGCTTTTTATTTATTTATTACAATTTTAGTTTTTTATATTAATTTATATTTAAACTTTTTCAAACATGATTTATTGCAACACTCCACCATTTCATCTAACACAGTGTAATCATGTTTTTCATACTGATTTATGATGTTGGCTTATGATGTTAGCAACTACACTTTAATTAGTCTTAATAAGCCTTTAATAAAGCATGAATAGAAAATTAAATTATCAAATACAAATGACAAATGAATGACTAAAGAAGTTTATTAAGGCTTAGTAATTTAATTAATTACCCTAAAGCCTAAATTCTAACCTTAACTCAGTAGTTACTAAGCCTTACTTTTTTTCATCCATTAATAAATCATTTGAACAGTTAGGTATTTACTCATGCTTAAAGCTAATTAAGGTGTAATTATTATAAAGTGATACATAAGTTTTCTTAAATGTTATCATTGTTTCTGATTCTTTGATTTGACTGACATCATTATTCCAACAAATGTAATTTCCGCAGTGCGTCGTCCTATTACACATACCAATGTTCTTTATCCCTATCTTACTCAAACTTGGAATTGATTGATTCATGGATGTTTCAGTAATCCTAACGCAACTGAAAAGCTCTGTGTTCACCTACCACCTATCCCACCCACAGCATCCAGCAGAGCTCAAGCTGAGTCCAGGTCACAAATGTAGAGTTCAAATGTATCTCTATTGGTCATATATCAACAGTAAAACTACTTTTGCTTAAATATCTGATGCTTTTTACACTGTTTGTCTTGTGTTAAATCTAGAGTTAAACTGCTCCATTCAAGTTATGTTTATTTATTTTGATCTAACGTTTATTTTTATTTTTTGCATTGTGTTATGGTGATTTCAGTGCACTTTTAAAATTGTAAAAGCACTTAACAGCCCCTGTATATAGTAAATTATTCAAAGTATGTTTACAAAGAAATCTTGATTGACTGGTTGATTAATATGAAGAAACCTTCTGTAGTTTTAGGCAAATTTCACAATTTCTATCATCAACTTTTGGAGGAAAAAAATCACAATTTGATAGAAATAGAAAGTTAAAATAATACTACAACAAATACTTATGTGTTAATGTGAAAAAATACAGCTAAAGGAGCAACTTACAGAATCTTGGTCAAATATTCGCCCATTTTGTGGTCACGTCAGCTGCTCAAAGTATTGTGTATTATTTATTTAGTGCAATAAACAGATCTAAAATACAAAAATAGGTTTTACTTTGGTTTATTTTTTGCCCAAAAAGTCATAAGGGAACCTTTAAGCTGGTTTAATGCATTTTGCTTTTACAAAGAACCCATTGTAAAATGATTATCTTAGCGCTAAGAAAGCCGTTTGTGGTGGTGTATAATAATAATAACAACTGAGCAGAAAACTGGTCAAAACTGCTCATGACTTGTATTTAAAAATGTGTAAAATTGTGTCTCTAAAGAGCACATTGTCTTTGCTCTGCTTTAATACTTGTGTCCATAAACTCGTGTGAAATGAGAATCATTACAAAGGCTGAACACAGTTTCCCTTCGTATTTGTGGTCACTGTTTCCTTTCTCACAATATCCTCTCTTTGCAAACACCTGGAGTGTTTACATTACCAGCCGCCACCGGTCACAACCCTTTGAAAGTATGAGTCCACATGAAAACCCGAGGGAAAACAACCCTGCAGGGATTTGGCAAACTTCAAAAGAAAGTAAGTATGAATGCAAGACTATTTTTTATAGCTTTGGAAAAAAACAACAACAACACAGCAAAAGCAACATGGGCCTATTTACAGACAGCACATTTCCCTACTATATTTACATAACTTTAATTCAGTCTCTAATTAAAGCCCCTGAGAGCCCACTGTCAGACACCAAATCGGAATAATTACTTTGAGTTGAATACAAGGGGAAAAACATCTGAGACAGAGCTGGCTCACGTCTAAAGGCTCAGGTGAGCTGCCACTGTTAATTACATGCTATTGTTAGGTTCATTTAAATGGGCCTAATACAATGGAGAATTGGAGGCATTTTGCTATGGCTTAAACGTGATGATTGCACCACTGGGAAAAAGAAGACTGCAGTAATTTTCATTTAGTGGAAGCTCAGAAAACCACATATGTAGGTCCGCCCACGCTTCAAAACGAGAGATTAGCAAACGCTTCATCATCAATGTTTACCCCGGTCCATCTAAAGTAACTTGGATAGCAAAGGTAAGTATCTCTTAAGATACAACGCATTTTCATAAAGTGGTGTATCGAAGCTGGATTTGTCACGCGGGCCACATTTTTGACCTCGATAGGAAAAAATGATTAAGCTAAGTTATGCAACAGGAGCTCTCGACTTTGCGGAGAGCGAGAGGTGCGTTTTAAATGTACTCTCTTCTGTAGGTGTTTTATAATGACAAGTAATTAGGACGAGTGTAAAGAGTGCTTTATCAACTGTTACAGCAGAACTAATGGCAATGGTGAACTTCACGCACATCGTAAAGACAAAGGTAGAGCAAGGAGTAAGAAAGATATTTTTTCTTGGATATTTAATCAACTATAGAGCTAATGTGCTGTCACCACCACAACACGTCTATGTGAAGTTAGACAGCCTGCAGGCCAGATAATGCTGGCTTTTCTTGTGACACAGAAAAGTGTCTATTACTATCTACTATTCACATTTACAAGCGCAAGTAAAAAGCCTATTGGCATGAATACCAAGCAGCCCCAGCCAGCGTCAAATAATGACCAATAGTCCGTCGTCAATAAATGCCCAAATAAAAAGATACTGTACATAACCAAAGATTTACACAGACTGGTAAACTGGAACAAAGGTAACAAGTGAAAACCTAGCACCCCCTGTCTCACTTGAAGTTGCAGATTTCTCACTTAAACAACACATTCTGCACAATGTGTGATATAATACAGAACAAACACACTGTAACCTATAACAAACTCTTAAATCTTACCCCTTAATGGAACAGTATGTAAGATTTGCATTTCCGATTTCACCAAGACCTTTACGTGTCACAGATCAAAAGTTATACATGTGCAAATGTAATCTTATTTTACTGAAAGTCATTGTAAATCTGAGTGTTTCTTAATTAGAAAAGCATTGCATATGATGTTCATTTGTTGATGTTTTGGTTCTCAAGAGAATGATCCAAACAGAAAGTAGACTGACTCTCTCATGTGCGTTGCCAGTTTGTTTTCTTAGAGCCTGAAGATGATTTTGAACCATGAGTCAGGAACATGTTTGAGTTTGAACTGATGTTGCACCAGGACACAGACACAACTGTCCGTGATAGGCTTCTGCACTTGTTTCCACACAGTTCTCATTAGGCTCCACCCACTTTTTACCCACTACGTTTTACCCATGATTCATAGCAAACCTTGTTCCTGATTAGTCAGTAGCTTCTAATCTTCAATGTGTGGGGCCTGTAACACTCCGGCAACCCATGTTCACCTGTGATTGTAATCCTTTTTAGATCAATAGTTGTGCACCTTACATATTGTTCCTTTAAGTATTTACTTATCTTTATTAAGGTAAGTGAATTTCTACTTTTTAATATTCATGTCAAACTGCCTATATAAACAAATACCATTTTAAACAGGCATCAGTTCATTTCTGCCTTTCTATTAAATACAAAAAAATCATCCCAAATATTCCCCCAACAAATACTAGAGGTGTCAAACAAAAACATCTGCTGATGGTGCACACAGTATTTGTGTTGTGTATAATCACACAACAGTTTGACAAGGTCTTTGCCTTTTATTATTAGAGATACTGTTGCATCTGATTCAGGAGAGTTTACTTCTTGCCATTCAAAAATTGAAGCATAGAAGATGTAAGATACTGTATGAAAGGCAAAAACTACTGATTAGTGAACAAATAGTTTTAGGTAAGGAGCTACAGAATTATCCATTTAACATGATGTAGGAACTGAAGCCAGCTGTCAAAGTCAGAATTATCAAATGTATGTTGGGCGCACTGAACCAGAAGAGACGTGTTTACAAGTTTTACATTTTAGTTTATGGCAATCATCAAAAATGATCCAACAATTCTATAGCAACAAAACATTTATCCACACAATAAAGAGCTATGCATAATGCGCTCTCACAAAAGTGTTTTTGATGAGAAAGTGGATCAGCAGCAATTTTCCAGCCACACGGTTTGACAGACAAATCTTCACACAAAGACAGACCAGAAAAGTCTAATACGTCAGTGTCATCTGGAGAGGACATAAATAATGCTGAGAAGAAAGCAGCTCATTTAAACAATCAATGTGTTTACAAATTAAGAACTCTTTGGAACTGGTCTCATTAGCAAAAGCATTGATGAGTTAGAAAAATCTGTAGCTTTATTTTACCAGTAAATCATGGACAATAAACTGTTGTTAGATGCAAAGAAAATGACTTCAAAGAGGTTACAGAAGCACATAATATTTATAACCTTTTCAAAAATGTATAGAAAGTACATGCTTTTAGCTTTTTCTGCATTTGTGCACATGTAACCCCAGAGGAGACTTGTGTGACTGTGTCTAGATCTGCTTTTTGTTCATACAGCATTGGTTAGCAAAAACAAATGGTTGTGGTAAAACTAAGCTAAGATGAAACTATGGAAAACCCACTGTTCTGAGTCTCTAAGTATGTTATAACAAAGGTTGTTCATCATTCATTTTCTGAAAGACCTACCAGGAAACAGAGAAGAAAAACAGCTGTAAGTTCCAAATTGTCTGCTAACTAACCACGATACAAAATGCTTAACACTTGTGATGCACTTTACAGGCTTGTTCGCGCCTCTCAAAGTGCTACAATGTCATCATAATTATTTCATTTCATTCTTTCATTATTCTTTCATCTCACACCTCTCCCTCTCTCACCTTTAACACCATGCAACTTCATCTCACAGCCGCATTTAGGGCTGGAACAGTCTCCAAGTCATCCAAGTCCTGCCCAAGCCTGCTTAGCTTCTGAAGTCCAGCAGGATTTGACGTTTAGGAGATGGTATGCTTTCTCTCCAAAGAAATATGTTATCATATAAAATCAATGAAAGAGGGATGTATATTATACTTTTTGAAGGTACAGAAAATGAGAGTAGAGTTGGTTGATCTGATGAAAAACATAATCACACTTTCATCCTTCATATTGATCTAGCTTCATTTCAATTAAATTTTCTTAGCTTTTTCAAAACAAATTTAAAAATGTTTTTTAGTAAGAACTGAATGAAAAAAGTGAAACAGACTGTTAATATGCTTTACAGAAAAAATAATACAGTATATATCAGAAATGGGCAAACTGCGGCCCGGGGCTGGATGTGGGGGCATATTGTGTGTTTCAATATGGCTCTCGGCACATTTTGAGAATAAATGTTACTCTTTATATTCCTTTTTTTCGATTGACTTGAGTAAGGAGCAGGAATTTTGCATGTTCTAATATTAATATCAAACTAAATTGTCAAAATAGTGGTTTAAAAACCCTATGACTTACAAAAAAGTGCCACAATAAGGATTTGTTATACCATTGACCATCCATCGCTTGTCCTGGTTCAAATATGGCCCGTGGAAAAAATTTAAGAAATACCCACCCCTGGTATACATCACTATTCTGCCCCAAAGTGTGTCTTTTGCTCCAAACCACAAGTTTTTACTGACAAAACGCTTCTTATCAAAATCCCCAATGATTCGACATGACAGAATCTGGATTTTTCCAATAATTGCCCAAACTGAGAGTCGTGTTCAAAACCATGCCAGCCACACTTCTTAACTTTTATCTTGACAAAGAGTCAGTTAAATAACAACCTGAAGGCCTTAGAAGAAAGTAGAACATGCAGAGACACAGGGGAGAAGAGACTATTGTTCTCCTTTCTAATAAATCTATGTGAGTCACAATAAAAGTGATGTATGTAGCCTATACAATTACCCCATTAAAGTAGGTCAGGGTAATCCATAACAGCATTTTGAAATTCAGCGACAAAACTGTGCTTGTTTTCACACATAAATACAACACTTTATCACTGTCACTCTCTTTGAGCCTTAATACACCAAGTCCTCCCACATGTTAAAACTGCAACCTCCCTGACATTGATTAAACATTACTAACTGAAAAGCCTGTTCCTACAAAGTGACTTCATTGCTAATGAGACTAGCATCGGTGGCAGTAAAAGATTTTTATTCAAGAAGCCTAAATATGAATCATTTATTTGCTTTTATTTCAAAAGTATGTCAAGGGGATGTATTGGGGGCTTTTAAGGAGCTAGTATTTTGACGTATGTGCCACTACGAGGAAAAGATAAAAAACACACAGACATAGGAAATTCCACAGAGGAATAAGCCTCTTTTGCTGTCTGCGACATTCCTTCAGTTAAATATTCATCATGCTTTTCTCCCTGTGTTGCAGAAGCTTTGAGCCCAGAAGCAGAAAAAGGGAGCATCTTTCTCCTCCGCCCACATCCTCTTCCTCCTCCTATAAAATCAGCTCCTCCCACGATTTGTCTTCCCTCTATTCCACTAATCTGACTCAGTATACATTTACATACATCGAGCGCTCTTGGACTAAGCGCTCATGGCTAAATTATGCCCTGAGCTGGAGCTTTCACAGTGGAAGTGAGACAGTATCGACTGCTCCACACAGGCGGTCCACAAGAATCCCAATACCTGTTATATTTTTGTACGTCTACTCTTTCATAATGTGTTAGCTAACCATGGATAATTTCTATGATTAAAAAGTATATTTATGTAATCATGTGCAGTACTGTTTCCATTTGAATTATTTCCAATACAGGTGAAGTCACTTTATTTAAAGGTGCAGGTACTTGACTTTTCATGCTGTCAAACACAAAGTAGTAACTTATTTTTCCAGTAATAACAGAAGAACGTCTTTATATAACAGACAGTAAAGTGAAACCTGAGAGGACCACCACAGACAACCAATCAGAGAGCTGCATTCGAGCTGCATGCTTCCACAAAGTCATTTATTAACACTTTACTTTTTAGGTGGAAGAGACAAAAGTTTACCAACTTACAACAAAAAAGTTAGGTGCCCCACTTTTAACTGACATATTTTACTATCTGTTTATCCAGTTTTATGCTGCTGTGTGAATAAACAGTTATATTGTACCTTTACTCTCAAAACACTTTACCTGCAATTTATACAAAGTACAAGGAAAGTCTCACTGAGATCAGAATCTCTGGTTCAGGGGAGTTCTGGGGATGAGAAGTGCTACTGTACCTGTTTTTAGAGGCAGGGGAAACATATACACACACAGTAAGAACATGCAAACTCCACAGAGAAAGGCTAGGAGTCGAAGGGGAAACTCTTAGCGGGAGCAATGACTGCTGTGCCTCTGTATTATCCTGTCAGCACGCTTCTTTGTGCATTCTATTGTAAAGTACGCTGACGTACATTCAAGACACTTAAGCTGCTAGTTATTTCAGCTATTGTACATAAACATAGTCATATATTGTATTACTAACCATTGATGGCGCTTTACCTAGTTCTGTCATGTCATCAAAACGTGAAAAAGACTTTTTACGCACACTTTGCGACCCATATATTATATGTGGTCTAACAAAAGAGCAGCAAAAGAAAAACTTCCAATGACTGTTTAAGGGTTTTTATTTAAAACGGCCGAGATGGGGAAGTGCAAGTCACTTGTTTGTTTCAGCAGGGATCCAAACTTTCCAGGCAGTCGTGAGCTGTCTCATGTACAGATTCAGTCGACTAAATGAGTCTGAGAACATTATTATCAGGAGCCTGACTGATGTGAAACTCCAGTGCCACAAGGTCTCAGTCTGAACTGTGGAGACACTGGTACAACTGTTTGTGTCAATGTAGTTGGATCTGTTTATTTGTTTTTTAAGATCAGGAGTCTGCAATAAAAGTTTGATGATTTTATTTTTTGTTGAATGTTTATATTCCTGCTGTTCTTGAACTGTGCATTGCAATTTTTCATAATAATAGTCTTTAATTAAGCATTCATAAGGATATCTCTCCAGAGAATGCCAGAATAAATACCACCATAGTGACCTTTAAATGAAGAAGTTTTGCACAGCTTATTAAGGAAGCAGCCACAGAGAAGTTTAGTTTAGCCTCAGTTTACTTGCTGTGAGACATAAAGAGATTTTACAACGGTTATTATTTTTCACTCACATAAAGGCGACTGTTTTCAGGAGAGATTTTGTACAGAGAACAGCACAAGTCTCACATGATCAATGCCAGACTTATAATGAAAACAACACAAGAAAACGAGGCGAGTGTCAGCTGCCTTTCCAAACACTTACTTTGAGCGCAGATAAAACTAAAGAAGAAAAATGTGTAGATTCAGTTTTTGCTGTAAAAGCTCAGGAGCATGTTACACTCTTTGTGGTGCTGATGATTACTTTTTCACTAAACAAAGACAATCATAAACTTCATGAAAATGGGAGAAAACAAGCAAAATGTGTATTATTATTTTAGATATTATGAAGCCTTTACTGAAGAATGTAGTCTGAGCTATTGTAAGCACATTAAAGTAGAGCAACTTCAGCCCCTACAGCTCTATAGTGTTACACACTATCTATCAGAAGTTAAAACATGCTTTTTGTATATTTTGTTTATGAATAAACACAAACACAACAAACAGATTTTAAACCAAAGGTGTAAAAGTTTGTGTCGGCGTCGGGATCAGAAACCGCAAGTGTGGCTTTTCATTCATTGAGGGAACCATGCATGCTTCAAATTCCTCCAAAAATACAAAGGAACCATCACAGAGACTTACACGGAGAAGCAACAAAGTGAAAATGTTACTCAGTTTGGTTTAGAGTCAATTTCATTTATAACTCACCAATTGTGTACAAGAAAGCTCTAAAATAAGATAACATTACAATCTAAATAAGGTAATAAGACACAATCTAAAACAAAACAAGTGCTAAATGTTTTAGACACAAATATACACTGGGCAGAAGGTTACATGTGACATGTGATAACTATAAACTGGCATCAAAAGGCAGAAAGCTTTTTCAAGCTTTTGAGAGCCTAAAAACAAGATTAGCTAAAGATTTGTGCATGAAACAGCAACATTTGTGGCCATACCAGTTTGTCAAAACCTGATTCCATCAGATTCCATAAGCTAAGCAGGTTAGGCCATGGCATGCTTGGATGGGAGACCGCTGGACCTCAGGTATCACAGTGGGACGCTGGGAGCAGAAATGTCATTGTGCCCTTGGGCAAGACGTTCCACCCACACTGCCTAGTAAGAATCTGGTGTGTGTGATGTGGTTGTGGTCACTAGGGCTGATGGTGCAAAATGGCTGCCTCACTTCCAACAAATCTGCCCAGGGCTACAATAATAGCTTAGCACTGAGTGTGGAGTGAATGAAGAATGCATAATGTGAAGTGTCTTTGGGTGTCATGAAAAACATTGTGTAAATATAATCCATTAGTATTGTTATTACCATTTTGGGGAAGTTTTTTGATGAAGTAACAACATTCTATTGTGGCTATAATTTCACACAAGTCACTTTTGTGGAACACAGGACTTCTAAGATGAACCTGAATCTCTCTACACATTTATCATATTCCCAGTCAGGCTCTTTTCAAACACCGAGCCTTTTATTGTGGATCCTGAGGAGCTGTTTCCATTGTTCCACCAGGACAGTGAGCTCCCCTTTGGCACATGGGGCAGAACTGGAGCTGATCTAGTCTCTTTGAAGGTTCTCACTGAGACCGATGCTGTTGTCTGCTCTTAGAAGAGTTCACAACAGATTCACTAATGCATGCTTTATCCTTGTCATCAAAGAAGAAGACAACACAGACAGGTGTGTGTGCTGAACTCCTGAGCTCACCACTTTCCCTCCGGCCAACTCTGACATTTAATGGGAGAAAAAGTACGAGAATTTTAAGATTAACTGTCACGGACCATGACATAGGACCACGACTGTTGCAACTTCTGCTTTGTCGTCAAAGAGAGTCCATTATATTTACTCCCGGCTCGCTTTTTAGAGTCAGCTCAAGGCACAAATACTAAAAGTTATAAGATGTGTTTTTGCATAAGCTGAAGTTAAAAGATTCGTGTAGTTGGAGAAAACAGTGCCCTCCAAGACCCAAAAATGTACATTCTTTGAAAGCACGGTTTTGGCATCAGACAAACACTTTTCTGAGGGGAACTTCGGGTTAGCAGCCAGTCCTGTGCTTGGAATGAAAATGCACTTGTATTAAACAAAACAACCACACAAACATGGATTTCACATTAACCACCAAACCTTTGACACAAGTCTTTTACATTATTCATTTTTTAAATAACAAAACTGGACAAAGAGTTTTTTTTTTTTTTTACTTCAGGCTTGAACATAAATTTTGTCAACAAGTGATTCTAAGCTAACGCTATCATTATTTAAAGGGACTATACTCCAATTTTTTACAATAAAATAACTAAATTTAAAAATTAAATAAGATAAGATATCGTTTATTTGTCCTGCAATGGGGAAATTCCAGTTTTGCAACGCACAGTTCAAGAACAGGAGGGAAAATAGAAACATGCAATCAAACAATAAACTCTTTTGCTAAGTTTATCATAATCACCGGTAAATAAATATGAAGTAAAAAAGTCTTGGGCATGATTATGTGTATGTACAGAGCAGCATTTAAGAAGGTATAAACAAGGTAAATAAATACAATCAGACTCAATTTCCTCCTAGCACAGATATTTGTTAAGTATCTATTCAGTTGAAAGTGGTCTGTAATGTCACAATGTCTAATAATGTCCTGTTTGTTCACCAGACTCCACTAAGTTAATCTGTTGTGCACTAGCTTTAGCAATGTGGCTAAAGGCTGTTAGCATACTAGTACATCTTGCTTCTTGCAGATGTGAAAAAAGATAAAACAATACAAAGGCTCAAATGCATGTGGACTGAAGTATAAAGTTTTAAATTATTAATTATTTCTGCTGGTTTACATTTTAAGAAAGCAAAACTTGAGTATAGCCCTTTTATCGTGCAGAACCAAAACAAGGCCAGGTGTAAAGATGTAAAGCTATGTATTGTGCACATGAGCTGCAAAGAGTAATTCAAAGAGTAATTCAGGTGCAGATAGTCAATTGTAATACCTTTTCAGACTTTTCTATAACCTTGAAAAACAAAATAACCAAATGAAACATTTAACACTATAAATTGTTGTTAATAATTCAAAGCAACATTGCCCTTGTAAGCCAAGACAAAACACCAGAAGCAACAGTTTAACTGAGTATAGTGTGTGTGAATTGCTGAGCTGAATGTAAGCGAAAAGATCCACTTCTTATGCAAGACAATGGTGTTTGAAAAAGAAAAAACTTTAATATCCCCATGAAAAATCTTAACCATACAGTTGTGATTAGCACTTCATAAGAGCTTTAGTTTGAGCTCATTTAATTGAATAATCATTAATGCTTTTTAAGACTCTGAAGNTCAGATATCAGGTGTGTGACTGTGTAATTGTTACTGCGGGAATATAGCGCTCGCATCGAGATGCCATGTAGCATTTGGGTATCTCATTATGTGTAGATACATTCATATTATATATAGTAGTTAAAGTCTCTGATATGACGATGCTGTATAGAGCAGGGCAGTTTAACACACGCGCGGCTCATAGCCTTGAGGCTTCAATAACCAGTGCATATATACATATTAGCGCTCGGTGTCATGCGGCACATTAGCTTCTGTCGCATGTCACTAAGAGTGAGATAGCGTATATATTTCACTCGCCGGAATTTTGCGAAAAGTACGTCAAGGCTCTGAACACGATTGTACGTCAATAGGGTGGTAGCATGTGTTATCGCTCTCTCAGGGCTGTATGAGGTGGCGAGCGAGTGGTGCGCATAGGACAGAGTGTCTTTATATAGGAGAGATAAGCATGCAAGATATGGCCAGTAATGTGTGATAATCATGTGTAAATGAACACATGAGAAAGACAACACATATTCCTATAAGGATTACAAACACCCCGCGCTCGCACTAGGATGAGACGAAGAGAAGTGTCATATAGATCCTTTCTATGGATACTATCATGGGTTTTATATATAGAATATTTCACACCACTTATCACACATATGAGAGATAGTGGACTCTGCATGAGCATCGAGAGAAATTTTTTTAATGTTTATGAGAGGGATAGCACACTTCAGAGCGGACTCGTAGATAGCTATCTGACACTAATGAGATTATATGAAGTGTTCGTAGTGCGTGAAAGGATGAATTCGAGATCACAGACTCGCATCCTAGCAAGTTTGTTGATACGGACGTCTGGAGAGAGGTGAAAACATCTGACATCCATATAATAGATCATTTGAAAGTGCCTGATAACTGGGCGGTTTGAGTGGTATATAGACATGCTTTCGAGGCCTCAATTGTATAGTGCTAGACGGTATCGTGAAGATATTATTATATCTTATATAACTATTCTTGGACCACAGAAATATTGTATTGTTTCAGGCTCGCTCTTTACTGTATATTCACTCGCACAGATGGAACTGTGCCGATATCGAATATGAGACGTTGTGAGTGTGGTTCCGTCGGTACCCAAACGCTCCATTTTGTTATTTTAGGTGACAGTTAACTATGGGATATTTAGGAGCGAGGAAATTTGATTTTTGACTAATTTGAATATGACAGTTTCCACGCTGGAATTCACTGAGCTTCTGAGAGCGGCCCATTCTTTCACAAATGTCTTATTTCACAGTCTGCAGCCTGAGTGCTTGACTTTATACACCTGTGGCCAGCCAAGTGAGTAGGACACCTGATTCTGATCATTTGAATGGGTGAGCCAATACTTTTGGTAATATAGTGTATATAAAGTAGAATTAGGACTCTTTTAGCGACTAAATAAAAGCCAAAAACAAAATATTTCAAAAGGTCTCTCATCCACATAAAACACAGCCCTAACCTGCTTAGCTTCTGAGATCAGACGAGATCAGGCTTTGACAAGTAGGTATGGCCAAAGCAGGTCTAGTGGCAAAAACTTCATGAGGTACCATTTGGAGCTATTGAAATGCTGTCATAGTGTGTCATTATTCAGATATTTGTGAATGAAACAAAACTTAATTTGGGTATGTTTTCAATGGGTAAAAACATTCAACTAAAAATACATTTTGTGTAATATAGAACTTCTAAACTCTTAGCAGACCAGTTCCCAAAAACATACATTTAAAAAGACTGAGAAAAACAATTAAACAAAAGAATAAAGTGTATGTTAAAACAATCCTAATTACCATTCTTAATAAACCTTGCTTGGCACTCGCATCTCCCTGTGGTGTGTCATTACTTCATTAAATCATCTTTTCATTTTCTCTTTTCATTTTGACACGCACTACCAGAGGGCCCCGGTTGTTTCCGTCTCTCTCTCTCTCTCTCCCACTGTGTCAGAGCGCCGATTCCTCCCAGGGCAGGTTTTCCCTCTCCTGGGCTGATCAAAGCTACAGAGGAGCAGTGTGTCATGCAGCCGGCAAATGTGTGGAACTCAAACTCAGCACTGCAGTGGAAGACAAACAAAGGTGAACATAACCGCGAGACTATACATTTGAATGCACATTAAAACTAGTTCAACTTTTCATTTTGTGGACTGGATGGCTTCAAAGGGTTTTGGAGGATGTAAAGAATATTTTTTGTACTGTCGTGGTGATTCTTCTTCAGTGCACGCAGATTTCTTATTCAAAGACCACACTTTATACAGTTTCTGTTATAAAATTACCAAATTTATAGAACAATTATAAACTTTTGTAAGATTGTTGACCGGACTAACTTGACTCACGTCAGATGTAATGATATGAGTTCTTCCGTATTATTCATCTAGAAATTTCTTTGCTGAAAGCGTACAAAAGGTTGGATGTTTAATAAAATACTACTTGCGACTTGTAGTGACTTTCTTAGTTTGTGCTTAAAGATAGCCTACCTGTGTTTTGCTTCCTTAAAAATGCCAACAAATTGTTCACCACAATCAGTGTTGGGAGTAACTCATTACAAAAGTAACTAGTTACTGTAATATATTCCACAGTAACTATTGTTGCTCATCGATTATGCAAATATTGACAATATATATTAGGTAAGGTAAGGTATACTTTATTGTCACCATAGGGAAATTTGTCCTCTACATTTGACCCATCCTTCAATGCCTCTGGGGCACCTCTTCAGGAGCAGTGATCGCCGCAGTGCGGCGCTCCAGATGTTGTTGCTAGCTTGGTCAGGACTAGCGTAGCTGGAGGATTTTACCCTGACATGCATGTTATTGGTTGGTGGGGAAACCGGAGTGCCCGGAGGAAACCCACCCAGACACGGAGAGAAACATGCAAACTCCACACAGAAAGGCGACTTTCAAGTCATATTACGAGCATTCTTGCGGTAATCCATCTGAATCCACGTGGCTTTGGGCAATAACGGACCGCTGTGGACTGGGGCTGGTGTACAAGGCACTTCGCAAGAAACTCGGACTCCTCTCGGGTCGAACTCGCCTCACAGTCTGTGTACGGAAGTGTAATAGATCTATGCTAGTGGGAAATTGATTTTGAGTAAATTTATTGGAAAAATTATTGGGTCTCGTTCCTTTAAGTTACAGCAATGAATTGTAACGGTGTATATCCAATGAGTGTGTGTCACATCTCTGCTCTTCTTTTAAATAGGAAATACTCTGCATTTCTGCTAAAACAGACACAATGGCAACAGCAGCGGAGCCAGAGGGGTAGCCAGGGTGGCCAGTGCTACCCCTAGGATTGCCCTGGCCACCCCCGTGGCCACCCCTCTAAAGACGGCAACGTGAATATATTTTTCTTGTAAGAGTTTCGTGAACTTTTGCGCTGAAAACTTTCATTTCCCAGCGCCTGTGAACGCACCCTGAAGCTACGTCAGTGCGTACAGCGGCACTGCGAGCTTTCTTTTCATTTCATTTGCTTAAGAGACACGTGAGGCTTGTTTGTGATGTGGTTCGAACACATTTTCACAGCCCCGAATTGCACCCGCCACGAAGACCCGGCCTGAGTCTCTAGATAGCCTCGCTATTTACATGGCATTGTACACGCCTCTCAGGGATCGCATGTTGGCCACCTGTAGCTGGCGAGATGGACGTTCGGACGGTAAGACCAAGTGAGCAGAACTGCCAAACTGTCTGGAGCAGAGCGGATCGGTGCACGCAGAGTTGGGATGTGTGTACGGGAGACGAGAGAAGGAGCAAAGAAGAGGACACGAGGAGATGGAGAGTTGTCTCGTCAGCATTACACCCAACAACAATGTAAGTAGGCCTACAACAGACACGGCTAAAACACTTGTTCAACAAACTTTCTGAATGACTGCGATGGGAGTGACCGTGAAGCGCGAGGTCACTCATCACAGGTTCTGCTGCCGAACGGGTTTCTCTGAGCCTCGGAGGCTCGTATTTTGCACGAAAATGCAGAGTGTGTTGCTCGTACCTGGACCGGTGTTCTGTCGGGGCTGGACACACAGACAGGACTTTGGTGCAGGGGCAGAAGAGTCATATCACAGCTTCAGTTTGCGAGAGCGCCTGTCTTTAGTTTCTTCAAATGCAGTAATAATAGTCCATGAGCGTAAATGCCCTGTCTCCGGTTTGAAAAAGCCTCAAACGCTTTCATTGTTTACAAAGTTAAGTCTCCGCTAAGTTCAGTGTACACATCCTGCCGCTGCTCTGACAAAATAAAAGCTGTGTGATTCACAGCAGCAGAGAGACACTTATTGTGAAAGAGCACGACAGAAACAAGCTTCCTCTGTCAACGACACGAGATTCAGCAGCGGAGGAGCTGATAGACGATGTGAATTACAGCAATAAGAAAACAATAGTCAAATCTCTAAGCAGCATAGGTTAGTTAACCTAGTTTCATTTATAAATTCCCATAATAATGTTAAGCATTCTATTTATGAATAGGCCTATTAGAATCAGAAAATCTTAGTAGTGAACAATAATGATAACAATAACAATATTGTGCTACAATATTAATAAAAGTGGCCATAGGTCCTAATTGTCAACAAGAAACTGTTGTTACTTGATCTACCTGGTAAAATATTTAATGAATAAATAAATAAGCCAATACAGAGTGATAGAAAGCAGCCAAAAATATGTGCAAGAATACATTAAATAGGCTCAATCACAACATTCCTAGAGTAAAATCAGATCTGTTCTTAAAGATGCACTGTGTAACTTTTTGATAAAAAAAAAATGAACTTTAACAAATGCCTTTCATTGTTTAATAGTCACTAAATGAATAATAATATAAAAAAAACTCAGTGTTATTGTTTTCATATTAAGTTTACTTGTATTGCCACAAAATGATTATTTGGCCTGTAGGAGGGCCTCTTGTTGTATGTTTCATAGAAAAAGATGTTCTACAGAAAAATGTTTTGTCAATATGATTTCCAAGGAAAGATGTCCAATGAAACAATGCATATTGCATTATTTCCTTTTTACAGCAAAACTGTAATATGAAACAATACAGTTGTGCTGTATGTGTCCCCCTTTCACAAAACATTGTGATGCCCATGTTAAACAGATAAAACTGGCTGTAATCTGGCTTTCTTCTTTATAAAGACAGTATGAAGAGAAAGTCATGTTGCGTGTGAAAACAATATATGGATGTCATTATTGTGGACCCCTTTGAAAAATCCTTGCCACCCCCTGGCCACCCCTTGCTTAAAAGTCTGGCTCCGCCACTGAATGGCAACAGAAACACGAACGTCCACAGGAACTGCCATCTCTGTTTTGTTTGATTCAGGTGCTACTTGCTGTTGTCTTTGCTAACAACCCCACTCCACATCCCTGCTGCAATGTGATCGGGCCGTTAAACCAGTGATTCAGACTGCAAACTGATTAGCTGGTGAGGGCCCAGATGGTTGGAGCATGTAAAGAATATTTTTTGCTTATTGTCGCTGTGATTCTGCTTGAATGCACAGATGTAGCTGCTTTAGAGAGAACAGTGTTTATACAGAGTTAAAAACCTCCCACCTGCAGCAATCAATGCCAGCCTCCATCACAAAACAAAGTGAGCGCCTCCACCTCGGCCCGGCCTGATTTGAATTCCACATGCGCCTTAGCGAGCACCGCGTCTCAAGTGTGAGGCTAATTTGATGACAAACAGCACTGAAAGAACCCATTATTATTCGGAGACGGAAGCGTGCGGAGTCGGCCCAGGAGCTCAGTTTGGATTTAATTTCACCTGATGGCAGCTTGATCCCGGTCTTTCATCTTCCCAAAATGTAACAGGCAAAGAGAATGTCATTATAATGGTCAATATAATGAATACTCAAGTAAGTGTCTTAATATTAAACTGTCCTTGACTTAAAGATGTTGTTGCCAGTATGTCTATATAATAAAAAAACACAAGATTCAACTTTAATGAGCTTGAAACCTTGATGTACTTTTTGCATTTATTATTTATTTGTTTGAAAGACAAAACAAAAGTACATCAGTTTGACTTGCCAGAAGAAGGAGCGCAGAACAAAGAGTAATCTAATGTTATTTGGGCTTTTTTTTTTTTTTTTATTACAATTTAGTTTTTTATATTGATTTATATTTAAACTTTTTCAAACATGATTTATTGCAACACTCCACCATTTCATCTAACACAATGTAATCATGTTTTTCATACTGATTTATGATGTTGGCTTATGATGTTAGCAACTACACTTTAATTAGTCTTAATAAGCCTTTAATAAAGCATGAATAGAAACTTAAATTATCAAATACAAATGACAAATGAATGACTGAAGAAGTTTATTAAGCTTAGTAATTTAATTAATTACCCCAAAGCCTGAATTCTAACCTTAACTAAGTAGTTACTAAGCCTTACTTTTTCATCCATTAATAAATCATTTGAACAGTTAGGTATTTACTCATGCTTAAAGCTAATTAAGGTGTAATTATTATAAAGTGATACATAAGTTTTCTTAAATGTTATCATTGTTTCTGATTCTTTGATTTGACTGAAAAGATTATTCCAACAAATGTAATTTCTGCAGTGCGTCGTTCTATTACACATACCAATGTTCTTTATCCCTATCTTACTCAAACTTGGAATTGATTGATTCATGGATGTTTCAGTAATCCTACTGCAACTGAAAAGCTCTGTGTTCACCTACCACTATCCCCACCCACAGCATCCAGCAGAGCTCAAGCTGAGTCCAGGTCACAAATGTAGAGTTCAAATGTATCTCTATTGGTCATATATCAACAGTAAAACTACTTTTGCTTAAATATCTGATGCTTTTTACACTGTTTGTTTTGTGTTAAATCTAGAGTTAAACTGCTCCTTTCAACTTATGTTTATTTATTTTGATCTAACGTTTATTTTTATTTTTTTTGCATTGTGTTATGGTGATTTCAGTGCACTTTTAAAATTGTAAAGCACTTAACAGCCCTGTATATAGTAAATTATTCAAAGTATGTTTGCAAAGAAATCTTGATTGACTGGTTGATTAATATGAAGAAACCTTCTGTAGTGTTAGGCAAATTTCACAATTTCTATCATCAACTTTTGGAGGAAAAAAATCACAATTTGATAGAAATGGAAAGTTAAAATAATACTACAACAAATACTTATGCGTTAATGTGAAAAAATACAGCTAAAGGAGCAACTTACAGAATCTTGGTCAAATATTCGCCCATTTTGTGGCCACATCAGCTGCTCAAAGTCAGCGCCGCCGCTCCAATACGCACATAACGCAGAGCGCGTAGGGCATCACCTGCTCTGGGGGCACCAAGCCGAGCTGTGCCGTCCCACTGTCCCGTGTGCTGAACTCATGAGTGACAGACAAGTTTGGTCTAGACGCAGGTGCTGATGATTCTTAACACACAGCGCAAAAGTAAAGACTCTGGAAACCGTTTCGAACACAGGAACATGTTCTACAACTTGTAAGCTCTTGGCCAATCTTTATTTCGCGTCAATAGGACATATATTGGGTCAGTTACGATCAGAAGCAGCAAATGATTTAAGACGGCTGCAGATTTGAACACGCAAATAACCGCGGCGAAATACGGCGGATTTTCCACATTTATGTTCAGATTCTTTCAGAGGGAAACACAAACCATGAATCTAGTCTATTTGTCCTGACAAAAGTTACAGACGATTGTATTTCCTCAAACTTTTGCGCGAGGATGCAGCTTTACGCTGGGCTGTGTTCAGTGAGCGCAGGAGAGGGAACAGTGGCGGAGCATAGGGCAGTTTAGGGAGGGGCAAAGAGGTCTGGGGCCCCACTGGAAAGCAATCTGGCAAAATTTGAAATTAATTGATTTACTGTTCTAAAACATCCCTGATAAAAACAACAACAAATGCATCTATTATGTAATAATAATAATAATATAATAATAATAATAATAATAATAATATAATAATAATAAAGTAAAAATAAATAAATAATAAACAAAACAAAAATGTAGGGGGACTTTCAGACCCTGTCTCTTAAATAAATAGATATAGATTTTTAGAATAGATTTTTTTTAATATTTTTTTTTTTATATTTATTTATTTTTTGTTTGTTTGTGTGTGTGTGTGTGGGGGGGGGGGGGGCACCTTTTTGAAATCTTGCATAGGGCACCAAAATGGCAAGCAGCGGCCCTGCTCAAAGTATTTTGTATTATTTATTTAGCGCAATAAACAGATCTAAAATACAAAAATATGTTTTACTTTGGGTTTATTTTTGCCCAAAAAGTCACAAGGGAACCTTTAAGCTGGTTTAAATAATGATGCATTTTGCTTTTATAAAGGACCTATTGTAAAATGATTTGATTCTCAGTGCTAAGAAAGCTGTTTGTGGTAGTGTATAATAATAATAACAACTGAGTAAAAAACTGGTCAAAACTGCTCATGACTTGTATTTAAAAATGTGTAAAATTGTGTCTCCGAAAAGCACATTGTCTTTGCTCTGCTTTAATACTTGTGTCCATAAACTCGTGTGAAATGAGAATCATTACAAAGGCTGAACACAGTTTCCTTCATATTTGTGGTCACTGTTTCCTTTCTCACAATATCCTCTCTTTGCAAACACCTGGAGTGTTTACATTACCAGCCGCCACCGGTCACAACCCTTTGAAAGTATGAGTCCACATGAAAACCTGAGGGAAAACAACCCTGCAGGGATTTGGCAAACTTCAAAAGAAAGTAAGTATGAATGCAAGACTATTTTTTATAGCTTTGGAAAAAAACAACAACAACACAGCAAAAGCAACATGGGCCTATTTACAGACAGCACATTTCCCTACTATATTTACATAACTTTAATTCAGTCTCTAATTAAAGCCCCTGAGAGCCCACTGTCAGACACCAAATCGGAATAATTACTTTGAGTTGAATACAAGGGGAAAACATCTGAGACAGAGCTGGCTCACGTCTAAAAGCTCAGGTGAGCTGCACTGTTAATTACATGCTATTGTTAGGTTCATTTAAATGGGCCTAATACAATGGAGAATTTGGAGGCATTTTGCTATGGCTTAAACGTGATGATTGCACCACTGGGAAAAAGAAGACTGCAGTGATTTTCATTTAGTGGAAGCTCAGAAAACCCACATATGTAGGTCCGCCCACGCTTCAAAACGAGAGATTAGCAAACGCTTCATCATCAATGTTTACCCCGGTCCATCTAAAGTAACTTGGATAGCAAAGGTAAGAATTTCTTAAGATACAACGCATTTTTATAAAGTGGTGTAACGAAACTGGATTTGTCACGCGGGCCACATTTTTAACCTCGATAGGAAAAAATGATTAAGCTAAGTTATGCAACAGGAGCTCTCGACTTTACGGAGAGCGAGAGGTGCGTTGTAAATGTACTCTCTTCTGTAGGTGTTTTATAATGACAAGTAATTAGGACGAGTGTAAAGAGTGCTTTTATCAACTGTTACAGCAGAACTAATGGCAATGGTGAACTTCACGCACATCGTAAAGACAAAGGTAGAGCAAGGGAGTAAGGAAGATATCTTTTCTTGGATATTTAATCAACTATAGAGCAAATGTGCTGTCACCACCACAACACGTCTACGTGAAGTTAGACAGCCTGCAGGCCAGATAAAGCTGGCTTTTCTTGTGTAAATGAACGAGGTAGCTACAGAAAAGTGTCTATTACAATCTACTATTCACATTTACAAGCACAAGTAAAGAGCCTATTGGCATGATATCAAGCAGCTCCAGCCAGCGTCTAATAATGACCAATAGTCCGTGGTCAATAAATGCCCAAATAAAAAAGATACTGTACATAACCTCAAAAATAAAGATTTACACAGACTGGTAAACTGGAACAAAAGTAACAAGTGAAAACTCACTTGAAGTTGCAGATTTCTCACTCAAACAACACATTCTACACAATGTGTATATAATACAGAACAAATACAGTGTTAACAATATAACACGTTCACCAAACTTGAAGCTGGAGTAACTTTTTTTGTTAAAATGTAGCAGTTTGAAGATTTGATAGCTTCACTGTCTGAATCTAAAAATAACTGATTTCTCATAGATAGCTGAAAGCAGCGTCTTATTGGCCGTGCTTGATTGTCCACCTCAATTTTACTTTGTTGTCTGTAAAAAACATGGTTGAAGCTAAATTCGAGTGTGGATATAAATGACAATGTGCAAAGGGTTAGTGAAAGCTAAGACTAGGTGACAGATGTAATACCTATTTTTGATTTGTGATCCGAAAATCAAGAGCCCCAAATGTAACCCAATAATCAATGAAAAGACCATAAGAACATGTTTAATCCTGTTGCTTCCTCATCAAAAACACAGCTGGAGTTTTACCAAGAACACAAAAAATGCATCAAATCCTAAACACAACATGACTTCTGTGTCCCCAAACTTTTAAAAAGGAACCGTATGCTAGATTTGGATTTCCGATTTCATAAACAAGAGGTGTCACAGATCCAAGGTAAACATGGGCAAATGTAATCCTATTTTACTGAAAGTCATGTAAATCTGAGTAATTCTTATATATAATTATGATGTTCATTTGTTGAAGTTTTGGTTCTCAAGAGAATTATCCAATCAGAAAGGCAGATTGACTCTCATTTGATTATAAATGATGAATCAGGAACATATTTGAGTTTGAACTGATGTTGCACCAAGACACAGACACAACTGTCAGTGATAGGCTTCTACACTTGTTTCCACACAGTTCTCATTAGGCGTCTGAGAAAGTGACTATTGTGGTTTTTGCCCATGATTCAGAGCAAACTTTGGGCCTCATTCATGAAAATCTTCGTAAAATCTGTGCGTAACTTTCACTTTAAGAAGCTGCTGCGAAAACTCTACGTGTGATTCACGACGGGTTCGTAACGAGCCAAAATCCTTCCTAACAGCCTTTTACGCCAAATTCACCAAACATAGCTACGAACGGTTATTACATAAAATGAATAATGCATACTTCCTTATATGGCAAAATGGGCCGGACACAGCGCGTCATTCACAAGATTTCTGCTGGAGCGGGAGCTGGGAGAAGGAGCGCTGCTGCGGAGAGGAAGAAAGGAGCAGCGCTTTCGCTGATTAAAAACGTCAGCGTCTTTAAAAATGTCCAAACTCACATGAACACACTCAGAGGAGACAGATTCATCACAAATGTATTGAAATAACGCTGGGCTTTTGCCGTTTATATCGCGTTTCACGTCGCGGTAGAACGCGCGTGTGGGGGAGCGGGGGGGGGGCAGAGTCAGAGCACGTGCGCTCTGGTCCTGGGGGACACCCTGAGTCCTGTGGGAGTCAGAACACAGAGGCTCTGAGGCTGGGACAGGCTGCTGCAGGTTTATTAAAGGAGTCATTTTTAGCATGAGTGATGACTTTTTTGTTTCTAAAATTATTTTACATATAATATTTAAAAAATAACCTACATCATGTAGGAATTAAAATTTTTGACTGAATTCTATAAGAAAAAAATAAACAGCAGATTTTTTGTTCTTACGAGTGCTCCTCAGTGTTCGTAGGATACAGACGAACTTTTCCGTTAAGAACAAATTTGTGATGCCAAAAATGTTCGTAAACAGCCCTTAAGAACAAATTTGTTCG
Organism: Mugilogobius chulae; assembly: GCA_038363315.1. Taxonomy (NCBI): domain Eukaryota; kingdom Metazoa; phylum Chordata; class Actinopteri; order Gobiiformes; family Gobiidae; genus Mugilogobius; species Mugilogobius chulae. Next base: position 22,937,480 of record CM076409.1, read on the forward strand.
TAAGAACGTGTCGTGAATGACCCATTGTTCCTGATTGGTCAGTAGCTTCTAATCTTGTGTGTGGAGCATTTAACACTCTGGTAACCCACATTATAATATATTTTTTAGCCAACTAGTGTGCATCTTACATACTGCTCCTTTAAGTACTTATCTTTATTCAGATAACTGAATTTCTACTTTTTATATTATGTCAAACTGCCTATATAAACAAATACCATTTTAAACAAGAATCAATTTATTTCTGCCTTCCCTCACCAAATACTAAAATGTCAACAAAAACATCACAAATAATTAAATACTGATAATGATGCACAAAGTATTTGTGTATAATCACACAACAGTTTGACAAGGTCTTTGCTTTTTACTATTAGAGATACTGTTGCATCTGATTCAGGAGAGTTTACTTCTCGTCATTCAAAAATTGAAGCTTTTAAGATGTAAGATACTGTATGAAAGGCAAAAACTACTGATTAGTGAACAAATAGTTTTAGGAAATGAGCTACAGAATTATCAATTGAACATAATGTAGAACTGAAGCCAGATGTCAAGTCAGAATTATCAAATGTATGTTGCTGAACCAGAAGAGACGTGTTTACAAGTTTTATATTTTAGTTTATGAATCATCAAAAATTATCCAACAATTCTATAGCAAAAACATTTATCCCACACAATAAAGAGCATGCATAATGCGCTCTCACAAAGTGTTTTGATGAGAAGTGGATCAGCACAATTTCCAGCCACACGGTTTGACAGACAAATCTTCACACAAAGAAGACCAGAAAAGTCTAATACGTCAGTGCATCTGGAGAGGACATAAATAATGCTGAGAAGAAAGCAGCTCATTTAACAATCAATTGTTTAAAAATTAAGAAACTCTTTGGAACTGGTCTCATTAGCAAAAGCATTGATGAGGGAGAAAAATCTGTAGCTTTATTTTACCAGTAAATCATGGACAATAACTGTGTTAGATGCAAAGAAATGATTCAAAGAGTTACGGAAGCACATAATATTTATAACCTTTTCAAAAATGTATAGAAAATAATGCTTTAGCTTTTTCTGCATTTGTGCACATGTAACCCCAGAGGAGACTTGTGTGACTGTGTTGGTTCATCCATGTCTAGATCTGCTTTTGTTCATACAGCATTGGTTAGCAAAACAATGGTTGTGGTAAAACTAAGCTAAGATGAAACATGGAAAACCCACTGTTCTGAGTCTCTAAGTATGTTATAACAAAGGTTGTTCATCATTAATTTTCTGAAATACCTACCAGGAAACAGAGAAGAAAACAGCTGTAAGTTCCAAATTGTCTGCTAACTAACCACGATACAAAATGCTTGACACTTGTGATGCACTTTACAGGCTTGTTCGCGCCTCTCAAAGTGCTACAATGTCATCATAATTATTTCATTTCATTCTTTCATTATTCTTTCATCTCACACCTCTCCCTCTCTCACCTTTAACACCAGGCACTTCATCTCACAGCCGCATTTAGGGCTGGAACAGTCTCCAAGTCATCCAAGTCCTGCCAAGCCTGCTTAGCTTCTGAAGTCCAGCAGGATTGGACGTTTACGAGATGGTATGCTTTCTCTCCAAAGAATGTGTTATCAATATAAAATCAATGAAAGAGGGATGTATATTATACTTTTTGAAGGTACAGAAAATGAGAGTAGAGTTGGTTGATCTGATGAAAAACATAATCACACTTTCATCCTTCATATTGATCTAGCTTATTTCAATTAAATTTTTCTTAGCTTTTCAAAACAAATTTAAAAATGTTTTTTAGTAAGAACGGAATGAAAAAAGTGAAACAGACTGTTAATATGCTTTACAGAAAAATAATACAGTATATATCAGAAATGGGCAAACTGCGGCTCGGGGGCGGGATGTGGGGGCATATTGTGTGTTTCAATGTGGCTCTCGGCACATTTTTGAGAAAAATGTTACTCTTTATATTCCTTTTTTTCGATTGACTTGAGTAAGGAGCAGGAATTTTGCATGTTCTAATATTAATATCAAACTAAATTGTCAAAATAGTGGTTTAAAACCCTATGACTTACAAAAAAGTGCCGCAATAAGGATTTGTTATACCATTGACCATCCATCGCTTGTCCTGGTTCAAATATGGCCCGTGGAAAAAATTTAAGAATTACCCACCCCTGGTATACATCACTAATCTGCCCCAATTGTGTCTTTTGCTCCAAACCACAAGTTTTTACTGACAAAACGCTTCTTATCAAAATCCCCAATGATTCGACATGACAGAATCTGGATTTTTCCAATAATTGCCCAAACTGAGAGTCGTGTTCAAAACCATGCCAGCCACACTTCTTAACTTTTATCTTGACAAAGAGTCAGTTAAATAACAACCTGAAGGCCTTAGAAGAAAGTAGAACATGCAGAGACACAGGGGAGAAGAGACTATTGTTCTCCTTTCTAATAAATCTATGTGAGTCACAATAAAAGTGATGTATGTAGCCTATACAATTACCCCATTAAAGTAGGTCAGGGTAATCCATAACAGCATTTTGAAATTCAGCGACAAAACTGTGCTTGTTTTCACACATAAATACAACACTTTATCACTGTCACTCTCTTTGAGCCTTAATACACAAAGTCCTCCCACATGTTAAAACTGCAACCTCCCTGACATTGATTAAACTATTACTAACTGAAAAGCCTGTTCCTACAAAGTGACTTCATTGCTAATGAGACTAGCATCGGTGGCAGTAAAAGATTTTATCAAGAAGCCTAAATATGAATCATTTATTTGCTTTTATTTCAAAAGTATGTCAAGGGGATGTATTGGGGGCTTTTAAGGAGCTAGTATTTTGACGTATGTGCCACTACGAGGAAAAGATAAAAAACACACAGACATAGGAAATTCCACAGAGGAATAAGCCTCTTTTGCTGTCTGCGACATTCCTTCAGTTAAATATTCATCATGCTTTCTCCCTGTGTTGCAGAAGCTTTGAGCCCAGAAGCAGAAAAAGGGAGCATCTTTCTCCTCCGCCCACATCCTCTTCCTCCTCCTATAAATCAGCTCCTCCCACGATTTGTCTTCCCTCTATTCCACTAATCTGACTCAGTATACATTTACATACATCGAGCGCTCTTGGACTAAGCGCTCATGGCTAAATTATGCCCTGAGCTGGAGCTTTCACAGTGGAAGTGAGACAGTATCGACTGCTCCACACAGGCGGTCCACAAGAATCCCAATACCTGTTATATTTTTGTACATCTACTCTTTCATAATGTGTTAGCTAACCATGGATAATTTCTATGATTAAAAAGTATATTTATGTAATCATGTGCAGTACTGTTTCCATTTGAATTATTTCCAATACATCTGAAGTCACTTTATTTAAAGGTGCAGGTACTTGACTTTCATGCTGTCAAACACAAAGAAGTAACTTATTTTTCCAATAATAACAGAAGAACGTCTTTATATATACAGACAGTAAAGTGAAACCTGAGAGGACCACCACAGACAACCAATCAGAGAGCTGCATTCGAGCTGCATGCTTCCACAAAGTCATTTATTAACACTTTACTTTTAGGTGGAAGAGACAAAGTTTACCAACTTACAACAAAAAAGTTAGGTGCCCCATTTTAACTGACATATTTTTACTATCTGTTTATCCAGTTTATGCTGCTGTGTGAATAAACAGGTATATTGTACCTTTTACTCTCAAAACACTTTACCTGCAATTTATACAAAGTACAAGGAAAGTTCACTGAGATCAGAATCTCTTGTTCAGTGGAGTTCTGGGGGATGAGAAGTGCTACTGTACCTGTTTTTGGAGGTAGGGGAAACTTATACACACACGGTAAGAACATGCAAACTCCACAGAGAAAGGCTAGGAGTCGAAGGGAAACTGTTAGCGGGAGCAATGACTGCTGTGCCTCTGTATTTATCCTGTCAGCACGCTTCTTTGTGCATTCTATTGTACAGTACTGACGTACATTCAAGACACTTAAGCTGCTAGTTATTTCAGCTATTGTACATAAACATAGTCATATATTGTATTACTAACATTGATGGTGCTTTACCTAGTTCTGTCATGTCGTCAAAACGTGAAAAAGACTTTTTACGCACACTTTGCGACCCTATATTATATGTGGTCTAACAAAAGAGCAGCAAAAGAAAACTCAATGACTGTTTAAGGGTTTTATTAAACGGCCGAGATGGGAAAGTGCAAGTCACTTGTTTGTTTCAGCAGGGATCCAAACTTTCCAGGCAGCCGTGAGCTGTCTCATGTACAGATTCAGTCGACTAAATGAGTGTGAGAACATTATTATCAGGAGCCTGACTGATGTGAAACTCAGTGCCACAAGGTCTCAGTCTGAACTGTGGAGACAGTGGTACAACTGTTTGTGTCACTGTAATTAGATCTTGTTTATTTGCTTTTTTTAAGATCAGGAGTCTGCAATAAAAGTTTGATGATTTTATTTTTTGTTGAATGTTTATATTCCTGCTGTTCTTGAACTGTGCATTGCAATTTTTCATAATAATAGTCTTTAATTAAGCATTCATAAGGATATCTCTCCAGAGAATGCCAGAATAAATACCACCATAAGTGACCTTTAAATGAAGAAGTTTTGTACAGCTTATTAAGGAAGCAGCCACAGAGAAGTTTTAGTTTAGCCTCAGTTTACTTGCTGTGAGACATAAAGAGATTTTACAACGGTTATTATTTTTTCACACTCACATAAAGGCGACTGTTTTTCAGGAGAGATTTTGTACAACAGAGAACAGCACAAGTCTCACATGATCAATGCCAGACTTATAATGAAAACAACACAAGAAAACGAGGCGAGTGTCAGCTGCCTTTCCAAACACTTACTTTGAGCGCAGATAAAACTAAAGAAGAAAAATGTGTAGATTCAGTTTTTCTGTAAAAGCTCAGGAGCATGTTACACTCTTTGTGGTGCTGATGATTATTTTTCACTAAACAAAGACAATCATAAACTTCATGAAAATGGAGAAAACAAGCAAAATGTGTATTATTATTTTAGATATTATGAAGCCTTTACTGAAGAATGTAGTCTGAGCTATTGTAAGCACATTAAAGCAGATTAAGCAACTTCAGCGATAGGCTCCCTACAGCTCTATAGTGTTACACACTATCTATCAGAAAGTAAACATGCTTTTTGTATTTTTGTTATGAATAAACACAAACACAACAAACAGATTTTAAACCAAAGGTGTAAAATGTTGTGTCGGGTCGGGATTCAGAAACCGCAAGTGTGGCTTTTCCATTCATTTGAGAGAACCAATGCATGCTTCAAATTCCTCCAAAAATAAAAGGTAACCATCACAGAGACTTACACGGAGAAGCAACAAAGTGAAAATGTTACTCAGTTTTGGTTTAGAGTCAATTGTTCATTTATAACTCACCAATTGTGTACAAGAAAGCTCTAAAATAAGATAACATTTACAATCTAAATAAGGTAATAAGACACAATCTAAAACAAAACAAGTGCTAAATGTTTTAGACACAAATATACACTGGGCAGGGTTACATGTGACATGTGACAACTGTAAAACTGGCATCAAAGGCAGAAAGCTTTTCAAGCTTTTGAGAGCCTAAAAACAAGATTAGCTAAAGATTTGTGCATGAAACAGCAACATTTGTGGCCATACCAGTTTGTCAAAACCTGATTCCATCAGATTCCATAAGCTAAGCAGGTTAGGCCATGGCAGTGCTTGGATGGGAGACCGCTGGACCTCAGGTGTCACAGTGGGACGCTGGGAGCAGAAAATGTCATTGTGCCCTTGGGCAAGACGTTCCACCCACATTGCCTAGTATGTCTGGTGTGTTGATGTGGTTGGTGGTCATAGGGCGATGGTGCAAAATGGCTGCCTCACTTCCAACAATCTGCCCCAGGGCTACAATAATAGCTTAGCACTGAGTGTGGAGTGAATGAAGAATGCATAATGTGAAGTGTCTTTGGGTGTCATGAAAAACATTGTGTAAATATAATCCATTAGTATTGTTATTACCATTTTGGGGAAGTTTTTTGATGAAGTAACAACATTCTATTGTGGCTATAATTTCACACAAGTCACTTTTGTGGAACACAGGACTTCTAAGATGAACCTGAATCTCTCTACACATTTATCATATTCCCAGTCAGGCTCTTTTCAAACACCGAGCCTTTTATTGTGGATCCTGAGGAGCTGTTTCCATTGTTCCACCAGGACAGTGAGCTCCCCTTTGGCACATGGGGCAGAACTGGAGCTGATCTAGTCTCTTTGAAGGTTCTCACTGAGACCGATGCTGTTGTCTGCTCTTAGAAGAGTTCACAACAGATTCACTAATGCATGCTTTATCCTTGTCATCAAAGAAGAAGACAACACAGACAGGTGTGTGTGCTGAACTCCTGAGCTCACCACTTTCCCTCCGGCCAACTCTGACATTTAATGGGAGAAAAAGTACGAGAATTTTAAGATTAACTGTCACGGCCATGACATAGGACCACGACTGTTGCAACTTCTGCTTTGTCGTGTCAAAGAGAGTCCATTATATTTACTCCCGGCTCGCTTTTTAGAGTCAGCTCAAGGCACAAATACTAAAAGTTATAAGATGTGTTTTTGCATAAGCTGAAGTTAAAAGATTCGTGTAGTTGGAGAAAACAGTGCCCTCCAAGACCCAAAAATGTACATTCTTTTGAAAGCACGGTTTTGGCATCAGACAAACACTTTTCTGAGGGGAACTTCGGGTTAGCAGCCAGTCCTGTGCTTGGAATGAAAATGCACTTGTATTAAACAAAACAACCACACAAACATGGATTTCACATTAACCACCAAACCTTTGACACAAGTCTTTTACATTATTCATTTTTTAAAATAACAAAACTGGACAAAGAGTTTTTTTTTTTTTTTTACTTCAGGCTTGAACATAAATTTTGTCAACAAGTGATTCTAAGCTAACGCTATCATTATTTAAAGGGACTATACTCCATTTTTTACAATAAAATAACTAAATTTAAAAATTAAATAAGATAAGATATCGTTTATTTGTCCTGCAATGGGGAAATTCCAGTTTTGCAACGCACAGTTCAAGAACAGGAGGGAAAATAGAAACATGCAATCAAACAATAAACTCTTTTGCTAAGTTTATCATAATCACCGGTAAATAAATATGAAGTAAAAAAGTCTTGGGCATGATATGTGTATGTACAGAGCAGCATTTAAGAAGGTATAAACAGAGGTAAATAAATACAATCAGACTCAATTTCCTCCTAGCACAGATATTTGTTAAGTATCTATTCAGTTGGAAAGTGGTCTGTAATGTCACAATGTCTAATAATGTCCTGTTTGTTCACCAGACTCCACTAAGTTAATCTGTTGTGCACTAGCTTTAGCAATGTGGCTAAAGGCTGTTAGCATACTAGTACGTCTTGCTTCTTGCAGATGTGAAAAAAGATAAAACAATACAAAGGCTCAAATGCATGTGGACTGAAGTATAAAGTTTTAAATTATTAATTATTTCTGCTGGTTTACATGTTTAAGAAAGCAAAACTTGAGTATAGCCCTTTTATCGTGCAGAACCAAAACAAGGCCAGGTGTAAAGATGTAAAGCTATGTATTGTGCACATGTAGCTGCAAAGAGTAATTCAAAGAGTAATTCAGGTGCAGATAGTCAATTGTAATACCTTTTCAGACTTTTCTATAACCTTGAAAAACAAAATAACCAAATGAAACATTTAACACTATAAATTGTTGTTAATAATTCAAAGCAACATTGCCCTTGTAAGCCAAGACAAAACACCAGAAGCAACTGTTTAACTGAGTATAGTGTGTGTGAATTGCTGAGCTGAATGTAAGCGAAAAGATCCACTTCTTATGCAAGACAATGGTGTTTGAAAAAGAAAAAACTTTAATATCCCCATGAAAAATCTTAACCATACAGTTGTGATTAGCACTTCATAAGAGCTTTAGTTTGAGCTCATTTAATTGAATAATCATTAATGCTTTTTAAGACTCTGAAAAATATAATATTAAACACAACATTTCTGATTAACAATCTTGGGGTGTACTGGAATGTGATTGCTACATTTATATTTTATCTTAATATCTAAAACATTTAATTTCCTACTTTTTGGAATATATTTGCGTATGTTTGTTTAACGCTGTGGCTCAAAGGATGACAAACAACTATAATAGCGCAGCGTTTAGCCCTTCCAGTTTGGTAAGTGTGCAGGTCAGTGGCCTCACCAGCCCCGATCCTTATCCAGCAACAACAGCATCTCCAGTGCATTTCAGAACATGTGCAGCAGTGCAGAGAAGCCCATAAACTCCAAAGTGCTGGCTGAATGTGGGGCTTTGACTACATTTCCTCAGTGTTATTTGTTGAGCACCAAATGCACTGTGCTGCTCCCCGGGCTCAGTCTAACTTGGGAATAATGATCTTGTGAATGTTTGCTCATGTCGCCCACAGCGCCCTCATTACTGCACTTCTCAGAGGTTGCTTGCTTTGTCTTTGAAGATAGATTCACTTAGCAATATATTATTTATAAATATTGTTTCCTTATAACTGTCTGCAGACGAGCAAACGCATTGTGAGCTATAAAAGCGGGGAGTATGAGAATGTTGTTTTACAGCCGGTTTGGAGTGAAAGGAGGTCACTCACACTATAATATAAGAGAATATTCATGACTGACATTTCTAAAATCTAATTCAAGCAGGATTTGCAGCAATGGTCTTTCTTGAGGAGAGAAACTGTAGGTGAACAGGAATAACATCTTAAATTTAAAAGTGCTATAACCAATTATTGCTTCCTCAAAAATGTAAACAAACAGAAGTAATTAATTTTAAACTTCCCATTCGTCAGTTCACGTTTTGCTCACTTACCTATAATGCATTCTGAGCCTCTACATTGTTCAGCATGTTTTATCTATTTATTTAATTTATTTTAAAAGGGACCACGTATAATTAAAACCTAAATTTTGCCATTTGATGCACTGCACCAGAGTTAACCTTAGGCTAGTTTACATCTGCAGTCCCATGGCAGAAAAGAATAGTCCACAAACACTGATCCTACATACATACATAACATATAATGTGATTTAAGTTTTTTTTCACAACTGTTAGGAGCTAGACAGTTAGCCAAAATGCTTACAAAAGCAGAAAAACTTTGGTGAACAAACATTATTAGATGTATCAAGACATTGCAGATTAATCTCCATCTGAATAGACACAGTAACAACATATTTTTGTGGAAAACTTCAGCTATTTTAATGCAAAAAAATAAAAAAATGGGTATAGTCTCTTTAAAGCTATTAATGTGAAATTAGTGCTGTATGTTTACTCACATACTAAGAAAAATTACATATTTTTATCATGTCATGTTTGCATAAGAAATAAGGCATTTTAGGTCTAAAAACTGTCAAAATTGATCAGATTCTTGCAGCCATGTCTGAAAAATGGACACAGCCAAGCGCAAACAAAGGTTTTACCTGAGGATTTGACTTTTTTGTTTTAGTTTTTAGTAAAATTTTGCCCAGAACAAAAAACTGAATTAGATATTAAGTCCTTCATTAAACTCCTCAGACTCTTGCTTAGGGCCATTTGGTGTAAGAGCTCATCTTGCTGCTCCAGTGGAAAAAATGCATTTTTAGAAAACTGCCTTTTATGTAACAATATAACATTTGGATGAAGTGATTACAATGAAATAATCACACATCTTTAGAAGTGCTGAGCAGTCGTTGAGTAGAGCTATAGGAGGAATAGTATCTAAATGTATCTCAAGTTTGACTAATGTGGTCCTAAAATGTAGGAAAAAAGCAACTATATGTTCTCAGTAAAACTGGGCAGTAAAAATGACCATATAAAACAATGTAACCTAAAATAAGAATGCAAGTTTAAGTCTATATAAATGATGTCTTTGCAGAATAATATCTTTCTAAATGCTTATGTATTTCAAACTAATTTTGTGCAGACATTTAAGTAAGTATACTTCACGCTTCAACAAATAACCAAACCTAATTTTATTCACTCATACAGTTGTATGTTGTGACTCTACAAACAGAACCACAAAAACACTTTATGGCTCTACACACACAACTTATCATTAAAAAGTCAAAGTACTCTTCAATTATAAATACTTTTTTCCTGAATATTTTTGGTAGCTGCTTCTTTTTAGCTTCTTACATTATTTGTGCAGTGTAGAAGCTAACCATGTTCTTGAGTTTTACTTTTCTGAAACAAAAATAGCTAATTTCTTATTATGGAGACAGTTTTATTATTAAAACCCCAGATTTTTGACAAAATATCGCTTCCAAACATAGAGATTGTCTATGTGTGAGTCAAGTCAACATCTCACGATCTCTCTGGATGGAGTTTGCAGATACAGTCAGTATCAGAAGCCACGCCCACTAACAGACCTCCATGGGGGAAACTTAACATTGAGAGTGAATCAGAACAACAGTTTTATCACTCACAGCTCAACACTACAACAGCAAATGTGGATTTAAGGAAATATAACATGTCAAATATGGATACAAAGACATTTAGATGAATGAAGTGATCCAACTGTCCAAACCTGTAAATATATCTAACAATGCTAATACTAACTACGAGCTAAATGCTAACGTGATGCTAGTGCCGCCTGGTGTGTCTTTCTTTAACTTTCTGCTTTTGTGACATAATGCCGCATTAGCAACCTTCATTTAAACTTGATTGTGACTCGACTTGGAGTAGTTGTGCTAAAAATACACTTAACTTACCAGAAATCATCTTAAAAGAGGTAAAAGTTTAGCTTCTCATGCCTTAACATAAAATTTCCAACATGAGTTCCCCCTCAGCAGGCCACACCCCCAAATCTGATGAGTTGTCGACAGTATCTATGTTCTCTTAAAGTTACCATAAGTTCTCTCTGGCTTTGTCCCAGTTCCAAAAACATCTATGTTTAGGTTAATTGTTCATCGATGTAAATTTCCCCAAGTAAATGTATGAGAAAGTGAATCATTGTCTGTCTCTAACCCTGCGATGAGGTGGCCACTGTACAGGGTGTTCCCCACCTAAGGCCCAAAGTCATAGACTCCAGTCACACTTGACCCCTTATGGGAACAAGTGGTAGAAAATGAATTAAGGAATGTTAAAAGTGGGAATAACAACAAAGGTACACTGTATAGAGCACTTTTTGATATCTTTTGATAAAGTTTTTTTTTGTCAATAATGCTACGTTGAAGTCTATTTTGTTTACTCTCGTCGTGGTGACACTCTATATCTGTCGCTGTATTTGTTTATTCTCGAAGGACAAGTGCACAAAAGTTACAATAATCCAGAGTTTTCTGTCTGCAATGGAAAATTCTGTCTGTCATTTTGACTGGCTGAAAATGAATTAATCACCTATGCTTTTAAATGCGATGTCAACAGAACTTTAATAGACTTCAAATAAAGCACTAACTTTCATCTTTTACTGCTGCTTTCCTTCTTTGGGCCTGAAGTGAAACTGGACACAGCTCTTTCTCTGCAGGCTTTTACTGCCGCTGCACTGAATTTGACACAATGAATGTGCAGACTTAACGCTGGCACAAAGCAGGTTTAGATGATAAAAACAAGAGCAGAGAAGAGGTGAGGAAGAGACTTTTACTGTGCCATTTTAGTGTTTATAAGCACAAGACACAAACAAGCTCCTATTTTAAATAAATGACTCCAAAGTGTAATTAGTTATTTCCCTTAACAAGCCTAATGTGTGAACCACCTGTCACACAAGTACTGTATACATACACAGGTGTTGGACTGTATCTACTCTGAAGTCTAAGGTGCTCTGTATATCAGGTATTGCAGCTTTTAAGGTGGGATACCTGATATTTTTTATTATTATTATTACTATTATTATTATTTCCGTCAAAAATATCCCGTAGATTTATAACAAGATCAGTCAGTCAGAATTGAATAACAAAGTGATACATCTGTATAGTGCTTTAAATGGTGCTTGGGTGGTTCTCCTGTTTGCAAAAGAAATCACAAGCCATGATTGCAGCTGAAATGAATGTAGGTGGATATTTATCATGTGTCATCTCTGAGCTAATTATAGAGAAAACAGAATTAAATGGACTAATTGCGTCCTGTTTTGCAGTGTGACAATCAGGTAATGCAGCTTTAAGAACATGAATTCTGATTTAATCTGCAGTTTATTAGATCTTTTGCGCTTGTAGCAAACATTTGGTTCATTTGTCATGTTTTTATGTTTTTGCTATGGGCCATACACATTGACGAGAGAAAATCTAATAGACTCTATCATACAGCCCAACATTCAGAAACAGTCTGTTTTGTTTTAATAACTAAGCTCACAATGATCCAGACTGTTTCCGGTGAAGTGAGCAGCTAAATGAATTTGACTCAACTGTCAAACACAATTTGAGTGTTAATCCAATTCAACTTACCTTTCAGTGTCAAAGTCATTATGTCCGAACGGCACAAAACATGTCAGATTAACCAATTACAAGCCGCTTCACATATGTTACAATTGATCAGATGGAAATTGTCTCTGAAAAATATTAACATGAAATTCAACATTATCTTTGGGCATTGTCTCATTGTTTATTTGCCTATTTTATATTTAAAGGTTCTGTATTACAAAAATGGATTTATGTAAGCTGTGAAACATGTGAATGTCCTACGTCATTGAAAACATATTTCATTCACAAATGTTTGAATAAATCCTGCTGTCTCCATCTGCAAAGTATTGGTAGTTTTAATGTTAATCCATTTAGTCTAATAAACTTATTTATAATACATTCAAATAAGATTGAGCTTTTGTTTTTTTGTTTCAAGAGATCAGCTTTTCCCTTTGTTCAGTTGAGAGTACTACAAAAAGTCTGTTTTGCTGTTGCACTGAGAAATCAATAAGTTTAAACAAGCTAAAACATTAGCTGTAGTTGCAAAAGTACATTTCAAGGCTGAAATGATTCCAATGATTCTAGTGAAGATGTTTGGAGTTTAGAAACAGTAGAGATTCCTTTATTAGCCTTTACTGACATCAGTGTTTTCAAAATGACGAGCCTGTATAATGTACAGAATTTGTGCTAACTGTAATGGAGCAAATCTCAACACAAGCCATGTTTTTGAAAAAAAAAAAAAAAAAAAAGTGTATAATATAGGCGGCCCAATCTTAAGCAATGAGTGTTTATGCCATGCATTTTCTCCTTTTGGGTGTCTATGATATTAACTCTAACTCCAGTTCATTTCAATGGAGATTAAAAAAGTGGTATTATTTATAACATTAACGAAATCCTAATCCTAATCTTAACCAACTCCGATCCCCAGACCTAAACGTACCCATGTTTATAATTCAGACCTGAACTTAGCTGTTACAACCACTCAACAATTTCCCCACATGGTTCAATTAAACACCTGTCGATATTGAGATTATTGGTCGATGCCACTTTCCGTTCTACTGCGCATACTTCATGCAGAAAGACGCACTGTCCATCTAGTTGGGTGGGGAACTTCTTTGATTAAAACCACAAAACGGACGGTATAAACTGTTTTGACGGACGGCTCTCCCGTAGGTTGAAGTATTTACAAATGTTGAATTAGCAGCATTGCTTTTGTTTTCACTCACAGTGATTAACTCTTGAAGTTAGCTGACAACAGCTCCAGGTTGTCTCATTGGGCTTGTGTTAATTAGTTGCTGCAGCTTGTGTTGCATACCGGGTATAGTTGATAAACAAATAATCCTTTCTAATGAGATGCAAAGAAATAAACAAGTATTTGATGCTTTTATGAGAGTGATATAAAGACCTTGTGTATAATGCAAGCAAGCAGAATATCCAGAAAAAAAGATGCTCATGAATACACTGCACATTAACACTTTAACATGTGTACAGATGCACATTTCACTGAGACTGTGTTGGATATGCCCACATACATAAAAGTGAAGTTTGCATTGGTTATTTATTTAATTTTGGCCTCCATCTGTGCTTCAAACGAGCGGTGGTTTTCTGCCGCTCTGATCTGTGACTCGATTGTGTATGTTAGGATGTGTTGCTTTGTGTCCGTGCGAGAGAGCTGTGCAGTCCTGGCTCATCAAGTTGGAGTGAATGACTTGATCTGCCGATCTCCTCCTCTCTGAGCTGTGGCACTAACTGTTAGAGGTGATTTGTTTGCTTATGGAGCTACTTCAACTCAAGGCTCATTTACACAGAAGCTCAAAGTCAGTTTTTGTTTCCTGCTTATACTGAGGAGAGTTAAATCACTCTAAATACAATATTTAAGTCTGTGAGTGAGAATTTAAGTGAAAACCACAGAGAAATCAACTAAACAGAAATGAACACGCGGTAAGATGTTAGCATTTTTGAAATAAACAAGCCAACTGACGTTAAAACATGTTTAAAAGCTCTTAAAAGTTAATTTTGTTTGTCGTTTACACAAAATGTCTTGTTTTTAAATGTTGTAAATATAGTTATTGTACAGACAGACACTAATGTTTTCTTCAGTGCTTCTCTTTTAGTACTTGAGCATATTTTGTTGACTTTATGCATAATCAAATGATTGTTAAGGTAAAGACTTACTGAATAAATATCTAAGTGCAAGCTAATGAAATGATGTGTAATTATACGTACATTTCACCTGAGTTCTCGTAGAAAATGTTATTGAATACATTATCACAGTTAATGAGCGCATTATCATTAATTAATCCCCCCCCCCCTTTTATTTATTCTTGCATTTTAATGGGTTTGAACACAAAATTCAATTCCCATTCAAATATATGTAGTTTATTTATTCTAGACACGTCAAACTTAAAATAAATAATTTAAATTACATAAAAAAACAGCTGAGCTTAAGATGAAGCTGACAATAGTCTCAAGTGGACTTTAATTAGAATGTGTTAAAACTTGAATATAATCCGTCAATTAGCACGTAGCATAAAGCTCACCTCCTCGAGCCTTATCAGTCACACTAAAGGAACATCTCAGCCCATTCTGAAACACTCTCTCTAACAGGAACTGATATTTATTTTAAGTTTGACGTTTCTCAATAAATAGAACTACAGGTGAAATGTTGATAATTACACATCATTTCATTAGCTTCAAACCCATTAAAAGTGCAACAATAACCTTAAGAATCATTTGGGGGGGTCAACTCTAATTAAAGCCACTTGAGACTATTGTCAGCTTCATCTTAAGCTCACTGTTTTTTATGTAATTTAAATTATTTATTTTAAGTTTGACGTGTCTAGAATAAATAAACTACATATATTTGAATGGGAATTGAATTTTGTGTTCAAACCCATTAAAATGCAAGAATAAAAAAACGGGGGGGGGATTAATTAATGATAATGCGCTCATTAACTGTGATAATGTATTCTAACATTTTCTACGAGAACTCAGGTGAAATGTACGTATAATACACATCATTTCATTAGCTTGCACTTAGATATTTATTCAGTAAGTCTTTACCTTAACAATCATTTGATTATGCATAAAGTCAACAAAATATGCTCAAGTACTAAAAGAGAAGCACTGAAGAAAACATTAGTGTCTGTCTGTACAAATAACTATATTTACAACATTTAAAAACAAGACATTTTGTGTAAACGACAAACAAAATTAACTTTTAAGAGCTTTTAAACACATTTTTAACGTCAGTTGGCTTGTTTATTTTCAAAAATGCTAACATCTTACCGCGTGTTCATTTTCTGTTTAGTTGATTTCTCTGTGGTTTTCACTTAAATTCTCACTCACAGACTTAAATATTGTATTTAGAGTGATTTAACTGCACAATCCTGATTGTTGTCGAGTATCAAAAAACAACAAAAAGCAATAATAGTACCAAGTTGATATTGCTTCACTTTGAGGATAATTTTACCAAAGTTTCACATTTTTCTCAACTAATAAGAGCTTAAAGACATGTGTTGAATTTGCATAATCTTCATGAAGATACTAATCAGCTCACAACCTCAATGTGTGATCTTCTATATTCTCTCAGATTTACTGTGCACTTGCTTAGAAAATTCCTCTTTTAAACGCCCACTGCTTGGAACTTAAAGGTCTTAATGTAGATGTCAAGTTTTCCAAGTTTTTAATCATGTTATTTTGCATTTTCTCATCATTAGCTCACTCAAAGTTGTATTCAATTGATATATGCATGTTTGAGTTATTCTGCTGCTTGTGGTACAGTTACATTTCTACAATAAAGGGGTAGGGGACTTATTATTTGCTGCTGGTGTGCCTGCAGCCTCGGGGTAAATTACTTGCAATTCATACGTATGAGACATGTAAAAATAATAAGAAGGATGCTAAATATTATCTGTTTCTTCTGGCACTATGGCGCATCGCTTTGTCGCAGTACTCTAATTTGTGTTGTTTCATCTTATATAAAATCGGTCTTTGATTAACAATCATTGGATTACTGCCTCAGTAGCCAAGTGCTGCGCCCTTATTGCCCTCGCTCTGACAAGCTAAACTCCACACCAAGTGGGTGAATAAAACCTAACTGCTAGTGATCCTTTTATTCATATATCTGCTTTTTGATCAAGGTGAGTTGACACATAACTTTTTACATGGCTAACTCATTTTTACATTAAATATAAAAAAGGTGAGAGATCGATACTTCCCTTCTTCGTGCCTTTTGGGAGATATTGTATGGGATTCTATTCTTCCGATTTTTTGAATGTTTCGGACAGTCCAAACGTCCATGTACTTTCAAACTCCAAAGGTTCTGNTTTGATTGTTGACATGTTTATATTCCTGCTGTTCTTGAACTGTGCATTGCAATTTTTCATAATAATAGTCTTTAATTAAGCATTCATAAGGATATCTCTCCAGAGAATGCCAGAATAAATACCACCATAAGTGACCTTTAAATGAAGAAGTTTTGTACAGCTTATTAAGGAAGCAGCCACAGAGAAGTTTAGTTTAGCCTCAGTTTACTTGCTGTGAGACATAAAGAGATTTTACAACGGTTATTATTTTTTCACACTCACATAAAGGCGACTGTTTTCAGGAGAGATTTTGTACAAACAGAGAACAGCACAAGTCTCACATGATCAATGCCAGACTTATAATGAAAACAACACAAGAAAACGAGGCGAGTGTCAGCTGCCTTTCCAAACACTTACTTGAGCGCAGATAAAACTAAAGAAGAAAAATGTGTAGATTCAGTTTTTGCTGTAAAAGCTCAGGAGCATGTTACACTCTTTGTGGTGCTGATGATTACTTTTCACTAAACAAAGACAATCATAAACTTCATGAAAAATGGAGAAAACAAGCAAAATGTGTATTATTATTTTAGATATTATGAAGCCTTTACTGAAGAATGTAGTCTGAGCTATTGTAAGCAGCATTAAAGCAAATTAAGCAACTTCAGCGAGGGCTCCCCTACAGCTCTATAGTGTTACACACTATCTATCAGAAAGTAAAACATGCTTTTTGTATTTTGTTATGAATAAACACAAACACAACAAACAGATTTTAAACCAAAGGTGTAAAATGTTGTGTCGGGTCGGGATTCAGAAACCGCAAGTGTGGCTTTCCATTCATTTGAGAGAACCAATGCATGCTTCAAATTCCTCCAAAAATAAAAGGTAACCATCACAGAGACTTACACGGAGAAGCAACAAAGTGAAAATGTTACTCAGTTTTGGTTTAGAGTCAATTGTTCATTTATAACTCACCAATTGTGTACAAGAAAGCTCTAAAATAAGATAACATTTACAATCTAAATAAGGTAATAAGACACAATCTAAAAAAACAAGTGCTAAATGTTTTAGACACAAATATACACTGGGCAGGGTTACATGTGACATGTGACAACTGTAAAACTGGCATCAAAAGGCAGAAAGCTTTTCAAGCTTTTGAGAGCCTAAAAACAAGATTAGCTAAAGATTTGTGCATGAAACAGCAACATTTGTGGCCATACCAGTTTGTCAAAACCTGATTCCATCAGATTCCATAAGCTAAGCAGGTTAGGCCATGGCAGTGCTTGGATGGGAGACCGCTGGACCTCAGGTGTCACAGTGGGACGCTGGGAGCAGAAAATGTCATTGTGCCCTTGGGCAAGACGTTCCACCCACATTGCCTAGTATGTCTGGTGTGTATGATGTGGTTGGTGGTCATAGGGCCGATGGTGCAAAATGGCTGCCTCACTTCCAACAATCTGCCCCAGGGCTACAATAATAGCTTAGCTATGAGTGTGGAGTGGAATGAAGAATGCATAATGTGAAAGTGTCTTTGGGTGTCGAGTGAAAACTTTGCATGTAACTTACTGCTAATATATAAAGCTATTTGTTTTTATACTTGATATTTTTGGTGAAGTTGGTGTTGATTGAAATGTTTTTTAAGGAAAACGACTCCAAAAATTTTTTTTTGAGCCCTAAAAACAACTTGGGGTGGTTATACATTTTCACGACAAGCCTTTTGGTTGGAACAGCGGGACTTCTAAGATGAACTCTTGAGATCTTCACTAAACATTTATTCATAATTCCCGTCAGCAAGTCTCTATTTTCAACCCAGGAGCCTTTTTGATTGTGGTATCCTGCAGGATCTGTTTTCCTTTTGTTCACAGAACCAGTGACGTGGAAGCTGACCCTTTGGACATGGGGGCATAAACTGAGAGACTGATTAAGTCTCCTTTGAAGGTTCTCTACTGATAATATGATGGTTGTTCTTACTTGCTCTCTAGAAAGACATTTCAACAACAGAATTCACGTTAATGCATGCCTTAATATCCTTGGTCATCAGAAGGAAGAAGACCACTACAGACAAGGTGATGGTGAAGATATTTGTCTGGATCCTTTAGTGCGCTCACTTCTTTCTTTGCTTCGTCCGCCTCTGCCTCCGGCCAACATAAGCTGATATATTTATGTGGTTGGTTGATGAAGTGCAGAAAGTACGTATGATTGTAGAGACATAGCTGTACGGTTCTTAGGCTATAGAGTGGTGAGAGTCGTATCGGTGGAGATTTTTGTTAGCTGTCATAACTCTGGGCCTGTTCTTAGGTACTGGTTTACATAGGCATGAGGTTTAATAATTTTAACTCTAGCACTGTTGGTGGCTTACGCATTATATCATAGAGGGTCTTCTTCATGGCATAGTAAAAAGTACTTAGAGCATATTTATATTGATTGTGATTGCTTCAAGAAAGTTAAAAATGGTATCGTTTGGTTGGAGAAAACAAAGGTCCCTGCTTCCGTATAAAGCTTTATAATTAAGTTGGAGGCAGTCGATAGTTCTAGTTATTGTGGAAAGACTGCTGGGCTTTTTGGCTCTCATAAGATCAAACCACGTTTGCTGTGTAGGAGAGAATCTTTTATTTGGGTGTTTAACTGCATCCAACTCTAGTTCTAGTAGGCTGTGTGATCGAAGATAAATTTTAGCCAATGCACTAGTTATATTGTAAACCTCATATTCTCAACTTCACATATCGAACTGGGATTTGAGATCATTTAACTATATGCAAACGAAAATCACTTAGGGCACAAGAAAAATTTTATGTATTTCATTTAAGTCTAATGCTGTTTATATAATTATCTAAACTTACTTTTTTACTCTTGTTTCTATAGACTGATGTTTTGTCTTGTTATATACATTGTCGAGGCCTGGAACTTATTTCTAAATTAATTCATATAATTGTTAAGGATTCAACCAAGTTGTTTACAGAAAATTAAAAGAGCGTGATTCCAGTTTTATTTGAAAAGGGTGACATTAATACTGAGATTTTCCTTTACAATAAAAATAAATTTAAAAATATAAATAAGATAACGATAAACGTTATTCATAGGTACCTACTCAAATGGTAATTTCACTTTACCGGTTTTTTGGCAACGCTACTACGACATTCGACGAAGCTAGTTGTAGGTGCAACAACTTAGAAAATATCTTACGCTCACATCAAGAAAAATAAACTCTTGCTTGACTTAGTTTTATCATAATAGCAATGACACGGGATAAATAATAGAATCATATTTGTAATACTAGGGGATTGGGCATTGTATATTCTTATCACATTATTGTATGTATATTTGTGTCTGGTGTTATGGCAGCAGTGATTTTTTAGACGATGTGTAATATGTATGCTTATCAGAATTGTAGTAAATAACTTACATTCTTTCATATGTTGCTCCTAGTACCGCTTCATATAGTCGTTTGTGATATAAAGTAATCTTTATTGTAAGGGTTTATGCAGGTTGTCTTTGGTTAATGTTTGTTGTTAATAGTAGTAAATGTTCCTTTTTGTTTTCCCAGACTCCACTAAGTTTAGATCTGTTGTGCGGCTAGGCTTTTAGCTGCTTCGATAGGCAAAAGAGTTAATTAACGGGTGCTTGTGATAGTTCATTACATCATTAGTTGTGAATTGTGTACTTGTGGCTGCTGGGTCATGTGTGGTTGTAGTGAAAGCA
Source organism: Mugilogobius chulae (assembly GCA_038363315.1). NCBI lineage: Eukaryota > Metazoa > Chordata > Actinopteri > Gobiiformes > Gobiidae > Mugilogobius > Mugilogobius chulae. Next base: position 22,957,834 of record CM076409.1, read on the forward strand.
GTTTATAGAGATTACATACGGGTTTTACTGTAGAGAATTAAGGTCTATCGTGAGATAGACAAAAAGTTTTACCCAAAAGTTTAAAGTCGTTCAACTCATTCTCATGTTCATTAGGATTAGGTTTTAACCCCATAGCTTTTTTAAGAAATCTAAAACATGTTGAGGGCTGCAGCCCATACTTTTGTGAGATCTTCGACAGGAATGAAGTCACTCATAGTAAAGTTCTTTGACAGGCCTCAGTAGCTGTTGATTGTAATGGGTAGAAGGTAAGGGGCGTTATGTTATGATAGTATTTCCTGGGCTGCAGTAGTAATCACATGTAGCTTAATATTGCTTCACAGGCTCTGGTTAGGTCAGTTATGGTATGATTAGCTTCCAGACTTCTATAACATGAAAACAAAATAACCAAATGAAACATTTAACTCACTCGATATGAAATATTGGTGTATTAGTAATATCAATAGCACATGTCCTTCGGCGATAGAGAAATACCGGAAGAAATTATTAGTACACTAGAAGCGTAATGATGGGTTTAAGCTGAGGTTATCTAAGTTAGTGTAGATTGATTTAGGGCGCACATGTAGTGTTTTGCTTGAACTGGTGGTAAGGACAGCAACAAGGTTTGTTAATGAAAATCATTTCTCACGTTTTGCTGGTCTAACCTTTTTCTGAGTGAGCTTATGAGCGTTTCTAGAATTAAACGAAGACAAGTGCCCTTAGGGAGAAACATTGTGGCAGAACTCTTGAGCAGCGAACTCGTGAGAGGTAGGGGCAGCGGATATTTCAGGCTTCTTTGTTAGTATTTTTTGATCCGCAACTCACCAGGAAATTAAACTTGTTTGCCAAGAACTAGATTAATATATCGTGATTATGAAAAAAGGTAATAGCATTCACAAGCCGCGTTAAATCGGGCAAAATTTGAACAAACTATTCGAGAAGCAACCAGCTTGGCACGGTTGGACATAAACATCTAACTTCGTTGTCGATTGTGATTACTGCTGGATTTCATATCAGTTCATACAAATGCTGGCGTAGGACATGACACTGGAGTATAGTAAATTGGTCATAGTACTTGTGTTATTAGCACTCGCAGGATACGATGTAACATATGTTCCGAATAAAAAGATTTTGTTTAGTTATTAGTGGTCAATTATTTTCAACCTAAGGAAAAGTTTAGCCTCTAGTAGGTGGGAACAAGCAGCTTGTTGCTAATCGGTTAAGGTTCTTCTCATGGTTGTCTGATAGGAAGATTTGATACTGCCTTGATCTATCATCTGCACTATTCAAGAGTTTACAACTTGTTTCCCAGAAGGAACTACTTCATTTTTCTGTCAGGGAATTAATGTTTAAGGTGTTGGGTCTTTGCAATTTTTTCGTGCATTTATTCATTCTTAGATTAAGTTAGAATGATGAGAGAGCTTTAAAATTGCACTTACAGATTACAGCTATTATCCTTGCAATGCAGCTACTAACTTTCCTGTTCACAAAGTAAAGTCTTTTGTTCTATGACTAGATGCAAAGTTGCTATATTTGGATATATTATGAGGCAAACCAATGCTTTGGTATTATACTTTGTTGTTATGGAGTCAAAGCGTCTACTTTATTACAAAAGCAAAAAAACAAAATGTTTTTGGTGTTTTTGGGAATTCAACTATATTAAAAGGGTGAAGTTTTCATTCGTGGTTTTTGATCAAAAACGCAAATGTATATAGAAACAAGCATTAAGAATAAAAAAGAGTCTTATTCCTATTTGTGCAAATTGCAAGAGCATTGATGAAAGACCCTTGCCACTCATTTCATTCATATTAGATTTATAATAGTAAACAACGATCACGCAGATTTATATTGTGTCCATTTATCTTCTAATTATGATGTGCATACAAAGCTGCTCTACTGATGATCTTAATTTGATAAATCGGTTTAATTTTAAATCTTTGATTTTTTTTTTTTATTACATTGCAAAAAATATGTGGGACACATGCAAGAATTAATTACAAAGGACAAACAGGAATCATACCTAATAAATAGTAACTAATGAATGAGAGGATTAGGGCTTGACCTTAGAAGGTAAAAACAGGAAAAAAAAAAATCACAATAGGTACTCTTTAAATACGGATTTATGTTCTTGCATTGTTTTTTGTGGTCTAGTTAAATCTTCTTTTGATATCTTTTATTTGGACCAAAAATAGTGTAACACAGCGGGACACTGATTTAGTCGTAAGGTGATTAGTGCATGGTAAATGTGATGTTGAAATTTCCATCTAAAATAGATGCATAATAAATTTTATACAACCTGATCTGGCAGAAAATTCGAAAATTTGTCTAGAATAAGTGGAATTTATTCTGCATATGGGATTAATCTGCTAAATCTTAATATTCGCTTACAATTTGGCCCGATATTTGTCGAGCGTTGGTATTAGCACAATCTCTAGCCAAAGATTATCGCTCCAGTGACTCAGTTAAGCTCTTCAGTATTTAGTTCTCTGCGAGAAAAATTGTAAGACTTGTTTTAATCTCTCTCATTCTATTATTCTGCACAGCTTATGATTTGTACCATTAATTGTTATGTTAGTAATTAATTTGTGTCGTTTATCCTCTTCTGTAAGTTCTGTCTTACAAGAGGACAAACACTATAATCAATGGGACCAGCGTACACAGCTCGGTTATTATAAGAGTCCGCTCTTTGTTCAGCTCTTAAGTGGTTAGGTTGTCGGTACAAACTGCGGATTGTGTTGTCAATTTCAAGCACGGCTCCGGATGGCCCTGTATCACCAGTGATTAAAATAAACATGTGCAGCACTTTTATTAATCTACGGTTTGCTCGGTGAAATGGTATGCTAAGAGATGGTGCATAACACTGATTATGCTGTCTCTTAATTAGCGCACAGTTGAATGTGTGGAGCGGACTTTATTAATGGTGGACTTATATTCTTATATTGTCTATTCCAGGGTTATTTGAGGCTGCTTTTTAAAACTAAAACACAGAAGAAAAGTTTGCTGTCATCTTGAGAATGTCATGCTACGTCCTAATTTGGGGCTCATGGCTAAGCAATATGGATGAATAATTTGGTAAACTATCAATTTATTCGGAATGGTTCCTTGCCTCACGATTAAAAAAGAGATGTCTTCAGCGGTGCTGGATCTTCCTCGATCTCATTAAGGGATTTCTTAACGATGGGTGCTCTTGATTTTGTTCTTTTTGTAGGGAATGATGATATGGATTTTCATACTGTTGTCGAGATATTAATTATAAAAATATTATATAGTTCGATAATTTTTCTTGTTAGACAACTTATGTGCTTGGTGAGCGATTGTCTCGAAACGCAGATGGATTGAGCTTACTAATGATGTACGGATGGGAATTATATATATGAGAATGGGTTTTTTCAACGTCCAGATAAATTTGAGATGGCAAGGAGAGTTTCACTTCACTGTACATCTATAACACTACATCAAGATGATTTAGAGCTGATGAGATAGTATTTAAGTTTAGCAGTAGATTTCAATTATCTGTTCAGCAGGCATTTTTGCCCAGTACTACTCGCTTATCTCTCTTTTTCTGAGCTCGTAAGGTAGAAGCTGTCACGGGTGATAGCGATACTATTAATTCTTTTCATAATTCCAAAAGTCCCTGCGTCTTTTAAAAAGCAGTCCTATTAGCGACAAAGGGGGTCACTTAGGAATGCAGCAGGCGGAAATCTATTGGCTTTAGCATATCTAGACCTATGTGGTTAAGAAGAAGGACAGGAAGTTAAGACTTATGTAGATCATTTAAGACTTACACAGACTGGGGCGGATGAGGTCGGGTATATCTGTTTTTTGGCAGTTCGAGATCGACTTACATATTACTGCAACTTCCTGGAGGAATCCTACTCAAATTGAGGTCTCGAGCTATAAATCTGGTTTTTGATGATTATGTGCATTTGTTGTTCTACTATTAGATTTTCATTGTGTAAAGGCTGGGTAGCCCATCAGTTTCTAATAAAATATAAAAACACAACAGTAATGCATTGGCCCATTTTGAGAAATGTGCTCAACAGTCGTATGGCCGACAGGTTGTTGTTGGAAGCGACTGGTTAGGTGGTCTAGTGATTAATTATATTCTGGAATGGTTACCCTCGAGGCATGGTGGAGATCTAGTTACTTACATAGACACTGGTGTATTTCTATTAGATGATTCGTATAGACATTTATCTTTTATTTATAGATATTATGGTGATTTTAGTTGTTTCTATGGAGCATGCTGATAATTAGGAGTTGCTTGAGACTAAACAGGTAAATAAAGGAACCCATTATGTTTCTTGTTCAGAAAAGGGAGGAGAAAAGCACATAATTGGTGGACTCAACCTTATGTTTAGTAATGTATCAAGACATTGCGGGAATTTATTCTCCATTGTATGGATTGACTAAAGAGGTATCAATAGGATTATTTTTATTTGGTGCGACAAAGCAGCTGCAGGGCTATTTAATTGGGAGCAAACAAATAATTAAATAAAAATGGGGCTTTATAGAAGTCTCAGCTCTTTTTTAAGCTCATTAAGTGGGTGCTAGCGTTTTGGGTTGGGCTTTGGGTACTCTTATTTGCTAAATTAACAATAGCTACAAATAGGCTTCCTCCTTGCGTCCTTTCTAACGGATGTCTCATTAGAAAATGGTTGCAATTCAAGATAGGACTTTCAATTTTTTTGCTGGAAATTAGTAGGTTGTTATGTAAGGTTTCTAAGACTGTTAGTTTTATGAAATCGCTTAGGATCGATTTAATTTGATTGATGGAGTCTTAATGACCAAAGTTTTACGAATGGGTAAGAAATTTGATGATTATGTTTTTATATTCTCATTTAGTTTTGTATTGCAAGGGTTAGAGAATAGGATTAAGGGCATGTTTAGGGGATCTAAGAAAGTCGTCAATTAGTTTGAGGATGAATAGGTTATTGGTGCAAGCCAAATATGGTCTTGTAGATATATAGGGGACAAGTTTTTAGGTAGTATGCTTTATGTGCTTTATAAGTAAATTTCTTATGGGTTTTCTTAGGTTTAAAATTTTGCCCCAGACACATAGCTAATAACTGGAATTTTATAAGATTCATCTAATTTCTGTATCTTTACATTGTATATATCTGCTAGGCTCGTCATAGATTATGGGCGTCAATCATGTAATATAGTGTTACGTTAGCTTTCTATTGCTTTTGCTTGGATGACAGTTAGAGTATGGGGACTAATATTTGTTAGGAAAACTGGCCATTTGTTGTACAGTGTAACTTTCAAAATACACTTCTTTCTTTTGGATTTTGATAGAGTGGGATCTACTAACTAGTCATGCTTTCTATAGATTCCTTTAGGAGTGCTGAGCATATCGGTACGTCGACGTAGGTTTTATGGGATAGTTCGAAGGAGTGTAAATAGATTATCTATTAAGTAGATATTGTCGAAGTTTATGATACATGAATAGTGAGTTCTATTAAGATGTATGTAACTCACAGACCTATTTAGATATATTTCATGATATACTCGATATGTGATTTAAAAGCATTGGGCAGTAAAAATTTAATTTAATTAAAAACAATGTATTAGGAGTTAGTGATAAGTGGGCGACGCTATTACGGTCTATATTACAAATGACTGATCATGTATTTGGAATAAATACTTTCTATTCGTGCTTTATTTTGTTGTATTTATCGTTACTGAATTTTGTGCAGACATTTAAGTAAGTATCTTCACGCTTCAAATAACCAAACCTAATTTTATTCACTCATACAGTTGTAATGTTGTGACTCTCAAACAGAACCACAAAACACTTATGGCTCTACAACTGCATTTTCTAGCTGAAGCACAAACTTCCACTTCTCTCCACTTTCTGCAAATCCACACTGTATTTGCCCAAACGCCACGTGTTATTTCCATTTCTCCTGCGTAAAAGTCATCCTTCATTCCTCCGGGAAAGTTTCTCTGATGTCAGCCGATGTGAGCGCGTCACCAAACAAGGACTGCAGGTGGCACTTTCCCGCTAAGTTTATGAATCTGAATAAACATCAGTGTTTGTTCTGTCGAGCGATCCTGGTCATAGACACAATCCTCTTGAATCAGGCCGATAAAACTCTGTCCATCCCGCTGTTTTTTGTCGAATGAAGCCTTATCCGCGCTCCGTAGCAAGCATTTGATCCGTAAAACTGCAGCCTCCAGGTTTACAGAGTCACTAGGTCACGTATTTGCGGAGGCTACAGCCCCCGTGCGCTCTGCAGCCGTCAGTCTAGCGGCCTCCCTGACGGAACAGCCGCGGCTGCCGCGCGCCATGAATGGGATTGAAAGCAGCATTTATCCCTCGCTGCTTCCTCCAGTTTGAGCGAGCGGGAAAGCGCGAGTCCGGTCGGGATCCAGGTCAATTAGTAGACTATATAAAAGGGCAGCTTCATTTTCAATCCGTCAAAATGACGGAGGGCCTTAAAAATTTCCGTCAAAGCAAATTACAATCGGTAAATGACGGAAAATTGTCGGTTAATGTAACCTCTGCTACACACACAACTTATCATTAAAAAGTCAAAGTACTCTTCAATTATAAATACTTTTTTCCTGAATATTTTGGTAGCTGCTTCTTTTTAGCTTCTTACATTATTTGTGCAGTGTAGAAGCTAACTCTGTTCTTGAGTTTTACTTTTCTGAAACAAAAATAGCTAATTTCTATTATGGATCTAAGACAGTTTTATTATTAAAACCCCAGATTTTTGACAAAATATCGCTTCCAAACATAGAGATTGTCTATGTGTGAGTCAAGTCAACATCTCACGATCTCTCTGAATGGAATTTGCAGATACAGTCGGCATCAGAAGCCACGCCCACTAACAGACCTCCGTGGGGGAAACTTAACATTGAGAGTGAATCAGAACAACAGTTTTATCACTCACAGCTCAACACTACAACAGCAAATGTGGATTTAAGGAAATATAACATGTCAAATATGGATACAAAGACATTTAGATGAATGAAGTGATCCAACTGTCCAAACCTGTAAATATATCTAACAGTGCTAATACTAACTACGAGCTAAATGCTAACGTGATGCTAGTGCCGCCTGGTGTGTCTTTCTTTAACTTTCTGTTTACTTTTGTGACATAATGCCGCATTAGCAACCTTCATTTAAACTTGATTGTGACTCGACTTGGAGTAGTTGTGCTAAAAATACACTTAACTTACCAGAAATCATCTTAAAAGACGTAAAAAGTTTAGCTTCTCATGCCTTAACATAAAATTTCCAACATGAGTTCCCCCCTCAGCAGGCCACACCCCCAAATCTGATGAGTTGTCGACAGTATCTATGTTCTCTTAAAGTTACCATAAGTTCTCTCTGGCTTTGTCCCAGTTCCAAAAACATCTATGTTTAGGTTAATTGTGCATCGATGTAAATTTCCCCAAGTAAATGTATGAGAAAGTGAATCATTGTCTGTCTCTAACCCTGCGATGAGGTGGCCACTGTACAGGGTGTTCCCCACCTAAGGCCCAAAGTCATAGACTCCAGTCACACTTGACCCCTTATGGGAACAAGTGGTAGAAAATGAATTAAGGAATGTTAAAAGTGGGAATAACAACAAAGGTACACTGTATAGAGCAGACTTTTTGATATCTTTTGATAAAGTTTTTTTTGTCAATAATGCTACGTTGAAGTCTATTTTGTTTACTCTCGTCGTGGTGACACTCTATATCTGTCGCTGTATTTGTTTATTCTCGAAGGACAAGTGCACAAAAGTTACAATAATCCAGAGTTTTCTGTCTGCAATGGAAAATTCTGTCTGTCATTTTGACTGGCTGAAAATGAATTAATCACCTATGCTTTTAAATGCGATGTCAACAGAACTTTAATAGACTTCAAATAAAGCACTAACTTTCATCTTTTACTGCTGCTTTCCTTCTTTGGGCCTGAAGTGAAACTGGACACAGCTCTTTCTCTGCAGGCTTTTACTGCCGCTGCACTGAATTTGACACAATGGATGTGCAGACTTAACGCTGGCACAAAGCAGGTTTAGATGATAAAAACAAGAGCAGAGAAGAGGTGAGGAAGACAGATGCACTTTTACTGTGCCATTTTAGTGTTTATAAGCACAAGACACAACAAGCTCCTATTTTAAATAAATGACTCCAAAGTGTAATTAGTTATTTCCCTTAACAAGCCCTAATGTGTGAACCACCTGTCACACAAGTACTGTATACATACACAGGTGTTGGACTGTATCTACTCTGAAGTCTAAGTGCTCTGTATATCAGGTATTGCAGCTTTAAGGTGGGATACCTGATATTTTTATTTATTATTATTATTACTATTATTATTATTTCCGTCAAAAATATCCCGTAGATTTATAACAAGATCAGTCAGTCAGAATTGAATAACAAAGTGATACATCTGTATAGTGCTTTAAATGGTGCTTGGGTGGTTCTCCTGTTTGCAAAAGAAATCACAAGCCATGATTGCAGCTGAAAATGAATGTAGGTGGATATTTATCATGTGTCATCTGAGCTAATATAGAGAAAACAGAATTAAATGGACTAATTGCGTCCTGTTTTGCAGTGTGACAATCAGGTAATGCAGCTTTAAGAACATGAATTCTGATTTAATCTGCAGTTTATTAGATCTTTTGCGCTTGTAGCAAACATTTGGTTCATTTGTCATGTTTTTATGTTTTTGCTATGGGCCATACACATTGACGAGAGAAAATCTAATAGACTCTATCATACAGCCCAACATTCAGAAACAGTCTGTTTTGTTTTAATAACTAAGCTCACAATGATCCCAGACTGTTTCCGGTGAAGTGAGCAGCTAAATGAATTTGACTCAACTGTCAAACACAATTTGAGTGTTAATCCAATCCAACTTACCTTTCAGTGTCAAAGTCATTATGTCCGAACGGCACAAAACATGTCAGATTAACCCAATTACAAGCCGCTTCACAATATTGTTACAATTGATCAGATGGAAATTGTCTCTGAAAAAATATAACATGAAATTCAACATTATCTTTGGGCATTGTCTCATTGTTTATTTGCCTATTTTATATTTAAAGGTTCTGTATTACAAAAAATGGATTATGTAAGCTGTGAAACAGTGAATGTCCCTACGTCATTGAAAACATATTCATTCACAAATGTTTGAATAAATCCTGCTGTCTCCATCTGCAAAGTATATGGTAGTTTTAATATTAATCCATGTTAGTCCTAAATAAACTTATTTATAAAATACATTAAAATAAGATTGAGCTTTTGTCTTTTTTGTTTCAAGAGATCAGCTTTTCCCTTTGTTCAGTTGAGAGTACTACAAAAAGTCTGTTTTGCTGTTGCACTGAGAAATCAATAAATTTAAACAAGGCTAAAACATTAGCTGTAGTTGCAAAAGTACATTTCAAGGCTGAAATGATTCCAATGATTCTAGTGAAGATGTTTGGAGTTTAGAAACACAGTAGAGCACTTCCTTTATTAGCCTTTACTGACATCAGTGTTTTCAAAATGACGAGCCTGTATAATGTACAGAATTTGTGCTAAACATGTAAATGGAGCAAATCTCAACACAAGCCATGTTTTTGAAAAAAAAAACAAAAAACAAAGTGTATAATATAGGCCGGCCCAATCTTAAGCAAATGAGTGTTTATGCCATGCATTTTCTCCTTTTTGGGTGTCTATGATATTAACTCTAACTCCAGTTCATTTCAATGGAGATTAAAAAAGGTGGTATTATTTATAAACATTAACGAAATCCTAATCCTAATCTTAACCAACTCCGATCCCCAGACCTAAACGTACCCATGTTTATAACTTCAGACCTGAACTTAGCTGTTACAACCACTCAACAAATTTCACCCACATGGCTTCAATTAAAACACCTGTCGATATTGAGATTATTGGTCGATGCCACTTTCCGTTCTACTGCGCATACTTCATGCAGAAAGACGCACTGTCCATCTAGTTGGGTGGGGAAACTTCTTTGATTAAAACCACAAAACGGGACGGTATAAACTGGTTTGACGGACGTCTCTCGTAGGGTTGAAGTTATTTTACAAATGTTGAATTAGCAGCATTGCTTTTGTTTCACACAGTGATTAACTCTTGAAGTTAGCTGACAACAGCTCTAGGTTGTCTCGTTGCTACAGCTTGTGTTAATTAGCTGCAGCTCTTTCTGCATACCGGGTACTCATGTTGATAAACAAATAATCCTTCTATGAGATGCAAAGAAAATAAAGTATTTGATGCTTTCACAGAGTGATATAAAGACCTTGTATAATGAAGAAGCAAAAACGTCCAGAAACATGCTCATGATACACTATTAACATGTGGTACAGATGCACATTTCACTGAGACTGTGTTGGATATGCCCACATACATAAAAGTGAAGTTTGCATTGGTTATTTAATTGCCTCCATTCTTCAAACGAGCGTGGTACCTGCCCATCTGTGACTCGTTGTGTATTTAATGTGTTGCTTTGCTGTGTGCGAGAGAGCTGCTGCGTCCCTGGGCTCATCTGAAATGAATGAGGACTGCTGCCTTTGTCTCCTCCTCTCTGAGCTGTCACTGCACTACAAGTTAGAGGTGACATGTTTGCTTATGGAGCTGTGGTTTAACTGTGTCAAACTTCCTCAAGGCTCATTTACACAGAAGCTCATCAGTTCCTGTTAGAGAGAGTGTTTCAGAATGGGCCTGAGATGTTCCTTTAGTGTGACTGATAAGGCTCGAGGAGGTGAGCTTTATGCTACGTGCTAATTGACGGATTATATTCAAGTTTTAACACATTCTAATTAAAGTCCACTTGAGACTATTGTCAGCTTCATCTTAAGCTCAGCTGTTTTTTATGTAATTTAAATTATTTATTTTAAGTTTGACGTGTCTAGAATAAATAAACTACATATATTTGAATGGGAATTGAATTTTGTGTTCAAACCCATTAAAATGCAAGAATAAATAAAACGGGGGGGGGGGGATTAATTAATGATAATGCGCTCATTAACTGTGATAATGTATTCAATAACATTTTCTACGAGAACTCAGGTGAAATGTACGTATAATTACACATCATTTCATTAGCTTGCACTTAGATATTTATTCAGTAAGTCTTTACCTTAACAATCATTTGATTATGCATAAAGTCAACAAAATATGCTCAAGTACTAAAAGAGAAGCACTGAAGAAAACATTAGTGTCTGTCTGTACCAATAACTATATTTACAACATTTAAAAACAAGACATTTTGTGTAAACGACAAACAAAATTAACTTTTAAGAGCTTTTAAACATGTTTTAACGTCAGTTGGCTTGTTTATTTTCAAAAATGCTAACATCTTACCGGCGTGTTCATTTTCTGTTTAGTTGATTTCTCTGTGGTTTTCACTTAAATTCTCACTCACAGACTTAAATATTGTATTTAGAGTGATTTAACTGCACAATCCTGATTGTTGTCGAGTATCAAAAAACAACAAAAAGCAATAATAGTACCAAGTTGATATTGCTTCACTTTGAGGATAATTTTACCAAAGTTTCACATTTTTCTCAACTAATAAGAGCTTAAAGACATGTGTTGAATTTGCATAATCTTCATGAAGATACTAATCAGCTCACAACCTCAATGTGTGATCTTCTATATTCTCTCAGATTTACTGTGCACTTGCTTAGAAAATTCCTCTTTTAAACGCCCACTGCTTGGAACTTAAAGGTCTTAATGTAGATGTCAAGTTTTCCAAGTTTTTAATCATGTTATATTTGCATTTTCTCATCATTAGCTCACTCAAAGTTGTATTCAGATTGATATATGCATGTTTGAGTTATTCTGCTGCTTGTTACAGTTACATTCTACAATAAAGGGGTGGGACTTATTATTTCTGCTGTTTCTCAGGAGGTCAATTTTGAATTACGATGAATAAAATGTAAATTACTGTTCTACACATGGCATTGTTCAGTCCTAATTGTTTAAAATCGGTCTTTAAATCATGGTTCTGCAGTGCTGCGCCTTATTGCCTCGACATAAATAACCAAGTGGGAATAAACAATGCAGTCTCTTTCATTATCTGCTTTTGATCAATATTGCAATTTTACATGCTTAATATAAAATAATGATCCACCGATATTATGGATTATGGCTTGAGGACAGAAGTCTTCTCAAAGGTTCTGATAACATAACAGTTTGAAGCACATCCTCTATTCTGGTCAGAGGACAGTGCTCCGTATGATGAGATTAATTCATTTCATGGTAGACAGAGCAGATATCCTCCTGTATGAGATTTCAGATTTACTTTCCTCCTCTCATCATTCTGAAACTAAACGCTTCCAATTGCCATCCAGAGTGTGAAAATAAAGGCAAGCTTTCTCTCAAGTGGCCGGATTAGACTCATAAAATCATGAGAGAGGAGAATAAGAGCCAACAACCCATCACATCCGATATGATCAGAAATTAACCTTCGGGGGCCGGAGCCAAAGGCAGCCCGGGGAGATGCGCAGGAGGGGAGGGGCAGAGCAGGTAGACAAATGCTGGTAGAGTTGGCAGAGCTGTGCGGCTGTAATTCACTCAGAAGCACACATTAATATTTAGAGGTACTCTCAGGTAAAACAAAATGAGCAGAGCAGTGCCACGCTGACAGCTCGGAGATTGGCAGCGCACACGAGACACAGAGCCATCGAAAGTCTCAATGAAGACACTGGGAAAAGAGGCACAGTGTGACAAATGTGCCCAAAGCTACCAGCAGATGATGACAGAGGAGTAATGTGGTCTCAAGTTAATGATAATAAAATATTTCATCTGTAGTAATAATGTATGTATGGAAAATATAGAGTGAGACACTACAGGCAAAACCTTGTTTCACACTAAATACAAATTCAGACCTCTCCCATCTGTTTTGATGTCTTTTTATCTGATTTACATGTTCGATAAGATAAGATAAATGAGATAAATGAAATAAAATCAAAATAACAATTGCTGAATATGGTAGAAAAAAAAACATCATAGACTGATGACAGAAAATGTATATACATTAGCCTTAGTAAAGCCTAATAAAGGTATGAAAAAGGTATGTTTATGAGGGACAAAGTACAATTACAGTAAGTACAATAGCAGAGACCTAACTATTTTAAATTAAAGAGTAAATTATTTGTGAACAAACTATTAATTAATTGATGTAAAGCTTAACTACTTATTCATGAAGATAAGGTTGGAATTTAGGGTTGAGGGGTAGGGATTGTGGTAAATAAGAAGCTATTATGTCTTAATAAACTATTTGATTCATTAATTTGTCTTTTGTTCATATTTAACTAAGTCTTTAGGCTTTATAATAACAATAATGCATTGTTACATACAACACTTTTCAAGACACCCAAAGACGCTTCACATTATGCATTTTTCATTCATTCCACACTGGGTAGTGGTAAGCTACCATTGTAGCCACAGCTGCCCTGGGACAGACTGATGGAAGCGAGGCTGCCATTTTGCGCCATCAGCCCCTCTGAACACCACCAATCATTCACTCTCACACCAGATCCAGACCAGGCAATGTGAGTGAAGTGTCCTGCCTAAGGACATAAGTTTCTTTGTTCGCTCCACTGTGGCACCTGAGGTTTCTCCAGCGATCTCCCATCCAAGTACTGCCCAGGCCCAACATGCTTAGCTTCTCAGATCTGACGTGTACAGGCTTTGGCAAGCTGGTATGGCCACATTTCTTAAGAATTTATTGAGATTAATTAAGATGTAGTTGTTAAAAAGTGTTACCGTTGTCTATTTCCAAATCCACAATAACAAGAAAACAGGTCATTGATCCATGACTCTGTGATTTGGAAAATTAAATATTCTATGAGTTTTAGTTAGTTCACCTGATATAAAGAACATTTTTAATATATTCATGTAGCAACAGTTGTCAGAACTCCAAAAGCAGAAAAAAATATGTTTCTCTTTATTAAACATTTTGCCCCCAAAACACAAATGACATGAATGAAGTCACTCAGTGCATATAGTTTTCTACTTCTGAAAGTATTGGCGACAAATCCTGGACTGCATTTGAAGCTCAAACTTAGATGCAAGCTTTTCAAAAGGACTGCACAGAGCTAAGCCATACGTCCTCTAATCTGCCTTGAGGCGAGTTATAAAATGGTAAAATTGTGTTTGATGAGAAACAACACAGACACAGTGAGGATTCAGGAAAACAGCGAGGAGGAGGGAGGAGTGCGGGGTGCTAATGTGGAACGCGCACGATTAGCACAAAACAGAAACACTCAAAACGTCATGGAGACTTTGATCACAGTGCCAGAACAGCGCCCGTGCCAGGGCAAGACCACAGTGTGTTGACTTCCACGAGCTAAGCTCCGCCCCCTGTGGGTCAAATGTTGACGCAGCAGAGATGGAGTCAGTGCCCAGTGAGAGCTGTGCCTCCCGGCGCTGTGTGCCTGCAGTGAGGTTGTGTGGAGTTCAGAGCTAATTAAGACACACATCACTACAAAAGTCATGACATTATCATCAGATGTTATTACTGTCAACAAACTCGTCTTATCCGGTTGTGTTTGGGAGAATAAAAGAAAAACATGTTGAAGAGTTTAGAGATTTATGGCCAGAGGCTGAACCTTTGATTGCAGCAGTAGTCAATCACCACTACAACATCACTATTTTACTGCTACACTACTACTACACCATTACTGCACTACTACTACATTTCTACTACACCACTATGGCTACTACACACCACCATTACATTACTGCTAGACCATAATTACACACTACTACAGCAGCAATACTACATTGCTACTACTACACCATTACTACATCACTACACCACTGCACTATTACACCACTACTACACTGCCATACCACTATCAAATCACTTACTACTACACCCTATACCACTATTACTACACTAGTATTACAACAACAGTTGTAACTAATACACCCTTATACACTACTCCATTATTACACCAATATTACACCACTACTACACCACTGCACCAAAAAAGGCACTACTACAAAACCACCACTACAGTATCACTACTACATTACAGTACATATTCCATCACTACTATCATTAATATTCCACTGATACACTACTATATCACTATTACATCATTATTACACTGTTACAATCCATTGGCGTTTATTAGTAATTGTGCCTCAATTGTTCTAACAACAGAAAAAATTGCCAAATTTTAAGATTTATATGATGTTTTAGTCTGATAACACTGCTTTTTTTTTTTTATCATATTGGTGATTTATAATGAAAATCTGTACTTCTGGAGTCATAACAATCTGTTCAGCTGTATAGTGTGTTTAATGTATTTACCAGTATTTCAGTGTTTTGGCTGATGAATCTAATGGGAGATTTTGTCCATAAATATTTTTGGGTGTTTCATTCTGACCTCTAAAAACTAGGAAAAGAAACTAAAAAAATAACTAATATGTTTCACAACCAGTAAAAACCTTTATTCATTTTGCCAAATAACAAAAGACTATTTCTTTATTGACTATGATCAAATGTTTTTTCTGTCAACAAACTGTCTTCAGTCAAGTGTGTCGGATCGCTTAAAAGAAAAATGCCTTAGGAAGAGAAACAAGATTGTCGTCAGAATGGGAGGCTTGCTAACAGCATGGCCTCCAGCTGCGCTAAGAGACTGCATTTCCTAAACGTTGACCAGACTGTGGCAGGTAAAGCAGGAAGCTGAAAGAAGGTGGAATTAAGATTCTTTGGTGTTGTGGTGTCAAGCTTTTCACACCGACTAAACCTTTTTCAGCCCGGAGCAGGTTGTTATTATTAAGAATGCACAGGCACCCAGCTGATCGTCATCCCGCAGAAACTTATCTTCGCTGAGAGGAAGAGAGAGGCAGTGTCGGAAATTATGAATAGTTAATCTGCTTGTTGTTGTGTTGTCTAATGTCTGGCTGGTCTCGAACAATGCAGCACCATTACCAAGCTTTAAAAGGCGTTAGATGTTTTCTAATTGAAAAGTCTTAAGAAAACACAGGACGGTGAATAATACGGAGGAAGCATTCTGAGATAAGAGGCCATGTTTAGTTATTTATTTCATTTGCATCCCCATTATTATTACCACAGCTATAAAATCTTCCTGAGGTCCATGCATGTAGGATGTAGGGGTGGGACAATATTAGTAAAGAATCATTGATGGTTGTGTTTCAATACAATTGAAAGAACTGATTTCACTGTCAATTCTTAGTCAGAAGAAGTAAAGAGCAGTCTTATTGTCATTATATTCTTATTCAGGGGACGTTTGTCATTCTGTCCCTTTCTGTTTCACAAAATTTGACACAGGAACGATTGAAATCTGAACTGCCTTAATAAACTCCTGACTTAACCCAAAAAACTACCACGTATAGAGAAAAGAGTTGAATTGTGACAAAAAAGAATAGTCCCATTCTAGTAAAAAGCAAGGCATATTTTTTTTAATGTTGTGAATGTTTATCGTACAATTTCTCTCTGAATTCAGACATGCATGCAGCACAATTAAAGCAAGCAATATTTAAGATCTTATAGTACCTTGTAGGTTGGTCTTTCCTAGTTGCATTTGTTTCATTCTCACGACTGCATCTGACTTCATAACATACAGAGCTGAACAACAGCAGGGGATAATAGCACACCATTGGAGGGAGAACTCGTATAAAGTACCTGGGCATTGTGGAGAGGCCCTATGGATTGTGCTGGTGCTCATACATATCGAAATTACTCACGAATTGCAGCAAATTGCGGCTCCATCTCCACTCCTGTGCCAGTGAAATTTACTACAGAGCACAGGCGCAAATACCATGCCCAGCTCCCTAATCAGAAGCCCATCAGCCTCCTGCAGGAAGCACACAGGCAGGAGACTGAGAACAGACGGCTTTAACGCCATCATTCAATATCAGAAAACATTATGACAGATTAAGTTACATCTATAGATAAATATGATGTCGGCATCTGAGAAAACTGACCTCTGTGGTGGGGAAAGTTTTAATGGAGAACAATGGCTGTAATATTGTTCATACATTTGCAGAAGCAGACTTTAGCAGACAGATTGTGCCAAGTGCAGATATGAATACATGGAGATTCTCAAAGTTCTCTGAGTGTCAAAGGTTGTATATCCAACTACGCTAAAAGTAGTTGAAACTTGACTACTTTTCTGAAGCAACAGTGCATCGGTTTTAACTCAACTTGCAATATTTGTGTTTAAAATACATTGATCTCCTGAAGATAAGTCTTAATATAGTGAAAAAAGTTGTGTCCCTCATTGAATCTCCCATTTAAGTTGTATTATGATTCCTGAACTGGCCCCTCTACAATAGATGAACAAAGGAAATTTCTCACATTCTAACTTGTAAACCAGGATTGTGTCACTGGATAGGAGTGAGCAACAATAACTTGCTTACTAACCAGCGCTGCTGTCAACAAGAGTTCATCACTGTGCGAAAACAAAAAGTTATGCTGCTAAGTCAACATTTGTGAATGAAAATTGTCCTCACGACTCATACATGTTACATTCAGGTGAGTGAAAAAAGCCAAGAAAAACACACTCAAGGTTCATGAGCCAGGCGTGCGCCTTGCTGGTTCATACCTGATCAAATCAGATAGCGTATTAAACAACTTTCACCAGCCAACAAGACGAACAGTGTATCTTTCTGCAGATGACATGCGCAGTAGAACGGAAAGTGACGTTGAGCGATAATCCTATAGATTATTTGGCAACACTGTAAATTCCCCTATAATGAATGAATGGGTCTATGTCTGTCTGTCTGTCTTCTGTCTGTCTGTGTTAACCTTGCAATGAGATGGCCCCTGTTCTGGATGTTCCACCACCTAAGACCCAAAGTTACTGGGACAGGCTTCAGGCTCTTGTAGCAAAAAATGCATGAAAACAATAAAAGGAATAAAAACAAAAGCTAAAGACTTAAAAAGACGACTTTAAAACAGGCGAGTGACTTCTGTGAACAAGCACAGTTCTTAACAAAGTAGTTGCTTGGACAGGTCTGTGCCCTGGTCAGGGTGCAGGCATATGATTAGCAGCCTTCAGCCATCCTTGCATCCCTGGAAGCCAACATCAGCATGTCGGCCTGCTGAATAATTGATCAGATATGAATGGCGTATTGGTGCAGCTTTAAGTGAAAACACTTACGCATGCGTTAAATAATAGATATGAGTGGATTGTAGTTTATATTTGCCTTTGTGGTGTGGGAGGCCCTGTCATATCATATATTCAGATATTTCCTGACAGCTTGCTTTCACACTTGTCTTAATTAGTTCCCCTGCTTTGGCACGTCTGGATGGCTTCATTTGCCCGTGCCAAATCAGCACTATCTCCACAAACTCTCTGGACTATTTGCATTTCTCTAAACCAATCTGAATGAATGAATGCTGGAGTTGATGTAGAGGCTAAAATTGTGTCTGGGGAAGAATGTTGTTTATGTTCCAACCGATGCACAAACCAAAATAACTAAATTGGCACTTCAGGAGGAAATATGCACACGGTTAGCTGGTTCTCATTTAGCTTAAGCCGTGCAGAAAGAAAATGAAGTCCAGTGTGTAACCAAGTATAGAAAAAGTAAATACAAATAGTTGAATCAATTTGCATATGTTTTTGCAGTTGTTTGGAAACTCTTGCCCTTCGTAAACACAAAGTTAATTTGAGCATGCTGTTTTTCTTGTGCGTTAAAATGTATACATAGTTAAATGACTAAAAATGTCTGAATGCAAAGATGAGAGGAGGAATTAGTTCATCATGAAACTTGAGTGAAGGAGTATTTTAGAGCAGCAACATCATCAATCAATAGTTTTCACAAAGCCATTATTCTTGTCACAGATAACCTCATTTTGTTTTTACAACCACCTCTGATTGCTAACTTTAATCTTGCGTTTAATTTCTATATGATTTATTGCACTCTTTTGTCATCCTACAAACAAATTCAACAACAAACACCGTAACCAGATTTTTTTTTCTGTCAAACAATAAGGCCAGGGAACGCGGAGTCGTCTGAACGCTGCATTGGGAATTTTCTAAAACAATGGCAGGGACACATGGATGGATGGAGAGCGCTGCAGGAATAATGAGCCTATTTATTCTCTCTAACAAGAACACAGCGAGTTCAGGAGGAAGCTGTGTAGAGCCCACTGCAGACTTTCTACAAGCACTGACCTTCTTGCAAGGTAGAGCCGCCTTTATTGACTCCACTCAGACTGAATAAGCCTCATATACATGTTGTAGGTGTATGGGCTTATGCAAATCTAAGCTTGTTGTTGTTCATTTACTTGCATTTATGCACATGCATGAAAAACAATATCAGTGGCACCACAGTGCATTTCGCGACATCATTTGGATTTGCTTGTGCTCCCTTTGCGCTTTACAAATAGACAAATTTGCCTCGCCTTAGTTTAAAAAAAGGGTGATAATGGCATATTAAGTTACAATGAATCACAGTATTGTCTTTAGCATAATGAATGAGAGAAAAGAACGAGCTCCAGCTGGTGTAGTTTGCACAGCATGGCATCATTTAGACGACAGATCCTTAAAATCTACTGCATCAAGAATAAAAGTCAAATCTTTCACTCTCAGCTGATTCAGTGCAATTCCACAAATCTGACCCAACAAGAACATTTAAGTTTGCTGTCTTAAATTCAGGGACTGCTCACCGTTTATACTTCTTCCACTGACTACACTTCTAGGCCACACACAGACCCACCATCATTCTTGTCTCTGTGCCCCTCCCACCTGTGCACTGAGGCCCGGAGTCTGCAGCCAGCCCCCTGGCAGCCCCAAAATGGCAGCAGCGTGTCTGTTTATTATACAATTAGGTTCTTGCATCTAACTTTCTAAAGATGCAAGTCTTCAGAAAGTCAATTTTTACATTTTTCATAACCATGCAAAATGTACCTTAGCCTCATCTTCATGGTGTTGCCTTTATGTATTTATTAATTACTGTATTAATTAGAGCAGCGCAAATAGAAGCTTCAAAGTCAGCAGAGTTAGCACATTAGCTAAATTTCATCTGTTGTCCCAAGACAGGTAAAGACAGCATACATAGCTTCATATTGCAAACACACTGAAACTAATAGACATAGCATATTTTTATAGAAGCAGATTACAGTGGGTCGCATTTATCAGGTCAGGTGCTAATTGCAGGTAAAAACTGAAAAAATAAATAAATAAATTTGCTTTCATTTGGAAGATCTATCATGTAACATCTTACACAAAACAGATGTGTACCACTTGGGTCAACTGTATCAGGTTTTGCTCCTCCTAACCTAGTTTGCACATGAGCAAATGCTTGATACGTGAGACCAAAGGTGCTGTGTTATTTTAAATATTAGGCCCTTTTCAGAATTTGTCTTTTACTTGTACTGCATTCTACTATTTAATAATTGTACGCTTCACAAAATCTCCCTCGTGAGTGTGAGGCGCATCACATCTATTGAAGACTGGAGTAATAAATCTCTCCGTGAGCAATCAATAAGCATTCCTTCCCCTCCTCTTCGGGCTAACCTGTGAGTGGGAAGCAGCGTCGACCTTTGACCCTAACGCTGCCAGCACTGCCTGTGCCAGGAGAAGCTGAGAGAAGACACAACACCGGAGCATGATTGGACTGTCTGCCAGAGTCTCTCGCATGAACCGCAGACAGGGTCAAGGCACGTCAAGTGCAATTGTTTTATCTGCCTTATTTTGTTGCTGTCTGTTTAAGTTGTGCAATCAGAAAAAACTGTCTATCAGTGACCCAGTTCTTATTAGAGGAAAAAGAGGAGATAGAAAGTCAGTTAATGTGCCCCCTTGAGAGAAACTGCAGCTGACCTATGTGATGCTGCTGCTGCCTAAACACAAGACAGGAGAACACCCAGGACAATTCACAATAACAGCTCATTTCTGTTCATAATTACATGTTTGAACACGTGCATGAAAATACAACACAGGGTCATAAGCTAGTTCAAGGGAAAAACATGATGCATTGCTTGTAATGTTAATGCTATGCTCTGATCAACAGAATAAATTAGAAATAGGAAAAAAACAAGAGCTATCTTGCTCTCAATCTACTTGTGAACCCTGATAAGTCTAACTATGAACTGGCACAAAAAGAGCACAAGAGACCGCAGATTTCTATGACGCATTTCTATGAGACATGACTTAAAACATAAATGGTCATTTGGTGCAGCACTTTTCTACCTTCAAGGCAATCAAAGCACTTTACATCAGGAAACAGTCCACCCATTCCCTTATTCGAGCATGTCGTCACTGGACGTAAAGTGGGTTCTCCAAGGACACAAGAGAGATTAAACCACCAACCTTTGGGCCAATATAATTTGAGTTTGTTGTAGAAAAAAGCCCATGAATTTTATATCATTGAAAGTTGGAACTACTCCAAAAGATGGCACTGAGTAGAAAGGTGGATGCCCTGCCTCAGACAGCCTAATGTTGCATTTGTTTGTTGAATGTGGATCTGTTTGTGTTAGTATCTGACAGCAGACGATGTGTTCCCCTGCCTTGAGCTTGTGTTCGGCTGACCTACCCGGCAAGACTTTAATAACACAAAAGTAAGTGTCCAGAGACAGGAAAATGGGAAAACAGACACACAAAAACTAAAATGGCCTGTCAGCCTCACAGGAATTGTGCACTTCTTTGATATCGCCTCCTTTTGTAGATACAGTCCTATTTAGTCTGTCTGCTGTGTGGAAACACACAAAAACAACACTCTGCATGCTATTGTTGTGCATGAGTGCGGAGGATAAACGTGTAGGCATGTGTTTAGCCATAGAAGTGATAAAGAAAAGAAAATAAGATTTAATTTTAAGCACAGGCCAAAAGGGAGTTGGAACACTAATGCGCAAACAAAATGTTTTGGGCATTTCACAGTATCTTTATCTTGGTCCAGAGTAAGCTGCAAAGGCAAAAGAGCTTTCTGACAGTGATGGGACAGAAACATGAAAACCGTCTCATTTGTCTGAGTTCAAAGACAAGCAGCAAATGTTTCTAATGATTTGATGTCATATTGGTTTATTCTTTGGGTAGCAGCCACATTGTCAGTGTGCATGTGCTCAACAGGCCATGACAGTCCGACTCGAGGTTTAAATATCAGGCAAATGTGAAAGGTATCTTAGCAAAATCACCTAATATCTTTATTTGAAAGCTTTTTCATTTTTATTCTGATTAGTTATTTTTGTAGCATTTAAAGTAAACAATACACTCAATTTTCACCTTTTATTTTCATGTATTGAAAACAAGCTGTACATCAAGTAAACTGAGGAGGGAAGAAAAGCCAAAAGAAGATGAGCAATGTTAGTGGCTCAAGAAATGACTCAAGAAAAGTAAAAAAAAAAAAAAAAAAAAAGTATTTGAGGAAACAAGTAGTCAAGTAATAAGTGACTGTCAGAGCAGCTGCCAGAATGTAACAACTATTTTACAATTTGTTGTTTTAAATGACAAAACTGTTTTTAAAATGCAAACACACAAAAGAAAATGAAAAAATATATTTAAAAGTTGCATAGAGGATTTTCAAAAATGTTTGTTTTTAATATTGGTCAAAAACAGTTGTTTAGATTTGTAACAGCCCTGCTCTTAAGGTAAACAAAAACAGAATCATAAATATATCTAAACTGTGGACAGAGCATAAATAAGGAGAGGTATCTCCTTCTCTATTGGCCTGTTTTCCTGTGAATTAAACCCACTAAGTTCTTAAAAACTCATTGGCCATAGCTGCTTGTCAAAAGCCTGATCCTGACAGATCTCAGAAGGTAAGCAGGTAATCGCCTGGTCAGTACTTGAATGGGAGACCGCTGGAACTGCTGGTAGAGAAGCGCTCGCGGTGTTGGAACATGTGCATAATTTGAAGAACAGTAACAGTTGCTAAATTTGTCTTTCCTTAAAAAATCCTCCAAACACCTTTAAAAGAGTGATGCAATAAACAAAATGTTTCCTCTGAGTTTCTGTCCCTTGTAGATTTACTCACAGTAAAAAAAACACAACATTTACTCAATTAAATATATATTTCCTTGAAAATATGACTCAAGTAGTGAGTAAAAGGGTGCTGCTAGAAAAGTACTTTAAAAAGCACCATCTCTTCAAAAGTGACTCAAGTACAGCGAACTGAGTAAATATAACAATATATTCACAATGACGTCTGTGTGTCCTGCTGTGTCTATTGTGTTTTGGTCAATGGGCCTGAATCAGAGTGAGCAGGACAGAGGCACATGCTAAAAGACTGCTTCATGTGCAATCTACATTTGTATCCAAGTTGTGAGATTTGCCATTTGTGGCCAACTTTAGAAATTAGCTCTAAAGCAATTAAAGTATGTTATAGCCTGTAGAAAACACAACATAAAGTCTTGTTTGAACCAGGTTTTAAGTGAATATATATATAAAAAAGGTGTCCTAAAATTTGCCAGATTTTAGAAAATTGAAAAAAGAATGTGCCCAGTCTCTGAGTGATTGTCTTCATCATTCAACCCTAGTAAATTATTTATTTCCTCATCATTGTCATGTTTTCCCTCTCTCGCAACATGATCCCACTCTTGTTACAACTAATACCATTTCCAACCCGTTCCTTTCCACTTTAATAACACCGCTGGTTTTATTGCGTTCAACCAAACACCATTTTTCAACTGTGCTTGAGAATTTCTATCCTTTTTAGTATATCCATCATGCTCTCTAAAATCCAATATGGCTTCTGGAGTGTGATGTGTGGACAGTGTGTTCCCAGACTGAAGAGCAGTGAAGATGAATGGAGCTCCCTGCTGCGTGTCTCCACTGCTTCTCTAAGCCCTGAATAGTTCCACTGGCGCTGGGGGACTTAATTGCCATAGACTCATTGATCTGGGGGAACATGGCGGTGACTCCAGCCATAGAAAAGAAATAAAGATACTAGGGTGTGCCGGTATAGAGAAGAAAGATGGAGAGTATAAAAGGAGCTGGAGAAACACAATTACACCGTACAGCGGCTAATGCACTGAAGCTTTGAAGGCTAAAGTCAAGTGAGCTTTTTTAGGGACTTTTGGTGGTGTTGTGCCTTATACTGTAGTGTTGGAAGTAGCTGGGCACATGTAGCTTTGATTGATTTATTGTTTTATAGGGAAGGGACAAGACCTCGTGTTAGAGGATCTCGCAAGATACAGCTGCCGCAAGATTGTGCATACGCGTAGGAAATAATCGCGTGTGATTGCACTTGACTTGGACACACAAAAAGGGGTAAAAAGCTGGTGAGTGACTCATGTTCTAAGCTGCAGTTCTACAAAGCAGAGTTAAAAATAACACCTGATATATTCAATAAAAAAGTTGAAGCGTCACAATGCAGAAGTAATTGACATTTTTGTTATTTTAACAGAAATCAATCTGGTAAAAGTTGAGGACAAAAAGGCTGAATTAGGTATTAAACATGTGGCTCTTGCATTCACCTCTGAGTTAGAAGAATTTTTCAGAAATCATATTCACTTATGCTTCCTAAAGACTTTTCAAACATTTGTTTTGTACCATGACAATGAATAAGCATGTACATGCAGTTAAATGCAATTGTATTCTGAAAATAATTCACGAGAAGATCAGAAAAATGAATTGTTAGTTGGAAATCTAGACACAACCAACTCTAAACTTAAGATTTTTTATAACAAAGTATCAAATCACAGGTGTATGAATCTGTGATTTGATACTTTAATAATACATCTGCACTCTGCAGATGTATTATTTAAGATAAGCTTTGTGCCAATAATTGATCTGGTCACTGAAATTGAAGTCACAAAACACAAACTGTGATCTACAACATAACTATAGTTAAGCCAAAAGCACTGGAACCTTAGTGAGGCAATCAATAGGCTCTTATAAAGCTAAAAATAGAAATACTAATACAAAGCTTTTAAATGCTTAGTGAGCTTCAAACAGTGCACTATAGTCTTCCTCTCACTTGTCTTTACAATGTGGAAAGGCTCTTATTTCCCACAGACTGATGCTGGCAACCTTTCAAATCTCCATCTTCCAAATTATAGTCATTGAGCACCTTCGAGCCTATGCACACACCTTCGCTGTCAAGTAACCATATACATGTGCAAATATTTCTTTCCATGTGCCTCTTCTCCCTATAATCACATGACCTGCACATAAAGAGGAGTTATATTGACTGTGAGAGTGGGCTGCCCCAGTTATAGGTGGTGCTTCAAAGTGGTTATTGCCGGCTTTTTTGCTGAGTTGTGCACAATGTGAGTGACAGAGAGTGACAAAGGAATAGTAGTTTGCCTGTCTTTACCTCCTTGTGGCAGCAGCGAGTGTAAATTTAATAAGGCGGCATGTGAAATCACAGCAGCTGCAGGCGGAGAGGACAACTCGCAGGCAGAACAGACATTGTGTGCCCCTGTCCCGCACCAGCGCTTCTCGTAAAAAAACTGAAGATAGCAGGAAAATGTGACAACCCTGAAGCATCGCAAGCAGAAAGTGCATATCCAAGTGGCTGAGCGGCATAATAAATATTACAATTTGACCAGATGGGTTACTTTCTTAAGTAAATGGAGGTGTATGTTTGGATTATTAAGTAAATGGAGGTGTATGTTTGGTTTACAGTGTGATCCAGTTGCACTAAGGCAGCCAATGTTTCAGCAGCAAGGCAACATGTTTAATATTGATGGTAATGATATCTATAGTAGGCACCTACAATAGAATGAAAATGTGTACTGGAAATATTGATGGTGTAATGTCCTCTGATCTAATTTCTAATGGATAATAATACAGTTCATGGCCAGAATGGAGTTAAAAGCACTGTAACGTAAATCAGTTTGGCACCAGCAGCACAGATATATTGTATCTATTTGAGTGAAGATTAGTTTGTAGTGTCCTATTTACTTCTAATAATACAGAGGTTTCCAAAGTGGGGGGTCACTAATGTCATGAGATGATATCAAAAGTAATTTACAATTATGACTTCTTTTTTTTCCTTGGAAACATAGCCTATGTCTAAGTGAATATGGACCATATTAAAAAAATTAAACCCATTATATAGTGATTACCACTTGAAATTGTGTGGTTATTTTGGAGGTCCTGATCTGAAAAATGTTGGCAACCCCTGTAATAATAGACTGCTTGTCCTATGCTTATTATTGTTTTTAGGTTCTAAGTTGCTTTTGTACGGAAGTCCAGAGCTGCCAGTGTGGAGTAAACATTTTTTCCAGCTTTTCTCGTTATAACGACTTTATATTTACGTTCAAACGACAATATTCTTGTTATTACGACTTTTTATTTACGTTCAAACGACTTTTTTACATTCAAACGAGAATATAATGTCGTTATAACGACTCTCTATAACTTTACGTTAAAACAAAAATATATTCTCGTTCGAACGACTTTTTATTTACGTTAAAACGAAAATATATTCTCGTTCGAACGACTTTTTTTATGATAAACAGACTGCTCTTCCCATGATGCGCCACAAGCTGGATGGCTCAGAGCCATGTACTACGAAGCTAGATTTGGGGTTTAGCGAGGTCCTGGGTTAAACCTGGTCTGGCGGTCCTACAAACTGGATCACTTCCTATCGGGGCAGATCTCTATGGTAACATGCGGCAAACTCACAACCTGCTCCGGACCAGGATCTGAATAAGTTAAAAAGACGATGCGCTGGCCAATCAGAGACGATCGAGAATTTAGGCCTTTGCGAAGAGACGGCCGGGGGAGAGAGAGATGAGAAAGGGCAGCGGAGAAATGAGGAAAGACGAAAGTCACGGCGTATTTTATATCAAAGTGATGCGCACGTATTTATAAAGAGGAGCCATGAGATCTTATATGTAGCGGTAACACTAGAATCCAGTTTAATCTGTGTGATGATTAATAAACGGAGCATCGTGGGAAGGGCTGTCTATTTTTCATTAAAAGTCGTTTTAACGAGAATATATTGTCGTTTTAATGTAACTAAAAAGTCGTTCGAACGAGAATATATTTTCGTTTCAACGTAAATAAAAAGTCGTTATAACGACATTATATTCTTGTTTGAACGTAAAAAAAGTCGTTTGAACGTAAATAAAAGTCGTAATAACGAGAATATTGATGAAAAATGTTTACTCCACACTGGCAGTTCTGGACTTCCGTACTTTTGTTAGAATGATGCTGACACAAGTTAGGTCACGATGGTTTTTGAATCCAGTGAAAGTTCCTCGAAACACATTATGGTGAGTAATAGAAGAATTATTTGTTTGTCAGCACGGGCGATGCACCCGGTATGCAGAAAGAGCTGCCTCTGGTTGGCACAAATCTTGGAAACAAGTCGATCCAGGGCTGGTGTCAGCTAACTACAAGAGTTTATCACAGTACGAAAACAAAAGTTATGCTGCTAAGTCAACATTTGTGAATTAAATTTGACCCTACGACATATAGCCTACACGTTACATTCAGGTGAGTGAAATTTTGTCTGCTTATTGCAGAGTTGTGGTGGATTAAATTTATTATTTTCCCTGTTTTTTGTGTATTTTGAGCTCTTAAATGTCAAATTGTGTTTTCTCTCCATTGACTCTTATTTCTTGCCACAAACATTTTTACTTTGTTTTAAGCCAGAAATGTAGTACAGCACCTTTAAATATCTTATATAAGATAAGTTTTATTTGTTCCATATTCGTGTTGCAATGCACAGTTCAACGCTTTGCTAGAATATTGTTAGAAGTGGGCCATTTCAAGCCACCCTATTGTAGTTAAATGTTCATCATAACCGAACAGATGAAAAGCTTTCACATAAGGTGAATGATATTGTAACTACCTAAATACTGTAATAATGAGAGAAGGTTGTATTTGTACTTGTTTGGCTTGGCGCTGATGTGTATTTGATGAAATGGAGGCAGATTCATTTACATGCTCATGACAGCAGGATGAGTGCAGGGTGAGTGCGCCCACTGTGCTAAACTACCAGGATGTGCCATCATCGAGATTAACCATGCATATCCAATGGCCTATTCGTCCAAATACTGTAACACTGAGTAGTCCTCTGTAGTAGTCTCATGAGATGCAGTCCATTCTTTCAGCCTGCAGCCACATTTTAAAGGATACACGTAACACCTCCACTGCACTCTCAATGTTTGACCTCAAGCTTCTGCCGGAGAAGTGACAGAAAAGAGAGAGAGAGAGAGGGAGATAAGTCACAAAAACAAGGCAATGATCCAGAACATGCTCATCTTTATATTCCCCCGCCTCTGCCAAAAGCATTTTTAAAGAAAATAAGCCTATTCTCCAGCTGGATTTGTACGCTTGAGTGACACTATTTGCATCTTTGTTTTTAAATGAACAACCCATATGATCTAATACGATACACAATGGCAGTTTTCTGTATGTTTTTTATACTGGGCATGAATATAGGATTAGGTTGTAACATGAAATCCTTTCTGGCTGTAGATATCAAGTAGTTGGAGAAGTGAATATGGTACAAATGAGTGGACCAAACAGCAATTAAAAGTTTGACATAATGAGTCGGAAACTAGGTTTTAATTTGAAGCCTTTCCCACGTAGTCCTTTCTATCACATTGATCCTTAAATATTTCAGTATAACACAAAACAACTGTCTGGATCTCATGCAGTTGTTTTCACACACAATGTCTGTTAAAAAAGACATCTAGAAATGAAATAATGTCAGACGTGATTGTGGATGACTCATTGGACAAATTTGTTCTGCAATAAGCACTGAAAATATTAGTCTACATGGTTTTCTTATTTAGATGGCTTTGCCGTATAATTATTAATAAATGTCACAATGAACGGACAAAAAGCATAGAATAGCTTATATTTTACAGAAAATAGCTTGCATTAATAAGAACTTGTTAGACCAGTGATTGAGGTCCAGCTCTCAGCTAATTTTCTGGGTTTGAATGTGGCCCTTGGGGAAAAATAATTACCCACTCCTGCTCTAGTTTGACATTTCTGTTTATAAACCACAAATCAGCTGTGTGAATAGTAAAGACAGCTTTACTCAAAGTTAAATGCTCCAGACTTTTTTGAATCTAGTGTGAAACCAAAGATTAATGAGCCAAACTATGACATCTATGTTTATTGATGACGTAGTTTTAGTTTGAATGACAAACTGGATTATTAGATTTGATTCTACATGGTCTGTTCGCCTCTGTGCACTATAGTTTCAGAGTTTTGAAGCATCTTCTCCTGCCGTTTGAGCCGTGTTGACTGCATGAATGAGTGTTGGACAGATGGGGCTCTCTGAATAATGGCCTAAATGTGAGCGTGTCATCACAGGACCTCAGAGTGGAGGTGGGTCTGCCATCTGGGCACAGGGCACACGCAGGGTTTTCCAGTTCGCTGTGCCATGACACACTGACAAGGTGGTGCTTTTGAGTAACTTTCCCTCTCCAGAACACTAGTTAGGATTTGAAATGGGAAAAAAGACGCAACCAATTTTCTGTCCTTTTTCCATTCTATTACTTTGCAAGCTGCCACCCTTTTATATTTTTGATCACATCTTGGTTGCAACATGTTCTGGGTCTGAGCTGCCACCTCGCAGCCCCACACTCTTCTTCTATTTGGTGTCTGTATTTGAGAAAGGGCTTTGTGAATGCTTCTTTGTGCGTCTAATCCAAGAGGGACTGTGTGATCTCATGACCAAAGCCGTACAGGGCGCAGATCCCTGTGCTTCCTTTAATACCATATGAAAGTGGGCCTGCCTGCTGTGTATGTTCTCTGTGTGTTTGCACATTAGATGTTTGGCTTGTGGAAAATCTCACATTCATAACAGGGTTACTCATTTTGAAAGGGTTGGCTGCAGGAGCTTGCTCTGCATTAGGATGGGTCACCTTTTTGGCTCAAGATCTACTTTTTGTGTCCGCCAAGATCTATTGCTATTTTTGTATTATGGGTGTAAGAACTGGGTGTTTATCAGGCTACTGTATTTAAAATAGACACCTTAAAGGGATATATATATTTTTTACAATAAAATAAGTTAAAACCAACCCCCTAGCACAAATATCCTTTTAATGTATCTATTCAGGTAAAAATTACACAAGTTCATCAGAAAAGTCATGACGCCGAATTTGTTCACTGATCTCTGCTAAGTTTGTATGTTGTTGTTAGCAACAGCTGTGACAAAAGATAAAATCACATCGCGAAGAACAATTCGAAGGTTTAGAATGCAATAGGTAAGTGAGCAAAACAGATGCACTGATGTAAGTTTTAAAATATTTTTTTCTGTTTATTTACACTGGAATCAAATTGAGTATAAGACTTAAAAAAAATCTTGTTGACATACAGTATATAAATCTACAATATCAAATTGACAAAAGTATTTGCATATAGGTAACATTAGTTTGATATATATTTATATTAGAGCTGGGCAGCGATAAAAAAATTTAATTGCGATGGTTGAGCTGCAATTATTCACTTTACACACAAAGTTCAATATATAGCTATTTAAACCTATTTTTTCTCCAAAGGTGATTTTTTTTTTAAGTGTATTTAAAGTTCTTCATTTTGTAGCGCGTACAATTCTGCACATTGTGTCTAGTCCTCAGCTATTGTACACATCTTTGTCATGGGGGACGGACAGCAGCTCCATGGTAACACTCAGAGGAGGGGCTGGACAAACTCTGAGTCAGCTTTTCTTTTGTTCAGAAGTTATGACTAACAATAACAAATAACTTCTTATTCCTCTGCTTCCTCTGCTTCCTCTGTGTGAGGTCCAGCCCTGTTGTAGTGAATGTTGTCAGCACAGGACCAGGATGTTGTCTGTTGACTTTAGAAAAGCAGGGCTTTGGGATTGACTCACTTTGATGCTGCATTCATCCAGTAGATCTCAATCATGGTTTCCAAGTCTGCTCATTCACTTCACTGGAACCAGAGAAGCTCACTATCCAACCTTTTCCTATAACTGTGCTTCCAAACAAACAGACTACAGTCACATATACAACTGTGCAAAAAATGACTTATGTCATATTCAAGCCACTGTTTTCAATGTTGCTCTAAAACTCTTTATACAGCCAAAGTTTACATACAGAACATAAACAGCCCATATTCTTTGTAAACCAGGAAAGTCTGTTTAAATCTATGAAAGGCTTGGAACAGAAAATGCATCCGTCAGTAAACCAAAGCAAAGTAATGATTGGAAAACCTACAAAAGGGTGGAGTTCTATTCTAATGGTGACAATATATCAAACAGCTTAAGTCAAAAAGAAAATCATGGTTAATTTAAACAATTATACGTAGTTGCTTTTTTCATTTTGCACAATCTTTTTTTGAGTGTCAGTATATTTTTACATGAAGTGACGTTCCTCAATCTGCTTGTGTTCCCATATCAAACTGTGTCTTGATACGTTTGTGCTAAATAAAAGAGGAAGACTCCTGTGGAGAGCAAACGGCTGAGGGTTAATCATAAACCTGAGAGTGAGGGCACCATGACATCCAGGCACAAACCCACACTGATGAAACGAACACTGTCTCCCATCGTTTTGGGGATGCACCGACTTTACCTAATGAAAGAAAAGTGGTTCTAATAAAAAATTCACCCCCACACTTTTGCTGCTGCCCTAAATTTTGAGTGATTTGAAATGCAAAGCTTAAGCTCCCACTCTTTCTGTGGAAATATTCAATTTCAAGTAATCTTTTTAAAACATGTTTCATCTGTCATGCAACTACATTATCATGAAAATATATTCAAGATGTTGTTGTCACTGCGTTGGAAGGTAATAGCATCTTGAACAAAAAGAGCATTAACGTGTGTGTTGTAGGGATTAAGCAAAAAGCATGACTTAAGATTAAAAGTAAGGAAGCAAAGTTAGACTGAATCCCTTATAGCTGTTTGGAGAATCAACAAAAGTTTAATTTGTAATTGTGGAAGCTAACAAAAGGAGAATTGCATTTGGAGATATTGATTAAAACGTTAATGCTCCAATGATTAATGAAATTGAGTGCTTTTTAAAAGAGAAAGTGTTTCTAAAGAAGTAAAACCAAAACAGACTTGAAGTAAACTCCCGAGCAACAACAACAACAACTCATCAGAGAAATGTTTGTCGTCTTTTGTGTGAGTAAATTCAATTTTTCTCAAATGAAAAACGTATTATGTCTAAAACAATTGGACAAAATAAATGCAAAAAAATCAGGCTTTTGCTAAAAAAAAACAACACAATAAATGCTTCAAATGCCTCAAATACTTATGTTATCATCATGACGGAGATTTACAAAGACATTTAACAAGGTAAAAATGTTACTCCTTAAATATTTGTAATTTCTTGTTTCAGGCTCTTTCAGTTATGGCTGCAAGTATAGGTCGCTTTTCCACTCTCTATGTTTTATTTTTGTCTATTTGTAGTCTCTGCAGAGCCCCTCTGTGTTTAGGTTGCTCTTGTTCAACACTTTCGAGCTATCAGACAAAACATTTAAGGAATAATCTGTGCTTTTATCATAGCTGAGAGTAGATCAAGAGATCGCAAGCCAGTCATGTCAAATTGTCATTTAGTTAATTATTTAAAAATGTTTTTTTAATCAGGATCTCCAACAGTAAAATAATGTGGTTTTGAGTTGAAGCCAGACTTTGGAAGGCAGAGAAAAGGCAGAGATTAGAAGCATTTTTAGTTTATGTTGGAACATAAACTAAAATGCTTCTAATGCATTTTTAGTTTATGTTCCACAAAATGTTACCAAAAGTCATACCAAAAGCTGAATGACCCGATTTTTAAAAAGAAATAAATTAGTGAGGAAAAAAATAAACGTAATTTATTTGTTTCCTAAATGGGAAAGAAAAATGTATTGCAAGAAATGATATCACAATATTCTAAATTTCAATTTTTCCCACCAGAATATCACAATATATGATACATGATGTGATGCCGAGCCTTAATGCTATACAGCCATCGCTGGGTTTTAGACACAGAAGGGGACGACACATTGCATCAGTGCAGTATTTTCACTTTGTTCACCAGCAACACCTAAACACAGAGCTGTGTGTGAGACAAACCAGGTGAAGTGTTCACTGGAGGTTCAAGTGGTTTGCTAAAACAACAACCCATTAGCACTAAACACTGCAGCGTTAATGGACAAGACTCTTGACCACTCAACTCACTTACATTGCCCACAACTGTTCGCCTCTTTCCAGACTTGACGCTTTTCCTCAGCTGTGTACAGTACTTTACCACAATTCAGCTAGCGTGAATAAAAACCCTACACTTTTACACCGCATAAGATTAGAATGAATGGTTCTCTATTGTCTAATATTCAGTACAGGCAGATTTTCTCAATAGCCATAGCTGCTGTTGCAAAAATATATATTACATTATCTCTTGTCTCCAAGGCCATACTACATTTGGAATGTCCTGAAAGTTAATTTTCCTAGTGGTAAAGGAATACAATTCTGATTATAATTACCATGCATGACCATAGCGTCTGTGTGGAGGCTTAAACACTACGACTAGCAGTAAAGAGGCTGTAGTGAAAGCAGAACTTGTGTATTGTTCACACAGATATACTTAACCACAAATATTCCAGACACAAATGTTGAATATTTTGCTTAGCATCAATCTTATTGTCAACTATATTGTTTTCACAAATGTTTCCATTTTAACACAGTTAAATACATTTTTTTAATCCATTTTGCATTGTCCTTGTTTTGACACAGGAAAAAAAAGACTAAGGGCGGCAAGATGGCAGAGTGGATAGCGCTCTGGCCTCACAGTAAGCTATCTCTACTGCTCTGAATATCAACTTTGCAAGTCCATTAAAAAAATAACAATACAGTGCCAACATATTTGAAGGTGACACTGCACCTAAATTCAGACGACGTTCATGTTTTTAAAAAGCCTACCAGCTGTCCAAGTCAAAGCCTTGAACTCAACATGACACTCATTTACATCAAAATGAATGCTTTCTACTTTTTTACACAAGGCAAAGTGTAGAAATGTAATGGGCCATCTGGAAAACTGGGTTAGCTTCTTTGGGACAGCATTAAACCATTTGATAACCTACATTACATGCAGACACGTCCCGTCAGCTCTGCCGCCCAGGTGTCTAATAGATTTGATGGTGACAGTGGAATAGCATTGGCCTACTTTTATACTCTTATTATGGGTCCCATTGGGAGAGATTATTCATCGGCGTATTGGTTTTTGACAGTAATACACACCACATGTTTCGCTTTGGTCCTTTTTTCTGGTCACTGTGTCAACATGCTTATTAGACAGCACAAATGAGAGGCAGCTTGTGGCGCTTTTGACTTTACTGACGGGAAAGATGGAAGCTGCTACCCACAATGCTCTGTGATTGTGCAAAAAGCTGTACTAACTAACTCCACATTATGACTGCGCACCAGTTTTTAGCACAAGAGCTGAAACATGAGGTTCAAATTGAATAATTAGAATCTAAAGAAAAAAAAAATTGCACACAACATCAAGCAAAAACTCAAAAACAAAGAAGTTTTAGACATTTTTTTTAATGACACACTCATAATGGACTCTAATGGTGCCCTTTTACGTTGAAAAAGACAACCACGTTATCAAATAGTTTGAAACGTTTAAATAAAAGAATATTTAATAAAGTAACTGATATTTGTTCTAAAAAGTTTGTTAAGGTGTGAGCTGCTATATCAAGGTTCAGAAGCCAGCATAAGTCATCTATAGATGGGACACTGTGAGCTCATTTTCACTCAAATAGATCCTTTGACTCATATAAGAACAGCTTCTACAATAGATGTCTTAACCTGGCTCAGGTCAGACTGATATGTGCATTACTTTGAATTGAGTTTAGTATACAGTATAATCAATCTGGACAGACTGTCGTTGAAAGTCGCTGGGGAAACCAGGCATATTTGAAGCTGATTAGTCAATGCTTTACTGTGTGGATGTGTTCGGCAAGTCACGTTTGTTTCAATCTAGTTAAAATTAAAGCACAAACATCTTCCTCTTTTACAAATGTTTAGTCGAAATGTGTCTGTTCGGACCGCCTTGTTTGTTTTGATTCAAATATGCAGTTACAAGAAAATTACAATGTTGTAATTGGTCCACTGCTGCGTTAGTATTGGTCTGCTGAGCTACGATTGGTCCGACTGACAGTGGCTGTCTTTAACTATTGAGTGGGGGTCGTACCAGATGGATTCTTAGGATTTAGTGAAAAAATACTTGGATAATCAAGGTTACACAAAACAGGACACACGTCTTCCTAAAACTACCCTTTTCTTGTGATTGTTTATTTAAAAAATAAAATAAAAATAAAAAACTACTTTACAAATTAAAAATACAATTACTTATCTCTTACCTATTTTTTTCTTTTGCTTGACGCTATAACCTGTGACTACAAGAACAACAAATGTAAGTACCTGCATTTGTAATATGGATTAGCCTGGCTGGAGCCCAGTACACAGCTGCAGGGAACATGAATCCATTCTTCATTTGTGCCTTGAGGGAAATCGATGATGGGAATGACGAGACAACAGCACACACAGAATGAGCTGCACAGCTTTGGAGCGTGGCCTCATTCACATTCACCCCGTTAAATCCTGGGCTTTCCATATTCCTGCCATGTTCTGGCGCCGCTCTGCTGGGAGATCGAGGGCTGTGCTCTGCAGTGGCCTCGGGTCAACACAAAGACCCACATATCTATTCATTCACGTAAACTGGGAAAATGGCACATGGTAAAAAAGCAACTCTAGAGAGAAAAGTTCAGGTAACCAGACTGAAGAACATCTCTAATTATAGCAGGGCTGCAGCTAACGATTTTTTTTCTTATTGATTAATACTTTTTTTTTCCTTTAATCGATTTAATCTATTGACAAATTTTTCAATAAATCTGTTTGTTAAAATATTACTTTTATTGTTTTTTCAGCTTCATGTGATATAATAGGATTTCTTTGTGTTGTTTTTTTTATTAGCTAAGTGTAACACAAAATGTTTCTTTGACTTATTTTGACTTACTTATACTGACGTATAAATAACGTAATGATCAAAAAACATGTATTTGAACAGGCCTATTGAATACTAACTTGCAACAGTAAGATTTATGTTGCTGAGATGTGCATCAAACAGTTCCTGCCTGATGTCTGACGATGTGGCGAGTGTGTACAGTCCGTGGTAGCATGTGCGCGGGCAGTCACAGTTGATGAGCGTGCGTGTACACAAAAGGAACCTGTGGGTGAGAAATAAAGTTGTCTGATACATCGCACACTGCCAAAGCATCACAATTCATGTTCTAGTTTCACTTTCTATTCAGCCGCAGTTCAAATTAGATTGCTCTCCTTGGCTAAAAACTTTCTACTGATGTGCTTTGTGTGGAAATACAGCACATATGTTCAGAGCGCTTGTGAATCATTTAAAGCTTTATTATAAGCGACTAATCGAGGAGTTCCATGTGTGTCAATGCATTTTCCTAATCCAAGTAATCCATTATGTCGACTAATTGTTGCAGCTCTAAATCAAAGTGTGTTTTAAAGATGCACTGTGTAGCTTTTCCTGCCTGAATCTATGGTTAATTTACTGCTTTGCCTTGAATGTTCCTTAGTACGGCATTAAACCTATATTACATACAGAACAAATTTCACTACAAGTGTTGTTATTGTTAGAAAATTCCTTGAAAAACTTTCAGTGAGCGGGTACACCTTTCCACAGATCTGACTTTACCTTGACCTGGTAGCACCACATGCTTGTTTCCAAAGGGATGTCTACATTTAAATTCACAGTTTGTAACATTCTACAGGCAAAGCACTATCATCCCCCAAAAAATCTAACACAGCACACCTTTAAGTTCAAACCAATTTGCTTCATTGTAAGGCAGTATGCTCATGTAAGTGTTGGAGCTCGCTGTTGCTACGCATCTCCACCCTGTCTGCATGTCTGTGACCTTCTCCTTCACCAACAGTGCATTCCCACAGAAATAGATTTCAAGCTCCATTTACTCCACTTTGATCCTGGGCAAAGAGGTTTTTAGGTTTCAACATCTCAGTCCACATGAATGTAAGAAATGTGCTCAAGTAACAAGCTCAGTTGAGTAATATTGCAGAATTGTAGAAAGCTCAGAGTAATAGGAATGTAAAATAACACGATGATTGTCTTATTGATACTTGCTCATGTTCACGATGATGTCAGTTTGTCGCTGAGAAGATAAACAACGATGGGATAAAGCAGTGAGTTCGCAGTCTATACTTTTGATCTGCTGCACATAAAAGACAAAAAAAATACCAAAGATGTCCAACAATCAAACTAACACAGCAAGTTTCATCCAAAGCTGTTTCTGAAGTTTCCTCATTTGCGAAAAACCAGACAGATGAAGTAATTGGGCAATGTCCTTGTACAAGAAAGCTCCATCAACATTTATTTTTTACAGAAATCGCATGAAAAAATAAATACTTCATCAGGAAAAGCTCTTGTGTTTGTATTTTTGACACAATGCTTATAGGCTAACAAATAAATTATTTAAATATAAAGTCAACAATTTGATAAGCATTAGCTTCGAGACACAAACAGCACATTTTATAAGCACTTGGGTTTTTCTGGTGAAATACTATTTACCTTGTTTGTAAAGGTTTGAACATGCTGTAAATAATTATCTGGCTGGAACTTGTTGTCTGCTTTGTGTAGTGAACATTCACTGCCCATCTGATCTCTGAAAGTTTAAGACAAGTTTCAGCATTTTTGCCACTTTTGAAAGCTGGATTGAAACTCTGGACCTCACAGGACAGGATGCATCAACCCCTCACCCGCTCAGGAATGTGATGGTGATTGATGACGGGCAAAGCAGAGAAAGACCCAAACACTGATGACAGATGGTTTTGGGAGAGAAAGACTATTAATTCAGAACTGTTTTTTCACAGGATGAATTGCTATGTACAAAGTGTGACAATGTCAATAATGTGTATATATGCTGTACATGTGTGCCTTATAGCTCGGACTTTGGTAAGAAAAGCCGAGGCACAATGAGACCTGAAATATCAGGTCATAAAACCCCCAGCTCAGACTGAATAAGCAGAGCTTCAGGCTGATTGGACAATTTCCCCCAAAGGGGGAGGACTTCTGCTCAGGAGAAGCTCAACACCAATCATCACACTCTCTTCAAGCTTTTGCAGGACTCGGAGCAGTCCACCACTGGGGAAGTTGGAGTTCTCTTGAACCATGTGCACGACAGGCCTCAGCCTCAGGTGCAGGACAATGGAGAAAAACAACATCTTAGCTCTGGATCAAATCTTTTGGGACTTCTAGTAAGCCACGCAAAGATAGACAAAATCCAGACAGCCAAACTGCCTTTTGAGGAACTTTTTGGAGTTTTCAGGCAGCCTCAACTCAGAGATGGAGAGACAAAGACTTTCTGGGCTAACTCCCTAAACTCTATCTCTCTTCACATTTCTTGGATGTGAACATTGCTTAAGGCAGAACCAACGCAAACGGACATCTTCTGCAACTTCAACCGGTCTTCCCCTGTCACCCCAGCCCCGGCCATGCTGTGCAGCAGAGAGTGGAGCCATCTTCTCTCAACGCGACCTCCACAGAGACAAAGGACATCTGAGGTCGTATGAACTAAACTGTCACATTTGGCTGGTATAGACACAGTTAATGCAAATAGGTTTAGATAACAGTCTACTCTTATTGTGCATTATTGAAACTCATCTGCATACTTTATTTAAACACTGTATGTCATTTTCTGGTCAATAAATCTTCATAAACCACAACTTATTTTGGTTAAGTGCATGATTAATTTTCAGAATGGAGTCCCTGGAAATGTGAAAGATCTTACAACCTTCAGATTAGACTAATTAATTAATTAATCAATAAATTGTTAATTAATTAAAATATTTGGTATTAGAATCAACTTTTTCTCACTTTGGTGAGTGGTGCCCCGAATAATCAATCTCTATTATGATTCTATTTATCAAATTACTACATATTTGGTGCTTCCGTTGTGAGGCCAATGCCAAATATTGTAGTAATAAACAAAATCACTACATATTTGACGCCCCGTGTGAGGCACGTGTACACTCCTTCTGAAAATGAATTATGACTTACTAAAATGTGTTTATGTTGATTTAATGGACCTACTCAAAACTAAAGCTGTTGGGTTGTTTAAAATGTCC
Organism: Mugilogobius chulae; assembly: GCA_038363315.1. Lineage (NCBI taxonomy): Eukaryota > Metazoa > Chordata > Actinopteri > Gobiiformes > Gobiidae > Mugilogobius > Mugilogobius chulae. The sequence continues at coordinate 22,996,789 of CM076409.1, forward strand.
ATATTTGCTGAGCAGTCCTTAAAAGCAAAAGCTTAAATGTTTCTGACCACCGCTTAGGTCGCAGACACATTTTTCTTACAAACTGTGTGCAAACTACCGTTTAGGTGGAGACACACTCTTAAAGAAAAACTCTGACTAGTCATGCCTTGCTGTGCATACTTTTCTTTAAAGGCCTTAGGTAAATAATTTAACATCTGCGTACAGTCCAGTGTTAATATTATTACCGATATTTTTATTAATAGCTGGTACAGTTCAGCATTAATAATATTTTTGTTGCAACACTTTAAATTTGCTTACAATTCACCAAGAGTTGAATTGCTAAGATCAGGGCGTGCCTTGATTTATGACCCTTTGTCTCAAGGAGAGAAGTTACTCCCTCGACAGCCAAAGCAGACTGGAGCAGGTCTGAGCTTTGGAGAGGGCCGTCCTTGTGACATCACAGAGCCGGCCTCCAGCGCCGGAGCTCGCACCCCTCGCTCGCCCCTCACACACAGAGGAGCAGGAGCAGGAGGAGAGAGAGAGTCAGCTCCTCAGTTGACTGTTGGTTGTTTTATTGAAAACAAACCTAAAAGTTGATTCTTTTCAATCTTTCTCACTAACTAACTTTCTCTAACTTGTCAATGTAATCAATGTCTTTGACTTGACACATTTTGACTTTACAGCTTGTTCACTGTTCCACAAAACAAGCTTAAACTAGCCTAAAACGATCAATGCTCACTTGAACAACCGGAAGTAACAAAATTAGATGCTAAATATTTTAATTTGCCAAATTATTTATATTTAGACATTTTGTGAAATTTCAAATTTCTTAACTCGTGAACTGCTGGACGGTCACAAAGAGTTAAAGACATTTGTTTCATACAAACATGGAAACTCAAGTAATTTCTACTTCTAGAAGTCGAGGAGACGTCCTGACCCTGAATTAGAAAACACTGCTGAAAAACTTCAATCAAATGTTCATAACAAAATTCAAAGAGCAGATCATATTGAACAAAACCAAGAACCCTCTTTGGTACAAAAGGCTTTTAGAGAAAGCAAAACAGCCGAAAACCTCGCTAAGCTGTTAGAACAAATAGTTGTAGTAAGAGCACAACTATTACAAACAAATAAGCAACTTCAAGAAAAAGAAGAAGCTTTAGACACAAAAAGACAAAATGACTTACTTGTGAAAGAAGTTTTATTTCTCAGAGAAGACAAACACTTCTCTTAGAGAACCTTAGACTCATGCATTCAAAGCATAGAGACTTGGAGAAAGAGCTGAATTTTACAAATTCAAAGCTCAACAAAACAGAAGAAATCATCTCCAGACAACAAGAAGAGCTAGCCGCTATGAGCGCTAAGCTAAATGAAACAGCCCAGAAACAAGCTCGGTGTAAACACCGACTTGAAAAGGCTAAGTTAAAGCTCAAACTTCTAAAACAAAACTGTGGTAACCATGACAACAATCACCTGCTGTCATTTCAAGATCTTAATCTTATGGCAAAATGGATCCCACGTTTTGAACCTAAATTTGACTTAACGCCTTCTCACATTGAAGCGTATTTGAGGAACATTGACACTTTCGTGTGTAGATTTCCTCAGGCTACAACAGCAGACAAAGTCACTTTGATCAGAATGACTTCATCTGAGCACGTAAGAAGCTTCATTGACCGACAGTCGGCTCAAACCCAGACCGACTACAGTCTTCTGTGTGAGCTCTAAGAAAAGAGTTTTCAGACACTTTCACCACAGGCTTCAGTGTAGCTCTAAATGTTAAGCAGGAGGCACAAGAGCCTCCAGAAGCTTACTATTGCAGACTTCGAAACGCTTACTTTGGCTCTAAAAACCAAGTTAACATGGAAGAAGATTTGACCTTCAAATCTCTCTTCATTGAAAATCTTCACCCCACTTCACGTGAGCTTCTCGGTGTTTCAGCCTGGCCTGAAAACAGACAAGCCGTGAATTACGGGATTTGGCTATCAAAGCTTTTATCAAACACAAACAAACAATAGAAAGAAACAAAGATCTCACCCAGAACATTAACTCAGAGAGCCTAAAACAAGTTAAAAGTCGAGACCGCAATACAACAGCTCAAATTATGCCTTCTTATCCTCAAAGAAGTGCATGAATGAACCAAGACGAGTTCATAGACAACAAAAGTACAGAGAACGTGTAAACACGCTGTACTACAATCCTGACACAAGTCTGATCAATGAACGTGAACGAGACCCTGACTGTCCAAAGAGACGTAAGACTAAACATGTCCATCAGGGGGGTCACATCACCGTTCAGAAAAAGAATGTAGCAGATTCTAAAATCTCAAAACGTGACAAAATCTTAGAGATAAGTCCTCCACAAGAACATGAACCACAGTGTCATGATTCTGAAAATGAAACCACTGAGTCAACATTCAGTGAAGACAATCAGAACCTAAATGAGCTTTTGATTAGTCGCCTTCAGGACAGTGATGAAACACAAGTATTCACACTGGACTCAGATAGTCACCTGACCAAAGAAGAAACTTCTTTACAACAGCTCCAGAAGCTAACCAAAATTGTGACTTGGGCACCTCAGAGCCCACAATCAGCCCAATCTGTCGACCTGCAGTAAAGACAGAGGAAACTAAACGAGCTGATAACACAGTCAGTGCCTCACAGTTAAGTTCAGAAACAGAACTTCAACATGACAGTGCACCTGACACACAGACCAAACGTCCTTTCAAAAGATTCTTGTGTAACTTGACCAAAAAGGGCCCAGCGCAAAAACTGCACATGCCCACCATTTTGGATAATGAAATCAAACAAGAAGCAATGCTTGATACAGCTGCCAAAGTCAGTGTAATGTCAACTATGCTTTTTAAGAAATTACAAACAACATTAAAGGCAAAAGGAAGAAAACTGAACTATCATTCAGACTCTCTTCAAATGTGGTCTTATTCTGACACTAACATTGTGACCAAAGGAGAGGCTCTCATCCGCCTCACGATTGGACCAGTAACTGTTGTCCATCCTTTTTATTTGTCTCCACTTGACTCGATTCCTCTCCGTATCGGTCAAGACCTTCTTAATCGATTTAAACCCTAATCGATTATAAACATCTGACTCTTTCAGCAAAGATACAAAAGCCTTTAGCTTTTGATCACCAGACTTCTTAAGTCCACTTTCAGTGCAGGGACACAGCTCCATCCGAGTCAAAGTGTTCACAAATGCACTTAGGTCAAACTAAAGTTAGCCTATTAGACAAAATTACACTAAAATTCAGGAATGAATTTATAGTAAAAACTTAAACCTGCTGTCCACATGCAAAACGCATGTAAGAAAAGACAAAAGAGACAATTAAATTGTTGTCAGTTAAATCAAACTGAAAACAATGAAAGCAATCTGCACAAGCAGAAATAAAGTACTTTGCCAGAACATCCCAGTATGGCACAGTCATCTACAGGTTAGCAAGGCTCAAAACTGCCTCCAAAACCCTGAAACTCTTAGTGCTCATCGAGCATTAATGTAAATAAACATGAAACGTACAACCTAGTTTATGTTTATATAGACACAAAATGAGTTTATAGTTAAGTCCTTACAGACATTTGGACAAAAACTTAAACTAACAAAACAGTGTCTCATCAGTGTTACTCCAGCAAACACTGAACTAACAACAACAATCCCTTCTCCACCACAGGGGGGAGCCGTTTAAACCTCTGACTAACTCTTGTCCAAAGTTTAAACTAATCCCTATGCATGCTTTTCTCTTTTACTAAGGCCACTGTTTTCAATATGACAACACAGAGCCCTGAATCACAGAGAGCTCATCTCAGTCATAAAACAGTCACACTTAAAAATTACTCAAAATGTTAATTTCTGAAATACTCTGGATCAATTTTTGCAAAATTGCTCTGTTAATGTAAATCTCATGGTTAATGCGTTCATAACCTTAGTGTTTAACTTCAGAGTTTTGGACTGCCTTGGTAAAGATGTGACATTGTTCAACAGCTGTTTAGGATTTATCAAAATCAAATTTGATAACTCCATAACCCTCTTGACATGCATAGCTTTACTCTTCTACAGCAAAATTTATCTCAAGGCTAATAGCAACTTAGCCAGAGTCAGCTAAACAAATAGATTTTAGCTCATAGCAGTAGCTTAGCTCCAGCTATTAGCAGCTATCTTAGCTTCAGCCACCCACAACCTGTCTAGACAGATAGCTTAGCATTAGCTATTAGCTTTAGCCAATAGCTTAGCATTAGCATTTTCCCTTTCAAATAAATTTCAACAAAACTTAGATTTTGTAAATTTATTTAACCACATCACTTAAGACTTAGCATCATTAGTCTTCATGTAGCCTACATAGCTTACAGCTCAGGCACATTTAGCTTAGAAGTGCTACACAGTTAGAGCAGAACCAGCCAACTGTGTGACAGCAAACCCTGCATCGTCATCATCGATCATCTGTGCCAAGCACATGCCAACCTCAGCTCTAATGACAGAAGATGGCATGCAGGGGGGACATGTAGTGAAACATTCACTGCCCATCTGATCTCTGAAAGTTTAAGACAAGTTTCAGCATTTTTGCCACTTTTGAAAGCTGGATTGAAACTCTGGACCTCACAGGACAGGATGCATCAACCCCTCACCCGCTCAGGAATGTGATGGTGATTGATGACCGGGAAAGCAGAGAAAGACCCAAACACTGATGACAGATGGTTTTGGGAGAGAAAGACTATTAATTCAGAACTGTTTTTCACAGGATGAATTGCTATGTACAAAGTGTGACAATGTCAATAATGTGTATATATGCTGTACATGTGTGCCTTATAGCTCGGACTTTGGTAAGAAAAGCCGAGGCACAATGAGACCTGAAAATATCAGGGTCATAAAACCCCCATGCTCAGACTGAGATAAAGCAGAGCTTCAGGCTGATTGGACAATTTCCCCACCAAAGGGGAGGACTTCTGCTCAGGAGAAGCTCAACACACATCACACTCTCTTCAAGCTTTTGCAGGACTCCGGAGCAGTCCACACCTGGGAAGCTCTCTGGAGTTCTTTGAACCATGTGCACGGACAGGCCCAGGCCTCAGGTGCAGGACAATGGAGAAAACAACATCTTAGCTCTGGATCAAATCTTTTGGGACTTCTAGTAAGCCACGCAAAGATAGACAAAAATCCAGACAGCCAAACTGCCTTTTGAGAACTTTTGGAGTTTTCAGGGCAGCCTCAACTCAGAGATGGAGAGACAAAGACTTTCTGGGCTAACTCCCTAAACTCTATCTCTCTTCACATTTCTTGGATGTGAACATTGCTTAAGGCAGAACCAACGCAAACGGACATCTTCTGCAACTTCAACCGGTCTTCCCCTGTCACCCCAGCCCCGGCCATGCTGTGCAGCAGAGAGTGGAGCCATCTTCTCTCAACGCGACCTCCACAGAGACAAAGGACATCTGAGGTCGTATGAACTAAACTGTCACATTTGGCTGGTATAGACACAGTTAATGCAAATAGTTTAGATAAACAGTCTACTCTTATTGTGCATTATTGGAAACTCATCTGCATACTTTATTTAAACACTGTATGTCATTTTCTGGTCAATAAATCTTCATAAACCACAACTTATTTTGGTTAAGTGCATGATTAATTTTCAGAATGGAGTCCCTGGAAATGTGAAAGATCTTACAACCTTCAGATTAGACTAATTAATTAATTAATCAATAAATTGTTAATTAATTAAAATATTTGGTATTAGAATCAACTTTTTCTCACTTTGGTGAGTGGTGCCCCGAATAATCAATCTCTATTATGATTCTATTTATCAAATTACTACATATTTGGTGCTTCCGTTGTGAGGCCAATGCCAAATATTGTAGTAATAAACAAAATCACTACATTTGTGACAATTAAATATTTAATTATCCTAGGACGTTTGCGCGAATTCTCCATAGGGCATAAACGTGACAAGAACAAATTATCCACAGGTATTTTCAAACCAGAACTAGCCAAGCGCAGCATGAAAAGGGCCTATTCAGACAGTTCTTTTTCACAAAGTGCTTCATTTATCATATACTTTTAGTAGAAAACACACAGTTTACTATTTAACAAAAAAAAAACCTTTTACCCCTTTAACTCCATACTTTCTAGATAGATAGATACTTTATTTACTGTCTGCAGTTTATCAGCTGCAGACAGTACAAGCTGATGTCTGCTTGTAACACAGGCAGCATTAGAATGGCAGCATGCAGTCTTGCCTCACAGTGGGATCTAATGACCAGAACATAAAATAGTTAAATGAATCTAATTTTAAAAATCACCTGTTCTGTTCTGTTTTTATGGTGCTTGTCTCTAAGGAAATCTTTTGCTTTAACTAGAATATTCCACAGCGTCTAAATCTCATCTGTCTCCATGTCGATAAATAGGTTCCATTCATAGGTCAAGTTACACGTCTGATTTGTCGAGTAACAACCTTGCACTAAGTAAGAATGTATGTTTCTGAGCAATAAGAAACACCTGCCATTGAATATATAATGTGAGTAAGTGCATAGCCACAGACAGAACATTCCAGAGAATTATAACATTCATGGAGACAGCGGGTGGTGGACCTACACCAGAAAGGTTTCATATTTCCTCTATTCAAATAAATGAAAATGCCTTTTAGTGACTCTTTTCTTCACCTAAGCTTAACCCAGAAAAGACATGTATTTTGGTCCATTTAATGAAAGGCTGTGTGAGGCTGAGGAATTTGGCTTTTGAAAGCTGATAATTTCACAGCTGAATACGTTGCTGGCAGTATTTTATTCCTGTCAAACTGGGAAGATGTGTATTATGTCGACGCGAGGCGCACAAAAAAGGAAGAGAAAAAACAACAAAACATGACAGATCACACTAAAGGTGTTGAGAAAAAAATCAAAAACAGTGTAGCTTGGATTGGTATATGTACAAGACACTTCATCCACCAACTCTGTATGAATGTGGTATGTTTACCACCACCAAGTACCAAATCTGTGCTATTGAATAATGTGTAATGAATAATCTTTAATACTGTTTCATACACATTTTTCCTCAAAGTTACATTGAGTTATATACTGCCATCTTCCATCCATTTTCTTCAACTTTATCCAGAGTTGGATAGCGGAGGCAGCAGTCTAAGCAAGGAGGAAAAGACTTCCCTTTCCAAACACACCTCGTCTAGCTCTTCCGGGGGAATCCCGAGGCGTTCCCAGGTCAGTCGAGAGACATAGTCCCTCCAGAGTGTCCTGGGTATTCTCTGGGGTCTCCTCTTAGTGGAACATACCAGGAACACCTCACCAGGGAGGTGTCCAGGAGGCATCCGGTACAGATGCTAAACCTTAACCGGCTTCTCTTGACACGGAGGAGCAGCGGCTGTACTCCGAGTTCCTATCATGTTACTGAGCTCATACCCCTATCTCTAAGGGAGCGCCCAGCCACCCTGCGAAGGAAACTCATGCTAAAAACTTAATTGGGCATCACTGATTTTTTGAGGTGGGAGAAAACCGGAGTATCCAGAGAAAACCCACAGTGACATGGGGAAACTCCACCCAGGGAGATCGTTAGATGTTGATATGGTCCGACCTGGGAGTTGAACCGACAATCTTCTTATTGGGAAGCCAGAGCTCTAACCATCTGCTACCATGCACCCCACGATAGACATTACACAATGTCTAATGACCTAAACCCATGTTCATAATTTCCTGCAATGTGTTTTTGTGTTGTAGCAAATCCAACCAGTTCTATTTCATCAATGAAGTGACAAACCTGATGCGCTGTCACAGTTTGACTACAAAGCATTGAGGAGCGCTTTATCAGCTTTTTAATTGGAGAACCTATTAGAACATAATTACGTAGCATTAAAGCGGAAGGTTTACTCTGACGCAAAACTTCGAGGAGGGGCATAATGACACAATACTCACACAGACGATCACAGTTCACAAATAAAATCATCAAATGATCCACCTGTGTCTCCAGTGTACTGTAATACTGTATTTCATTAGCTCTCATAACAAATGTGACAAATTACGCTTTTCGTGCTAATTGACTTAATTTACAGTTCACTCATCTTGGTGAAGACTCCACTTTGCGCATACACACTCATTCAAATTAATCTACTTTCAGCATTCTAGCCATTTTGTTTTTGGAATTGTAGCAGTGAGTGGCAAAAATATGAGTCAATAATACTTTTCTCCAATAAAACCTCAATAAAAAATGAAAGCGTTGCAAAGGTCTAACAACATACAGGACATTAAAGTCTACATCGACACAGTTTCTTTAATTTGGACAAAATCAGCCAGTAAACAAATGCAGAAAACAGATGAACACAGGAACACTGCTGCTACACTCACAATACTAACTGTATGACGACACATTCTCTTTCTTTTCTCAAATAATACGTCTTGGAGTGCATGTGTTGAGGAAAATAAGTGTAGTGGGCCTGGTGAAGTGTCCTGAACCTCCAGATGACATTAACAAACTAAAAAGAAGTTAATTCGTCAAGACCATGGACCATGGAGACCATGGAGACCATGCAAAAGCTACTGTTACCTACGCTAGCTATGGACTGTCAGACTTCACACCTGAAGCAGGAGAGGGCGTTGCAGTGAGGATGGTTTTGATTCTTGGAGTTCTTTCATCAACCCTGTGATGCTCAACAGACACAAGTTAGGATTTTTTGAAAGAAGTCGTTTGTTTGTTTTTACCATGGAGATAAGACATGAAGCTATGAATGCTAACTTTGCTAGCTTTGGACATCTGAAAAGCTACAGAACTTTTTACTTCTGCTGCAGCAGAAGATTTCCAGACAAATATTTGAGGGATGGCCTTATCATCGACTGAAACAACAGAAGTTTCATCTGATCCACTTGGACCTGTGTCATCTGTTCAGCTGCACCTGTTCCTCCAGCTAAGGCCCTGACCGAGACAACCACATCATGGAAATGGTCCCTGAGACCTTCTGTGGACCAAGCTCCAAACCTGGGGTGACAGAGCCTTCTCCATCGCTGCCCCACCTCTGGGACAGAGACTGCACCAACCTCAAACTTTTAAGAAAATCTGAAGATCCATCTGTTTAAATGTGCTTTTATGTTTTAATGTTGTATTTACTGACTGTTTTTATGTATTGTACTTTTGTTTAACTGCCGTTGTCTGTAAAGCGTCTTTGAGTGTCTAGAAAAGCGCTATATAAATAAAATGTATTATTTATTATTATTAAGACTAAAGAAATGATCTGCAGCCTAAAAGAATCATGTTTTATCAGTTGTGAACAAAACAGCTTTTTTTTTTTAAATAAATGAAAGTCAGCACATAACCTCTAAAAGAAACACTAGTATGTGTCCTTGGAATCACTCTTGACAACAGCACAATCAGTTGTTGTTTCTTCTCACAGTAACAGTAGTTTCATGTTTTACAATTGAAAATCCCCACGATGAGCATGTGTGCGTCAAACACTTACCTAGCCAGTGTTCTCCTGTGATCTTCCCAAAACCCTCCCTGTAGGATTCCCAGCCTCTGAAGAAGTTGACCGAGCCGTCCTCCCTGCGCTGGATCACCTGGGGAGGCAGCACAGAGGTCAAGGGTCACAACAGATTCATATTTGTGTGAGTATCATCATCCTCCTCTTCCTCCTCCGCTCGCCCATGACTCACTCTCTCTCTCCAAATCCCACTGCTGGTTTGCCGCTGCTGTGCTCATCTCCAGCAAAACTAAATGAACTCATAAATGCTTGCTCTTTCACAAATGAATAATGCAAACACTCTTCCCCACTAAAAAGGCAATTTGTCGGAAGCTAATAAAAGGAATCCATTAAATCTTGACTGACTTTGAATCAAATCATTGCACAATCTGCATACTTAATTGAAATCCCAGAAAAAAAGGGGAAATAAATTCATAGTGTATAATCCTAAATGCAGACAAAGAGATTAAATGCTCGCCTTTTCTTGTTGGTGGGAATTGTGGGAGTTTGATAAATCGCGGATGTGTGAGAATATTAAGTGAGGGGGCTCGCAACACTTTCGATGTTAGAAACAAAGAGAATATTTGCATAAAGCTCATTTATTTTTGATATACTTCAGCATGTGCAAACGAATCTGTATTAATTCTCGCCAATAAAACATGTCGTCCACTGAAAATGCTGACTCGAAATGTACATGCGGTTCAAGATGAATGAAAATGGGAAGGATATTTGAGAGGGAGAAATGGACTTGCAGTAAGCTTTTCTCTATTGTGAAATGAGGGTTTTGTTCATCATTCTTAATCTCCAAATGCACCATCACAGACCAGATGGCACCTGTCATTGTGGCTCTTAGGAGAAGCCGCCCCAAAATGTCTCCAGACTCTGCATTTTCAGCTCCATAACCATTCTCATTACAAAATCCAGCATCATGATCATGGTCACATTATCGTCAAGACTACACAGATTCTGTCGACTTCCTTTAAAGTCTCTAAACTCTGACTTAATTTTTCGTGTCCTAGTTAATAGTCAGTGTGCAATGCTGCAGGTATCTTATTGAAGATGATTTGCTGTAATGCAGGTCGAAACACCTTGTACAAAATGGAACAAAGGGGATTTGAAACAGCTGTTTCTTGAGTCCTTCACAAGCTTGGCTTTGATGCTGCCAGACACTGTCCTAGATCTCACTTTGCCTTGTCTGAAAACTAGTACAATATATAATTTTAACAAGCTTAGTTTATTCGCCCTTAATGTTGGCTGGGCTCCAGTAACAAAATAACTAAAATCTCTAAGTTTGAATTTTGTGTCTAGTAAACCTTTTCTGTACTTGTTTTCATTTTGGGGTATATTTAGTGTAGACAACAATGCTTATATTCTTTCCAGGGAAAGTACAGCTTGAATACAATTCAGTACTGTTTCTCAAACTGTGGTGTGTGTACCAGTGGTGATATTTGGGCTGCCTCTGGTGGTGTTTGAAGTCTTCTGTATCTTCAACATTTGCTTTATTCTAGATCAGACCTGGCAAACTACATGCCCCCCAGCACATATATACAGTATTGTTATAATTACCATTGACTTAGCTGTGAAGCCTGTCTCTTTGTTTGCTGTCTAATTTTTGAACAATGTCATATCATAGTAGAATAAAAATGAATATTTGTTACACCAGTGATCGTGGTCTGGCCCTCAGGTTCAAATATGGCTTTTGAAGTAAAATAATTGCAGTCGCCTGTTCTAGATTATTGTTTTAGAAATGATTTAGATTTATTTAAAGCCGTTTTGAGCTCTACTTTAGTACTATATTTACTAATATAAACCAAGTTGATCTGGTGGTTGGAGAGTCAAATATTATATAAAGTGGTACTTGGTTTGAGAATTTGAGAACCACTGCAATACAATAATTAAAACAAATACACAAGCTCAAGAGATCTTAAAATTCCATTCTTAGCCAAGGAACAAGATGTGACCAGTTGTGTGTGTCCCAGTGCAGACAAACCCACACACTCTGACCTTTAAGGTCAGACAACAATTAAATCTCGGAGAGGCTCTCCAGTCTCACGAGGATGTCCCACAGAAGGAAGAGGGCCAAAGCAGAGTTAACTGTAATCTGAAGTGAACTGCTGCTGCTAATCTGTCAGTACTCTGAGAGCTTCATCCAGGCACAGTGCATCGGTGCAGCAGGTGCTGGGAGAGGCACAGAGAGGCACAGGTCCTCTGTCATACTATCTGTGGAGCACACAGGCTTCAGGTGCTTATTCAACTGAGAGAAAAGCTCCTCCTTCTAAACACTGCATTTATACTGACATGGCCTTCATGCCTCTTTGGACTGAGGTCATGTCCCGCTGTAAATATGTTCTACATTCCACAATCGGAAATACATAATTTAATCTAAAGGAAAACTGCAATAATTCAATAAAGAAAGCAGCAGGAAATTAGAGGTATCAGGAATGTGCTAAAAGCAAATACTGCTGGAGAATTAAAATGCAAATGAAAGATAAGGATGGAATGGATGGAATTGCTGCACACAAATAGTACAAGGACAAAAATCTGCAATATATGAAATCAACTTATTTATGCTTTACGAAAGGCAGTACAGCATGGACGGCTTGAGAGGTGAGTCAGAAAGTTGACTGATGCATATATTGGCTATGCACATTAGAGTTTAGATTCTGGATCCGAGCCTGGAAATGAGGAGAAAGAAGGAGCTTGTATAAGTACAGTGCAGCATAAAAAAGACGAGGAAGAAAGACAGAGAAAACGCATACTTTATGTTACGCGAGCAGAAATGGAGGAAAAAAAGAGGGGAGATGAGCGGCAGGAAGGAAGCACTTGTGCTTATGTCTACCTATAAGCACAAGAGACACAACAGTAATGTGCTTTACAGTCACTAAAATGCTACAGCTCAGTGAGTGGGCGGGGCTAGCTTCGACTTAGGCTCAGACACAGAGAATGACTCGGGTTCCGGTTGAGTTCGGATGGTCCTTGCGAGGGCTCGGATCAGGTCAAGCTGATTTTTTTCAAACTCTATTGCACATACATTCATTTGTGCAAATAAAATGAGGACTTGTAGTTTTGGGACATCTGTTTAATCAATAAGTAAACCGAGCTTCCCTGGCAGCGGCTGTGACCGGTCACAAACCCAAACAGCACCGAGCAGCTTGACAGTTCCTGACCTTGACAGCACAAGTTTGATGTGGCGTCTGCCCTGTGGCTATGCAGCCCAAGAAAGGATTTTCCAGGACATTTTGTCGAAGCCCTGTCTGTCTGACTTTGTTTGTGTGTGCTCATGCAGGCCAGAGACTGTATGCTATGTGACACTGACTATTTTAATGGTGAAGGCTTCATTTACTGGCAGCAGTCAATACTAGCATCACCAGATTTGATTTGTTCTATGTTATTTATGTTATTTCATTATCATTGGTAGTGCTAAAATGTGGCTGATTTAATATGAACAATAAGCATATTTGGGTGTCATGGAAAGCACAGTATAAGTCCAGTGACATTATTAAAAATTCTTCTAGTGGCATTGAATTGTTCGGGTTCAATTTTCAATCCATCCATGGCTCTGTCTTTTCATTTTTGTGGAGTTAGAAAGGGTTTTCACAGTCAGAGGAAGTAATCAGTAATCTTAAGGCTGCTAGAGGTTTTTTTCTTTCTATTGTATAAAAATAGAAGCAGGAACAACTAAAGTACGAACTTTTTAATCTTTGAGATTTCCTTTGGCTTCATAAAAGCACCTGATATTTTTGTGTAGTCGTGATCCTCAAAATGGAAAAAAACTAAACAAACAAACACCAAAAACTCCAGGATTTACCCCACCAAAGATCATACACAGCAGTAATAATGTGAATTGAATTTAATTGAACCTTGACAAAACTGAATCGTCCCATCCCTAGTGCTGACTTTACATTAAATCAATAGGGGTTACACATTTTGAGGTTTTTGTATCTGAACTATTAGTAGACACCAAAAAGTATCTTGTGTTTTAAACAATTTTTTTCACTAAAACGCATAGATTTTCTTTGGTAAATGTAAACTACAGTCAACCTGGTGGCAAAAGTGATTTGTCCTCAAAACATGAAACTTGTTATTCTGAACAGGCTAAAAACAATTATGCTAAGAATATGGTTGCAGATTTACATAATAATGCCACATAATATTTTATAACACAGATAAAAACATTTAGTTGTAATATTTTTTATGAAAGTCAAATATAAGTTGTGATGTTGTGAGCTTTGCAATAGATTTACCATGCAAATATTAGTATAGGCAGTATAGTCACAGCAGGAGGTCGAATATTGATTAAAAGTTCAAAAATTACATTGGTCCATCCCTATTTGAAACGCCCTTATGAAAACAAATCTCGCTTTCTAGCACAAAAAGTGACCAAACTGAAGCAAAGATTTCAGATGTCTGGACCAAAGCATCTCTAAAACCCTTTCTCTTTTGTGCTCCGTGGTTGTCAGCGCGTCGCAGCAGAGGCAGAGGTGAACCGGCTGGTCACATGGAAAGCACTTCTGTGAGGTCAAAGTATCAGGCTTGATTCGTCCAACTCATAACACTATCTTTGAAGCAGCAGCCTTTCTTCATCTCGTCAGATAATTCTGTAACTCAATGAGATAGGACTGATTAAAAATGTATTGGATATTGACACATAGACGTGGAGATCTAAATTATTTACCTGACTGTGTTGAGCGCCTCCTGACACAGATCAAACCCACTCACATGTCTCGCCAAAGCATAAAACTGTCATCAAGTATTACCGAAACAACGCTAGCATCTGTGTCGTAAACCGTGAGCCCACATTTAAATTTTGATTTAATTTAGACTTTATTTCATCCTGGCTCTTTACAAACACTTTCTCTGTGTTGCACTGTTCCTTACTTTTGCAGCTCACAGGTAATTAATTCTTTATACAAGCTGTTCTACATGCTCCACAAAGTCTAAACAACCCACTTCTCCGAGGATCCTGTCAGAGATTTACCCGCACCTTTTCCACCAGAGCAGGAAATATTTACAGACTCAAAGCGTCAGAGGAACGCAGAGGAAGTGGAATTGTCTTTGCTGTTTTGTGGGGTGAAATTGATGTCTGTTGAAGTGGTTTTGAAGTAGAAACTGAAATTAGTCTTTAACATCTGCAGTGCTATGCCCAATGAGTCAACACAAACAAAATTAGTTTTGAATAAATGTAGACTATAGCGTAAACATACTTGTGCCACTTAAACAAAATTCTCCTGTAGATGTATTGAAGTTCCAGTTTGCAACTCTAAAGAAAAACTTTGTAATTGTTTTGTTATGTTGAATCCTAAATATGCACAATAATTCCAACCTATTCTCACAGAAATGTGCATATATACCATGCAACTTCCCTTTTTTGCAAATCTATGATACATGTTGGTGCCCCAGTTCATTTCTATGTTCTATGAATATTAACTAAATAACTTCAGACCTAATCTTAGTTGCTAAACCCAAAGAAAATGCTTTCATGTGTCTTCAACCAAAACACCTGACTGTTAGTCACGTGGTGAAGAAGCTCTATGCACTATATTTATACGGACAAAAGGTTTAGCAAAGTGACAGGTTGTTTAAAAACTCAGATTATTACAGCTTGTAATAAATGTAGTAAGAACTGAGAAAAGTTTTGAAAGGGTAGACAAATAGATAATCACATAATCTCATGGAAGTGTATAAAATACTAGGCCTTTTATTTCTTCCCAGAGATTAGAGAGTTCCTCAGATTCTACTAACATTTGTTTCTAAGTTATTAAGTCCACTGCTACACAGACGGGGCTTGAGATAGACTAGAATTAGGTTGACTGGATTTCAGATAACAATAATTATCAAAATATAATCCGAGCCTCTGGTTAGACAAACGCAGTTCACAAATGCAGCATTATTTTTTGTGTTTTCCTGCATCCTGATGTACATGAACAGAAGAACATATTCACTCTTACACAATGTGCTATGAGTCACTTTTATATGGAGCTGTTGAGTATAGGAGCCCTGTGAGCCTCTACAGTTGTTTGATATTGCTCTTCAACTAGCACCCTAAGGCTTTGTGGGACATATACTCATGAATCAGACACGTGCATTTGCAGGTACAACCTTACACATACTGCTGCACAGCTTCTGGAACAAAGCAACACGAGCGTCAAAGCTATATGAAGAAATGCACAGCAGCGTCATGATATACTGAACATGTTTTCTCATTCTATTTAAAGGGCTGACATTATACAACTTTTGACATATTTTGGATTGGGATTGTTGTTTCCTATATAAAAAAACGTACATGGAGTACACATTTTTACACACAAATCTACAATGTTTAGGCTGTGTTCCACCTTGTGATGTCATGAAGTGGTACTAAATAAATCACAACTCAATAAAATGCAAGACTGAAACAACCATTATATTAACTTTATATCTACCACTTAATGACATAAGGTGGAATAATTTAGACTAAACAGAATAAAATAAAAGATTATTCAGAAATTTGCACAAAAAGCATAAATGTGGGTATGTTTTTGTCGGCAAAGCAATACTTTAACATATCTAAATATCACAGAAGTCAATTGCACGTACATAGGACCTTTGAAGTCAGTTGTTCAGTTTGTTTGTCATGTAGGAAATACAGGGTTTCCATTAACTATTCATGTCTTTTAGCTTCATTTGTCTACCGTTACCATGGAAATTCATCATTTCGGTTGCAGGTGTTCTGAATGTCCACAGAGATACAAATGCAATTAACGTGAACAAGTTACTCCATAAACTGCTGAGTCAGTACATTTATCACTCTGTTACTTTTTAATGAACACACTTTAGCATATTAAATCCACATTGGTTTAACTTTAAGGCAAACTGAAAACTCTATGTGGCTTTCTCTTTTAGCCATTCAAAGACAGAACATTTTGCTTCAAATACTACTTCATGTCGCTCAGAAACTCATGGACTCATTTGCTTTGACTCTACATTTGGGAACGATGCTACAAATGTTTTTGATTTCCAACACTAATATGACAAATGTCATGGTGAAGCTTTGTCCCATACTTTTGTCTGCCTGATGTTTTTGCATTTGAGATTTACGTGATTGTCCAGAGTGTGCCCTTAGTAGGAGTAGAAGTAGTAATAGTAGTAGTAGTAGTAGTAGTAGTAGTAGTAGTAGTAGTAGTGTATAATAGTTTTTGTTTTGTTGTTTTAGTGATGTTAGTGTCCCAAATTATCTTGTTGAAACTTGAGTTGTAGCAGGTCAGAAAGTACTCAGTGTTGACCTCTCAGAATGCAGATTTGTTTACGATACATGACTCAGTAATTACTGGCTCTACCCAGCTAAAGGGAAAAAAAGAAAAAAAATCCTCTTCTGAGTTTCAGCTGCATGATTGACAGATGAAATAGATTGTCTATCGTTTGAAACAAACATGGCTGCTTATGAAAAATTAATACATGAAAAAATATCCCAGGAGACTGAAAAACATTGCCGGTTTTTGCAGAATCAATGAGTGAAGCAAAAATATTTTAATTTGAGCTGAATCAATTTAGATTTAGTTCTAAATGACAGACAACCAATGAACTTGTTTATTGTCGAATAAAGTAATTTGTTTGCTTTCCCAGGTAAACACTTAAAATGATAAAGGTAAGTATATATGGTTTTCTATGTAATTTTTCTTTCAAAGAATCTCCCATAGAGCTGCGCAGACCTTTGACCACCTTCTTTTTGAGCATTCATTTATATGACAACACTATTAATGCCATAAACACAGTCATAGCGTTGTATTAAAAAGCAGCTGTGGTAAAAAAAAAAATTATAATAATAAGTCCATACAGTTTTCATTTTTCATCCCAATGCAGCATTGCCTTCAAATATGATTTTCGAGCGGCAGAAACTTTTACTCTCTGCATTGTTGAATACACTATAGCCAGAGTCCAGACTTTTCTACAACAGTGAGATGCGGTGCAGATAAAATAGCTCTGAGGAACACAGGGCAACTTTTGCTTGTGTTAGCAGCCGCACTATGGATTTACTATTGACAGATAAAGGCTTGTTGTGTTTTCTCTCTACAATCAAAGCAGCCCTGGCCTTGCTGCCTTCCATTGTCAAAACCTTATTGTTGACACCTTCCTCCAGGTCAATCCAGGTTACTTTCAGAGTAATACACATAAACCAATTTCAGGCATTACAAGGACAGTTTCACAATGCCAGCCAAGACGCTTAACAAACTGATCTCTAATGGCTGGCTCCTGTAACACATGCTAAAAGGCACCATGGCATTAAAGTGCCTGTAATCTCAGCAGTAGATGAAGGCTACTTAACATGGCGCCTTAAGCTGTTCAGCAGGCTTTCTGTCAGCTTGTGGGGTTCACAGTGCACACATACAGACCCAGACCACAGCACAGGGCGGACGCATCACAGGAGAAGCGTCACAGCCACTTTGAAGCTGATTTGGAGAAGATTTACAATTTGGCATGTGGCTGTGGAAAGCAGGGGATGTGCCAGTGACTTGTTAGCTGTTGGCATGTACTAACTGTGAACACATTATGTTTATATGGAGGGAGCTCTGGCAGCAGATGTCATGCTTCCAACTGTTCTATACTGCTCTAAGTGAACATAATTGGGAACATCTTCAGAGAGGAATTAACGCATCAGAACACAGTCAGAAATAATCAGGCATTTAATACAACAGAGACAAATAGGCAAAGACATGGAACAAGTGGTGCTCGACCTGCTCTGAGGGGTTTGCTCGTGTTGTTCTATGTACAGACTGTGAGTTCAGTGTTAGGCTTTGTCCTTTTGCCTGGTTAAGTAGTTCTCACCCGGGAGAACTACTAAGAAAAGCCCTGTTTTACAATCTTTTTGTAGAATCCTTTTTTTTTTCTGTCATGATGCTTAAATTCTGAAATATCACAGTGGCAATAGTACAGACAAAGAGCAAAATCGCTATTGTGGCGGGATAATGAGTGGACATAAAAACTAGAGATGTCACGATATCAGTTGTGAGACAAAGATATTGTGAGACAAAGACACAGTCACAGTTATGATTTAATTTCATTCTCATTGTCAAACATGTCACTTTTCCTCAAGTTTGTCACAAATTTTATGAATTTTCTTAATAAAAATAATGTTACAAAAACATTTGTTTTAATTTAGATTCAATTAAAACACGTTATATTAAGATGTGTACAGAATGAAAGACATGGTAATGACAAAATAGTAATGACAATTGTTCTTTAATGTATTTATTGTTACTAATGATAGTTATAGTTTAACTTAACCTCCTGCTGTTTGTTGATATCAATTTTGTTTTTTTTTCAAAATTACTTTTCAGTACATAAATATTAAAGTATCTATGTGGGACATAACATAACAATATATGCGCATATGTGTCAAATGTTGGTGTTTTTTTGTAAACCTACCAATCGGCAAAACTGTAACTGATCTTTTGTTCATCCCTAGTTTCTATAGAGTAAACTATAAGAATACTTCTAAAATTGCCAAATTATTTATTGTTTTTTGTTTTAACAATTACTATATTGAATTGAATAATCACGATTATCAATTAACCTAATAATCTTGACATTCCTAATAGGACACTGTACAGTTTTGTTCCAACCATTAAAGACGTTCGTACAGGTTTAGTTGTTATATTGAAGCCAAGTTTGACTCAATTCATATCATTTGGATTAAACTTATTTTACACTGTGCAATCATCATATCATTGCATTACAGGTAAGACACAAAGCAACACTGTGAAAACTAGACACACTGAGAAGCAAAAACTTCTTGACGTACATACACAACCTCAGAGTCAATCACAAGGAATTTAGTCTTATGATTTAGCCACGCCCC
The DNA here is from genome assembly GCA_038363315.1 of Mugilogobius chulae. Classification (NCBI taxonomy): domain Eukaryota; kingdom Metazoa; phylum Chordata; class Actinopteri; order Gobiiformes; family Gobiidae; genus Mugilogobius; species Mugilogobius chulae. The sequence goes on from CM076409.1 coordinate 23,016,050, forward strand.
TTTCTGCTATAACGCTGAACAATTAGCAATGGCTCGTATAACTGTCAAAGTTGACATTTGGAACCTGTTTGATCAGTTATCTTGAATTACAAAGTCAATAGTCAAAATAGTGGGTTTTATAACAGCAGTGACAGAAAAAGAGATGCAGATGTTTCATAGAAAGTGAATGTGAGACAGAACGATAGAAGATGAATCACGCTTCTGTTCAAAAAGGTCACATTTTGAATACTTTTCACATTGATGAATAGTATCTAGCTTCTGTATTAGTTTTAATATTGAATTGAGTTTAGTATCTAATTCTTGAACGTTTTGATAACCTTGTATAATGTAAATGCAGCTATTTCAGATGGAAAATAAGCAGATAATCTGTCGCTTCAGTGACTAACAAAGTTGTGCTTGTGCTCGAAATGCACATAATTTGAGATTTGTGACAACTTAAAGCAACCAGTTTAAGCTACTACTGTTTATAGTTTCATGGTTTGACAACTTAATGGGGCTTGTGATTTTATTTCATGTTGGTTCAGTCCATGTTTTAAATTTATGCATATCCAGTGTGAACCCTGCTGTAGCCGAGGTTTGGACTTTTTTCAACTCTTAAAATAAAACTGCAAAAATCACGCTCTTTCTATAGCCCTCTTTATCAATTTCCTCAGTTTTATCTTTTTTTTTTATGTGACCTGCCTCCTCCTTCATGGCGACTTGAGTCCTCTATGTCATCTACTCTATAAGTATTCCCCTGAGTACGATAAACTTTAAATAGTTATCTTGAGATCGCTCAAGAACTCTGAGAGACTCACTCGCGTATATAGAAATAGACGATCACCAACGCCCCGCCTAACCGCAGCCATACCACTGAGTACACCATGCTTCTCCACTCTTATCAGACCGACAGATCGACCACCACCCGCGCCCCAGAGACTTGCCGATATCGCCCAACTTCTGATATACCTCTAGAACTCATCTGATGATATGGTGAACATACCCTTCACCACCACCTCATCTCTATTGAACAGCCTCTTCATAAGAGTCCATTGAGAGGCACATAAGTCCGCTTAGTCCTTGCAAAGCCAGGAGCAACCAAATCGCGATACTCTTCGGCCGCTCAATCGTTTCATACGTAAATCTCTATCATACAACGTATATCGAGATGCTTCTCTAAACCGAGGAGCAACTAAAATCAGCCTACAAAATATGAACTTGTACTCAGTGGATAACATACACATCATCACATCGAGAGTCTCTGTTCACGTTTTCGCACCCGCTGCACGATGTGCTTAACAGCCAGACGGATTACATACGTGTCTGACATCGTTCTTACTGTGACTGCTATGCGTAAAGACAAAGTGTTTCGTCCTCACAGCCTTTTGCTGTTCAGCAGCCTGTCACTGGTTATTGGATGCAAATATCACAACAACTAACTCATCTGTACAATGAGAGCGCCTACAACACCCCCCAGCCCTAAGACTCTCACTCTGTACAGGTTCGTAAGTTCACCTCCCCATGTAAGATAGACAAACAAAACATACCATAGAAAGGACAAACTAACTAAATTATTAAATACATTTTTTCGCTCAACCTTCACTATTCAAGTGTCATATCTATATAGAAAATAGTAGAGGTCCCAATATTCATATGAAGAGGGTTGCCTTTCCATGAGCAATAGTTATCTAGCAATGTCATAAGGACGCAGATGTGATAAGTGCAGGAGAGTCAGTCTCATGCTGTCGGAATTGCGCTCTTATCGATTCCATATCAACTAATCATATGCGGTACTTGTTCCCGTATCTTCCAGACATTTTTTCGCAAAGCCCCTACAGTGTAATGACAAGCTTCATGCCGCCTGCTCTGAGTCATTAACGGTGGTGGGTGCTCACTTGCCTCGGCACTGGCCTACTCCAACGGTAGAGCAGGAGTACATCACAGGTCGACTGTCAGTGCTTCTCAAACATGCATTCTGTACTTCTCCCTCACTTAGTGTAGAAACATACTCAGCGTTATATTAACATCTCTCCTATCCAAACATTATTCACCATAGCTTTCATTTCTAGATATTAATTTCAGGTACCATATAACTTAGCTTACCTATCACTCAATCAGATACTAACAGTTTCAAGGACAACTGTCGACGTTATTTTCTCTCCTTCTGCTCAAGCACCATCTGTCTTTATTTTAACTTTACTTTTGGCCTTTCTAGGGGTCGCATCTCATTTGATAGATCTCCAAGAACCTAATCCACCATTCTGTAGGTTCAATGTTTGTCTCCAGCAGAATCACCTATCCTGGCCCCATGTTGTATGTTCACATCATCGCAACCAGTTATCTAGATAGACGTGTGTAATTACTCCAGTTTTCTTCACCCGGGCAGTCTGTTGAAGTCTGGACCATTTAAAACTAAGATCAATCAGTTCAACAGACTGTCCTTCCATCTCACACATGCAAAATCATGATCTCCCCTGTCAGCAAATGATAAGTACCGGTAAGTAAGAAAGTCAAGTAAGCAGCCTATATTGTATCAACTCACTATTTATAACAACCGCTACCCAGCATCACAACCGCTTCCACAGTGACAAACAGCAAACCCCCCCTCTCCACTCCACACCCACGATTACGATAGTACAGCAGCCTCACCCATCTGTGACTCTACGCCACTCTGCGCGCGCTACTCCAACCTCCCAACTTCACCACCAAGTCAGTTCCCTAGTCACCCTCCATGTTGTGTGGTTTTGGGTGGGGCGAAAACATCCGGGAAGTGCCCAGAAGATAAACCACCCACCGATCACCACCGGAGGAAACATTGAGCATAGACCCACACCAAAAATGAGCTGTCTGAACGTGACTCTCTTGATGTTGAAGTCCTCAAGAGCGCCTATCCGCTCTAGCCTCCTCCTAGCCTCGCCACTAGCAGCTCCATCAAAGAGTGCTACAATAGTGAAAGCAACTCAAAATCGATTTTTGGTCGGGATACCAGTGACGTAACTAGATAACGATGGTATTATGCTTAAAACTCTGACTCTTAAGGTTTACAGTACATCATTACTTCGTCACGTGACCCAAGGACACTGATCGGCGTTCTGCCAATTTGACCTAAACCAAGTCTGGATGCGATTATGGACTTTGCAACAGATGCAGTCTCTTATATTACTTTGTCTCCAAAGATTCACAATTGAATCCACTAAAATTGATAAATTATACACTGTGTTCTTCCAGCGAAGATCATCCCATCATGACTCGTCCCCCCTTGGTTCGATGCTGAGAAACAATAGTAAACTGTATTTGTGATGAGAAATCCAAGTTTACAAACCCCTAAGAAAAGGTAATTTAGTATAATATAGATGTACAGCTCACACTCCATTTCATCTGGCTCCATTATAATCCTTAGAAGCCATATAACTGGTAGTAATGCCTAGCGGGTATACCGTAATACTCCACCTATTAAATCCTCAGTCACTCGCTCAAGTGCAGACTCTACGGAGCGCCTTTCAATACGTGATATGCGTTGTATCACCTACTCAGACTCATAAATTTGCACAGGCCTGCTGCCTGTCACATAAAATGGCACTAAAAATTCCTAAAGGCTGCTTCTCTACCACAAAAAGCCCAAGTTCATAAATGTGAGGGTGGACAACAGCTCTCACTATAGACGCCTACCCACCCCTCTCGTCAACCCTCCCTCTAAAGCTGATAGCAAACATCCATAATCACTAGTCGCGCACTTTGATTATACTTCCATTCTTCCCTCAAAAGGCGACTACCGGCTCATAAACTCACAAATCCACCGTGTCGTCGAATTACCTCCACATCAACTACGCATAGAGCGAAGTACACCATTACACATAAACATTCAGCGTATGCTCTACCTATACCTATATCAAGAAGTATATCAGCTTTCGCAAGTTTGAAGCCGTTAACAAGACGCTAGCAACACAACCAATTTCCCCTATTCTGTTTTTTTCCAAACCAAAAACTAAAAGAAATGAAATATTAAGAAGCCCATGAGCTAGACAGCTGTAGAGAAAAGCCTATAAAGTACACTCTGATATGCTTAGAAGGCACTCTAAGGCACTTCTGAGGGACTGATACAACACAATCCTACATTCAGACCAAACTTTTACATTTCAGTTCCGAGCTGAATTGGATATCTGATAAAAGCTCCATTTGATAATGCAGCAGCAGACCCACACGGTGCTCTCTATAACTCCGCACATTCATTATTGATAGAGTGGTCATTTTTAGTTCAGTCCTTTTAACAAATAAAATAGTAATAAAATACAACATTACGTCCAGAGTCTTTATTTAAATGGCGTTTGAAGCCTGTGGGGTGTGTGTGTGTGTTGGGGCAGGTACAGCACGGGCCCAGAGGAGTTGGGTGAGTGAGCGGAGGGCCTGGCTGGCTGCTGTACATATTTCAGTGACTGTCGTGCATGGTCTCAACACATGAACATATGACTGCGTGCCAAAGTGTGTGTGGATGTGATGTGGGGCATATGTGTTACAGTCGGTGGTCCATATGGTGCAAGTGCATGAGAGGCAGGTGGGAGGAGTGCCAGACCTAACAGTGTTATTGTCTGATGCACCGGCTAGCATCGCTGTGTAGAGCTAAAGTCTGACATAAAGCAAGTCAATATGGGATAGTGCATTTAATCGAATTTTACACTGTCAAAGCCTCATCCTGTCAGATTTCAGATGCTATAAGCAAATTAGGAACTGGTTAGTTCTTGGATGGGAGACGGCTAACACGAGGTGCCACAATGGGATGGCAAACGTGAATGTCATTGTGTCCTTGGGCAAGACACTTAAAAGTTTGGTGTGATAGTCCTTGTGGTAAATATTTGTCATTATTTTACAGCAGTTAGGTTGCAAATTATTAAGAAACTGACACAGTTAAAATAATCGCTTAATACAATTTAAGTGTTACAAAATATTATCATTTGTTAAATCATAAGATCTGTCATTTGTGTCATATTTGTTGGACAAAATACAACTACAAACCTCATAAAAACAGCCAATCTGAGAGAAATCAAGCAATTGTTTGGTAAATCTTTACTAAGTATAATCATCTTCACTGTGTTTTACTGAAAATGTGGTCTAACCTGTCATTTTAACCCACTATGCTCAGTGGTGAGATGAGTAAATCCTTGATTGTAAAGTGCTTGGAGTCTCTTGTAAGGTGGAAAAGAGACCATTTACCATGATTATTGCTTTGATCATTTACAATACCTGTGTAATCAAGTGACTAACATTGTTAACTCTTCAAAGTAACGCTAAAATTGTTAAGATGTGTGTATGGTGTTCAAATAGCAGTGCCAACTATTACAAGTCATAGTTTGGCAATTTTAGTGCAAACTGAGAAAATGAGCAAGCTTAAGGTCAAAACAGTCACAAACTGACTGTGTCTCATGGCAAAGACAAAAGTCCAGTGTAGTATAGTTGTGACATCAGTGTGAGCTGCCCACATAAAGCTGTGTGCTGTTCACAAAACCTGCTGTGAAACTAATCTCTCAACCCTCCTTTCACCCTCTCTGAAGGCTTTTCTGGCAGCTAGTTTTGGACTTCAGCTTGTGAAAAATATTGAAAGTCAGTTATGAACTAATACTGATATGGATGTGACATAATCAGTTTATAACTCTGCTGTACTTCTAGTTACATATGTATATTTTTCCACAAACCTAATACATGTAAGACTGTTATATGGCATATGCACTTAATAAAAACATCATTGTTTCCAATAATAAACTGATTAAAATACACTTTCTCTCCAATTCTGTTTTCATTCTTGAAAAAACTTCAAAGTTTCTGTTTGTCTAAATTGACTGTGAATACTAAAAAGTTTAGCTGATAATTCCTGCAGCTCAGCTAAATTCAGCCCAATATCAGTCTCATTTTAATTGCTTCTCACAGAAAGAAAGTAATTTTTGAATGGTCAGATATAAGGGCTGAACTCTAAATAAAATAGAACAAAGTATCTTAGATTATAACTCTATTCAAAAAATTAGAAGACAGTTTTCAATAAATAGAGATATATGCTGATCAGCAATACAGAGCAATCATTCCTTTTCCAAATAACAGAACAGAACCCAAAATAGTAGCGGGCTTTCTCATTCGGAGCACATTTCCTGGTGGCTTACTTGAGAGCCATTGTTTACTGGAGAGTATTATTTCATTATGTGGGCCAAGTCTTTGAAAGCAGACATGGACAGTATTACTATTAGTCATTCAGTCGCAGGAGATCGGCTTTCTTCTCGGTTTTCAAGCTTCATGCTAAAACACCTCTGCCGCATTAAACAATCCTTTTATTTTTTCAAACTCAACTTTTACTAACTACTATTTACCAACAATTAAAGTTGAAATAACACTCAGCCACTGGTATAAAAGTGTAAAAGCTGAATTCCAACAACAGTTTTCCTCCACACGTAACTTGAATGGTCTTCCAAAGGTCCTTGCTGACATCGCTGACTGACAACTCAATGATGCTCCTTTTCCTGCTGCCATCACAACACAATAGACGACAGAATCTGTTATTACATCTCCTCAAACGTTCTGCTGTTGTACTGGTGTTTATCAGTTTGGATTTGGACCAGCTGTTTCCAACCTAGTTTGTTCCATGTATGTAATAATAAACTATGATATAAGCATTTCAGCAATTTATAAATATTATATGTATTTATATAAAGACAGAACTAATAAATCCAAATATTGTAAAATAACTTGTAACACTTTAAAATACAGCCGCGTGTTTAGGTGTACAGGTAATTACCAAGTTTTAAAGGTGTAAGTACAGGGAATCAAAAATAATTACGCTGTAACTACTGGAGACAGAATAACAAAGATTTACAACTTGTAATAAAGGACTACAATATTTCAAACAGTAACAAATGTAATAAACAGTAACAAAGCTTTATTCTTGCACTTAAGGCATAACAACTGTGCCAAGTGAGTAACACGTGGAATAAAGATGTACTGGTTGGGAAATGGGTAATTATGACAAATAACTCAATTATATTAGTTGTATTTATACCTTGCCAAATACGTTCATGTACAGGTCTATTCTAAGACAAAACATTTAGTTTAAAAGGCAAAACAACGGTATTAAGTTGTTGAATCTTTATTGAAATGGTGTAAATACATGTCCCGTTCCTCTTTTATGCCACTCTATGTGTCTTTGTTATGATCTGTTCCACACACTTGGCACAGTTGTTACGCCTTAAGTGCAGTGCAAAAAAGCTTTATTAGCCTTTATTACATTTGTTACTGTTTAAAATGTTTTAGTCCTTTATTACAAGCAGTAAACATTTATTACTCTGTTACATTCTCCAGTAGTTACAGCATAACATTGTTTTTTGTTTCCCTGTACTTACACCTTTTATACTTGGTACTTACCTGTATTGAAACCTAAACAAGCGGGCTGTATTACCAAATGTAACAATATTTTAGTCATTTATTTTGCGACCATAAAGCACTTTTGTGAGCGTCTGTGTGTGGGCGGGGATAGGAGGTAGGTAGTATTTTATGAGCACTTGATCTTTAGCTGCTGGACATTATAAAACTTGCACGAATCAATCCAAATACAACACTGAGTAAACTAACGATGAGAAAGTCCAGTTGTAATCATATTGATGTCCAAATCCTCCAGAACATTCATTAAGAAGATACTTTTTAGGGGATTATATTAAACTATAACACAATCAGATTATCATTTAACATTTTGTTAATCGTAACTCACAATATTGACCTAGAACATCTACAAGTTAAGTTACTTCTTGTTTAAAATGACAGGTGATGTTTCATTGTATCAAGCAGCAGATTGAAATGTACTTGTTTTATTTTGGAAAAAGTGGCTAATGTGTCACTTGGCATGATTTGGAAAAAAAAAAATAATTGTGATTGTTCAGAAGATTGCACTTACTGTTTTATTTGCAATTAATGTCTTAAAATTCAGATTCTGTTTCACATTTCAAACATGTCCAGGAGAATTGCAAAAATGAGTGAAACAAGCTAGATTTACCTGAGTAATATTATTTTGAAGTAACTTTACGCTCCAATTGATTTCTGATGTCTCGGCACAAATTCTGCTTGACCCTTGTGTCCTGTTGGGAGTTATTTTTCATTTTTGAAATGTCCACCATGGCTACAGTTTTGGAGATATTTCAAGTATTTCTTGTTACAAACCTATGTTCTGTAAGAGCCTTTTTTCCACTTTTTTTTTGACAGCTGTAAAAATAGAGAGCTCCTTAGGAAAGCTTGGGGAAACTGTGGCTTACTATTCACCGACCTGTTTCAATAGGAAATACACACAATTCATCATCAGCTCTAAAATTGACACATTCAGCTCTTCTAAAAAGAAACAAACACAAATGTTTGGGAATTACATTTTTATAGAGTTTTTTTTTTTTTTTTTCAGAGCGATAACAAAGTGTTTGTAATGGAAGTCAGTGAGGGAAAACTGGCACCAACAGAACAAGAGGAAGGAAAAAAACTACAAACTGCTTCAGCACAAAAACTACAAAATCATCAAAGTCAAAGTTGGGACTTGTCCAAGGCTGTAATAAAAGTCCAAACAAAACCCAGTTTGGATTCACATTTTGTGTAATAGTTTCACCTCTGGGAATCTGCTTTTTTAGAAGTCTGGAAAAATAATAAAATCTGGTTCAAATTTGGTATTCAAAAATCCACCTCGGAACAGAAGCAATGTGACAGATTTAAGCAAAAAAAAGTTTGAAAAATAAAATTTTTTACTATAGTTTTACACAAAAAGAGGAGTAAAAGGGTGCTAACATGAGATTAGGAACTTTTTTTTTTTTTTTTTTACAAAAACATTGACAAAAAAACTGAAAAATGAACTGACAAACTCACAACTATCTAATCTTCGTAGATGTTTTATTGAGAATAAAAAGATTCTTCAAACTTTTGCCTCTTGCTACTTGCATTCATTAAAGGTGGGTTACTTGACTTTTTTAGTTGTAAATAAATAAACGTTTCTACCAAAAAGTATATTGCATAAGCAGCAATTGTAACAAAAACCAAATCATTGTGTACTGACTAAATCAAAATAAAAAAAGGCATTTAATTTTTCGTTAAGAGCCAAATACAAGGCTCTGATTGGCTGTGTGTAACCTCCAGTTTCATTTTGCAGTCTGTAAAAATATATTTTTAAGGTTTAATTAGAGACAAAAAAGAATGTACATGAAATAAGTTGAGAGAGTTAGGAACTAGTTGGACCTTGCATCAGGTTTTGTGTTGTGAAAGTCAGCTACCCCAACTTTAAAGTGTACTAATATTGTTTCTATTCTAATACTTATTATCTATATTGTAACTTTCTTTAAAACACCTGAAACTATTCTAAGTCCCTGTACCCCTGATTGAGAAACACAGACTTAGACCACTTTCCCTCTGCAGTGTCTCGTCTGCCTCTCCCCAAACAGCTCATCTACCGGTGCATCCACAGTAAGGAGCAACACAGTGTCAGGGTATGCTAATGAGAGGGTGGCATATGGCTTATTCTTTATTTAAGACAGACAGTAAGCCACTCGGCTCGCTGACTAGCTTCCTGTCGTGTACCTGCCATTGCTGGATAGAGCGCAGCTGATCTCATAATGAGGCTCAGGGGTTTTGACGATAGGATCAACACCACGGGACGGATCACTATCGCATCAGTCTGTGAGCTGTGTTTGAGAACATGTCCATAGGTGAACGAGAGGATAACATAGAGGAAAAACATGGCTTAAGAAAATACGTGAAAGTAAAAGATTCTTAGGTTAATGCACATTTGAAGGAGGGCCTGATATGTAAAATACACTTTTCTGAAAATGTGTTTGGGTTGATTCATGGATGTTTGAGTAATCTTGTGTGGTTAGTGCTAGACAGTCTGGTCCGGAGGGACAGAAGTGAGCTGGTTGCTATGGTAATGAGTTTATTACTGTTGCTAAATGAGGCTAAGCTGTTATACTTTTTATCTTAACCTTTACCCAAACTTTTTTCCAAACCTTATCCTTTGCTCTAACCATTTTTCTAAGCTAAGTGTTCACCTAACCTTAATCACCAGCCCTCTGTACCAGACTATCTAGCGTTCTATCTAGCATCTTGTATTGTCCTACAGTTCAGGCTATTGATGCTGATGCAACTTGTGATTACTCAAGCTATTTTGATAAAAAAAAATAAAGCGGCCATGCTCCAAAAAATAAATGAATAAATAAAATAACAATGAAGAGGTGGGGTCTTTTTCTGTTATTTTGAACATTAAGTTGCTTGATTCAGCTCAGTTTCTCTAAACCAGGGGTCTCCAACCTGTAGCTCGGGAGCTAGTAGCTCGCTAAAGAATTTTAGAATCATATACATTATACTTTATTATTCAAATTTTATTTAGTACATGCCTATTTCTACTGTAAATGTATCTTCAGATGCCTAATTGTGTCCAGATAGTGGCTAAGTTTTCAGAAAGGCCTCTTAACTACCTCACAGTTAACTTCAGTTTTTGGTCATTGCTAACAGTAGTAGCTCGTCGCCAGTTTTCTTTTGCAAAAGTAGCTCTCCTATCTAAAAAGGTTGGAGACCCCTGCTCTAAACCCACCAACTGTNAAGTACCTGAGGGAGTGAGTTTACTATAGTAACTGGACAGTGAAGTACCACCTTGTCCACTTTAAAATACAACCCGCTGTCAGTGTAGTTAGCTATCAATTACTATAGTAACTGACAGTGAACTACCACTGTAGTTAATACTAAATATACTGTAACTGTCACTTTAGTTACCAGTACTTGTGACTCTAAGTACCACTACAAGTACCACTGTAGTTACCAGTAACTACCACTGGTACTAACACCAGAAGTACCAGTAAGTACCAGTAAGTACCCCCGTAGTTAACTAGCGGGCGGTACTTTAAAGTGTTACCGAAAATGATAAATGGGATGAATTATAAAGTGGCTAAAAGCTTGTAAAAGTTGATTTTGCTTGTCTCATTTAATCCAAGATGAGAAATGCTGGGAGTTTTGGTTAAACACTAACTTTAGAACAGTAAATGTGTATTGTTTTATTGAATGTGTATTGTTTTATTTTTATTTCCTACTCTTCATGTTTGCTAATTAATAATCTTGGGAAGTCCTCAGAGACAACTGTTGTTGTGATTTTGGGCTATACAAAAATAAATTGATTTGATTAAAGCAACTCATCGTTATTTGAGCTGCTGGAATTTACATCCTCAACAAACTTTTTATTGATGACATCACAGATCAAAACTTTTTATAATGAATGCTCTGTAGCCGTTGACCAGCATATATCTGCAAACCCCAAAAGGAACATTTTAACTTTTTATTTGTACCTCAGTGAACAAGTAAATGACTTGCCCAGAGCCCGGGGAGAAGCGGTTTCCTCTCATCCCTGAAATTTAAAGTGTGCCAAATGCTTTCCACCGGGCTATCTTTAAATCACAAGATAGCGCTGAATAAACAGTGTATCCGTGTCATTGTGCCGTTTGTGTATCCGCTCGGCACACCTTGGCCTCTTCCCTGTCATCACAGCTGATTAAAACTCCGGGTGAGGCAGCTCCAGCCGTCATTTATGTCATTGCTGAGGACAATCCTATGATTTCCCAGTGGGGTCTGCAGCCGGGCACAATGCTGTACTTAACAATTTTCAGATGGATCAATTTATCTGAGCAGAAAAAGCCAAACTGGTTTGCACAAAGCCAAGAACTGATTTGGCACCGGCGAGAGCTGACACACCTGTGAGATAAGATATCATAACTGGAGGGAAATTAGAATTTAACCCTTTGCAGATACAATAAAAAAGCTCTGCCCATTGAAAGTAAAATAACATTCTCTGCCTTTACTGTGCTGTACATAGGGCAAGCTCATTGCATGCTTTGGGTGAACGGGTCAGACTAAATGTCACCGTGTGGAAAAATAGGACAAGAATAGTAGCAATGAGGTCTGAATACAATGTGCTTTGTATAAAACCAGCCAGTATGAAATAAACTGTGTCTAAGATGAGTGTCTGTCCACACACTAATGCAAAGGCTGAAAGTTCAAAACTCACTCGGAGCATTACCTCAACTGGCAGATCAACTGGTCTACAATTTCTCATACTTGATGCCCCCATTATTGGTAGAATGTGACCATAATTGACAAATAAATAAACATATGGTGCTAATACTGAAATACATATGCAATATGTCCTTTTCTTTTACCATTTTCCATAAGTCTACAGCACAATCCCAGCTATAATTTATTGGGAGGGTGAGCAACACTGATCTTGTCCCTGGGCTTATTACGATGGCCTTCGCAAATGTGAGTTAGTGAATTAATAATGATATAATGTCATTAGTAAATTAATACATACCCAATGAATATGCTGAATGTAATGACAGTTTGTCATGTCAAGATTGTGAATGTGGGGGGATCTTGTTCATTTCCCATTCCAGGAACAAAGAAGGCTTCTACGATAACAACTCTCTCGTGCCTTCACCTGCTAATTGAATTAATTACTTCTCAGACGTGTTTGTTTTCCGCCTGGACGGGTGTCATGACCCATCAGATTCTTTCTCTATTTGTCTGTTGAGGCGGCTCTAGTAAGTAAACTGTACTGTATATCACTGATCAATCACTATTACTCCAGACACAGCTCACTTTATCCCCGTCGTCTGGAGGACTTTAATACAGACACATGCAGGTCAACAGGTGAACACTATTCATAGAAAAAAAGTGCAATGCAATAGTGCATTTGAGTTTAGGAGGTGGACAAAAAATACTAACAATCAATCACATATTATGAATGATTTAATATCTGTTGATCTTATTATTCTATATTATGTAGATGTTGAAATGGCATGCAAACAAAAACATAACTGATGTATGATTTAACAAGCAAAAAATGTGAAATAAAATGACAAAAGTTATATAAACTTTAAAATAAAGGATTTAAGGGGATATTTCTATTTGGTTGTGTTTACATTTACAAACACGCATATTTCACTGATATTTGAATACATGTTTTAACACATTTCTGTTGGAATAGGACTAAATATTATTTGAATATCATTATCAAGATACACCAAAAATTAGAGCCATTCACTGTTACTCCATATTTGTTTGTATTTACTGCATGCTTATTTGTGAAATAAGTATTGTATTGTATACGTACTTAAGTACTGAGAACAAAATGTACATAATATATAATATTTAAAGCACATTACTGATACAGATGTCCACTGACAGAGTGTCCCAAGCTTTATTATCATAACAACAATTGAAAAGGAACACGGACAACTCAGTAGGAGACTGAAGAACTTCCTCAAACGCAAACATCACAACAGACGAGATAACTACCAGGAGATTTCAACCGAGCATAAATTAGCACTTCAAAGACCATCTTGAACATGCATGAAGCAAGTATTACATTGTACATATACTTATAAATCACAAATCAAATCAGAAAGCTTGTTTCCCCGGCGACAGAGGAGCGCATTATCATACAAGATGAAGTGACTAAAGCAGATGGTTAGAAAACTGGAGCAATATACTGTTTCCTCATCCATATACAGAGATTCAACCAGACATCACAGCTGAGGTGTATGTTTTTTTTGTTTGTTTGTTTGTTTGTTTGTTGTTTTTACAACAAAGGGTGTGGAGTGGGGTTGTGTGAAAATTCAAGCTTGAATCACAGAATTACTTTCAAAATACAGTACATTGATATTTCATATTTCAATGCAGATCAGATTTCCCCAGCACAAATATTTTGTCAAAGTATTGATTAGGGTGAAACCTAGTTCGCATTATCTCATCTACAAACTATTAAATTTGTTTTTTATTCCCAATAATATGCAGGAAGCGCGTTGTCTATGCTGCTACCATTTGGGTAATAGTTATTATACCGGCACAGTTCACGTGTATTGTTTTCTAAAAGTCGTGCAAATGTTTCAAAACACATTGTGGCGAAAAACTTGGAAACTCAAAATCCTTTAGGTAAGTGAGAAAAACATGATGTAAAAGTGCAATAAAAAGTCCAATATTAAATATTTCAGTTTGCTTACATTTTTAAGATGACAACTGGGCATGCAGTCTTTAAAGGGAAGATTCTTTTTTAGTTTCTAACCATGTAATAATTGTCTTCTCATCATTAGTTTAGTCAAAGTTTTCTTAAAGAATGAGTCCTGCATGTTTGAGTATGAGTGCTCAGAAATGCCCTGTTCTCACTTACCACCTATCCCTGCCTACTAGTCTATATGTAATGACATTTTGTCATATATTTAATTTATTTAGATTATTATAGTTTGTTCCTAAATACATAAAAACTGCAATGAGTCAATTTATTAATGATGAGAAAACAAAGCTTTGCATATTATTTCACTTAAATATTTAAATTATATATTTTTTCAAAAACTGTAACCAATGTCTTAACAGCATGTCCTGGTGATATGTATATATCACTGCTCAGACAGAACATATCATTTGTCATTAGAGGAAAAGGGCACCTCTTACTTGAAGGCACATTGAAAGGTTTCTACTGTCTGAATCATTAAAACATGATCCAGCTCAATGATCCATGCAGAGTCGCTACCAGCAAAGTCATCATTTTATTTCAGATGCCTTGAATGAATGAACCAATAAGAGAGACTTTAGTGGGTTTGACAGCAGTATATCCTCATGCTAATCCATTCTGCTGTTTTCACATGACTCAGCATCATGTGAAAACAGCAGACAGCATCCTGTTTAATATGCAGGTATTTATAAATGCTTGATTAATCACATCCACATGAAGCTAATCCACCTCACGAGCAGCAAGTGAGCTGAGACGCAACACGACAGAACAGGGAAAAATGCACCAGATACACTGCAAGATAGAAAAAAGTCAACAAAATAGCCATATACAGAAGTTTGTGTGCATAGAAGGATTACAGAGATGATAGAGAAAGGTCTGGAGGCGGTCAATGACAATGTAATTATATAGACGAGTGTGTTCCTCTGCTCTGAAGTATCACAAAGCATCTTTTCGCTTCATGACCTTTGCAGAGGATTGTAGGACATGCACCAAGGACAATCACAGGGCGTTTAGAGGCAGATAAAACACCACAGGGCCTTGAAGGTGTTCACTATAAAGAAAATAGAAATCTTTACTGTTGTTGTCATAGGGTACATTGGAATAACTATTAAATGATGTTTTATGTGTTTTTTGAAGGGAGAAGCTTATGTTGTGCAATAAAATGTCAAAATCGAGATTACTGAATGCACACAAACATAGGTGGAGTTCTTTAATGTCATACTTTTTAACAACAAGAAACATGTACAGGTAGTAAAGTTGTGTTTATTGATGGGGGTTTCCTTTTAAAAAACCTATAATGCTGCATTCATTTGTCATTGGTTGGATTGGTTGGAGGTTGGATTTCTGAGTTCCGACTTGAAAAATCACATCCAGATTTGAATAATAGACTCCAAGTTTATCAGAGTAAAAGAATCCAACATGGCTGCTCCCAAGTGTTAAAACTGAAGCTCACCTTATAACTTAACCAACAAACAGATTTCAAGCACAGTAAAGCTCACTGAAAAGCATTGGAAAAAAGAGAGAATGAGTAGTTTAGTGAGGGGCAGCAGTGTGTGTCTGACTGCAAGTGTTTGCATTTAGAGCTCAGTTATACAAGTCACATAGTAAAGATTTGACATTGGCCTTTGCTGTGAGACAAGAAGTTTGTGACGGTGTTGACCTGAAACTTGCTCTAAAATTGCCAAAAATGGCTTACAACAATAGGCATTGCTAATTAAACACTATATACACACTTTAACAGCCAAAGAGAGTTGTTTTGGAGTTTAGCTTCACTTTAATGAGAAAAAAAAATCAATATCTGGCAGTAAACATTTTGTAGCTAAAGGCTACACATCACTAATGGCAACAAAAGCAGATGTACACGCATGTACTAAACTGTCCAAGATATCCACATTTTAGCTGATAAAAGCACTCACAATTTGGTTTGAGTCGCTGCAGTACATAAACTGCTATGTGTTAAGTGTACTGTTTCCAACTTGACAAATGGAACACAGCCCTGGAGAAAAAGTCTCTCCAAATTCTGAACATCGAGGATAAATAGTAGATGCGATGTCCGACTCTGACACCGTTGAAAAATTCACATCTGTGCTACTTCAGTAGGTTTTGAGGAACTCCAGAGTAGTCCTCCCTGTTCTTTCCTACAGCCGTTGGCATCAGTTCACAAAAAACTGTAGTTATAAATGATCCAGAGGGAGTCAGCTGGTACAAATCTATCAACCGCAATTAGTCACTAATGAAATGGAGATAAAAATGTGAATGTAAAACTGCCCTTAAGCTCACAACTAGAACTCTCAGCTGAGATTTCTGTTCTTGTGTGTATCTTTTAGAAGACTCCAATGACCACTAAACGTCATTTTTACCCGTTACTTGCGAGAACAAATGACACAAATCACTTATCTATTCTGTTTGGGTTTGTAACATTTTATGTGTTTGAATGTATGAGCTATAAATGTATGAATTAGGTAAATACTGCATAATAAAACCAATTTTTAATTTAGAAACCTTGAAAAGACACAAAGCATCCAGTTTGGTCATGGTTTTGCTAGAAATGCCAGTTTTAGCTTTATCCATAAAAGTGCAAGTGATTAGCTATCACATTTGTTACTTTAGTGAGGCAGCGAGAAACAAAGTGTTGTTCAACAGCTGCATAACAAGAAACTAACTTGTCCAACTTTCTTGTGTACAAATTTAGCAACACCCCAAACCAACCCTTGATTGTATTGATTTATTTTTACCGTTAGCAGGATGCACAAAACTCCACACTCTCCACTGTTGTAGAGAGTACTTTGTTCCAATGGTGAGTTTTCTTCATGACTGATAGGCCATGTCACCAGAAAAGGGCACGAGAATAAGTGAAGTTGCCTTGTAGCATAATGAAGGCTGTAAAATTTAAAGGGCTCGCTGATGCATTTACAGCAGCTCACAAAATAATTCTCAAGAGCCGGCACTCTGAAAAATAACCACTATACAACTGTGTTTTTTTTACAGTTGTAACATGAGTGGAAATGCTTAACAGGTTCTCAAACTGTGGTGAGGCAACAGGATATTTTGCAGAAGTTTAAATCTAGGCTCAAAACATTTCTTTTTATCTGTGCATGACTGAAATGCTTTGTCTGCACTCTTTATTTCTTTACTTCTTTTAGAGTTAATTTTATGCCGATTAAATGTTTTAATAATGTTGTATTGTAATTTAGATGCATTATTTCCTGCCTTAAAACACGTTGAATTGCTTTGTGTATGAACTGAGCTATACAAATAAACTTGCCTTGCCTTGCTTTGCCAGAAGTATTTAGCAAGAATTTGGTTGAATGTTTTGATTAGTCTTTTTCATGTATCCATTTATATATTTACAGTGGTTTGATCATGTTTACCCCATTTCAGTCATGGCTGCTTAGTTACAGTTAAATCACAATTTTGAGGGTGCAAATGTAAACATAGACACTAGATACACAGCAAAAATTGAAGTGTTAATTTAACTCCAACAGAGTTAAAATTAACACTTTTTTTGAGTCTATATAGTTCTTTCGAACTTCGAGTTAAAATTACACTTTCATAAGTGTAAAATAATCAACCAAATTGCAGTGTCAAATTTTTGACACCGTCAGAGTCAATTTAATTACACTTTGAAGTGATATTTTCTCACAGTTAGGTGTTAAATATTCACTTATTAGTGATTTTTTTTTAGATCCAAAAAGTGTATTTTTAACTCTAAATAATGTTACATTTTAACTAAATAAAGTGTGCTTTGTTCAAATTCCTGGTGTTATATTTAGTTTTTAGGAGTTAAATATTTAGTGTTAAATCAGTAACAAAAAAAATGTTTAAATTACAATTGAATTTATTTTTTAACTGGCACCAGAGCATTACAGCGAGTTAACAATTTACAAGGAAAATAAAGGTACAATGTATAGGTTATCATCACTGTCATAAGCCATCTGTAAATCAAACGGTCTGTACATTACAAGGCTATTGGCTTTAACAACAGTTTCCTCATTGCTCTCAAAAACATCAAAGGCATGGAAATGTTCACTGAAACAATCAATCACAAGTTTTTCCACATTGAAGTAGATATCATTGGAAATGATAATCTTTTTTATCTTACAAAACACAGGCATATCATCTTCAATTTCACTGCAGATAACAAGCCCTGGCCGGTACTCTGTTCCACTGATTTTAACCCAGTTGGCAATGAAAACATCTTTTGGGTCAACTTCATGCAAAGCAGCAATAATATCACTGTCTTTCTGTAAACAAACAGACTTCAAAGGTCCATATTCAACAGGGTTTGTAGGGACTGTGTCCCAATAACCTGCAATTGAAATCTGGTGCTTTTTGGCAAGTGATTTTGTGATGTTTTTGAAGTTTTTTATTGTGCTTTTAAAAACCTTGTGCTTAGCTTCACAACGCATGCTCCAATGATGTATGAGTGGCCCAATTTTTTTAATGCAACCAGGATAGTGAATCATAAAATGATGTTTTGGAATTAATCTTTTTTCTGGGTACAACTGTTTAAACAAACAATGATGATCCATTATCAAATGTTTTAAATGAACAATCATGCCCTCCGTTAGTGATGGAGAAAAAACTATGTTGATTATCTGCAGTAAAAGCAGAAGCAAAGACCAGTGTTCATTTCCTTCAGGAACAATGTCACCAAAAAGCAATGGAATGTTTCTTACAAGGCAAAGAGTTTGAATGGAGTTTAAACCTATACAATTACCACTACTTTCCAAATTGATTCTTGTTGGTCGATTTTTTCGCTCAAGATACCCATAGTCAAATGAATAAATTCTAGCCAACAAATTGGCTTTTGATATAAAACTTTCAGAAAGATACTCTAACAATAACTTGATTTCATATTGTGCCACCCCTTCTAGAATATCGTGCATTATATCCAATGAGAAATTGCTACACACATGAAAAAACTGCAGATCGTTAAGTGCCGAATTGCGTTTTAAACCAAAGACAGGTTTTTGCAGATTGTTTTCCAATTCTCTGCAGTGCATTTCAAAAAACTGCCTGTCACGTATTACCACTTGGGGATTGTCCTCAGTGAATACCTCTTGTGCTTTCTCTTTGTTAATCAAACACAATCGACAAAAATGATTTCCACTGAAAGATTCTGTAAACCCAAGAATTGAATGCATGCCCAAATTATCTCCTGTTATTTGTGAAATTGTCCCATACACTTTTTCTGCTGAGAATGGTAGATCAACACCTTGAGTTTCTAGTATCTTTATATCATTTATCAAAGGCAGCAAAATTGTATCAAATCCATAAGTTTTGACATCATCAGAATGAAAGAGGGCCACAAGATGAATATTCATTACAGCAGAGTTGAATCTTGGTGGTAAATTTCTCAAAACAAAGTATAATGCACCAACTTTATGAACACCACGTTTTGAACCCAGAGGATTAGCAGTTTCAAAGTCATCATAGTAAATTTGAATTTGTAAAGCATTTTTGTGCTTTGAAAACAATGGATGACTCTTAAAATAACTCCCATCTCTAAAATCATCATACCCATTTTTTTCAGTTACAGTTTGTGCCAGTTGCTTACAAATATCAGAATTTCTACAAATGAATTTTAAAGTTTCCAAAATGGGAACATAAATGAAAGTGTCTCTCACTGGGATTTGATTATATGTCCCTGTGGCTTTATTTCTCCTCATATCAAAACGAACACCCATCATAACTTCTTGTGGCTCCACCACTCCCCACTTTTCATTTAAATAATGCATTCTTTTAGTTTCAGTATTCAAATCAGCAAATGGATTATCAAACGATTCTAGACTTTTTTCCAATTTATTTCTAATTGAATCATTATTCTGCACCGCTGATAGGACTTCTTGTTTTATTTGAGAGTGCAGCTCACAAGTAAAATCTTCCAAATCATTTACAATAGCTGAAACTGCACTGCTAGACATACCACTATTTTGAAGTTTCCCAATAATTGAGGCGCAGATATTTTTTGTAGTCATATGGTTTGCACTTGGTTCATAGTTTTCCAGTGTTTCCATTTCATTTTGTGAAATATGAGCAGCGAGATCACTTTCATTGGTTCCCTGTTCAGTGCCTAAGCTGGCATGACATGAATTAGACATTGAAACCACACTCTCTGATGAACCCTCCTTTTCATGAACAGTATTTAAGTGTTTCCGAAGACCTGAATAGGTACTGAACTGACGTCTACAACTTTCCTGAGCACAAAACAATTTAAACTTTGTGTTTGGGTAAAAACTGTGAACCATTCTTAAATGACTTATTAGGGCCTGACAGGATCCGAAGAGAGACTTACAAATGAAACACTTTAACATTTTTAAGATTCATTTAAAAGTCTTGCCCGTAACTCACGAAGTCGAGGGGACTCATCAGTTGATTTGACATCAATGTTGTAGATTGTGGTTTGAATGAAGTTGTAGAACTGCACCAAGGAAGGGTCGTATGATGTGTTGAAGACGAAGTGTGCTTTAAACAGTTCATCAAAGGCACCCAAAGAGCTGGTGGACTGACAGGGGATTGGCTTCTTGTCAACGGCAACGTAGAAGGTATTTATCTGGCTTTTGGTTTGCCCAACTGCAATGATGTATGGCTGCGAGTTCTTGTCATCTCTAAGATGTTCTTCTAGGCTGCTGCTGGACTGAAAATCAAAGTTTAGGTTAGAAATAAAAAAGATAGTCTCACCCTCTTGTAATATACAAAGTGTGATTAATTATTTTCAAATATTTAAAATTCTGAAAATGATTGCATTTTTGGAGGCTTCCTCAACCTTGGTAGTATTTTTTGTAACCCTGTTTTGAGTACAAAGATATACATTTTAATGCCTTTGGTTTTATAAGTGATCTTATTTCATGAGATCACTTATAAAGTAAAAATTATTGAACAAATCTTTAAATGAAAATGTGTAAGAGCTTTTTCAACTAAGCAGCAATTCTATGAATACAAACGGTAAAAAAATTTTACTCTGATTTTCCTTAATAGCTCTGTTCATAATTTTGGTCTAAGTTGATGTGTATGGTTGACATATTTCTTAAAATACATTTTACAGCTTCACTTGCACTTTGGGTTTTGAATGGGTACAATTTTAATGTGTGAAAACATGAATGTGTTAAGCAATGTGATTTCCATCTAGACTAGCTATATACTGTTGTGTCTTACCTTGAGAAAGTGTACAAGCTTTTTCTCTGCTTCACTGGAACTTATTTTGACTCTACGGCGACCAGCTGTTGGTGGCAAAAGATGAAGCAGTAGCAGAAGAGAGGCCATGTCGCTGTCCCAGTCTATAAAGAACATGCACAAATTTTACTCAGACACCATTCATGTTAGAGAAAAAAAAATAGTATCTATTGAACTTACAATTTTCATTTTCTCCATTTTTTTCAGCTGCTGCCATAAGTCGACTAAGGTCTGGAGTTTCAGTCAGGTGTCTGGCCTCCATTATTATCTTAGGCTTGAAGACTGTATCCCATCTTTCCAGCATTCTAGATGCAGTTTCTTCTCCAAAAAGAAGATTGATTGACCTGAAAAAGATTAGAGGAATTGGGTGAATATATAATTGAAGTTGAAAGTGATGATTTGTGTATAGTAAAACCTTACCAGTCCTTTGACATCTAAAAAACGTGGAAAGATTTTGAAGACATCCGTGGTCTGCTCTGAGTCACGCACAAGGTCCTGACGATATTCAAGAGTGCTTTTCATCTTTTGAAACACGCTTGCAACATCAGTGGAGTGTCCAAGAAACGATAAGGCCTCTCTGCATGCATCTCCACTAAGCTGTTCGCCCGCTGATGTGTCACTGGTTCTTCTGCGTTTTGGTCCCTGTTCGTGCGCTTCTGATGCTTCTTTAACTGGACGCTTAAACACCTTTCTTGACAATGTCTTCAAACGCCATGCCAAGTACCCAGTTCCCTTTTCTGCATCATAAAAGTGCTCCTGTTAAAAAAATAATAACACAAATTAATGAAGTAGCAAAAGGTTTAGAGGGTGAGACTTTAACAAGATCCATCAAAATTCCTTTCATGCTAAATAAAGCAATAAGATTTTTTTCTATTTAAGAAACAATGCTATGACATAGCTAAAATTCCATAATGTGTTGTTCATACATTTAAAAAGGTCCACATTACTTACATAACCCTTCTGAGAAAACGGATCCCTCAATGATGGAAAAGCTGTAATGATTCCTAGTGCATAGTTTTCCTTTTGCTTTCGGGAAGGCATCCTTCTAAGGGGAAAAAAAGATTTTCAGATAGTTAAACACAGATAAATACAGACGCATATGATCCATTTTAAATGCAGATTTGTAATCAAATTATGTTTAACAAAAGGCTTAGTTAAAACGAGTACATTTTGAACCTAAACCTCTGTTAAAAAGGCACAGTGTAATTTAACCTTAAAAATAAAATTTGATAAACATGTCTTTTTGTTTTGGATGTTTTTGTTCCACCAAAATATGTATTAAAAAGGTTCACAATCAGAGTTATACCTCTACAAACTGACGTAGAGGAGTTCTGCCTCCTGTCAAATTTTATTGAAATGTAGTTTCTCTTGTTATATTTGTAACAAAATGTCACCATCTTCATAAAAAAAATGTTTTAAAGTAATGTTTTAATTTTCTATTCACATAGAATCATGCAGTCACTTCAAGACTAGCTAAAAGACAAAGAAAACAACAACTTTTCTGTCTATGCATGCATAATGTATTGCTTGTGATGTGCTTAAAGCTTACCCATGCCTTTCAGTCATTTCACTGACAATGAGGTTGACAAGTTGTCTTCGGGAGCGGTGACTGAGCGATTTTCCCGATTTATATTCTTCTAGGATGTCTTGACCACCAGGCTTTCCCTTCAGTGCATTCTCGACCATCTGCACAGAAAAAAAAAAATTAGTTTCTATACAGTATATACAAATGGGATGCATTCATCTTTTAGGATCTAGAATAATAAAACTAATCATTTCAACAATAATGATATCTTGCATAAATATTATTGGCCTTTACATAATACTGAAAATACCTACTGTTAATATAAATTGAATTATTTTTAGCAACTATTTCAAAATTTCATCAAGGGTACCTCTTTAGCAGCATCCTTCTCAAGTGCTTCCTTACTGGGTGCTCCGCTGTGTTGAGTTGATGATTTTTGTCTTGGAGGCGACCACGGTTCATTGTCACTTGAAGGTGACATAGTGTCTGTGAGCGATGATGTTGAGGAGTTATCCATTGATGAAAGCGCTGCAAAGAGAGCTTTAGTTAAAACACAAGTTACTCGTTTAATCAAAATACACACAGCTAAATTTGGTTATTGTTAATGATGGTTACAAAGTACTTACATTGTCTAAAAGACGGTCTTCAATTTTCAGACACAAATCAGGATTGGCCTCCACTAGCTCAACAAACACATCTTCCTCAATCTCTGTATCAGTCTCGTCCAAGATCAGCAACTCAGCAGAATCAGGAAAACCAAACTTGCTTTTCACTAAAGACAACAACAATCAGTTTGAGGTATATTTGAAAACAAACTCATTTTTTGACTCACCTTCAGCAATAAAATCCTGGTAACTGCAGCCTGATTGGAACTTGACATACTTTTTGGTACTTTGACACCTCACCTTGAGAAACATCACTGCAAGACTGAAAATGACTAGAACAAAATAAATTAATGTCACATTACACCACTTTGACTTTTATGCAAGTTTAACAGCTTTGAGCAATATCTTATCATAAAAGTCAAGTTGGTGCGCTTTAAGCAGCCTTTCACACATTGTGGAGGTAAGACAGGGCAGTTTTTAAAATATCACTTATAATCAAATTTAATGCCATTACAGGCAAAAACAAAACACACAATTTTAGCAATAAAATTTTAGGTTGTATTAAAATAATCATTTACACTAAATTAATTGAATACTTGAAAAGAGACGGCAGAAGACTGCACTAAACAATTTCACCTTTTTAATGCAATGTAATGTTGGTCATTACAGGCTGCTATGTAATGACTAAATTTGATGACTTGCTTTAAAGTTAACTAGTTTGTTTTATGCTCATAAGCACCATTAAAATGTTAATTTAGCTGGCACATTTTACAGTCAAAACAGGGAACTCTGTAGTTTAAACAGCTAGCTTACTATGTCCATGTGGTTCGACAAAAAACGATTTTACCACGTCAGTTTTCTATGAAAATAGCTTGCTTACTATGTCCATTTGCTCCGTCAAAAAAGGATTTAACCACGTCCGTTTTCTATGAAAAATAGCTAGCTTACTACTCCATGTGCTCGGTCAAAAAACGATTTTACCACGTCAGTTTTCTATGAAAACAGCTAGCTTACTACTCCATGTGCTCGGTCAAAAAACGATTTTACCACGTCCGTTTTCTATGAAAAATAGCTAGCTTACTACTCCATGTGCTCGGTCAAAAAACGATTTTACCACGTCAGTTTTCTATGAAAAATAGCTAGCTTACTATGTCCATTTGCTCCGTCAAAAAAGGATTTAACCACGTCCGTTTTCTATGAAAATAGCTAGCTTACTACGTCCATGTGCTGGGTCAAAAAACGATTTTACCACGTCAGTTTTCTATGAAAAACAGCAAGCTTACTACTCCATGTGCTCGGTCAAAAAACGATTTTACCACGTCAGTTTTCTATGAAAAACAGCTAGCTTACTACTCCATGTGCTCGGTCAAAAAACGATTTTACCACGTCCGTTTTCTATGAAAAATAGCTAGCTTACTACTCCATGTGCTCGGTCAAAAAACGATTTTACCACGTCCGTTTTCTATGAAAAATAGCTAGCTTACTACTCCATGTGCTCGGTCAAAAAACGATTTTACCACGTCCGTTTTGCTCTGCTTCATATTCAAATTCCAGTGCAGACATTTTTGTTCATGCTGCCACAAGTCACATTTAACGTTAGCCGTTAGTGAATCAATATATCTAGTGAAAATGGGTTTTCACGGGAAAAAGAATAGTTCTTACCTTACTAAAAGAGAAAAATCACAGCGCTGTTCACATGCCTCGCTGCTCTGCAGCTCAACCGTCCGTCCTCCACTCGGCGCGGACCGGAAGTGGTTCTAACTCGGCCAAGGAGCAAGTTCAGTAACTCGGCTGAAAAGCACCGCCCCAGAGCTCTTTTGTCACTGGGCGTGTCATATCCACTCAGAAAAGCAACACCCACCCTCACTAAAGGTGTAACACCAAGAAATCAACTCGGCCCATTTTGCTGTGTATGTAATAATAAACTATGATATAAGCATTTCAGCAATTTATAAATATTATATGTATTTAATAAAGACAGAACTGATAAATCCAAATATTGTAAAATAACTGGTAACACTTTAAAATACAGGCTGTGTGTTTGGTGTAAATACAGGTAATTACCAAGTTTTAACAGTGTAAGTACAGAGAAACAAAAAATAATTACGCTGTAACTACTGGAGACAGAGTAATAAAGATTTACAACTTGTAATAAAGGACTACAATATTTCAAACAGTAACAAATGTAATAAACCGTAACAAAGCTTTATTCTTGCACTAAAGGCATAACAACTGTGTCAAGTGAGTAACACGTGAAATAAAGATGGGTAATTATGACAAATAACTCAATTATATTAGTTGTATTTATACCTTGCCAAATACATTCATGTACAGGTCTATTCTAAGACAAAACATTTAGTTTAAAAGGCAAAACAACGGTATTAAGTTGTTGAATCTTTATTGAAAGGTGTAAAAACATGTCCCATTCCTCTTTTATGCCACTCTATGTGTCTTTGTTATGATCTGTTCCACAATCTTGGCACAGTTGTTACGCCTTAAGTGCAGTGAAAAAAAGCGTTATTAGCCTTTATTACATTTGTTACGGTTTAAAATGTTTTAGTCCTTTAACATTTATTACTCTGTTAAATTCTCCAGTGGTTACAGCATAACATTGTTTTTTGTTTCCCTGTACTTACACCTTTTATACTTGGTACTTACCTGTATTGAAACCTAAACAAGCGGGCTGTATTACCAAATGTAACAATATTTTAGTCATTTATTTTGCAACCATAAAGCACTTTTGTGAGCGTCTGTGTGTGGGCGGGGATAGGAGGTAGGTGGAATTTTATGAGCACTTGATCTTTAGCTGCTGGACATTATAAAACTTGCACGAATCAATCCAAATACAACACTGAGTAAAACTAACGATGAGAAAGTCCAGTTGTAATCATATTGATGTCCAAATCCTCCAGAACATTCATAAAGAAGATACTTTTTAGGGGATTATATTAAACTATAACACAATCAGATTATCATTTAACATTTTGTTAATCGTAACTCACAATATTGACCTAGAACATCTACAAGTTAAGTTACTTCTTGTTTAAAATGACAGGTGATGTTTCATTGTATCAAGCAGCAGATTGAAATGTACTTGTTTTTATTTTGGAAAAGTGGCTAATGTGTCACTTGGCATGATTTGGAAAAAATAAAATAATTGTGATTGTTCAGAAGATTGCACTTACTGTTTTATTTGCAATTAATGTTTTAAAATTCAGATTCTGTTCACATTTCAAACATGTCCAGGAGAATTGCAAAAATGAGTGAAACAAGCCTAGATTTACCTGAGTAATATTATTTTGAAGTAACTTTACGCTCCAATTCATTTCTGATGTCTCGGCACAAATTCTGCTTGACCCTTGTGTCCTGTTGGGGAGTTATTTTTCATTTTTGAAATGTCCACCATGGCTACAGTTTTGGAGGTATTTCAAGTATTTCTTGTTACAAACCTATGTTCTGTAAGAGCCTTTTTTCCACTTTTTTTTTGACAGCTGTAAAAATAGAGAGCTCCTTAAGAAAGCTTGGGGAAACTGTGGCTTACTATTCACAGACCTGTTTCAATAGGAAATACACACAATTCATCATCAGCTCTAAAATTGACACATTCAGCTCTTCTAAAAAGAAACAAACACAAATGTTTGGGAAATTACATTTTTATAGAGTTTTTTTTTTTTTTTTTCAGAGCGATAACAAAGTGTTTGTAATGGAAGTCAGTGAGGGAAAACTGGCACCAACAGAACAAGAGGAAGGAAAAAAAACTACAAACTGCTTCAGCACAAAAACTACAAAATCATCAAAGTCAAAGTTGGGACTTTTCCAAGGCTGTAATAAAAAGTCCAAACAAAACCCAGTTTGGATTCACATTTTGTGTAATAGTTTCACCTCTGGGAATCTGCTTTTTTAGAAGTCTGGAAAAATAATAAAACCTGAGGATTTTTCAAATTTGGTATTCAAAAATCCACCTCAGAACGAAGCAATGTGACAGATTTAAGCAAAAAAAAAGTTTGAAAAATAAAATTTTTTACTATAGTTTTACACAAAAAGAGGAGTAAAAGGATGCTAACATGAGATTAGGAACTTTTTTTTTTTTTTTTTTTTTTTTTTTACAAAAACATTGACAAAAAAACTGAAAAATGAACTGACAAACTCACAACTATCTAATCTTCGTAGATGTTTTATTGAGAATAAAAAGATTCTTCTTAACTTTTGCCTCTTGCTACTTGCATTCATTAAAGGTGGGTTACTTGACTTTTTTAGTTCTAAATTAATAAACTTTCTACCAAAAAGTATATTGCATAAGCAGCAATTGTAACAAAAACCAAATCATTGTGTACTGACTAAATCAAAATAAAAAAAGGCATTTAATTTTTCGTTAAGAGCCAAATACAAGGCTCTGATTGGCTGTGTGTAACCTCCAGTTTCATTTTGTAGTTTGTAAAAATATATTTTTAAGGTTTAATTAGAGACAAAAAAGAATGTACATGAAATAAGTTGTGAGAGTTAGGAACTAGTTGGACCTTGCATCAGGTTTTGTGTTGTGAAAGTCAGCTACCCCAACTTTAAAGTGTACTAATATTGTTTCTATTCTAATACTTATTATCTATATTGTAACTTTCTTTAAAACACCTGAAACTATTCTAAGTCCCTGTACCCCTGATTGAGAAACACAGACTTAGACCACTTTCCCTCTGCAGTGTCTCGTCTGCCTCTCCCAAAACAGCTCATCTACCGGTGCATCCGCAGTAAGAAGCAACACAGTGTCAGGGTATGCTAATGAGAGGGTGGCATATGGCTTATTCTTTATTTAAGACAGACAGTAAGCCACTCGGCTCGCTGACTAGCTTCCTGTCGTGGTACCTGCCGTTGCTGGATAGAGCGCGGCTGATCTCATAATGAGGCTCAGGGGTTTTGACGATAGGATCAACACCACGGGACGGATCACTATCGCATCAGTCTGTGAGCTGTGTTTGAGAACATGTCCATAGGTGAACGAGAGGATAACATGAGGAAAAACATGGCTTAAGAAAATACGTGAAAGTAAAAGATTCTTAGGTTACTGCACATTTGAAGGAGGGCCTGATATGTAAAATACACTTTTTCTAAAAATGTGTTTGGGTTGATTCATGGATGTTTGAGTAATCTTGTGTGGTTAGTGCTAGACAGTCTGGTCCGGAGGGACAGAAGTGAGCTGGTTGCTATGGTAATGAGTTTATTACTGTTGCTAAATGAGGCTAAGCTGTTATACTTTTTATCTTAACCTTTACTCAAACTTTTTTCCAAACCTTATCCTTTGCTCTAACCTTTTTTCTAAGCTAAGTGTTTCACCAGCCCTCTGTAGCACCAGACTATCTAGCGTTCTATCTAGCATCTTGTATTGTCCTACAGTTCAGGCTATTGATGCTGATGCAACTTGTGATTACTCAAGCTATTTTGATAAAAAAAAATAAAGCGGCCATGCTCCAAAAAATAAATGAATAAATAAAATAACAATGAAGAGGTGGGGTCTTTTTCTGTTATTTTGAACATTAAGTTGCTTGATTCAGCTCAGTTTCTCTAAACCAGGGGTCTCCAACCTGTAGCTCGGGAGCTAGTAGCTCGCTAAAGAATTTTAGAATCATATACATTATACTTTATTATTCAAATTTTATTTAGTACATGCCTATTTCTACTGTAAATGTATCTTCAGATGCCTAATTGTGTCCAGATAGTGGCTAAGTTTTCATAAAGGCCTCTTAACTACCTCACAGTTAACTTCAGTTTTTGGTCATTGCTAACAGTAGTAGCTCGTCGCCAGTTTTCTTTTGCAAAAGTAGCTCTCCTATCTAAAAAGGTTGGAGACCCCTGCTCTAAACCCACCAACTGTAATGTGATTGGGCTGTTAAACTTGTGGTTTGGACTAGGGATGCACCGATCCGATACTGGGATCGGATATCGGTGCCGATCGAGGACATTTTGCTGGATCGGGTATTGGCTCCATGATATCAGTTCAGCTGATATCATGCTTGTGCCTTTAATTGGACATAATGAGACGAATTTGTTGGTTGATGTTGATCCAGAACGTCTTATATTATTGGGCATTTTATTCAGATTAAGTTGTTAAATAGTGACTTGCACTATAAACAATAGCTACATAATACAATACCTAATTTATTATGTTATTATAAGAAAAAATTGCTATTTCAGTTATTACACTTGTATCGGTTGATATCGAGTATCGACAGGTAGTTAAAGCCAAATATCGGGATCAACATCGGAACTTAAAAACTTCCTAGTTTGGACTGCAAACCAATGCTGGATGAGATGAAATGACTCAATGTGTTAACCCTGTGATGAGTTGATCACTGTCCAGGGTGTTCCCCCGCCTAAAGCCCAAAGTCACTGGGATGAGCTCCAGTCAACAAAAAAAACAAAATGAAATGAGTAATTCAGGCTGATTTTCCTTAAAACGCCTAACCTACGCAAACAACCGGCTGGCCTTTGTGGAGCTGACACTAACTTTTGACCTCTGCTGTCTCTGGAAACAAGCTGTGCAGAAATCTGATTACCACCATCCATTTTATCATATTATTAACCAGCCGCTGAAGCAAAAACTCTTCATTTTGACCAACGGGGCAGTGGATAAATAAAATAGAGCATAAAAGTTTGAAGACACTGCATTTTGTGATTTGGAAGCTCCTGACCTTGCCTCTTGAAATTCACAAATTTCCTCCAGCAAAGTCAAAAGGTGCAGATTCTGCTTATGTGGAAGTAATGGACTGAAATTGGTTCAAATGATATTTAAATCTTGTGCGGCTGCTCTTTTTAAATTCCGATAGTAAAATAATTCACTAATACAAAGCAAGCATGGTTTATTGTAAATTTGGTGAATTTGGGCAGCATTATTTCTGTGAAACTCAACAACATGCAAGTGTTTTATAAACCTAATTCACTTTGTGCAAGTTTTGGAAATCAATCAAGCTTTATTTACATGACCATAGCAAAAACAAACAAACAATAAAGAACAACAAACAAACAACAACCAAAGTCAACATTTCAAACTGTGTTAAAAACAAAGTAAGTAGTAAGTAGTTTTTAAAGACAACTTAAAGACTGTGAATCTGGTTGCCTGAGGCTCAAAGGAGATCATTCCAGAGCTGTGAACCCGCAAAAGAGAAAGATCGGTCACCTCTTTTTTTTTCTTTTTGTTTTGGCCACAAGTAAAAACTGATCAGATGACCTGAGAGAACAAGTAAACTAAGGCTGCATCAGGTCATACAGATACTGTGGGGCAAGCCATAAAGACATTTAACAAAAATAAAAGTCATTTAAAATCTATGTGTGAAGAGACTGGCAACCAGAGCGAAGATTTTAAAATTGGAGTGATGTAATCTCGTTTTTTGGTGCCAGCTAAAAACCAAGCAGCAGCATTTTGAACGAGTTGCAGTCGACCCAGTGATACCTGACTGAGTCTGACATAAAGTATGTTGCAATAATCTAAATGGTTTGTAATAAAAGAATGAATTAAAATCTCACATTGATGCAGAGGAACAAAAGGTTTGGCTTTAGACAGTCACAGAACATATGGTACAGAAGGTTAGGGAGATCATTATCACTCCTACGACCTTTTTGCTTCAAACTAGGTTTGCACTGATCAATATTATAGCGCTGACCCATGAAATTTTGCTGGATCAGTCCCATAATGACAGTTCAGATCACATCCTGATGAGGATTTACATTTCAGGCTATGTTGATCTAAAACATCTCTATATCTGGTATTTTATTCACATAAAGGTGTTAGGCCTCACTTGTC
This sequence comes from Mugilogobius chulae, assembly GCA_038363315.1. Classification (NCBI taxonomy): domain Eukaryota; kingdom Metazoa; phylum Chordata; class Actinopteri; order Gobiiformes; family Gobiidae; genus Mugilogobius; species Mugilogobius chulae. The sequence goes on from CM076409.1 coordinate 23,047,171, forward strand.
CAATAAACAACACTTTCATAACATTATTGACCACTATATGTCATGTTTTGAAAAGAAAAAACACTACTTCAGTGTCTACACTAGTATTGGTCGATTCAGGTATAAGTAGACACCTATTATAAAGTATTGAAATCAATATCATAGCTAAAAAAGCTGGTAGGAGTATTCTGTTCAAACTCACTGTGGCATGTCTTGTTGTTTTTGTAAGACTTTATAATAATAAAACTCTGTGCCTAGTTTGCGAGTTGAGTCAAAAGCTTCCATGTGAGGCTGACTAAAAGTACCGTACACTCAGTACTTCAAAATAAAAACCCAGGGTGCTTTTGTACCTTTTGTGTGCTCAGAAAGTCTGGCTTTTCAAAAGTTTGAAGATGATTCTTACTGAAAATATCCGAACGTGTTCACACCTCTGGAAGATTTTACACTTTAAAAAAAGAAAATCTAGGAATGTCCACATAAAAAAAAGTGTCAAAAAGTTGTCAACAAGACACCCCCTCAGCCACCCTCTCGTGCCAAATCCGCAGCAAAACAGATTCACTACAACCCACAGGAAATGAAACAATTTGTCTTAAAGTTCCTCCAGCCTGTCATCTTTTACAAGCAGACAATCTCCAAATGTCTTACTAAAACATGTCACAACCTGTAAAATGAGTGGTTTTGATGGATGCCTGTGTAAATATGATGCTCTTTCATGTGTTACAATACGAGGGCCTTGGCTCTGTATTAGGAGCTGCTTTGCTTTCCCTCAGGACCACGACTATAGCTGCACAACAAAGAGACCTAAACGGCTGTAACAAGTGAGACGTGTGCACACAGTAAAATACTCAAGCACGTTTCCAAATATAACTTCAAACAGCAGCGTGTCAGTGTTTGTTCACCTCGCTGTCTCTCATTCCCCACAGACGCACTGCTTCCAGTCTGCCGGCTGTACTTAAACAACACTGTTTACTTTAGAGGGGCCAGACAAGTGACAGATGTTTGATCAAGAGAGAAAACCAAGTCTGCCTCAACACCTTCTTTTAGGAAATGAAATTATCTTTACAAAAACATGAATGTAATAAGTACAAATAGCAAATATTCAGGTCAGCCACGCAACATCTGTAATAAAGTCTGTTTGACAAATGACAAGAAAATCAAAGTCAGAATTTGACTCAAAAGAAGATAAATCAATGTTTTCCGACCCAGCTACAAAAGTGAGTGTCATGCATGCATATTATTTATATATTAAATTAGGTTTTATGATTGTTTTCAGCTTAGACATCTACACAAGAGGAAAACTAAGTGCCTCCAACAAGGATCTTACATAAACATCAACAAAGAATAACTTTTATACAGCTTGAGTCGGAGATGTCCTTGTCCTTTTTCCTTTGTTTGTAAGTTGAAGTTGTTGAAAAACTCAATATGCAAACTTCTGAACATTTTAAGAGTATTTTATTTAATCTGCAGCACCTGTGGCAGAGCAAAACTCAAGGAGCTTCACAGATTCGTTCAAATTTTGGAAGTGCAAAGATTATATTCTTTAAAGTGTCATTCTTGAACCTGCTTAAAATGATGGTGCAAGTGTCTGTCGACCTGGGAACACTAGGGGAACACTATCATTTAAAGCTAATCCTTGGTTAGAGCAGGGCTTCTCAAGCTTTTTGAGGCCAGCGACCCTTTATCGGTGTGAAAATACCTCAAGGACACAATATAATTCTCCACAATGCTGTTACAATATGATTCCAAAGTTTAAACCATGTTTACAACCAAATTTGCATAAAAGACACATTTTTCATAGACCTTTTTCATTTGTGTGGCTTTCTATCCAAAACATTGTGTCTCGATGTCTTGAATCCAAACCAATCCAAAATTTTGAACTCCACTTTGAGAAACACTGGGTTAATTATAAGTCAGAGAGACTCAAGATACTACAAGGTGAAATCAAAGATTCTGTTTATCAGGACAAAAATAAAATAGACATTTGATTTAAAGGACTGTCATTTGGCTGGACGGATTATGAAGAATGTCAATTATTAACAGAGTGAATATAACCTTTAGATTACTCATTTAATTAAAAAAAAATTTATTCTTGGGAGAATATAAATAACTAAATAGCAAAAAAAAAATAAACACAACTTAACTTATTAACTCACTCATTCATTCATCAATACAATTATTGCAAAAATGATTGAAATATTATCATTGTATGCTTTTGTTTTTTTTAAACTCTAATTTCACAAGTTGATTAAAAAGCTGATAAACATTGATTGGAGGGACAATCAAATTAAGTAATAAATAGAAAAACATGACAACGTGTGCGTTGCTCACTAAAAACTGACATGTAAAATGACATGTCTGTACTAATAAAGGAAGCCTTCAAGAAGAAATATTAAGATCGATTCTAGAACTGCAGCTATGAAAAATATTATTCAAGGACTATACAGCTCAGTACATTGCTGTTTTCACCCTGAAGCAAAAATAACGTAAGGTTGAGTCCAGCTTGAAGCACTTTAAGTCCATACGAGGCGGGTGAATGAGATGTTGGAGGACAGCGCTCTGGTGTGTGTGTGTACTTCTCCAGCAGAATTCAGACAAATGTACAGCGCTAAAGAAAAGCACTCATTCAACAAGATGCATGTCGAGCACATTTAGCCTCAACACAAGACTCTATACTTGTCCTTGTGCAGTGACTCACCGTCCAGCCCCCTCCGTCCGTGGTCATGTCGCAGTAGACCTGGAAGCCAGTGGGGTGGTGCAGGGGGAACACGGAGTAGATGCCGTCCTCTCTCTGACCGCTGGCGTACAGGTCACCACAGTCACGGGGACGAGAGCCTAGGGACAGGCAAAATCCAGCAGACAGTGAATAAATGAGCTCCCGCCGTGGGTAGAAAGTACTGCGTGAGCTGTAAAGAGCAGTGGGCTTTTTATGAAGCCTGTAAGCGGCACATGTTTGTTACGGCTGTAGCGACTGTTATGGGCACAATGAGCTACAGTGAAGAAGAGAAAGTTTTACAATGAAATACAGTTTATGTTAACTGCATTCTGATTTGTAGAGAGGGTTTTTCAGGTAGTAACCCCAAAGGTTGTTGGTTGCATCATAATAACAAGTTTTTATTCATGGCACAATATGATGTTGTTAGCATAGAACTCACTTAGTCTCTGAAAACTGAGAAATGTGCTTATGTCATTGCAGTGAATAGGTGCTTCCAATGAGTTTTGTAAATCAGCATAACATGAGGACTGTGATTATTCGTCATTCACATTTGCTTCTCAAAATTGTGTTTAAAAATACAATAAGTAGAGTTGAACGATCTTTTTTCTCTCTTAGATGCACTGCCATGACAGCTGCCAGTCCCTTTTTCACCTAGAACCCCTTTTGTGACATTTCCCACAGTTTAATTTTGTAAATTACAGATTTCTAAAGGGCAATGTAACTGTGCAAAGATGTTAGCCAAGTTATCTGAGCTCAATATTCAGATTTAAACCTGCTCAATAGATTAAACTAGACCAAAGGCTAAGCACAATAGATGTTTTTGAAACAATGCAAATCAGATACAGCATAAATGCTTTTCTGAGTTTTAACATCTTACAACAGTCTTCTCTCGTTATTAGATTAGTTTACTCAAAATAGGATTTTGATTGATTAATCACGCATGTCAATCTCTATAGTCCTGCAGCTGTAAATGTATTTTTTCACCAAGCACCCATGTCCATCCATTTGTCTGTATTTAGTAGCAGTTATTCAGGTTCTGTATGGAACATACGGCTTATTCAAAGCAGAGACACTGTGGTGAATAGGAATAATCTTAAATTCATATCAGTGTGAAACCCCTTCTCCTGTTACTCACATAAATCGAAAAAAAAAAAAAAAAAAATGTATTACACATTTTGCATCATGTCATGTGTTCATATAGAGATAAGGCATTTGATGTGAAAAAGGGCCACAATTGCATAAAACAGGATCAGCAGAAAGAGAAAAATGGCAGAAAGTAATGATTCATTTTCAACTTACATGCAGAATTTTTTACATGTTTATAGTTTATTTCTAACAACAGAAAAAATTCAATAGGTTCTCCTTTTTTTCCTTCCTTAATCTAAACAAACAGAAATGGTTGACTTTAAACTTTCTACATCCGTCACATGTTTTGTTCACTTACACAATGCATTCTGACGGACTGAATTGTTTTCATGATGTCTTTTAAGATTTTTAACAGCTGTTAGGAGCAAGATGTACCGAAATGCTAACAGCAGTTAGCCACAACGACAACAACCTACAAACTTAACGAGATGAGTGAACATAAGGGACATATTTCTACCAAAGTAGATACATTAACCTGATATCTGTGCTGGGGAAATTGGTTTTAAGCTTAGGGTGACCAGATTTTCAAAACTTAAAACTGGACACAATCCAGTTTTTGTCAAAATAACGAGTAAATAAGAACATGCTTTTAGTCGATTTGCGGCTCCTTCACACTCATGTATGTTCTCTAAAGCTTTTGCCAGTGCAAATCGATGCATTTTTTTTGTTGTGTTTTGATTATTTTCAAGCATGGTTTGGTCTAGTTTGAGTAATGAAATAGCAATATATTCCTCCCTTCACTGGTTTGGAGGGGTCAAAGTGGTCAAAAATCAGGACAACTGGGACATGTCTAGTGTAAAATTGGGACAAATCAGTGGTTTTGGATACATTTGCTGGGTTATGGGACACACAGCTTAAAAAGGGACTGTCCAAGGTGAATGGGGACATCTGGTCACCCTATTTAAGTTATTTTATTGTAAAAATGAAGTATAGTTCCTTTAAGCCCTTTTTGCTAGTGTATACTGTATTTTACCATTAAAATCATGAATCAAATAACATTATATCAATAAATATTTAGTTCTAAGATGTAAAAGCCATGACAGACTGAATTTGTGTAAACATAACCTTTTCATGAATGAAAACAAACATCGTCTGCTGTTCCTAAGCAGCCAAAGTGAAAGGTTATGATGTACGTAATATCAGTCCAAGTAAAGCACACAGCACCAAAAAAAAAAAAGAGCTGCGAAAGAAGGAGACGCAATTAGGAGGAATAGAAAGGCTTTAGAAAGAAAAGAGCAGATGATGAGATGGATTGGAAAAGGGAGGGTGATGGATGACACAGGACAAAAGAGAATAAGTGCAGCACACAGCGAACAAGAACAAAGACAGAATACAAGGACTGGGCGCTGTGAGGACAAAAGGTGCAAAGAGAGAGAAATAAATCAAGGTGAGACACAAATTACAACAATCAAACAGAAAAAATGTACGAAAAATGGAATTCTATCGAAGGTAAAGAATTTGAATTGCAATCTACAATGGCTGCTTTTGATAGAATACAATAGTTTCAACCTTCATGTGTAAGTATATGTAATATGAGACAGAGAATGAGACAGAGAGAGAGAGTGAGAGACAGAGAGAAAGAAAGAGAGAGAGAGAGAGTGAGAGACAGAGACAGAGAGAGAAAGAAAGAGAACGACAGACACGACAGACAGAGAGAGAGAGAGAGAGAGAGAGAGAGAGAGTGAGTTGTAGTTTAAGGTTAAGGTACACTTTAATGTCTCCATTGGGAAATGTGTCCTCTGCATTTGACCCATCTTTCATTGGCTCTGGGGCGTCTCTTCAGGAGCAGTGAGCGCCACAGTGCAGCGCTCAGGGACACGTCTCCAGATGTTCTTACTAGGCTTGATCAGAACTACCGTAGCTGGAGGATATTACCATACCTGCATGGTATTAGTGAAGTTTAAACTTTCAAACTGTTTAAACTTGGGTTTAGCTAATATTTGCATCATTGTTGGCAAGATGCTTTGAAAAATTATTTACCTTATTCTGTCCCACACACTTTTTTTTCCTGGTCAGGTTTGTAGCTAACACGTTAGCCTGTCTGTGTTGTTAGACCATCTCAAGTAGATATAACGAATAAATTCAGCAAATAAATTCTACGGGATCTAAACTCATGTGTACTGTATGTGATAATTACAACACTAGATGTTTGACTGTGGCTAAAATAAATTAGCTCACAGCAGCTTGACCAGAAGTATCGTGGCCATACCTGCTTGTCAGAGCCTGATCCCGTCAGATCTCAGAAGCTAAGCAAGAAAGGGCCTGGTTAGTACTTGGATGGGAGACCGTTAGAACACCAGGTGCTACAGTGGGACGACAGGAGTAGATTGTCGTTGTGTCCTTGGGCAAGACACTTAACCCACACTGCCTCAGTGTCTGTGTACACTGGGTGAGTGGATGCTAGATTGTAAAGCGCTTTGAGTGCCTGGAAAGGTAGAAAAGCACTATATAAATAGACCATTTATTTATTTATTTTTATATATTTATAAAAGTGGGCGGGGTGGAGCAAAGGGGCTAGAATGCAAATTTTTCAACATATTCTATTACTTGGTCTTTTCACACCACTAAATCCTGAATAGTTCAAATACTTTCACGATGAATTGCAATATATTTACAGTGTCCAACATGACATGACTATGACATCCTTTTGTTTTTGGTTCACTTTTAAAACTGTTTCTCAAATGTTTAAAGCAATTGTATTCTGAATACAAGCACAGTACCTCTAAACTAATCTTCTGAATGTGTATTTCCTGAGAAAAATTCTGTTATTTTTGCAGCACAAGCTGCCATTTCGAATGTGGTGAAAATGATACAATCTTAGTCTGCAGCTGATTGACTCTTAGATGGTTGTATAAGCGACACTAGTGACATGAGAATGATGGAGCGGAGTCCATGGGAGCAGGTTTCGACAGGCTGAAGAACACTAGTGCCCTTGTCTGTGACTGAGGAACCACTGGTGCACAAGGGAGACTAAATCTATTCCCAGGAAGCAGCTAAGGAGCTTCTGTGTGGAGGACAATGTCATAGATTATGTATGCCAGCCTTCTGCGGGTCAAAGCTTTGAATATAAATAGCAGCTAGGCCATAAAAGAACTTTAGACCCTGCTACTAAGTTATATATAAAGTTTTGGGTAATACTGAGGTGTTCGTCTGGTTTACGCAGAATTCTGTGTTAGTGATGGATAGACATTATTTCATAAAAAGAAAAAGTGCGACAATATCAAAACATCATGGGCTTGATAGTCTACCCTGACTTTAATCCTACAATGATGCATGTCATGTGTTACCAGAGTGTTAAATATTGATGGTAATCAATGGTTTTATTGTTATCATTTCATTGAAATCTTATACCTTATTTAGCTATTGGCCACAATGTCTTGATGCTACACTCACCTTATCCTTGTCTGCTCTTTGCGTTTAGATAAATAAAGTTTTAGCTCTGAGAAGCCTACGACACATTCCTTTGAGAATTTATAGATATATACACTTTTACACAGGCAACACACATGGGGCTGTGATCAACCTCCTTTAATGCAAATGTTAGTGGAACAAATGTGAGAAGCAAAGGGAAAAATGAAGGACAGAAGTGTTCTCACTGCCTCTGCTGGTCCTGTGTCTGGGTAACTCAGTGTTATCAGAAATTTGTTCCTTTTAATTTGTTCTATTACTGTTTATTTATTTGTTGCTTTACATTTAGTCTAAATAGTATATGTTCAATATAAAGTAGTCTATACAGTTTTGTCTAAGTATACTAAAATTAGAATAACTACAAGACTCGGGATTGTGACACCACAAATCATTAGAACGCTTAGTTAGAAATGAAGATTTTAAATAGCTAAATACTAAAATATTTTAAATATTCTGACACTACTGTGTGATGGATAAAATTAGCAATGTTAACCCAGTACTTTATTGGGTTATTCCATAGCTGTGTAGTGCAGTTTTTATATTGTTTTGGCTAATGCATTCTGCACACCTGCCGACAAACATGGCAGATTTGTCATTATTTCCATGGTAACCATTGTTTTGACATCGCTTCCCGAACTAGAAAGGAATCATGTCGATGAGAGGAATTGTTAAGTACATATGATGATGATAAAATCTAGCAGGCAGCAAATTTTTATGTTAAGCAATGCATTCAATTACAAAGATCATTTCAAAATACTGTAGCTCTTCTATAATCAAGAACATTGAAAAAATATTTTAAAAATAGTAACTTTTTCATAATAAATGCATTTATTCTTTTGAGTGTGGATACCTGTTTTAATGAAGTTAAAAGGGACATAATGTGTAAAATCATTTTTTCTACATTTCTAACATTGTAACTGCCTTCTCTCGTTATTAGTTTACTCGAAGTTTTAATAAGGTTGATTCCTGCATGTTTAAGTGATCTTGCTTGCTCAGAAAAGCCCTGTCTTCACCTACCATCTATCCTCACTAACTTGCCTGTAGTGAAAATAGCAGAAAACATGTATGCTGCTTGTAAAAACTGAAATCTAGAGTGCAGTTTTGCACAACTTAAACAATTTTAAGACTTTACTAAAAACTTACTTTTTTCACTTGCTTTTAACACGATTTGAGCCAATATCCTGGCTTTTATTCAATCTTTCATGCAAATGTTTTACAATGTTTTAAAATGTGCTATATAAATAGATTTGATTGATTGACTGATTGATTGATTGATTGATTGATTGCAGTTTTGCACAGGAAGTAAATTGACCTCTTTCTAAGCTGTTTTACATTCTGTTTGCGTTTTACAAAAATACAAAAAAGTTAATTACTGATCTACATATGATACATTTTATTCCTAAACACTTATAAACGCTATAGTCCCCATCTACTGCATCTCTAATTATGATATCAGTTGCTATCGAGCTTCTCCTAAGTGCATAGGGAACCGTATTTCACGTTTCTGTTACAGTCAGGCTGGATTTGATGTTTACAAGCAGTGGATGTGGCTAACAAATTGGTCACACTGACGGTCCTGCGAATGTGTCAAAATGTCTGGGGCATTATTTACAGCAAGTGTTCTGTTGTCACTTGTCAGACGATAATTTCTGTCATGACCACACTTCACCCACGTGAGCCCTAGTCCAAATCAGCTCCTCTGTGTTGCCTTCTCAAAGCAGACATCCTCAGACCTGCGTGAGCTTTCTTTAGTGCTGCTGCTGTCTCACGGGCCATTATTGTGGCTTGGCATGTGACGTTTTTTGGTTGTGTCTTGGTATATCCTTAAAAAATGTTCATAAATGCCTGAAATATGCTGTTTTTTTTTAACCAGAAGAAAAATACGTGACAAGACGTTACAGACAGACAGCATTTACTCCACACAGCTCAGCACCAGATTTAGCTTTACCAGCGGCGGATATAGATTGCTCCAGCTGAGAGGTCATGGCCGTCCTGTTTGTCTGTTTTGTCCTTTATTTCCCTTTTATTTACCCACCAAGGTTCTCGGCTATTTTTGGCAGTACTATGTGATATGGGGAAATGCTTGAATATTTGTCCCAAAAAACATGTATTCAGAAAACACATTTTGTGAAAGTGTAACTGAGTTGTAGTTAATCATTTTGCTACAGCTCAATTCAGTGCACTTGGTATGGTTTTGATAATTTTATGTAAACAAATGTGATTTAGCGAGGCCAAAGCAGAACTAATGTTCACAACGGCTCCGGTTTGCACAAGGACAAAACATAGGCTTTAACATATATAAGTCTTTTAACAACTTCTACTTACTCCAAACCCCTTGATCAACCCTACATCCTAAGCTTAGCTAATCAGTTAGTAAGCCTTTGCCATTTGTTCATGAATAGATAAGGCTTTATTCATGCTTTACCAAGGAAAATTAAGATGTAGTTAATATAACATGACATCAAAATCTTTGACTCATTTTATTTATAAGTTATACCAAAACAAAGACTTAAGTTAATTTAACATAATATGACTTTTTTACAATGAAAACAATTTATGAAAATGTAAGGTATATGAGCAATTAATTGAGAGATTGAAATGTCAGTTAGCTTTATAGCTTAATCTGGTGCAGCGCATAATGTTATCTGTGCACTGTTTGGTTTTGAATAAACAAATAAATAACAATTGACTGACTGTGGCTTCTGAATCATTCGGAGACAATCCCCCGTCATCATTGCAGCAGAAGTTAGACTTGACATGAAAATATATTGTGTGCTCATGAAATTGTTACATAAACTTCTTTGTATTTTATTTCTCAAAAGATTCAATAAAATATAATTTAAACTGAAAAAAAAAAAAAAAAAGATATTTTTGCCTGTAATATTTCCCAGTCATAAGGTAAGATAGAACTGAGTAATATACATTTAAATAAAAGAAATACTACAACAGCACAGTGAGTGGCAGTTTTCATTAAAACGAAGGAATAATCTGCACAAAAGCTGAATGTGCCTTTTTGTGACTTAAGGAAACGTATAGAACCAAACTGCAGACGACCATGACACTGTGAGCTTATCTTTCTGCCACTCATTTGTAAGACTCACACTAGTCTGTTCAACTAAACTGTGATTTGTATTCAACAGCAGTGAGAAAATGGAGCGCTGTCCGTGGTGCTGAAGTTTGTGGAGCAGCATTACCCCTGACATTTACCATGCTTTAGGGTACAAACTACTTTCAACTGGGTCAGACTGAAGCAATCACAGCATATTTGCATGAAACCTACAAGATTTTCAAGCATCACTACATAATGAATCAATCAGCGGCAAAAGTATTCTTTAAGTCTTAATGTTGTTGTCATAGTCGCTGTTCTGGGCTAATTGGGAGCAAATGTAATAAAGCATTATGCATGATTTGTCTATGAATAAATAAACAGCATGGGGAAATGTGTTATTACAAAGTGAGACGCTTTTGAGGGTTTTCCACATTTGCACAGATTGTAAAAGGTGCTGCAAATATAATATAAAACTAGCATCTGTTGGATTTCACAAGACCACCGACAGAACACTGAATAGATGCACATTTTATATCACTGATTCTTTTTAACCCACATTCAGAAAAATACCTTTTAATAATGTATGAGAATCAGCAAAAAGAACCCCGACCAGGTGGAATTACAGGATGAAATAGGTAGGCTGAGTTTTGATTAGTTAATAACAAAGCCTAATATGAAACTGTAATGTAACAGGACAGTTTATGTTGAAAAGTCTAAATGCTTTACAATGAGAATAGTTCTTTCATAATGTATCTTCACACATAAGCATAGAACTTGTAATAAAAGCTTCAGCTGACATGTAAATGTCGGCAATTTATAGTTCAAAATCATAATGCTTACAATGAGATAGCAATTTTATAAGTATTTAAAATAAAGCAATTAGAACATTGTAATGTGATAATTACTGCTGTCCATGGTGTGGCTGGCTCCTCGAGGTTTGATGTTGTTAAATTACTGTAACAGTTTGGTCTTTGTTGCCATGGTCTAAGCCTAATTATTGAGCACATAAATGGTCTCATGTGAAAGCTCAAAACCTTCAAACCACTGAATGCTTATGGCTGTTTTTGTGTGTGTCAGTGTTCTTTAAACAATGTGGTATTTTAACTTCTAAAAATTATTATTTTTAGTCATCAATATCCAATCTTAGTGACACTAGGATGGTCATTGTACGACAGCAACAATATAAATTCAGATTCAGTAACAGTAGAATTTGTGTAAGATAATGCTCGTAAAGTCTAAATCTCATGCATTTTCTAAAGTGTACCTGCATATACAATATTTATACTGTCATGAGCAAAAACAGTAAATAAATCATTCAAATTTGAGAGAGAGAGAGAGAGAGAAAGAGATAGAAAAAGAGAAGTGGAGAGTGTATAAGTATATCCTCAGGAGAACTGCGAAAGACAAGTCGGTTTATTAGACTTCTTGTAATGCATAAGGCATGTGCTGGAGCCTTCATCTTTGTTATGGTGAGCTCATGCTGTACACGAGTGGCCTTCACTCTGCGATCTTTGGCTACCTATGCAAGTAAAATTCGACAGGGGAATGCCATCAGCAGAGTGCGCCTGCTTTAAAAGCCTTGCAATGGGATGATGCCTCAGGCCTGGGACTGACTTTCAGCTACAGAGCCCAGTGAATGTGCAAGTCATTTCTCATGTACAGTAAAAAACATTCACATCTGCTCCAAGGCTACTGGACGAGGCGTGTGAGGAGACTGTCTGTGAATACTGATATGAGTGAGCGCGGCTGCATACATACATATGTGCTGGGATGTATGTGCATGCATTACAGGAGGACAGTGGGAGGGAGGTGTAGGTCTTACCATTGGAGCAGCCCTTGAAGCGCGCTCCTCTGATCGGAGCTCTCTGCAGATCAGCCTTGACTCTGGCCTTCAAACCCACATTCTCCTTCTGCATAGCGTTCAGAGCATCACTGACTGAGTTCACCACTTTCACCATGTTCACTTGACTGTCTGACAGCAGCTGCAACAGAAAGCACATCAAACATATGGGTCATTTGCGGACTATGTATAACTGTCTGTGTTTACTGCATTAACTCCACATATAAACTGTGATGTGACAAGAATACTTTGAATATTAAGAAATGGAATTGTCTTTTATCTGTTGTAAACAGAATACAATTAAATAGTTCCATGTTGTTTCACACTGCTTTTTGCAAGTGCATTTATTTATCACTGCCCAAAAAATACAGAATACAAGTTAACGGAATGTATTTAGAACTTCCTACACTGATTAAATTAAATTATGCCAAGTGTTTAAATATGTTTAAGTTGCAAACAAAAATGTGTTGACATATGTTACTTTATTGGCTGGACATTTAATCCTACTGAATTGTTAGAGCAACCTTTCTCTAAATCATAAATCTAAAAAGAAACACAACATCTACAACTAGAGACAATTAGGATAAGATATTGATCATTGCTCCCACGATGGGTAATTCCAATGTTGCAACGCACAGTTCAAAAACAGCAAGGGAAGACGAAAATGCAGTAAAAGAAGATATTTTAAGATAAACTTCGCAAAATTATACAGCTACAATAGACTAACATTTTGACACAATGAATTGCTGTTATGGTGGAGCTGAATTCAGTACATGGCAGTATAAATAGTCAATAAAGTGGTGTCAGAATACTATAGTATATACAATAGGTTATAAGATTTCACAAAGATAAAAAAGATTTTTTCACATGACAAGAGAGCCTTGTATTGATTATTTCAGTTGGACTAACAGTAAATGAGACAGCCCTCAGGAAATATTGGCATTTCTTTAATATATAAATCAAAAGTCTATTAAGAGGCATCATATTACAGCTAAAGCAGATTAAGTTTTCACTAAGACAACAAGAAAGTCTTTTTCATAAAACCTGAAAACCCTTTTATTGATTATTTAAATTCTACATACGTAAATGAGACAGCCCTCAGAAATATTGGCATATTTTTTTTTGTTTTTCTTTTTGGTGTGTGTCATGTCCATCACTAGCTTGCATTTGGAGAGTACACAAATTGAGACTGTCTGCACATTAAAAGGGCCTATATTAAATAAAATGTTTGCACGTTAATAGTGTTGGATCCTCATTAAAAACAAAGCTGGCATTGTATTTTGTTTAATTCAAACATGTAACACTAATATTGCATTTTATATAAGATGGATTTGACTGTCAATCTAAAAACATGCTGTTTCACTTTGTGGTGTCATTTACTGGTTATACAGGAAGTGCACAACTGTGTATCATCTGAATCCTTCAGCACTGAAATTGCCTAATTTTGCAGCTACAGCTAAAGTTTTAGCCTTGTTTAAACTGCTTGATTGCTTTTTGCTGCAGACATGTTTTTAATGCTTTTTATAGTCATCTCAATTGAACAAAAGAAGAAAACAACTATTTGAAATTAAAAAGGCAACAATTCATTTGTTTTTAGTGCACTGCAGTATAAAAAAGGACTGAAATGGTTGATTATGTTAAAATTGATACATAATGACATCATAAGGTGAAACTAAGTATTTTGAGCTTTGCAAATAAAGAGAGCAGGATTACTTAAACATTTGGTAATGAAAAAAAACCCCACAACTTTGGATTTGTCTTTGACGAGATAACGACATTCTAACATTGTTAAAAACTTACAGGAGTAAAATTGTCATAATATGGGACCTTAATATATCTTATAATAAAATGTTATCTTCTCCAGTGTGTACAAGGGGTGAAAATGTAGTAAAAAAACATGTTATTGATTGCTTTATCGCACCGCACAGAAACATGAAGTCAAATGTATGAAGCGCTGGACAGTGGAGTCCTAAAGGTGCCTTCTGTAATGAACACGTGCCAAGTGTGCCCTGAGTAGCAAAGGCACCACATGGCACTCTATCCCATAATGCACTGCAGTGAATGGTCTAAAGCCAGCGCAGCCTGTGGGAAGGCGGCTGATGAATGTGTGTGCTCAGACTAGCAGAGCACAGTAACCTCTCTGATGGTCACTTCCTTACCTGAAGCCCTTTTTGTGCTGTTCATTACAGAAAGGTCGCTCTCACGTTTTGCCCTCGCTAGCATGCAAAGACAGCTGCTGGATAAAGCCCCGGAAAAAAAAGCACACGTAACATTTCCAAGTACACTCCCTTTGCTTTCTCCAGAAACTAACAAGGACCTACAGTGCTCAAAGTCATATATACGAGGTCTTAGAGGTAAGGTATATTCAGGTGTTAAAACTGCATTAGACAGAACCTCTAGTGGCCTCTCCCTGGCCTCAATAAGTATGCAGCACACCCCAGAGACACTGCACGCTGCACTGCAATCATGTTACCTGGACACTGGGGCCGCACCACAGACGTACAGCACACACAGACGTTTTATTGGCCAACATACTCACTATATAGTTCACACATCACGAGCCAAAGCTGCACCAACGGGGAAAAGGCTGAAGATTTTAGTCTGAGGTTATATTATTGCTCATACTTAGTCTTTTTATGGCTGTTGTAAAGCGGTCATAAAATAATTAGGTTTGGTTCCATAAAGGAGGAGAAAGATGTGTAGACTGAATGAATGCATAAAGAGAAATGGGATCTATTATATAAAATCAAGTTTCTCAGTTTTTGTCCAGCAGGGCTCTTTCATCATGAATGTTTGAGTAATCTTGTATTGTTCTCGAGCTATGCTAGAGCTAAAGTCTGAGTTTGAGTGCTAATTTTGCCTGGTTGGTTATATTCCACTGGTTCTCAACCTTGGGGTCACAACCCAGTGGGTTCTTTCAACCTGCTCGGCTATAATGAAAAGGCTGTTGCTGAAATGTAGCCCATTGAACTAAACCGATATCAACGTGTAAAACACATTTTCTACCTGCAGCAGTAAATTATCTAACCAATGAGAAATGAGGCCTGTTTAAAGGAACATCCCTCCATCCCTCGCTCTGGACAGACCAAGACGCAGGTTAAATCAGCTCACAGACAGATCTTGACTGACAGAGGGATAACAAATAATAAATGTCCTCAATTGATGTTTTTATTACTTTTATACTAATTAGTCCCCCATGTGATACTAAAGTTTGGTAACTAGGGTCAGACAAATTGAAAACAAAATGCAATTTGTTGTACTTCAGGGCATTTTAGTGATTCACAGTCCAATTCTGCTAAAAACAGTACTGTAAAAAAAACATCTTTAGTTCAAATAGCATTGGCGGTTGCTATCTATACTTATCAGAAATCATCCCAGAGGCCGTCTGAAGTTATCTCACAGGCTGCATTTGGCCCCCAAGCTATGAGTTTGAGACCATTGTGCTAATAGGTGAAAAGAATGTCTATTTTCAGCTATTATTACCGCCACTTATCTGCACTGTACTAATTGTATCTGTACTAACCCTTTCCATTAGTGGTTGCGAGCGACTGGAGCCTATCCCAGTAATTTTGGGTCTTTTACCATTGGCCAACTTGTCGCACGGTTAGAGACAAAACTCATTCACTCTCTCATTCATTCACTAGAGGAAAATTAAAAGTTGTATGGAGGATTTTCGAAAATGTTTAGTTGTCAGAGGGCTTATAAGTTGTGTAGTTTTAAACAAGAAGTCAATGGAGCTGTTTATATTGTATTTCTAAAGAATATTAGATCAAATATAAATATATCGGAGTTTGTGACAAAATGGGTGAAAAATACAACAACACCGACAAAGGTCTTGTCCAAAAACACTTAAAGAAAAAGAAAAACTTCACTCAGTGTTAAAATTGGGAGTCATGGCTGGAGGAAGACTAGAAGAATCTATAAAGTGCACAAAATCAGTCTATTCAAGCCATTCCGGCACTTACCTTTACACATAATGCCTATTGAATCACTGGGACTTGAGGTAGTGCAAACATGAAAGCATCTACCACAATCATCTGTATTTATTGACCTGGGCAGCCTCAGCAAGATGAAAATAATTTGAAGCCTTGAGCACATTTGTACTGTTCCAAACGATTCGCTGAGAAACAAACATTCATTCTGTGGAGCAGACACTGAAGACTGTAGCAATCTTTAAAGGCTTTCTGTCTGAACATCTTGAACCTCCAAAAGCCCTGCACCACATAATGAATGTTGTACAATGTGCTCGCTATTCACAAGTCACAGTAAGGATGAAGCACTTCAGTAAAAGGTTACAAGGTTTCAGCTCATTGTTGTTATTACATGAAAATGTTGTTGCATTTTTTCTTAACAAGCAATTCTAACATACATCCTCTGAATAAGTGGTCTTGTAGTTGTTCCTTAATTATTTCTTGTCTTAACTTGATTATTAAGTCTTTCATCGACTATAGCTCTTTTTAATTAAGCTTCAACTAAGTTGTTTAAAAACCTGTTTGAAATTTTCTCTTGGACTGACATATTATTGTCTGAATATTGTAAACGAGATATGCCAAAAAATTATGAGATGTGTATTTTTGTCAGTATCGTCCAGCCCTACTTAGAGGTAAGAAGTATGTGTACATATATACTGCAATCTTAAGAAGGATTATCCATTCTACTAAACAGTATTACTCTGATGGCAGCAGTTTTCTTAACCTGCTTGAAGGTGCACAGACCAATTATAGCAGGAAATCTAATGCTTATAGTTTTGTTCTTTACGACATGCTGAACTTGACTTTTTTATTACAGCGACTAATAACCATGTTAAGTCAAAAAGTCACACAGTGCACCTGTAAGCACAGTTGAGAGTTGCCTCGCTGTGTAATTTTAGGTTCCTAGTTATCTCTTCATGTGAGCTGAAGTGATCCCAGATTTGAATGCCTTATAAAGTCTTTAATTAACTATTTAACAAAGGAAAATGAAAGATTTGCAAGACGATTATTCAGATGTTCATTAAACTATTTGAATTTACCAAGTGCTAAATATTTTATTGGTCAATAATATTTATTCCAGTATGGGTGACTAACATAAAAATACTTTGTTAAAAATTCTTTCTTGTAAAAAAAACAAAACAAAAAGACAAATCTGCATTTTGACTCTGAGCAGACGTTTCACATCCAAACATGTTCACTTCACGATTTACTCAGAAATAGCAAAGACTTTCTGAGGCAAGTGAACAAAAGATAATTAAACATGCAACAACTTGTAGACAAGTTTACTGCACAATAAATCAATTCAAATGAGGCTAGAGATGGAACAGAGCATTTTGAGCTTTAAGATGTAGATAGTCAAAAAAGCAGGATTACTAAAAAAATTGTGAATAATTACAACGGCAACTTAATTTTTCATGATCATGAAAGTCAAAGTTGCATAATTGTAATTACAATAATGAGCTGCTTTAAAATAAATTGTTTTCAATCTGGTTTCAGTCTGTAAAAATCAGATAAATAACATTATAAACAAATATCATAATATTTAGGGCAACATTTTATCACCATTAGCACAACTTATTGTTTTCTCTATCGCTGTATAGGTACAAATTATTCATCATTCTGGGGGTCAAGCTCACAACCGTGACTTATCGAAGGCCCTGTTTGCACAAAGTCATCATGAGGGATGGAGAGTAAATAGCAGGACAGCACATATATCCTTCAGTAGTGTGCCTTCAGTCTTTAAGAATAACCTATGACATGCTGTTATATTTACGCTGCTGTTCCTGTGTTGTATAGATAGAAATAAATCCTTCACTTGACACAGCTCCCATAAAGGCTTTGTATAAGTGTCGGGTCAGGGCCTGTAACGCATCACCACTAAACACAGACATGAACAGCTCCCGGACATGTGACAGAGGCTATGAATAAATATGAGATTTGTGATGGACCTTTCACACGTGCTGCCGTCCGATACTGACTTATAGTACACCAAAGATAAAATATTCATAACCTGGTAGAGAGCACTGAAGCGGGGATACCTGACTTTGTTGTTGTGAATTAGTAAACTTTGTATCTTTCACCAAACACAGTCCTTTGTAGGCATATCAACCACTGTGTACTGTCTGAATTGAGTAATATGGCCTGTTATTTGCCAAAAAAGCGCTCTGATTGGTTGTGCTTCAGTGGTCCTGCTCCAGAGTCATTCAAATCTTACCAGAGCAACTTTGTGAGTGACTTCTGCTTCTTCTAATTTATAGAAGGACCTGAAATATGCATTTCTCAATAACGCCACACACATTCTAACTGAAAGGACAGAAAAATACAGCTAAAAGTCTTTAGTTTCACATATATTCACGGCAACAATAGAATTGAGCAAACAAAAGTTGCTTAAGTGATAATGGAGCTTATATTTTTCTTTGATATGCTGTATATATCACGTATGTGGACAAAGTTGAGTTGTGTCTTGGTCAGGTTGGCTAAAGATCCCATATTGACCACTGTTTCAGTAAAGGAAATGGACAAATTACACCTGCCACAGGAGTAGCCCTCTGTCCAGTGGAGTGTCACACATCTTAAGCTGGTTTCACGATCGATACGTATTGATAGGTGTTCCAGAATCCAGTCTTTGAGCTCTCCAGTACAGTGCCCTCGCCATGACTTTGGCTCTGACACATGTCTTCTCTACTGGATTAGGTTACTGTACACACATTTGCTCTAAAGTCAACAGGACATGAAATAAAAATACTGTGTTTCTTTCTGATGGTTTGGGTCATTAACAGTTTGCGATTATTGTTTTCTATGATCAATTTTAAAGACTGAAAACTGCACCAACCACACCAAAAAGAAAAGAAAAAAAGGAGTTACTGTTTTATAGACAGATTATTCCTGCCCTCATTGGGATATTTGCCTGCGGGATGATGTCCACTATTCTCACCTCACAAAAAGAAGATTCTGGGTTCAGCTTCCAGGTGTTTTTTTATTGTAGTTTGTGTTGGCTTCCTTCAGGCACTCAAGCTTGTCCATCAATTCAACAAAGCTGGCACTATTTGATGTAGCTAAAATGAATCTGTTATTTTTATCACTGAGATCATTGGTAATAAATATTTTATGTATTTGTCTGTGCATTGCATCTCATTGAACATTACCTCTCTGCCTCTAACATTCTTGTGCTCTGTGTGCTGCTGTGCTATTTATAGACTGTAATATTTATACAGGGGACTCACCTGTATGAGCCGCCCCTGCTCCGTTTGCAGAGTGCTGATGTCCTGTCCCAGGCTGCTCTGTCCCCTCCTCAGAGACTCATAATCCATTTTTAGCTGGCCTGCGTGTGCCGACAGCTTGGCCACTTCCTCTGCCAGGCTGACGAGCAGAGCCCGGTCCTGGCCCTTGACTGACTTCAGATCCGAGTCGTGGTCTGTCAGTGAGTGGAGCAGAGAGGTCTGCACTCCTTCCAGGCGCAAGAAGTTACTGTTGTAGTCGGGGCAGTTGGGGTCGATGAAGATGTTGATGCGTGAGCCGTCTCCCCTCTCGATAGTGACCAGAGCGTTCCCTTCCTCTGGATTGGTGGTGATATGAGGCATACCGTCGGACATGGGCGGGGCCTGGTAGTGGTTCATGAACAGAATTGTGCCTGTGACGGTGACAGCCAGCAGAACAGCCACAAACAGCAGGATGGTGCAGAGCAGGTAACTGCAGCTCATCCGCTGTGAGAGAAAAAGAGGAAACACAGGAGAGAAACACTGTTAGGAACATGAGGAAAATTTACACAATGAGACTAGAAACTGAAATAGCTTGTTTACAGTACAAACTACTGTATACCACACAGCCACCTATCATCACAATTTGACCATGTCAAACTCATTGAAATGATTGCTAAATTCCTGTATTGTGTGGTTCAAATTGTTATACCAAGCAATCAGAATACAGTGAAGAATGTTCCATGTGACAATATGTATTAGGTTAATACCAATCTTTGTGTACTATTTCTCCACCTGTATTATAAATAATATAAAACTATTAAACTATGGTCCCAAAGAAGAGAAAAAAACAAACAAACAACGGAGGTAGTTATTTTAAATCCCTATAATATGTGTTCCTGTGATCCAGGAGTTTGTGTACTTGAGACAATCACTGATGAAGCGACGGCTGCAGACCACACACATTACTGTACAAAGCACCATCAGGCAAAGCAGCAACAGCTATTTCTATTTCTGTTCTTTTTTTTTTTCCACACTCATTTTCCCCCAAGTGTTCGTTTATTGTCGATACGTGGGCAGGTACTGCTATATTTGCATGGAAAACTACACACGGAAGCTTATTAATATGTAAATGCCTAAGCACACTGGTCCCACTAAAACACAGTTAATGGTGTGCTTATAACAGTGAAGCATTATGATTCGCCTGATGCGTGCAAATCTGTTGTGTGTTTATCTACAGCTTTTAGCCTTGGCAGAAGAGCTGCCCGGCATTCTATATGTGGACATTACTATGTGTAAGACAAATGATATAGTAGTATCTATATAGTTGTTTATATCTATATATACAACTGGACATAGGATTGTAAAAAGTTACATACATTCATACATAATTTTAGTAGAATAAAAAAAAAATTCTTGTGTGGCAAAGGTTATACTTTATACAACAATACATGGCACTGGCAGAGGATAGCTCTGCCTACACAAGAAGTCGGGTCATTCCCCATGGCCAGACTCTGTGGAGTTGCATGTCTCCGTGTCAGGTGGTTCTCGGCATCAGTTCCCACAATATAACATGCATTAAGACTTAGTGATAGTCGGAGTTGAGGCCATTTAGTGAATCGCCTCTGCTGAGCTGCCCAGGCAGTTACTGTCACGAGTGGGAGGGGGTTCATCCACTGTGAAGCGCTTGTCTGTGTCTGTGAATGCGTATACAATAAAGATTACTACTAGATCTTACTTATGTTCTGCCAGTTTTTGCAGCATTAGCATATCAGGCAGCTAGCTTTGATGCTTTTCCCTTCCATTTACATTTCCTTCATAGGTAGTATAACCTGGTCTACCAGATGGATTCTCACGATATCACAAAATCTGCAGAATCTCTCTGGACTGTTCCTCGA
Organism: Mugilogobius chulae; assembly: GCA_038363315.1. NCBI lineage: Eukaryota > Metazoa > Chordata > Actinopteri > Gobiiformes > Gobiidae > Mugilogobius > Mugilogobius chulae. Next base: position 23,068,372 of record CM076409.1, read on the forward strand.
CGAACGGTTAAAGACAGCTATGTTTACAGCCCACCATTGTGATGTGTGTGGAAGCGTACCTTGAAACCACAACAAACATGGTGGCAGCGATGGTCGTGTTTTGGACAATTTTAGCAGTTTTAAGTTAAATGCTTTGATCAATCAGATTCAGATGTCGTCATGATGTTCCGTTTTTTGTGTAGAACTTATTTCAGAGCTATACACATATCTATCATGGCCAGTAGATGGAATTCCAACTCAGTTCCTGATGAAAGAACAAATGTGTTCTGTTCTGCTTTTTGAAAGGTCCAAATTGTAATACCAAGCAATCAGAATACAGTGCAGAATGTTATATGTGACACTGAAAATTAGGTGAATACCAATATTTGTGTACTATCTGTCCATTAATTCAAAATAAAGCTATTAAACTATGATCCTAAAGAAGACTATAGTTGGTTATTTCTAACACATAAGTTGCTAAAGTAAAAGAACTCTGAAGCATGTTAAAAGTCAAGAACGATGCAAATAATGTATAGTGAATATATTTTTTTCCTTTGTGTTTCGTAATAATTTGTATTTTTCCTTTTTCAATGTTAAATTTAGCAGAAGACTTTAAATCACTCACTTTGTTGGAAAAATTGTAGGCGAAAACAGGGATTTTCTGAGCAGCAGTTACTTCTTACTTCACTCCTCATATTCGTAAAGTTATCACGCCCATTGTAAGTTTATAAATTGTTCAAGCGACATAAGGCTAGCCCATTTGAACAAGAAAATAGGCAGCTGACGGCGTTCTCTGTGCATGTTAAGCTTTCCCCCAAGCATTACTTCTGAAATATGATGGGCTATAAAACAGAGATTAAACCAAATGTTGCATACACAAGTGTTTCAGGCGTTTTGACTTGTGGTGTAGCTGTGTTTTGGTCCATAAGCTTATCCACGAAGCTCGAAGCGTGGAACTGACACTGAAGCCACCGCACAATAGAATTACTTTTATCTGACTGGAGTTTCTCAAAAATGCCAAAGCAAATATTATTGATGTGTTTTGACTGTCCTAAATGTCAGGATTGTCCCGTAGCATTTATTCTGTTAACACAATGCCTTTCAACAATCAAATAACAAAACATAAGAAAAATGTCTCCAGGCAATCTCAGGCAACTTCTCAAACAATTTCTTTTTAAAAAACATGACAGCTATAATTTTCCTTTCATGCACCTGCTGCAATTGGGCCTGGGTTATTTACAATTGCTTCAATGGTTTTCTTGGCTTTTTTACAAGTTGGGACCTGAAAAATGATATTTGTCTTTTCAATTACAAGATATGAACAGTCTTAAGAGATTGTATGACAGCGATGACAACACAGTCCAAACTTAAGTTATGAGTTTTGAAGTGAGATTGATAGAATGATGCCAATGAAGACAATTTTAGAAGAATGTTTTAGTTTACCAGGAATATACAGTTCAAAGTTGAATGTTACTGCTTTTGTGTGTTTAGATATCTCATAAACTGTTATTTGGATTGGACATTAAAGTTAAAGGTTCACTGTGTAACCTTTTAGACAAAAAAAAAGATATTAAAGTATGTTTATTTTTGTTTTTGTTTATTTATTTGTTGCAAACTTTATTAGATTTTTCCAATTATATACAAAACATAAAAACAAACAGTGTGCAACATTGACCATTAGATACTTGTTTGTACAAAATAAAAAGTCTAAATATATAAAACTATTTTTGTATATAATTATAGAAAATAAATATTCACAAACACACACAACACAAAAAAAAAAAAGCATCAAAACATAAGACACTTAAAAAATAAAACAAAACAAAAAACAACAAAAACACAAAACAAAACAACAACAAAGAAACACCTTGGCTGCCTTAAGTTACACACATAAATGTTTCCACGTACACATTTCATGACAATTGTATTTTAGGTGGTCACTACAGGTTCAGATATTTTAAGATGGGATTAAATACTTCATAGAATTTTTGAGTTTTGCCAGACGCCACTTCTGTTTGACAAAAAAAATATTATTAAACACTATGTCAGAAGTTGCGCCTGCCCAAAACTGACATTTTCTTTCTATAAAATGTTATTGCGTAGCTAGAATGCACCCTAACCTTACTTAAACATGTGTTGAAGATTTATGTTTATCTCTATGAGTGTATCATTTATCAAAAACACGTTGAAAAATGCTTTGCTGCAGTGAGCAGGCTCCTCTCCATAGACTTTTAATCTGGACTAGTAGCGCTAAATACTTGTCTCTAGAGACATCTAAAGCTGGCTGCACACTATAGAGGCTTAAAATTGTCAGTTTTGCAGATGTGTCAGAAAGGTACAGGACACAGACGTTAGGACATTTTGCAAAGATTATTTGTCTCGCATTCGCATCATGTCACTGGACACCACAGACTTGATGATTTTCAACGAGTCACATGATCGAGGCCAGTGCAGAAGATCTAGGGTCCGGTGTCGAATGAAAACAAAGGACAACATGAGGGCAGCTGAATTCATGTGTGTGGATGGATTAAATCTTTACTTTGTAAGGTCACAGAAGAGCAGAGAGTCACATGGTTACACAGACTTGTTGTAGATGTGAGGAAATGAAAAGGTTTGTACAAAGTTTGTCGGCTTTCTGCATTTTAAGAGCCAAAGTTATAAGGCAGTGAGGTCAGTTGCAAAGTCCTCGCACAACATGTTGGAAGGTTACAAAAAGAACAGATAAGTGAAGTGACAAATACGCTCTCTGAGAATCATTACTCAGACCACGCCTTCCCAGATTCGTCGAGGGGACATTGAGCTTAATATTGGAAAATGCTATTGTAGAAATTAAAAACATACTTGAACATTATGAAATAATGGAGAAAAGATGGCTGCACATTCTTCAAAAAATCTTTCACTGTGCTCCTTTAAAATATATGAGCACACTTCTTTAAATGTTTGTCATTATATAATAGATTATCTTGCATCAAACCTACAAACCAATCCCAAACTGACTGTAACAAAAGTGTAGCCTTCTTGGCAGAAATAACAAGACAAAATCTGGTTTCTGGATTTTAAGAGTCGTCACCATGAGGCAGTGAAGACAGACAGTTTGGCTTAACACAATGATATGATCTGACCCCATATAGACATGACGAGAATTATGAGAATTATTACTCGGGATTCCTTTGAGTCCACTATAGTGTGTAAAGTTTAGACATACAGTGTAACATTCCATAGGCAAAGTAATATCCTGGAGAAAAAGCGTCTGCACATTCTCCAAATATCTTTCACAGTCCAGCTTTGAAACAACTTCCAGGAAAGTTTTGTCCCAAACACATTACTAACTTACAAACCAACCCAAAACTAAAGTGAGCCCTCCTTGGCAGAAATAACAAGACAAGTAAAAATTCATAAATATTTGTATAATGTGCCAGGAGAATATATTTAGCCAAAATCCTGCTGTGTCTAGTGCAGTGACAAGACACAGCACACAGGAAGCCTCTTAACACAGTATTTGTGTAAACGAGTGTCTCTGTCTCGCAGCAGGAGGCCGGTCTGTAATTAGAGGCGACTTTCCCATCCTCTCAGTATCCATGCCATATTTGAGAGGACATCGGGGTGATCGTCAACGTTAGATTGGAGAGCAGAGGTTTGCAATGAGAGGAATCCTTCCCCGTGGAAATTATCAGTTGTCCACCCACATAGAAATATTGGCAGACAGTTCTCAGACCAAAAGCATTGTCCGCTCATTAAATAAACAGGACACCAGCAGGAGCTATGCAAGCTGTCTCTTTTCATTTTCTCCAACATGCATTCTTTCAAAATACAGACATCCACATGGCCTTGTGCATGTTATGCAACCATCTCAGGCCTTGTGCATAATGACTGTAGCTGCTGTCATTCCAACTGAATATAAAGTATTTTTGATGTGTACTAATTGAACATAGCATCAGAAAACTGCTTCATAATTTCAATTATTTGTTTATTGACAGATATGTCAATAAACTGGTTGGGAGCAGTGAAGATGTCAGCATTTTCTATTAATTTTGTTGGCAGTGATTATGAAACTTTATCAGACTTTTAGAAAATTATTTGGATTATTTTTGCACACTGACTGACAAAATAAAGTCAGAGCATTTCGGACAGTCAAAAAAGCTCCATGTTGATGGACAAAGTGGACATCTGTAGCTAAAGGAGGCAGGATTTACATTAATAGGATACAAATGAGCTTTGGCATTGATTGGATGATTGATCTGTGTAATGCTTTAACCATCATCTCAAACAAACTCCAAATATTAATATCGACACAACAATAAATATCTTTAGAGTCAAGTGTTTGAATACCACTGTTCTATAATTAACCCATGTGCTCTTGTACTAGTTCTTATATTTCTGCTAATTATCACTCTAAAACTTTCACATTGTGTTCTTTGATCTAAGATCATGTAAGTCATATTATGAATATGAAACTATGTGTTGTGTTGTGTGAATCAACTCAAACAGTGTTAGATAGAGAGCCACAGTGACACTAACAAAAAAAAAGTAAAATTACAAAACTGATCTTTTGGTCTTGATTGATCTCGAACTTTAAAAGTCTCAGTCTGAATGTCACTGATTTTGGAAAGGTTTTGGTCTTGATAGTGTGGTCTTGACTACTACACTGATGATTTCTCAGAATTCCATAAAAAAGAATTTTGGTCAGTCCCTTCATTCAGTTTTGGCTTCATTCAATAGTGACGATAAGGCGGCTTGTTGAATGACATTAGTATTCTTTAAATGACTGCTTTCAAAACAGTCCTGCCGTCATGCCCTTTTCCTGATAATGCCCCGATCGCACCGCTCAGTTCAAAGAAATCCACAAGGCCTAATCCCATCTAATTCGTCTCTGCATCTGTGCGTATATTGGGTACTTCTAAGAGGAGGTTGCGCCATCACTGCTGCTTGATGGTGATATGTGTAAAGTGTAATACGCAGTAATCCGTCACACTGCCATCAACACGTCAGGAAGAAGCAGGATTGCAATAGGAATGTCAGTGGAGCAGCTCCGAAACCTTCACAGGTGAACAAGTCAAAATTCACTCTGTTTCTCTTTCATGTTTGAGCTCAAGAGAAGAGGAAATGAAAAACACTTTAATTTTACCATTGTTGATTCAGTTTTAGAGGAAAAAAGACCACAAATGTCCCTTGAAGGTTAGAATTATGGAGTCATAACTTGATAAAATGTTTGGAATTCATACAGACTCACATTTTTTTTTTCTAATTTTGACTTAGTTTAGTGTGACAGTTCTTGTGATAAATGTTTTACAGCAATTTTTTACAGCAATAAAGTTGAAATGTATGAATGGGTTGACAAACAAAGCTTGAAAATGACAATTTGAGTTCTAAAACAGAATACCTCCAAACTTTCCTTGGCTCCAATGCAATCTTGCATTCACACATAAAAGAGTAAAAAGTTAAATTCATTTAAAAAATGGAATTAATAAAAAGCGCTCTATGGTTATTTTACTCAACACTGATTAAACGTTCAAAAAGCTACATACATTTTTTTTATTTTCCCCAAAGTTATGCTGTGTCTCAGTAAGCAGACATTTCCCAATCCCTAAATTTAACCAAATTAACTTAGCCTAAACCTTACTAACTTAACCTTAACCTTAACTTAACCATAGCCAATTGTTTTTGTAGTAAATACTTTGAAATAAAAGCTTTTGCAAGCATAGCCACTAGTATTAGTCACCAATGCAAAGTGATGGCAGTGTGGCATGGATTGGGAGAAAAAAAAATCAGGCTTATAAGCCTCATCAGAAAGCCAAATGTACAAAGTAAGTACAAATTATATAATGCATTGATGAGAAAGTCAAAAAATATTTAGTTAAATCTTAAAAACAATCATGTTCCATATGTTTTACTGGGAAAAAAATGCATCTTGAGCAGTTGCAATTGGTCTTTAAAATGTTGAGATCAGTTTCATAATACCGCCCATCTAGTTAACCTACGTATGTAAAAATTCAACATAACATTCCTACGAGACATGCCCTGTGAGTCTTCCATTTAAAGCTGGATAATCACTGACAGCAAACATTATGTACGATGTAAGTACTGCAGGATAAGTTTGTGTTTATAAAGGCAAGTGTTTGTGTCTGGAAGCAAATGCTAATCTGCATTAAATTGAATTATTAATGTTAAACAGCAGAGCAATCTGAACTTATCTGCATACAACTACAATCAACATGTCATTAGCCTAATTGCACTTTTATCCAGTTCTTTTTTATTATTTAGATTAGCTGTTAGAGACAAAAACAACGTTTGTAAATAAGGAATGTAGCAATAATAGACATTTTGTGCTATTGTACTCTTTCCACAATAAGATTGTCACGATGTAAAGGTGTAATTCCTATGGTTGAGTAGACCTCTTCACAACATTGCATTAAATTGTATTGTAAAATTAATATTGTAATAATAGAATGTGATTTGCACATATGATGTAAACAATAAAGTATCCTATAGCAAAGTGTTAGCACTGTCATTGACAATGCAGAGCTCGTAATCAAGCACAACATCTTTGAAAAAAAAAATAAATTATTACTGTCTATTCAGTCAGAAACAGCCAAGCTCTATTATGGAATGAATAATTATTCTATGTAAAATAAATGACTGAAAATGCTTATAAACAAACTGAACTGACCACTGAACACTGGATGCCACCATTTTGACCTTGATCATGCAACATGCAAGTCAGTATACAACAACATGCTTCTATCTCATAACATTACAAAACTGTGTTTCTTGTGTTGTTAAGTAAGTTCCAGAGGTGGGACCAAGTCACTGTTTTGCAAATCTCAAGTAAGTCTCAAGTCTTTGGTCTCAAACAAAGAGAGGAAAAGTTGAAGTTAAATCCAAAGTCTGCCCCACCAGTCGAATCAGAGTCCTCTCATTCTATACAATATATTTTTTCTCTGGCCACCAAAACATGTGAGAAGAAACATGTTCAAGTTTGTTACCGTGAACATGTTATACAATTTTTGGAGGAGGAGCATCAAGTCATCTCAAGTAACAAAGCTCCAACTCCTAGTCAAGTCCATTTTGCCAAGTCCAGTTTCAAATCATCAAAATAGTCTAGCTCAAGGCATCTCTGTAAGTGACTCTCACACCTCTGTAAGTTACACTCAATGCTAATATTCAATAGTCTGGAAAGTGTCCTATACTGTTATTACTGAAACTAGAATTTAGTGTGTGTTTCTTTTGGCTCGAGCAGGTTTGTAGGCGGACAGCAGGCCTTACCTTGGCCGGTGCTTCCCTGGTCGTTTCAGAGCCTGACCAGCGGTGTTTAGCTGGGAGGAGCTGGGCACACACTCACAGAAACTCTGCATGGACAAACAGACAGGGGCACCAGTGTTTGGGTGTGTTCCAGTCACATGTGCACTCAGGCATGCACGCACATGGACACAGACACACACATGCATACAGCCAGGACAGACGAGAACCTCATGACCGTCTGTCTTATGTGCAGCCATCATCTTTTTATCTCTTTTTTTATTCTCATGTGTCCCTCCATGGCTCTGTTTTGTAATTTGTGTGCATTTAGTTAAGGATTGATTGTTCTTATAGGCTAAACAAAATCAAAAACATATCGTAATCGTGATCCATGTAATAAGACAAGAATCATGACAAATAGAATCATTCCATCCTTCATATCGGCAAGCACAGTTCAGAGATGGTGGGTGGTAATATGTGTGTATATTCTTCATATGTGAGCATGCTTGTGGCCTGTGAGTGAATAAAAGCAGTGTAATTATGAAAGTGGAAGCGTTAGAGACGCTCTTTGAAAGCCCCATCCAACGACCTCAACAATTACCTTTCCCCAAGTGGAATTGGTCAATTAGCCTGGGACAATGACACCAGAATAAAAGCAACACGCATGTGGCCACTGCTATAGAAAAGATCCGCAAACAATTACAATGACCTGAATGCATTTTATAAAGACATTTTAGCATGCCACCTGTTAAAGAAAATTAACTTACTGCGGGCAACACAATGATACATTTGTTGTCTTTTGTGTGGACATAAATAGAAAAAGCTTGCGACCTTTTGCTCATTGGAAAGAGAATTGCAACCTTGACATTTTCATCAGATCAGGGCAAACAGCGGCCTGGGGGCCAGATGCAGCCCTTGGACTGTTTAAATCTGACTCTGACATGATTTCAATATATTTTCTTTACCTGATTGACTTAGCTTTGGAGCATGTATCTATGTATGTTGTTGTAATATTTTTCACAATTAATGGTCAAAAATAAGTTTGCAATTATGATAATTTCTTACACCAAAGCCAGTGGTCCGGGCCTTCATCACTTGTCTAAAATCTAAAGTCCTGAAACATACGTTTGGCTACTGCGGCTTGAGACAGTGTTTTTCACATTGTTTTTTCACTCACCTGAATGTAACGTGTATGGATTGTAGGGTTGAATTTTTTCACAAATGTTTAATAAGCAGCATAACTTTTGTTTTTGCAATATGATAACACTTGTAGTTAGCTCACAACAGCGCTGGCTAAAGTTGCTGCTACAGCTTGTGTCAATCAGTCACTGACGTGATAAAGTAACAAAAAATCCCTCTATATCACGCAATTTCATTATTTATTTTTTTTTTTTTTTTTAATCTATGCATGCCCTATTAATTTCTGTGATAGACGTAAAGATATGTAATTATTTATGAAAATTAACATAATACTAATCCCATTTTTAAACCTAAAGGCCCAGATCTAAATATACCCATTTTATAACTTCAGACTTTAACTTGCCATTAAATTAAAAAAAAAAAATCCTCTATGCATTTCTGTGCATAGAGGACACAGAAAATGACCGTGTTGGGATATTAGGCAAAAAAATATGTTTACTGATGAATTAACAGTCAACTTTTATAGTATCCTGGAATATTTATATTGAGATTCAGGTGCTGCAAATCACACTTAAAGATGTATAATTTACTATGAAGCACACATATTTATTCCAATGCTATCCAATTTCACCTTGTTTGTTTGCAATTTTTCTTCTAAAAATGATTCCAAGTACACCCTGATATGTGCCCACGTACCCCTGTTGGAAAATACTGGAACAGACAAAGCATAAAAATATAATTTTCCACCCAAGTATATGCTAGTTCTTTTTGTAGATTCAAACTTATGGCAATTTTTTCTAATGATTGTACATGCCTAGTAGAAAGTGATTCTGCAAACAGATCAAGCCTTCTCCTATGAAAGCTCACTAATAACCACTATCAGTGCTCTCTCTTTGAATGTGGGAGACAGCGCAGAGAAAAGCAGGAGAGTGCAGAGGAGAGGTGCTCGGAATCCTAATGAGACGCCTTAGGGTCAGCGATAGAAATCTATGTCTGTTCTGCCTAAAACATTGCAGCTGTCTGAGCTCACCGTGCACAGAGCAGCTACACAGATAGCATTACTAAATAAACACAGACTCCCCAGTGATAAAACAAACTAGCAAGTCATGTCTACGACCAACTAAATGGAAATGAATTTGTTTTAAATGGCTGGCATAAAAAATAGCCCAGCTTTAATGTGCATAAAGAACAACACACCATTAGAGATAGGAAAGGCATAAAGATAGGCTGCCATATCTGTCACAGGAGCAAACACAAGGAGGAGGCAATGCACACATATCAAACAGAGCGGTCCCTTACAGCGCCTGCCTATTACAGCAGCAGCAGCACGTAGCGGGGCTTTGGTTTGGCTCATCCTCAGCCTGCTAATGCTCACATTGGGATCTTTCTTCCTGTATACACATAAAGATATGTGAGGAGCTCCTCTTTGGCAGTGGTCCCGCTGTGGGCATGATGCTTCACACTGTTTATCTAGTCCTAATCTCCCTCCACAGGCACAACATTTCCACTGAATATTTGTGCTTTTGATTATTTGGATTTAAGGCGCACCCTGATTTCGATAAGCCGAAACAACATGAGACATATGACAAACTGCACATACGTTGTTTTTTATGATTTGATCTGTGCCAATGTAAGTCTGGATAAAAGTATTTGTCTGAGTGTGTTGTTCCCAGGCTTACTCACACATGCCTTCGCGCTAGTATGGCAGAGAGAATTTAGCAAGGTGTATATAAGCCCAGTGTGTGCTAAGCCGCAGTGTGGAGACGGCTTTGCATACATTCACTTGTGGGCTTACTAATCATTTAACAGGACGTGCAGCCGACTGAACAGGAGCACAGACACAAGAGCAAGATACTCGCGCACAGGCAACCGTGTGGAGTCACCAGTGCTGTTTGTTTTACTGTCATTAAAGTACAGATCGAGGCATTTGTGAAGGCGTTTGTGAAGGTGCAGTCGATGGCAGACTGAAAAAGATCATGTGTTGTTTTTTTGTTTTTTGACAATTTGCCATTCCAGAGTTTAGCAATTGGCTCTAAAAAGATGTGTTTGTCTGTCAGTGCAAATGCTAAACACACTTTGGTCCTTTGGTGAAATATTTTCCTCATTTGTAAAGTATTAAACATGTTTTAGAGAAAACCACCAACAACTCACTGTTCACTGCTTGATCTTAAAGTATTTTTTTAATTTTATTTTATTTCAGACTGAGGTAGAGAAACATAATAGAAATGAACTAAACAGGAAATGAAAATGCCAGCAAGTTGTTAGCATTTTTGCAAAATAAACAAGCCAACACTGCAAAAAAGGAAAATCTAATATATATAAAATGACTTGGATGAAGCATTTTCATCTAAAAGACAAATGTAAAGATTTTTTTCACTTAATGAGACCAAGTCTTTTTAAAATTATTTGACTTGTTTTAAGATATTCTATCCTGATTGACCTTATCTAGATATAAAAACATACGTACAGTATTATAAACAAATTTGTATCTGTTTTAATCCCTAATTGCTTAAATCAAGAATAGATTTGCTTAAAAATCTCATGAAGAAAACTTGAAACTAGCATTTTCTGGCCAAAACAACTAGGTGAGTCACATTTTCTTACTGCACTTGCGATTATTTCACTTGAAAGAAGGCATTTTCACCTCAAAATCAACAAATCAAAATCAAAAGGCCTTATTTGCAATAAAATGACTTTTGTGCACAAAGCCAATACAAATGGCAGGATGTTATTGCCACTTACACATCTAACCCGTTAAGTACAACGGATATAGTCGACTCGAAGCTTCAGAAAACACAGTTCTGTATTTCAGACCTGTGATGCCACAAGTAGCTCTCTGAGATCGCCTGCACTGTTTTTTGTCCAAAAACCATCTACATAATTTCGAGCATTTGTGTAGCATTAGTATATAGGGCAAAATCAATTTGAGAATTTCCTCTGTGTCACTTCCTTTGCAGCCAGTAGATGGAGCTCTAACAGTTCCTGTCATGGGAAACACAGAGTGCTTTATTATACTTTTTATGTTCTAATATACTGGTTTCCAACGTCCCCAGGGCTTTGTCTGGTCAGTGGGTCAAATTATTTAAGTAGTTATTAGTGCAATTTCTTTAGAAAAAGGTTGACTATATGACTAAAAATTGATACATTGTTGGATAGCTGCCTGAAATAAATTCTAAAAGTTCTAATTTTGATTAATAATATTGTATGTAAAAGGACTCAATATTTTTTATAAATTGCAGATTAGTTTACAAAATCATACAAAGCTATTTTTATCTAGACTAAATGAAAACAAATGAGGAATTCAATTGTAAAAACAGAACAGAGCCATTTTAAATTATCATCGATGGGCTGCAGTTTACTCTTTGTGAAGCAATGTTTTCAAAAGGCAACATAGCTTAGTGCAATTAAATAAATATGATTTCTAACTCTCCCTAACAAAACACACTGACATTATTGTTCTTGATAATATTGTTAAAGATAAAGCAAAATAAATAAATAAATAATGTCGACAATTTTTCAAAATGGAGATATCTGCTTTAGCAAATTAATTTTCAAATCGAGATCGATCAATATGAGGGAAAAAACTTCAAATATTTGTCGCAAGGTTACCCAGCCCTGGACCTTCAGGTTTTTGATCGATGCATTATATAATTTGTACTTAACGACACTGTGCCTCCTCAACACGCTGCATGGACACCTCAGAATCAAGCCACACCTTTTCACGTGACAGTAATACATCTCTGCCTCTGTCTTGCACTCGGATAGCAGACCGTCCATGGATTCCCAATCTAATGGACCAAGTCAGCAGGGCGAGCTGTAGACAATGATGAAGTGGCTGTGGTGTTGAATGAATGACTTGTAGTCTAATTTGACGCTGATGTATGAAGGGAAGGAGAGACAGAAGCGCACTGGAACACATTTCGTCCTATCGAATCTCATCCATATTCAGCTCCTTTGACTTCAAGAACATAACAATTATTTCTACTGTCAACAAGACTGAAACGATAAACCTTACAACCTGATTTCCACGGTATGATAATCATGATAAAAATATCGACATGGCGGTATACAGTGAAATAGGTGTTTTAGAATTACAAAATTAATTAATTAATTAAAAATAATAAATGACATTTTTGGAGAGAAACAGCTGATGCTAATGTGTTAGCTTTGCTTTAATAAGTTTATTGGAACAACAAGTTCATCGCTGGCAGAGGTGGGCAACAAATCGAATTTTAGATAATGTTGTGATTATTGTCTTGAAGATGTGCAAAAATGGAATATTGAGTATATCATTTGTAGTAAAAAGTCAACAAAAAGGCTGTTAGTTGACCAAAATTTATGTTATTTGGAAAGCACATTGCAAACTTAATCAGACTTTTTTACATGATAATCTCGTTTACCTGTTTTTATTTTTTGTTTTTCTTCATGAGTAGTTAATTAACATGCAAACATCTCAGCTTGTGTCTTGTGAATCCAGTCTGGGTCAGATACATCATGAACACTGAGGTTAGTTTTGCTTTTAGTCACTAATCGATTGATTGTCCATGTCTTAAGTCGAGTAAGAATCTTTATGGTCAACCCAGTCAAACCCAATTTTTCTGATCATTAAACTTCAACTAATACATTTAAAGACATGCTAGGTGATTAGTTTGAAATAGCTCAAATAAGTCAATTTTCATTTTAGTCAAAATCGTCCAGCCTAATCACTCAGGGGCTCACATGTACTGTTTTAAACATGTAAGACAGTTGTAGAAATGTTTGTGGAATGTGCAGTGGACAGGGTTGTGATCATGCTCAGTTGCATTTGTCCAGCTGCAGACTGATTGTTTGTTTACATGAGTCTGAAATCAGACTACAATCAGTCAGGACCGTGTGTGCCAATGAGTTTTCTGAAAACCGGTTTACAGCTCCTAAATAGGTCTGCGGGCTTACATGCGCTTTGGAAAACTGGTTTAAATCAGATTAGGCTAGTTATCTGGTTTTCCTGGCCTCCATGTAAATGCCCTGACTATTTTATATTTCTATCTGATTACATCTGAGCCCGTGTTTTCTCTTGTCCAATCATTGTGTTAAAAGGGGTCCGAAAAGAGCTGTCAGACGGCCTTCTTATGACCCAACATACGAGGCAGTACGGCAGTGGAAACAGCATAGGACCGTACCGAAGTTTATTCTACAGAGAGACAAACAAATGAGCTACAAACAAGCTTTTTAATAAATGTTTCTTCTCCCATCCCTACATGATAATTTTACATAAGACTAAACATTTACTAACAGTAATAGGCTAGGTCTGCCGGACTCCCATCACAGTGACCACACAACCAAGGTCAACCTCAAAACAAATACATGATGACACGATGAATATTGGGAGTCTCAATCAACATTTTAGCCCTGAGGAAGTTGGTTGATTAGTGACAAAACTAACCCAGCAGATCCAGTTTGATATTGCTAGTAAACATTTAAATCCTGGGTGTTTTATGAACTAAGCAAACAAAAACATGATTTTAAAAAGAGTGTTGCTGGTGCAGTTGAATGGAGGTTAGTGTTTATTTGTCTGTGTCTATATTGTGTTCTGCCGAGCTCACACTTTTGTGTAAGGGACATTTGAGAGTGCACTTCCATCGGCGGTGATGTGATAGACAGTGTGGCTGCTTTTACCATCTTCAAAGAGAATATTTGCTGCAGAGCCAGAATCTGATGAGAGCCAAAGTAATGCCTTTCAAGAAATACCTGACCACTGGATAACACTCAAGTAAAACAAGCTATTTTAAGCAAATGAATTCTCAGTCACTTTCAGCAGTCCTTGAGAACGCCTGTGATGATTTCTTGTCAGTTTGGTTTTGTACTTTTAACTCTGATGCTTGTTTTTCACTATTACACTTGGTTCCAACGGCTCAAAGATTAGACAGACCTATTTCAGATGAATAAAAAAAAAAAATCCCAATACACGTTATCAAGGCTGCCCTCTGGCCACAAACAAAACAAACACCTAAAAACTGAGCAAATCCACTTTTTCAATTTGAAAGATGGAAATTTAAGTGGCTTCCAGGAGGTGACGCTTCAAGGTAATAATGGATTAAGCAAGGACTTAAAGTGATTACAATCATAATATTCTTTTATTAAAATAAAAAAAAGTTTATTGAAATTAAGCTTTTAATAAAATGTAGTAGAGTAATAGAAAGATGAAAGAAGCAAAAAAGGTTTTGTGTGGAGTTTGCATGTTTCACACTGAGGATTATGCTTTTCACCTGGAGCGATGAGCAGGAGGATGTTTATGGTGAAGTTTGGAGGGTGTTATCTGTTTGGCTTCATTCTTACACTAAAACTTCAGACTGTGACTGGATTATGTCGATTTATGAAGCTCAACAAGCAGACTTAGGGCAGAAACTCTCACAATGAATATGATTTGTAACTCTGACCTGTTGTTTTCTCATTTCTTCTGATTAAGAAGGTGAGCTGACACAAATGTAAAACTGTGTTCATGCTGCTGGTTTGTGCATGAGCTCCTATACTGTTGGGAGAAGTAACACCCAGCTGCTGTTAGTGTCATTGTGGAGCATAGTTAGTGTCATTGAGAGTGCACACATGGGGCACTTAATTAAGTTGTGATAGATACAGTCGGCAATTGTCATATTTGAGGGTGTGCTTAATGGGGGGAATTTCATAATTAAAGATGTAAACTACAACTTAATTTAGCATTTGTAGCAGCAGTGTTGGATATATTCAAACTTGGGCATTGGGTCATTTTTATTCTTCCAATGTCTTTGGCCAATCTCTATGTTCACATTATTGTTGTAGTTGTTGAGCAGTGAGTGATAAAGCTGTTGTTCTGATCCACCTCAATGTTACGGTTCCCCTCGATAGTGGCCTCTGATGCGACTATATCTAGTATGGCTGTGGCTTATTGATGCAAATATTTAAGTGCATGATGTTTTTGGTTTCAGTACTTCTCAAGACAGTTCTGAAAAGCAATCAGCGCCCTGCCTCCTGACTAAGAAGATCCAGAGCTGCACTGCGGCCCTCACTGTTCCTGAAGTAAAGCTTCAGAAAATTTAAGGATGGGTCAAATTCAGAGGATAATCTACGTTTTGGGGACAATAAAGTGTAACCTAACCTTGACATTAACTCATACAAAATAAATGATGATGCAGCACACAACCTGGAACATTTAGCTTGCACTGTGTTTCATCAGTGTAAAAAGTCATTAGCCAAGTTAGGTTAAATAAACTTTGGTATTAATCTTCTGATAGAACTTGACAAAGTGAATTAAAGGCTTTCAAAATATTTTTTTTGTTGAACCAGACTGAAACACTGGGGTGATCAGGCTTTTCTCTGTGGCTGGAACCAGTCTTTGGAACGAACTCCTCCCTGATATGTGCACATCATTTGACCTTTTTAAATCAAGGCTCAAACACATTTGTTCAGGATGACCTTTAACATGTATATTCTGTATCTCTTGTTTTTCTGTATATTGATTTTATGTCTATGGTTTATGTACTTGGTTTTATTGTGTTTTATTGGGACGCACTTAAGTCACTTTTTGTGTTATGGGGCTATATAAACAGCTTGATTGATTGATTGATTGATTTTCAAGTTTAAAGACAAACCTTACAGAACATGTATATGATCATAACCTATTGAGTTACTGTACTTATAAGAGACAACTCATATAAAATACTACATAACTTACATAACAGTTTTATACTTAACTTTTTCTTGTACATTGTTTGTTGATTTCATTATCATCAAGTACAAAATACTTGGCAATAGCAATATTAAAACAACTTTTAGGTTTTGGATGTAAAACAAACAAACAAACAAATAAAACCTTTTGTGCCCACTAGAAAAAAAACAAAAACACACGCATTTCTACTCTCAGTTTTTCTACTCACGGCGCATCTATATGTAAATGCAAAATGAATGTATTTGTCCTTGAGAAAACAATCTGTACAAATTGACCAAACATGGCTTGCCTCAGCAGAATCATGCAAACACATGGAGAAATGCCGTTCACCTTCAGTCTAAGACAGAAGCGAGAGGAAAGAGGAGCAGCCCGTGGGAAACAAACCGCGAAGATGAGTTCAATCCTGGGAGACTGATGACCGCTGTTCGCCTGCACCGCTCACCTGCCCTTGGAGCCCCGACGCAGACAGGAAGTCAGTCACTAAAGCCTGACCCTGAGACGCCCAAGCACACTCAACCAATGCATAAACAGTGGCACATGTACAGCCGGGCAATATATCTAAATTTAGATAACGTCAATAAAAAATTACACAAAAAGAACCAATAAAAAGAATTGTGCTGTGAAACTTCAGCAAAGGGTG
Source organism: Mugilogobius chulae (assembly GCA_038363315.1). Classification (NCBI taxonomy): domain Eukaryota; kingdom Metazoa; phylum Chordata; class Actinopteri; order Gobiiformes; family Gobiidae; genus Mugilogobius; species Mugilogobius chulae. The sequence goes on from CM076409.1 coordinate 23,085,048, forward strand.
TAAATGCAATATTTTGTGATATATTTTACAAACATTTCACATTTGTCAATAGGTTGTGTTCCTTTGAGATTAGGGATGTAACAATATACAAATCTCACAATACAATATTTTTTCGGTATGAGCTCATGATATATTTAGCACAGTATTGCAATATTACAGGGGCCTATGATATTGAGTCATTCTTATTTATCATTCAGAGATTCCTTTTCTGGGGTGCTAACCTTTCAGACTGTTCTCTCACCATAAGGGCCACATAGGTTTTGTTTCTATATGGCCAATATGGTATATATGTACTTCCAAGAATTGAGTTAGAGCTCCATCTACTGACTGCAGAAGTAATGACACAGGGAAAACAATCAAAGAGATCTTGCCTGATATGCTAATGCTGCAGAACTGCTCAAAGCAAGCGTTGTTGACTTATGGACGTAAAAACAGTGCACAGTATCTCAGAGATCTAACTATGACATCACAGATCAGGGGTATTGAGAATGGTGTTTTGGATGTAACGAAAGATATCTCGCAAATAAAACATTAGCTGTACATTTGATGAGAAACCATGTCAGAAAAACTGTTTAACTGCAATTTTTTAGTTAGTTAGTAGTAGTTAGTTAGTTAGTTAGTTAGTTAGTTAGTTTGTTTACTTGCTTGCTTTTGGAAAGCGATTTGTTTAGTCTAGTCTAAGAGATTTCATCAGATTGAAACTGTGTAAAAAGACATCTTAGGTATTTCATGGCAAGGTGCAATGTTATTAGATGGTGGCTCTTGACCACCATCTAGATTTATGCCATCATATACTGTAGTGTGAACAGCATCATTCACCTTGAACGTAACCTAATAAATCTAAGCAAAAACCGTTCTAATACATGTTTAAAGACATTTCTGTTGGATTGTGAGAACAATATCTTGATTATGATATTTTGACGATGTAATTTTTGTCAGCACCGCCCAGCCTCGTCGCATCTGCTCTAAACTACAGCACAGCAGCGAGCACCAGTTCACCAGGCCTGCTCCACTTTACTCTGCGAAAGTGACAAAGAGGGATTTTCAATTACTCCCCGGCGACAACGTTCCGGCTCATTTTGTCTTCCTGTCTCCAGACGCTGATGATGTCACATGGTCCTTTCCCTCTAATCGGCTCAGTTCAGGAACAGGATCTGAGCACAAAAGGTTTGACGGAATTACAGTAAGATTTATCAAGAAAGGTCAAAAGAAGCACAGACCTTGGAAAATAGATTTTACCTACAAGTACAATAAGGCTGTGCAATTTGAGGAAGAAATTGATTAAGATTTTTTTTTTCTCTCACATGGATTGAACCTTGTATTTTGATTCAAGCTTATTTAGCAATATCAAAAACAAAATAAAATGGCTTTTGGTTTCTGGAACATAAACTAAACAGACTTTTAATTTCTGCCAATATGAATAAATAATAACCATTTGAGAGGTACTAATCAGAAATGATCAGAGATGCTCCAACACACTGCAAAATAGGGCTGGGTGACATGGACAAAAATGCATATTGCAATGAATGTATTCATATCTTAATATACAATATACCGTATATGTCAATATCTTTAAAAAGACATCCTTGAAATAAAATACTTTTTTCTAAGCCATTAGCCTGCAGATTAAAACAGAGAACAACAAATTAGTTTGGCGATCCTTTTTCAGACTAAAACTAAATAAAACACAAAATTCTATGCATAGCACAAGTTTATAATTTGACTATTACAACACATCATTCAATCTTTTTTTCATATTTCTCTACAACTGTGACCAGCTCAGCTCATATTTTACATAATAAATTTTCACCCAGCCCTATTCCAAAAATCACTGATCTACAACTGAACTCGTTGCAGGTCTTTTCTCATGATGGTGAAATAGGACGTGGAGTGACAATTGCTCAACTGATCTGTTGTGTTACTTTAAACTGTGCATGTGGAGAGTTTGCTTTGGAATGATAAAATTACAAACTATTTGCTACTTTAGGCTATGTTTTCAGTTTAATTATGAAAGAACAACACAGCTGCTGCGCTAACAGGCAACATAAATTCAATCAAAACTACATGGTCAAGCTGGTGCCCCTCAGAGCACTCGATGGCCTGCACGCATCATAACAACAGCACTGTTGTCTACTTTTATACAACTAGGGCTGGAAGATAAAAGAGACATCTTTGAGTCTCTTCAAAAACGTTAAAGAAATGACTTTTAGACATGACTGAATTGATCTTGCATAGTTGTCCAACCTTATTCATGACAGTTATTTTACTCCTTATCTCTTTTATCATGCTGTTTTGTCTTTAAACATGCTCCTGAAAAAAACTTACTTTGGCAGCTTGTGTGTTAGAGCCTAAAATAAAAAGAAAGTAACGTGCTTCCCACATCAGGAATTCAGTTAAAGCTCCACTTACTGGCTGCAAAACAATTCACAAATGATATGCTAATGCTGCAAAAATGCTTAGAGTTATTTAAGAACTTAAAACAGTGAAGATGATCTCCAAAAGCTTTGACATCACAAATATGAGATATTTATTCATATTTTCTGAGGCTCTGAATGAAAGAATAGAATCATACGAACAGAACTATATCTGTGTTTTTGATGTTAGGGCTAGGTGATATGTCAATAATGTATAGAGAGATATTTTCTGAGCAAGAAATAATTTTGTCCATTTTGTACATATCGAGATCATGTACGACAGTCCTGGTTAATTGATGCAGTTGGTCACAGTTTCAGAGAAATGTGACAAAGAAAGAATGAGAAGACTAGTTACTATTTTATTTGTTGCAGTAGTCGAATCGCCCTGTTATATACTGCATACATGACACTGTGGAGCTTCGGAATGTTACTAAAGGGTGTTGTTGAATGAAAAAGTCTGGCATCAGCAGTCGAGCGTTCTGCATCATCATCATTACTCTGTGTTTGTCTGTCTGAGTGACTGATGTAACAGTTGGCTATGGTCGGTGTGCAATTACTGAAGATCTTGTGCCAGATTAAATTCACATTCTCCTATATTTCTTCTCATTCATTTGCTGCTATTTGAGGTTACATTCCAACTTCTCTAATTTGCCCAGTCACTTAGTATTTAATGCACTGTGGTTCTTTTATGTTCCCTTTTGTTACAAAGTGCTCTTGTTTCGAGCTCTTGTGGCCTACTGAGACGCTGTGATATTAGACTATACAAATAAAGTTGACTTGTCTTGACTCAGAATTAAACTTTCATGATGCAGGCCAAATACAGCGGGCAACTGCATAAAACAGAATTGCCGCCATTATCATGCACGCAGGTTCGGCATGGGGTACATTACTGTATAATGGGGAGATAGTTATGCAAAGACAGCACTTCTGTGACAGGCAGAAACATGGCAGCGCTCTGTAGGAGGCTAACGCTTCTTAAAGGACCACACACTTCTCAGGGATTAATACTGAAAGAACAGTAAGGAGGCTACTTCAGTTATTTTATCTGGAGAATCTGAATCATTTCTGTCAAGGACATTTGGTAATATATGACTATTTTCTCACTACTTGAGAGATACTTAAAATCAGGTTTTACCAAAGGCAAATTAAGCACTGATGCTGTAAAATCAAAGCATATAAATTAGGTTTTTGGTTAGGTTTAGCAAAGACTTTGCAAATTCATAAGGCAACACATTTTAAGTCCTCTGTTCATCTACTCTAGAAAATAATTACTCGCAATACTCATAATTACTCATACTGATGATCAAATACTATAACAGATATCTTGTGCATTTAATGAAGTTGCATTATATCATGGATTTTAGTTGATTTCACTGTCTATAGAGTGTTAAATTGACAGCTTTAAGTATCTATCCGATACCGATACTATTGTAATGACTGAAACTGCTATTCTTTCTATTAAAACGAAAGAGATTTTGTCACTTAGTGTTGTAACTGTTAGTTATAGTGCAAGCGACAACCTAACAACTTAATCTGAATAAAATGTCCAATAATATGGTATTATTATATATATTATTATTTCCAATTAAAAGCAAAACTATGATATCGGCTGAACCGATATTGTGGAGTCGATATCAGATCAGCAAAATCTCCTAGATCGGCACTGATATCTGATCCTGGCATTGGATCGGTGCATCCTACTTTTAAGTATATTGTGTCAAAACGTTGACACACAAATGCATCTATGGTTGTATTTATAACATTAACAAGTTGTATATTATTTTTGAAACAAGTTTAGCTTTGTGTTACCAATATCAAAACTCCCACTTCTATATCTACTAATAGATTCATTAAAAGAGACAAAACAATTGGTTTAACTTTGTGAATTACTCGCGGTATAGTCTTCAGAATGAGATATATCAAATCTGTGACATATGAATCAGTATACATGGCCAAATTGATGCAATATACAATACAGCAATTACGCTGCATCCAAAAGTTATTACCCAATCACATTACATACAAGCACATTTTTAAATCATGCTTGTACTTGTGTGCTTTAATACATATTTTACTGGACAAATGTCCATGCTGCATCAATAAATACAAATATATTTAAAAGTCTATGTATATCATTTAACACCAAACAAACTGAATTGTTGAACTTTTTGCCTTTTAACAGCTCAATAAGATACACATAAGCACTAGTGACTTCACAGTGTAACAGCATTTAGTTCTTAATCACAGACCAACAGTGCTTTGCTGAAACTGCTCTTCTATCAGCTTTGATTCAGTCGTGTTGTGTCCAGTTAAAGACCTGTCACTGTCTGCAGTCTGACTTTTGCAATGCATTGTGGTCTGTATTGATCTGTCTAGTGACCACTGCTGGAAACAACTTTTCAAGGTGCATTGTGGGAAGTTTTGAGTGCTCTACTTTTTCCCAGATAGACATTTGACAACACTAAAAATGACATGATTTCTAAATAGTGCTCTGTGTATAAAATAGACACGGCGCTGAGGTCCATGAGGTGTCGAATCTACTAGTTTTTGTAAAGTAACTTCAGCTATTCTACTATTATGTCAGCAAATGTAGATTATTTGTAAATTTGACTCAAAATAGACCAGAATATCAAAGTCCACGTTGCCTGAGAGGACATGAAATTGCAGAGTCGAGACACAAAAGGGCATCTCTCAATTTATAATCAAATACATAAGAATTGAGGCCTAAGTTAGAACAGTATAGTAATTTGTTTTCTTTTTAAAATAATACTTTTAGTCAACTAAATATAGACCTCTGTATTTTCCTAATGTCCTAATGTAAGTTGGCAAATATTTGTGGGCGTGGCTGCTGCGGGAGAAAGTTCCTTGTTAAGGCAAAAGGAAGCCTTTTACTTCTTTTAAGCAACACTGTCTCCAAAAAAAAACTTAGATATACAACAAAATGTCAAAAACAAACAGTAAACATGTTTCAAGCCTTTTTTTACACCAATGTTCGCAAAAAGACAAAACATAAAATAACCACAGTTTTGGTTGAAGCCAAGTTTAGTCTTCAAGTTACTAAAATGGGAAAGTTTAAGGCTTCAAACTTACTAAAAATGGGAAAGTTAGGCTTCAAGTTACTAAAATGGGATAAGTTTAGAAGGAACTTAGGGAATTGTTTAACTTTAGGTCGACTAATGGGTAGGGTAGGTTTAAGAATTTACCCGTATAAGAAAAAAGAAAAATTGGTAATTTTAACATCTTTGTGCTTTTCGTTGTTCTGATGCACTGTTCATGTTATGTTTCCACTATGGAAGTCTTTAGTAGGGCGTATCTCTGATGTCAACAGAATCTATGCTCTTTGAATATGTCTCCCATACCTATTATTTTGTCACTGAGAGCAACAGATAAAAGTCTGAGCTAATTCACAAAAGCCTTGCCCATACATTCTCACGCAGACACTTAAAGAACAGATCCCTGCCAAAATAGCTATGGTTTTTAGTGCGGTTATAAGCACTCAGACACTTACTCTTAATGGGGAAGAAATGAAGAGCTGCCTTCCCCTAATGTATACATTTGCATACATCGCTGTTCATAAATAATGCATAGATGTTATAGATACCACTGTCTTCTCTTCATGGTAAGGCTCACACGCTCTAAGACGTATTGTCGCTGCTTCCTCGTACATTACGGTGGCCTTACTTAAACGTGTCTCTATCCCTCCCTCCTTCTCACCTCATCTATCTTTTTGCATGCGTGCCCAGGAAATTCCCCACATCTCGACAGCCTGACCTTGGCGAAAAGAGATCAGGTTCTGTGACTGATGGCCCAGGACAAATGCGGTCTTTTGCTCATATACTCGGGTCGGCTTTTCTGAGCAGGGCCGCTGTGTGTGCGTGACTAACTGATGTTTTGGTGAAGTGCTATCGGGTGGTAAGTGCTAGTGGTTCCCCCCGGACACTTCAGGCTGAAAGATATTGGACTCCTAAGGTCACAGGTTTTGTAGGGGAACTTTCCTATCGTAGACAAGTTATGATATTGCCCAACGTGATTTAAAAACAAACTGCTCCTCGAAGCTGGAGGTGCTGAGACTCATCACTGTGTGTTTTCTTGATAAGATGGATGCAAAAGGGCAGGAATAATATAAGAAAGAGATATTGCAACAACATTTAGGGTTAAGTTAAGTTGGCCTGGCTTTGACGGCCATCAGAATAAGAAAACTTGATACATTTCCTTTGGCTATTCTTTTCTTTTATCTATCTCTATCCAGTGCAAATGTAGTTCAATGCCCTTCTTCGCTTTTCTTAAATCGTCTCTTTGGTTTTCTCTCCAGAGAGCACTGCCATCCTCAAACAAAGCATCTCTCCTCCTCTTGGTCAGGCTTAATTTAGAAAACTATAACATCTTTAACTCTGCTATACCGTCAGTTGGTCTAGTGTTCGCTCCATTTAATTGTCCACTAGACCTTTTTACAAGCTTGCTAAATCTCTTACTGCACATCTGACAACTCACCATCCATTCTATATTACTTGTGACACTTGACTTTGGCTTACAATGTGTTGTATGCTTTTTGATTGTACACTTCTATGCACTGTAGATCCATATGCACAGTTGATCTCGAGAGAATTAACATTTTATGTATTTTTTTTTTTCATCATTGTCTATACGCTTTGTAAACTTGATTCAACAGTCAATGGCACCTAGTATAGATGTAATCAGAGGTGTGGGCTTGCAAATCATGACTTGGACCTGGACTATTTTGGTAACTTGAGACCGGACTTGATAAAATGAACTAAGATTTGGGACTTGATATGCACGTCAAGGTCAGTGACTTGAGACTTGACTTGCATTTAAGGCCGTGACTTGAATTGCACTTGAATGTCAGTGACTTGGGACTTGACTTGTACTTAGAGCCTTGGGACTTGAGACAAGTTGATGCTTTTCCTCAAGAACAAATAGTGTCTTTTTACACATTAACACACTGGAAAATGTCCCTTCTCACATTTTGTGACGATAAATTGATAATTAAGAAAATCTGGGAAATTGTAGAAATACAGAATCTTCTGTGATTTGATATAAACTCAAAACTAAAATAAGAAGACTTGGACTCTACTTAAACATTTCGAAAATTGACTTCGGTCTTGACTCAGACTTGAGACCAAAGACTTGACACTTTCTTGAGACTTGTCAAACTGACTTGTCCACTTTGAGGTATGATAAATAAATAGCTTTTGTTTGCAACCAACCATCATAAACAGCAAAAAAGAGAAGCAGCTAAAAAACAAGAACAAAAAAACTTAAGATTGAATCCACTGCTCAGTGGAATAAAAATATAGGATACAAGAACAAAAAATCATAAGTTGCACTTGCTGAGCAAAGTGGTATATGTAAGATTAAACAATGAGGAGCTGCATTAACAAATAATCACGACGCGAGTCAAGACATCACGACGCGCAGGAGTGATACTCCGCGGAGTGCATATATCTTGTAATGCACAGCTCCGATTGTTAATCCGCTATACCATGTCAACGCGAAAACTTAATAGACGCACAGTTCGTTCACTGATCTCAAATTTTCGGAAAATTGTATCTTTGGGTCTACTTTATTGTTCCGGGCTTAACAGCATGGCAACATAGCATGTTTACGTTCAAATGCACAGCGCTGCTGTTGTCAGGTCAGGCTGTTGTAGAGAGAGAGAGAGCCGGAGGAGAGATCGCTCCTTCGTCTCTCTTTCTCTCTCTCCCTCTCTCTCAGCCACATGTGTTTATTTACCTCAGGATGGAGTAGTTCGAGAAGTAGCGGTCTCTTAGTTTTCAAAGCCTGCCCTGTGCAGGCGATGTATTCCGACCATTTTGTGTCTCTGTGCTAAAATCCCAGTCCACGCTCACAAAATGCGATGTCCGTCCTCTCATGTTGCTTAAATATCCATACACGTAACACGAGTCTATCAAAAACTAGAAAGTTCCACGCTAGCTAATTGTGTCAAGACGGTCAAGTCACCGTCAACCAAAAGTATCACTTCCTGTGTGTACTGCACAATAAAAGCCTCAACATAATCCTGCTGAAAGCTAAGTTTTATTATGAAAGACTCAGACACGACAGCGCTACAAGACTCTTGCTCTCCATCTGGCTGTCAAAAGTTCATTGGTTTTGCTCAGATTTGTGCGTTGCCGTGGAGACGTCAGCGCACTGATATGTAAGTGATTTAACCTGCCGAACTAGTGTGCGTATATACGATTATAAGCACGCCAGTTAAAATTTGAATCTCACTGACCATGGTATAAGACTGAAGAAACATGTAAGTATATTATAGCATTCGACTATGGTTATGAAGAGTGCAGAATATTAATAGAATAAACAGCAAGAGTTACACAGAGTTCTGTGGCAAAGCAGCACAAAATGATGTTCGACTTTTCTCGTGACACAAGGCAGGTCACACTTTGTACCTGTTGCCACACCTAAACCTCTGGTATTCAGTATACAGTAAGTGACGAGGATAGAATAGTTCAACAGTCGTATGACAAAAACAACACAACTGCAGTGAAATCAGGAGACAAGCATGGACAATGGTGAGTAAGTCTTCTGTATGTTTTGCGGCTGCAGATACAAGACTCCAAACCTAAATATTCATGTCTGTATTTCAATCTATATGCTTTTTAAATCTGTGAAATGTGCTATATCAAAAACAAAAAAACTTATATGTGGTTACCATCAGACTTTTTAGTTAGAATCAAAGAAAATTATGCAGTGTTATTATTAAGTTGAAACTGTGAAGTTCTTGTCCACAGAGTTTATAAAATATATATATATATATATATATATATATATATATATATATATATATATATATATATATATATATAATATTTAGTTAGCTTTGATGGTTTGCTTTATTGAATTTCAATCTTGAATAGTCAAAGCCTGTTGCAATCAGATTGTGATTTATCAAACCACCAAAGCATTTTCACGTTATGATTGAATGTAAATGGACAGCCCACCTACAATGCATTACTTTCAAAATAAAAAGGCAATTTACAGAAACATGCTCTCACATTATCTGACACAACTCTTCAGAGGCAGTGGTCAATAATGTTCAAAGAGCTGAATAAAGATGAGAAACTGCTCTCAATGTGAATATTACTAAAGCCTTTTCTAAACATGTGATAAGTTAATTAAGATTAATATTATTGCTTGAGCCTTTACGCTTCTCTGATGGTAACTAAAGATCTCCATAATAAAGCAGGACAATATGGCTTAATCATTTATTTATTTATGTTATAAAAAGAAAACTGAGCATGACAACTGACAATATGTAACTGACGCTAGATAAATGCAGTGAATAGTGTTAACAGCAGTTGTAGAGTCAATGCAAAGCGTTTAAAGGTGCACTGTGTAACTTTCTGGAGGTGAAAAGTCAATACGCATTTGATTAGAAATAGAAAGTTTAAACCAGACTTTTTGAATTGAGATAAATATGCTTTGTGCAATAATGCAAAAAAAAAAAGAATACAGTCTATTTCCAATTAGTTTTAACAGTCTATGTGCAAGTCTGCTCAACGTAAAGAATTAGACACAAGACATGACATTATACATTTTGTTGCTGTTAGCATGTTGGCTAACTCCCATTAGCATGCTTGGATTATTTATTTCTTAAAGTTGTCAAAAGTACTTAAAACACAAAGTGGAGGTTCCGAATGCATTAGGCAACAAGAACACGTGAATAGATGCACAAATGTTAATAGGGCATTTTAAATATTTCGATTTAAGTTGTTCGGGAAGCAATAATCATCTAAAGTTCTGTTAAAATAGGGCTGTAGTCCTTTAGTTGATTAAGACCGATTTTTCTTTATTTTTTTGGTTGAGCAATACTTTACTGAGATTATAAGGATTTATATTGAACAGCAACAAAAAAAAAGTTAATCAGCTGCAGGATAGAGATCAAATCATTGGTTTATCTGCATTTGTTTAAAACAAATACATTGTTTTCATCTTCTGTATCAGAAGTTTTTGCATGAACTCTTTAGCATTTTTAGTTTTTTTCAAGCACAGACTGGGTCAAATCAATATGATAACTTTTAATTTTAGAACTTTGCCATGCGACTTTTTAGTCGACTTATCAGGCGATGGGGCATGTCTTTTGTCAACCAAGAATTCCTTTGGTGGACTTCAGCTCTATGTTAAATGCATAAAAATATATTAATTAACTTAAAATACTTGAGCTGAGAAAAGGCAAATTTGTTGATTGGAGCCAATTCTGAATGTTAACTTTTATCACGTTGCTAGTCAAATTGTATTTAACATGCTCTGTTTTTTTTTTAAGTTTTTAATTGTAAAGTATTTGCTATGAAACAATTCATTCAGCATAATTGATGGAGTAAATTATTCTGAGTTATTGAACGCACACACTTGCTGCAACAAATGTCGCCCGAGGCAGTAAAAAGCTCCAAACAAATAAAAGCATGTGTTTTCGGGAGGGAAACTGGCCTGAGGAGGGAAGAGGAGGGGGGCTGCACAAATATGTCTGATCAACCAACCACAGCTTATTACAACACTCATTTATACTTCAGAAATGGAAGTTAATAAAAGTCTAAGAAGCATTCGTGTGATTTGTAGAATAAGTGATTAGCAAGGAAGCAGCAGAACAGTTTGGGGGGATTTTTTAACAATAAGAACAGTGGAACGGAAATGCCTCTACAAATTCATGAATAATTCTATTTAAGTTATGTACGCATACTTTTGTTTTGAGTAAAATATGCATGCAAATGTGGTAACAGTCACAGAGAACAAATATGACCTTATTTGCACTGTTCTGTTCGCAACATGCTCATGTGAACCTTTACTTTAGCGTCTTTGGCATCATCTTTAGAACTGAAATATATTTGTAGTTAAGCACACATGACAGTCAAGCTTTTCCCACGTCAGAATAGAGTTAAAGCTCCATCTACTGGCTGCAAAGAAAAATAGAGGAAAAAATCAAACTAATCTTCTATTATTCAAAAACACAAATCTGCTTTTTTTTTTTTTTATGGACTCGAAAACGAAGAAAATCTTTGTTTTCGAGAAATTCAGAATGGTGTTTTCTAAGGCTCAAAGGAAAGAATAAATATCCAAAAAGCAAATTTTGCATAATGAGTCGTTTTCCTTTCATTTAACTTTCAAAACTTATGTTCAACCTTGTAGGTTTTTTCGACGTCTTAGCTCCCTGCCCTGGCACCGTCTCAGCCACTTTAGCCCAGTTTAGCCCTAGCTTTGCTTAGCACTGTCTGTTCAGTGACCTGCTTGGGCCCTTTGCTCTGCTCAGACATTTCAGTTTTCTGTGCCACACTTGAGCCACTCCCTGTTTCTCTGTTTTTTGTGGACTGGTTGCTTTTTTGGACGTCTAGGGTTGTGTGATGCACCATTACTAAGCTGTTTCTTCACCTATCAGGCTTAGGGGGTGAGGTTTGTACTATTCAACATGTTGTTCAGTCTTCTTGACTATTCTTTATGATGGTGTTGTGAGGCAGACTACACTTGTTCCAGTTTTCGTTCCTCCCCTCCCTACACGACAAATACCTTCTCCGCCGCCTGTGGCGCGAGTTAAAAAGCGAGACATGATTGCAAACACACTTATAGGTTCCATAAACAAGTTTAAAATTAACACACAAGTTGTTAATTAATGCAGTCCTCAGCCAACAGTTTCCAGAGGAGTTAACAGATTAAACCACTTCATTAGCGTATGGAGACAACAGAGGAGAGGAGATGAGACAGGCAGAGCTCGGGGAGAGGCGGACAGAGGACTCAGACGGAGTTGTTCGAAACAGACACACTTTCAAGGCAGTAATTATGACGCAGAAAGAATGTAATTATTTTGCCATAATGCCAGGGGGCTCTGCGTGTCCTCTAATACTGATGGCTGACAATCTAATAGACCCCAGATGTGAGCGTGGCTTAATTGCTCTTTAAACCTAAATGGCTTGTCTTAACAAATTCTGGTTCTCTTCTAAAATGTGTCGAGGCTGACTGCGCCCTGTGATCCCGCCCCGGTGCCGAATGACAGTTTTGATCAGAGGAAAACCAGTGTCGCCGTATGTTTCGCACAGTCTGACAGCCAGCAGTAATAAGTCGGAGGTATTGTCAAAAGGGAATTTAAGCCACTGTCATGTTTCACACACTTTCCCCGGAGAATTGGAATCAGCTGCATTTGGAAGAGACAACTGCACGGAGAGTAGTCAAGGTCTGCGCTGGAGTGATTTGGCGAGACTTTATGCTAGGGCTACATAATATATCGCAATAAGCAAATCGCCTAGGCAGCAAATTTTGTAATCTCATTCATAAAAAACACAACATATCTGCACAAAACACACATTTCATATTGTCAGCATACATTTTTGTCATTTATGCAGGCGTTATGCACTGAGACGCTACATCCAGTGACGTAGTTGCCATAGAGACACCCAGGCCCTGTTGTCTACACCAGTGTTTCTCAACGAGGGGTACGTGGACACCAGGGGGTACTTGGTCATTTGCCAGGGGGTACTTGGGATGATTGCAGGATTAAAAGAATGGTAGAACTGCAAGTATTGTAATGCAAAAACAATTAATTGCAGCACATTTTAGTAAAAATTAATAAAACAATGAAATGCAGTGATTATAATAAAAAATAAATGAGTCAATATAAAATAATCCTAAAAAACACACACACACACAACATTGGGGGTACTTTGTGTTTGAGATCATGATTAGGGGGTACTCACTGGTCTACATGTTAATAACGTTTGATATATTGTTTGTTGCTTACAGAAAGCAAAATTTTTATGAAGAGGCTATAAATATGTATGCTAGCAAGGCTAAAGCTATATACCTTGTTGTAGACATTAGAGGACGGGCACAGTTTGAACCCTTTGTCCATGTTTCATCAGACGAAGAGGGTTTTGTCCCAAAGGATGGTCTATATTCAAAACTGTCCTTAACATAGCAAAACCTTACTAACTCGTTGCATAGAGAGCAAGGGTCAACAACTGTGTCACTATGGCAACTACAGGGGATGCAACATCTTAAAAGGCATGCATAACCTCTGACTATTCACACTGACAAAAGTAACTTTCACTCAAGTATGAGTCACTGTCAAGTAAGAGTAAAAGTAGTTTTCTCGATAATGTTAGTTTATAGAGGATTACCAATTCAGCAAATTAGCAAAAGATTTTCTGCATAAAAAATAAAGATGATTATTTTGCTAATTTGCAGAGCCACATTTCTAGGGCTTCACAATGTATTGAAATCAAAAAGAAATCAGCATTTTAATGGACAGTGGTTAAACTGTTGTTTTTTGATTTTTTTTTTTTTTTGTGAGATTCTTTGACTCACTAGTTAAGTAACAATTGATTTGAAGCAACTGTAACTCTTACTTGAGTAAAAGTTCCTCTTCTCAGTGTGTGTTGACAATACGACATGATTTTGAACATTTGTGTCTCAACCATCTTTTCTTCAAATATGATTTTGTTTTTTGCAATTTGAATTCTATCCTTAAAAAGGTTTTTGTGCATTTCTTATAAAAATTACTGCAACAACTTGAAGTTACTTCTAAACTTACTCTTACTTGTTATTCCAGATACTTTTAACTATTTTTACTGACTTCTTGGATAACTACTCTTTACTTAATAGAATAAACAGATTTTGAAGTAACTTAAACTTAAAGTAAAACATTCTTTTCTCAATTCTTCTGATTGATTCTGAAATATAAATGTTGAACAAAACTTTAAAAGAAGAATGGTAATACTAGTCAGAAATCAAATCAAGCAGGCCTACTCTGTGCCAACTTGGATGATTGGACTTGGACAGCAGACATTTTTAAATTCTCCAGAACTCAAGATCAAACATGTGGAGAAAATGTCAAATTTGAATAGAGCAGTGGACAAAAATGTTTTACTGTGAAAGCCAAGCTGCAGATTTGTCAGTGTGCCAAAGGGTCTATACATTTTGAGTGCTTCTGACTCATTCTGGTCTCGAATTTCTTACACTTTCCACGTCAGACATCCTTGAACTTACATTTTTAGCTGCAAAGAAATAGACAGAAAGTTAGATTTAAAAGGAAAATGGAGGAGTTTACAGTGACTGAGTTAACAATGCGATGTTGCGACTCTATGAGCACGTCTGTGTCTGTGAACTGAAAACATCAAAAAGAAAATTGTGTTTCTGCAGTTGTTTGTTGGCGAATGCTTCTTTTCTTCACCAAAACAAGACTGATCATAGACTTTCTGAGACACTTTAAAGTAATATCAGGTTCTAAATGTCTTTTTTCACTTTCGCTACAGTGACAAATAAATGATCGTCTAAAATAGATAACCACTTTGCACCTTGTTGCTGCTTTTTCTTGGGCACTGGTGTGAACACAGTTTTGTAGAAAATGAAGTAATTTGTGTGGCTCCTGTGGAAAAGCAAAGGAAGAGCAAACCTTTTAGTGCATCTCTTTTCTTTTTTTTCATTTCTATCCATCAGTTAACGATCATTCTCCACGATCACACAGTATTATTTTATTTTTACTCAAGCAGAAGTCAATTCTTAGTTTGTCCTGTGAGATGGATAAGCCCAAAGCAATGACATTTTCAAGAGGACTGCTCCACAATGACTTAAAAATGTGTCATCTTTAAGGCCGTGAATCAGCATCAGAGTGCATGAGATGTAGCAATGTTCGGTTTTTAAAGACAGAATGTGTAAGTAATAAGAAATACAGTTGTTTTTAGCAAGCAACTCATTTAAAAGTGATGAAGTAGGTTAATAAATTACCACTAAAGGCAAATGTTGAACTGGTTTATCTAAATCAGTTTGAATCTTTTACTGTTTTTTTTAATGAATGTAAACCAAAACGAATCAAATGTGTTCCTTAGAGCTAACGCAAAACTATTTTAACAGCGATTATTTTCTTGACACAAATGAATCGCATGCTTATTTTTACTATTGTAACGCTCCAATGGTGCGAGGTTCACGGGTTTCTGTGCACAAGCAGAAAGAGTGCTAGACAAGGTTCTGCTGGCTCACTTTTGTAGACTTTGGTGACTTGTTTCCACTCGGTCGCACCCCTGTCTGAGCGGGATGTGAGCCGTGTGTCCGTGCGTTTGTTTACCTGGCTCTGTCTGTGTGCAGCTCGAACACTCTGAGGAGGAGGCTGATCGCAAGTTAACTCAAGACAATCATGAGATTAATCGCTATAAATGTTTAATCACTTGACAGCCCTAGTTTTCAAGATAACTAGATCTTATATGAAAACTAGGAAGAAAAATAGACAGACTGCTTTTATGACACTCCTGTTCAAACTGCGGCCCAGGGACCAAATACAGCACACGGATTCATTATACTGCCGGCCCTCAAACATCCTGAATTTTACCATCAAATTTGAACACTCGATGTAAAAAAAAATAGAATGAATGTTTAATGTCTTTTTAAAAGTGTCGAGTGCAAAGTCGAATGCAACAGTTTCAATGACTCACTTTGTTTTTTATCTGTTATGTTCCCCTCTGATTCATAAATGTCTCAAAAAGTGTCCTCACAAAAAAACAACCAAAAAAACATTTGGACGCTTGTTACAAAATAAAAATACACAATGCAAATGTGGATAAAACTAACTTTTTAATTATTGCAGTCATCAGCAACAAACTCAATTTGGGGTTCATGACAATAAGTACCCAATAATTAACTGTAATACTAAGGTAAAAAAAAAAAAAAACCTCTGCGACCCAGGGACCAAATACGGCACATGATTAAGATTTGCTTCCCTCAAAGTCCTGCATTTTGCCGTCAAATTTGAACATTCTCACTAAATAGTGACCATTTTGGTGTCACGAAACCAAAATGAATGTTCAATGTGTTATTAAAGTGTAGAGGTCCTCTTAACCATATACTGTATGTCTCAAAAAAGTCACACAAAAAAATTATAATAAAAATAATAATAAAAATTTGAACGCTCATTTAAAAAATAAAAAATACATTATATACGTAAATCCCCTGACCTCTTAATTAGTTGCAGCCATCAGCAACAAACAATTTGGGGTTCTTGGCCAATATTAAGGATAGTAAAATAGCAAACTTGTGTAGGGGGTGTGTTAACTTGTGTAGGGGTGTGTCCTGTCAAAAATGCCTGCAGGCCAAAAACATCCCAAGGACTCTTCCCCTTGCTGTACCTTTTAGCCTGGATCATGGTGTTGCTCGGATTCCCCTATTGCACATGTGTACAGTTGAAAGGGAAAATTGTACCCACATATATAACAGAAAACATACGAAGAACAAGCAAACGCCACACAGAAAGGTCTTACTTGAGCACTTTCCTGGAGGCTCAGTGTGGCAGATGTGAACTGTACTCTGAAATACACAGTCGGGGGTCGTGTTCGCACCATCTCCGGCTCTCAGATCAGCAGTTGACCCCGACCCCGCTCACAGCCAACTTCTAATTGTGACACAGCACATATGGCACGCAATTATTCCCTGTAATCTGTTGCCATGGTGACGGCTGACCCTGATGGCCGATGATGCTCCCTCGTCGTGTCCGGCTCGGTGGCTGGAGGCAGTTTTTGCTCTCTTAAAGTGCTGCGGATTAGGCATGTACATTATCACTTTAATCTGTTCTGGTTCAATCATCCCCCGCAGTGCTGAGAGAGAGAGAGAGAGCCAGTCACTCAGCTGCATGTGGGCAAAGAGGGACGTATGTTTAACGGAGTACTTTTCACTTGTCTAATATTAACATGAGCTCTCCCATCGCTCATGCACTGTAAGTACTCCACTTGAATCCCCATCAGCTCCCCTCTGTGACTGGAAGAGCATGCCTCTCAAATACATCGACAGGAAGCTATGACTGTCCCTGCTGCTTCTCTTTCCATTTGGATTGCATCTTCAGTGTTTGACTGTGGCACAGGGGTTAGCAATAACACTCTCCCCTACAGCCAAGAACGTGCCCAGCTATACTGTATACACAGTCTGGTCAAAAAAAGGACCACCTGTATTAGTGTAGCAGATCTTGCTAATAAGTCAGCTTTTTACAGTCTTGGTCTCGCCTCTGACTCAAGCACTTTTGGACTTGGTCTTGTCTTGGTCTCCAGGGCGCTTGGACTTGGTTTTGTCATGGATATGGAGTCTAACACTGAGACCACATTTCATTACACCATGCTCTGCTAAACTTGCTCCAGCAGCCAGAGGATGATGCACAACATCCTAAGTTGAAACATGGCCCCAGCTACAGCTTGCAATAAGCACTCCACAATAAGACAATGTAGCTCAAGCTGAATATGAAACTATGATAAAACTTTTTATTTATTTTTTGCTATGTGAAGCAGGCCATAAATTGTGGGTGACCCTCCAAAAAAGCAAGCGTTTTTTGTACCTAACAGTTTGCAAAAACAAGGGTCTACTGTTTACAGTCAACAGTCTTTGAAGAAAACGAAGATATACAACGAAATATCAAAAACATACAAGGTTTTCACACCTTTTTTTAAACATAAATAGGCTACGAAAAGCTAAAACCTAAAATAACCACAAATTTTAATTGAAGCCACGTTGCAACATTTTCTTTAGTTATGTGTTTAAGGCTGGAGCTTAAGTAGGTTAAGATTTACCTGTTAAACTCAAAGAAAAAGTTAACCTAAATGTATGGTTGTTTTATGTATTGGCTTTTCGTGACAAATTGACATAAAAAAAGGTGTGAAAACGTGCTTGTCATACATTTTTGACAGTTTGTTGTGTATCTACGTTTTCTTTGGAGAAAATACTGATACCAATGTGACAGTATAAGACACTGATAACTGTAGAAAATGACAACAAGATGGTCCTAATTTGGCCATGATGAACCGCACTCTTCAGTGGTCTTGAGCCTCGGAAAGGTCTTGGTCTTGATTAGTGTGGTCTTGACTCCTACACTAACCTATATTTAACTAATCAGCTAAGTCTGGGGTTTTTGCAGTTGGTGCTATTTCTCTGGGAAAATATTTAGTGAACATGTTGGCCAGCAGTCTGCAACATAAAAGTCATACAGGACTGAGACTGGAGAGATTTTATCATTCTGGTTATTTACGGTGTTGTTTGATGTTTGGTCAGTAACCTGCCGCACTTTGGCACTGCACTTTGAATATACATTTGACCTTGATCTTTGACATTTAGTTTTCTGCCTGACTCAATCAAATTGAAAATATTCATTTGTAAAAATCATCAGTTAAAAAAAAAAAAAAATTAAATGTGTTATCAGTGAAAACAATGTTTTAACCCCAAAATCATTGTTAATATTATCTTGCACACAGTAAAGCATATTTGACATTGTTAGAAGAAGAAACTGCAAATCACCAATGACTTTAATGGTACAACTTTTCAATTAAGTCCTAATCAAGATTTATATATCTTCAACTAAAGTTAAAAAGTGTGCAAACTAAATTATGCAATAAATCAAATGACTCATCGCAGAAAAAGAAACAGCCCAAGGTGAAGACTCTAGACTCTCACCTCAGTGTTGACACTTCTCCTGACGATGTCTAAGTATAGAAATGAGCTGTCATTTAAAGCTGAGCATTTAAAGTGTTTGTAAATTTAAATCTATAGATCTGTGCAGATATGCATCAGCAGTAAAATAATATGTATTAAAAACATTGAGTGACAAAGGGCGAAAGATACAACAGTGTGTTTGAGGCAGCCTAACACTTTATGCCTGGATGTCCACTGCGTGATTTTGTCATTTTGCAATCAAAGAATTATACATTTTGAATGGCGCACTACAATTCATGCAGACTTATAAACCTTCAGACATCTGCAGTCACACTGTGCAATGTTTCATCTCTTCAAGTTTAGCTACAATTCAAGGGAACATCAGACTCTGGGCAGAAAACCAGCAAAAGTCACAGCAATCAGTCAATGCTCGAAGTTCCATGCTTGATCTGGACTGGACTTCCTAAACATTCTTTTACACATACGGGGTAAATAGAATTGGGTGTAGAGACGATGACAACTGCACTGACATAAGCACGTGAGTGACAACCAATCCTTGACATAATCCAGCCATGAACAGACTCCAGGAAATCTTCAAACATGCCTTTAACATGACGAAAAGCTCACCTTTAAAAAACGTTTGGATACAACTAATAGGCTCTGTTCCCCTTCAAGAATGTGATGATGTTTTAAGGCCAAGAGGCTAAAGTTCCTATTAATAAGCCATGACTTAGATAAAACAAAGACAAAATTAAAAAAATCAGTAAATTGAAAACCTCACTTAACCAGTTAGCTGATTGAAATATTACTGGTAGATTGTTGTACGAAATCGTCATGGTTCAGATTTACATTATACATTCTAATAAGGATTTTGAAAAAAATTATATTAATATCAAGAGTTTAAAGTGGGTGTAATCCCTCATTTGTCCAGGATGATCCATAGTAGAGATTCTACAATGTTGACATCTGGACACATTTTGACTCTCAATCGTAAATCTTTTTCAATCTGATTTTTAATGTAAATTTTGAGATTCAAAAAGACTTTTTGGATGAGAGTTGAAACGTCTTGATCTTCAAATACGCTGTCCTAGTGACAACTTTGAAGGCTTTCAACTATTAAGAGTTTAAAAGGCATGTGGCAGGTTAACCAGCTATTGCGCTAACTTACTGTATGTCCATAATGCAGTTGTTTATAAATCCAAAAACTACAGCTCAAAGCTAAAATTCAGCAGAGCATTCAATGTTTTGGTTTTTCTAGAATTATTTTTTTAAATTATAGTTGTCAGCCTTACCTAGCCTAGTGCATCAGTCGGTTTCATTTCACTTCTGACATTGCATTAACTGAGGCTCCTTCGCTTCACAACAGACAGGGACTTTTTTGATTTAACTAGTCACTGTTTTTGGTCCAGGAAGTAGAGCATAAACATGTGTATCAGTGATTGTTTCCGTTTCTATTTGGTAAACTTGCAAATTAAAAGGTACAAAATCATATTCTAAGTTAATATTTGACACAAGGTCAAAGCGAAGAACGCATGGAGTCTGCCATGGTTGGTTTTGGCCAACAAACCACTCTTCACCTGTTCGCTGATTGGACGACCGTACTTCCTGCTTTTTGAGAACCGTCTGCAGTCCTGCTATACCTGACCTAGAGCTGGAGTGAAATGAAATTGAGTGGAGGCACTAGGTAGAACCAGCCTGGCTAGCTTTTACCATAATCCCAATATTAAACTTAAACAAATTAGCAATATCAATTTCTCACAGTTGGGTTGATTTGTCACAAAAACAAGCGAAGAAAACCCATTTTGAGAAGTTGACCAATTTGACAAAACTCCAAAACCAAGAGAATGGTGTCTACAACAAATTTCCAGTTCAGTCAGTCAGCATTAAAGCCACTACTGCCACTGAAATGTAAATGACAGTTGCACAATATATGCTGGGAGACAGACAGCAGTTGACCTCCAGGTGAGCAGTGTCAACCAATCAAAACAAAGGTCACATTTGAGGCGGTCCCACCTCCTTTCTAAGCCTGTATCCAGAGCCCTAGTCTTTAAAAAGCTGTCATCAAACTGTCATGTCTTCCATAGCGGCGTCTCCTCCCCTTGACCACAGTGGCCCCGCAGTGCTAAGGAGGCTCTCTCTTCATCTTCAACACATTTACAATAAATCAATACGAGCTGAGGGGCTGCAGAAATAGTGCGAGGCGGATTGATTTTTGAGCATGTTATGGTAGCCACGGAAGACATTCAATTTCCCAAGTGAGAGAGACTTGTGGAGACAGTCGGGCTTTTGAGATGCATGCGGGATTAAAGGAGAAAGAAAACATCATATAGACAAAAGCAAACAGAAGAGCTGTCTGCGGTGATTACAGCTCCAAATGTACATAATCCCATCCTGATTAAAAGACTTGCCTCTGCTGCTATTGTTTGATTCTTTTCTTTTTCCAATGAGTCATTATCTCTCGTCATTTGGGAGTGATAGCATATTGTGAAGATAGGATACACGAAGAAACAAATCCAATACAGCATTGCAATAAAAATGCAATGCGTATTGCAAGAATACGGCATTGCAATAAAAAAAAATGAAGGACTAACATTTTAACGTTCTTTAAAATATAAAGAACTAATTTAAGTCCTTGTCCACTTAAATCAAGCCTTGGTTAAGATGACTTAGATTCAGAATTTTAATCTAAATTTGAGTCATTTTTGCTAGACAGGTTTTAAGTGCTTATATGAGGTCTAATATTTCACTAGTTTCAAAGCATTAAAATCTTGTTGGATTTTTTTTTTGGTTTTTTTTGCAGTGTATTGTAAGAAAAGGTGTGAATTGCCTGAGTATTTCTATTTAGACAGGTTGTGCTGCACTATGACTTTCTCATAAAAGCGAAAACAGAAGGGGACGAGAGTATACGGCAACCTCATTATCACTTAATTTACTGCATGTTTTTCCATTTGGCTTAGCTACATAGTAAAGGAAAAGTGAATCGCCTGAGGAAAACCATAAACAATCTCTGCTTCAGAGCGACATATTCCACAGAGCAAACAGGAGCACTATAACTTCACAAAAACACTTCTGGTCCAAACCAGCAGCCTGACGTCAGGGAGTTTAAATAGGCCCAGCAGTTTGACAAAAATGTCTCATTGTCACTGTCAGCAAAAAAAAAAACTGCTTAGATAAGACGCAATATATAACCTTAAATATGAATAAAACAAAATACAAATTAAGATATGAAGAAATAAGGACAAAGAAAAAACAGGGATAAGGTTGGAAATGCTTTTATAATAGAATTGTGTTGCAAGTTATTTTAATTTCTGTCTATTTAAAAAGACAGAAATAGACCTTACATGTAGTAACATGTATTTTTCAATATTTTCAAAAGTCATTCTTGATTTTGTATATTTCCATATATGCCTGATTACTTTGGTACAGTCAGATGATGTATTTCTGATACTGATTCCATCCAGGCTGGATTCCATCACACCATGATACATGGGTCATGGTGGCACAGTGGTAGAGTGGCTAGCACTTTTGCCTCACTGCAGGAAGGTCGTGGTTTCAACTCTGGCACGGCCCGGGCCTTTTTATGTGGAGTTTGTTTCTCCTCATGTCTGGTGGGTTTCCTCCGGGCACTCCGCCCCCTGTAGGGTTCAAAATTGTTCTGTAGCCACTTTCCAACAACTAAATAATAGGAACCTAAAAATTGTGAACTAATAAAGTTAAGTTTTACAATGAAGAGGCGGGGGTTCTGAACAGGATGTCAATGGACCTATCTCTATATCAAAGCTGTTTTAGCTCATCTTTGTGAACAAAATGTGAATTATTAATCAGCATATCCTATAGTTTCTCCTAAGTATACAAAATCAAATCGGTCTCCTTTAAGACTTTTTTTTCACCTTCCGGTTGTTGTGCGCCGGCTGAAGGATATCCCTGCTGTGTATTGTAACGTGATACGTGGGTGAAGCTGCAGAGATGATGCTGCTGTTTGCTTTTTGTTTGACTTTTTCCAGCCTTCAGAGCTGCCAGCACACAGACACAGGACATCAGCACAAATGACCAGACAGCAGGCCATTTCCATATCCAATCTCATTCAGGCACAGCTCAGGAGTCTGGAATTTCACCTTTGGAAACAAACCCATTTAGTAAATATGGATTCATCTACAGGGGAAGATTGGAAATACAAGTTCAAACTCTAAACAGATCAAATGACTGACTGCAAATGATTCAACTGTTAGTCTGAACTTTTTTTTTATTCATTCATTTTCTTTATCTTGCTTGCTTAGGGGTCAAAGGTGACTGAAGCCTATCCTACAACTTTTCCTTTTCCTGTGTCATCACAGGGTTAGCCTATAAAGACAGAGACAAACAGACAATCATTCACTCTCGTATTTATTCACTTGGGAAATTTAGATTGGTGCCAATTTACTTATTTTGTTTTTGGAGGTGGGAGAAAAACTCTGAGAGAGCGCATGGATACACGGGGAGAACATGCAAACTCTACCCAGAGAGATTATGAGATGCTGATTTGGTCAGATCTTACATATTAACCCAGAATCTCTAACCACTCTGCTACTCTGCTTTTGTAAAAAGACAACACAGTATTAATACTTCCAGTGTTTCGTTATTTATTTATTTATTTATTTGTGTTGACACGGTGAAACTCTTTTATTGACAACCAATTTGGGAGTAAATACCTCCTTTCATTTAATTTATTCAGGATCCCCATTAGTTACTGCCGCAGCAACAACTATTCTTCTTGGGGTCCTCCCTTGTTGGTTGAGAACTGAATATAAACTAGGGTTGAGCAATCTGTTAAAAAATTATAATCACAATTGTATTGCTCATATTGACTTCAATTTTGCTTTGGTTTTCCAAAACCAAAATACAAATTGCTTTTAGTAATAATTTTATGAACATGAACAAAACAGAATTTAATAATATAATACAAATAATATAAAAAATACAATATTCTGCCTAAAATACAGCATTTTGCAAAAACAAACAAACAAACAAACAACAACACATTTTTACTAACAAAGAATTGGTTGTCAATCTTTTGATTCAAAACCTCCAACCAAATAACTCACAATTTGACATGACAGAACCTCCATCTTTTGATTTTTGGATTAATTGCTCAGCCCTAATATAAATTTTAAATGTAGTTAACTTTATGATACTACAGCAAGCATAAAGTACAAATTCTATAATAATAATATATTGCCACCATGTGAAACACTCAAACTACTGCAAAAAAATGAAAGAGCCCTCAGTGTCATGATCGTAAAGAGACGTATGAGACCTCTTGTCATTTTCCTGTTGATGATGTCGCCAATAAGTCATGCACAGTCCATGCCACCGCTCCATCCGTCTCATCCTCTTCATTACTCACTGAAGTAGAATACATCTTGGAGAGGACAGAGGGATAACTCAGCCTTCGTTCTTATAGCCAATTCACGCAGCCATTAACCTTGAGACACCTGATTGTGGCAGGCCCATAATGATGCTATTATGTTTTCTCCGTTAGCTTAAGCGACTCATTAGCAGGTAAATATAAAACCAGTTGCTGATCTAAATGATTCCATTTGGCTTTAAGATGAGCCTATAATACTTTGTATGAAGGACATGAGATAAAGTTAGAACTCCCTCTGACCTCTGCAAGGTTCTACTTACGTATAGTACTTGATATTTTTCAGTCTTTACTCTCATTTCTTGGTCTACTGCTGATTGTTGTAATTATTTTCTCAATGAGGGAACTGGATCTTGCTCCAGACCAGTAGACAGAAAACACAAACTAATTAAATCTACTGTAATTTGTTCGTATTAATTCCAATTATAGAAACTCTATTATTATTATTTTCTAGCTTTCTTTCAGTAAACACACAACAAACGTTTCTTGTGCATTTTGTTGTGTCTGTTTTACCAATAATATATTCCTCACTGAAATAAGTTCAGTTTACTTGAAATAAAATGTTCTGCCTACCTAATCAAAATAAGTAACCTTAACTTTTGTCATTTTTGTATCAGAGTAAAACTTTTCTGTTCATGTTTTCACAACTTTAAAGAGAAAAAGTCAAAATTTCAACCTTATGGGCAAGGAGTTTCCATATAGTTTTGCCACAATTTTACAAGTTTTAAGTCGTGAAATCATAAATTGCAAAGTGAACCATGATGTCAGTGAATGTAACTTAAATTAACAGAGTATTTGGATCTGATAAAATGCAAATATTTCACGTTTTGTTTAACCACATGCCAGATCTGCTTGGCCTATAGGATCTGTGATTGAAGTGCCAGCAGACTATTGAATAATACCAATACGGTCTCAAGATCCTATTCATCACTGGAATGAGCTGGAGCTGAAGTTGTCCATCAAAAGGAGAGCCGAGTCTATAACATACAGTGGTATCAGTCAGCCACAGTCGCCTCTATGTGCACATTCTAGTTTCACCACTACCAGGTGATTCCCAATGCATATTTAATGACGATTTAGCAAGGGACCCAATGATAAATTATCCAATGGCACTATTAGAGTCTTCCAGGCAGAGAAACGGCTCCTTATATGCATACGTTTATCTCTCCTTTGAGGGTTGTTTCCTACTTTTATGACTATTCAATTGTTTCTGATCCGATAATGGAAAGACTCGCCTGAGCAGAAGATACAGTTCTGCCAAAGAACAGTAACACTATGTCACAGAACAACATTTACACTGTGAATACACTCTTTCTGTATGGATTAGGCTTATGTTCCTTTGTCTTCATGCAAATGTCTGTTTGGATGCGGAGGCAAAGGGAGATGAAAGTTATGTACTAATGCAAGCAATGATGGCAGTGTCAACAATGCAGTTTGAAATAGATCACGTTCGGAACAAATGTAGCTTTAGTTTATTGTCCAATATAGGTTTATAGCTTTATAGTTTTAGGGCTGCTATAGATTAACCTTCCGATGGTTTTGTCGTGTATGATTTTTTTCTTGAATCAGGATGCATTTCACTATTTCTTTACAAAATAGTGTGTCTGTTTAAGGGCAAGTCATCACGAACAAAAGCAAAGTTCTGAAACCTCATAAAGCAGCCTATAAAGCATGTTTGTATTGATGCATGTTTTGATTAAATATTTAATTACTGAAATAATTGTCAACAAATTGAATAAGCAATAATCGCTAATTGGTTTTACAGGTTTCAAAGCGTGTCATGAGGTGAGGAAAACCTTAGATTGAAAAGACTGTATTTTGTTTTTGATGATGTAAACACACTTTTTTTAACATTACATTCAGAACATCTTCAAGGAAACAGTACCTCAGCCAGTACTGAGCGACAATGACAACAAGTTTGATCATTTTTTGACATATCTCAATAACAATACTCAGGCGATATTTAAGCCAATCATCAAACGTGTCTTTAGATTTATTAGTTGAAACTTAATTATTAAAAAAATTGGGCTTAAATGGGGACAAGCTAAGACATGCTATTGATTAGTCGAAGCAAAACTAGAAAGTGTCTCAATGACAAACAAAAAAATAAAAATAGCTAAAGGAGTTGACAAATTGAATAAGATTCCAATGGGCTTTCTGACCAATACAAATTTTGGTATTGACTGATCAATTGATTTTGAATTGACTTTATATGAGCAATCACAATTTTCTTAATTTGTTGTTTTTTAAACATTTTTTTTTTTAATACAAACGATATACTCAATATTCCGTGTTTGCATATTACGACAAAATGAATCCATAATATGTGATATGGTTGGCATAGTGGCGCAGCGGTTAGTGTTCTAGCCTCTTAGCTAGAAGATCCTGGGTTCAACTGACAGTGGAGTCAGGCTATGCATGTTCTCTCCATATCGGTTTCCTCTTCCTTTGAAAACACGTCCAGTAGAGTCTTCCCCAGGCCTACAGATGGAAATTAGCTGTAAAGAGAATCTGATACAAGCATCTCTGCCATTGAGCTTATGTAATTGACTCTGTGCACAGAAGTCATTTGGCTTATTTATTTTCAAAAATCTTAACTTCCTGCTGGCATGTTCATTTCCTGCTTAGTCCATTTCTATGAAGTTCCACTGCCTCAGTCTAAAGTAAAAAAAAAAAACAAATCTTTAAGATTGGGCAGTGAACATGAGTTGTTGGTGGTTTTCTCTGAAGACATGTTAAATACTTTACAAATGAGGAGAATATTTCACCAAAGAACCAAAGCGTGTTTATAAAAAGATGTGTTTGTCAATGCTAAAGTTTGACAATTTGAAAATAAACAGCTTCTATGCACACAGTCAATTAAACATTGTCCTAAGAGAGGGATTCTTTGTTTATCAACAAGAACGATGCACGCACACCCCACCTGCAGAAAGAGTCGCCGCTCAGAGACACAGATTGTAGCAACAAGTAAAAAAAACACAGTTTCAAGCTTCAGGAGACAGACATCTTCAGACCGGTTCAGACCTGATTGAAACAGCTAGTTCTCGCCCCGTTTTGATGTTTATTTCAAAGAACGGCTCTTTCCGCAGTAGGTTCTTTCTGCAGTTGGGCGGAAAGTGACGTTGACCGAAAATCCCTCTATAAACAAAACCTTACCTACATAGAAGCACAGTTCAAAAATGTTATTAGTTCTAAACTGAATCTTTATCAACCATAAAAATAATTGTTTTTCCATTTAAAGACAGAATCTTCTTAAATAAGAGAAGACTTGGAAGCTTCCAAGACTTGCAAGAGACCGTATGGTACTATAGAATCAAGCTGAAATAGATTCTAATTCTGTTGCCTGTTGTGGCTGTATCACCTGTGTACCTCCAACCTCCCTCTTCCCCAGAAGCTAACTGACACATCTGTCAATGCAACCCTGGAAAACATTCTTGAAGTGCTTCCTACAGCGCTACTTTCCACACATCTGTATACTAAAAAGCCATTATACTGTATAGACACACGTGAGGGAGTTGCACAGAATCAACACAATTATGAAGAATCACACTTCAGTTTGTAGCAGTAACTTGTGAGTGTAGGTGCCGTCAGATGTGCCTGAAGACTCGCTCAAGGGCTTCGGGCTTGAGCTATTCTAAGAGCCAAGTGTGTGAAGAAATGTCAGATTCCTGCGCTCAAAGAAAAAAGACGTGACATTTGCTAACTACGTCCAGGATAGGAGATCATGGGTGTCGAACGTCTAATGTATCTTAAGTTGTGCTCACTGTTGAACTTGTAAACAGTATGACTCACTGGGACCACCACTCAAAACATTTAGCAAAGACTAGTTTTCATCCTGACTTTCTCTATATATATCATCCACAATAATGCTTTATCAACTCCTTTTTGATCCGACATGTCTACAAGACTAAAACTTGATTATCAATGTCAAATTTAAAGTCACAATTGATTTAAAAGCTATTTGTTCAATTTGAAGACAACATTGACAATTTCAAGACAAAGTAATAACTGTTCGCTTTATGTATCGTAATTGTCGTCTTGCATTATATGTCCGTCTACTGTTCAGAAAAGACCAAATTGTTTATAAAGTCATTTTTAGTATGTATCCTTGCTCAAATTAGTAATTACTTTCTTTTCTATTTTTATATTAATTTTTTTTTTTTTTAGAAATGTGTCTAACTGTCTCTGTTACAAACTCGATGTAATTTTTACCAACTGGAATAAACATAGCTTTAAAAGGCTGTGTCAGATTTGACCCAAAATAGACTTAAATAAAAGCATGTTTTTGTAATTTAGCTTTCTTTGTTATCATAAATAAATTATACAAATCTAATATTTTACTTGCAGGCTTGCATGACCACAAAATGAACTATTATTTGATCTGTATTTCTATGTATTTCCATGTAAAGTGCTTATTTTAGCTAACTCTTCCATAAGAGCAAAAAATGTATGATCCCATTAAATGTTGAAAGAATGATTTTGACTTTCTATTTTAAGTGAATCATGAAGTTGGCTTTACACCATCAGAAAGTTACATATTGTCATTTTAGAGGAGAATTTTTCCCCATATGTTTAGAAATGTAGATCTGTTATTTACATTGTGTTCATGGTAAAACTCAAAATGAATCTAAATCCGCTGGGAAACAAAACCAGGTCCATTGACTTCCAGTTCAAGAAGTCAATGGTAAGGTAATGTTTATTAAGGACAATGTACAACTACATTGAGCACAAAGGCAGAGATGCTTGTACCAGATTGTACCTTACAGCTAAATTCCATCTGTAGTCATGGGGAGGGGAGAGGGAGGGCACATTAGACATGTTTTTAGTAGGAGGAGGAAACTGGAATACCCGGAGGAAACCTACGCAGACACGGGGAGAACATGCAAACTCCATATTTCCCGGGAGTTGAACCAAGGACCTTCTTGCTATGAGGCCAGAGCGCTAACCGCTGCACCACCGTGTCAATGGATTTGTTGATGGCTTTTCAAAGTAACTGCAACAGCTACATCAGATTTAAGTTATATTTTTGTTGTTGGTTACATTACAATTTTGAGCCTTTTGAGTAGACAAGTGGAGGATATATGGTAGCTGAAAACAGGAATTTTCTGTTGGATTACTCAAACATGCATCAATTCATATACAACATTGAGGAAGCTGATGATGAAACAACAGTTATAACATCGCTTAAAGACTCAGGAAAGTGGGTTTAACAAAGTCTCCTTCAAAATACTTATCAAGACAAAATATCAGCTGCACAGTTATTTCAGAGAGTGCGAGGTGATGCCAGTCACCTTTGGATACTTGATATTAAAATGTCCTGTCATTTCATATCAGTCTTTGGAAAAAATAGACATGGGTCAGATTACAAAGTGAGGTCAGACCGAACAAGGCCACGCATATGGGACAGCTGCCTACAGTTTTAACCTTGGCTGAGAAAAAGACCTAACTTTGCCCGGTTTCTACGCATATGCTCCACCATCTGCCAGTCACACCACCCTAAACAAAATCACACACTCTTGTTAAGGTTAGTTTTTATGTGTTCTTAAATGTATTACTTAAAGGGCTATGCACGATTTTTGCTTCCTTAACAGAAACAATTGATTTTAAACTTCCTAAATCACTCTACATGTTTTCCTCACTTATCTAAAGTTTGTGAGCGTCCGAAATGTTTATTACGATGTCTTTTAAGCTTTTTTCACAGCTGTTTGATGAGATGTAGCGGCATGCTAACACCAGCTAGCCACAATGCTAACAACAGACGAACTTCAAGGAACTTTTGTGAACATTGGGACATTATTAGACATAATCGGGATATCGCAGACACATTTTTACGAGAATAGTCAAGTAAAAAAATATCTGTCCTGGAGGATATTTATTTTATTTTATTAAATTGTGAATAGCGCTTTTAAAGTTTAATATTTAGACAAAAAATATTACACAAAATAATTAGTCAAAACAACTATTGTAAAAATATAATCTTAAAAAGGAAAAAAAGTTAAATAATGCATAGAATAGGTAAGTACAGTATAATGGTTTTAGTGTATTTTATTTTGTCTTAAACAAGATTGGCAAGAGAACAAGCATTATTTATTACTCAAAATAAATAAATATGCTGTTCTCTTGACAAATTCTTTTACAGTAAAAAAACAAACATAAAATTAGATAAACGTGACTTAATGCAGTATTCTCTCCTTATTTTCTTGTTTCATAAAGCACTTTGAATTACTTATTGTACAAATTCTGCTTTACTGGTATAATCGAAAGTTTGTTAACTTGCTTTTTATGTTTCTTTTTTTCCCCACTACATGATAGTCTCAATATTGAATTTTTGCATACTGTGAAAATAACAATCACAATATCATCCAAAACTCACAAAACACTGCTCAGTTCCATTTAAGGTAGTAAATCAGTTCCTATGTACTGCGCTCTTCTCTTACATAACGACTTGACGGTAATGGCTCGTTACCACTTTGATCCACCAACACACAAGCAACACATGTGCTGGATTTCACTCTAACAATAGGACTGCACCACCAGCCACTCAGCTTTTTGATCCCACAATCTGGCAATACACAGTGAATGGACTGCAAATCTCTGAGTCACGTGAATTAAAAGTATTGTACTGAAAATGAGACTGTGGACAGGGTAGAACAAAACAAAACAAAACATAAGAAAAGACTTGATTGGAAATGTGAACATGCAAGAAACCTATGTAGAGACATGGGTTGGAATACAATTTTATTATTTTATGATTTCCAAACTTTCAAAAGAATATTTTTTTTAAAGATATGTATATAATTAAAGTATGTATTTGAAATGACTCTAAGAAGGTATGGCAGAGTGTGTTATGGTCTTAACTAACTTGTTTAGTTGTAAATGAGTACATTTAGTGTTTATCACTAAAAGGTTTATGACAAAAGCAGCCGTTTGTGGAAAAAAATGTGACCACTGCCTGAATTAAATAATAAAGGGTTTTAGTTCTATTGGGAGCCAAAATGCAACACTCTGATTGGCTGTGCTTGGGTGGTCCTCTCTAGTTTCACTTTGTTGTTTGCAAAAGAAGATTATGAGCTGTATTGCAACCAAAAATGAATACATGTCGATATGTGTCAAATTTGTGAGAGGAAGATTTAAAAATTGTTTTGCGAAAATTAGCTACCCACCCACTGATTTGCTGGAGAAAGAATTCAGCTGACTAGGGCTTTGCAATATTGTGATGAAGATCAAAATGTGAGCTCATCTCGGTGACAATCTTTTGACAAAATTGTATTATCGTGAATTCCATTTCTTTAATTTGATTGTTCAAATACAGGCTGTATTTAACTCTGCTTTTCTTATTGGTCAATCTTTGTCCTTGACCCAAATCAAAATCCTGATATATTTTTTCCTTATCGGCTGATTACAACTCAAAGAACACCACCCCAGCAGAGAAGCATGGAGGGAGAAACTGTGCTTTAGGGCTGTTTCTCTTCCAAGGGAACAAACAGACTCATATTGAAGGCAAAATGAACAGTGCAATGCCATCAGTGAACTCAATGAAGATGAGTCATAATTTAGTCTTCCAGCCAGACAAACAGCCAAAGTCACAGCCAAAACAACAAAAGAGTGCTTCACATTAAGATTATGGTATGACCTCAATGTCCTGATCTTAACATTTGTTTAAGGAGAAACAGAGAACTTCCTTTTTGAAAGAAGAGGTGTCCATCTGTGACACTTACCCCACGTGCACACATCATTCAAGATCGTTGCTGTGTTTGGTTAAGCAAACCTAAGGTAGGCGCTAGTTAAAAAGTCGGTAACACTTTAGAATAACTACAAAAAATTAGACTTAACAAATCATCAATAACACCTTAATAAAGACTTAATTTATCATGAACAAATGATTAATAAACTGATGAAAAAGTTTATTAATGCTTAATAACTACTTAATTACTCAGAATCCTGCCCCCTAACCCTAAATCCTAACCTTAGGTCCTTAGTTTATTAGTTACTAAGCATTAATAAACTTTTTCATTCATTAACTCACCATTTGTTAATGAATAATTAAGGTTTTATTTATGCTTTATTCATGGTTTACTAAGGCCAATTAAGGTGTAGTTATTATAAAGTGGTACCAAAAAGGCATCCAATCAGCTTGAAGTATTTCATTAAACGTCCCACCTTTTGCCGAACTCTTTCAGTGGGGAAGTTCCAGATTGATAATGTGGAAGAACTCTGAGTTCACTGGATACTCATCTGATGTGAGCCAGATTAACAATACACATACAAAAACATTACTACTGAAGTTTGTTCTTCCATTTGTACAGGGTAAAATACATATTTCACACTTACTCATTGTTTAAAATCACAAAATTAACAAGAGCTAAAATACTTATTTCATCCTCTGCATTGTGTGTTTGTGTAATTATCGAACATTTCCCACATCCATCAGTATAATCATGCACGATCATTCTGTAATCAGATTCAGAAGATGGCATTGTTATGAGTCTACCCATAAAGTTTCAGCTCTAAAAAGTTCTCAAGTCTGTATCTGCTTGGACACAAACTTGGACACAAACTTTGGAACATCAATGAGAGCACAAATATGCCATGTGCTCAAAGCAGAATTCTCACATGTTGAAAAGAGAAAGCAGATTTTGAAGAGTTTCTGAACAGCCTGGTGTAGTGCTTCCCCGTCATGCTGCCACCCGGAGCGGGACGGAGAGAGTGGAGCTGTGGTTGTTAGTGTTGCCATATAGCTGGACCCCCCACAGGGAAATCACAGGCCCACTGAACCAGGCCGAGTTCTCTCCTCTGGCTCTGCTCTGCTCCAGTCCGCGCGCTCAATGCCTCTCCACTTCCAGCTAGCTCAGCAGGTTCATTAGTCTGACAAGGTTAGCCACAAAAACCCGGCCAGCCCACATGGTATCCCACACATGCATTACACACCTCTGCGCATATTCAGCCTCATCGTACAGTGGACCGCCACATGCAGCAAAGGGCCAACGTCCAAAACCTGTCATCTGGCGGGCATAACTGCATTTGGCTCACCATTTGCAAAGTCATAGTATATTATGCAAATTTGACTTTCTAATTTTGCTTCTTAGTCAAAAACACAGCTGGAGTTCTGCTTGTGAGATACTATTCTTTCTCCTCTGAGCCTCAGAAAACACTCTTGCCCAGTTTAATGAAATCTTCTGTTTCTATACATAAATCATTCAGATTAGCTTTTTCTGCTGCAATAGCATATGAGACAAGATCATTTCAAGTATCGCAAGACTGCAGCGAACAGCAAGAGCGATGAGTTAACCAAAACCAACCCAGGTTGAGATAGCAGACTGTATGTGTTCTCCTTCTTTGACCTTGTGTCAAATATTACCTTACAATATGATACTGTACCTTAATTTGCAAGCTTACCCAACGTGTTCTCATGGATTGCGTAAAAAACTGCCCTCTGCTTGTCTTAGCGTGACATTACACGCTTGTTTTTTCTGCCGTGCTATGAACATGCAATGTGGTTGAGGACAAACATGAGGTTTTTCAAGGGGTTAATGGCTAAGTTTAGGTCTGAAGTTGCAAAAATGGGTAAATTTATGTCTGGGACTTGGAGTTGGTTAAGGTTAGGATTAGGATTGTGTGTCTTCATGAATGATAACAAGTCTTAACATTCACCATTGAAATGAACTGGACAGAAACATAGAAAAAAATAGAAATAAATAGAAGTTGCGTTCATATGACACGCTGTTTACAATAGCATGGTATTGACACGCTTATCCATGAGAACAGGCTGGCTTACCTCACAGAACAACAACGATCACTAACACACATGTTTACGCTCTACTAGCATCAACAGGTTAAAGCAGTTATGCCCAAGTTTAATTTGTCCTGCGAAGAAGTGCTCAGGTTTGTTAGGACTATCTTTTTTATCCAACTTTGTGTTAAAAAGACTGTGAAATGACACTAAATCAGTTATAACTTTTTAAATAAAGAACAAAATTAGGTTTGGCCCTCAACATTTTTGGCCTACGAACACACCTCAATGGTGCGATGCCAGATAGTTTCAACAAAGTGAAATGAAACTGATGCTTCAGGCTAACTCGAACAAATGTACAATGAACAAAACTACATGACACAGTTCATTACTGAATACATAGATTTAAAGATGAACTTGCACATAAGTCTTCATTGGATAAGACAGTAGAGCATAAAAGTGAGCAGAAGAGCAGGGAGGACATTTAGCAAATTGAGACAGATATTTATCGTCTGCTGAAGCCAGCACAAAGCCTGGTATGTGCTGCTGCTGCTGCTTGACCAATAATCCACTAAGCAGAACCAGAACTACTAAAACTAATGGCCCGTGTTACATGATCATCTCTCACGGTATGCCCCTCACATTCTGAAATATTTAATCATTTATATTCTTAAATGTGACGCGATAAGGCTGGTCACCATTTGCATTGGACCTTGCCACAAAATAGAAAGTTTGAGCTTGTCTCCAGCACTACAAGGGGTAAAATGGCTCCCATGTTTAATAATTCACACCACCTGTCTGGTCAAATCTGAAGCAGGACAAACATGTGGCTGCAGATGGAGCCTAGAAATGTCTCAAAAACAAAAGACACTGCAATTGCCCAGAAACTTTATAAACACACATGAATCTTTGGTTGAAATTTCACACTGATTTGCTTAGTCTTAAACTTGTTAGTAAGTCAATTATCACTCACTGTTCTGATCTTACAGATTTTTTCCATGTTTACTGTTATAGTTAAATCCTTGCAGAAAAGAACTGAACAAGAAGTGAACATATCAGTAAAAATTAACAATCCGACTGATGCTTTATGCACAGAGTAAACAAGATAGAAAGAGAGGATGGAGAATCTTATAGAATTGCATTTACATTGATGGTGTGGTTGAATTTTATGCTGGCCTAAACAAAAGCAACACAACTAATTGACCTCTTGGCTGTGGTTAGCTCTGTGCATCTCAAGTGCGAAGTTCTACCCAAATAAATTGAATTTGCTCCATAAACAAGTCATCCATTTTGCTCTCCAGCATCTCCACAGCTGCAGCAGTTCTCAGCAGAGAGGAGGGGCCACGCTGGAGGCACTGATCCATACACTGTGCTCAGAAGCTGTGCAGTCAAAACACACACACACTTTCTTATTAAGCACACCATTAAGCTAAGTTAAACTCATGTTTGTCATATAGTTCCCATTTGAAATTGACACTCTGAATTTGTCGCATAATCATTTGCATATTTATTCCTTTTTCTTCAAGCATTTCCAAGTGAATCTGAACTTCACTGTGAACAACATGTAAGACAATATTTAAGGAAGGTTGAGGAAGTTGTATTGTGTAAACAAGAAGATTCTTCAAACTATACAGACTCTGAACAGCTGTTCATTTGTACAAAACAGTTTAACTTCCAGGCAGTTGTTTTTTTACCTTTGTGATTTTGTTTCCAGGAATTATTATTTGTTTATTTTGGGCATAAATTACTGAGACAATACAGATATATTCATTTGATGTTGCTTTAGGAATCAAATATTGAGAAGCACATGAAGAGTTGGTTCTAATGCTGAAACATGAAAACTTATTATTATTATTATCATTTTTTGCATTGTTTAATATGAAATTAATTTGTAAATCAAAACCAAAATACAAATTTGTTGTCAATGGTTGTCTTTGTAACAAGTGAAAACACTGTTGATTGAGAGAGCTAGAAATTACATACAAGTTCTCTTCTAGTCACAATTGTGATTAATTTTGATGAAAATACAAGAGCTGACCTCAACCAAAGAACTTCCAATCCACTGTGTTGACTAAAAGGGGGTGTGGCTAAAGCTCTGAAGCTACAAAAAAATAAAACAATAATTATATTTGGATGTATCTGACTCAAACTAGGGCTGTGCCGTTAATCAAAAAATCAAGAGATTAAGATCGAATCGAAGCAAATTGTCAATTATTTGCCAACCAATCTTTTGTCAGTAAAATTGGATAGTTTGGAGCAAAAGTCAAACTTTGAGGCAGAATGTTGAAAGTTTTTGTTTCATTTATGTTCAGGAATTGCATTTTTCATTTGTTTTTGAAAAGGTTAAACAAAATCAAATCTAAAATCAAGATTGGCCATTATGAGAACTAAAATTCAATACATTTCATGCAAAAACAACATTAAAATTTAAATAGAAAAGACAGATTAGGCTAGATTGAGTAATTAATCTCCAATTAGTTCACTCCATTAACCAAGTA
This sequence comes from Mugilogobius chulae, assembly GCA_038363315.1. Lineage (NCBI taxonomy): Eukaryota > Metazoa > Chordata > Actinopteri > Gobiiformes > Gobiidae > Mugilogobius > Mugilogobius chulae. Next base: position 23,121,507 of record CM076409.1, read on the forward strand.
ATTAACTGAACAACTTAATGACTACTGTCCAAATGTGTAGATGAGACATTTCTTTTTTTTTAGATTTTTGCTTTTTGATAACTATTTTTGGCTTCACTAGACAGCTCAATAACCAGCATTAGAAAGAGGTGAAGAGACATTCAGCAAATTCTCATAGTCAACTACAACCTCACATCTTTCCCACTGATTCAATACTTTCTTCTCACACAAAATAATCTTCAATCTGAGACCCGACTGAACTAGTGACAGAGGTCTCTTTACGTACTTCTTTTTCATCCAATCCAATGTTTTCTCGCCACATCTATTCTTCTTCTTTTGACTAAAGCCGAGACACAATGCAGTATACGTGCATGTGTGCAGTGAGCGAGGTAGAGGGAAACAGATGTTGGGAGCAGAAGGACATACAGCAGCATTAGTCATCTCTGAACATTTCACAAGCCTTCGCCTCATCTCACACTCCCAAATAAGGCATGATGGGCTTTTATAAAAGATATAATTCTTCTCTATCCCTCGGCTAACCACTCACACATTAAAGTGCAATTAGTTCTTTAGAGAGCTTTTTAAGGTCTAAAAATAAGATGTTTCTTTCTTGACAGATCTTGCTTTTTCTGAATTAGACACTACTTATTACAAGGGTGTTTAAAAGCGTGATTGTTCATTGTAATTACATGCAGACAAACAGGACTCTTATCTTCTCACCCATCGATCAGCTGCTGCACCTCACTGGGGGATAATGGTTACATGAAAATCAGCCGACTGTAATATATGAAAATTAACTGCAGCTCAATCTAATCAATAACGAATCTGGTTTGCTGTATGTGGGCTGAGATCGACGTGGGTCACATCTGCTCGGAGAGTTTAGAGAGAAAACAGCCGAATGGTGGCATTTCAGAGACTGACACAAGATGGAAAAAGAATTGATGAGGCTCTAATTCTGTGAAGTTTGTTCTTGATACTGTCTGATGTACAAAAGAAAAGCTAGGGCTACATGGAAAGCTAAGGTGTTAATCTGATTTGCATGGAAGTTAATTGCAAATACAGTTTGCAGTATCGCGTGACAGCACAGCCATTACACCTGCCCTGGACACATCAAATTCTGCTTTTGTCAAGGCTATATATACTTCTTTTTTAATTCATTACGCCAAAGTCAAAGCAAAGTTTTGATTATTTTTGTACCGCCAAAGCAGATTATTTCCAAAGCTTTTGCGCAAGAAGTCAGACTTGGTTTCCCTCTCCCCAATCCCATTCACGCAGAGCAGACCACGAAATCACAGCGTGCGTGAGTGTGCGTGTTCCCCCCAGCCCACAGAGCAGAAATCCGATTCTTTCTCCGTATGGATCCCTCTCATTTTCCCCCTTTTGCTGTTGTCAATAACCCTCCACTGACCTTGTGAAAACACATCGACTATTCCCCAAAGTGCCATAGCCTGACTCAGACGCACCTCACGTCCTCCGCTTCTCTCTCAACAGACCGGGGTTTGGGAAAAAAGCCCTTCAAAGAGCTCGAAAGTGTTAATGGCTGCAAGACGTTGGGGATCGAAATGCTGATGCCATATTTCGCCGGTGAACCCGCTCTACCTAAAAATCAAAACGTGGTTCAACCTGAATCAAACGCGATGTTCCCGCTGTGCTCGCGTTGGGACACTCAGGGCGTATTTGCGCAATGTTTTTAAGGAATCAGATGAACACTTTCAAGTATTTTTACGAACTCGACAGAAGAAAAGCAGAATCGTGTCGTGTTTAATCGATACACAGCAACCCCAAAAAAGTGGAGAAGGCTGCACCATCATCACACAAATGCACCACCAGTCCTCACTCCTCACACACCTCACGCATGCAGCTACTCTCTCATACCTGGTTCTTGTGCCTGGTCCCATCTTCGAGTTCTGAAGAGCTATTCATGGCTCCCCATCGATCATTCACCATCCTACGGAGAACGTAAACATCAGATCTGCGTTGTTTTGGCAGCTTTTACTCGGTAACAAGAGAATTAATTGAAGCTTTCCCCCTTCGAACTATTTTTTGTTTGCAGCAATTTGTGATAACAGGGCTACTCCATCAAGACAAAATGGAACCGGCTTTGCCTTTTTAAAAAGATAAAACTTAGATCCGTTCAGTTTGTTTTCAGCGATGTATTCCGTTTGAAACTTGAGAAGTAAATCAATTTCCCCCACGACGATCCAAGTCCTACTCCGTACGCGCGTTAAAGGTGTCCAAGCATTCTCAAGCGCCTTTTTCCATTCTGCCAGGTTATGTCCAATATTATCGGTGTAGTGTAAGAGCAGGAGGTGCGTTTTTGTCGGTGCGATGAGTCCGGTCTCCGTGCGCCAGCCTCGTACGCGCACTTGGAGTCTGCCGTCAGTGCGTCTCTCTCTCCTCCGCTCTCCGTGCGTGTGCAGCAGCCCAGCCCTCCACCGACAGCACACTGGTGGTAATGCGAGCTGCTCCACTCCCCTCGCGGACCAGTCAGAACCGCGGCAAACGCGCTGCTGAGAGGGATCAAGGCAGGAATGGGCATAGCAAATAGGCCACGAGCTATTAAAGGATCGTTTTCGAGTAACTAATATGTAGGTCTATAGATGCGCTTTGGAAAATAGCCACCATTGTTTTTTTGTTGTTGTTTTTTTTCCTTTTTAATGAGAAAAGCGTGCAGAGTTCAATTAGGCTGCAGAAACTTAAAGAACTAACCAGTCAACGTTAAATGTAATAAAATGCAACAGCTCTTAATTATCCAGAAGGTAAGGCTGCCTTCTGGGCAATTAAGCATCAGAAGTGTCATCCACTTTCTAGTTGTTTATCATTAATTCATCGTTTGTTAATGGTTATTTATGAATCAGGGGTGACCTCAAGTGTAATGTGTAGATTAGTCTATAAACAAACCTTGAACTCACACCCAAATACGCTTCACATTATGCATTATTCATTACATACTCAATAGCGGTAAGCTACGGTTGTAGTCACAGCTGCTCTGGGGCAGATTGACAGAAGTGAGGCTGCCATTTTGCATCCTCAGCCCCTCCGACCACCAACAACCATTCAAATTCACTCCAAATCCATAGCAATGTGGGTGAAGTGTCTTGCCTAAGGACATATCAAGTTTCTCCTCTGTTCCTTCCACTGTTGCACCTGAGGTTGTAGAGGTCTCCCATCCAAGTACTGCCCAGGCCCAACATGCTTAGCTTCTGAGATCTGAGGGGATCAGGCTTTGGCAATCTGGTATAGCCACACTAGACATAGTTCTGTTTTAATCTCCAGCACTAATTGTTGTAATTAGCACCATAAAACACATCAACCAGGAGGTTAAAAAAGATTGTAAAGCTTCACTTTCTTTTCTATAAAGATATGTTCTATCACAGCAGGATCTGCAAACCATCTACACCACACTGGTGAAATGTCTAGAGCAACACATGAGCTGCAACCAGAGCCAGGCTGCACTGGAGACGGTGCAAAAGAAACTCTGAAGATCTTCAGTGGAAAACCTAGTGCTGAAGCTAAAGTCACTGCAGAGAGAGCAGGAGAGAGCAGGCTGCAGTGCAGTTATCACACAGAAGGGTCACTGGTAGCATCCACTGCATAAGCTGCTCCCTAAAACCAGACAGAAGAGCTCTCAGAGACAGCTGACGAATAAGAACAAGGGTTAGACTTCACAGACTTAAACAATATAATGCCAACAGCAGTCAGATTGTACCACAGACGAGTGAAATGTTAAATGTATTTTCTCTGTTAGTTGTTTGTCAGATTCCTTTTCAAATAGTTGTTTTTGATTGTATTTTCGAACACAATTCTGATCATCAATCCTTCTGCGTGCACACGTCAACCCAAACTCACTGAGCTGCAGGTTTTGTTTTTCAGTTTTCCACTGTTCCTGTGATGTGTCACATGGAGAGGTGTGTGCTAAAGTTTTTGACACTAATCGAGTCTGTATGTTTATCAGGCTGACCTCTGAAAGCTTCAGATCCAGGGCACAGATTACAGCTGAGCAATGGAAAGTTTTCAGAATCTATGATGCATCAGAGGATCTTTTAGGACTAAAAAAATTGTAATCATTTTAAGAAGGAATATTTAAGTTTAAGTTAATTTGCAACACATATTAGCCTTGTCAACAAACACTCATTGCTATTCCTGTCCAAAACATTTTTAGGTTTTTTGCTTCATGCTTCATGCTGTTGTCATTTGCAAAGTGTTTAATAAAGCATAACCTTTTCCATTTCCTGGGCTATGCATGATGTATGTTAAAAAAACAATATATTGACTTATGCTTACTGGAACATGCTCTGTTAACACCGCCTGCCTCTTACACCCTCAGGTTATAGTTCCAATTTGATGAAAGAGAAATATTGTGCCAGCGTTGCATGTTTGAGGGTATGGAGTTTCAATTTAACATACCTTCTGGGTTTTCAATAAACACAGTCATAATATAGTAATTTTCTCTACAATGAAACATGACTTTAATATTACAAGGTACAGAAACCCTTGTATTTGACACACTTCAATCAGAACATGTCATTGTATTGTCGCAGCGCTCTCTGAAGTCAGCTCTCTCATGTTTGCACTGTGTGCACCTGCATTGTACCTATAAGACTTTGGGAGTTTGGTGACGCTGTTGTGATCCAATAAGGCAGATGAGAAAAAGATACTCAGAAGCTAAAGGTTAGTGCTAGATAGTTGGAAGTTGCCATGATAATAAATTTGTTTGTATAGAGGGATTTTTGGCCGACATAATTTTCCGCACTACTGCGCATGCGTTATTCAGAAAGACCCGGTCTCCGTCTGCTTAGCTGGGGAAACGTTTTAAATAAAACCTCGAAACAGGACGAGAGCTAGCTGTTTCAATCAGGTATGAACCGGACTGACAGGCGTCTATCTCCTGAAGCTTGATACAGTGTTTTCTCACCATTTTTCTCACTCACCTGAATGTAATTGTTAAGGGTCGCAGGATCGAATTTTATCCACAAATGTTGACTTAGCAGCATAACTTTTGTTTTCACATAGCTGACAACTGCTTTTTTTACTTGTTTCCACTGTTTGTGCGGCGGCTCTTTCTGCAGGTTGGGTGCAAGCGCATTGCCCATGTTGATAAACAAAAAAATCTCTCGATTGCTAAACTGGCCTAAGCTTTTTTTTTTGTTTTGTTTTTTACTTAAATTTACCCAAATCTTTTCTTTAAACTTAGCCATTATTTTCATTATAAATTCCAATGGGGATTAAACATGGTAGCTCGAGACTGTTGAACCAGAAAGTGGGTGGTTACTGTTGACCTCCATATCGAATTTCACAAAAAATCATCCCTAAATACTGAATGAATAACTGCCACATGACTACATCATATCTGCTTAGTTTTATATTGTTGCACATTATACATTTTGCGAGTTTTCCTACTGAGTCTAAATATTCCATTATTTTATAAATAAATATATCCCAAACCAAAAATAAATAAATACATCTGCATTTACACATAATGGAATCTTGAAGAATTGCCAATGATTCAAAAATAAAATATAAATAATGTGGTTTATGTTTAACAGCCATGACACTGGCCATGGTTATGTAGCTGAGTCCATTTTACCCTTTGGCTGCTGTATTTTTCTTCCCTTTTGCTTTGAATATTCACGCCTGATGAAGCAGCAGGACAAATGCACAGAGCTGTGAAGAACCAACAAAATAAAGTGCCCACCCCAAATGCCAAGCCTATAATATACAAAATACTGGCAACAGAGAGAGCGAGGAAATGGGAGGGTTTTGACATTTACTGATGCTAGAATTTGAACACTATAACATTATCAGACATAGCATTTTAAGCACTTAGCAATATTTCTTCAGTGGGATGTGTTTAGCAGCTATTTAACACCCTTATATTACAGCAGGCACAAGGGCATTTTTAGAAAAAAACATTTTTACATTTCAGCAAAGTGACAAGAAACTTGATAATGACTTTCTCAGGAGACATGCATGCATTTTAGCGCTATGATGACAAACAAGGATGATTGTGCATTTTGTTCGTTAACCCTCTTTACTGGTCGAGAAAGACTTAAAAATGAGACCATAGACTTTACAACATTACTACATTTCTTGAATAAATGCACTTTAACAGATATAAGTGGATGAAAATAGCTACAGGTGAAAACAGACATTTTCTGAACACTTGAGAACCAGTTGCCGTACAAAACCAAATTATATAAAAATGCATAATGCGATCAAAAATATAAAACAAACAAGGGATGAGAAAACATTGTTATGACAAAATTACAAAGTCATGTAAACTGATACAGCATACCCTTTCATAAACCTCTTGTTCCTAAGAGGATTTTGAATTGTGCATGTCTTGAAAAACCTCTTATTGGGTTTTCTTGCCAACAGGGCAATCAACACTCTGGAATGGTTAGCCAGGCTGGCGCCACCTAGTGCCTCTCCTCAATTTCATTTGACTCCAGGTCAGGTATCACAGAGCTCCAGACTATTCCAGGAATTCCAAAAAAGTAAAAAAGCACAATGCGCCAATCAGTGAATGTAGTTGAGATAGCAGACTGTATGTTCTCTTCCTTTGACCTTGTGTCAAATATTAACTTAAACGTGTTTACACTCTACTTCCTGTGTTCGCGTGGGACCAAAAAGCAGCATTTAGTTAAAGAAAATGGCGCGATGTCAGACAGTTTCCTTGAAATGAAATGAAACTGCTGCTGCATCAGACTAAGGAAAGAGTGTTGATAAAGATGTGATTTTTGCCATAATTATCCATTTATAGACCACTATTTTCCTGCTCACTGTTTATCGGCACCGGTACAGAGCACGCCCAGTATAACAGCACAAAGCCCACACTGTATAAGGGTAAATGTAATCAAAGTGTCAGTCCCTTTACTCTCATCAAAAGAAATCAGTGCAAAATCAATAGGGGACACAAACAGAGGGAGAGCAGGCCAGGGGCCAGGCTGTGCTGTTATAAATGTATAATGACAGTGAGTCTCCAGCTCTCAGGGCAAGGGTCTTTGCTCACACCTCTGTGAGGCACCTGAAGGCTACAGAGCTGGTGCACTGGATAACGCTTTATTTCTCACTGAAACAACACTAACATTTCTGTGCACGCAAAAGAGAAAAACTGCTGTTTTATTTTAGGGAGAACACACTTCTTCCAGAACAAAAATGTTTTATTTTGTGGAAAAAAGGTGATGTATACATTCACAACTGTCAGAGGAGTATTTTATTAACTTCTGCAACTTAAATGATGGCATTGCAGTGACTTTTATTTACTTCAACATATGCAATAACTGCTGCACTATTTTGATATGCCTGTGTGCTAGTCTCTTGGAAAATGTGCTTTCTGATAAAAAATGCTCCACCACAGTGCTTGTTTAAACCTATGTAGATATCGGTATATCCTTTATGATTGAAACTACAAAAAATAAACCAAGGATCATTACCACAGCAGATCAATGTTAGAAGTTGAATTGTATTAAAGCAGGGGTTGAGGTGAAATGTATTATATTTTTATGAGTATCTGAGCCTCAGTTGCAGCAGAAAACAGAATTCACTCAAACAGGCATGAATCAATCAAAGCACAACATGAGTAAATTAAAATGAATGATGAGAGAACACTATCATAACATGGCTGGAAGCTCATGTAAGTTTATTTTCCTCCTCAGTAGCAGAAATATGGATTGGTTTATTTTGATTCTTAAACTGCACTGGGCATTTGGACTCTTCATGACGATCAGACTGTTCTTTGACTTTACTATCCTCACATATAGCAGTGGTGCCTTTTACAAAGCCGTATTTAATGATATAGGATCAGGATCACATTTGGAGCCCTCTGGTTACCCTCCACATCCTCCTGTGTGAGTCAGATCTACCTTTTGTTAGCTCTGGAGTTTTGATCTGTTTGTTTGATAGAGTCCGGTGCAGAATGACTCATGGAATCCTTACAGCTTTTACCTTTTTTCCCTCACTCTGTTTGCCGATTGGCTCACCGTCAACTTGTCGACATCCAGCCAGCGCGCCGTGTTTGTTGATTGGTTTGTAATTATCCCCTGTGCTTCCTTGGGCATGGTTCCCAGGTATGTTGATAAGCAGGGTGCTCAACAACATCAAAGAGCCCATTCTTTGAGAGGTGCTGGGCCCGGAGGAGCAGTGGGAGAGCAGAAGAGAGGCGAGCCGAAAAAGAGGCAAGCATAAAAGGCTTCTAATAGTGGCACCAATCACCTTTCGATGGGAACCGCAGGTGTTCGGTGATGGCATAGACATGAAAAAGAAACAGCAAAATTCTTTATATCTTGCTGCTACAACTTGAATACTTTTGTTTTACCTGGAGTTAGACCAGCTCTATCACAAATGAATAGAAAGAACATGTTTATGTTATTGAGCGCACTGTAGCAGAGTGGTTAGCACTGGCTTTCCCCACCAAGCACCCTAATGCACATCGGGGAGTAGGGGGATAAAGACACTTTTAATGCCCAGACGCGCTTTTTTGCTTTCCCACTTTTTTGCAAAAGGCTTTATTTTGCACATAGGCAGATCACGTTGAGAGAGAGAAGGAGGAAGAGAGACAGATAGAGGCTTGCTGCCCGACAGCACAAATTTCTCCTACTCCAGGCAGTTCTTATACTCCTCCATTGCTACATTGAATCGCAGTGGTTTAAACACGACAACGAGCATTTTTAATAGATCCAGGTGAGCGCATTGTCAGTCATGTCCCTTATTGTTTGTTTCGCTTGTTTCGATTTTCAGAGCAACGAACGACCAAGCCTTTGAAAAAAAAAAAAGTCCTTCATTCCCCTTGATGTGAGAGGAGAATGCCATGTCACTACGTCACAGGAGAGCAGTGTCTGATTGGTGGACGCGGGCGTTCGCCGCTTGTAAGTTCAGCAGAGCCCAACTCGGGCGTCGACGCCTGATAAGGCGGCCAAAGCATCCGCCTCAGGTTGGAGCGTCCACTTCATAAGACGCGCCGCAAATTCGCTGGACACCTCAAGACAAGTGTTTACATTGACCTAACATGTAAACTGGATGCTTTGGACGCTCCAACGCTGTCCGGTCTGAATGCAGCATTAGCAGGTGCAGTTCCTTACATTTACTTTATATTTGATTGACTAACTTTGGGTTAAAAAGTAGCTACTTTTCAGAGTATATTTCTAGCAGCCTATTTTTACTTCACTAGCAAGGACCACACCACATCAAAGAATGCAATTAATATATTTATTGATGATTGATTGATTGATTGATTGATTGATTGATTGATGGATTGATGGCTGGATCAGGAGACTGTGAATGGGGGCTCTGTCTCGGGCGATCCGTTCAGCCGATTCAGGACCTCCCCACCTGTAGATGGAAATGTCTTCAGCAGGAGGACAGATGAGATGTGGTGGGAGGGAGGGTGGGGTCGAGAGATCTGAGACATGGGCCGTTTCTCAATTCCCAGTATGCAGACTCCATACTTGTGTACTCCTGGGTACAGACTTGTGGGAACAGACTTGGAGAATGGACTTGAGGAGTTCACAAGCTCGTCCTTGGCTTTTTGAGTTTTGGAACAAGTGAACTTGATGACATCACAGGAAATACAGCTCACGTGTGCACTTGCCATAAAAAAAAAAAAAAGTGAATCTGAAATGATTAAACAACAAAAGCAGCAGTATTGTTCATATTTCTACACTATTTATTACAGTATTGTATATGAAATATATAGTGTAAAATAGGTTATTCTAAGAACTAATAATTTGTTATAAAAGCATTATTTTCACTAAGCTAACCTGTTTTTTTCAAAATTATATTTTTGACATAAAATAAACATGGCCATTCTTATGTGATGATTATTGTAAATCCTGATCATGAAAATGCTTGTGTTAAATATTTAGGCTGTAAACGAGCAGCCTAATTTAACCTGAGAATTTATTTTTTTTTGTGCATTTTGGAAGCAATTTTACTCTCCTCTACTTTATTATCAAGAAGAATAATTCTGTAGTGTTGAGGACGACTTTTACATTATGTGTAATTAACTGCACTGAAGTGGGCCGTAACTGCCAGACCGGTTCTGACCCGCTCCATGCGCGAGTCTGCCGGTTCTGTGCGCGTGGGTTTGACCTGCTCCATGTGCGTGAGTCTGCCGGTTCTGTGCGCGTGGGTTTGACCCGCTCCATGCGCGCGAGTCTGCCGGTTCTGTGCGCGTGGGTTTGACCCGCTCCATGCGCGCGAGTCTGCCGGTTCTGTGCGCGTGGGTTTGACCCGCTCCATGCGCGCGAGTCTGCCGGTTCTGTGCGCGTGGGTTTGACCCGCTCCATGCGCGCGAGTCTGCCGGTTCTGTGCGCGTGGGTTTGACCCGCTCCATGCGCGCGAGTCTGCCGGTTCTGTGCGCGTGGGTTTGACCCGCTCCATGCGCGCGAGTCTGCCGGTTCTGTGCGCGTGTCTGCCGGTTCTGTGCGTGTGGGGGTTGGGGTTTGACCCGCTCCGTGCGTGAGTCTGCCGGTTCTGTGTGTGAGTGCCAGGCTGGTCTTCGTGCGCGCAGAGGAGGGGGTGCATTGTGCATTGTGGGAAATATACTGAGCCAAGTACGGACAAGTCTCCTCTGATGCATCCCCGGTGAAAGGGGCAGATCAAGTTCTCATCCGGGGATTTTCAGCGGAGTACCCGAGAAGCGAACTTTGAATTGGAACAGGACTTGTTACGTGGAGAGTGACGTTTCACAAGTCCGCGAGCACACAAGTCTGCACAAGTACATGGATTGAGAAACGGCCAAGACGTGTTGTTAGGAAAGGATGGTTTAAGTAGAGGCTTCTGGGTAATTGGAGGTGTGCCCGAGAAGGCGAGAGAGGCGTGGTTTCCTCCGAGAAAGGGATGTGGTCCTGCTCCTGAACTTAATTTCATTAACTCCCCTTCAGTGACATTTAGTGTGAAGTAACAGTACTACAAGTAAAAGTTTTGGTTACTATTTAAAATGTGAGTAAACCAAAGTGCTATATAACATAATATACTAAAAGGAAAGTAAGAAAAATACTATAAATAAAAGCAGCATAAATACATCAACTCATTCCAGCTTAAACGCCAGTGAGAAAAAAAAAGGTTTTAAAAGAGACTTAAAAGTGTTTAGTAATCAACTTATCTTACATACACTATAAAGGTAAGTAGTTCTAGCGACCTGACGACCAGCAACAGAAAAGGCTCAATCTCCTCTCTGTTTCAACATTTGCAATTCTTCGCATTTTTTAATATGATTTTTTAATGTAATTTATACATTTTGAAGTTTCTTGCATTTTTGAGCGCATTTTTCGAAAACACATTTTTTGTGATATCTTAAATGTTTTGCACTTTCAAGAAAAAAAAAAAAAAAAAAAAAAAAAAAAAATATATATATATATATATATATATATATATATATATATATATATAAATATATATATATATATATATATATATATAATTAAATTAAGACTGTAAGTGATGTCCAGACAGTTTCAGCACAAAGAGGCAATGCAGTGGTGATTAAATGAGCTACTTAGACATAACAACAGAATTATCAAAAAACTATTGAGCTAGATGCCTGTTATAGATAATGAAAAACTGTTGTGTGATTGTTGTTTTGTTTTTTGTGGGCCAATGATTTTCATACAGTATATACTGTAAGTGATGAAAAGCTGGTTCCAAGAAAAATCCAACAGTCAAATTCACAAATTAGTGTATAAAAGAGTAGACGGAGAATGTTTTCCTCTTTTGGCAGCAATTACTTGCCTGGGCATAGTTAGACCAATTAAAAATGAAACTCATGAATAGATTTAGCTCACACAAATCCAAATTTCAATAATAGAGAGTTTGAATAAAGTAACTCCACATTTCTGTGTTTCACAATAACAATGCAATTATCTTCCTGACATATATACATGGCTTTAAATGTCCAAATAGGCTCTGTGCACGCAACATCAGTTGGCTTGTTTATTTTCAAAATGGCTATCTTCTGTACTTACGAGTATTTCCTGTTAGCTTTAGCATTTAAACATAAACACAACTTTTTATAAACACAAAAGTGCCGAAAAGGTTTCATTTTAGACAGATGTGGTGAAAACCTCATAGAAATGAACTGAGCAGGAAATACTCATAAGTACAGAACTTGGCTATTTTTAATATAAACAAGCCAACTGACCTTCCGTGCACAAGACTGGACTACACTAATGAGTTCGAGAAAGGTTCTGCACTGAGTGAACAAGGCCCTAATGGTGTGATGTCAAACGGTTTCCATGAAATGAAATGAAACCAGCTGATACGACAGGCTAGTGAAATAGGATTTTAAAATCTTATTTGCTTAAAAAGTACTTGATGACTCATTATACTGTTATACTGCTGATTTGTTAGCACTGTACTCTGCTCCTTGTTCCTTCAAGTCCTTGTCCCAGAGCTTATTATCCTTTTCTCTCACCATATAACCAAAGGAGGGCATGTTTTTTCCGGTTACAACACCTCTCATTCTATTTAAAGGCCTGCATGTCAACCGACCTGTTTCAATTTTTAAACAATGCATGCTTTTCTCAGGTCATGTTTTCAAGTCTATTTAACAGCATTTATTCAAATATCTGCACTGAATGAGTTAACAAAGAATATTGTTTGATTTGTGTGAGACTGCATATAAAGCAGATCTTAATTATGAAAGCAGTTATGTCAATAGTGTTGTCATGACATTGTGCCTCCTGTGTTTACTCTGCACACATGGAATAACTTAAGATTAGTAAATAATAACAACACATCTTATACAACATTATTTAGCCTAGTATCCAAACTGCAGCAAAGCCAAACCCCGCTAGAGTCTGCAGTAAATTAAGCCAGGCTGTATTAACTGCAATCTGTATCTATTTGGGGAATTGGGAATTAAGGTAATCCAAAAATACTTGTTATCGTAATGTCTTATAATTCCATTCAGATCCTCCACCCCCGACGGGAGACTGTGGTGCCTCTGAACCCCTATAGTGAACGCTTTGATTCCACTTAAATCCCCCTGCATTTCCTCACCATATGTTCTCCCTGTTGCCCTTTTGAATCTCAAAACTGTGAACACCAGTTTGTAACTTTTAGAAGAGAGTTTCATCTTTTCAAAGCAGTAGGGTATGACACTTAATTAACCTGTTAGGAAAAAGAACCTGTTGTTGTGAAGATGACACAGGAACTGTATGGAAATGTGAGACGTTTAAAGGTGAAGAAACTACCTGTGTTGTCACGCAGAGATATAGTAAACTGTTTTCACTTTTACTGTTAGAGAAAGAGGTGATATTCCCACAAGTATCTCAACTAATTACACTAAAGTATGAACTTATCTGAAGCAATAGACCTTTCTCCACTGCAAAAACTTTTTTAGTTGCAGTTTCCATTTTAGACATGTTAACACAGAGCTGGATCTCTGCAATAAAGAGATCCATGCGCACAAATATCCTGGATTTTTACATCTCCTGGTTTTGTTTGTGTCCATGTAAACATATTCTTATTTCTAGATTTGTAGTCCAGTTTAGCCGATCAATCAGGCCACACCCGCTTTTCAAAGCCTGATCCCGTAAGATCTCAGAAGCTAAGCAAGAAAGGGCCTGGTTAGTACTTGGATGGGAGACCGCTGGAACACCAAGTGCCACAGTGGGACGGCAGGAGAAGGTTGTCGTTGTGTCATGGGCAAGACACTTGACCCACATTGCCTCAGTGTCTGCGTACACTGGGTGAGTGGATTTTTGACTGTAAAGCGCTTTGAATGCCTTGTAAGGTGAAAAAGCGCTGTATAAATAGAGACCATTTACCAATCGGTCAATGTAGTTTTAGTTGACTCAAATGTACATTATTCAACTAGGTATGCAAAAAGGTAATAATAGAGTATATAGTATAAAAAGGTACAAAAAGCACCTGGTAACTTTTGTGAATAATTCAAAATATACATTTTAGAATTTTTTTTTCAAACAGACCTTCAATAATAAGTTACAGTTATGTTGTGTCTAAGCGTTTTTTTTGTTTTGTCAAACTCGCCCAAGCAAAATGATAAGGATTTAAATAGAAACGCATTAAATACATGAATAGATTTGGGACAAAATCATTGGTCTAATCATTGTTTTTGCTTCAATTTCTGTAAAAATTGTTGTTTTTGCTTGAACTTAGCAATTATATGACGCAACTCTGCATTCTGTTCAAAAAGACTAAAAATGCTAAGATCAAAAACTTTGGACACACCCACTTTTTCATCAATTAATTGGTTGACAAGACATGTCTTTAGATGACAAAGAATTTCTTTGGTCGACTGCCCTACTAATTTCATCAACCTAATTTTCATCAACCTGGATAGTGTTCAGAATATTGTGACACGTTAACACTACATCCTGATTTCTTGCGGCTGGAGTCAAACTGAGCATGTGCACACTCAAGGAACTGACCTCGCAGAAGGACCTAATTGTCCCCCAAAATAAAATAAAATATTCTTTTCTTTTTAATATATTAATTTTCTAGCACTTATTTTTTTTAGGGCGCAAGTGACTGGAGCTATACAAATGACTCTCCTTTGTTCTTATTTATGTGTAATATATTATCATTATAAAACAATAAAGTCATCTATAACACAACATAGCTTATTCTGAACAGACTCTTTAGAATTTTGACATATTTTTTCCATTGTTGAAAATAACTTACTACTGTCTTATGTTCTTATTTTGTTGTATTTTTATTTTATTTATTGATTTATTTTTTTGTTAGTTTGTTGTTGTAAACATACTAAAAACAAAGTTGTACACATGCTTAGTTTCCCACTCTGTTTCTTATCTGTGTAATAGTTGTCAAAGTTACCAGTCCAGGATACTCTTAGTGCACATACAAACAGGAACCACAAATCATTGTGGTAGTCTATATTTATCTGTAATAATTTTTTTTAGAAGTGTTTTGAATCCTTACAAGATAAACCAATTATTAGTCTCCATTGACTCTCATTCATTTTTGCCACTTACTGCTGACAATTAGACATCTGCATAGCCTCTAACAAAACCAAAAATAGACAGAAAATAGAAAGGAATAACTGGTTGTGTATTGAAATACTGTATACTGTGCATGACGGTTGTGCATGTATCCAGAGCTCCGTAGACTCATCTTGATCCAGTCAAAGTCTCTCTCAAGTGCAGTAAAGAGTAATACATGAAAAAGCAGCACAACAGCAGAGGATTTTCTCACTGGCGCAGTATCAGGGCACTTCCAGGTAAAACCGAGGAGATGGAGCCGTAGAGACAGGCTGCAATGGTGGGTAATAATGATAATATCACAGGCTCCAGGCTTGAAATATTGCCTCTATTGGAAGTGACAGGAGAAAAGCTGCAACAGATGTCAGCTCAAAGAATATAATTTCAGTTCATGGGGGCGATACAGAGGACTCTCGTGAGCCAGAGGAGGAGTGGAAGTGGAGTGTCCAGGCACAGCTATTGGACTTGTGCAAAAGGAGATATAGACACAGAAGCAGTTTTCAGACAGGAAGCCTCTCAGTCTGATGTACAAGTGACATAAACAGGATCTGATGTGCTGTAAACAATAAAAACACACAGCACAAAAACAAAACAAGTGGCCTTTCTTGTGAGTGAAGCAGCAGGAAAACTTCAATTGAAAATAATGTAAAACAAGACCATACAATTCATAGATTATATTGAATAAATTAAATGACTATATGTTTGTGGCCCTATAATGTGGAGAACTGTTTTTTTTTCTGCATGGTATTTTTCTTCTGATTTGTGAGTAGAAACAATCAGTCTAAAATGTGAATTTACTACATGAAAAGTAAATGCAGTTACAAAAATATTACAAAAAACAAATGTGTGTATGACAGTTTGACTGCATTAGTAGCAAAACATAGTAAAGATGATTGTAATTAGGATTTCAGAATTGTCTGAATGGCCACACTTGTTCCCTAACCACTCAAAAGAAGCTGACGATAAACAAATATTTAGATTTAAATGAGTCAATCTAAAAAAAAAACTTGCGTCTGAAACAGCGTTTAAGAATCTAATCGCAGAAGAAATAAAGGACATTGTTAAAAATACTGGTCAAGTCCGTCTGACAGGGACATTTTTAAAGACTACTAATCATAATACAAGTGTTATTTTACTTGGACCCCACACTCAACAGCAAACGGACTGGATAATAAACGTTTGAGTCTTTATGGCTAACAGCTTTCAGTTGCGAGTGTTTTGTTTTTTATCTCAGCTCAACAGTGCCTTTAAGCAGCTTTTTATTTAATTCAATCGTGTTGCTTCCGGTTAATGATCTGACGCTGTTCGCTTTGTTTTTTTTTTGGATTCTCGAAATGCATTGTGGTCTGTATTCATTATTTCTATCTATGTTTTGATGTTCTCTTTATTGGTCATATCATATTCATTTGTTAACTTCAAACTGGTATTGATTTAATGAATATATTTGATGCTGAGTAACAGTTTAATGACATGAACTACTAATAGCATTTCAGGCTGAGTAATCCTGTGGTTGATAGTTAATGTTTTCCGCATGTTTTTATGTTCAGCACCTGTTTTAAAAAAGATTAACCCAGGAAGCAAAGATGAAAATTACACCACTCAAAATAATTATTGCTTACCTGGAACAAATGCACTTTTAAAAATGAAACCAGCATGCAGGATCACTCAGAGCACAATCAGGAATATTATTTTAATTGGTAAACACTATCACAACTTTGGTCAAAGCTCATAGAGACACCAATATTGTATGACAACGACTGAAACATGCCTAAGCTGTATTTAATAATCTACTGGTCTTTTCACGTGGATCACTACACATTCTGTCCAATTCAGTCACAGTTAGCTTAATGTAACAACAACAGTTTACATCAAAATGTTTAAATAAAATGAATATGCAAAGTACTTGTGAGCATAATTTTTGGAGCACATTGCTTCTCCATGAACTCCAAATGGTTCTTAAAAGTGCCAATGTCTGCAGTCCAAATTTAAAACAATTACTGACCTTATTTTGTTCGCCTACTTTTCTAGGACGTGCCCTTCCTGTTTAGCTGCATTTAGCCCGTAGATTTCAGTCGATGGGTTTATTTTAACTGTCATTATATTTAATTAAAATTGCCCCACAAGACAGACAAACAAACACATAGCTACCTTAACAGAGCTAAACAGGAAGTGCATTTCTAAGCCAAGTGGGCGGGACAAAATAGGGTCAATAGAGGGATTAATTGTCTATCAACACAAAGGATGCGCGCACTCATGTTGTTAGCAGAAAGAGCCGCAGCTGATTACACAAGCTGTAGCAGCAACACAAACCAGTGCTGTTGTCAGAAACTAAAAGAGTTTATCACTGTGTGAAAACAAAAGTTATGCTGCTAAAACAACATTTGTGAATGAAATTTGTCTTTATGTCTTTAACACATTTAGGTGAGTGAAAAAATAACAGCGAAACACTGTCTCAAGCTTCAGGAGCCAGACGCTCATCAGACCGGATCAGATCTGATCCAAACAGCTAGTTCTCGTTCCATTTAGCTTTTTTATCAAAGAAGTTTCTCCAGCCAACTAGACAGACAGTGTATCTTTCTGCAAGCAACATGCTCAGAGCTCAAAGTGACCTCGACCGATAGAACAGATATACATTTATTTAGGTCCTTCATAAATGCATAAACTTAACAAAATAATATTGACTTCTAACCAGTAAAGCCACAGCCTCAGTTCTCATCCTAAAGAGCCACATACTCACTCATAAGGCTCTTTCCAGCAATTTTAAAATATAAAATGTTTCTGCTGATTTTCTCATTTCGTAAAACACTTTTTTTACTGATCACGTGAGGGAATAAATGTTAATACTGACGTAACCTTTAAGGCCCAGTTGATAGGTTCTCACGTTTTTCTAATTATAACCAGAATAATGACCATATACTATAGTCCCTGTAACAAAAACAAAAAAGCTAAAACCTGCCCATTGACTTCCTGTGTGAAACTGCAAAACTGATAAGCCCTGCATCTTTATTGACATCACTGTTGTACACTTTAAACATGATAAAAACTGTGGATTTTACAAAATAGAGCTCTTTGAATCTAATCATAATAGTTTCATTAGGTTAGTTTAAGCGAAAACACAACCACTGAAAAAAGTAGCTTTTTTAGGACTGTACTTCAAGCATCTTCTCTGTCTATACTGTCAGAACACCATGAGTATAATCACCATTCTTCTCTAATCATGTGAGAACCCATGGCGTGTAGCTGACTGCAGAGTGAAAGACCACCTCTCTCTCTCTGTTCTGAGTATTTTTGAAGACTTTGTGCCCACTGTACAGAATCAGCTCTGCCCAAAGTCACTGGTGAGTTGGCACTTCTCAGATTCTGGTCACGTCAGCGCTCTCTTTCTTTCTGACCTTACTGCAGCTTTTGACACTATCAACCACCCGCTTCTTACTCTCCATCCAGAGCCCTTCTCATCAGCACCGGTAATGCCCTCTGCTGGTTAAGGTCACCAAGTAGAAGAAGAAGAAAGTACTCAAGCCTAAAAAGTGGACTTATTAAGAGCACATCTACCTTATCTTTCTTTGATTTGAACAATTTGTTGGTGGTTGGCTATTTCCATTTTATTTAAGCTACATAGCATATAGTTTCTAATCTTTATTGTATTCTTAAGAAAATACACTCAGTTACATTTTTAGAGGTTATTGGTTCTGCATTTTTTATTTATTTTTTAGTTATAATACTTAAGATATTTCAATAAAGCAATCAAAGATGTAATATTTGCCTTCATTTTTTTGTTTGCTTAAATGAACAGATATAATACTTAGAATATTCAGTAAAGCAATGCAAAAATGTAATTTCCCTTCATGCTGTTAGAATGCAAAGATGAAAAGATTTATACCTGACCAGCTAGTCTATCTACATTCTGTTTGAATGCAGAGAGGTCTGGAACCAAGGACAGAACCAGTCACGTTTTTCAAAATTAGGACGATACAATCTAAAACATCCACTCCCGTCCTCCACCCCTCACCAATTTCAAAACTTTTTTTTTTTCTTAACAGTTTCAAAACATTCAAGATGGCAAACGTAGCTGATAGATTATTTTTTTCTGCTTTGCTTCTATTTTAATAAATCAATTCCTTAAACCTTGAGCAGCAAACTTGTTGAGAGCTTTTAAACTGAAAAAAATCATTGCGCTACACATTTACAATAACATCCGGTTTAGCGTGTGGCTGTTTCAGAGGAAGTTCTGAGTTTTCTGTGATTGTTGACTCAGCGCTAAGCCCGTCCTTGAAGTTGAACCCCAGCGCTCTGATTCCAGACCCTCACGTCTTAGTAAAGTTTCTTCTGTTCTGACGATCCTGCCAGTGGTTCCCACCCTACTTTGTCCAAATACCACCTTTTCTTTGAGAAACAGGATGAATGATGGATATGAGGTGCTTAGGCCAAAATGTTTATCACACTATGTATTGATCACACTTGAAGTAAAAATCATGATGTCTACTAGGATGCTGACCACAAGGAGTAGGCCAAAAATGTTTATCACAGAATAAGTTTATCACATTGAGCTGTTTTATTTGGCAAAGTCACAGAAAAAAGTAGTTTGTTCTTGACAAAATTATCGAGACAAGAATTGAATTGTGACATAACAGAATTGTCCCATAAACAAAAGAATCCCAAATTGTCAAAAGTTATAAGCATATTCTAAGACGAGGTTGAAGTTCATCTTCTTTTAAAGTCTGAAACACCAAGGCCTCTGTACCCCTGGTTGGGAAACACTGCAATAGGCCGCATGAGATCAGATTGACTATTACGGTCTAATGACCACAACAAGTGATTTTGCCCATACCAAATTTCTCCTCCAAAAACCACCAACACCTTATATTTCCTGCGCCACACATGTCTGCCTCTCTGGATCTATAACTTTGAGTTATTTTTGACAGCAATATCTGCCGCTCACACCTCATCCTTCACACAGCCCCACCCCTGCCGCTGAATCTCATCTGTTTATCACAAACACTATTGGATTACTGGCATATTATCTCAAATAAAGAGCACAATATCCAAAAATCACCCGCTGCCTCCTTTGACCACACGCTATCAGCAGCACAGAGGCTCACAGTGGAACAGCAGATCCAATTAAAGTTAGTTTTCCTGGTTCAGAGCGGCCCCCTCCTTCATCAGTAACCACAGAGCTGAAAATTAGCCTGTAATTAGCTGACTAAACCAGGAATAATATAACAGCCAATTTAAGAACAAAAGACCTTCGCAGCAAAAGAATTGTACCTGCGTTTTTCAAAGTTTAATCATCAGCCATGACTGTTTGAATAACCATATATAAAACAGTCACAAGAAACATAATCTGCCCTTCTTATTCAGACTATTTTAAAAGCTGTTGTTACGTGAAGAATGTTTTATAAAAAAGGAAGAGAGCTACAGCTTGGTTACCTGATTCTCCCTCTGAAAAGAAGGTATTGAAATCTGTTCTACTGTTTCTCGCTCTCACAAATTTTTCAACACAATGTAAATATTCACGTTTATTTTGGCTACAATTAAGCAGTAAGTGAAACTACAGCAGACACCCAAACAGCCAATCCGAGCACTGCTTTCACTGCAAAAAATCTATATCTAACCTTGCTTTAAAAGAACCTGGATATAATCACATGTTTACACTAAAACACTTATAATATCATCACTTATATAAATACAGGACAAATACCTTGGAAGTATTTGTAGTTTTATTAAAATAGTTTTTGAAATAAATGACATGGAGTCTGCCATTTTGTTGCGGTTATGACATAAAATAGTGTAACTAAACAACAGGTAACTAAGCAACATTAATTCCTTGTTAAACTTTGTCAGTTTGAGCCGGAGCGACGCCAAATACAGGACGATAATGTGGAATCTAGTAAAACTGAAGATAATCTAACTGGACACTGTCAGTGGTGTTTTTGTGGCAACTGTTCCTAGATAAAACTGTGGGAGTAACCATGGAAACACTATTTTATGTCATCCATCCAGAATGCATGGACAAAATGGCGGCTCCCAGTGGCTTGAAAACAACATAAACAATGACTATTTTATAAAAAATAGTAAGCAGTTATATATTTGTTTGAAATTTATTTAAATAAGCATGACCAGTACTAGTGTTGTAGCCATATTTGTCTCATAACCAGGGTTCCTTTAATACTTGGAGTCAGAATGTTATTCCGGACTTGAGTGAAGATTCAAGATTTTGTTGCGAAGAAAATTGGTCTTGGACATACAGGCTGCCACACACAAGTAAAAGACACAGTACAAATAAAGAACAATACAGTCAACTAACACATGTACAGAACCACTGACATCACCTTCAGCGCTCTGCTCTGTGGCCTGAATTTAAGAGGTTCACTGATATTGGGAGGAATGAGTTTTATACCTGTTCAAGTATCTTTTCTTGTTTCTTGTTGGAATTCTACAGGGGCGTCCGGATGGGAGCAGTCATAGTGGAAAAATAAGACATGTGAAGGGTCAGAGATACATTTTCTGGTCTGTTCGATAACAATGTCCTCAAATTTCTGCTGTAAAGATGGATGTCATTTTAAACTGATAAGATTTAAATGTTGACATAATATAGAATATTTCACTGGTTTCAACGCATGTTCAAAGAGATCTTGTAATAAAAAAAGAAAACGTAAATTTGACAATAACCTACGTGAAATGTTCTTTGGCCATAGACAAATAACTCAAAGTAAGAAGAAATGTTTCAGACAAAACCGAAACAGTTTCAGGAAAGGAACATGATTTATACCTACAAATAGATAGATCTTAAAACTGTAAATATTTCTTAAATGATATGACTCTAAAGTGTTACATACAACATGTTTTATTATGCTTACCATACACATACACTATATGTAAAGACAGCTTGTCAAACCTGATCTGATCTGAATCTCAGAAGCCATTTGGGCCTGGGCAGTACTTGGATGGGAGACCACTGGAACCTCATGTGCCACAGTGGGACGGAACAAGGAGACATTGCGGTTGTGTCCTTCACCAACATTGCCTAGTATGGGTCTGGTGTGAGTGTGAATGGTTGGTGAGGGTCAGAGGGGTCATATGGCAGCCTCGCTTGTGTCAGTTTGTCTCAAGGCAGCTGTGACTACAAAAGTATCATACCTCTGCCGAGTGAATGACTCATGCAAAATGTGAAGCATCTTTGGATGTTTTGAAAAGTGCTATAGAAATGCAATGTTTTCTTTCTCAGTGAATAAGAAATATTTCATTGCACTAAAATACGTTTACCTTACTACTGCACTACTTTTTTTTAATTGAATCAATTCTGTTTTTGTTTTTTTCAAAATACCTCTTGAAGAACGCTGTAAATGACAACATGTGCATTTAATGTGGTTGTTTTCTTTTATGAGTAAAAAGAGGAAAATTCTATGAACAAGAGACAAAGACACATGCAAATGGTGCTCAAGATGCATATAGTAATTAGAGGAACACATATAAGACTCCATCTGATAACCACACAGAGAAAGTATCTACAGCTTTCCCTATCAAAGACTTCAACATTATTCAATCAAGTAAACATGGTCAGAAATAGGTCTTGCACCCAAACAAACAAACAAACAAACAAACCGTCCAGTAAATAAATAAGGCTGATGCATGGAACGAGATGCCTTGGGATGGAGAAAATCAATTAAGCGAGGGGTCTGTCAAGCATTTGGAGGGGAATGTCTTCTGTTTTTGCCTGATAAGAACATTTCTGCGCTTGATTCGGTTATGCCAAGAAGAAGATTATCGTCTGGCAGGAGCGGCAGTAGGGCCTTACTCATTAAGTGGTGGGTTAGTGCCAGTCCTCAAGACCACAGCCAAGGATTTTATGCATTGTAATTGGGGCCAGTCAAACAGTCAAAAACACTCGGCTGCATATTGGCAGGCCTTAGTTCAACAAAAATAAAGACAAAAAAAGAGAAAATAAATTGGATATTTTTTAACACATTCTCCTCCTCCCTCTGATGATTCCAAAAGTGTGTGTGGCTGAACCAACATGGAACATGATGGTGACCGAAGGAGTGGTTCACTTCTACTGGGGGGAAAAACTCGTCTTACACTGGCTTCTAGCAGGGAAATCAGGGTTGGGTAAGTTACTGCAAAATTGTAATACATTATATATTACTAGTTACAAGGATTAAAAATAATACTTTTGTTTGTACTGGCAACATGTTACACTACTTTACTTTGAGGCAATCATACTTTTGTTAAAGGAGACCTATATGCAAAACCTACTTTTCTGAGTATTTGACCATGTTACAGCAGTGTTCTCTCATCATTCGTTTTGTTGGATTGATTCCTGCATGTTTGAGTAATCTTGTCCTGCAGTTGATAGTGCCCAGAAAATTCCTTTTACTCAAAAAAAAAAAAAAAAAAAAAAAAAAAAAAAAATAGGAAGGCAAATAAAACACACAGGGTAAAGATTGTCATGTAGCTCATTAGTTCTGCAGTTTTGAACAGGAAGTCAATTGACCTGTTTGTATTCTAAGCATTTTTGTGAATTATTGTGTACTTATACTATAGTTTCTTCCTAAATATACAGAAAAATCACAATAGGCCTCGTTTGCGTTGGGGAATATCCTCCAGCTTTGGTAATTCTGACCAAGCCTAACGAGAACATCTGGAGATGTGTCCCAGAGCGCTGCAATGAGGAGATGCCTGAGAAACACACAAGTATTGGTCAAAAGCAGAAAACAAATTCCCTTTTAAGACAATAAAGACTACCTTACCATATTCATTGTCATCATTGCAATATCTTTAGTAAAAACAAAATGCTTATTTTTGAGAATTCTTTATTCTAATCTTACAACTCTTCTCAAGATTGTTAATAATGCTGGCCCACCTCCCCTGAAAAAATGCATCAAAATCTGCTCTGAAAAAAGAACTCAATTCACTCAGTCCACTAAAACAGAATCTGTGCAATTCTGAAAATATCCTCGGCTTTTGCACAGACGGCTTTTTGTTTCAAACTATCAAAGAGTGGAATCAGATTCCAGACAGTCTGAAATTGTCTGTAGATATTAATCATTTTACACGAAACTTAAAAAAGCACATCCTCAGCAATCAACTTCGGTAAGCTAAACTAAATTAAACTTTGCTTTTTTAACTGTAAAATGAACAACAATTTGTAATAACAATTTGTATTGAGTTTTGTTGTTTTATTACTGCTTGTGTATTTATAAATACAAGAGCTATGTAAATTGTGCATGTTTTATATTGTTGCTCACCTGCTCAGAGACTGCAGAGGGAAAGTAGCAACAACTAAATCTGGTGCAGTTCATCTCTTCTTTTAGTAAGATTAATGAATATTGTACATAATTCCTGAAAAAATAAAGACTAAACTAAACTAAAATAATCCAATTACATTTGATTATAGATAAATTTATAGAAATATGACGTAACAAAACATTT
Organism: Mugilogobius chulae; assembly: GCA_038363315.1. Classification (NCBI taxonomy): domain Eukaryota; kingdom Metazoa; phylum Chordata; class Actinopteri; order Gobiiformes; family Gobiidae; genus Mugilogobius; species Mugilogobius chulae. Next base: position 23,145,878 of record CM076409.1, read on the forward strand.
TCTTCAAAGTCTTGTATTCACCTTTAAGCCAACAGTTGAGTTTTGAGTGTTGTTTTTAAAAGATCAATGTAATGCTTCTGTAATGAGGAAATAATTAGGAAACAATCTAACAAATTGAACATAATATAAGTTTTTGTTTATGTTCATAAAAGCCATTTTTATTTAGTTTTAAAGGTGCACTGTGTAACTTTTTGACCAAAAATAGACTTGAATAAAATATGTTTTTGTCATTTAGATTTCTTTGTTGCACTAGACAATAAAAAATCTTTGTATTTACTTTGAGCGAGCTTGGACGACCATAAAATGAACCATGATCTCTTGTATCTATGAAAATGTGGTTCCTTTAGCTGTATTTTTTACATTATGACATAAACCTATTAAATTAGAATGTCACAAAATTATGATTTAGCTTTGTATTTTTTTCCCAGAATTGTGTTTTTGACTTTTAACCTTCAGAAAGTTACACACCTTAAAAAAACTGAAGCGAAAGAAGAGATTGATCAATATCAGTTTAAAAAAAAATGTGATTATACTTTTTCCTCAAATCGCCCAGCCTTAGAAGCTTTGCATTTGTGTTGAGGATTGTTTTCTTATGAAGGACTTAAGAGGTTTGTTTTCCCGTCACAGTATGTAGCTCTGAACTGGCAAAATAACTGAATAAATGAAGCATCCAAATACGCGGTCCATTTGTGTTTCCGGATGATTGCTCTCACAGTTGTTTATGATATAGTTTTCTCTCAATCATTGTGTCAGTGAGTGCATGTCTGATTTGTATCTGCTTTGTTAGTCCTGTTTGGTGGAGGTGGGGGAGGTGGTGGTAATCAGGATAAAGGCTCATTTTACTCCAACCAACCACCAGTCATGTGATCAATCAGATGGTCAATGGACAGTAACGTGCTACAACAACAACTTACAAGGCTGTGATTAAGATTCAAATGATTTTAATGATACGCAATATATTAAAGGTAGGTTGTATGTTTTTGATTTGCCTTAGCACAATCTACCTGTGCTGTAGCAGTCTAAATGTACTGATCGATGCATTTTTTTAATAAAATAGCCGACTTCCTTTCATCTGTTTACACTAATAAAGCCCCTCTATGCACACTTTTCCGAAACAACTTTTAGGTGCTTACTACTCTGTTGCCATGACAACAGGGTGGTACTTCTGTGTAACGTTTTTTTTGCTTCGTGTTTGACTTTCTAAATGTAGAAAAAAATGACTATTTGATTAGAGAATGGTAAATGGCAAATGGTACAAAGATTGTAGTCATTTTGAATCAATGAGCATTAAATTCGAACGTAACTAGAATTACTTACTTACTTACTTACTTACTTCTGAGTTTGTTTTTGGCAAAAACATAATGGACATTTTTACAGATCTGCAAAGGACTAGAAACTCATGTGACATCCATAATCCATAATAATTAACTTAAGCTCCTGATGTAAAACTAGTCTTGTCAAAACAGAGCTATAGTCTAGCATGTAGAAATAATTTAGAATAATTATTTTTGCAAACTAAAGAGAAAGAAAAAAGAATAATGCAAAACTAACCAACTTCAGTGGTGGTGCTCCCCCTACAGTTAAATCTACATCAAATCTAAACTAAATATTTTTTATTTCTGTTTCTTTTGATTTGAATCAAGGCAGCTCCTCTGATGATGATGCCTTTGGTCCATTTGTACCCAGCCCTATGTATGTAGGCAAACTTAGCAAAATGTATTTTAGTGGGTGTGTGTGGTGAGTGCGTGGGGGCGTGTGAATGCGTGGGTGTGTGCGGGGATGAGGGGTGGGGTATGAGCTTGTAATATGGGGGTTATCTGATATGAGGGGTGGAGGGCATATTAAATTGTTTTTAATGCACTGTAAAGCACTTTGTGTTGGATTTTATGAAAAGCGCTAAATAAAGTTTGATTTGATTTGAATCATGTCTAAACACAAGGTTTCTCACTAGAGCAATTTGGGTCGGGATGTGGGCGGGGTTTAAAGTCTGCATGTGCTGTATTTGCAGTGGGAGGCTGCTAAGAAAGTCAACATATAGATATAGTCTGCAACAGTCATATTTGGGGACTAAACTGTTTACCTCTTTTAAGAAATTTTCTGTTGAATTAGCGTTCAGGATTTTTAGCACAATTCAAGTCGAGTCACAACCACGTTTAAATGGAAGTTGTTGATGTGGTGTTTTGTCAGAAAAGTAAACGGAAAGTTAAAAAAAAGATGCTAAAACATGACAGGCGGTGCTAGCATTACGTTAGTGTTTAGCTCGCAGATATCGTTAGCATTGTTAGACATATTTACATCGTTGGAAGGTTGGATCACTTTATTTATCTCCATGTCTTCATATCTATACATGACACAGTATACAGTATATACGGCCACATTTGCTGCTGTAGTTGTGATAAAGCTGTTGCTCATGATTCACTCTCAAAGTTAAGTCTCCCCCACGAAGGTGCGTTTGGGGGCGTGGCCTTTGATGCCGACTGTATCTATGTTTCAGATGCCCCTAAATACATACGTAGCCATCACTGAGACATCTAACAAGAGAAACATGTTACTTAGGTCTGCTTTAAGAAGTTCAAACCAAGACTGAATAGAAAAACCTTGGATTAATTATGTGCTGGCTGAATAGGTTTTAAAATAAGTCGATTAAAATGGCAAAAAGCCTATATAAGAAACTGATTCTTTTATACAGTGACCTTATTTACTTGGCCCTCATGCAGAGTGTTTGAAGGGAAGTCTTTAACCCTATAGCCCCTCAGGTACCCACTCCCTGTCTGCCCTTGAAGATGTCTGGTAGAAAGGTTTCAATAACGACATGACTGCACCGCGGCGGGTCCCCCAAATGAAAAAGGCTGTCACGTGTAATTGGTGTGTGTGGCATTGTGCCGAGCCACTGGGACCTCTGAGTAAATACAAGCTGACAGTGTGAAAAAAGGGAGAGAAAACGCTCTTTTGATCCCGTATTCATTCCTCCCCAGTCAGTGATAAGACCGCTGTGGTGTGCGATGGCAAGGACGATTTCCCCAATGGAGTACAAGGGTTACAGTATATGATGTCAATATAGCAGAAAGCACGCAGATAAAAGAAGGAAAAATGAATGTTAGTCCTGAATAGAAGATGCTCCTAGCAAAGAAAAATTAAGCTACTTTAGTACAGTTCAAACGCAAATCTTCATATCACAAGTATCACCTATAAAAACTTTAAACTAACCAACTTCAACTGGGTCTATAACAGGATTACTGCAAGATCTAACAATACAAACGCATAACATGTTAACAGCCTTTCATGAGCACGTTTCTACCTCTTTTTTGTTTGTCTTTTATGCAATGTCTTTGGTTGACACTGTGAAAAGCATCAGATAGAAACGCAATTTTTTTTTCCTTAGGGTTTGACGGCTAAGTTACAAAAATTGGTAAGTTTAGGTCTGGGGTGTGGAGTTCTTTAAGATTAGAACTGCCTGAAATGGTCAGTGAAGCAGATTTACTTAAATAATCGACTTGAGGAGTGTTTCTGAAAGGGATTGGAGAATTCTCGAAATAGCATCAAATCAACAAATACAGGTGCTTCAAATCAATTCTGGTTTTGGGTTTGATGCTCATATCTCACTTTTTGCAATCTAATGTCATTTAGAGAAGTGTTATCTGTGCTGTCCTTTTGCATTCAGAGGATTTAAGCAGATTTATGGTTGCTATACTCTTACGGGGTGTGCTTTGTTTTACAAAAATTGGCCCAGGAATGACTAAAATATGCAGTAATCACTTTTTTACAAATATCACTTTTGACTTCCGCCTCTGTACACAGACTGCGGGGCGAGTTTGGCCCAAGACATGTCCGAGTTTCTTGCGATGTGCCTTGTACCCAGACCCCAGTCCACTGCGGTCCGTTATTGCCGTCGTGGATTCGCGTGGATTATCGCGAGAATGCTCGTTTTATGACTTGAAAGTCACATCAGACTGATGCGACCTCCGACAAAAATAGACTCTCTACAGATTCTTTTCGCACACTCGCGACTCTCACACTGCACCAGGTTCTGTGTACAAGGGCACATTGGTTTTAAGCACTTTCTAAGTCTTGCGAGAGTCGTGCAAATCCCGCCTTGCACCAAACTCGGACTCAGTGTACGGCAGGGGTTAAGGTTTTAACAAAAGTGCTCATTCAGTCACAAACCTCAGGGAAAAATTAAATAACCAAACATCAAGTTCCTGACTTAGCACTCTATAAACTACAACAAAGCAGTATTAATGTGATATACAGAAAACGGTTTATTATATTTAGGACATTGAGACTAAAACTATCGACTATTGAGACTAAAATCGAATCGAGACAAAACAGATTTGTCCCATCCCTAGTTTCTGAGGATCTGTACTTTACATGAGTGGTATCTTTATTGTTTACTTCGTATTTTAACCTCATAATGTTTAAAAGACAAATATTTCAACTCAGCTATGGCTCAAACTTCAAAGCACTTTTGTATTTTTAATGTCCTTTACGGCAAAAACACACAAAAAGTAATGATTCTCACTTCAGAAACATGATTTAGACAGGCTGCTGGAGACTTATGAGACAGGTTTTACAGGTTGTGGGTGATGTCACATTTTGCAGCAACTTGGCTTGTTAACAATATCTGCAGTTCTAACAAGCACAGAATTAGCATATTCTTGTTTTAGTTTTCAGAAAAGTAAAACCTCAAAGCTATAATAGAGCAATGGAAGAAATATCACATTGGACGTATTTGACATTAACATCCCAATGACCTTCAAAACTTTGTAGTTCTATATATCTGGGCAAAGCTCCTCCCATGAACTCAATAAACTGATTATTTTTATACATGCTTCTATTAGCAGGAATGGCCTTTCCATCATAATTCAAACTCAAGCAACAAAGTTTGATAATTGACCTTGAAAAAATGTATAAAATATGTCTGCACAAAATATGAAACTGGACAAATATAATTGGCACAAATATAATGTTAAAAAGTTAAAGGGACTATACACTTTTTCCCTCCAGCATAGATTTTTTGGTAATGTATCTAATTAGGTGGAAATTAGTTCAAAATGTACTGACTGTGTCTTCCAATGTCCAGTTTGTTCACAAAACTCCGCTACGTTCGGCTGTTGTTGTTAGCATTGTGGCTAAAACCTTAAAGCAAACCCTGACTATAATCACATGCTTACCTTAAAACATTTATAATATCATGACTTATATATGACTAGACAAATACCTTGGAAGTATTTGTAGTTTAATTAAAATCATGTTTCAAAGAAATTTCATGGAGGCTGCCATTTTGCCTGGCTGTGACGTCATTGCCCACTTCGTACCTCTGCCCACCTCTGTACCTTTTAGCGCAACTACGCATTCGCAGGCCAAAATTACGTTTTTTAAACACATTATCTGTGAGTGTACAGTTAATATTATTATTTATATTTATATTTATGAATGTATCTTGTAAAAGTTTGCCAATAGAAAGCCCAGAACGGCACATTTTTTATCGCCATTTTACGCTAAAAGATAGCAGCCAGAACTAGCTTAATCAGGCATTTACAGTTTTAAAAAGTAATCTCATTTTACAATCATTTGCTTTGTTGAAATATGTAAGGGAATGTTGTGTTTAACGGTTTAGTTTCGTCTGTTTTTAATTCAAATTTCAATACAAATAAAACAATGAATCCCTCAGTTAAACCATTTTTAGTTTGAGCCGGAGCCTGGCTACAACCCAGAATGCATTGCATCTGGACAATATGGCTGCACCCAATGGCTTGAAAATAATAACAATTTTACAAAAATAGTAATCAGGTATTTATTTGTTTGCAATTTATTTTAGTAAGCATGACCAGTATAGCATTTTAGCCATATTTCTCTTAGCCGGAGTCCCCTTTAAAACACATCAAACAAGGCTGAAAATACAATAAGTGAGCAAAACATGTAGACTGATGTAGGAAGTTCAAAATTAATTATTTCGTTTTTGAAGAAAGCTACATATTGCACCTTTATTGTATATATTGTAATTTATTGCTTTTTTGTATTTTGTTTGACTATTGTTTTTAATTCACTGCATTGTTGATTTCTTTTCTTTCTGCATATCAAGCTTTTCACACAAATCGATGTTGGTTGAGTGTTTAATAATGTGCCAACAGTTTTAGGTGAATGAGAGCGAGAGAAGGAGAAGACAGAGGAGAAGGGAGGCTCTGGGACGGCTGTTCATTCAAGCATAATTCCATTACGCTCAGTGACTGCTGCGAAGAGGACCCATTAGAGGTGTAATCAGAAAGGATGGATAAGAACACAGAGTAGGGGAGATATGATGTGGCCTGATTGAGCCATATCCAGTGACCTCTGACCTCTGAGACAAAAGACGATAACGTAGCACTTGTAAGAGAAAACACTAACATCAATGGAGCAGATTTGGTCCTTTTCATCTGTTTATCACATCTTGTTACCATTAGAACTATTGTTACAGTATATCTAAGAATAATAAGGTTTAGGAGAGTATGCTCAATGGTTTAAAAAGGAACTATAATCAAAACTAGTGACGTGTAGCAGCTTATTGTTAAAGGCCACCTCACTGATCTCTATCTATAGAATCACATTTGCCAAAATGTGAACGTGAATTTATTACTTTATTTCAGGGTGTGGGTCTTTACATGGTGGCGCAGGTTAGCGCTCTGGCCTCATAGCAAGAAGGTCCCGGGTTCGACTCCCGGGCCACCCGGGGCCTTTCAATGTGGAGTTTGCATGTTCTCCCCGTGTCTGCGTAGGTTTCCTCCGGGTACTATGGTTTCCTCCTACTAAAAACATGTCCATTACCTTACAACTGAGCTAAGCACTTGGTTACGACAGGACCGTAAGTATTCAGCTTAAAGGTGCAGCTAAGCCCTAAAGAGGGATTTTTTATTTATCAACATGGCGATGCGTGCATACCCCACCTGTAGATTGAGCCGCCGCACATAGACACAAACAGTAGAAACAAGTCGAAAAAGCTCCATTTTCAGCTAATTACAAGAGTTATGCTGCTAAGTCAACATTTGTGAATGAAATTGAACCCTACGGCCCTTCAAAGTTAGAGTTGGGTGAGTGAAAAAGCGGTGAGTAAAACACTGTCTCAAGCTTTTTTTTTTTTTTCTTTTTTTTTTAGTTTATTTTATTTAATATGGGACAGTGCACATTAATCAACATGTGTTAGTCCAACATGTAAATGTGCCAGAGTTAGCCGTACAGGCTAATTTTCATCTGTAGTCCCATTTGGCAGGTTGATGTCGATACAAAGTTTCTAGTTTTGTCTCATTTGGATTATTGTGCAGTTGTATGGTCAAATACTTCACTGAAAAATATAAATAAACTACAGCTGGTGCAAAACAAAGCAGCTCGTGTGGCTCTAAAATGTTCCTTTAGAACAAGTGTTGCAAAAATGCATTCACAGCTCTCGTGGCTATTTGTAAAAGATCGATGGTTGTATGCCAAAACAAACTTTTTAAGAAATATTATTACAACTCAGACACCAATAATGTTCTACCTAAAATTGCCTTTCAGTAATAATATGCATCATTATTCTACACGCCATTCAGAAGGACGTTGCTTCACTTTACCAAAGTGTAAAACTAAACAGAGTCAACGTACTGTGATGTTTGGAGCCATGCAAGAATGGAATCATTTACCTCAGAACATACGAGAACTAAGTAGTGCTTATAGTTTCAAAAAGACACTCAAATCTCATTATCGTCAACTAAACAAGGATCTCATGTGAACTGCCATGTTACTGTTGTAATGTGTTTTTATAGGAAATGTAAACTGTTTTAATTATTGTGAAGTTTTTTTTCACATTTGTTAATTGTAATATTTGCAATTTAAATTGACCCCAGGAAGAGTAGCTGACGCAGTGCGCTGCCGATGCTAATGGGGATCTAATAAATAAACAAATAAACAAACACAGGACAGGCTTCAGGAGACAGACGTCTGTCAGACCGATTCAGACCTGATTAAAACAGCTAGCTCTTGTCCCGTTTCAAGGTTTTACTCAAAGAAGTTTCCCCATGTAACCAGACGGAGAGCGGGTCTTTCTGTATAACGCATGCGCAGTAGATAGTGACGTCGACCAAAAATGCCTCTATATTTTGATCTTGATATATCTGATCTAAACATGTATTACTTTTACAGTAAATGTGCTGCCACTGTCAAACTCCACCCTCAATACCTTTGCATCATTGTTACAACCGCAGAACTTCATAAACGCCATGATAGGACTGTCATTAAATATACAAAATCCAGAGATCATTTATTTTAATTATTGATATTGAGTGTGTTTTACCTCTCCCACTGCTTAAAACATAACAGTTGTGACTTTGGGCCTTAAAAGGGGGGATCATTGTGGACAGTGACCAAATTGCCTTAATTTACTCTTCTATTCCCTCACTATGGAATTTACAGAGCGGCCACTTGACTTATACTTGCATGTTTTTTTTTTGTTTGTTTGTTTTTTGAGGTGGGAGGAAGCCAGAGTACCGAGAAAGAACTCACAATAACACAGGTAGAACATGCAAACTCCATCCTCGGAGACCATGAGATCTTGATTTGGTTCTAACCGGGTTCTAACCCACAATCTTCTAAGCTTGAGAATGATTGATCATGCTACATAAAAGGTTAATTCACCAGTGAAAGGCAGTGAAGGAAACAGTTATTATTGGCAAATTAGCCTCATGCAAACCAAACAGAGAACACTGCATGTGGAGGACATTAACACTGGAACTTGATTTAGATGAGGTAGATTCCGTACCACACCAAGACCAGACCGGGCCTTGGCAAGCTAACTCGTGATGTTAAAATTGCATTGCATTATTCATGTTTAGGTCACTATTTGAACAAAATTCCTAAAACAGCGTTTATGTGTCTTGTACTGTACAAGCCTTGGTGAGTATTTGTAAAGAAAAGGTATGTTAAAAGCGATCAATAGAAGCTTGCCCCTCCAGTCATGTGTCTAAGCTCTGTATTTTCTCCAAGCTGCTGTTTGTAGAGGCACAAGCCATCCCACAGTGCTCCTAGAGAAGCCTTGTGATTCAGACCATAGTTTACTTGGCACTGATTGGTACTTGATTGCTGTCATCAACAGCTCCACTCTGAGAAAGTATACTAGTTTGTTTCTTGACTGAAAAGTTGTAAAGGTCCTTTATTAGGCATTAATATAGCTTGGCACCTTTGTGTAACTTAAAATGATTATATTTGGAAAGCCCAAGATAGCAAAAAGTATCTGGGAAATGCCTGCCGAGGCACTAGCTCTGCGGGATCTGGTGCACTAAAAAGCTTGTATGAGTTTGTATGAAAACAGTGGTATCATGGGAAAGAAAATGATTGAACTTTAACAGTGTGAGCTTTAGTGAAGTCTGCTGAAGAATGTGTGTGGACTTTATAAACAAGAGAAGCTTAAGTTATAAAAGCTACAATGTGAGTAAAGGCAGTAACAGCTATGTGGATTAAGAACTAATTTAAATTTAGGCTTATTGTGATGTGTGTCTATGTTTATAGAAGGTGAGTTGATTGAATCGGAGTCCAGTGGTGAAGATTCTGTTGTTGGTGTAGCTCAGACATCAATATGGGTGAGTCATTGACAGCTGGCAGCCCAAACATGAACAAAATGGCAGTGGGACTCAGCAGCTAGTGTTACTCCGTCCTGTGCTCTGCTCCAGACTGAATCATTTGGCTGTAATCCACCACTCCCAGGCAGCCGTCTTATCCTGGCCGATTGATGACTTCTGCCATGTCTAATCACATTTGCAAAGGATCGCTCTTATGGAGAGCAACTCAAGTGCCAAGCAATTACTGCGATACCTTTGGCTTGACAGGTAGAGGTAAAAGTACACAAATGAACATGTGCTGAAGGATGTCTCTTTATCAACTATTTTTTTTTTTATAAAATTCACTTGGGAGATTTTACTAATGTTAAAATGTTCTTTCATTAAAAAACAACAAAAACATCCTCAGAGATGTGCTGTAATTCATTTACAAATGTTCAAGTCATCAACTGGTGGTTTTAAAGTGACACCGTGTACATTTTTGGAAAGTCAACTTCCTAATTCAATTGAAATAGAAAGCTAAAAACATACTTTAGAACATTCTTAATGGGGATCAGTACAGTTTATGGGCCCTGTGAGGGCCTCAGAAGCTCTGCACCAACGATTGTCCACACAACAAACACAAAAGAAAGTTGAAGAGGAACTTTGAAGCATTTCTTTGATTATTTTAATACTTCTAAGCCATTAAATTCCATAGACAGTATCATCTTGTTCCTTTTACAGCTTAATGTATGAGAACAAATATTCTATTATTTTGAATTGAGTGTGAAAATTATTGGGGAGAATTTTTTGGTCCAATACGAGGGTAGCGTCTCTGAAGAATTTGGTAACGGCTGGTTTACAAAAAGGCTAAACAATAAATATTACAAATGATAGCTAGGGCTATAGTGTAATGCGGATATGGTATATAATTATTTTATCCTGTAATCTGTGTATTTCTTTAGGGAGAGTCATTAAATGACATTATGTCACAAAAATAAAGGAATTAATGTAGATTATTTGAGCCATCATAGTCTCAGAATAATTCTGTGGGAAACACTGAGTAGTCTATTTTGTGGCCATAAACACCAGTCCAAGGTAAAGAAAACAAATATTTTCATTATTTAATTAGTGAAGCAAAGACTTCTAAATGAAGTAAGTCTATAAGTTTGTTAGAATTATATTAGGTTTCTTATATTTTGTGAATATTTTAGTTTTAGCTTTTGTTTAGTTGAGCTTATCACAGAAAGTCTGAATGGGGCTAAAACAGTAGCTTCAAGTATAAGCCTAACATTGTTGGTGTGATTCTTGTGTGACATATAAAACACAGTGGATCCACTTAATGACATCACAAGGAGGAACAGTGTGTTTTCAGTTCAAGAGCAGAACATCGGTTAAACCTGATTTGTGTAAAAAGCAAAACGCAAATGATGAATATACATTATAACAAGAATAAAAAATGTGTCACTTTTGCTGATGTGTATGTCATACTCTTCTAATCTACTATATGTTGCCTGGAGTATCTTTTAAACAGTGTAGCTTTACCTTGACGCCTCTTGCAGTGGATGAGTCTGTGACCTGTAGCCGTGGAGTCCCATCCAGAGCACACGCAGCTTACTTCACTTAAGTGGGATCGGTCTTGCACCTAAAAAGGTCAACATTATTAACACAGTGGAACACAATGGATCACCGAACTCCTTGACATGATTATGAGGTCTGACCCCAAGGTTTCTGTTCACCAGTTCTGCTGTGCCCAGAATAATAATGTGGGCCATGACAAGTGACTCAATAGCATGAGCAGGTCTGAATAATCTCTGTAATCACCACGGGCCTTACATTGTAAAACCATCATGTCCAAGTGTCTAGTGAAACTAATACAATCAATATCTCTCATGCAGTACTACAAAGACACAACCACAAAGGTCATTAAAGGTTCACCGGGTACATTTTGACCAAAACTAGATTCTAGTTTTGGTCAAAATGCCGGGGGCCAGATGTGGCCCTCAGTCTGTTTTAATCAGGCCCCAGCATGTTTTAGTCATTACACTGCAAACGTTATAGTCTCAGTTAAAACTACCAGAACTCCAAATATCCATCTTAATTTTACTCATTTTAGCAAGATTAAAATAAAATTGCTCATATTTGGCAGCATTATTCACTTTTACAAGATATTTCATATTGAATCAAATTTGCAAAATGTGAAATAATCTTTGTCCACAGTAAAACCTTCCAAACTAGAAAAAAATAAACATTAAAATCCAGATTTCAAGACATTTTAGCAAATCTACAAGTACATTTTTTGCATTGCATATTTCTTTTATTTGACTGACTTGGCTATAAAGCATGTGTTTGTGCTTGTGTTCTTAATATAAATGGTCACAATAATAGATAAATACCCTTTTTTTTTTTTTTAAATGTACTCAGAACAATGATACATTTTTATACCAGTACCAATAATTGTGGTCCGGCCCTTTGCCACTAACCTGGATTTGAATATGGCCCTCGAGGGGAAATAATTGCTCACCCCTGCAATAAATGGTCAAAATAGTAAATTAAAAAAGTTTTGGACCCTGGCTACCAATTTGTATTTACTTTATCATTTGTGTGTGATGTAAAATGTAAAACAATGGATATGGACATATATGCTGCTTTAGGCTTTACATAGCCTATTTTGCCTATTCATATAGAATCAAACAAGTGAGTCCTGTATTTTAAAATGTGGCCCTCGATCAACTCTGACTTTAATTATTTGGGCCCAGCTCTATTTGAATTTGAGACCCCGGCTTTAGATAAAACATGTATTGCGGATTTATTTGTTATTATAAAAACAATGAGTGATGTCAAAGTTGTCGTTTTGTCTTTTGATTCTCACATTTGCGTTGGCAGTTGCACATAAATCTAGCTATAAAGAAACCTAAAACAACTCTATCTGGTTTGAATCCTCACTGTTAAAAGCCCATCGTCAGCACATCCGACAGTAACCACTGAGAATCTCTCTCCAAGTCAAATGAGGACATCCCTGCTCACTGAATATGGGAGTGTTTACAGCAGGTGATTCAGTCTGCGTCTGTAGCCAATCCAGTTCACTGCTGTTTCACCGAGCTTCGCGTAGCAGGAAGAAATGTGACGAGCCGGAATATGTGATGTAATTGGGCACTGGAACAGCTCTGATGAGACCGTAAAAGAGAAATAAAGCGAGACTGTAAAAGTCAAGGACATTTTTACCGTCCATGAATTTTGATGGAACAACATGTCTGTCTAAAAGCCTCATCGTGAAACAGCAGCTTGCAGATAGTGGATTATAGGATTAAAATTTGTTCAAATAAAAGCAAGACACAGACTAAACAGAATGAAACTGTTAAGTGCTGCTTATTTCACTGGATTACTGGACAATGGCTAATTTTGTGACTTGCTGTCCCATGGAAACACAGGCATTATTACATTAAAAAATAAATCTGGTTGATACAATGTTCATTACTTTTAAAGCCCACATGACAGATTGTGAAATTTTTATAATTTTGACTTTGTGGTAAAAATGTATCATAGTTTAACAGCTGTTAAAGTGCAATTTATACAGAAATAAATGAAAAACAAGAATGATGATTCTAAAAGAATTCCTACAAATGTCATCAAACAGCGCCAAAATACAGTATAAAGACAATGTCACAGTATTGGAGTTATAGAATGAACCACAAAGTTGTCTGCCAGTGGCATCTATTTCCGTCATTGGATTTTTATTATACAAGGCCATGGAGCACAGAGAGCTTTAAGGAGCATGTGCTGACTTTGTCTGGAGTCAAATACATGGTGCAGTTTCAAAGATTTGACAGCAGAGGGTGGAATAGTGTCAGCACAAGTCACATGACCGGAAAATACATGTGCTCTTGTTTTCCTTACACAGCCGGCTTTCTTTTCATATGGATTACAGGTAAAACATCTTGAACTAAAAACATAGTTGAGTAAGTTTAGAGCAGATATTTCATCTTAAAAATGAAGAAAAAAACGATCCTACTGGACTAGGATTCGAGGAGAACAGCACATGCAGCTAGTCTAGAGAAGAAAAAACTAAACTTTCTTTTCCGTGAACGATCTAAAAGTGGTCAGAATAAGTAAAACTTCTGTATCTCTTCAAGTTTGGAGGTTTAAATCTATGCCGCATGAAAGAGGCTGAATATACTGTATGTAATCTACATCAAAAAGTAAATAACTTCTGTGCCTTCTCATCTGTAACACAGCTTCTGTTGGCTTAAAGATGAAAAAGGCACTCGTCCTCATTGTTTTAATCATGCAAACCTCATAATTTTTTTACTAAAGACATTATTTCATTGTGGTATGTATGTATATATCTACTGTATGCATGGTATGTATGTATTGTATGTTGCATGTGTACTATATGTAAGTACAGTTTGTATGTTGCATGAAATGTTTTCTTTGTTACAGCTGTTTGTAAAATGAGAGAAAGAGTAAAATAGCTGCACAGTTACAGGTATTAGATTTGTTAAAAAGTGCCATCCCACACACAATTATCCGCACTTTCATCTTGTTTAATCATTAAAACAGGGCAAACAAGGGAACCATATGCTAATGAAAGCATTATGGATGCAAATGATCGCCCGAGATGTTCTTATTATCAAGTCACTGCCATTTGAGATACCAAAATAAACAGGATAAAAAGGATTCCAGAAAAAAAAGTTAAGTGATGATGCAATGTATACATCATGTTTTTAACTTTTTAACCAATAAATTTCAGTTGTAACTTTTGATTACAACGTTGCTCTATATGCGTGTTTTCTTATTTCTTGGACTGAAAGCCTTGCACTAAAACTACATTCCCCCAAACAAATAATTGTGCGTTATATACTGAGATCAATACTGTGCAAAGAATGAATTTGTAATAGGCATAAAACTGCATCAGCCTCCAGTGAAGAGGTAATGATTACATATAAGCGCGCAGCAGAAAGTCCCCAGAGACACAGAATAAAAGCACGTCATTACAACGCATGCATAATGTAAGATACTTATATTTGCGCTGTGGCTGTGAAAGGTGCTGACCCTAAAGGTACAGATGAGCACTGTATATTCTCACATTTGAGTCGCTAACAGCTCCCTGGCCTGGGTTTGGTCAGGAGGCTGGACACATTATGCCACCATTTCTCTTTGATTTACTTTCACATCTGGTGACCTCGTGATCCCCAGCGGCAGCGTTGATCAATAAGTAAGACAGATGCGGAAAACCTTGGCATGACCTCCAGCAGAATGGACTGGTGTGAATTCTTAACTGAGTGTGTTTATGTGAGGTCTTTTTTTAGTATGTTAACAGAAACTAGGGCTCCTCGAATATGAGTAAAATAAGGTATTGAATTGTCATTGAAATCACAATTATTCCAACAATTATTTGCTTAGAGTACAGTATTAGAGACTTTTAAATGCAGAAAGGGTAAGAGAAATGACATATACCAATTTTTCCCATTTTTTATATATGAACTGGGACCAAGTCACTGTTCAAGTCAGGCAAGTCCCAGTCAAGTCCCAAGTCAGAGCCCCTGAAGTTTAAGTCTTCTGGTTTAGTATCAAGTCTTTTCAAGTCGTTAAATCAAACTACCTAATATATCTTATATTTCTACAATTGCATTGATTTTATAATAATATTTAAATATTTCCTTGCTCAACATAGAAACAACAGAGGATATGTTTCAGTTTGTAAATGTAAAATACAGTTTTTTTTTGTTTTTGAAAAGCATCATACCTGCATATATCTCTAGCTCAATTAATGATTACAATTATAAAACTAAGTAAGCAAACTTAACTCATATAGCATCTTTCACACATAAATATCATAAAGTGATTACAAAAGGGCACAGGCCGAATAACAACAAGATAATTTCGGTGTCTCCGGCCTTAAACTTCTAAAAGAGCTGCCACAGGTACTTCAAAAGAAAATTATCTTAATCCTTTTTAGGGTGATCCTACGTTATTTTAGCTCCAGATTATAGTCAATCAGTTTGCATGGTAAAAAAAAGCCTCAGGTCCGCAGATCAGGATTAATCCTGTAAATATAGTTGATCAGGACTGGTTCCAGGTGTAATCCAGTCTCCTCTGATGTAAGTGCTTTTAACAGCTTGAGTTTTAGAGTTGACTACATACTCACAATTAGTCGATTAACCGTTGCAGCTCTTATGTGTTACTCATAGTATTTATCAGTAATGAGTAAAGTAGTCTGAGTGGTTGCCTGTAACAGGGACTAATCACAAGCAGCGCGAGGTTGTCCTGACATCTCACCTGGCATCAGTGCTTAATTTGTAACTCAAACGTTGCCGGAACAAAATGTGGGTTTTGGACCGGGCTCCAGACAAGGTCGAACCTTTACCGGAGCGCACACAATAAGTGAACATAGAGGCTTAGAAATGCTAAAATACAACCCAACTGTCCATCCTACTCGATGTTAAACGATATAAAAGTAATTATGTCTGTGTTACATGTTTTTTTACACGTCACACAGAGATTTTCATTCATTCTGACAGAAATCTGCGCACCTAAATCAGATCTACAGCAAGTAGCCTTCCCACACGCTCCTCATCCTGCAGCTCAGCTGCCTTCGCATCATATGTGACTCTCCACAAGTCACAACAACAACGCAGGACAAACAGCTTTTACAAAGCAGACACAGGTCACAAACAGCCTTTACACAGCAGAAACGGTTCTCATACATCAAACATGACGCTAAAATACACATTAAAGTAACACAGTAAAGTTAGTTGCACTTACGAGAAACTGCGGCCGCTACATCCACGCTGGTTCTCACCTCTTTATCGCCCTGTACACTCCAAACACACGTGACACTCCCGCTGCCTTTAATCCATCAAAACGAGTCGCAAATAACAACAAATATTCACAAAATCCACTTAGACGCATATTTCCTGTTTTAGAAGGAGATACAAGAGCGGGGCTCGCCTGGAACCAATGAAAAGTCTTAAACCCGCCTGCGCTGCTTCTGATTGGTCAAATTTCCTGTCAGTTCCGCTTTTAACCAATTACAGTCTGACTCCGTTTCCCCCACAAATAAGCCTGTTCACTGTGAATGAGATGAGAGACGGGAGAGAAGCAGAGCCGCGTCTCGTAGAAGAAAGACAAAAAGAAAGCGTTACCGGAGCAGACAAAACTGATGCCGGAATGCCCCACGAGAGTTCCCGGATCTTATTCCGGCTTGTTCCGGCTCAAATTAAGCCCTGCCTGGCATCATATAGTATGTGTCGTTGTGACTGTGTCTGAACAGAAATAAACTACTACTGGTGTTCCTGGTGATTTTTTTTTTTTTTTTTTTTTGGTGTTTTGCAGAACAAATACAACAGACAGTAGATATTTTTAAAGCTTTTTTGTAAGATATATTTTCACTTATTTTTTTTTTTTTTTTTTTTTTTCTGTCAATGACATTGTGTATTGTCATAAGCTATCCAAAAAGAAATTCAATTAGATTACTTTTTGAGTGACTAGATCCATTTTTGTATTTAAAAATGCATTAAAGTATTATTAGCTGCCCTCAAAAAATAATAAATGGTCTATAAAATGCATGATGTCACATTCTGGGGAGAAACAACAGGTAAGTTAACTTAAAATTGTCCAACACTGAATCTTTTCTTGAGTCTTTCCTTGCCGAGAAGCAAGGTCTAAGGACAAGGGATGCTCAGAGACAATTATTCATTTCCTTGTTTACTAATAATCTGCTTTAACATGCTTTCTTCCCTGTTTGTTATTTTCTGTATTACTGTTTGGCTTTGAACAATGAATGTTTATCGTTTTATTGTCTACCATTGATGTTTGCGTAATTAACAATCTTGGGAAGTCCTCAGAGACTACTGTTGTTATGATTTTGGAATATACAAAAATAAATTGATAGATCTGAATATACTGTATCTAATCACAAACAGTCTGCTTCCATTTCTAGAAATAATTGAACCAAAACACAAATCACATATTTTATATTTCTTACTCTTATTATCTCAACAAATAATAAGTTGTATTAAACTTTTTCTGCCCCACCCACTTTTGGCCGAGCACAAACAGATAAAATGACAGCTACAATTAACCCAGAGTCTGAATTCTAAAGGCAAAACAATTAAACATGAAGTGCACAGTCAACAAAGATAAAAAGTGAGTTGAACTTTTGCCAGGACATTGAATGTTTTTAATAAATAACAAATTTACCATAATTGTGTCTTTAGAGCCAGTGATGATGTTATTGTAGCTGGTTCTAAAACTCCACCAGCTGAGAAGTCAGGTGGAGGCAAATCCCTTAATGTGTCTCATTACCTCATTCACTGACTCAGTGTTTTTAATGGACCAAACAAGAAACAATCCATCTCTGAGCCAGATGCCAAACCTATTGTAAAAACATTAAAACGTTGGCTTCTTATAAAAAGAGCGTATGCACTGCTTTGGTGCAGTTATTCCTTAACGGGTTTGCATGACATCATAGCATTCTAAATGTTAGCAGTGAGTGGCAAATTTGTCTTTGAATGAAATGTATGTATTAATATTTAGCCAATATATGATTCATTTTGTATAATTTATTGACATCTAGTTCTCTGCTTGCATTGATCCACTGATTGCTGTTTACTGTTTGTAATAATTCATTATATTGTTTACAATTGTATTGATCAACTGTTTATTGTTTACCGTTAATACTGATACACTTCCTGTAATGTACTATCCATGATTTTTGTTCATTTAATAAACATTAAAAAAAAAGAGTGGCAAATTTAGATGAGTCATTGGAGACTATTGAATGTTTCTTCTCTAAGTACTTCAAACACTAATATAATAGGAAAAAGTAACTAAAGACTGGAAAAATATAAAAGAAATATACATAAACCACCACAACTAGTGCTAAATGTTGAGTTTGTATGTAAAGAGAAAATCAAGTAAACAGTGAAAAAGGAGAAATAACTAGAACAGACTTTAGGATCCCACACAGTTCAACTTCTTACCTTTCTCTGCCTAAGTAAGATCTTATCTAGTTTGTTTGAGTACAACAGGAAAAATGTCCTAAATCTCTAACTGCCTTTAGCATGCAAGCTAGCAAACTGAACTGAACTGATGCCATGACAACAGAAAAACAATTTTATAATTCTTTGCCAAACAAACCAAAGAAAATATTCACGCCTCTAAAATGTTAAGAAACACATTTTATCAGGTGTTCTTATCATACTTTTGCCACTCAGTCAGAATGTCTGTGCATAATTGTTTCAGATACAGTTGTTGGGCACTGTAACGGTTACCATAGAAATAATGACCAGGTTTGCAGAACTTCTAGTCACCTTATTCCGCCCCGCCCACTTTTCTTGGCAGTGCATTTTCTGTTTAACTGTTGTTAGCCTGTAGAATAGATTTCTTTTAACTGCCATATCCATTTTAGATCACACTAAAAGACAAACAAGAAACTTACCTTAACTGAGCTACACAGGAAGTGCTCTGCCAGCAAAAGTGGGCAGGGCAGAATATTGTGAATAAAAGAATACACTAGCCAAAACACTATTAAAAAGTACACAAAACCACCGTGAAACAGCCCAATAAACTGACTGGTAAATTTATCTCTATTGTGTAAGAAGATTAATAAGCGCTTTTTTCAGTATTAGCAATGTAAAATCTCCATTGGTTTAGCATTAGACCAACTGAACATTCCACTGAGACTCCCAGACAATCCAGGCGACACATTTTGATTCTGTCATAGTTTCACAGAGCGGTAGCACATGACCCGAGGAGAAAGAAGGGCAGCATGAAAGCCCACCTGCTGACAGTGTGTCTTCTTGACCTTTTCACTGAATCTCCAGACAGAGCTTTGAGTGTTCTTGGATGTCCTTTAGTGAAGCTATGATAAATTAAACGCTGCTGACATGTTCTCTGATGTTCAAACTGTGTGGGAGACAATTGCTGTAATTACATATTACGGTATAATGGATAAAGTTGGAGCGGTTTTCGATGTTAGCCAACCCTTTTAGACCCGTTTGGGAAAGCTTAAAGGTCAGCTATAATGGAGAGACCTCCTGGCACCTTAATGGTTTGATCTGTTCAGCAGCTGCACTTTTGTCATAAGCATTATTTTGGCTTTGCAGCAATCATCAAAAGTCACAGATAGGGGTGTGTGAAATGGCAAAAACGTAATATCACAATTTTCTTCGAGCCAGATCACAATTTTGATTGCATCACGATTCTTGTAAACTGTGAATTTTCCTATTGTCTTTGAGACAAATAAAATCATCTGCTTTTTCACAAAGCTCCTACACTTCACTGTGATTTACTAGATCCAGCTGTCACTCACAGAGAAGGAAAAAGCCTGACTAGTGTTGGCAGATTTCAGAGAAACAAGCGCCCAAGCTTGTGAAAAACAAAAACAAGAAGCCTCAGCTCTTCAGTAATTTTTGTTTTTGTTTTAAAATCAATAAACTAAAACATTTGGCCCGTTTACATGACGGCTTTAATTCCCAATAAAGATAATTTAATTCTGAATTAAAATTAATTCCGCTTTAAAAATACCATGTAAACACTTAATTCCTAATGAAAAGTTTATTCGGATTTAAACTTAATTCCGAATAAAGTGGGTGGTTTATTCCGCTTTTAATCCGAATAATTTTATTCCTTTCTCATGTAACCGTTTTATTCGGAATAAAAATAATTCCGTTCGCACTGCGCATGCTCGTTACTACGCCTCTCTGACCCGATGACGCTGCAAGATGGCGGCACGGACTCGAAAACTTTTTTGTTTTACATATAAGTGCGCTACAGGAGCTACAAACAATGAAAAGAGTGGGTGAGAGAAAACACGAAACACTAACCTTTTCGCAGAGGCAGCGGAAAGTTTTGAACAAGGAGTGTGCGTCATGTACGCGGAGAGAGACGCTGCTCTGATCCCAAACAAGTGGAAACTGGACTACAACTTTTCCTCCGCTCACAGAACATGACGTGGAGCTGATGATTCTCCAGCTGCTGCTTAAAGACTTTCATCGGAACGACTCCAAAAAAGTTAGTATCATTGCGTCCGTGGCGTTACAACAATCCCAGGTGATAAAAAAGCCAAAAGCCAGTATCCCGTATCCATCGGATGTGTGTTTTTCCGGTAGACGTAATTACGTAATGACGTATGTGCGATCCCTTTCCTCTCTCTTTCTAACCCAGACGTTAAGCGGAATAAGATAAAGCCGATTTAGCGTGTTTAACATGTAAACCTTTATTCGGAATTATTTCCATGTAACCTGAAGGAAAATATTTTAATTAGGAATTAATTAATTCGGAATAATTAATTCGGAATTAGGAAACATCATGTAAACGTGGCCATTGTGTCATTGCAAAACACGTCAATATTATGTGCTTATTTGAATAGCATTTTAAACATTAAAAATGACTTTTTAGAACTGAAAATATCCCTAAAATTATGTTTCAGTCATAAATGGATATGTTTCTGTGAATCAAAATGAAAAAAAAAAAAAAAAAAAAAGCCAAAAATAAACAATTTTATGCAAAAGTGCAGCCCAGGAGCAAACCCAAAAAATTAAAGCCCAAAGCTAACCACTCTGACGCTGACCAATAAAGTGTCTTTCACATCAAGCTGAGGGTCGCCCGTCTGAACCAGACTGTAAACTTTTGTCGACAGGCAGCTCTCGTGTGTTTGGTGTAACTGGGGTTGACGGAATTTTGAAGACTTGTTTGTAAAGTCTGCGTCGCCAGTGGTTGCCAGTTGAAGCATGCAGCTGTTTGATTGTCCCGTACCTACAGGAGAACCAGCAAATTAGTGCGCAGAACAGTATTTAGCTGAGCAAACAGGAAGCAAGTACGAAGAAGAATGACTACTAATGGCTAGTATTTATTTTTCTCGGACCAAAGACGGAGGAGTTGCAGCAATATCACAATATTGGCCAGCTCTAGACACAGAAGGACTTTAGATTAACAGAAGGACTTTAGATTATCAAATCTGTTTGTAAACTCTGTGTTCTCATCCACTAAAAGGGCAGAGGTAACAAGGCTTTATCAGAATGGCTTCTTGCTATATTTGTCATTTTAGGAGACCTCCACCATATGATTAAAGACTGTAGCCGTGAGCCAGACCAATCGCTGTGTCAAACCTCAGGTGGAAGTGCACATGCCAACCAAAACAAACATGGAAGAATTAGGGACTGTTTTGGCTTTTGAAAAACGAGCTCACAGGCGCAATTTGATCATTTGTGGACGAGAACGATTTCTGTGCTTCTCCATCAACTGGATTCAACAAAAAACATGTTTACTCAGCTACTTCTGCATTGTGGCTGTAAAAGTTTATCCAGATTCATCATGTGTAGAACTCAGTGATACACATAATTTTTTAGTAATAAACTATGGGTCTATAATTTACATTTTGATCATTGTAAAATTCAACATTGACCTTCTTACAATCAGAAACAGGTCTATTGACTTTCTGTTCAAAACAGCAGAACTAATAAGCCTCTTCATTGTAAAACTACTTTCATAAGCTGCATGTTTTAAATTACTTGTTTTTAATGTTGGAAAGTGGCTATATTTTGAACCCTAAAGGATTTATTTAGAACTAGATCTTTTGACTAATCACCAATAAATACAATTAAGTGTGCAGAGAAAGGTGGTAGATGAAAACAGATTGTCTGAACAAAACAAAACAAAGCAAGATTATTACTCAAACACACATTAATGAATTTGAATTTTGAGTAAACTAATGATGAGAGAACACTGTTAAAACATAATAAGTTCCCTTTAAGACAGCAGAGCCTGGAGCTGGTGGCTGCTTTGGTTGTTTGTGTTAAATTCCTGGTAACATGTTGGAACTTAAAGTGCCCATGAAAGGTTGAACTACTCACTTCACAAAGACGTAGTTAAGATCAATATATTTAAGTTTTAGTAAACATTTTTCAAATTTCATTTCAGTTCGGCAATTTTTTTAGCATTAAAAATGTACTTCCTGGTCATTAATGATGACATCACACTAGGGAGTTGCCTAGCAACTATGTAATAAATTGGGCCAAACTCTTAAAATGTAAATCCTTTTTGTTAACTTGAGCCATGAAAATACGTTAGAACTCACTTATTTTGCTAAACGTGTGTCTACAGAGCCATAAAAATCAGTTTCTTGTGAGAAAATTGAACATTTTGTTGTCTCCCTAGTGTGATGTCATCAGTTCAGAACTCTGCTCTATTACCTGGTATTTTCAACATATTTCAAAATTTTCTCCACAAACAAGTTCTTGATTAACGTAAACCTATAATTTATAATTACAACTGGTATTAATTTACCAAAAAAAATCAAATCTTGAAAACGTTGAAACCTGTCATATGCACTTTAACGATCTAAAAGACTTAACCCACAGACATATCATGTTACTCAGAAGACATCTATCTGAAAATCCAAATAAGGCCTAAAACCAATGTGCAGAAAGCTATACTTTGCTCAGTCCAATCATAAGTTCTTATTTTTTATTCTACCTTACCCAACTATAAATGATGGTCAATACTGGGCTTATGTAGTACTGCAAGAGTGTGATGGGAAAATGAAAATATGGCTGCTCATTTGGTCTTGCAGCTTGTTGAATCATCCAACCAGAGTCTCAAAACTTAAACAATTAACATCCCTAAGACGTCAGATGGCCCGGTAAATTCTGCAACAGTTCAGACAAGACTGTTAGAACACAAGACCAGCTACCTCTTTAAGAATGAAGACAGTTTGTAGGGTCCTATCAAAATCACATCTTCAGCGCTCCAAACCTAAACCCAGACATGACAGGCAGAAATAAATGCAACTCCACACTTTTAAGCTGTTTCTGCGCTGACCTGCAGAGACACGGAAAGACAATTATAGGAGAGGGAGATGACAAGTTGTCAGTATGAAGGCTCGCTGTGAATTCCATTTGTCCTGTGAGCCTTTATTCAGCATGAGTTACACCTGATTGAACCTCTATAGGAGAACAGAACGCACGCATTAACACAAGCTGTGCTGTGATGTTTTTGTGAATCCACACTGAATTGGCATGGTCACACAAAATTAACTACAGCCTCGAGAACTTAATAATGCTACTGCTAGGGTATCAGTTTTTTTTACTACCATGAAAGAAGAAAGTACAGCTTCCTTTAGGCTCGCAATGTTTTTATCTCTGGTTATTGAAAAAGAATGGTCAGACCCCCAACCCACAGCGCCATATGACTCACAGGGATGTAACAATACATTGTGTCATCATGTATAAGATATAAGAAACAATCTATTTTAACCAGTAAGGTCTTTGTAGAATAAAATAAATAGCTTAAAAGGGACTATAATTGATTTTTGCTTCTTTAAAAATTTAAACAAACAGAAATAATTACTTTTAAACTACAACTGTCTACATGTGTTGCTCACTTAACTAATGCATTCAGAGCCTCCAAATTGTTTATGCTGATGTGTTAAAAATGAGTTATAATAATGACTAGAGAGAGCGTAGCCATGGTAACCTACAGTATAGCAACAAATGTCCAGTTCCAGCAGCCATCTTGTGTGGGAAGACTTAACTGAAGATCTCAGACAAACTAATGGTAAGCTGAACTTTGAAGTGACTTTTTTACAAAAACTATGATAATTGAACTTTTGCGTATTTGTACATTTATTTGTGCTTCTGTTCAACCAAATTAATGTGAAAAAATTAAGAAAAAAACTACTTTTATTTTTAGCTATGAGAATCTTCTTTTATAGTCACAGCAGTGAAACCAACACAATAATGACAAATGTTTGTGCTCATACAATGTAATAACACACAAATATAATTAAATTCTGCATCAAATCCTGCCACATGCAGTGTTTTTAGGCTCAATATTTTTATTTACAATTCAGAGGAAAAATGACGAAACACAGACAGAAACCAGTCCTCTGCATTATTTAGACTATAATTATATAATTATATGTTCAATTACCCCCCTTCATCTATGAATTATCTGACCTTGTTTTTACATTGTTTTCAATTAGAATTCTGCTGCCTCTCCCCTTGCAAGATGGCCGCAGCAGCCGCCACGGCAACAGGCCCCATGCTATCTCTAGTCATTATTATAACTCATTGGTTCAAAACTTTTGAGAGCCAGACGAGTCAGTATGCTAATGGCAGTTAGCCACAACAGATTAACTTTGTGGATTTGGTGAACAAACGGGACATTATTAGACAGAGACAGGACATTAGGACAATTTTCATGTGGATAGATACATTAACAAGATATTTGTTCTGGGGGAAATTGATTCAAAGTTTCTTTATTGTAACAATAAAACAAACACAAAATCAGGTATAGCACCTTTAAATCCATTTAGACCAGTGCAATCTACATGTACAATAATGTGATAAAATAACAATGTAAAGACACAATTATTAGTTGAACAAGCAATTCAAGCATTGTGAAGAATTGAATTGAGAAAATTCTGAATTGCTAAACTTGTTGAGACTCACAAAGTTCTTTAATTACTTTTGTAATATATCAAATGTTTTCTAATAGGTTGGTTTCATGAGGCTTTTTGTTTTTTAATATATATATATATATTTTTTTTTAAAAATATGTATTGTCAAAGTACAATGTTATGACAACTGTTACAGTGAAAGTAGAGCTATTAGCAACTAAGTTTTCCATTAGCAATAAAGTTTATGAGGCAGTAAAGAATGTAAAAAAAAAATTCTTATGGTGCAAAAAATATGTTAGCTTTAAAATATAAAGAAATAATAGTATTACAAATTAAGGCCAAGTGACCCAGACTGTTTGTGTGTGTGTGGGCAGATATAAACTCTGCATTTTAGAGGTAATTTGTTCTAAATGTGGGCGTCATCAAGAACAGCATAGACCTGTCAATGTTGAAAAGAAGATAGCTAAAGGCTTGTCTAGTTAAAGGGATACACTAATTATGGACATACAGGCGGACTGGCTAATTAAATTCATTAATTTGTTTAATATAATAGTGGTTGGCTTTACAAATGAGACCCATGCACAGTTGTCATTCAAACTTCCCAGGAGTCAGAATTAAACATGTGAAAGCTTCAGAGAGGCTTTTGATTATTTACAGGGAAATTAATTAGTTCCCCCCATAAGGCATTCTCACAATATTGGTGCATAATAGTGTATGGTAAGCAGGTGCCGGCCCAGCTCACCGGAGGAGGTGCAGGGTTAAACAAGCATAGATCCAATTAAAGTGTGGAGCACAGAGCAGCAGCGAGACAGGAGCAGGCTGGACTCCTATTACACTGTCTAATACAAAGGGCACTTTTCTGAGAAACGAAATATTATCACAGCACAAACAAACCCTGATTCTGGCTGGTGATTCTCGGCCTTAAAAAACGTTGGCGTGATTAGGTTAACTGACTGTTACCATGGGGACAAAGATTCGTTGTCAGCCGCAGGTGAAACTCTCTTAAAAAATATTACAAGATTAGAGACATCAGCACATTCATTTGGCCCAGATCAACATCAATGTTTAACAAAACAGAAACTTGAATGAGAAAGGAATATCTTATCCAACAAAAACAAGCAGTGGCAAAGACAGTTTTCTTTTCTCCTGGCTTGGAAAATTGCTAAATAAAAAAAACTGGAAAATAAGTACTGGCTTTGTTCATAGACACTACTTTATCAACCGCTGTCCTGACCACCATCTACATTCACTAACACGCCTAGAGAAGGTGTGTGAAGAGTCTTAAGTGTCCTAGAGCCACTGTCACCTCACTGTAACACCTGTTATTCCAGTCGTCTCCCATCCAAGTGCTAACCAGGCTCAGTCTTGCTTAGCTCTTGACAATGTATTGTGGCCACGTGCTAATTATCTTAAGAGTGGATGCTTAAGCTGTCAAAATGCGTACGGCTATAGTATTTAAATGTCCAATTTATGAAGCCAGGTGCTAAATTGCAAGTGCAAATTGAAAAAGATTCACATGTTTTTTGTGAGTGTTTTTGTGAGTGTTTTGCAGTAATATTGTAACATGCATCTTACACAAAACTGATATGCACCACCTCAAATTTTGCAGTTTTTTGTGTATACATAATAGTAAAATACCAGACAGTTTTTGTTGCTACTAACATAAGTTACACATGAGCAGATCCTTGATAAATACAGTATATCCATACATGAAACATTCTCCTGTATTTTGAGGCTTTTGAAGATGCCTCAAAAGTCATCCCAAACAAACACTACAAATATTTTAGGTTAACTTCCTGCTGTGCTTGCTAAATTTGCAGTTTAAGTAAAGACTCCAAGATAAAACAAGGAATTAGTAAAATCAAGGCATTAGAGGGATTAAGAATAAATCCATTCAAATGTAAAAAGTTAAAAGAACACTAAAGAAAAACAAACGATGGCAGAAATTAAATCCAGGAACGTGAGCACAAAGTTTGTCAAGTGCATTCTGGTGCAGTGTCAACAGCCTGTTCAGTCCTGTAAGCCTTCAGACTCTAGAGAGCATCTGTCAGGCTCATTTGAGAAAAGGATGTGCAGAGGTTTAGTGTATTTCTTTTAATGTACATTAGATATAGTAGATGAGATAAGGGCCCAAGTGTTTGTGTACAACCCACTGTATGTGTAAATACTTTCTACATTACTGGTTAGTGATATCCTGGGATTTACAACACATTTGTTTGTACAGAAAGCAATTATGTGCATTTGAACGACGGATCAACTGTGAGTGAGCGCAGTGTCCACTCTGAATGCTGTGGTATATTTGCAGTTTGTCATGTGTAAGACCAGCTGCTGTTGTTATTACTGTAGTGTCACTGACACTGTCCAGCCTGCTGACCACACCAATGTGGGTTTTTCAGATTAAGGACTCCAATCTGCCCTGATCTGCAGGAGGAAACAGATGACAGTGCGGATGAAAGCACAAACCACTCCAATGTGAGATACAGCCATCGAATCACGCACCACAAGTCGCCCCACAGAATTATCGTAAATGTGTCTAAAGTGGAGACGAGGCAGTGAGCAATGTGCTTCTACTGAATTTAACACACATTTGGAAGCCATTATGGACCAAGATTGCACCTGTTTTCAAACTGATTTTTGTCCAGATATATAATAACAGTCACAGGCGCTGAAAATCCTAATGAAATGTGCATCATTGGTTAATTTATGCATCTCTTCCAACTGTGAGTTTTTTCCTTGTAAAACTCTCCAGTCATTAAAGTTTTAAGTCAGTGACTGTAAAAGCCTCTTAATGAATGTGCAAGTAAAGTTATTCAAGCAGTGGCGTCTGGTTTATCGAAAAACCTAAAACTTCATTGATTATGATTGATAACGTCAAGAGATTTTTTTCAAATTTCAATATATTCAGTTCACAAGACATTACAACATTCTAAAGGCTAGTAATGAAGAACAGGTGAGTTAAAATGAATGCTGTCTAAATGCAGTTTTAACACAAAAAGACATTACCAATCCAAATATTAGAGGAACATAACAAACGTAAGTAAAGCTAAACTGGAGCTGTCCAAGGTGCTGAAATGTCACAAAAAGAAAAACAGCCTTCACTGAGTCTTTCAGATAAACAACATCTCAACACTCTACCCACAGAATATTCATTGTTTCCTGTCCCTGTAGAGATTATGAAAATCACTTTACTACAATTTAAATGTCAGGAGTGAGTGGCAAAAATGAATGCGAGTCAGTGGAAAGAAATTCCTGTTTCAAAATCAACTAAAGATATTTTACAAAATGTCTGCCAAACTAATGCTACTGATGGGAAAGTTAAGCCAGAAACCTTTTTTTTTTCATATATTTTTATCAGACTTTTGCCATTCAATAAAAGCATGTTTGTACATAACCTCTATTTGCAATCTTTACAAGTAATCATGCAAAATATTATGCATTTGAGTTCAAAGTTAAAATGTTCTGAGACTAAAATGCTCAAGGCCGTCTTGATGTCTGTCTGCTCAGTGTTTTTGCTACAAGGCCAGTATATCAACTTTCCCTGCTCCCTCATCGTGCCATCTTCTCTGAATAATAGAGACACAGACCTTCAGTGACACAATGTGGTTTTTGTGTGAGCAATTCGATACAGCCCAAAAGGACACCTTCGCTCTTCACTCTTTTAAAGAAAAAACACAGCTCCTCTGGCACTATCATTGCTTTGTTCTTGCTGGGTGTGAAATAAATGCACAGTTTATGAAAGATTTGGTAAATAAAAAAACAAACAGTGGTACATAAATTCTTAATATTAACTTCAACAACAGCAGATTGTTTCTCAGCCAATGTATCTGAAACTTGTGCCAAGTAATACATACAGTATGCAAATAAAAACTAATAGGATATTCCAAGGTGTAACCCAGTGTAGCCTGGCAGTCTGCACCTTTTCACACATAACTGTTTTTTAGTTAACGGCAATATTCATATTTAGTTTATTTTTAACAAAGAAATTAAGTCAGCTTCCCATCAGCACAGTATATCTGTACTAGGGATGGACAATTCACTTAAGTCACGATTCAATTCAGTTTTTGATTTTGTCCGCTTTTGTTAGTTTTTCTCAAAAATAAACCCTAACAAATTATTATTAAAACATAGCCACAGTAAGAACTTGTATTTTTATCAACACTTGAACAGCAAACTGTCATATTTAGTCGTTAACCCATCAGTTGTTAATGCAACATAATAAAGCACATTCACTCAGGTCTTGCAAAAGTTCACACTTTGTTTCTTCAAACATCGTGTCTGTTATTATATTATTGTGTTTATTATACAACTACAGAGTGTGTATTTAAGTCAGGACTGCAAGAGCAAAACAGATCGATTCTGCATTTTCAATTCGATCACTGCATACTTGATGATCATTTCGATTTTCCATCCCTAAGTGTACTGATGGCTGGGATAGATTATTATCATACTGTATCTATTCAGGTAAACTTAGAGTGCAGTGTTAAAAAAAAGTCTAATTGGTGCAGTCTGCATCTATTAATAGAGCCTATAACTAATAAAATCCAGAAAGTGGAAACTGTGTTAATTTAGTTTGACGCAATTAAAAGAAAAAGTGAACGCACTGTGATAACAGTATCATTTTCCAAGCCCTAGTTTAACAGTGTGTTTTTTAAATATATTTTTTATATTTTTCGCTGCTTTATGTAGCATTTAGCTAACTGTGGCTAGCATACCGACACAGAATGACTTGTTTCAGCTTTTCAAAGTTGTGAAAACACTTACCTAGAGGCTCAGGATGCATTGGGTAAGATAACAAAGTGTGTGGATTAATGTAGAAAGCTTTAAATTGAGTTTTTCTGTTTGTTCACATTTTAAGATAACAAAAATTCAATATAGCGTCTAGGCTGGTCGTTGTAAATAATTCACATAACTTTGATGATATTTCTTTATTATTATTCCCTAATAACAATTAATTTAGGCACTTAATTGTGTTGATATAAATGTAACTCTTCTGGTGCTAAAGAAGGGGTTCCAATAAAATTTCTTCATAAAAACAATCCCAAAAATCATTCTGTATTTAATTCATGCATTATGCCGTCAAAAAAGTGTTTATAATACTCAAATATACAATATTATTAAAATAAACGGAGGCATGGTTATGTAGTGAAGGCGCTTTGACTAAGGTTAGATATTTCATTTACAAAAGCCTCAGTTTCATACTAAAATACTTTAATGTAAATATTTCTCTTTTTTCTTCTTTTTCTTTCTTATAATGGCTCATAAATGCAAATAATCTTTGATTTGAAAGTCTTGGTCAAGATGGAAATGATAGATTAGAGTGGACAGCTCAAGGTTATCTCTGTGTATTAAAGACAGACTGATGCATCTAACATCTAACAGTGTGTGACAACATTTATGATAAGAGAAATACTTAAAATTATGCACTAAATACAGTCTGTTTCATTTGACAACTGTACAACATATTTTTTAGTTTATAATAGCTGGATGAATAAAAGGCATTCTAATAAAATACACTGTAGCAGAGTGTCCAGAGCTCAGACATCACAAAAAGGAGATTGTCTCTGGGTGGAGTTTGCATGTTCTCTCTGTGTACTGTGGGTTCTCTCCAAACTCCCCATGTGAATGAATGAGTGAGTGAATGATTGTCTGTCTCTCTGTTAGCCCTGCCAGTTGCCACAGTCCAGGATGTTACCCGCCTAAGGCCCAAAGTAAAAAGCAAGCAGACTAATATTCATACAGTGAATATAACTAACAAAGCGTGTGTATGAAAGACGTCAACAGTGGCACACAGCTAAACATAATAAGGAGCTGAAGGATATTGTTGCCAGGTTATTTTGAAACATTACAGAACATAAACGTAATGACATAGTAAATTATAGAAACATTAAAATCTATTTTTAATGTATCTTGGCTCAGGGCTGACAATCCTTGAGTTGTGGCTGCTAACTAACAATGTTTTCAACGTTTTGTACTTGATGGGCTTGTCTTTCTTAGATTTTGTTTTCCTCAACCAGTTATGATGATGTGAATTTATCTTCAAGTTACCAAAAACCCAGGATGTTTTCTTGCTCAGAAGGTCAATGACAGACATGACCTCTCAGCATATTAACGAGAAATATGATTGTTACCGAGTAATAAGGTAGCTCTAATCGAAGCTCTGCACGTGCAGCATTGAGGGCACACAATTATAAGTTTGAGCAGATAACGCATCAAAGGCAGAGGACTTGTGCTGTTCAGCATTCACAACACGAACAGTTGATTCGACACAACAATCACTGACTGTAGGACACAAATGACCATGAGCAGCCGCCAATGTCACGCGACTGTACAACCTGATATAGACCATCCAGGGCTAAAGTTCAGCTCTGAGAGGCACCGTCCCGAGGGATCAGGCAAAGAGGAACTAAAGAATATGTGCAAATCAATGCCTGCGAAGATTCATACTGTTTTGTTTTGTGAGGTGGTTTAAATACAACATGAAAGTTGTGTTTGCTTGAAACCTTAATCAACTTTCAACAAATGAAAGCAACAAATCCAATGGCTTAAAAGGCATGAGTACTAAAGCTGTACATTGGGCATCGATACAAAAACTGCTTAGTCGTAAAAATTCTTTCATTATCAAGGTAAAGGTCAAGTTTAAAGTACGGCCGGGAACTAATTAACCCTTGTTAATCCCAAATAATCATATTATTTTCTTAACTTTATTGCTTAAAATGTATCATTTTAGGCATATTGAATAAGCCCTATTCATAAATGTGTTTTTTTTTTTTTATCTATAATTATCTTAAACATGTATATATTTTATATTGAAGCATTTTTGATTGATTTGGGTTCTTTTCATGTTTGAAATCATATGAATACAGATCCTTTAATGAAATCCTGCTTCTATAAATTACAGCAGCTCATACACAAAACAAGAAGATTTATATGAAAGAGTGATCGGATCAGGGTTAGAACAAACCGCACAGGCAGAGAAGAAAGCAACAAGGGAGTGAACAGCACAGGATGGGAGATTGCATGCACGGTGGAGCGCAGCTATTGAAGACTCAGAACGACACACAGGGCCACGCATGTTGCACACGCACCTGCACAAGGAAACAAAAGCCAGAAGTCACTTGTCCTTACGTGGACTGGCGCTGAGTCGCACAAAGCTGGGAAGGAAAGGCGAGTAAAATTAATCGATGCATCAATTTAGTTTGACGCGATTAAAAGAAAAAAGCAAACACACTTCATTAACTTAACTGATTAAAGATGTATTTTCTTTCTTTTACATGTTTGAGTAATCCTGCAGTATTAGGCTGTCTATGTTTTTTTTTTGTTTTTTTGTTTTTCTTCACTGTTTTATGTAACCTGTACGTTCCTTCTTTCTTTCTTTCTTTCTTTCTTTTCTAGCATTGCTTTTTAGTCTAAATTTTAAAATGTTTTCGGCAGAATGGTAGAGTGGTCAGAACTCTTGCTTCAAAGCAAACAGATAACATGTTCAACTCCTGGGCTGCCTTTGTATGGAGTTATGTTTCTTCATGTGTTTGGATGTGGGCTGGTTCTCAAGGAACTCCTGCTTCCTTCACAAACCCACAACATGCCCAAAACATAAGAAAAACACCCCAGCTACAATAGTCCTAACCAAGCCTAGCAAGATCTGCCCCAGATGCTCCAGAGACACTGAAGAATGGGTTAAATGCAGAGGACAAAACACCCTACAGGGGAAATAAAGTGTCTTAACCTTTAGCTACTGTAATTTCCAGACTATAAGCAACTATTTTTTGTTTTTAACAGTCTTTCAAATTGGCTTATGAAACTATGCAAGTAAATTATAGTATTTTATTTCTACAATACTGTCTTGTGTTGTATTTTAAAAATAAAATAATATTAAAGTAGCAAGATTTGAAAAGGCTTAAAACATGGGTGTAAAGTGCATGATTTTGGCTCTCTGGGGTGCAATAGTTCTGATTTAAATGAAAAAGAAATGAAAATGAAAAATTCTTTTCACGGTGGAGCTCTATGCTTACTCTGAGAAGTGCACTTTGTTAACCATGATGAGTTACTTGTGTCAGAACCTTAAGTTAAATTACTTTGAGTGGACACATCTGCGGCTCACCTTTAGGACGCACCTGGGGAATCCCATCTGTGCCGCGAGTGCATTTATAACCCCCCAGGGCCTGTCAGAGGCGGCTCCTGCTGTGATCTGAGGCCTATCTGTGACACATGGTGACGGCTAGCTTTATCAAATCAATCACCGGGACAGCGATTGCAAATACACTGTCACTCCCAAAACGTGGAGTGTATAAAATGTGATTTACACTGTGCTGATGTCAGGAAAGTCTGTTTATCAGCTGCTGTTTTAGTGCATCTAATCCACAAAGTGCCGCCATACAGAATGTTGGTCCTTTTGAGCATGTCTCCATATGTGCATCATTCTGCTGAACACAAATAAGTCTTTAAACCCACCAGACTGGGGATTAACAACGGCCCTGTAAAACTGTGCCAGAGCAAGATTAGACACATTTCAGATAACAAATAATAGCAATAGATTTGACCGAATGCCAGTTGGCCCATTCGAGTGTCTAATAAACCCTGAAACTAAACAATTACACTTAAAAACACTTGTATTTGAACTTAAGTTAACTGTGTGTTTAATAATAATCCACTTGACAAAAACTTAATAATTTGTGGACAATATTTGCAATGAAAAATTGAAAGTTAATTTATTTCCTGATTTGGTCAGTGTAGAGGTTTTAAAAACATTGTTTCTTCTCAATATATTTTCAACTAAAGCAACTCTTAAAGTACTCAGTAAGTTATTTTGGAGCAATAGTTCATTTAAAATCAAGTTAAATTGCATTAAAAAAAAATGTTTAGCTAATTTACACAACAATTGAGAAGTAGTGTTTCTTCCTCTTGAAATATTCAAGCACAGGGTAGCTCAAGGTTTGGCCAAGTGAAACTTAAGATATTTTTAAGATTTTAGTATAAATACCACTTGAGTCACATTTAATGCATGACATTATAGGCAAATGTCATTATGGTCTCTCCAATTACATCTGTTGTTGTTAGCATTGTAGCTAACTGTCATTAGCATACCAGCAACGGCAAGTCTCGCTCCAAACAGCTGAGAAAAAAGCTTAAAACACATTGTGGTGAACAAGCTCAATGCAGAAGGTATAAATGAGCAATACATGTGGACTGACGTAGGAAACTTACAAATATTTATTTGTTTTGTTTACATTTTGAATGCTTAAAACCAAAATGTTGAATAAAGAAAGAACTTGTATTGTGGTTTAAATGTGTAAGTCTATTGTTTATTAAAAAATGTTGTGGCACAGAAGTTGGTATCCAGAATCAAGTCTATCTAAATCGGATTTGAAATTTAGCAGGAGAAGGGAGGCTGTAGGATGCTACTTTTGCAAACTGTACTGTCATAAAGTATACGGACTTGCAGTTAAACTTAATTATGGAATGCAAAAAAATTGCATATTCGCTAACAAAAATATTCAAACCAACAAAATAATTTCAGATCAATAGCCCTACATTGCAAGAAAAAAAAAAAAAAAAAAAAATTCAAAAAGTCTAAAATTCAAAAAATCTGCACATCACATTAAACTTACTTTGAAGTTTGTTTTTTGCCGTGTGAAGAAATCAATGCTTTAAAGCACTATCATTTAGCACTATCAAATTCAATACTTTTTAATGTTTTAAATCTGAAACTACCATGCAGAAGGACATCAGCTCATAACAATGACAAATACATATGGCATTTCCATTTTGCCAACATTGATTTGGTCTTTTGACTTTTGATCATTGCCCCCTGTCTGTCCTCACTGCCCTTGTGTAACTTTACAAGTAAATTACCTGAAATCACCGCATGACCAAAGATGAATTGGGAGATAAACACTAAGTGGCAGAAGCAGTGGCCCCTCTTCCTCTGTCACAGTAGATTAATGTGCTTCGTCCAAATGTGCCGGGGCCCTCTCTGGACACACCTCCATCCATCATACAGCAGGACTCCAGACAGGACGCAGAATTTTCTCCATCTGTCAATCAGGACCCACAGGTGGACAGCCAGCTCCGTGCCAAGTTTCACCCAGTGCACCTGCCATGGACACCAACACCTCTAGACACCGAGCTAACACATTCAATCAATCCTACATCCACCGAAAGGGACGAGGTGTTATAGGACATGGACCCTGAACTCACATGAAAAAACCCTGATTGACTGATCCAAAACAATGAAATATACTCGATGCTTAAAAGGTGCTATGCCCGATTTTTGCTAAAATATTACATTTTTTACTTCAGTCTACATGTTTTGTACCTTTCCCTAATAAGTTTGAAGCCTCCAAATTGTTCACTAGAATGTGTTTTAATTGGAAATAGAATAGTTTCAGAGAGAAAACTTAAAAAATAATAATAAGAAATATGATATATAATTAAAGAAATAAAAAGATTATTATTTCCTTATATATAATATATAATAATATATATATATATATTATATATATATTAGGGCTGGGCAAGTTAACGCGTTATCGCGGCGTTAACGCAGCACTGCTTAATCGCGATTAATATTTTGTCGGCGTTAACGCAGGTCACGTGGTTCAGCCAAAAAGCATGAATGAAAGCGCCGGCACTGCTGCAGCTGCGCCCTTTTTCTCCTCTCGCTCTCATAAACGGTCCACAAACAGAGGATCTGCTCCGTTGCTGCTAGCGCTTTAAATACAAGGAAGTGAGCTCTGCTGTGCAGACAGCGGGACAGAGACGAGTCTGAGCTTCGTCTGAGACCCAAGAACCACGGAGCTACGTGTTTTTAAAGACTTCAAACCGTTAACACCTCATTAACGCACGGAGAGGTCAGCGGCGATGCGCGAACTTTTACACACGTGTTTGTCATGTTTACTTTGAAAACGTTAAAAACGGCCTTGTTTCACTTCCCACAGTGTAATTTAGTGAGCACTGAGCTGGCGGACCAGGTTTTCAAAATGTTAGTTACCTAGTGTAACCATAGTTCTATGAGTAGCTAAAATTATATATCTAAGCCAAAATACCACAAAATTTGCAGGATTGTACACCAAAATGAAGAACTATAAATATACTTAAAAAAATCATCTTTTGGAGAAAAAATAGGGTAAAATAGCATTTATTGAACTTTGATTAAAAATTTTAATCGCTGCCCAGTCTAATATATATATATATATATTATTGTGGTAGATCATTCTAAAAGCGTTAATGAAAGGCCAAATTGTGTTGATGTCATTTTTAGTATCAATACTTTTACAAATCTAAATTCAAAGCTAGATTTAGTATTGATTCGTATCTGACCTTACATCTTATTGTCACTTTATTGTCTTGTTAATATCATCTCACCCACTGTATTTGCACTGGCAGTTATATTTTGTGATATATATGTATAAACATTTTTATTTCATTGTTAAGAATAGGGTCTTTATTTTATTATCATTAGTGTTACATGTTGCACATTAGCACCAAAGCTAGTTCCTGGTTTGTGAATTGTTCACTGACAATGACAAAGGTCTTCTTCTGATTCTGACATAAAACACCCTGACTGGTGACATATTCAATATGACGTTTTGTGATCTGGTATTTACACTGCCAGAACAGATGCCCAACGACTATCACTGCCAGTTTGTTTTAATGAGAGTGGAAACTGCACATAAGCCATCGAGGGAAGACCAACTTGTGTCAATCTCATTCTGATGGGTTACAATAATTAAAGTCAATCCCCATCAGTGTGGCTGTTAAAATACATTAAAAATACACTAAAAAGAGATTACATGTGAAATAGCTCAATGGAGCCATATGGTACATATGGTCAGTGCAGAATCTATATAATCTAGCCTATGCTATGAAAAATGTCACACTATGATATTAGGTGTATTATTGTGAAAGCATTTGAATCAGTCTGCTTTTGTTAAGGTGATTTTCCTCCGATACCATTTGTGTAACGCAGCAGTGTTACCTTGTACAAGTGAAAGCATGGGGATCAACCACAGTCATTATGAACAAACTTTTCTGTACATTTTATTCCCACAACTTCATTGTAGAATAGTAATTACTAAGTAGCACATTCTCAGAACTCTACTGAAGAAAAGATTCTAAATATATCAGCAAACTTTCCTTGTTAATAATTCTCAATAAACAAATAAGTACTGCAATTGCGCTGAGAGGAGGTAGAAAATATATTTAATTTTCTGAAAAATATTTAGTATGCTGATTCTAAAAAATGCAAAGAAGATATGTAAAGAAGCTCAGCGTGTTCTTGCTCTGTTAAATTAGTCTTGAAGAGCTTTATGCTGATGCAGACAGAAATGGGGCAAAAATACGGTTCTTTTTACATGAGCATATTTACGTCTGATAGCAAACTGGGCTCCCATTTCTCAGTGCGCAGCTTATCTATAAAGAAAAAATACAAAGCGAACAATACAAAAGCAATCCAATCTACAACAAATTACATATACTGTATATGCTTTGTGGAAGCAGCCACTCGAAGTAAACACCACGAATCATCAGAGGACTCAGAGTACACCGCCCAGCTGCTGCTGGCTCCCTCTGCGAGGACTTCAGGTCTAATCTGTCAAGTGCATGCTCAAGCATTTCCTTATCAAATTTATCAATGACAGAGCTACATTTCCTGGGCAACACATGGGGCCAAGAGCCAAGGGCCAGGCAGTGAGCGGGCAATAAATACAGACAAAAATGAGAAATGTCAAAATATGGTCACCCTCAGTAAAAGATGTTTGTGCTTACCTCCTTTTTCTATGCATCTGTCTTTATTTATCTGAACCTTTATTGTGCAGTCTAAAGTTTGCATAATTATCACACAATGCAGAGAACCATTTAGGCTGCTATTTTGTGTTTAAATGTAATACTAAATTAGAAAATGTAATAGTGTAAATGTAAAAGTGGTACAAACAGGTGCATACAACAAATGTAAGTGGTTTGAAAACATGACTGTACCTGTGAAAAACATGTTTCATAACTCTGCACTAATCAAGTGGCAGTTTCTGAAGAAATGTAACAGCGCAGCTATGTAAACACAAATCCACTTGATTTGATTATTTAAGGGGGCATTCGAAATACAAATGGAGAGGTCGGTGTGTGTGTGTGTGTCTCAGCCCTGATCATGTCACTGATCACTTCCTGGTTTTTCCTGTTCTAAGTTCATTTGCATTCACAATATAAACAAATCGCTCGAGAGCAACATTTCCACCGGGCCGAGACCAACCTGGCCTGGATTAGAATTAGTTTGAGCGTTCACAATTACACAATCAAAGCGGACTATCCAGGCAAACGAATCCTGATCAGAATCAAAAGTGTATCAATTTCAATACAGCTGTGTGTCATAGTTTTAGTTTTAGTATTATTCTTGTATTAAAATCATGCCTATCCAAGTAATTTTATATATGTATTTTTTTATAGTTGCCTAATTGCTGTAATCTCAAAGTAAATGGCTATTGTATATGTTTTTAATTGAATTTAATGGCATTTTTACACTTAATGTGAGTCTGACCCTGTCCTTCTGTGTGTGCGTGGGCCGTGTCTGTGCACCCCGGCTCCAGGAGGCAGAGCGAGAGAAAGTGACTCTGACGAACAAAAACTACTTCAACTATGTTTTTAATGAAGTTGCGTTACTGCACACATGACAAAACGCGTTTAATACCACACACAAGCTAATTTCTAGTTTAGTGTCACTGTAGCACTGTGTAAACGCCACAGATGCAGGGCAGCTCCAGGAATCAGCAATTTTGCCAATTCTGCTTTTTCCTTTGCTGCTGTTTAGATTATTACTTGTACAAGTTTTCAAATGTTTGCACACCTGACACAGAAGTGGTTGATAGCTAAACAAATTAGCACACATTAGAGATGAGAGTTGCTTTCGATGAGCTGTGGACGTGTGAATGTGAGAGAAAGAAAGTTAGCTTATATGTGCTTATGAATGAATGTTGGTGGATTTTAGATACGTTTGAAGGAAGTGACCCTATGGTTTTTCTAATTTATATCACAATCTTTTTGCTGTATACATTTAATCTGTATTTTCATTATTTAAACCAAGACTACAGGTCAAAATAGTCTTCATTCTATAACCTGGCACCAGCATCTCTCCTATGACTTTTGTCTTGGATAATGTATTGTTGTGCACTGTCCCGGTACAAATAAGAGCATATTGTACCATACCAAACATTTTGTAGTGGCGGCCACAAACCATACACAAATTAATGCAGCGGAAACCTTTACAATTATGCAAGTGATTTTTTTTTTTTTTTTTTACCTCCACAAAATACATAGTGTCACTTTAAAATTACTTTTTTTGATTTCAGTAGTTGTTCAAATGAGCATGCTTTAGTATATATTAACATTACATTTCCTTACTTTTAACAAACCTACTTAAAGCATCTAATTTGCGCAGGAATGTATAATTTAGTTGGACAATTTCACAGCAAAAGTCGATGGACAGCCGGCTTACTGTTGCACTGGCATCCCATTGTTTCCATGAATAAATTAGTGGGATCTATCAATGTTGGAAAAGACTGTCATAAATTGATTTAATAGTTTTGTCACCCTGGATGCACTGGGAACATGGATCTGCTCGGAGCTTCAGTGAAATCGGGAGGAAAGGCGTCTTTAATTTATGACTCAATAACAAGGGGTTCGCTATTCATATTGGCTCCTTTGATCTATAGCTCACATCTGATTGGACTGGCTTCTGTGGCCGTGCACTGTGCCAAATAAAACATGCCAGGAAGATAAAATGTTTGTCTTGGATATGCTATTAATAGTTACAATTTGTGCACCATGTTTTTTTTTCAACTGCATCTTACTGTTAAGCTATAGGAGAAGCTTGATTTCATGAATTTGGTCACATACCTAAGAAATGTAATTAATTGTGAGAAGTTGTTGTGTTGTAATCTTTCTTGTCACAATAATCATAACAAGTGACATAACTTACAAACTACTTGAAACATTAGACAATAGATTGTACACTGCCAGTACATAATAGTTCTGTCACTTATGCTAAATTGCAGTATGAAACAGGGCACTCACATACTTTATTAGCCACTGCTGTTTGAGGGGAGAATAGATCTGGAGGTGTAGCACGTGGAGCAGAGAAAACAGGGCCTGATGAGGCGTTGAGCTGGTGGGGAAGTGTTGTCTCTGCATTCAGGGGCGCACAGTGGCACTCCAGGGAGGGGTTATGTCCAAATGCATCACAGCGGACACATGAATTATTCCGGCGCTTCAGTTTGTGAATGTTTTGAAAAAAACTAAAATAAAATCACACCAAAGACAGCAGGAAAGAGCTTTTCAACAATTTGACGACATAAAGGATATATTATTCAAGCTTAATAACAATGGTCTGTTAACGTTTAGTAAATTGCTTATACCACTCACCACTTAACATTCTAGTGTTGTCATAATACATTTCAAACTCAAATTCAATAAAAAGGTATATATTCCATACTTAGAGGTGTGCTATGTATATCAAATTTTAGATAATCGCTGTGATTGCTTCTTGAAGAAATGCAAAAACAGGATATCAAGTATATTTTCTTTAGTAAAAGACAACAAAAAGGATGACACAAAAACAACAAATTAAGAAAATTACATTTTAAATGATCAATTATGTTCAAATGAACTTAGACTCTGATATTTTATTCAATTGATAACTCATTGGTCTCTTAGTTGACCAAATTTGTATCAGTTAGAAAGCACATTAGAAACTCATAAGTAGACAAAGAATGTCTCTAGTCAACTCAGTCAAGCCCAATTTTTCTGCTTGGTCTGATTATCGTAATCAAGATATGCAAAAAAAAATAAAATAATAAATTGCAGGAGATGTATTTTTGTCAATATCGCCCAGCCCTCTCCATACTTGATACAAATTTCACTATTACAATAATTTAATGGGTCTAGTCAGCAATAGAAGGGTTAGGACATACGTAAAATGTATATTAACTCTAAAATATATGAAACATGTAAATAAACAATTTCAGGAGTGATTTCTTCAGAAAAGTATTTTACAGACAGCACACACATTTGTGGTGCTTGATGAAAGAAAACTAAAACTTCATTATCAATCTTACTGTCCTGCACCAGTGACCATAGTATCGGTTTTCAGATGCCACCTGTCCCCACTTGTCTCTAAGTCTCCAAAGAAAATGTAGATATACTGTACAATGAAAATGTCAAAACCATACAATAAGCGTGCTTTCGTGTCTTTTACATCAGTGTTACAAAAAGCCAAAACGTAAAATAACCACAAATTTTGGTTGAAGCCACATGGCAACATTCTCTTTGGGTTTAACAGGTAACAGGCTTCAAGTTACTAAAATGGGTACGTTTAGGGCTTGGTTAAGATTTACCAATTAAAACCTAACAAAATGTTGCCACGTGGCTTCAATGTTTTGGGTCATTATGTCCATTTTTTTCATTTGATGCAGCTCAGTTTTCTGACACTAAAAATGTCCCGTATACAGGCTTTAACACACAGGCATCCTCTTAGCAAACACTGGAAGTCTGTGCGCTGTCCCCTTGCTATTGCTTGGTGCTTCCTAAGTTCTTATAGGTTAATAACTGCTCAATCTTTCAAATGCCCTTTCAGTTTATTACTGGTTGCACTCGAGGCTGGAGCCGTGAGTAATTTGTGGTGACAGTAAGAAAAATGTGGCAGTGATAAATCATGTCTTTTCAACTCCATCACAGTAGCCATAATAACGGCAGGCAGTGGCCCATTAATAAGCACTGCCGCCTCTAACGAGCAATCATCTGAGCGTAGACTTTTGTGCCTAATTGCACTTTTCATTTACTTGATCAGCAGGCTCACAGATAAATGGATTTATAATTGTGAGACCCTCAGTCATGCAGTTTTTCTTTCTTTCCTCATCTTTTGTTGTGTGATAATTAATTTTTTGCCAAGCTGACCCCAGAGATGCCTCTTTATACCTCCCGATTAAAAATGGTGTTACATTTGTAAGTCAAATCCCAGAGAGGTTCTCATTCAGAGCTATTAGCAGCTTTTTAATAAATTCTTATCAAATTAGTAAAACTGTCAGTGTAACAGTGATTATTTAGTATTGTATTATTAAAGCTGAATCTCTATTGGGACTGCAACATAAAAAAATGATGTGAGTTCATTTTGCATCATCATACATCACACTTGTTCCAGCTTCTGCTCCAGACTAGGGCTGAATAC
The DNA here is from genome assembly GCA_038363315.1 of Mugilogobius chulae. Classification (NCBI taxonomy): domain Eukaryota; kingdom Metazoa; phylum Chordata; class Actinopteri; order Gobiiformes; family Gobiidae; genus Mugilogobius; species Mugilogobius chulae. The sequence continues at coordinate 23,188,023 of CM076409.1, forward strand.
GGCCAAAAAATTAAGCTAGATCACAATATCAATGTTATTATGGCTTCTTTGAGGTAAATTAAATAATCTGCTTTTTTACTAAGTTCCCACTTCACTGTCAATGGCTAATCCAGATGTCACTCACTCAGAGCAGGACAAAGACTGACCAGATTTGTCACATTTTAAGAGACAAATAAACAACCAAGCCTTTGGGAAAAAGCTCAAAACAAGTTACCACAGTCATTCAACAAAAAGTTATCAATTAATTGAGTGTTAATGATTTTGGCATGTTTTAATTCCACCTTTATACATAAAATATGATTTAAAGCCATGTTTCAGTCATGAATGGATATATTTTTGTGGCTCAAACTTGAAAATGGACAAAAATAACCTATTTTATGATGTGAAAGTGTGACCATAACCTGCACCCGTCAATATTCACAAGTGACTCTCCAAAAAAAGTTGTGATAAGAAGCAGACATGGTAAATCTGAGGCTACTCAATAACAGTATTTTGAACAGACAAATGCATCAAACAGAAATGTGAAACCACGAGAAGCTGATTGTCACAGGGATGAGCTCACGATTCGATTTCTATCACGATATTGTCCAGCCCTGTTCCAAATGTTTTTACTGACAGAAGGTTAGCTGTGTCGCAAACCTAAATCACTGACACTCTGACATTACTGTATTGTGATCTCTCCATCTTTCAATTAATTGCACAGCCCTAGATCAAACACAGATGATAAAAATATCCATCACTGTAAAAGCAAAAACAAGAGATCTTATAAAAGAGAGAGAAAACAAATGATGCTGTGATTTGTCAATGACCCTACATCTGGAGCCTTGTTAAACATTAATTCCATGAGGTAACACTTGAAGGCTTTTCTATTTGCAGCCTCTTTATGCTGCAATATTCAGTACTGTGTTCATTGTTGGTAGGTACCTGTACATTTTAGAGCTGGCATATTTAAGGGACTGAGATGTGCTTGATTTGACAAATTTATTTTTTGCACTGTAAGATGTAATAAATGCAGATGAGATAGATCCCAAGTCTTTGGCGACAAGTCCAAGTCAAGTCCTAGTCTCAGCTTTTAGTTTCAAGTCATTTCAAGTTTTCATTTTATATCATCAAAGAGATCTTGCATTTGCACATATTCAATGATTTTTATCAATTATCTCATTTAAAATGCATTTCTGCTCATAAAAAAGAAGTAAGATGTTTCAGTTTGGATCAACTCGTCTCAAGTCACAGACCTCAAAGTCCAGGTCAAGTCCCAAATCTTGGTTCCATTTATTAAATGTGGGGTAGGTGATTTTCACACTGCAAACACAATTTAGGTTTTAAATCGGACAATTTTCTCTCATAAATCCTTCAACACATTGTTAATATCAACATGTATTAAGTTTTGGTTGCAATTTTGACTTAAAACCCTCTTTTTTTCTTATTTAAAGTGAAACTGAAGAGGACCACCCAACCTCAGCCAATCAGAGCCCCTGATTAGAACTAAAATTCTTTATTATTCACTTCAGAGAGTACTCTGTGGGCCATTTTTATCAGATACTTTTTGGTGGAAAACATAAAATTTACTTATTTACAACTAAAAAAAAGTTAGCTACCCAAACTTTAAGTCAAGTTACCAAAATAGTGACTCAAGTCCAAGTCATGATTTGCAGCTCCACACACAGATGATGTCTTTATAATGGTTGAATTGTCTGTGAGTACTTAAAATGCAACCTTTTGTATTGACTACTCTAAATTTAAAAATGCTCATTCCCTTTCGCAAAGTAAATCATTACAGTATAGAAAGCCCCTTCCTCTTACTGTCAACAGGCTGCTATGAACACATGTGACAGTTGTTTTAGTTGAGTGGCATGACCTTGCCCTTAGAACCAGTGACTTCAGGAGGACAGTGCGTCGGTCAGCAGTAGCTTCAAGTCGTCAATGCAAAATGTCATGGATGGTTACCAAAAACCTCTAGGGCTCAAGAAAGTGCTGTCCTTCATATAAGATCATAACGGAGCAGAAGTAACATTTGTATCTGGTTGGTTTGATGGTTGCATATGGATTTTTGAGGCATTTGAAGCATGTGTCGTCTCTCTCAGCTGCCTCCCAGTGGAAAACCAGTCCCCCTGAGAAACCCTGGCTCCTTGATATGTGTTTTTTTATATTTTGGCAAAATAAAATGTGCTTGGGTGTATTTCTGCTTCCTTATTTTGATACTAAAGTTACACAAAAGTAAGAAAAGACTTCAGGGAGAGCACTGCGGCTGAAAAAGCGTAGTTCTGCTTTAAATGTGGGCTACCTGATTTTCATGAAATTTAATTACTTCCTGGCTCTTGCAAATGCTTCGGCACATGCAATTACTGCCTAAAGCCATTTTTTACATTCAGAAAAGTGAAAAGTGAGTTGACCACATAAGTACCAGCCAATCAGAGGACTCTTTTGGTTATCAATGAGAACTAAATTGCTAACTAAAACAATTTGCTTGATTTTGTGGAAATGTACGTTAATACTTTTTGGTAGAAATAAGAAAAAATATATTGCAACAGTAATTCTTGTTCTTTTTTAATAATTATACTGTAGCAGACGGACAATAGAAGCAGCCCAAAGCAGTCGCTATAGATTTTGGTGTAATTTCACAGGTTTTCATGAGCATGATTTAGACTTTTTCATTGAATTGTTTGAGTATATTATCTTGTTGTGACTTTAGTGGAGAATGTAAGAGGAGTAAACATAAAGAGTGTTCTATCTTTAAACATACTGCCTTGTCTATCAACTGCTTAAAATCGCTCGCAATTTCACAAAATCACTGTATTGGTCTCATGTCATGTGGACCCAAAAAAGCAAAATATCTTCTAGTTTTGACCAGACATACACTTGTTCAATGCAAACTAATGATAAACATGTACCACCCTGACAAGTTTTTAAAGTGATATAGTTTGCAACTCATTAAATTTGTACTCTGAAAGCTGAGAACTTTTTTATTGGATTAAGGCCTAATATCAATGAAATGAGTGACAAGAAACTGATCATTGAAGGGCTTTCTGCAGTTACTTTATACGTCTATTACAGTATTACTGTAAGTGCAATGCCAAAAGAAGCCGAGATCCAACTGCATGGATTTTAACTTGTTGCAATGCATTTGTCTTCTTTATGAGAGCAAAAATACATTAAAAGTATTCACGTTTATCAGAGCAGTTAGACTATTTTTATTTATATTAAAACTTAAAACCTAGAAGTAATAAAAAAACATTATGCAATGGTTCTGTTTTTCTTCTTCGCAATAGTGCAGATGATAAATAATTAATGATATATGTGATTAATGTGATCCTTGTTTATGCTTCAGGCTTTTTTTAATCACAGAGAAAAGTCTTGAGGATTGGCACAGTTCATTTCATCAGTAATGGCTTTGATGCAACAATATCAGTGACATGAAGCAGCACAAATCAACACTAAATAATCTCTTGTCACCGTCTTCACTGCAGAGTTGTCTGGGGAGTTCACTCTGCTTGCTAAGTTAAAGGCAGTTTAATCCCCGCAGTCTGTTGAGCTTCACGCAGGAGGAGGAGATGACATAGCTGTCTGGTGCAGACATCACCCAGACAGGCCTCATGTCAGCCTGTCACAGCAGGGCGGGTGCGCTGCAGGTGACAGGGAGGCACACAAGAGCTTTACCCCCTTTGAAACACATCTACACCTGCAGGGACATCCACAACACAAAGCACCTTAATGCTAGACTCTCACATTCAACGGCAGTCAGGGAAGGGCCAAAGTGTCTGGAGATGAGCTATTTTCAGAAAAAGAACACCCGCGTATCGTTTACATAGTCATTTCTCTCATATATTTTGCATTATGAATGACAAAGTTTGTATCAATCATCAATTTTAAATTACGACTGCCCTAATTAAGCAATGTGGTGCTTGGAAACAGAGTGGTTACAGCTGTGGCTTCCCAATAAGAAGATCAGAGGTTCCTGGGTCAGACAAATATCTCATGATCCCTTTGGGTGGATTTGCATGTTCTCCCTCTGCGGGTACTCCGGCTTCCTCCCAGCTCCAAAAACATGCATGTTTAGGTCAATTGGCATGTCTGTAAATTTTCCTAGTGAAGGAATGACAGAGTCTGAGAGAGGGTGTCTGTCTGTGTCTGTCTCTGTGAGTTAACCCTGCAAAAAGTTGGTCACTATTCAGAGTGTTCCCCCGCGTAAGGCCCAAAGTCATTGGGATAGGCTCCCCAAAGAGAAATGGTACAAAATTAATGTGAACGTTCATTAATTTACTACTGCTTGCTCCCGTTAGGGGTCGCAGGTGATTGGAGCCTATCTCAGTGTCTTTGGGCCTTGGGTGGGGAACACCCTGGACAGTGGAAGGACAACCAATCGATCTCTTATTCTTTCACAGGGGAAATTTGCAGTGATGGCCAAATACCATAATGGCCAAATACCATAAACATGCATGTTTTTAGAGGTGGGATGAATTTGGAGAATCCTGACAGACCCCACAGTGACACGAGGAGAACATGCAAACTCATCCCTGAGAGATTGTGAGATGTTGATATGGTTCAAGCCAGGAGTCAAACCCACGATTTCTTTATTGGGAAGTCAGAGCTTGCTACCGAGCACCCCATTGAAAGTGAACAAGCCATTAGATTTCCATGCAATAAAGCTTCGTAACACTGCATTGAAGTCACTATGGTTCCAGAACTAGGATTCCCAGTAATTTTGGCCATAGGGATTTACAAAAATTCAATGTCCGAGTCTAGTCTGCTATGTGCCAACTGATATTCACTTCAGAAACAGATTTTAAATAAAATTCCTGATCGTATTCTCACAAAGTTAATCAGCAGAAGTAAGTATTAAGTGTTTGTATTATTACAGCTTTTTTGTGAAAACCAATAAGAATAATGTATAAGGGAAATCAGTCGTGTTAGGCAGTCACTTCATTAGACTAATATTACACAAAGACATTGCCCCGGATCAAATTGTGAACATATTCTCAGTCTACATCCACGTCTAAACTGAGCTCTAACGTGTGAACGCAGCCTGATTTGTTGTTTTGTATGAAAAGTGCTCTATAAATAAAAACCCTTTGCCTCGCTTAAAATAGTTCTCATCGTCACAGTGAAAATTCCATAAGAGCAGTTATGCTATGCTCCAAAATCATCATTACTCTGCTGTGATGTGGCATATAAACCAAGAACATAACATCTATTAAACGAATAATACATCAGCACCACTGTAATGGATTTACCCAGTTATTGTATTCTTCTGCACTCAGCAGTAGCACTTTCTGTATGCATATGTCACATTTTACTCCAGTAAGAATATACACATTAAGACGGAAGTGCTGACCTTGGTAAGGCTCAAATGGATCCTTAAGAGACAGGCTCCTCCATCACTGTGAAATGGAGCGCTCCCCCACCTCACAGTCCTGCTATTAAGTTTCATCATGCCGCGTTACATGTTGACTGCATGTCATCTCCGCTGCACCATGAAATCCTTTCCTGTAAATATATGCCACAATGAGATACCGTCACACACCTGTCTCTTTATGAAGATGCTTTTATAAAATGGCAATTCGTTATTTTGTGTTTGCGATGTTTTATTGTAAGAGGAAATAGCTGCCGTCTAAAAAATGCGACAAACATATATCACCTTTTTTCGTTGTTTGAGATGAGATTTACAGTGGCCAGTAGATAGCTGTTATGAAACTGTTGTCAAGAGAGACATAAAATAAACTTTAAAAGCACTATACCCAATTTTTTTTACAATCAATTAACTTCAAATAAATATCCTTCTAGCACGGATATCTTGTTTATGTATACATTCAGGTGGAAATTAGTCCCCAATATCTTGTCTACATCTAATAATGTCCTATTTGTTCACCAAACTCCATGTTTGTCTGTTGATACTGTTGCAGTTGTTGTTGTTGTTAGCATTGTGGGTAACTTTCAATAACATACCGGCACTTCTCGCTCCTGAAAGCTATAAAAACACGTCCTTTTGATCACTGGAGGCCCAAAATGCATTAAGTAAGTGAGCAAAACATGTAAATGATAGTTGTTTACATTTTTAAGGAATTAAAAATCAGGTATTGGTCCTAGTAACCTAGTTTTAGGGGGGGGGGGGGGTACACATGTAGTTTACAAAGTTCAACTTCTCACGTAACATATTTTGCAATGTGGATGATCAACTCAAATACATCAGTAAATCTTGATTCAACTTGCATAAGTAAGCAACACAGACACACAACAAAATATTTCTATACATTTTAGCCTGATAAGAGGAATAGATACATCGTTATCGGAGGAAACACCCACTAAACATACACCGTGGTTCGTATACATACTGTATGCGAGCTTTGCATTATTTCAACAGAGAGCAACACTTACCGCAACAACTACAAAAGCAATGTGGACATAAGGGTTTATATACTGTGCCAAATACGCATACAAACACATGAAGATGTGTAAAGTGTTCAAGAGGTCCTAAAGTATATTCAACAAAGGTAATAACAGCTGTGAGAATGCTTATGTGTTGCTAGCGCCACCTGTCATATTTTCACGTCTACAGAACTTTCTGTTTACTTTTCTGATATAATGCTACAACAGCAATCTCCGATTAAACTCAGATATTGCCCAACACTTAAATAACTTGGCTGTAAATACACCTAGTTCAGCAAAAAACAACATAAAATAGGTAAAAAGTTATGTTCCAATTAAATCAACAAGGGCTTGCCTCCACCACAGACCATGCCAAATATGACGCGCTGTCAATTGCATAAGTAATTTAAAGTATGATTAAGCATGACACTTTCAGTCAGCGCAAAATCAAAAACATCAATGAATGAAATAGGTAGGGCAAACGTCCAAGCAGAATGAGTAAACATCAAAGGCAAAGGTGTGTGAGCCCGTGCAATGGAGACGCAGAAAGCTCGGCTGGCAGGATGGTGGGCAGACACAGCCGCGTTCTTATATGATCTTGAAGCAGCAGTCAATACAGAAGGGCGGCCAAACCTGATTACTGACAGCCCACATCCCAAGCCGGCAGATTTCATTTCCCTCGCTCCGCTGCTGTGTGCAAGAGCAAGGTGTGAAGTTCTGCACCGTTACACTGCGCAGCCCTGATTAAACTTATCTCCTGATGCAAGGTATGATTTACACATTTCGATTTAAAAACAAGTTCATTCCCTTCTGCAATTCCTTATCCTCTACAAACAGATATGCTTCAGATTCTAGACAACTTTGCACTTGTCTCCAATAGAACTGTAGTCGACCAAAAAAATCTTGATTGACTAAAGACCGTTGACTGATGGTTGTCAAAAGTATCGAAAATCAAAAATAACAAACATGACCAAGTTTAATATTTTCTGAAAAGGTTTAAAAAAATTGACTTCTTTAAAGGTCTATTCCTTAGTATCAAAATCCAGTCTGAAATATTGGTATTATAACAACACTACAAAAAAAAGTAAGTTTTAATTTGTCTATTTATCTGAAACAACCTGTGTTTAAAAGACAAAAACATGGAATTTATGCAAAGACTATGATTTATACAGAAAATAAAACGGAAAAGGGGCAGATTAGACCAATGATGATGTTGCTGTTGAGGACAAATCTTTATAAGCTAAAAAAATATTAAGTCGACTAAGGGTTGGACGAGAGAGAATTCCCACAAGACGAGACAAGACACAAGATTGGGTCCACGAGAATGAGACAAAAAGAGTTTTCGACAGAACAATATTGTGCAATCTAAAGCTGCGCTATAGTTTTGACCTCACAATTTTTCCATTTTCACTGTTTCTGTAGCAATGTTTTTTCAGGACTACAATTTCACAGGAGCGGTATACACGTACATTTATTGAACAAACACAACATGTACACACGTGTGCACAATCTTTGAGTAACATTTTGCTTCATTCATCACTTACACTATGTTTGTTTATTCTGTTTTATGATGAATTACCACACGATCAGATTTCTTATAAAACAGTCTCTTTTAATTCATGAAGTCCCTCTATCCAAACTTTGCAGCGCCCCAAACACCTATCTTCTTGACCTTTGTTGCCATGGACGATTCGTACAGGACTCTCAGATAACATCCGTCTCAAGATATACATGTGCAATTAGACAGTTCAATTGACATAACCCAGGACTACAACACTAGTCTCTCCAAACGAGCCCATCCAACTGCCTGATGAGGTTTAAGGCCCTTCACTCTTCACTTTGGCATCACACAATCACTTTCCTCTGGCTCCTTTTCTCCACGGCTGAGCACATTAGTTGCATCTCAGCGGTCGAACACTGATGGTGGTGCTGCCAGCCTTCTGGAGCAGGTCTTGAACTGACTGCATGGAAAATCACCAGGTCATATTATTGTAGTTGTCATTTGAAGAGTTGATCTTATGCTTATGATTTTATAATTTTCAAGGACAAATACAATGTATAATTGTCTTGTCTTTTAAACATGCTCTTGAGAACCTTTTTTTCAACATCTTATGTAAGGTGTTTGAATTTTAAATAGGGATGCACAGATCAAACTTTTTGTTCCGATACTGATTTCGATGATGTGGCTTTAAACATCTGCTTGATATTGACCAATGCCTGTGTAAAACTCAGTTAATTTGTTAGAAAATGGGTGAAATAGTGTAAATACAACACAACCAAATTCAAACATTAGCTAGTAAAAAGTCGTACAACATCTAAATAAAGACACAAGGCTATCTGCTGAACCATTATCATGGGACCAATGCCTGATTCATAAATCTCTGATCCCAGTATCAGTGCATCACTAATTTCAAATATGTATTAAAGTACATATGACAGTCATATTTTTTCCATGTCATAAAATGAGTTAAAGCAACATCTTCTGGCTGTAAAGGAAGCCACAATGACTGAGGGATTTTAGGCAGTTCATAGATAAGATATTTTGACAGTGTAAAAATTATAATTAAAAAATGGGCATACTGTCTGTAACAATAATTAGATCTATGCAAATTCAGTTTTTTATTAAATTGGAACACTAAAACCTCAGTTCTTTTCTTTAACTATACTGATATAATATAGAAATATGTGCAAATGTTATGTCGAGTATTTGTGGAAAAGGCATCTCCAGTTGGTTAAACAATGAGCTACTTTAACTAAACCCTCATGTTTCACAATAAGAGATTTGATAAGTAACATAATTTGCCAGCTACTGTTGCTATTACTGTTGCTTTTCCTGTTGGCCTATAGGTACAACTGGTGCAACAAATGATTCTTGGTAAGGACTTTTCACAGAGAATTGGACTGTGAAGGTAATGTCAGGTATAATTATGTGGTTCGGAAAAGCAGCCACCCACCACACCTCTGTCAAACTACCATGCCACTAATGAGCAGAGCAATGCACTTTCACCCTGAATATATTTCCATCACACGAGAGCATCTCCGTCAGCCTCAACAATCCACCACAGCCACGGAGTCTAGTTCAAATGCACAAGCTTGGCATTACACAACATAATTAATTGCTGTTGATGATTAGTGGCAATTGTCACATTATGCAGTCATGACAATAAAGGAAACACAAAGTGATCTCATCAGCGACAAAAACACAAACTAGTGACTCAAAGCCAAAAGGAAATGTGTCAGAGATACACAGAAGATATTTGTTCCCTTAGCCAATTTTACACTTATGAGGAAAATAGGAAAAAGAAAAAAACAATGGTTTAATTGGAATTCTACTAAGGACCACAGCAAAAAAAAATAGTTGGACTGAGTTTACTAGAGTTTTGTGAGATTAATATGCATTTTTACAAATGAAATGCATTATTAATTGCACAACTAATAAATATGAACTCACTTGAACCTGTGCTGTAGTATATTAAAAAAAAAAAAAACACCGCATGCGTGTAAAATTTTATTTTGTGTTGTAAATAACTGACTGTAACCAATTCAAAGGTTTTTTTTTTTTTTTTTTTTTTTTTTTTTTTTTTTTTTTTTTTTTTTTTTTTTTTTTTTTTTTTTTTTTTTTTTTTTTTTTTTTTTTCATTCAATTGTTTTTTGGTTATACTATTTCAGTCCAGCTATGCTTTTAGAACAAAAGTAAGAAAATCTCAGAAAATCTGCATGGTGACAAAATTCTGAAATATAGGTATCGTCATTGAACAAAGAAAAACCCATATCCGTCGATCTCTAATTTAAAGCCATCTGGTGCTTTTCTGTTTTTTAAGGCATAATGAAGACCTAGACATGGTCGAAACGCGTCTTTGTCCCTATATAGCCAACATGCACGTTAGGGAACGTTTGGTCGGAGGTTGAGGCGCCAGGTGTTTATTGCCTCTGCTGAGTTGCCCCAGGGCTGCTGCCATCACTGAGTGAGGGGAGGTTACTGTGTGAAGCACTTTGGAAGACATCTGTCTGTGTAAATGTGCTATATAAATAACAGCTCAATAAAGAACTTTTATGTTGCCTCGGATCTCCTTCTCTTATTCCTTCAGTAAGTTATACCGTTGGATCCTTGTATAGCCCCTGCTAGATTCACTTTTGTTGATGCACTCTTTTTTTTTTACAGTTGTTTGCAACAAAGAATACTTTTTAAGTTTCTCACATGCTTCCAGTGTATTATTTTGATATAAAGACATCTCGAAAACAATTCAAATTCAAAGCAGTGTCTTTGAAGATGTACAGTAGAAAGTAAGCCTTCACTGTTAAAACACAATGAGTCCAATCAATCTGAAACGATGCATGTAGTATAATACAAAATTGTGTATATTAAAAATGTACTTATTTGTTACAGCCTCCTTGTAGAGCAGAAAGCAAGATAACATGTATGGAAATGCTCAATGTGGGTTCTCTGCTTTTGAAAGCTGCTGAAAATCCTTAGAAGAACTCAGGCTAGTTATGTGATAACTGAATCAAAATCTGAACCCACTAACTCTGGATAACAAAGAGTTTGCTGTTGTGCACGACTATTCCTTCTTATAATGCTTTGTGCAAAATAACTGTGTGTGTTTTAAGTGCACAAATATATCAGAACCATTGCCAGTCTGCAGCTCTATTGTATAAATCCATTATCATCACTCACAACATCAGGGTCAGCTTCTCCATTTCTGTTTTTCTGAGCACAGCAGGTGTTTTCAGAATTATTAATGCATTTGTACCCTATTATGCCTGTTGGATGAAAAAGTGTTTTAAAGAGATGGAAATTGGTGTTACAATCATGTTAAGCTTTATTCGCCTGGCTTAGAAAATTATCCGAAGCAAGCAAACACAACTACGGAAGTATTATTACTGCACAATACTGACGTGTTAAAACAGACAATGTATGCCTGTATATGGCATACATGTTGTTAATTAAAAAATGTATATAAACCAGTCTTTGAAGAAAGTGCCATGTGTTTTGTCTGCTATAGGCTACTGTTTCTGCACAGACATTCTTTTATTACCCGAGTGGCAAATTTATGATAACGCAAATGTACTTTATTGTTGTTCATAGCTTAATCTTTATTCCTGGAGTTTTTTGTTTTACTATTTTTTGCTAATGTCAGTTGGAGATTTAGGACATTTTAACTGCAACAAACACAAAAACATGTTTTGTTGTTGTTTTACAAGCTAAAAGTAATAACTGGTCTGATTCCAAAGCTGGAGAGAAAGAAAGAGAAGGTTTTCTTGTTTATCTGCTTTTCTGCCACTGTTTACCTGATTTTCTTTTTTTACATGTCAGTTACAATTCCGGTACTCAGCAGAGTTGTGGTGGGTTGAATCTGTTTTCATGCTGTATGTATACTGACTGCGAGGCAAGTTCGGTTCGGGATAGGTGCGGGTTCCTTGCAAATCTGAAGATGCGGTCCACTGCGGTCCAGTTTTGTCCAAAGCCACATGGATTCACGTAAATTCTCGCGAGAACACTCGTATAATAAATTGAAAGCCGCACCAGAGCAGCTGCAGGTACTGGAAAAAAATAGGCTTCATGCGGATTCTTTCCGCAGCTCTAGCACTTGCATCCGCCTCCTCGGAGGTCAGTGTACATTTAAGCACTTTCTAACTTGTATTCAGTGTACATCCAGATTGTAGTGTCTTTTTCCTGTTTTAGCTGCATTTTGAGCTCTTACAGGAGAAAACGCCTTTCTCTCCATTGACTCTCATGCATTCTTGCCACTCAGTTCTAACATTTACGCGTCCAGTACACAGACTTCGAGTTTCTTGCGGTGTGCACCAGCCCCAGTCCACTGCGGTGTGTTATTGCCCAAAGCCACACGGATTCACGTGGATTAAAAACCGCAAACAATGTGTACAAATAAATAATACAGTAGGCCTATCTGATTTCAGGCCTATTACATGTGGTATACCACAAGGCTCTGTGATTGGTCCAAAATTGTTTATTTTATTTATTAATGATATAAGTATTAGCTCAGATTTTTTTAATTTTATCATGTTCGCAGATGACACAACAATTGTTTGTTCTGGTAAAAAAAATATCAGACCTGTTGAAGAGAACTAATAAAGAACTAAAAATTGTTAAAAATGTGGTTTGATGTTAATAAGTTATCACTCAATATATCTAAAACAAAGTTCATGATTTTTGGAAATAAAAAGAAATCGATAAGAATGTTAAACTTACAATTGATGAATTGAAATTTAAATAGTATTTGAAACTAAATTTCTTGGTGTTGTTATTGATGCTAGATTAACTTGGAAACAACACATACGTTAAAGATTTCAAAAACTCTTGGTATATTGTACAAAACTAGACTTACTTAATTATAATGCATTGTTTATTATCTATTCCACTTTGATTCTTCCCTACTGACATACTGTGTTGAACTGTGGGGTGCAACTTATAAAACTTTACTTAATGACATAATTTTACTACAAAAACGAGCTCTGCGACTGATACACAAAGTTGGATATTATGAACACACAAATCCCTTATTTGTTAAATCAAAACTGATTAAATTTACAGATCTTACTAATTATAAGATTCTTCAAATTATGTTTAAAGCCAAATTTAATGTACTACCTGATGGTGTTCAAAATACTTTAAATTGCAAAATGTTAATTACAGTTTAAGAGATGACTGTAAATTTATTTTACCGAAATTAGAAAAGGTCTTAGTCAAAGGTGTTGTCATTTCTTGGACCTCAATTATGGAATAAAAGTAAAAAAGAATTAAAGGTATGTATGTCTTTTCAAAATTTAAAAAGAAACTATCTCAGTCCATCTTAGAGGGTTATTTAAAACTATAAATATGAGAGGGTCAGTCATAAATGTTTTATTTATAATGTAAACAAAGTTAACTTGTAAAATGTAAGTAAGTATGTAATGGGCACATAAGCATGTTTTTGCTTCTGCCTGTTTTGGTCACTCATAATCTTATGTATTTATGTTTTTGATTTTTTTTTTTTGATGAAATTGATGTGATGTGACTGAACCACAAATAAACTAAAAAATAAACTGAAACTGTTATAATCAAGTGAATCAAAGTGAATCAATTCAAAAGTGATTTTTTTTCCGCGCGCTCGCACCGAGGTCTGTGTACAAGGGCGCATTGGTTTTAAGCACTTTGTAAGTATTGCAAGAGTTGTGCGAGTACCGCATCGCACCGAACTCGGACCCAGTGTACAACAGGGGTTAGAATTATGTGATGTCATCTCTAGAGGCCATCATGGTAAATAACATTTTCAGGAGAAAATAAAAACATGGAGCAGTTTCATTGTAAACAAAAAACATTTGATTATGAGATTTATGGGCATCAAAAAGACTTTCTTATTTTGTGCAGGAAAGAGAATTAAAAGTGTGCACTTTCCCACTGTCACCTTTACCTAGCTCACAGTTACACATTCTGTTCATTACGTTCTATCACCGTTTAAACTGAGAACCCCGAGTGTGAAACCACAGTTCTTAAATATCTTACTTTCAAAGGTGTAACTTTTAGAGAATCCATGGTGATGTTCTTGCTTTTCTTTTAGGATGTTACAGCATTTATCTGCATCAAACATTTCACTGAGTGTCTTTTTTATCGCTCAAAAAACCTTTTAAAACATGCTTTTAGAGCTGTGCAATATATCGAATTTTAGATAATATCGTGACTGTTGCTTTCAAGATATCAAAAAATTCAATATTGAGTATATCACGAATAGAAAACCGCTCCTAAAAAGCTAAGTAAAAATACAAATTTGAAAAAGTGGTGCTGTAAACTTTCAACTAAGGGCACAAAAGTCATATTTTGCAGTTTTGTCATTGATTTCACATTTGTATTGCAAAAGGTTGTGGTCATATGAAAACACATTATAACTGTGGGCCAGGGGTGTCCAAAGTTTTTTCACAGTGGGCCGAATTTGGAAATTTGAGGGCCATATAATACATAACGTGAAGTGAATCATTCAATTTAATGCACCAACACATTTAAGGCACTACACAATCATTCTAACTTTGCATAACATCAAAATGTTTGTTATTTTGACCATTATAGAAGTAGCTAAAATTAGTTGCAATACAAAAAGTGAATGAGTTATCAAATTCTACAAAGTGAACGCAGCCAATTTACATCAACTAAAAATTTTGAGTACATGTTTTAACACATTTCTGTTGAACTGAGGAAATATCATCCAAATATCGCCATCGAGAAATGCCTAAAAATATCAAGATATTTATTTTTGTCAATATCGCACAGCCCTACATGCTTTACTGCAATGAACGAGCACAACTCTCCACAGACCTGAATTCAAACTTAGCCTAATAGTATCATATGCTTGTCTACATGGAGATATAGAAGTCTAAATCATTTTCATGGAGACCATAAATCCAATACAGTGCACATTTAAAGACACTGTACTTGATTTTTTGCAAGAAAACAATTAACGTCAACGTCTCCATAGTTAATGTATTGTACTGTAATTGTTTACATTTTTAAGGAAGAAAAAAATGGGTACAATAGCACTTTAAGTTAAAAGTATCAGTTGTGTAGTAGTTTTGGGCGTTTGTCTAGAGACGTGTGAGCAGACAGAGCACAATCCATCCTAATCACAGTAACAAACTATTGTCCCACTGTAAGACCAGCAATGACCACAGAAAGCAAATGATCTAATATTAAGATAATTTAAAATATTTGTACCACTTCAAGCTTATAAAGTTGTCATAATCTGAAATAATCAGAATCACATGGATCAAATATGTGGAAAATCTTTTGTAGACAGAGAACAAAAGCAGTTTTAGTATAATTGAGATCAATTTTCAATTGAGAGAATAGATCAGCAGGGAGACAGAAAAGTCGACTTCTTTTAATTATATTGAGGTCCTATTCACTGCAGAGGCTTTATAGTCAGTAAAAGCATTAACAGCACACTCTATTGTTAGCTGTTTAAATTAATGGGAAACTTTACAGCACCCATCAAGCTTTGCAGACAATCGTTAAAAGAGCTTTAAACCAAGAGAAACGTAAATCTTAAGTAGATACACAAGGACAGTTAAGAGACTGGATATACGATTATGTGTAAAATCTTGACGGATTTATAGATATCCTCTTGGGTTGTATCATTTTTGTAATCTTCTGCTTATCTTTGTACTAAACTAGTTCAAACAGGAGCTACGTAAATACGAACTGTGCTGTTGCAAATAGACGCTTGAAGAATCAGAACTGATTAATGCAATGGAAACAAACTAGAAATTGTACAGTTTAAAGAGTTAATCATTCTACGTGCATTAGGTTTTTCTCGAATTAATCTTTTGACAAACAGGAGAAAAATATGTTTGAGCCTCTCACGTAGAACTGTAACAACTTGTCAACGGTACTGACAACATCAACAAGGAAAATGCATCATTTTGGCACACGTGCGTCGCCTTCTGAGACAAGCCTTTCAATTATGTGGCAGATTTAATGGTGCACACGCGTTCTACAAACCTGCACAGTATTTCCACACAGAGAGCACCAGCACACAGGAGAGACACACCACAGACAGAGTTTTCTGCCGACGAGAAAAAAATTATGGTAATCGCTGCAGGTGAATAGACAGTGAAACTTGAAGGTTTAAATCTCATCAAACACTTTGTCCAAACATTAGCTATCCTTCAGGCGAGTTATTTCACCAGAGCAAAATGTGCACAGGCACCACAAACACAACACTCTCTCTTATTTGAACTACAGGTTCCACAATGCACAGCTTTAAATAGCCTAATATAGTTGAAAAAAAAAAAAGCTACCAAAACCTAAATTGGATCTAATGTATAAATGATGACTTAAGTAGGCTTTGAGTAGGAATATACCATTACCACATAATTTTAACTAAGAATTTACCCAATAAAAAGATAAAATGCATATTTATCAAGTAAACACAAAAAGTGAAGAGTTGTCCAAGTACCACCAGTAGTACATTTTTCAAAAACACTGGCCGAATCTAGTCAAACCTATAGAGGGATTTTTGGTAGGGATGGGTGATATATCTGTATTGATATCGGTATCGGCCGATATCTATGATATTTTGAGGTATCGGTCAGATATCGAATCAACGGCCGATATTTGGCGCCGATATTTTTAGGGGAGGTTCTCCAGTCTCTCTGTGCACATGTACCAGCCTCAATTTGACCTAAAAGCTTCATATTTGCAATTTTGAACAGACTAAAGAAAACAAAGTATACATAAACAAACAATTAAGCTAAAATTAGTCATTATATTTACATAATAAATCCACAAAATATTTTTTTTATCTCAGATTATTATTATTATCGTTTGTAAGTTTTTGATCTTGTGAGTTGTGCTGTGGATTTTAAAGCAGAACCAAGCAACTTCAGCAGTAGAGCTCCCCCTACAGTTCTCTTCTGTAAATACCAGCATCAGACCTACAACAGAACTTTTTTCCTTATGTAATTTTTTTGTATCAATTTATAATTATTTCAAATAAGGCAAAGAAAAGTATATTAAAAATATTTCACACTGTCAAATGTAAAAATAAAAGAGCCAGTGTTTATCAGAAGAGCTGTCAAATTATAAGTGCAGGTTTTCCAGCAGGAGGCAGCAGAGAGCAGATGTTTGCTTAAAATGTGAAAAAAAAATACATTTGTAACCATCACACAAACTAACAAAGACATTTAACAAAGCCAAAATGTCCCTTAGATCTGTTTTAAAATATACCTATCGGCATCGGCAGTTATCGGTTATCGGCCAGAGCAGAGGACCAATTATCGGTATCGGCCCCAAAATTTCATATCGGCCCATCCCTAATTTTTGGTCGACGTCACTTTCCGTCCTACTGCGCATGTGTTATGCAGAAAGAGCCACGCTCCGTCTGCTTGGGGAAACTTCTTTGAACAACGAAACAGGATGAGAGCAGTGTTTAAATCAAGCATGAACCGGTCTGACAGACGTCTGTATCCTGAAGCTTGAGACAGTGTTTTTCTCGCCATTTTTTCACTCACCTGGTCGTTGGGTCAAATTGTATTCAGAAATGTTGATTTAGTAGCATAACTTTTGTTTTCGCACATAAACTCTTGTAGTTAGCTTTTTCAACTTGTTTCTACTGATTGTTTCTATGTGCGGCTGCTCTTTCTGCAGGTCGGCTGTGCGTGCATTGCCCGTGTTCATAAACAAAAAATCTATACTTTATTTTAAAATGAGGCCTTTGCAATTCTGACAACAATCATTTTAGCCCCAGCTTTAACTGAGATTGAGACCCCTGCTGTACACGCTCTCATGGACTGTCCACATGCACCGTAGCACAGACTGTACATGCAAACTGTTCATCTGTTCATCACCCATCATACAAACAGTATTGTCTGCGACGTGCAATAAGCAGTAGCCATATTTGAACAAGCAGCCTAGTACTTAGTCACATAAGATTTTGCTAGTATTTTATCTAAATTCTGCACAAACTATTATCTGCATGACATTTCTATACATTTAAACAGCAACCTTTCTCTGAGACCACACACATGTTGTTCAAGTGAGCATAATAACAACAATATTTATAGTTTTTTAAAAAGTAATTCAATAAGTAAATAATCAAAATAGCCCTACTGACTTAGGACTTCGCTGTTCGTAAAAATATTTATTCACCTTGAGTCAGACTGCTGTTCCTTCAGCGTTCTGTTAGCTCTGCACTGTGAATCACTCTTGTGCAGAAGTGCTAAATGTCTCAAGTTCAATAAAGACTTGTGTTGGTGTATATTTTAAGGCATCACACTGTTCTCTTTGTTTTTGTGCTATTTAAACATGACAAAAGATGACAAATATGGCGAGCTTAAAGACAGGCCCACAACAAGACAGAGAGGCTGCACAAACAATAATGTGTGCATTTTTGTGGCTGTTACTAAACATTAGGTCGTGAGAGGCAATTATAACAACTGTTTTCAGTGTCCACAACCAAATCCTAAAATTAGAGCGGGAGCATAACTTCTGGTGGAGGGTACATCACCTGCTTTGCTCCCTGGAGATGTTACTTTGCCAGGACTATTCCACATACTGAATAAAACAAAAGACATTACGTAGTGTACAGATTTTTAAAAGAAGTTGCAAGCATGAAAGGGTCTATCCTAAAACAGCTGAAAGTCAGTTCTTATAGCCATAGAGTATTTTCCATTACAAAAATGCCGTCAGTCACAAATTCAACTTTATCAGGGTTTTTAGCGCATGGAATCTATGAAAGACCAGAGCATTTTTGACAAAGCTCCATCTTGTCGACAGTAGATTTCTGCAGCTGAATAGACAAGAACTGACGAAACTATATTATTAAGACAAATGTACTTTGGCAGTGAAGTGGGTTTTTATTTTGAAAACTACTCAAGCATCATTTCATAACAATTCAGAATCTTTATTTAGATTGTGTGATGGCGAGTTCATTTTAATTATTTCTTAAAAGAGCTGAGAAAAGTGTGAGGAGGAAAAGATTGCATTTGCGATCAGATATTGCCATCAGTAAACACTTTATATACAGGGCTCAAAAGTTTACATAAAAACAATCGAGGAAAGCTTTTAATGATATACGAGAGTGGAAAGTGAATCAAATTTTCAGAAATGGCAATATCAAATGCAACTTAACCAACTTAAACTATTTAAAGCAGACTTGGGCCATGAAATGTTTAATTTGATTTGAAGACATGTTGTTTACAGCTGCAGTTATAGACAAAGATAAACTCAAAAGCTAAATTTCAGGCTTGTTACCAATAGCAACATCTTACTTTGATTTCGTTAGATCAAACACGTGATTTATAATGTCCAAATATAAATTCTCAACAGCTCTTGTGAATTGCAACAAGCAAATCAAAGCATAATACATTTTCTTTGAATGAACTTGCATGAATATCAGTGTGATGGTTAATCTGGGCAGTGTGAGCAAACACTGCAGATGTGTTGATCCATCAGTCTCATTTCACCTTGTAGAAAAGTCTGACACTGCGCCATTTGGGTTCTTTGGCACTGTAGTCCAGGAAGTACAGCGTAAACATGTGTGTCAGCGATTGTGGTTTCTCTGTGGTACAAATCAAAGGTACAGTATTGGTCCTGTGACAGTTATCAATAGAATTATAAAGAGGTTAAAGGGGAAAGCTAGAGTAAGAGAAACTGCAGTTTAAAAAGCAGATGAACCAATAAGTACATGAGAGGCACGGATCACGGTCAGGACACGTGTATTTCATTCACATGTGGCACTAATCAGCAGCTCAAGGTGCACACACAGACTTCACACTGTCCTCGGTCAGGCTTCAGCTTCGTCAATATAGTAACTCAAAGGTGAAGGGCCAAGGCTGTGGCCATTAAACAAGCATTCTTCTTATGGATGCCTTACCAATGGACATGTTGGGCTATAATACTTTACGCTAGTATTCGTGTGCAAATGAATAGATGCAAAGGCCAGGACAACAGAGGAGACAAAGAAGAGAAAAGGCACTGCCCGAGTCTTATCAAGAACCATGCATAAATATAATATTGTATTCTAACCTTGCCAGAACAGATCCAGAATCCATTTTGTTAGGCTGAAAGTGTTGCGTTCAAATGTGATAAGGCTGAACCACCAGCACCAACACAAACTTAGGTTTATTTTGACAGAAATACTTAGTTTTTGAAAAAGCAAACAATGATATACACTTTATTATTTGTAATGTTGAGAAAAGAAAGATTGTGATGAATTGTACAAACACAGTAAAATATCTTTGAAACCGTAAAGATAGATGATGTGTGGACTGTGGAAATCTGTGACAAAACTGAATGCTTATTTGGGTATTTATTTCATTATAGATTGATCCTAAAGATGTAGCCTACCATCTTACTTTCAAGGGTCCAGAACACACAACAAAAACAATTAAGAAGGACAAATACACCACACACAACATTAAACTTGCTTCTCATTCGCCTCCCCACTACTGCTAAGTACAAGGTCAAGAATCCAAGAATCTAATTACACCATGACTATTAGGAAGATCACTTCATTCATTATTATTATTCTTGTTCACGGCACAGCATAATTATTGCTATAGTCAGAACGAGCACTTTGAGAATGAATTTAGTTGAATGAAAACAGCTTTAAACGTGTATTCAGTACACGTGCAAAGATGACATTAAATGAGTTAACAAAGTCAGCGTGTATTGTCCACCCAGACCTTAGCACTGATTTCAAACACTTGCTGTCAAACTGATCACACTGCTGTTCTTCACTCTCAGCCCCTCCTTTTCTCTTTCCACAATGGTTTTCAATGAGTTTGTGTGTTTGAAATGTGTTTGTGATGGAGTTTAGAGAGTGAGTTTTACTTTAAAGGAACCGTATGTAAGATGGAACCATATATAAGATGCGCAATGAGTGGTTTAAACTTAGGCTCACAGAATGTGTTCAAACTCAAACATGCTCCTGACTCATAGTTCAAAATCAGCTTAGGCTCTAAGAAATCAAACTGGCAACGCAAATGAGAGAGTCATGTGAGGCTCATTCTGCTTTCTGATTGGTTAATACTTTGAGAACCAAAACACCACATGTAAACATCAACAAATGAACATCATGTCATAAAAATAAGATTACATTTGAACATGCTTACTTTATTTTTTATATGACATTTAAAATAATAATCTTACATATAGTTCCTTTAATAAGCATAGAACACAAGTAAAGCCCTGTTTTCTGTGCAAACAGAAGTGTGACCAGAAGTACTACTGTGTCCAGTAAATCAGGGTACACTTCCAATCACAAATAGTATAGAACGACTAACATCACTCTTGCATGTGATGTCATAAAAAAAGGCAAAGGGGAAATTTCACATAGCAAGAGCAGCAGAAGCTGTTTAAACATAAGGCTACAACACTTCAGGTACAATAAGTGTTTTGGTTTTGTACAAGGCAGGGTTAGAGTTGGGGTTAGAGAAAAAGCAGGTACAGTGACTTGTGACTGGTGCATAGTAGCAGTGAAAAACGCACAATGTTACAGTTCTGCATCTGCACGTGATTGCTAAAAGTGGACGACACGTGAGAAGGAAAAAAAAACATATTTTCTGTCAAATCCAGTAAAAGCCTTTAAATATGAAGCAATCAAATAACCTAATAAGAGAATGTAATGTTTTATAACTTTATGTTGCTTTGCCAAAACAAAAGATGAATTAATCTGCTAAGTTAATAAATTAGAACAAACTAAAAAACATTTTCAGAATTAACTTTTTTCATCTTGTCATAAAAACCACTCCTTGGCAGAGTCAGACAAAGCTGTAATTGCTTCTAAAATTGTTTCTAAAAATCAAATCAACTCCAGTTCTGTGTTTGTCTTCATATGTGTTTGTGTGTTTCTACTGTAACTGTGTGTGCGTCAGGAAGCGGCTGTCACATGTGATCAGCTGGTACATCACTCATGTTTTCAGGATTTAATTAGCAGAGCTGCCCTTGGGAAGCTAGTTTTCCCTTTCCTTAATTGGAAATTTATTAGATCAGGAAAGCATTGTGTTTGCCCACTTGAAAGCCTAGCCTGGTCTAACTGAATGCATATGTGTGCTGTAAATAAGAACAATCTGTGAAAAGGAAGGGGTGAGAGAAGACCTGATCACACTTGCTATTGTTCACTTGCCCAAAACATGTTTCCACTGTGCAAATGAAGGCATTGGAGATTGCACAGGTTGAGATTTCTGAGGATGTTTTTATTATTTTAGTTTTAAAAGCATAGCTGGAATGAGATAGTATAACCAAAAAATCCTTCAACCTAAACTATTATTCACCACATTAAATGCGCGCCTCTTTCACAGTACACAATGTAATGATGCTCGATTGTATTTTGGTCCAAGAAACAATCATTTCAGAGCATCATGAAAGACATTCATATTGTTCATATTGACAAACAAACAAGCACTTATTAAAGCTTGTGCTGCTGCCAAAGTCGTAAAACAAGAATAAAACTTAAACACAAGTTAATGATAAAATTCAAACTGCAGACTTAAGAATAGAGAAAGATAAAAGAAGTCTTATGGTTTCTCTATAAACCATCTAAAAGCTCAGCTGATATGGCCCATGTAAAAAAAAATAAATAAATAAATCTAAATATTGGCCCAAAAATATCGGCTGGCCTATATATGGATCTATTTCGAGTGTTAGACTGTTGTCACTGTACTTTTTGTGACACCCTCAAGGCTCATAGAAGTTTAATAATCCACTGAAAAATAAAAGAAGAAAAAATCAGCATGAAGCCTTATCATGACAATGTTTAGGAAGCTTACTTAGGCTTGTGCTCCAATTTCTTTTTATGTGTCAGTCTCATCGTATATAGAAGTCGACTGCAGTATAAACCGGTGATGGGCCTATTATAGTGTCTTTCATCATGTGACTGATATCCTCGAGTCGTCCTCGAAGATTGGAACTCGGACCTCGGAGTGATGCTTTCTCAGAGTGTTGTGTGTTCCAGTGGTCAAGTCGGACTACTGAGCCAATCATGTAATAAATAGCTAGGAAACTGCCAAAAACAGCCAAAATACAGATCTCTTTATGTCAGTTTATCAACTTGGACATTACTGTTACATTTATAGTTTGTAAAACATCACAAGAGAGTGAACTTGTGGTTTTGTTTACATTACAGTAGTTCTGTGAAGTCGTGAGCAACATTTGCATTGCAGCACAAAACAGCAGGTTTATAACGGCAGACGCGCATGAGCAGCGCAGGAGCAAAGACACAGAGGCGAGTGAACTGTAGAAACAAACTAAAGACAAAATAACACAGGCACGATCAGTAGTGAAAACGCAGGGCGCTGCCATATTTGATTTTCTACCTCGGATGTTGAAACTCTCTCCAAGTATCCGAGTGGGAACTCCGAGTTGAAGGGCTGTTCCAGTGGGAATTTACAAGTCGGAACTTGGAAGATCCGAGCTCCGAGTACCACTGGAATGCACTATGGCTTCATCTTCTCTGTCTTGAAGATACATTTTAATCAACTATCATAATGCCCATACCAGTTTGTCAATGCCTGATCCAGACAGACCTCAGAAGCTAAGCAGGTTGGGCCTGGGGAGTTCTTGGCTGGGAGACCGGTGGAATCCAGGTGCCACAGTGGAACAACTCGTGCCCCAGGGCAGCTGTAGCCACAAAAGCAGTTTACCGCCTCAAAGTGTGGAGTGAATAAAGCAAAAATGTGATGCGTCTTTGAACGTAGTTTTAACAGCGTTAGCTCATCATAAGTTTACTCAAAAATGTATTTCGATTGATTCATGCATGTTTGAGTAATCCTGAATGATGCTCAAGAAATTACAACTTTTCACCCACCACTTATGACCGCTCACATGAGTCTGTATCAACAAGATTATATTTAAGATTTCACAAAAAATGTTGGTTGTACCATCCAGTTTGGCTATTTTGATATTTTGATAAAGAGCCAAATTGAAAAATGCCAGACGTTAAAGTGCTGCACAACTAAAATACGTTTACGTTTATCACAATGACTATCATATCAAACTAAGTCAAAGATAGAAATACTGAATAATCTGCCATATGGGCTTTAAAATTAACAATATAATGAATAGGCCTGTCTTATCAGTCCTGCGGTTCTGAAGGAGGAGAAAAAAAATAATAAAATAAATGGACTTGTTTATATTTCAAAATTATATGGAACAAACACGTGTCTTCTTTAAATGCAAATCCATTAATATACATGATTATTTTCATACTGCTGGTATAATGTGGAAATGTTTACATATCTAAATTATAGAGTTAAAGCGCTCAAGCTGTCGTGGAACACACATGAGAGACAGAGCAAGCACAAGCACAACATGCACGCAGCTGTCCTTCACACCCTCCCTCATAATTGACTCAATTAGCAATCCTCGCTCTCCCAATCCTCTAGGCTTGGGACTGTGGGAAATATGTTCAACTTATTCCATCTAAACCTTTGCCCGCCTCCAAAGGCAGTCTGCCTGAAAACTGCCAAGAAATTAGTCCCAGCGCCGCGGTCAAACTGGCGCTCAGCTGGAGAGAGTAAGTGCACATCCAACAGTCTTGTCATGTTCTATTTTATACTCCTCCCTGTTCTGCCTTCTCTTCATTTAAAGTACAGCAAGAAAGTCGATGTCTAATGCAATGCCTCATTATCAAGAGCACCCCCCGAACTCCATCACAGCTGTCAGTGTATTCATCACGCAGCAGGACCTACCCTCAGTCAACTGTGAGCTCCACCAGAGACACGCAGCAAACCAAACTTCCCTTTTAAACAGTCCAGGCTTTGAAGGGATCGTGTTTAAACAGAATAAAACAGACATTAATACATTTCTGTGAGATAGTGGGAATTGATCAAATACAAGCTGACAGATTTGTGTCAAAACAGTGGGAAAAAATGCTTTTGTTTCCCTGCCTCAGTAATTGTAGACTTTAAAGCCAGCACATCAACAAAGGCGCTAAATATGTTAAGCAGACAGAAGCATCGACATTACACAAGAATATAGGTCTTTATATATTTTATTTGCTTATCAAAGGAATTATTTCAGCACCACAAAAGAAGACTCAAAATAGCCTTTTCATTATATAGAAGTAGCTTGTTTTCTTGCTGAATGCATGAGTTTGACCACTGTTCCATGATCTTGTATTCTGCCAAATGTCCAATACTAAATCAAATTGATGTACTTAGCTAAAAAGGTTTCTTCATCATTATTTTACTCAGTTGTGTTTTGATTGATTTCTGTGTATTTTAGAAATTGTATTAATGGTGGGCTCTGGCTTGTGGTCCCCTGGAGGTTTGTTTAGTCTTGGCCTCATCTCTTTTCGGGACCTTGGGCTGATGTCCTGTGGCTGCATGTGACTTTCTGCTCCTGGTGCTCCTCTGGTGGTGCTCTCTCATTTGGCTAATCTCTACTCAGCCTAATGTTTGAATATGGCATGTGGGAGGGTGTGTGTATCGGGGTGGGGGTGTTTGGGTTAGGGTTTGTCTGTGCAAGTGATTGTGGGTGGGTTGCCAGGTTGTAGAATTGTTAAATAGGTTTTGGGCACTGAGTCTGTTGTAAATGCATTGTAAAGCACTTTGGGTTACACTTTATGTATGAGAGGAGCTTTATAAATGATATGATGATATGACTGAAACGCGGGTGAAAAAATATTCTGCCTCATATGTCTGACAACATTGTTGTTTTTTGTAATAATATGAAAAAATATGTGAATTAAAATTAACTAATTGTAAAATTATCAATGTGATATAGCACATGTTAATAAAATGTTATCTTCATGCATACTGCAAAGTGTACCCTGCAAAAAAAGGTTTTTCTAAATATTAATCCAGATTTGAGCCATTACATTAGCAATTAAATCTTATGTTCTTCAATAAACCTTTCTGTTTATAGAATTTGGTTTTAACTAGGAAAATCTATGGACCCATTTACTGTTAGTAAACAAAGATGGCTGCACGCGCTAACTGGTGGCACGGCAGTCCCAGGCTTTTCAAGCTACACAGGTGTATTATCATTAAAAAAATCACAAAACTCTCTTCAAAAACTCAATTTAACGAACGGCAAGCGACTCCAGATCTATGTACAGTTAGCTACTGAATGTTAGCGTGACATTAGTGAGTGCCGATATTCAGAGGCCTGATATTTACTTGATAAAAAAAACTTGTGTGAGCATATAAATCCCTTGATGAGTTTGACTATGTAATTTGCGCAAAAGCACAGGAGGTAAGTTTCCATGACATTGCTTAAGATTTTTGTGTAAGTTAAGTTAATTATCAATTATCAGTGGAGAAATATACCCACAGTAAACTGCACCTGTGTGGTTTTACAGTATTTTGTGCTAATTTCTACAATGTATAAAAGACTCCGAGCATATACTTAGAATGCAAGACATTACAAAATATTTTTAATCAAGCAAAAAAGTCCAGATTTGTCAAAAAAATAGAACTTAGTGAGTGAAGCTCACTTCCTAAGCTCCACCCACAAACACATTTTAAACACCAAACCTCATTAAAAAACATTAGAAAAAGGCAAAAAGAGGAGCTTTTCAGTGGAGAGCAGCAGTGTGATTGGACTGACAGTAGGTGTCTGTAATTAGTGCTCAATTTTGAGTGGACAATACACCCTAACGTCACAGAGTCTGGAAACGACATGAGCCTTTGCAGAGAGAGAGTGAGTTTGGGCCAGTTTTGATCTGAAACATGCTAATTTGCTCAGTTTGCACTAAAATTGCCATTAAACGACTTAGAACTGTAGTCAAAGCTATTTAAACACCATACTGTACATCGCTTTAACAGACAAAAAAAAGTTGTCTTAGGGTTAAGTTTCACTTTAAATTTGACAGAATTGTCTGAAATTAAGGTTAAAATCACAAAATCAAGACATTTTAACTTGAAATGCATTTGTTGCAGTGAAATCCAGTGTAAACTTTTTGCAATTTCTAAACATTAGTAACATTTAAAATTGACTAATAGGAAGAAAAATATTGCTCTTTACAGCATAAACCTTTTAAACCATTCTTACAGCTAATACAGACAAGATCTATTTCTGGTCTCGTCGATTGACTGAAATCAAATAAGTAAAAATGACTTAAACATATGATTTCTCACGCCTTCTCCATTTATGAGCGGCATATTAAGGTTTCTTTATGATCCTTTAATGCTATTCCTTTTCCCAAATCAATAGGTCTTTTATAATTCATGTCAGTTCATATCAAAGCGTCTGCACTGAAAGTCAATGGGCTGCCTTCGCGCCTGTGTCTGTGAATGTAAATAAGACGAATCAAAGGTTAGAAGTATATGCAGTGCCACATGGCTCGTCAGGGACTGTCTTCAGCCTCAGATGAAACATTACTGCTTCACATTTGGATCTGGCAGCCACATGATGTAAGCCCACAGTCACACTCTTTTGGACACTGTGTCACTTGCAATAATGTTAAAAATTGCGCTCGCTATAAAAGAACATTATGCGATTCTTATGCAGCTGCCTGTGTAAAAATGCTGCTGGCACTTTGGTCGCAGAAAAGCAATAAAGCTCCTTATCACGCTTTTGTACTAGGCCACACAGAGCACTCAAATGTGTTTGCTCTAGCCCTGTTTGACCCGCCTGCTTTTGCATTCAGTTTGGTGGGTTGACTCCCAAGAGAGCTAAAGTACACTGTGGTTGTAAAGAGGCTGCATCAGAAACACAAGTCAAGAAGATCCTGTGGAGTGACCCATGATAGAGACAAAAAATGGCAATTACACACATTTTCAAAAGGCTGAGAAAGGTCAAATGTTCAAGTTCAAATGGTCGCTTGGTAAAACAAAGGTGTTTTTATCTGGTTTACATTATGATTTTTTTTAAATAGGATAATAGCATGACCCATAATCCTTACATTTTTTCTTTAATTCTGCCTTTTTCCCCTTTAAATCAGCTTTTTTGCCATTAACAACATACTCAAAGTTTTAATTTTTCTTCTTTGGCAATTTTAGTGTGAGCTAGGCAGATTAGCAAGTGTCAGGTTAAAGTAGCCACAAATTGAGCGGTCACTGTCATTTCTAGCAGGCTTATAGTTGTAACATCAGCCTTGATCCTGGTTGTTTCTGATCACAAACACCTGCAGGCAAAACAATCACATTGCTCCTCTTTGCTCACTCCCTCCTTTCACCACCTCCTTTACTCTACCAGCACTGCCCGGCTTACCAAGCGTCAAAGCCGAATCCTGCCAGATCTCCAAAGCTAAGCAAGTTATGGCCTGGTCAGTACTTGAAGGAGAGACCGCTGAAGCACACAGTGGGACGACAAGAGTGAATAGCTGCAATTAGTTCCTTATTAGAGCTACAATTCTTTATTATTCAATTCAGACAGTATGCAGTGGTCTGTTTTTTTCCACACAGTGCTGTATTTATCATATACTTACAAAACTTACTCATTTGCAATAAAAAAAAAATAGTCACCCCAACTTTAACCCACATTATCTCAGTGTCTGCCTACACTGGGTGAGAGGACCCATGATTGCAAAGACCTTTGAGGGCCTTGAACAGTGGAAAAGCGCTATATAAATAGAGACCATTTATTTGAAGTGGGATTGTGAGGTTGTGGAATGTAGCTTTACTTTAAATAACATTGTACAATGGAAGTTAAAGCCTCTTAGACTACACTAGATAATAATGCATAGTATATGTCATAATAATAAATCTTCTTTGGCAATTTTCTATTATATTTGGCCTTTCTTGGCATCTCAACTGTAATTCTATGTGTACTGAAGTAAAGAGGGCACATTTACATTGTCCCATGGCAAAAAAGACAAGACGGTTACGTTATAGCTCCTCCTGAACAATTTATCAATGTACGGTTAAGAGGTCTTGATATTAACTGGTATGAACACCACTGCTGGAAACAAATACAATAGGGGCAGCTGTATGAAGGTTTTTAATTAGATTTCATTAGCTAAGTAATTGCATCAGGCACACTGGTAATGAAGTCTCATTACTTGGGGAGGTCTAGATGAAGAAATCAGTAGTGGGTATAAAGGGGCAGAGGTGACTGTCCTTGGGGAAATTTGCCTGACAAATGACCATGTTTTCACTCAGCTCTACACATTGTAAAACCGAGGACAATGGGGAAAAGGTGATGTAAGGCAGGTTTGCAATTTCTCTCTATTTTTCAATACATTTTCTGTGTCAATCTTTTATATTTTCAGTTTTTGTTGCTTGTATATTTGGACACTGTTTACCCTGCAGTGTTCCCCGGGATGGCCAGCCTCTTCCATTTCCTGATGCTTGGAGTCTTTGTGTACTTTGAGCTGCGTACTCTGTCAGGACAGGAGATTAGTCATTCAATCAGAGTGGAGAGGAGTCATTCGGCAGATAAGGAGCACTTCCCTCTTCACTTCTCCATATGTTGCCGGAGATTGGTGCCTCTCTTATCCACGTAGGACATTTACATCTTTCTCAAACTCATTTTTTATCTAGCTGTCATTTCAGAACTATCTTAAATTACTGAACATTATTTCTTTCCTATTTCGGCAGTTTTGTCCTTATTCCTCAGGTCATCGCAGCTAAAGTGCAGTTACATTTGGCTTTTATCTCTTGCTGAGGTGAGAAACATAAAAAATTACCCATTGCTTAATTTGCTTATTCTTGGCGAGGTACAGATTTAAAAATACATTATGTAACTTTTCTGGTGTTACTTGTCCACATGGAGATGTTTTAATGTTGCCTCAGCATGGCATCAAACTTATCTTTCTCCTTTGAGACAAGCAGAAGACAAAACTAAACATTTAAAGGTGAGATCTGTGGACCTCGAGCGATTTTGAATGTTTTTCTTTTATTATAAAATTTGGTAAAAGTGACAGGAAGGCATAATGCAAGACCAGAGTGTCTTTGACGACAACAAACATCATATTTTCATATATTTTTCTGCTGAAGGCAATGTGATTCTTTCCATGGACATGCTGAAGGACAGATATGAAGCAATACTTGTTATCAGTCTTTAAACATATACAGAAGAGCTGGACAAAATATTGAATTTTTGATAATATTGTGAATGTTATTTTGAAGATATGCAAACATAAATATCGAGTATATTGTACAGTAAAAAAAAAAGCTACAAGAAGAGCCAATTCACAATAAATTCAAATAATTAATATTGTATTATTTCAATTACAATGCAAGTTTATATGTAGAGCAAAATAATGGACTATTAATTATTAAGTAATTCAAAGTGCTTTCTGAAACAGTAAAATGAGGGTGTAATGGGAGCAATGCAATGAAAACGAAGGCGGGTTATGTTGAATTGAAAGAAAATCGTCCATTCACTTTTTCCAGTTTAACCTAGCCCTACTCTTGAGCACCTGTTGCTTGGTAGCTCATGTTTGAAAGAACACCTCCATTTACAGACTACAGAGGAAATTACAAAAGTGAGATAAACCTAGCTTGTACTGAACATGTTAAACCAAGCGCACAACTTAAAGGAACAGCTACACCGCAAAAATGCTCAGAAAAAATCAGATGATAATTTATGGACTTAAAAACAGCTCAAAAGATTTTGAAACTCAACTTAATGAATACCTGTGAATACAACAGTTTACAATTACAGGTGTTTCTGACAAGTAAACAATGTTGTAGCAAGGTTAAAGGCTCTGAAAAGTCAAAACTAGGTTGCTCAAAGGTATGTTTTAAGAAACAAAAACAGATCACTAAACAGATGCAAGACAATTTTCAGACAAAACCATTTTAGGCAAAGCACAAACGATATTACTCACAAGAGGTGGACGATGCCATAACCAGCCAACATCTCAGACTCACCCACACATTTGGTCAGAATTGATACCTTTTAAATATAGAGGAGCAACAGCACAAGAATATGTGTTTTTAGGACATCATGACAGCTACTACAAACCAAAATGAGGCTAAGGTCATGTAGATGCTCTAATCGAAGAGTTTGTATAGTTCAATGATACTCACAGCATGTTCTTTAACTATTGGTACCCGTTACTAAAAAAATACACATCTACGAACTGTCATTGTCTAAATATTAGTGCTGTCAAACGATTAATTTTTAAAATCAGATTAATCACACTTTCAAATTTTGATTAATCACGATTAATCGCAGTTAATTGCTTGATTGCAGACTTTCAAAGATGTTCTATAAAAGACCACAACATTTTGAAAATGACTGTTAGAATGTCTTAACATTCAAATGTTTGTTACTTGAATATGTCAATTATTATCATTTGCTCTCTACAGTTGGTTTATTCTGGTTGTGATTGTTCCTCTGGAAGGTAACTTGTAGGCTATGTGGAGATGCATTATCATTGATATTTTACATCCCTTGCTCTTTAACGATGTTGATGGGTCTACATGCTGTGGCTCCATTAAGAAAAAAGCGTGGCTTAACTTATCTGTGATGCTTTTGTTAACATTGTCGTGCTCGGCTTGGTGTTAACGTAAGTTAGTCTAGTAGCAGCGCTCTTGCAGCCGCTGACTCATACCCGTGTTTGGCCTTAAGGTGGTATTTCAAGCTTGTTGTTTTTCGTTGAAAGGAGAGTTCATTATTGCAATATACGTATGCACACTACCTTCGTTTTATCTAGTCCCGTCGGGAAGTTCCGCCGAGCCGAGCGCACGCAGTCTCTCCATTCATGTTTACACCGCGTATGCATTCACTTGAGCTACTATGCAGACCTAATAACAGCCTGCGCCGCCGCCTTCCAGGTATCCCTCCGCGCAGTACGCGCTCCCTCCGCGCTGAAGCGCGTACTGAGCGGTCAAATTAAATAGTGTGATTAATCTGCGATAATTCATGATTAATGCGTTAATTTTTTATGATTAATCGCATGATTAACGCGTTAACTTTGACAGCCCTACTAAATATATAAAACAAGAACAGTTTGTTGTCTGGTCGTGGATTTACAAATACTGTTACGCAGATTTAGACATTTTTAAAACGTACATATAAATAATTGTGCAGTCTTGTCCAATGCTAAGCTAAATTTTGTTCTCGTCTCTTCCTCTATACTGTCCTGTTCTGCCCCACCAGTTTGCCGGGCATGAAATATGATTGGGCCTTTTGCTGCAGCATCCAAAACAATGCAATTTATCAGAGTTAGAGCCAAACAGGAGAGGAGCACAGCAAGTACACCCCCGAACAACATCCTGAAAGCCTCTGACTACAGGTAATCGGAGCTGGCTGGAACCCTGGATTTTCACGTTTGCAAAAGAACAATCTAAAAGTGACACTCGCCCATTAGACGCATCTACTGAGGAGGTGCAGTTGCTTTATGCAGACGAGGTTGTCTTTTGTGTCTTTTTTTGTGTTGCTTTTGTTGGAATTCCTTTGGCATAGCTTTTGTATTTTCACAACACTACTTCTGCTTTGCTCTAAGAGTTTTGTTACCTTTAATCTTCATGTACTTGGCATTCACAGGTGTCTGCCCACCCCATGCACACAAATGACTTGTATAAAGAAACAGAACACTGCAGTTGATACTTTTCTCACTGGTTTTAGCAAAACTAAAAAGCAGTACAGATTCTAAAATGACTCAACATGTCTAAGGGGAAGGGAAGGGCAATGTTGACAAAAACTGATATTTTGATCACTTTTTGGTCAAAATATCAGTTGAAACACATATTTAAGTGCATTATTTAAAGTTTAATGATTAGAAAAATAAGACTGTAGTAGACTTAGGATATTTTTGGTCAACTTAAGCTATAAATCAATTAACTGACTAAAAGGTTGAGCTTGGCAATATATATCGAATTTTAGATAATATCGTGATAGTAGCTTTGAAGAAAAGCAAAAATGGAATACTGAGTAGATTGTTTGTAGCAAAAATGTTTCAAAAATAGATACAAGTATAGAATCCTACAACATTGTAAATGGAAGGAGATATTTTTGTGAATTAATCGCTCATTGTTGCCAAATGTTTTATTAATTACAAAGCACATTGCAAATTTATTCAGAATTGAAAATCTCATTTAGCTGCATTTTGTCTTAATGAGTTGTAATAAAGCAGACAAACCTCTGAGTTAGGGCTGCAGCTAACGATTATTTTGTTATCGATTAATCTATCGATTATTTTTTCGATTAATCGATTAGTCTATCGACTATTTTTTCGATTAATCGGTTAGTAAAATTATTACTTTTTATGCCTTTTTACGCCTTAATATGACATAATATAATTAATTTGAGTTGATTTTTATTAGTTAAGTGTAAAACTAAATATATTTTGACTTAAGAACATTGCTAATTATGTTCTCAAGTCATAAATGTCAATACTGCTCAAAAATATATTTAAATATTGAATAAAATGCACAAAAATATTAAATGCAAACTTGAATCAATATTAAAAGATTGATGTTACTAAGAAGTGCATTAAATTAAGGCTTTTGTTTTATAACAGAGTTTATACAGCTCAGTGCAACAGGCTGTAATAGAGAATAGCCCCATCGTCACATACAGCTCCTGTCTGATCCTGTGTTTGATGAACAGCTGATAGAAGGCCGTGTGTGTATTAACGAGTGCGTGTACAGTCCATTGCACCGTGCGCGCGGGCATCCACGGAGATGTGACGAGCGCGTTACGCGTCTAGCCTTCAGTCCCACCGTGGCACCGAGTGCCTGTACAATCTGTGGCAATGAACGCATGGACAGTCCGGGTTGAGGAGCGCGTGTGCGCACAAATGAAACGTGCTTCGCAGAGAAAATAAAGCTGCCTGATGCCGAGCCCGCGCCGTCACAGCGGCTTTTAAACACGATGTGCGCGTTCTAGTTTCACTTTCTATTCAGCTGCGGCTCACATCTGATCGCTCTACTGGCCTGAAAACTTTATCTTGATGGTTTATAGAGTGTGTTTCTCCCGTGTACTGACGCGCTTTGTGTGGAAATACATCACAGATGTTCATAGCGCGCGTGGATCAATTAAAGCTGGAGCATTATTTAGAGGCACGGCTCATAAAGCGACGAGTCGACGCGCTCCACGTGCGTCGACGTATTTTCCTTATTTGACGTAGTCGATTACGTCGACTAATCGTTGCAGCTCTACTCTGAGTTTGTTGTCTTAGCAGGGCTGTTTGGGTCAAATATTTGGTCAGAACTTTGAGAAAGAGGAACCTTTTAGTCAGCTAATTGATTGATAGCACATTACTTAAGTCAACCAAAAATATCAACTACAGCCAAATTTTTCTGATCATTAAACTTCAACTAATACACTTAAATATGTGTTTTCTAACCCAATTTGCTCAGAGGTTTTAATGCTAAATTACTATTCACAAATATAAAATTCAGTGTTTTCTAACTAGTAAAAAGGACACCAATGAGTGATTAAATATTACCTTCTACACTTATTTCAATATTTATGATCATGTAACGTTCTTCATTTGTATTTTTTAAGCATTTTTTTTTTTTTACTATAGACCACTTACTTGATATTTCATGGATCAATCAATATGTGTGTTTAGGAGGGAAAAACAATACTAATAAAACATTACTATGCCACAGTGAGACTGCAAAATATCTATATAGAACAATTAAAAATAATATTAAGACATAGGTTACTGTTTTAGTCCCACACACTTACAAAAACAGTGTCAGTGTCGTAACATTTAGGATTCACTATATGCGTGTATGTGACTTAGGGATTTACATAAACCACCCCGTTTACACAACGCTGCAGTAATTACTTCTTAAACTTTCAATTTTCCAGACCAGAATTGCGTCTTGTTGCTCTGAATTACCATTAATTGTGTTGTATTTACCTCTGTCCCACATCACATCCCACAATGACACACTCCATGTCCGACTAATCCCCCGGGGCCCGTCTTCGCAATCAATGCTAACGACACGGCGCTAAACAAAGTGTCAATTGCCCGTGCATTTCCTGTAAAATGACAGAGAGAGAGATTTCGCGTGTGAACATATTCATCCATCACCGTCGTTTGGGGTTGGGCAGGGAGACACGTTTACCAAAAGGGCACCGCTGTATGGATTTTGTGCTGTTGCGGAAGGAAACGTGCCTAATGAATCTCAATGACTTGCAATTACGGCAGCTGTAGTTACATGCCGAGTCTGTGGAGCGCGTCGAGGAGAGGAACAAGGCTACCTCTCTGTGCTTTCATGTTCTCCAGGTCTAGAGCAGATATGTGAAGATGATGTGATTGATTCAAATAAAAATGCTTATGGAGCATCATTTACAGCTCACACACACAACACACACACAGTTACACATTTTATAACAATTAACTTGGAATAATAGGTCTGAGAAAACACTCTTTACAGATAATGCTGCTCAGTTATGATGAAAAAACAATAATTACGATGTTTAAAGAGAACGTATAGTGTTTTATCTTTGTATTTAGGCATAAACTAGATCAGTAATTTACATTGTACATTTGTAAAACACGAAAATGAATGTAAAACAGACTGATAAGCACTGCCTATTTATGTAAGATTTTAAGAAACTATTTTCAAAGAAGTAATTTTTATTGTTGTAAAGTGGCCATGTGACTATTTTGAACCAAACATGCTTTACTATGAATCTGAATATTTTAACTAAGGACAATTAAATACAAACAGAGATAGGTGGTAGGTGAGGATAGGGCTTTTTAGTAAAACTCTGAGTAAACTAATGATGAGAGAAGGCAGTTAGAACAAGGTTGAAAAAGAAAAATTGATTTTACACAATAGGTCTCCTTTAAAATGTAGAGAGAGAAGAGATCAAATAAAATGAAACATGATCTCACAGAAAAAGACTGTTGCAAATGTATTCTACAATTGCAAAAAAAAATATCTGGGACCTACTTTTACAACTCGAAAATATGAGAGCTTATGAACACAATTTTGAGCTATGATTTATAATCACGACTACATAATTTTTGTAAACAGTTACAGCAATAATCGTAAGTGAAATTCGATTATTTGCACAGCCCTATTTGCAGAGTTGTGACTTTGACTTGAGTCAGACTTGATAAACGAACAAAGATTTGGTATGTAACTTCAACTTCAGAGGTCAGTGATTCAGGACTTGACTTGGACTTGAGATGACTTCATCCTTTTCCTCAAAAACTAAATAGTTTATATTCAATATATTCAGTAATTTGTATTAAAAAAAAAAAAAAAAACTTAAAAAGACGGATTTGGACCTGCAGACCTGCAAAACTGTGACTTGGTCCCACCTCTGACACTTCGTTTAATATGATGCAATGATAATAGTTAGAGCTACAAAACAAATATTGAATATGTGTCTCATGGATGGTTCTGGTCATTGATACTTTTAAAAATCAGGAAATGAATCCTAGTCGCCTACATCAAGTCCCCTCATACTCAACCTCTACTCTTTTGCCCTCTTCTCCTCGTTGTTCCTCATGAATTCATAATGTCAACATGCTTTCTCCTCTCAATATTCAACAAGTGCATCCACAGTTGTGATGTGAAAGTAAAACGTGAGGACCTGCGAGGGCAACAAGTGTGTGTGCTTTCTTTTGTAAACATCCCGCAGCGTTTCTTTACACAATACAAGTTTATGATGTCCAAGCTGAAAATCTAGCTGTAAAGTTCTGGGGTCTCATCTATAAAAGAGTGCGTAAAAATCTACTTGGAAAAGTTACAACAGAAAAAATGAGATTTCACCTAAGTGAAAAATGATCCAGATTTATAAAACCTTCCATAAATGCTCTTTACCCACTGAGCACGATTTTGGGCCAGGATCCCGCCTTAGGCCACGCCCATTTCCCACTTCCGTGTCATTATAAACTGATATGCAAATGAGCGATTTAAATAGACATGAGCTGATAGTGAAAGAGTTTGACTGACAGAGGGAGGAGCAGAGGAGAGATGCTGCTACAGGACACGTCGCACAGGCTCGGGGGAAGTTGATTCAAGAATGATCGTTGCTTCTCTGAGACACTTTTACACATTTAAAAACACGCTGGTCTACTTTATCAAAACCACTGCTTTGGTGCAGCTGTAAAGATCATTAAACAGAGGTGAATGAGGAAAAAGTATCTTAATCACAGTTGTAAAGCCACAAGCACTGTAGCCACAAGCCCTCAGAGGAGATTTGCGTGCTACAAGACGTGTTCGCGCTGTGGTCGGGGGTTTGTGAAGAGGCACAAGAAGACTTAATGCACTGATGTTCGCAGGTTTGGGAAGAGGTGGCGACTTGAGGAATAGATGGTGGAACACGGGCTTGTGCATGTGACGCGCGTTTCCATAAAAAAAACTGTTCAGTGCTTTTCGGGGCTCATTTTGTGGAGAGGCAACTTTTTTGGTTCCAATGTCAATCCCTTAATAATTTTAACCAGTCAAAAAGAAGGAATGGAAAGATTCTGTTCTGATGTTTTTTAAACTCTCGTGATGTTCTCCG
This sequence comes from Mugilogobius chulae, assembly GCA_038363315.1. NCBI lineage: Eukaryota > Metazoa > Chordata > Actinopteri > Gobiiformes > Gobiidae > Mugilogobius > Mugilogobius chulae. The sequence goes on from CM076409.1 coordinate 23,225,194, forward strand.
GAGTTCAACTGCTCAATAACCCTTCATCATCAGTTGCTCCTCCTGATGGCATCACCTCCCGATCTCCTCAGTGACATATAACGGACGCTGCAGAGGTCTGAGCGCCAAAGATAAACTCATTCAATAAGCCATTCCAAATACTTCTCAGGTTCAAATAGCCTCTTATCTTGTAGTCTTTGAGTTGGTTCCACTTCCTTCATCACTCCTGCATCTGTTCTTGCAACTTACAACTTTACAACTTTATTTTAAACAACAAATGATATATTTTTCTATGAATGAATTAGTGTTGGTTTATTTGGGGAACAAAACAATAACAGTTTTAATTGATTGATCACAATTTTCAATTTGATTTTAGTTAACATTTTGAAACACTAAATAAACATGTTTTGGTATTTTTTTTCTGGAACATAAACTAAAAAGACTTCTAATCTTTCCCAGTTAACACAAAAAATAATAATAAATTTTCTTCTTAAAAGTCTGCCTTCTGCTCCAAATGACATGTTTTTTCTGACAGAGGATTAGCTGCAGAGCTCCCGATTCAAAAAGCACAGATAAAAATAATTGATGATTTGACATGAGTGGATTGCAATCTCTCAATCTTTCCATTGATTGCACTGCCCTAAATTAATTTAAGCTTTTCCTCATCAAATATATGTCAAAAATAACTTTAAAAAATAAACTTAAAAATGAATATGGAAGTAGGATATTAATGTTATGCAATATACAGTTGTAATACACATCACTAGCACCATCAGTGTTTTTATTTTGCTACATTCCTGGGACAAAATGTAAAACCATGGGTGACTGTGGCTTTGAGGCTGCTGCTCCGAGGCTCTGGAACGCTCTACCACCAGAGATAGGAGCAGCTGATTCCATTGTCTCTTTTAAAAAGAAGCAAAAATCCTCCTTTTAAAAAAAACCTTCTCTAGCTATTTCTAAACTGAATATTTTCAACATTTATTCATTCTTATTTGTTTCAGAATTATATTGCTTTTAATTGTTATTGTATTCGTTACTCTGTGAAAGGCGCTATATAAATAAAGTTTACTTCCTTACTTATGTACATTAAAATTAATGACCTTCAATAAGTCCTAAAGGGCACATATTATACAAAGTAGATTTGTTTGTGTCTCGGATTTGTGATGTCATAGGTAGATCTTCGACACTAGTTTTAAGACTCACTTTAAGCATTTCTGCAGCTTTAGCATTTCAGGCAAAGTCTGTTTGATTATTTCTCATGTCATGTCTTATGCAGCCAGTAGCTGAAGCACTCTATTCCTGGTGTGGGAAACATGACTGTCATGTGTTCTTTACTAACCTTTTTTAATTGAGTCAGGTGTGTGGAGGTGCACAAGAGCTTGTCTGAATGACAGTAACAACGCAAGTGTATTTGTCATATTTGTCCTTTAAGATGTCAGTTCTAGAAGGGAAACTGCACAGGGGCATAAAAGCCTTTTCCCAAAGATTCAAAAACCAGCACAAACCTGTACAGTCACGGTAAAATCTTTCATTATTCTTTAAATGTGTTTTATCTGGTAATCTGACTGATGGAATAAACAACAGTTGTAAAGGGAACAGTTCAGAATGGACTGTATATATGTGTTTGTGAATACGTCAAATAAACGGTTGTGATTGATTTGCTTGAGAAACTATTTGTTGTGAAGGACCAGAGGGTAAAACTACTTTCCTAGTTTACCAAGAAAGAAATATGAGTGTAACAATAGAATGGTTACAACAAAGCACTGATTTAGAGCTAGTTATTTACTTTGTTCAAAACAGACACATTCATTTAACTTGCTCTGACATAAACGTATATAAAAAACACTTCTGATTTTAACTCACAATATATCAGCCATTGCAAAAATACTGTGTACCCTTTGGGGAAAAAAAATACCAACTGACAAAGAGCAGAATTAGCGCTAGCCCAAAGATAAATAAAATTGGCTTCTTATTCACTGCCAAGAATTAAGGTGACAATGAAGTAAGGCGTACCAAGGTCAAACCCAGCTCCTTTTGTGACTGTTGTTGCTGTGTTACTGACATGTCCATATGGAATGTGTTGCATGCTTCATCTAAAGCATGATTTATACTTGACTGAGCACATACAAATGTGTCCTGTCTGTCAAACACAAGGGTGCACAAACTGACATGTCACATGTTAGCGGATGAGTTTGATTCACAAGAATGTCAAGAGCATGCATGGAAACCACATCATGGTTTGTATTTATATTCATGCAAGATGTGTTCGAATGGATCTATGATCACTTGCCTGTTATTGAATTATGAGTATTAATAAGACCAAGCAGTCACAGTATACTGTATTTGTAGTTCAAGGCAGCACGATTTGGAAAAAATGTCAAAATACGATTTTTCTGACCAGTATTGGTGATTGGGATTCGCTTTGCAATTTTTTTTAATGAGTTCTGAGTCAGTGAACAGTGTGTCAGTGAATTAAGAAAATAACCACATGTAAGCTGTGCTACGACAGCTGTAGATATATATAAGATGCACAAAATTCTTATATTTTGTAGTTCAATTAATCGTGCAGTTCTACTGTAGTTGGATTATTGACAGTGATAATAAACTATTCTGGCAGCAGCAGTGCCAGTGCCAGACTCTTGAGCCTTTGGCAATAGGTTGCCACCCAGTGTGATCAACAGCCTTCTCCTTCACTACACAGTTATTACTAATTTTAAATGCATAAAGCTAAAGATATCCAGACTCTGATTTGTTTTTTTTTTAATATATAATTTGATATTCAATGGAACCAATAAATGGACTGTGATCGGGCTATTATTGTTGCCTAAATGCACTGAGCAGAAGCTATGCAAATGCTGATAAAACATTGAATGAAAAAGGTCAGATAGAACACAAATGAGAAATACGAGTGTGAGAGAAAGACTGAAAAAGATGGTTCTTCAGATCTGCATGAAGCCCACAGCAGCTGTCACCAGACTTACGCCACTCCCCGCCGAGCCACAGAGTCCAACGGGGAATAATGAGCTTTAGAAATTCAGGAAAGGTCAGTCACTGCAAAGATCTCCCTCTTCAGAGCTGCCCAATCAGAAATGCCACCACCACCAAAGCTTGAAAAGAAGCTCCTATAGTTAGAAGACGGCAGAAGGAGGAGAATAGCCCAGCCAAACACTCTAAAGAAGATCTTCACCTTTATCTGACAACCTGAGAGCGGAGCAGCAGCAGGGGGTGCAGCGGGAGATGAGAGGACATAGCAACAACGGAGGAGAGGAAAGAGAGCAGAGAGGGAGTTTTACTGGGATGACACTGGCTCATTTTGTACCAAGAGCAGCACCAGAATTGTCAAGTTAAAAACCACACGATAGGGTTGGATTACTAGAGAAGAAGCTGTGCTAAAGTAGAAGTGGGAGAGAACTAAAGGTACAATGTAAGAGAGGCGGACTTTAATCTCCGGGGAGCTTAAGGTTAGAAGAGTTTGTGAATTGCAATGTAAACTCTTGTTATATTGCAAAGACGCTTCTGCAAATATTATAGTTTTGTCTTGGCACATTTTAAATTTGCTGTAAATGTTTTGGGTGTAGACAGCAGGGCTAAACAAATGCAGTGCTGGATTATTTATTTGTAGAGTTCTTTTTAGCTACTATAGCATTGAGGTGAACCAAGGTAACATGTTGAGGAGCAAAGTTGAGGTTATATACTGTATGAGTGCTAGAGGGTGTTTTTCTTACCCTTATGTCTCCTTCAGCGCCCTCTTCATGAAACACTTTGGGTCCCAGGACTGTGCTGGCCTTTTGCTAGAGATTTGGAGATGATATCTGCATATCCAACTGTCTCACAGCATTCACATCACCACCTTTTCTGTAAACAGTTCAAACAGATGAAATACAGTCAGGCTTTTATTTGTTGTAGGCAGCAATACCTGCTGGGATACAAATAAGCCTTAAAAGATATAAGTAAACAGATTTTAGAGTACATAAGAAGCAACAATTTTGAATGGCGCAAACTGTTAAAATTATGCTCTTCAGCAGTGTTTCTCAAACTATGGTGTGTGTACCACTGGTGGTACTTGAATTTATTTGTCTCTAAATGAAACAATAATTGAAACTGCAAAAAACTTCATGTTTTTGTCCTCTTTTAGGCCAAGCATCCTTTTGAATCGCCTAATGACTTATTATTGTTTTAGACCTGATTTAGTTTCATTATAAAAAAATTTTTAGGCCTGGGTGCACAGTCACAGAGTGGTTAGAGTTCTGGCTTCCCAATAAGGAAATCGTGGGCTTGACTTCTGTGTCAAGGGTTTTCAACATCTCACAATCTCTCTGGGTGGGTGGAGTTTGTTCTGTCCGTGTTACAGTGGGTTATCTCTGGGTACTCCAGCTTCCTCCCACCTCCAAAAAAACATGCATGTTTAGGTTAATTGGACATAACCGTAAACTTCCCTTAGTGATCGAATGAGAGTGAATGACTGTGACAAGTTGGTCACTGTCCAGGGTGTTCCTCCGCCTAAGACCCAAAGTCACAGTTAGAGATGCCAGTCACATGTGACCCCAAACAGAAACAACCGATAGAAAGTGTATGAACGAATATTATAGCCCAAATTTTTATCTGGTGTAGAGTTTAGATCGGGCTGAATTTTTTCGGGCCGAGCCCGTAGTGTCCGAACCTGACAGGAACTCGATTATTCTCTGTGTGTTTGAGCCTGAGCCCGAAGCAAGCCCGCACCGCCCAGTCACTGAACTGTGGCATTTTAATGACAGAAAAATCACATTACTGATGTATCTCATGTGTTTAAGTGTATACAGTGTGTCTCCGGAACCAGAAACGCGTCATCTCTCTCTGACATGCCTTTCCTTTTGTCTCGCTTTCTGATCTTTTAGCGGATCAAACACACACCGCCCCTTCTCACGCTGTATAATTGGTCACTTCAAACACTCACATTTGGTCACCGCGAAAGTTTTACCCTCTGTTCTGGCGCAGCTGTCAATCATCCGCGGAGCCGACGTGTACAAATCCAGCCCGGCCCGATAACTGAGAAATGAGGTCCTTGCCTGGAAAATCCAGACGATATATCAAATATATCGTCTGGCCGCCTTGTCCCTCTTTCGGATTTCTGTAGCCGTGATTGACAGATTAATTAGCCAATCAGAGACACGCATCTTCTGCTGCCTGAAAACCAACATGGCTGCTCCTGACAAAAAAAAAATACACTGAAAAACATTGCAGATTTCTGCAGAATCAATGAGCGAAGCAAAAAACGTGAGATGAGTGAAGTTAGATTTTAGTCTAAATGACAGACGACCAATCAGCTTCTTTGTTTCATCTGAGTCACGAAAATAAACTAATCTGATTGCATGGTACGATGTAGATTTGATTTGAAACACAGGCGGAGGGCGTGGCGACCAGACCCACTCTTTGCAGTTTGCTGAAGTGTGGGTTCTGGATCCCAGGCTAATGAGGTCCCAGCCCGACCCGACTTTCGGGGTCTGGTGGTACTACAAATATTACCATTAGGTGGTATTGCACACCTAACATTTTGGTTGCAACAATTGTCTGAATTTGACATTAAAACTTATTCTCTCCATGTTATAAAACCAAAAGCTGAATTTCCCTGATCATTTCATACTTTCTCAGCAAAACATTGATAGTTTGAAAAGTTTTATTCAACAGCGTATTCAAGCTCTGTGTCATTGTAGATACTACGCAGGGTCGTTTTGTATCCAAAGGTAGTTTGAACCTGCAGAATACAGCCATCTGAGGACACTCTAAAAAAGACCATTAACATAGCAGACAGAACACTCCAGTCGATATGTGATGCAACTTTAAAGCAGCCGAGGCAAACAGTCAAGGCCTTCTGAGCACATTTCAATTCATTCACCCTGCGTTTTTTATTCAATTGAGTAAAAAAGCAGGTGTACTTTATATTCAGTACATCTACACTTGTCCAGCCACTTGTCGCATGTCTCTTTCACAGCACAGCACATATCAGTGAAAGAAAATATGTGCTGGAACTATTTTAAACTACAGATCTTCATGAAAACTTGGTGCGGTATTTTGCTCTCAATGTTAGTGCAATGGTGGCACAAAAGAGTTTATATTTCCTGCTGGTCTCACCTCCAGAGCGCAGGTGCAAAGGGAGAAGTGTCAGATGATCCTGAAGTGTGATTTCAATATTTCAATGAAGGAAGTAACACTGCCATGCCCCTCAATAACGCTACTGACACATAGGGGCAAAAAACAACCCATGAAGTTTATTTAGAGACGTATTTACATGTTTTTAAATTTTTACAAATCTAAATAAGCTTTTTTAAGTTTTAAGAAAATCTTGTCTTTGTAGTCAAGAGCTAATCCAGGCAAACAAGGGAAATATTAATATTAATGCTTTTTTTAAAAAAATAATTCAATTGTCAAATTGTAACGTCTGTCTCATTTATGTGGATTTTGCAGTTGTGTCATAATGGTGGACAAAAACCACAATAAAACTCATCAAAAAGCCAAATTAGATGAAAATAAACAAACTGCTTAGTGAAAAATTAAATATTACTATGTTTTACTTAAAGGTGGTCCTTCATACACACATTTAGTCACAAAAACACAAAACATAATATCTTAAGTATTAAAATTGAATAAATTACTTTTGTCAACTAAACCTGAGGTATAAAGATAATAAATTAACTTCTAAACTTAGCTAATCTAAACAGTGTTCTCACAACCTTTGAACTGAAAATTATACAGTGATAATTGATCTGTACAAAAACTGAGAAAACTGGTATGAGCATCTCTAATGAGATGCACATTGACACATATACAATCTCAGTTTTAAATTTATCAAAACTGCAAAGTGATCTCCTGTCAAATGACACTGTTTAGTTTGTTGAGTCATCTCATTTGATTTAGAGGAAAACCAATGACAACTGTAATGAACAATTTTAATTTTAACTTTATTTGATCATTTACACACAGATGTATAATTTATTTTTTATATTTCTTGTCCACGTTAACATTTTAGGCAAATATTTGAAACTTGGACAAGCAAGAACGCAAAACAAAGTAAGTGGTGCATGTGTCCAGTGGAGTGTGGAAAAGGTTCATATTGAAGAACCAAAATGCCAATTATCTCTTGAGCTTGCTGCTAGAAATGTTTGTCTTGGACTAAGTCATCCATAGCTCTGCCAAAACACAGCGAGAGGAACAAGTGAGGGGCTTCCTCCTCGGTTTACTTGCTCAATGAACAGACTTCCACAAATTATTTCTGCCTCTCTACTTTGGAAATACAATTCAAGTGAATACACAATAAGCGAAAAAAGAGCAAATGCACAAATATATTTTATAGAGACTGAATAAACAAAATGTAATAAAACTATTACAATTTTTAGCTTTTTCCAAGTACTTAGTGATAAACTATGAAATATAACATTTTGTTCATTGAAAAACACAAAAACGGCAGAACCTGTCTATTTGTAGTAAAATTAAACAAGCAGATTTTAACTTCATTAATCCATGTACCATATTCAATTCATTTTCTTTTCTTTTTTTGTTTGTTTTGGTTTTGATTCACAAGATAAATTTCCCTTCATTCAATTCGATTTCAAAATTTTAAGAACGAATATTGATAAACAACCTTCAAGCATTTATTTAATTCACTTTTTTTTATTGGTTCTTAACTGTACCAACAGTGGTTTCCACACTGGATGACAGAGACACCGGGGCTGCTGTGAGTCACAGCCGCAGACAGATCCACATTGTGAAGATTGGTCTTCACAATGTTTATAAACACATCTATAAACAGATTATCTCTGTTTATGGATCTCAAATCAAGCTTACAATCAGAGACAGCGCAACTCGCAGTACAGGATGTACTCAGTACCTTCCGGTTCTAGACCCGGTTTAGTCCACCCTCGGACCTCATCGTTTGTTCTGCCCAGAACCAAATCCCTAAGTGCAAAATAAAAAAAGATGAATTCAATGTGGAAACCATGCGAGGAGGTTGAATTTTGTTTTAGAATTTTTGAGACAGTTTTATTGAAATTTGTTTTGTGAATCAAAGGTGGTGGTAATAGTTCTAAGCACTCAAGCATCAGCTGTAGAAAATGAAAACAATACGTAAATACGTATGAATCTTAATACCCATTACTTACAAATTCAGTTATACATCAAAGCTCTTTTTTACTTTACAAGCAAAGATGAGCAAAAACTCTACAAACATGATCATAACACAAAAATTCACTTCAAATGTTAAAATAAGCTAAACAAACATTATATTAAAGTAAGGTATCTGGTCATAAACATTGCTGAATGTAAAAACCCAGAAGCCAGCTGACATGAGCTAGCCTCTGGTTAACCCATCACAGTAACAAAAGAACTAAAAGAGAATCAGCAGACACACCAACACACTCCCTGGACAGCTACAGCTGCAGATAAACACTACAGTGAGTTTAATGTTACTGTAAAAGTCATCGAGTCTCTCAGGTATTGTCTGCCTGCGGTGCCATGTTGCCCTTCAGGTTATTCTCAGGAACAGAGTGAGATCAAATAAATGTCATAATCTAAAAGGGAATCATAAAGAAAATAGTTGTTTTGATACGTCAGTGGTTCCCAACCTCGAGTAATCCCTTAGCTTTGATTCACACTCCAAGAACCCCACCAAAATATGATATGAAAAATAAATATGTAGACCATTATGTTGTTAATTTAGTCTTTTGATTTGGTGTAATCCCTCATTCGTTCAGGAGTGATCCATAGTAGAAAGGCTTCAAAGTTGTCATCTGAACAGCGTATTTGATGATCGGGAGGTTTCGACTCTCATTCGAAAGTCATTTTCAATCCAATGGAAGTGACCAGACTGGCCTTATTTAAATTAAGTTTAGCTGTGCCCCTGAGGGCACAGCTAAACTTAATTTAAATAAACTTAAATAAACTTAATTCAGCTAAACTAAAATCTGTTAAGAAACAAGTTCAGTGGGTCCTGTGCTTACTCTCTAATGTTAATCTGCTTCCTCTCTATTGTTACTCTGCATCCTTCCTATTGTCTGTCTGCCTCCCCTCTATTTCTAGTCTTCTTGCTCTCTATTTTTACTCTGCTTCCTCTTTATTGTTTGTCAGATTCCTCTCTAATTTGTCTGCTTCCTCTCTAGTGTTTGTCTGCTTCCTCTCTATTGTTTGTCTGCTTCTGCTCTATTGTTTGTCTGGGACGCTATTCTTCTGTTTTCAGCCCCCTAAAAGTTCACATGCTAATTTCCCTGGCTACTGTTGTGGATTAATTTGGTATTCACGTTTGAAAATGAATTCCTTGAGAGTTGCCTGAGCTCAAAAGTATTATTTATTAACAAAAGTACAATTATGCATAGTCGATATACCAGAGAGTCCAGGGTCCTAGTCATTGTTGTTGTTGTGAGAGAGAAGTCCGTATTGTTCAAATGGAGGTTTCCCTCCATTTCAGCTTTCGCAGTCCATTGTTCTTTAGCTCATGCTAACACATGAGCTAAGGCGTGTTAGGCCATGTCAGAGGCCTGCCTGGGCCCAGTAATAAGTCATTGAGTCAGTGCTAAGAATCTACATTTCATTCCCTTTTTCTTTTAAGATAATGAATTTTAAAATGCTAAAGGAGACATACATTTCATACAAAGCATATACTGTTTAGTTTCAACTTTTGTTTTTAAATATGAAATGCATTCCAAGTATCTATAATGACATTATTTATTCATTCATATTTTTTAAAAAATGTTTTATAAGGTTAACCAGCAGTGTTTCTTCCAATGTTTTTAGTAATTAATTAGTTTTCCATTATTATTCAAAATGATCTAATGATTTCCTATTTAAACATGCAAATCAAGCCCCGCCTCAAAAAAGTGGCAGATTTTCAAATAATAGTTTTTATTGTTAGAAAGTGACTACAAAACAATTGTGAAGCCTACATGTTGTACTTGGAGTATGAATTTAAAAGGAATGCAGATACGTAGGGAGGGGCCCTACTTATCTGCATTGTTTTATCACGTTGAAAATATACGTGTATTACAAAGTATGTTCCTTTAATAGTATCTTATCTTCAAGCATTTTATATTTCTGGTTATTTTAAAAGGGGATTTGAGGGTGATTTAAACACACATCGTATGTTTGTTGTACACTTCTCTATCCTGTGATAAAAGAAAGTGAAGAAATGTACCACTTTAAGATGACTTGATTGTGAACAGGAATTGGAGAAGTTGAGAAAAACAGTGAATTTTAGTCTGAAATATGCACTTTAGCAAGTAGCTCACGTAGCTCTTCAGTTCAGTTGTGGATGAGGTTTTTTTTTCCACAGAACACAATGGGCCTCATTCATGAAAGTCTTCGTAAAATCTGTGCGTAACTTTCACTTTAAGAAGCTGCTGCGAAAACTCTACGTGTGATTCACGACGGGTTCGTAACGAGCCAAATTCCTTCCTAACAGCCTTTACGCCAAATTCACCAAACCATAGCTACGAACGATTATTTACATAAAAATGAATAATGCATACTTCCTTATATGGCAAAATGGGCCGGACACAGTGCGTCATTCACAAGATTTCTGCTGGAGCTGGGAGAAGGAAGCGCTGCTCCAGAGGAGGAAGAAAGGCAGCAGCGCTTTCGCTGATTAAAACGTCAGCGTCTTTTTAAAATGTCCAAACTCACATGAACACACTCAGAGGAAACATGTTCAAGTCACAGATGTATTGAAATAACGCTGGGCTTTTGCCGTTTATATTGCGTTTCACGTCGCGGTAGAACGAGCGTGTGGGGGGAGCGGGGGAGGGGGGCAGAGTCAGAGCACCGTGCGCTCTGGTCCTGGGGGACACAGGTCCTGAGTCCTGTGGGAGTCAGAACACAGAGGCTTGAGGCTGGGACAGGCTGCTGCAGGTTTATTAAAGGAGTCATTTTTAGCATGAGTGATGACTTTTTGTTTCTAAAATTATTTTATATATAATAATTTATAAAAATACATAACCTACAATCATGTAGGAATTACAGCTGATTTTTTGTTCTTACGAGTGCTCCTCAGTGTGTAGAATTTGTTCTTACAGACGAACATTTTCCGTTAAGAAAAATTTTGTGAATGCCAAAAATGTTCGTAAACAGCCCTTAAGAACAAATTTGTTCGGAAGAACATGTCGTGAATGAGGCCCAATGTTTCTAACTGTGGATGTGCTTGAAGTTTTTTTTTTCCAGTCACTTTAACACGCTTCTTTTTATCTAATTTATAATTTGCAAAACGATTCACACAGAGCTTCGGTTTTCCTAAGCAGAATCTGAGGAAAATCTCAGGAAAAAAGTTTTACACAAACTCACAAACTGATGAATCTGCCCCTCAAAGGGAAGTTTTAACATCCAGGCTCTCAAACATTTGGTCCAGTGTTTGTTCTCTTTCATTCATTTGACTCTGACAGAGATGACAACAACGATCACTACTCAAGTAAAAGTACAGTAGCTTGTGTAAAAATTACTCTGGTGAAAGTCAAAGTCCTACTGAAACTGTTTTACTTGAGTAAAAGTACAAAAGTAAACCAGTGTAAAGTTGCTTACTACTAGAATACTAAAAATTTGACAGGTTATTTCACTTGTTTCAAAACATTTCTGACTGATTACAAGAGATTTGAGCTTGAATTAAATTTGCCGCTGAGGTTAGTAAAAATGTCTTACGTCATTAGCAAATAATTTGGCTTGAATGAGCAAATATATTGAAACACAAAAACATCTCAAAACAAGTCATATAATCTAGTAAAACCATCTTAACCAGACAAAATAAAGTAAAAATAAAGATTAAAATCCAGGTTTAGGACATTTAACCAATCTAGAAATACATTTTACAGTGCAAGTGTAATTTGTAAAGTTGTGGAGTGAGAGATGGCTTTTACAGTGAATTAATTACAATTCTTCAAACTTTTATCATGGACTAAATATGTAATTGTTAGAAATTTTTGACATTTTTCACTTAACTTCTCAAACCTCTGATACACGACAACACAGCAGGTCTGACTTGGTATTTAAAAGAAACACAACTGATTATGAGCTCATAAAGTAACTCACCTGTTTTTTTGTTTTTTTTTAAGTAGGGAGTAAAAAGTACAGATATTTCTTAAAAAATGTAAGAAATCAAAAAATAAAAAAAATCACCAGATTTTGTAATACTAAGCATTCATTCATTCATTCATTCATTTTCTACCGCTTAATCCCGTTAGGGGTCGCGGGTGACTGGAGCCTATCCCAGTGACTTTGGGCCTTAGGCGGGGAACACCCTGGACAGTGGCCAACCTGCCGCAGGGTCAGACAGACACACATTCACTCTCTCATTCACTCACTAAGGGAAATTTACAGTGATGCCCAATTAACCTAAACATGCATGTTTTTTGGAGGTGGGAGGAAACCGGAGTACCCGGAGAAAACCCACGGTGACACGGGGAGAACATGCAAACTCCCAAATACTAAGCAGATACTCCAAAAAACTACTTAAATACAGTACTTGTCACCTCTGGACTTTGAGAAGCTTTAGTCTGTGACACGAATGAGGCTTTGTTCAGTTTGTAAAGGTTCACACTTCTCACAAGAATTTGACGTTTTATTTTTAATTTTTATATAAACTCGATCTTATTTGTTACTTGAACTGAAAAATATATTACCTATGGAAATTATTCGGTACACTGAGCAGGACAATGTTGATGTATTTGTCAAACTTTGGAAACCTTTTTGAAACATTTGCAAAGCATACTGTAATGACAAAAACAATAATTATGTTGATATTAATCATAACTTTTCTACTCCTTTTTTGCCATGTATGTATATAAAGAAATGTGTATATGTAGATTTATGTAGGTATATGTCAACATTCCAGTTTTACAATTCTTTTTCAAGCTGTATTTATACTCTGCAGTGCAGTCTGCAGTATTATTTGTAAGCCCTTGTTGTATTGCCTTATATGTTGTCTTTTTTTATTGAAAAATTTAACACAGTATTTAGAATTTGCTGACAATTACTAAGAGATGCCATACAGAATAGAAAATACTGTACATTGACAGTGTGTTTGCAATCAGTAAAACTATTTATAACAGTATGTGACATCAGCATACAATCTGTGCTCTCTGCTGAAGACCATCAGCCTGTTTGATTCCTATGTTTATCCTTTGTTGTTTGATTTTGTTTGCTCATAAGTTTGAATTTCTCGATAGAAAAAGACAGAACCAAAAGCCCTTTACTGTAGCGTTGGAGATACAAGCTACATTCAGTGAGCATGTTTTTGAATGAGAGCTGTGAGTTCAGTTCTGAAAAAGAGTCAAAAAACTGTGAGTGAATTAAAAAACATTTTCTTCTAAATGTGCTAACATCACAATACAGAAAATACTTTGAGCAACTTTATAATAGCTCAGATCAGAAATGTATTACAATATCAACAATTAAAATGTGGCTGGTGTCATTTTCAACTGCTTTTATATAGTTATACAGAAACATTCTCATGCATAGTTGAACATAAAAATAGGTGTACTTTAGAACAAAGTGTGAATTTCACAACTGCACCAATCAAGCAGTGACATATAGTACCTCTGACAACTACTGTTAAGTTATTATGGCACATAATGACAACTATATATATATATATATATATAGAATATGTCAGCAGGAGAAACAGAAAGTGTGATACAGCTCCATCAGAAATCAAGCCTCAAGTATCATGCTTTACAGTGCCAACCCTTTTACCAGAACATTTGGTAACTGCTTAGTTAAAACAGTGAATACATCTCTAATGAACAACCAGGGTGGTCTTGGTGTCCTCCCCCAGAATTTATTTAACATGAACAAAATAGATACAATTTTCTTGTGTATTTCAGACCAATACATTCTAAAAAGTTCAAGCAAAATAGAAGAAAAATGCACCGAAGCCTGCATAACCATAGCAATTTGCGTGATTAAATCTACAGACATAGCTTAATATGTGTCCTATTGTAGCGACACCTAGAAGCTAACTGCAACAAATGTCTATAAAAAGAATCTGTAGTGGAAAGACTAAAGACATGTGGAAGCCTAACTATCTTTTGCTAAAGAGGAAATAAGAAAAAAAAACAAAAAACAAAACAGCTTTTAGTGGCGAAATGAGAAAATTAGCTGGTAGCTATCACAACCCTGTACCTCTGGGTGATCACAGCAAAAGACACTGAGATAAGCCTGCGTGAGGTCAATAAGGAAAACCATTAGCAGCCAAAACGGTCGCTGCTGTAATGTCATTATAAACTAGGCCCACAGACACAGAGGCAGCATGGGAACATATCAACACATAAAACGGAAGAACAGCTTAATGCTAAAACTAATGCTCCCTAGTAATAACCCTGTGTTTCCTCATCTGAGATGATCATTACGTTGCTTCACTCGGTTGTGAACGGGAACATTGTGGTAATTTTCATGCTTTAATTGGCTCTAATGGTGCCTACTTTGCATCTTCTTAGGCACAAAAACTTTGACTCACCTGATTCAAATGGCCACTGGTATGTGTCTTTGCAGTTTTGTTTTTAGCGCTGGACGATACTGACAAAATAATAATACCTTAATCCCAACAGAAATATTTTAAAACGTGTCTAATTGTTTAGATCTAATACAGTATGTTGCGTTCACATTGTTCAATGTGATGATGTAATATGTCTAGATCAATGATTCCAAAGTGAGGGTCGGAACCCTCATTGGAGATGATTTCAAGATGTAAATTTATATGTATGTCTTGGAAATTAATCTTTTATTATTATTTTTTTTTAATGGAAGGCATAATGTTTGGCTGAATGTTTGTGACATAAAGCAAAAATATATTAATATAAATGAGTTTTAACCCAATTTAATGGTTTTCCAACTTAAAAATACCACAGACGTCTATTTTATTTTGTTGGGAATTTGCGGCCTGGATGATGGTCAGTAGTTTTTATTAATTACACTATCATGAAAAAAATGTAAAAGGTATTTTCAATCAGGTGATTTTTATTAGAGACTATTCACTCTTGTATTACAACAAAAAACTGAAATATAAACAACATCCATTTTAGCTGCCAACCATCTGTATTAAATATATTATTAGCCCTATTGGCAGAGAAATGTGAAATGTTACTTCCCTCTTTTTGTGGCGTGTTTTACTGTAATGATATACTCGATATTTAGTTTTTGAATAACTTAAAAAAAAACATCACAATATTATTCACAATCCGATATCTTATGTTACTTGTGTTTGACTGGAGCTGATTTTGTCAAATCAATCACAAACACAAAAATAAAATCTTAAATAAGAATAAGAATGCTAAGTATGTTCATCTTAAGCACACTATAATATTTTTGTATGTGGCATAAAATGAGAACAATCTCAGAAAACCTGTCGCTAAACAGGAATGGAGGCTTAGGATTCAACCTATCTGGAGTTTATAGCATTCTTACCCCTTGGTCTAAAAGGAATGAACTCTAATATTCTTAGTTCTTAACTAGTTAGTTCAAATCGACAATATTATTTGATGTTCGACTTGGTTTGTTTTAAAGCTAGCTATTAATGCTTAACAAAATGTACATAAGCCAGTTAACTTGAATTGGAAAGTTTTATATGAAGTGTAGTTTGGAATTCATACTGTTTTGTGTGTTTAAGTTACTAGAAACTTCAAATAAATGCAAGTTAGTTGTTCATTCGTTAGTTCGCTGGATGTCTTGCTGCCAGTCATGCACAACTAGCTTTTTTGCTTTTTTTAATTTTTTACTAGGCCTATAATATTGCATTTTGGCATAACTTTAAAATAACATTCAGGATATTGTCTCAAATTTGATATATTGCCCAGCTCTACTTGTGTTTGTCGCATATTAAGCCAATGATTGCAGGGGAAAGGTTTACCTGCTTTGAGGTATCTGATCTGACCTTTTTGTTGCCAAACATGGCCCTTTGCTGCTGAAGTGGCAGCGCTTTCGAACCAGTGATGCCATTTACATCTATTGTTCTCACTCAGATCACGTGTACATGCCGTCCCCTTTCCCTCCTCTCCTCCCTTCAGTGAATTTTAAATGAGCTGAACACCCCAATGGATATATCACTAACTCCATTAAGCGGACTTCGTTAGCCTTTTCGAGTGCATGCTAGCTTGTGTGTGCGACATATATAGGGAGAAACTGGCTAAAGGGCAAGGCATGGGAGGTATGAAGAGTGTAATTGCTGTGTGAATTAACTGTTTGCATGGGCGGCCCGAGGTTACTTACTGCAGAGGTTAAATTTGTGCAGAAGCATAATATTTCTCGGAGATGGAACATAGCTTTTAAATGGCCTTTTAAATTCATCTGGCAAAGACACGCAAACAGGACAACAATAAAGTATGAGTTTAATTAAGCTTGAATAGACACAAGCCATTACATTTGTCAGCTGGCTGAAGAAACTCGTGGAGGAATTTATAGCTCATATCATCGTTGTACGATATCATTAAGAGAAAATCAATAAGAAAGTTCTATATCAATGTACAGCACACTTTCAGTTACCCTTGAATTAAAGAATGTATGGAAATATGGAGAATTGTACTGATCTTATCGCTATTCAACCAACTTCATGCCATGTGTTGTGTGGATAGTCTTGTAGTACTGCATATATAAACTAAAAAGCTAAATGTACAATGAACATTTCTATTGAAGTACATACTATTATTCCTATACTATTTATTTGAAAAGTGACAATAATTCTTTCACACTGCTCGCAGTTCATCTATACTTTAAAATCATATCTGAAAGATGTGTTCAATAGACGTAGGTAAATGGCCTAGTATCCACTCATCCACGGTACGCAGACATTGAGGCAAAGTGTCTTGCCCAAGGACACAAAGACAAACCACTCTTGTCGTTCCACTGTGGTACCTGGTGTTCCAGTGGTCTCCCATCCAAGTACTAACCAAGCCCTAACTTGCTTAGCTACTATCTGACCTGATCAGGCTTTGACAAGCTGCTATTGCCACAAACAATGCATAGAGGTAGGTACAATTACTGATAATAGTTGTTGGAGTTTCCACTATAGAAAATCTGCTTTTTGATCTGGTCAACAAGGTTTTTACATTTTACATCATTGCTCATTACTGTTTGAAAATTAGTAAGACCAATCGTCTTACAGGTAGATATTAACTGGCTTTGAAAATGCATACCTGTTGTAAATATAAATTATAGTAACTTGAATTAGGACTCGTTTGTGAAGAAAAGGTCAAAAAAGATATATTCAGACTAGAAAGACAAATACATTTGCATGCTGTATCTAATACTGTATATAATGTTTATCAGTGGTTCCCAAACTTTTCCTGGAACTGGTCGAGGTTAAGTATTGCCAAAAGCAATGTAAAATGCAAACTGATTATTGTGTATAATTTTAGTTTTCTTATTGCTTAAATTAGCTGTTTATTAGATTAAGTGGTGCTATATTTTCAGCTAAGCACAAGGAAGTTGTTATTGACGACTGCCCATAGCAGTTGGAGCGCAACCCAGTATTGGTGGTTGGGAACCCTTAATGTAGATAATAACTTTGAAAAAAACAAGTGCTTTGTTATTGCCAAATAAATAATAAAAATCCTTTTGCATGCCCAGTTTACAAGTGTGACAACATATAATAAAGACGCAAAAGACAAAGCTTTTCTCTGTTTTATATCAAAAAGCTTTTTTTTTATTTGATAGTTTTGAAATCTTAACTGTAATGATCTTAGCTGTGTTTTAACTGAGTCTAGCCTTTCAGAGACACTAAATGGCTGGAAAGTCTGTTGGTCTTACGCTGATAAAGTGTTATTAATGCCCTTTTTTTGGTAATTTGTGGGCATATTTGCGTCAAGAAAATGTTTATAGACACATTTTTTGTCTGGGGAATTGCAAAAGTATCACCTCAATATGTCTCCACATGCCTTTCACATGTTATCACCAGGATCTGTCACAAACACATCACAGCTTAAAAGGCTGTGAAAAACACAGGTGTGAAAAAAAAAAAAAAAGAGAAACATACATGCTTCATGTCTTTGTTTTTCCATTATTATTATTATTATTATTATTATTTTATTATTATTTTTTTTTTATTATTTATTATTATTATTATTATTATTATTATTATTATTATTATTATTATTATTATTATTATTATTTTTATTATTATTATTTATTATTATTATTATTATTATTATTATTTATTATTATTATTATTAGTTCATTGTAAATAAAGTCCTAAAAAAGTTAAAAAGACCTGCTGGCCATCAACAAACTTTTAATGTAAATGTCAAAGGAAAAATCTGATTGGTCAGACAGTCTCTCTCAGGCAGAAATGCCTCCTAAACAACGCCAAATTTGATTGGACACTATTTTTTCCTGTGCCTGAACATCTGAAGAGCTGTGATGTAGTGCTGCTGTGAAACATTACACAATGGTTTTCGATTTTACATCTACATTTTACAAATCCAATGTTTTCAACTTGATTTCGTAAAAGTAACTGTATTCTAAATACCTTGATAAAAGCAATAACTGTAAAACTGTAAGTGTAATACAATATACTATACAGACAACACAAAACAAACGAGGAGCGAAACCTGTCTTGAACATATGAATATAAACACGTGGTAATGGTTGCGATTATGTAAGGTGTGTTTCAATGGTGGCTTCTATTTAATAATAAATATATGCATGAAACACTTATAAATACAGAATATAGCATGCATATATTTATACAGATACGTTTATGCTTACACACACTTGCTTCCATCACCACCACGCATTCTCTCACACTAGATTAGAAAAATTGTCAAAAACAAAACTAATACCAGACCGTCACTGGACTGATTTCATCTAACAAATAGTATTCTGAATTAGGGCTGTCAAGCGATTAAAAATTTTATCGCGATTAATCGTATATTTGTCTTGTGTTTACTTGCGATTAATCGCATAACATATTTAGCTTTCATTCCTGTTTATTATGTCTTTAATTGTAGAACCTGTTATTCTCATGAAGTGTAAAATAATGTTTAGTTGACTTTCCCAAAACATTAGGCCAAATGTGGCTAATGACTTGTCTCACTCATTATAACCATTTATTACACTGCTCTTTCACAATAAAGCGCTTTCTGCAGCTGGAATTATGAGGCTTTTATTATGAAGGATTCAAAGGAAGTGTTAGTTAAAATAGCGAAGTTTTACCGCTAACTAACAAACCCAATGTAGAACTTTGAAAGTTTTTGCCGGAGTTTTGAAAGACTATTCTGGATACTGGATATTTTCAACAACCGAGTGGACAAACATCGCATTTAGTGACCGTGACCGCAACTTTATTGAGACACGGAAGATGGAAACACGTACGAGCCTCGAGGAACAGCCTCCTCCTCATCAGCTGATCGAGCCGAGGTAAACAAACACATCTCGCTCAGACATGGTGCGATCGAGTGGAAACGTTACCAAAGTCTACAAAAGTGAGCCAGCAGAGCCTTGTTGGTTCTTTCTGCTTGTGCACTGTTTTTCTATGAACCTCGCGTCATTGGAGCGCTTCAAAGGTGGAAAATAAGCATGCAATGAATTTGCGTAAAAAAATTATCGCTGTTAAAATAGTTTTGCGTTAACGCGATAAAACTGACAGCCCTATTCTGAAAACATAAAGGCAGTACATGTATTCTGTTACTCTGCAACACTTCTGAAACAACTTGTGATATAAAATATAGAAGACAGGATGCTGTCAGACTGCAGCAGCTCTACAGCCCTGTGGCCTTTCAGGTGAGTAAAACATGTGGATGAAGCTGCTTGGAATACATACATTTCATGCTCAAGCAGCAAAGACACACACATGACCGCTGGGCTTTCACAGTCTGTTAACTAAAGTTTATATGCAATTAAATCACGTGGACTGTATTTCTCAAGTGGAAGCTCACATAAGTAAATGTTTTTTTTTGTTGTTAAAGCCACGAAAGATAAAACAACTCAAGCACAAGCAGCTATGTCCAATTACGGCCAGCAGAAATTAAAAGTGCAAATTGCAGTGTAAAAATCTCAGAGTCAAATTTAAATGTAAAACTTGAAACCAAAGTGTGTGGAGCATTTTAATGAAGCCATTGAGGAGGATTAATATGCTGGGTAATTGCTGGATCTCGTCTTCCTCTCTAAAGCCCCTTTTTAATCAACAGTGAACTAATTACCAAACCAGGGGATGTTGGACGAATAAAACGCTGTTGGTTTTAGGAGGATGGGTGGTCAGACAGATAAGGACACCCCGCTCGTCACATATCGGAGCAAACTGTGAGTGTGTAATCAGTAATGCTGACCTGCGCCTCGTGCACACAGAGTTTTTCAATGTGGCTAAAGTGAAATTTTACACAACCAAGTTATCATGAAAAAGATGTGCTGGTGTGACTCCAGACTTTAATCTGGCACTTTACGACTTTGTGACCATGCAAGTCTGCTTAAAGTAAAGATTCAGATTGGAGCGCAACAAAAAAATCTAAATCTGTGGTTCCCAAAGTGGGGGTCGAAACCTTCCTGGGGGAAGGGGTAGAAATGGGCAGTAAATCGAATTTTAGATATTGTGAATGTTGTTTTGAAGATATGCAAATATTGAATATAGAGTGTATCTTAATAGTAAAAAAAAAAAATAAAAAATGTCAATTAGTCAATGACTCAGTGATGTCTTTGTGGACTTTGTGGACTTTTTTGTAACTTTTTCAACATCTGAAAATCTTGTTTACTTGCATTTTTTCTGTCTGAATAGTTATTTGGCTTGAATATTTAGTCAAATCATTGAGGTATTACTGGTTTTGAAAAGGAGGCATGTCTATTTAGTTGACCAATCGATCAATAGAACATGTCTTTTGTTGCATTCATATGGTTCTCGACCAAGGGTGCTTGTGTTTTCGAGATGGGAGGTCAAGGTTCCGACCTAGTTTACATTCATGTGCTTTTTACTTCAGAAAGTCGAGATTTTGTTGTTAACCATAATAAAAAATAAAAAAAAATTGACACAGCACTTTTAACAGAGGTTAACAGGGAGATCTGATGCTAGCCTGTCCAAAACAGTAAAGGTTGCTAGTATTTATTTTCTAGCTGATTTTCATCGGTCTCCACACAGCAGTGACGTCAGGAGCTAAGCTCGAGCAGTTCTGTTTGTCCCGAGTTTCGAGCAGTTGTTCCGAGATGCTTAAGTGTTCATGTGCATTTTTTAACTCAAAACAGCATTTTTCCGAGTTCCAGAGGACCACATCTACGTATTTAATTAGTTACTTATGTTTAAAACAGTATGTTATAGTACATTTTTGTCTTGTAAAACAATAAAATGCTAAAATAAAAAAAAAAGTGAATGTTTTTACATCATGGAATCTTTACAACCATCTCTTTCATTTTGCTGTGTCGCTAGCATGGTAATTTTGGGGGTACCAATCTGAAATTTTAAGAACCCCTAATCTAAATGACAAAAACATAATTTTATTCAATTCTAAAACCAGTCAAAACTAATATTTCCTTTATCCACTTTAAGATAGTCTTCTTAAAGATGTCAGTGATTAGTAACCTTTCTTGTTGTTTGTGTTCTGTCCAGGCTGTTCACGCACTTCATGAATTGTCTCATTGAAAATTACAAGTTATGTGTGATGCTAGCTAGAAATGAAAATAGTTTTGCTTCTTTTTCAGTTTCCCTGTATCATTATTATGCAAAGTCCAAGGAGCTACTTTTTGCTCAGATGTCCCGGGTGATGTTTCGGACGACATGACGCTTTAAAAGCCCATCACTTTCTCGGATTGCGTCTTTCCCGCAGGAATGTCTTTGCCGCCGCTTCCTGCTTTGCTGAGTACTGACAACTGTGACACCAAACCCCGTAACTCAACGCTCCAACGTGTGTCATCCTGAAAACGAAAAGGAGGCCATACCTGTGAGTCACAGAGCAACAAGCGTCATCTGTGACAGACTTCCGTGGCATGAAAGGTTGAAGGTGACAGTTGGGTCCAATGCACTGGAGCTCTGGGACAAGAAGATGTGAGACGTACAAAGCTCACATGTACAAACGCTGACAGGTCTGCACATGCACAGGTGTGATGCAAAACCTGTGAGAGACATTGTATATCTTTTTTTAAATATGTTATTCTAGTTTTCAGTCATTAGCTTAGAGTAGTTTTTTAGGTTTACATTTTTAACGTAAACATAGAATGCAAAAATGTGGCATGGATATTGTTCCAAATTTAACCGGAAAACTTTCCATTGTGGAATGTAACTATGAGTATTATTAGGGATGGGACGACGAGACAAGCCACAAGATTGGGTCTACGAAATTCGGACGAGATGAGATTTTGAAAATAAACTGCATTCTTTGTTTCAATTCAGAAGGCAAATTACAAAATTACATTTGTTCTATTTATTATTGTTTGTTTAATATTTATTTAGTTCAGCTTTACCTTGCTTTACCTCATGATATCTATCACCGTGTATTCTTATTATTTAATTGATATGAGTCATATAGCTCAGACTCCGCCCCCTTTCTCCTGCCTCTGCAGCACTGCTGACAAGGACCAAACAGAGAAGGAGCCAGACTTGTGTACTTTAAAAAATTATTGATGACATAAAATATCTCTTTGTGGATCTAAAATATCTCTTTGTGGATCTGTTTTAAACTATACGTAAAAGTGTGAAAAACACCGCGCTGTTCCCGCAATGTCTGTTATATATTTTTCGCACTAACTTTTACATTGTTTAGGACTAATTATTCATTCATTCATTCATAGATTCATTCATTTTCTACCGCTTAATCCCGTTAGGGGTCGCGGGTGACTGGAGCCTATCCCAGTAACTTTGGGCCTTAGGCGGGGGAACACCCTGGACAGTGGCCAACTCGTCGCAGCGTTAGACTAATTTTCTCTGTAATATTAGTCCTATCATTACGAAATAAAATCTGGGACAGAGTTTAGACTGTTTTCTGTCAGAATACGTCTGCTACAAGTCTTTACTACAGCTGCTCAAAGATACAAAACATGACCGTTCATAAAAGCCTTTGTATAAGGAAAAATCTCGCGAGATACTTCTGTACAAGAAGCGCACATTATTGTGACAGGTTGCTCTCGTGAGATCTCAAGGCACAAGATCTCATCCCATCTCTAATTATTAAATAGTTTTAGATGATTAGTTCACTGCATAAACAATCAAAACACCAAATACAATGTGATGGCTTATAGGACACAAATAGAAAGTTATAGGGCAACCACCAATACTACCAGCAAAGAGATAATTTTATATTTATTCAATAAATTTATTTAATTCATACATCTATCATTTCTTTGGAGTTGTGGTTTGTGTGATAATGTAAAGGGATTAAAAACAAACCGAATGTCTTGAGGACAATGACAACAGCGGGATTGTGTTGAACAGAACTGCTGTCCACTGACTCTGGTCTGTGTTGCACTTGTCTAAATGGGTTTAAAACAGTGGGTGTCCTGTGCAGCAATATTCTCCTGGTGCAGAGCAGACGTTCCCTCTAGTTTTAGCAAACTCACGCTGAGCTCATTCAACCAACTCAAACACTTTAAAGAAGATCTTTCTGCTGACTCAGTGTAAAAACAAAAAGTGGAAAATATTTTTGAAAACCTTACTAACCAGCTGTACTGCTTTATTCTGAACATTTTTGAGAAACAGACAAGGGTTGCTGTGATTGATTTGATTGATTTGAAATAGTGAACGCTGCCATAGACAAGACAGTGAATTCTGAACTACTGCCATAATAAACTCCTTCCATTAATAAACGTCTGTTTGCTAGCTGCATTATGCGCTCATCCACATTCAGCAAAACAGACTTTAGTCCAGCTTGCTCTTTATACAAAGCCAACAAAGGATTTCACTGCAAATTGATGTGCTCCCATTTACAATGTCCCTGGCTGAGTATTGATAAAGCCCCAATAAATCACAGCAATCACAAGAAGATATGGGAACGGCTTGGCAGAAAATCCCCATTGGATCATAAAAGTAGTGCATCTAATGCATCTGTCTACACTGCCAGACTGTTCTGTTTCAGTCATGTCTGCTCAGCTCCCTTTAAGGCTTTTGACTTCAAAAACTAGCTTAAACATATGTCTGTATATATTGTTATATTCAATATATTCAATTAACCTATGATTTGAATATGGCCAGACCAAGTGGTCAGTTTAACAATAATATACATTTAAAAAATAATAAATATTATATTAATTATCAAAAACGTAATCAAAATGTAAAAAAAAGATTTTACAATACTGGAAAAGTGATTTAAATTACAGACTGTACAATGACTATAGCCAGTCATTTGTGCAACGTCAAACTAACACATTTTTGACTGTAGAACCATGCAGCTGCGAACACTCCAACAATCCCAATTAGACAGAGAGTGGAGTGGAGGTGAGAGGTAAAAGCAGAGGGGGACACCAGATGGCAGCAGGTGCAACCTGCTGATGTCATGATCTAAAGCTTGAATCTCCTGATGACACATACCATGACCGCTCTCAGCAGTGCCACTGCTGCTCGCTACAGACCGTCAAACACATTACATCGACTCCTGATGTGGTCAAGATGTTCATATTGAACATTTTCCTTTAAGTCTCTCAACTTGTTGCAACATTCACCATAAAAAGTACTCTAAGCACCACCTACAAATCTGCAGTTGGTTAAAGTACTTCTCAATACCAGTAGGTGGGGTGAAATTCATCCATACCCACCTCCCCTTTACCCCAAAGTCCCTCCTCCATGTGTCTGGAGGGAAAACTTCCCCAACAAACTTCTTTACATGCCACAGAGGAGAAACATATGTGAGAGTTCACAGACAACAGAACAAAGCTTTTAGAAAAAGGGCCTTTTCCAAGGAATTCTTTCTCAATCAAACTCCATGTTTCCATATTTAGCAAACTGACAGTGTAATTTTGGCTGCTTGAAGAAATGGATCGTTTGTTTTATTTGATTTTTATTGTTTCTTTTCAACTTCAAAGCTGTCCTTCTGCCTGGGCTGCAATGGACTCCTGCTATGATGAAGAAGGGCGACCCAGCAGCTGCATGCCAAAGTTTGAGAACATTGCATTCAATCGCACTGTTATTGCCTCTAATGTGTGCGGCTCTCCACCTGAGGACTACTGTATGCAGACTGGATTTACACGCTCCTGTCACATGTGCGATGCCTCTAACCCAGCGCTCAGTCACGATCCCAGTCTGCTGACGGACTTCAACAGGAACGATGCCCCCACATGGTGGCAAAGCCAGTCCATGTTCTACGACATCCAACACCCAAACTCAGTCAACCTCACTCTGCATCTGGGTAAGGACATAAACTGTTCAGTCTACTTGTGCATGCATCTTTTACTCACATTCCTTACAAATATCTAGTGTTGTCCCACAAATGTATTCAGAGTGGGCTAGCTTAACTTTTCACACCCACAAAAAAAATATGACAGTTTCTTGAAGTTGTCTCCAAAGTCTACACACTCACATTAGATCACATTTAACGTTTCTTTATATACAAAGTACAATATAACAAAGTGTAATTAATCGTCTTAGAAAGGTCTAAAGCCCTCCAAATGACAACTAACAGGAAGTTGAAATCCAGGGAATGTCAGACTATACATTTAAAGTGAATCCTTCAGAAGTTCAAAGCAAGCACATGATAACCTGCCTAAAGTTATGCAGGAGTAAGTCTGTGATAAGGATAGCAGGGCAATCTACAGTAGCCATTTACATAAAACACATTCTGAATTCCAAACATAGCCTTACTTTAGGGGAGGTAAATCTCATTAACCCTCAGCGAGAGTCCTTTCTGCATAGCCAAAGACTTGGTCAGCAGGTCTGCTTTTATTAAAAATTATGTTCATTTATTCCACTAAAAGTTTTCACAGAACTTTGAAAAAATCCAACTTGTTAAAGCATTCTCCAACGAGTGAAGATTTGTGACAGATGTTTAAGTGTGTATCAAATGTGTAAGTGGATACGTAGCTATAGATTAATGTCGCACTAGTTCCAACTAGGGTTGAAAAAACTGATTATTTTGGTAATTGATTAGCTGGGTGATTGTTCTTTCAATTAATCGCTTTCTTGATTATAAAAGTTACAAAAGTTGCTTCAATACAAGATTTTTGCCAAATTTAAGCTGAAGTAAAATTGTTTCAGGACGCCCTGGAGGTGTAGATTACATAATCAGATATTGAATCAACAGTAAAACTGGCATTGAAATACTCATTTGAACAAGTACTGATACTTAAAAAAATAACATTAAAATGACAAAACTGTATATTTTCTGAGGAATTTTAGAATCCTGAACTTCATTAGAGCCATCTTAAAACCAGAGTGCGTAGACATTTGACGTAAAACAAGCATTTTTAATTATTATTGTGACATTTTTATTAGTATCAAGAATCAAGTCTATTCCTTTGTATTGAAATTTGGTTTGCCAATTTAGTTCATAACAACACTGGCTCAGTCAAACTATAGGCTTTACATCAGAAGTTTTCACGTAATTTCTCTTCAGTCTGAGACTTTTCCACAGCCTTTGGGATGTTTAGAATCTTTGTAAAGACCACTTAATGATTATTAATTTCTAAATTAGCTGGCAATTATTTGATTAATAGTTGTGATTAATCGATTAACCTGTTGCAGCACTCGTTACAAATGCATAAAAATGCGTTATGTATTTAAAATCTGGAGTTAAATTCTGTTTTAAATTAATTTAGCACACTTGTTGACAAAGTTAATCCCATAGGATAAAATTAGAACTCATTTGGCCACATTAAATGAAACACAGCTTGAAATATTAGCATTATGATCCCATTACCAGGCTGTGGAAAGTGTTGAAATGTGAACCGAGAACATTTGTCATAAATTAAATTGCAGCAATTATTTTTTACAAAGCATTGCTTCATATCGCTTTACAAAATTACCTTTTTCACTTTCATATTTTTGAAATGCATTGCATAATTGTCCCGGTGTGAGGGCTTGCACTAAGAAATATAGACATTTTAAAGTATCCTTTGATTCTCTGTATGTTTTAATAAATATCTTTTTATGAATAAATTGAAATTCAACACATGTTTCAGAAATAACCCTTGGGCTTTGCCTAGAAGCCATCTCCATATCAGAGGATCTGAACAGAGCACAAATACAATCAGTGCTTTAAAATAGTATCACATTTGGCAAAAGTCCCCCTTTGATGCTTCCAAGTCCCCCCTTTACTTTCTGGGAAATCAAGAATCATATATCTCTGTACTTTATACACATTTACAAAAACAACATGTTAATTTGCTTTTCTTGTCTTTTCTTTGGAATAGAGTATAGACTAGGTCAGGATATATTGTGATAAAACAGAATCTGAGCTCCTTTGAGGCAATCTGCTTTGTTGAAGAAATTGTCTTTGTGACTTTTAGTGATGGTTCTTTAGTCAATCAGCCAGTCAAACAAAAACACAAATTATTTGATTTTTGATTTATATAATTGGATTAGGAACAGCAACAAATAGAGTGGCGTAGCTGAAGATGAGGGGACTCATTCTTAGATTATTATACCCTTATACATAAAGGTACACTGGTCCTTGTACTGACAAGATGTTATTATGTATTTGGATTTTTTAATCACAATTTGGGTTGGACATGGTCACATTCTAGAGATTTTTTTTAGTCTGACACCATTTGCCAGATTTCCTTTTTAGTCGTAATTTCTTAGTTCAAACACACATTTTATCTATTGTTTGTTCAAATGGAGTACTTTTCATATATTGACACTGTGCACAGAAGTTGTTTATTTTCAAATGGTCAGACTTTAGCATTAGCATTGACAGACAAACACATCTTTTTAAAAACACCAACCATTGTTATTCAGAGAAAAACCACCAACAACTCACTGTTCACTGCCCAATCTTTTTGTTTTGTTTTTTTCGACTGAGGCAGATGATTGTATTATCTCAAAGACAACAAGAAAGGCAGTCTACATTCATTGTGATAAAACTGAAATTGTGAATTGATTCCAAGAAAATTGTGATATTTATTTATTGACGCCCAGCCCTATAGATTGTTAAATATTTTAAAATATCAGTAACTATTGTTTACCAAGACAATAATATATGGGTTTTGGCTAAAAATAAACTGTCAAACTGTCCATGCTCTAAATGTATGTTTACTAATGTATGTTTACTAACATATATAGAATTGATCCATATCATGTCATGGATAAAGGTCTTCTTTTGTGTTTACAATTTGACTGCCCACTCTTCTAAACAGGAATAGGTCATAGTAAATGTTCAATAATCTAGCAGATGTTGCCAGATGTTGACCTTGAACAGTTTTGTGTCTCATCGTCTGGATGTTTGTTGATCCATAAACGTTCCTCACAGCTCTTCTAAGCTATAAAGTAACCTTTACATATGTTCCAGAGCCAAACAAACAATCAGCTGTGAGATCAGACTCACATTTTCATATAAATCGGATGTCCTAAAACACAGCACCCTTTGAATAATGCACTCAAGCCACCCCTTTTGGTCTTTATGAAAGCTCTGTAACCCATCTGGAGCTGTGGTGGGAGGTGTCTGTGACATGGCTTGTTTTCTTTTGGCTCTCCAAACAAAACAAGCTCCCCTCTGAAGGGAATGCAGGCCATCGCTGGGCAGATAAACACAGAGGTTTGATGCGTAGACACACACATCCTGCAGCACAAGCAGCGTGGGTCCGAGGCAGACTCAAGAGAAGAAGGGGCCGCTTCATAGGGAGTAAACAAAACAAACCAATGAAGAGAACGGTAAAAATGGACAGAAGTAAGAAATTGGGGTCAGATTCGTTCCCACAGAAACACACTTTCAACCAACACAGTCATGTCTGCAGCTGGTTCTCATTGAAAGCCGTCAAAGGAAAGCAACATCCTGTCCCAGATGAAGGGTGATAAAGGACTGGCTTTGCATGTTTGAGGTGGCTTACAATGCATAGTAAATGCTGCCGCACTGGCTGCAAATGTAGCAGATAAAGAGCATTTCATGTGTTTGTGACAGAGTCTAAATATTGATACTGTGTGTGCAGAGGATCACAGTGGTTTAGTCTGGTTTACAGATGTAGAAATGTTGAGTTCACAGAGTGAATCAGCACAGGGCAAGCAGCAAACAACTGATGTGGATGCAGCTTTTTATGTTTGGTAGGACATTTTAGTAAGAATGACTCAAAACAAGGACAAATAATGAGTTAGTTTGACATTGGTGTTTGTTCAGTAACAGACTTCATGTGCCATGCTTCTAGTGTCATACGCTGACATTTTAGTGACTAATTTTTGTTTTTTGTTTTAATTTACCCGAAATTACAATTTAATTAATCTACCTACGAGGGTAATTGCCAAGAATACATAGATACATGCTTTTACTGCTACATCTTCCGAAATAACAGATCTTACAAGTCTGCCAAATCTGTAGTTTTAGTATACAGGGTAAGAAAATGCACTGAAATGTTCTCTTTATCAGAGTACAACCGATTTATGAATAATTTAATTTTTCATCTTAATAACATCATCTTGTAATACACAACATTTGACCTACTAATCATGCTAAGAAAACATAGGGAAAAATGAAAAGTTATTGTATTATTACCAGTTTTGTAGAAGTACTAATAGAACACCTCATTCTTTCTATTGTTTTGAGTACAGTCCTACATGAAACCAATCCATCTTAAATTATGTAGTAAAGCAAAATGCAGAAGAATTTATTGATGCAAATACTCCGTTTCAGCTCAACAAATTTAGTCTTAAAACAGCAGTCTAATTAATAAGTGTGCAACCCTGTAATTAGTAATAATTCATGTTGTTAAAAGCATCTCAATACACATCCCTGTATCGATATGCCTTTTGTCAAAAGTTGTCACTATTTATAGCAATACATTGAGTACAGCCTACCATTTGTGTGAAGTTTAGACTTTCATATAGCAGGTAGAGAGCGAGCGTTCACTTTATACATTTCATTCAGGTGTCTGGCCTGTCCTCCTCCCACAACATGAACAATAGGCTCCAGCACAATACTCTCCAGTCACAGAATCCTGGTTGAATGAGATCGCCCACTGCTCCTGACAGATTATTGCAGCTCGGCTTTGATGGGTCATCCTGCGCTTGTCTACGTGATTACAAAATACAAATCCCAATGTTTGCTATAGTAGACTACAATAATCTTTAGCAATTAGTTTCATCCCAGGTGATACACCGAGGGATGCATGCAAGAAACGTTTCATCTTCTTCGCCTTTTATCCTTTACAACAGCCGTCCCAGTAGAACAGAGCTCATCTCATGCAAGTAAATAAAATCAAATGATCTCAGAGCTCCTAGAGGAAAGACACAGTTAAACAGTGCTGTAGAGACAAAAGACTGCGATGGCACAGAAAAGCAACAGATGTCAGAATGGCTATGCCGGTAGGAGCCATGTAACAGTGGGGACTCTGTGGCTCGCTTTATCTAATGGAGGAGAAAAACACAGTGAGGCAGCAATGGAGAAGTCTGTTAATAGAGTTTCTACACAGACCGCTTATGTGGTCAAGACGACTGGAGCTTGTGCAGTGCCCAGTTAATCCTTCATCAAACTGGAACACACATTGCCACAATCTGTCAATTCTCCACCAAAACACTTCAGCTCCGAACACGAAAGAACACACTTACACTCAATCAGTTCATTCAGAGTATTGAGTATGTCATGTTATTTCCATGTAGCTGAGCAGAAATTGTCTTGCTCAAGCGCTGGTCGTTGTTAAAGCTGCCGACCATAGTGTGCAGCGTTGTTAAAACTTTGCTGCATCCGTTTGGGTAGAGAAATGTTTGTGAAACGTGTTCCATCAGTCACAGTTCAATCGTCAATGTGCATCGTATTGTATGAAGTCAGTGATTTTCATTAAAGTCAAACAAATAATTTGTTCGTTGAGGTGTGGCAAGGGAAATGGTGACCAAACCCTCTTCACAAAGTACAGTATTGCTGAAGTGTGAGCTCTGCATCCGAGTCAAGTGTTTTTCTCAATTTTGACTAAAGAAACTGCAATATATTTCCATATTTACTATTGTTGGGTATCAAAGTCGTCTAAAACAGGGCAACTGGGACATGTTTTGTTTAAAACTGAGACAAATCAGTAGTTTGAATACATTTGCTGGACACAAGAGCTTCACCTTTAAGGTAAAAAATAAAGGACATGATGCATTTTAGCATCTTTTAATTGTAATATACACTCAAGCATTTCCATGGAATATAATATTGTTTAGGGTCTGTAAGCCACTTTATTTATGTACTGCATAAAAGGCTGCATTTCTTGAGTGGCTTTGACTCAGTTGCCTTTTCCCACTTACTGTAAAAGAACTTTTTTTGTGTGTTTTTCCCTTTGACCTACGTTTTACTTCTGGGGCCTATTATTATGTGGATAATGAGAAAATAATCCTACGTATTATCCTCTCCTGCAGGGATGACATTCATTTACCCTGTGTCAAAGCAGGGGAAATTAAGCCTATCCCCCATTGTTTTCTCTCTTCTATAATGCAATTATTATATCAGATGTTTTTTCTAGCTCCTGGGCTTTCCACGGCTCTGTTTGTGTGTCTACTACAACATGGCCTAAACTCCTGTGTAACTACAGCACACTTCCCACAGTATGTTTCTGTCTATTTTCTGACTAAATCATATCTGTCTCCCACAGGAAAGGCCTTTGTGATAACCTACATAAGATTAAAATTCTACACCAGCCGCCAGAGAGCTTTGCCATATACAAGCGCACGGAAAAGGACGGGCCCTGGATACCGTACCAGTATTACAGCGCGTCCTGTGAGAAAACCTATGACAAAGCTGCCAGAGGTTTTATTCGCCCAGGGGAAGACGAGCGGACTGCTTTGTGTACGGATGAATTCAGTGATATCTCACCGCTCACTGGAGGCAACGTGGCATTTTCTACCTTAGAGGGACGCCCCAGTGCCTACAATTTTGACCAGAGCGTGGTGCTGCAGGTGAGGAAGTCATTTGTTTTTAGCTTTAAAAATATCTCAACACAAGAGACGGGCTGAGTTTGCCTTGTTGTGACCTTTAAAATATACTCCAGGGGTCAATATGAATTTAGACAAACTCTTGATATTATTAGAGCTGGGAAATAAGTCACTAATCAAAAACAACACTTCAAAACTGACTATGTGCATGTAAGCTGTTTGTTTCTAACATTGTCAAGCTTTAGCATTAGCAGCAACACACAAACACATTGTTTTAATACACACACTTTGGTCCTTTGGTGAAGTTTTTTGTGTGATTTGTTAAGTATTTCATAAGCTGTCAGAGAAAACTATTCATAACTTACTGCTCACTGCTGGATCTTACAGTACTTTTTGTCATTTTAGACTGAGCGTGAAACCCATATAGAGTTATGCAGGTGATTAATTTTATTATGTTAGCAACTTTAGAATGAGTGGCATTTCTTAATGTATTTCTTTGTTGTGAGGCTTTTCTGCACAGTTGTCTGTAACAGTTGATGATTAGGACTTTTAATGCAACAACTGACTCAAAACATCTTTTTAAGAAGAAAAGGTATAAGTTCAACTGTGTGTGATTTCAAGTCTGATAAATGTGAGAGAAGCTAAAGTCTTGTTGCATGTTTTGCTCAACAGTTGACTTGATTTCTTTGTTACATGTCAGTTACAAACCAGGTGCTCAGTAGACTTTTGTGGTTGATTTGTACCAAACTGTACTTTAGTTTTCCTGTTTAGCTTTTATGAACTCTTACAAGAGAAATGTCTTTCTTCATTGACTCTATGCTTTTGCCACTCAGCATCACAGTAGAATGCTGTGATGTCACCATGCATAACCTCTATTAACTAAACAGGAAATGAACATGCCGACAAGATGCTAGCATTTTTAAAAATAAACAAGCCAGCTAACGTTCTGTGCACACAGTCAATTAAAGAGTTTATTTATGCCAGAACAAAAGAGAGTGTAACTGTAAAATAAAGGACATGCTACAAATCCTAAAACATTTTACCCAAATATGAAATAAAATAAGCTCTGTACACAGAATGTCAGTTGGCTTGTTTATAATAAAATAGTGAACTTCTGTACTTACGATGAGCATTTCCTGTTCAATTAATTTCTATGGTGTTTCACTTCGTCAGTCTAAAACAAATAAATAAATAATAACTCGGGCAGTGAACAGTGAGTTAAAGTGGATGTCTCAGAAAACATGTTAAAGACTTTACAAATCAGGAGAATAAATCACCAAAAGACGTGTTTGTGAAGTGTGTTTACAAAGTGACGTGTTTGTATCTCAATGCTAGTGCTAACAGGAAATGCTCATAAGTACAGAAGTTAGCTATTTTGAATATAAACAAGCCAACTGAGTGCACAGAGCCTAATAATGTCAGTAAGATAGCCTATACTTGTATGTCAAAAGATAAAATTTATGAAAAAAATATTTACCCTAGATGTCTGTCTCATGGCAATTATGAAACTAGCTCATGTATTTGTTTATTTACTTGTTTATTATTTTATTTATCTTAATACACTTTTTTTTTCACTGGACAGCCCTAATACAGTTTTGTCAAAACGTTACGTTCATACAGTTTTACAGATTTCAATGGGATTTTTTGCAAAAAAAAATCACATTTTTGCCAAATATTTAATTGAAATAAACAGCAGAGTTACTAAAAGGTGAAATTAAAGTGAGGTTTCAAAATTCATTTGGTATTTGAGAAATTAGTGACATACATAAAATAAAGACTATATTTACGCACATGCACATGCACATGCATTACAGATTGAAGCATGTTGACAAATAGTTCTCACTCACTAATACTAAAGTCACAACAGCCTCTGGTTTTGTCCTGTCCCTGGGCTACTTCAGGAATTATGGGTTCATACAATAAAAGTGAATAAAGTTGAATTTCTCTTGAAATGTGACTTTCTTCAAAAATTATATCCAAGTAATACGGGAAACGAATCAGAAATAAGCAGTGTGTGACCTCCAATGTTAACACAGCTCATAGTTCTGAACTAAACTCTATAAAATACATAATGCATGAAATTCTATACCGTTCCAAGAATAAACTTAATCAGTTCAATGTCCCAGCTCTTCAACATCTCCCATATCCAAATATTGAGGATAATTCATGCCTTGAAGACGATTATTTCCACTGCAGCTGTAGGGAATCTTATGTTATGTTTAGCTATGGTTAACAGCAGAAGGCAGGCAAATGATGAATTAATGGCAGCCTCTGGAGGGAGGCGCTGTGGGGGGCGGGCACAGTAAAGCAGGGCTAAAAAGAGTAAATAAGGCACTTAATGCAGGCCCTCCTTCCAGTACACTACACACACCCATGTGAGAGCGGATGAGCTTCATACTGTACACGCCTGAAGGAAACACTGCAAAATGAAATATGCTTGAATTATTAAGCATTATGTCTGGGTTTACTGTTTATATATCACTGAATAAATATTTACACTGCATGGATGAGTTTAAGAATGACTCATGGTAAAGCTATTTCTTTAATGTCGATGTTGCGGCATGTGACACTCACAAAGCAAGACGTTTTTATTTCTAATTGAATTGTGAGCCTTTTATATATTTCTCTCTTCTTTGCAGTTTTTTACTGAAATACAGACTATTTTTCCTCACTTGTTTCTCTCTTTGGTCAACATTTGTAATGCTTTTAATCTAGATTTAACCAATTACAGCGAAGTACGAACTTTATGAAGATGCAAATCATGTTCTTTACTTCAAAGATAACAAGCAAATACACAGTTTACGTGAACCGTGATCAAATGAAAATCTGTCATCTGCCTCAAAAAATTGTGATATTGTTTTTTTACCATATTGCCCACAATATAAGTATTGTATACATTCACTCATTTTCTAAGGATGGGACGGTTCACTTACGTCACGATTCGATTCAGTTTTCGATTTTGACGTCACGATTTTGGATTTTACTTTTTTTATCTTAAGACACAAAATAAACCATGACATTTAAAACAAAGCAGCTGTTGTTAGAGCTTAGAACTAGTGTTTTTGTCAGCATTCAAACCGTAAACAGTAATATTTAGTGTCCATATGTAGAGGTCCGTCCACCCATCAGTTGTTCATGCTTTGTTTCTTCAAACATTGTGACTATTCTTGTGTTATTGTGTGTATTTTACAAATACAGAGTGAGTGTGTGTGTGTAAGTCAGTGACTGTATGAGCAAATTCGATTCTGGCCTTTCGATTTGATCGCTGCATACTTAGATCGATTTTCGAAGTTTTCATTACTTTGGACCTTAGGAAACGCCCCTGACATGCAGTCATTTATTCACTAAGGGAATTTTCAGTGATACCAAATGACTAATGCATGCATGTTTTTGTACGTGGAAGAAAAGCACGCAGAACAAACTGTAACACAGGGTAGTCGTGAAAAACCTTTTGGCAATATCGATACATGGAGGCATATTTGGAATACTAATATTAACTCATAATAAACTGTATACTTCTGAGCTTTAGGGCTGAATCTATTTTTGACTTATCTCAATTATAATATTCAGACTATATCTTCTCAAACCAAGTGGAACATGTTCAAACATTTTTTAAATATAATTGAAGCTTAACAATCAGAACTAATAGGTTGTAGTTGAATAGACTTTTTTGGTAGACTTGTGCAATCAAACAATGAATCCACTAAAAGGTTCCCCTTTCTCAAAACTAGTATCCTGTTGTTCTATGCAGATACAAGACCACATACTCAGAGGTTTGCATATACAGTTCGTGTAGCAAGGACCAAGGTCAATGGTAGCTTGTCTAAATTACTATACATTAAGAAAAAATTGCAAACAAGATTTCCATGTAAAGACTTCTGAGAAAATTTGCAATGTGCTTCTAACCAGTTAAGTCTCAGACACCAGTGAGTGATTAATTGACTAAAATATCACCTTCTACATTTATTTGAAATCAATGCAATGTTGATTTGGTTTGACCCTAACCTACAAACTCGTTTTTGGCAAACCAGTACTCTAACCACTCTGCTACCCTGCATCTCAATATTCTGTACATCTGTTAAAAAAACAACAACAACAACAAAACTTATAATTACCCCAGTATTCCCAAACATCTTTATAATAAATATTACAAAAACTAGAAAAATAAGTCACACTATCCACATTTAGTGTCCCTTTGATGTCTTTATTTGCATGATTTCATTATTTTTCTACAACAACACCACCACCACCCCAGACCCACATGGACTACTTGAAATCTGATTACTCCAGAATGTATTTTGCACATTTAGCTTCAAACTCCCCCTAAAATGTTTCTGACTTTCCTGCTAAAAGTACAGTCTAGCCATGCACATCCCTGCATAAAATGTTGTCCTCCTCCACATCATTAAATAGAAAGGGGAAGGGTGTATTTTGGAAGCAGGCTGCTGGAAATCCAGATTCACACAGATTCACAGCGGCAGCAGCACAACCCAGACCCTGGGCCCAAGAAGCAAAGCCGGAGAACACTTTCAGCCATTAGAATTGTGTGTTTAGGTAAATTACTATGCCTCAAAACTTTAGCAATTAACAGGGCTCAGTGACTTTAATAATTAATGTAGCTTAGAGTCGATGTTACACTGATATAAAAAAAAAAAAAGCAGAGGGCTGGGCACTTCTGACAAAAATGATCATCCCAATTAGGGCTGTACAATTAATGGCATTTCAATTTCAATTATGATTAATGTTCTCATTGTTTGCAAAAACTGAGCAATCGAACGTAGGGTTAGGGTGATAAGGCAAGATATTTTTATCATGATATAAAAGAGAATATTTGTGATAATGAACAGACAATATCTTAGATCATCAAAACTTAGATCATCAATGAAATACATATTTTATCACAATGATATAATATCGCCCGGCCTTAGCCAAGTTATCATAATTATTACTTTTAACTTGTTGAATGTGTTCATACAGGATCTTACATTTGAGTTGAAAAGTAGCTCCCAAACAGTGCCTTTACACTTCACGCTATTTGTTCATCTCTGAATTTAACCAACACTAATGCCAGCCTAAAGCAATTCTCTGCCTTTTTCTTTAATCAAAAATATGTGTTAAAGAAACTGTATGTAAAATTTTGATTTGAGATTTCATAAACAGGACCTAAATGCCTCTCTGACACAAAGAAAACATTTTTAAATGTAATCTGATTTTGATTTTGAAGTTATTCTTTATTTAAAAAGCAATGGACATTATGTTTTTTTGTTGCCGTTTACATTTTGGTGTTTTTGTTTTCAAGAGGATTATCCAATCAGAAAGAAGAATAGGGCTCATATGATTCTCTCATTTGGGTTGCCAGATTGTTATTTTTAGAGCCTGAAGCTGATTTTGAACCATGAGTAAGGAACATGTTTGAGTTTGTACTCAGGGCGTTTACATGGAGGCCAGGAAACTGGATAACTAGCCTAGTCCGATTTAAACCAGTTTCCAAAGCACATGTAAACCGGGCAGACCTATTGAGGAGCCGTAAACCGGTTTTCGGAAAACCAGTTGGCGCACGTGGTCCCGACCGATTGTAGTCTGATTTCAGACTCATGTAAACAGACAATCGATCTGCAGCTGGACAAATGCAAATGAGCATGCTCACAACCCCTGTCCACATCATATTCCAAAGATAAATTAAGAATTTTAGAAGTATAACGTGCCTTGCACAAAGTGGCACACACAATCTCACATTTAACTCCATGTTTAACACGGTTCTACATGTTTAAAACGGTCCCACATGTTCCAGAAAAATTGTGTGTCATTTAACAAACAGTTTTACAAACAGTTAATAAAAATAAACAACATTAACAATGTTAAATTAATTCAACAAAGTACAGCCTCAATCATGCAGTAGTGAATCTGACACAGCAGGACCAGTCTCTCCAGAGTAATCGGTTTACTCTCTCACATGTAAACAGGAGCAAAACTGGCCCAACCGGTTTGAGGGGAAACCAAGTAGAGTCCGATTTTCTAGCCTAGTCTGATTTCCCTGGACATGTAACCGCAGTGACTGATGTTGCACCAGGATACAGACATAACTGTCTGTAATAGGGTGAAGCGCTTGTTTCCACACAGTTCTCACCAGTCTCTACTCACTTCAAATCTAAAATTCATTCCTAATGGTAAACCAATGCATGTATGAGCCAGTTCAGTCTCTGGCAACCCAAGTTCTTCTATGATTGTCTGTTTTAAACCACTTCTTTTGCATCTTACATACGGTTCTTTTAAACAATTAAATGACGAATATAATTTTTTTTACATAATCAGCAGCCCTAATCCCATACAGTTTTTGTTTAGTCTTTTTTCATCATCTTGAGAATGATATTTTCACAATGCATCAGTAATGTGCAAAAATGAGCCTGCAAATGCAAAATCTGAATGGCCCATCAAATTACCAACAAAAGGGCAAAAATATACTCTGTAGGTTACACTTGCACCACTTTTCAGTGAAGTGCAGCACTTTTCCCCACTTGCAATCTCACATCCACCACTGAAGCATTCGTGTTTATGACTAAAGGCTCTACATTCTGCAACACAAAGCTAATTTGTGCCCAACAATGCTAAATCTACAATAAAACAGGTTTTTATGCGATCACATTTCACTGTTATTTTTGACCCTTTTTGTTGACAAACAAACGAATGAGCCCACATTTCAAACCTTCAACCAAAAATAAATCCCTTTAATATGTGGCTCATTACTGACCTTTTCTGAAAATGTCAAACAAGTTGAACGAAATGAACATGATTATTTTAATACCGCCTACAAACAAGAGCGTGGCATTTTTATTAAACGTTGAGGCAGCTCTTTATTGTGGCCCAGGGCTCCATACGTATTGCACATACCTTGACACATCCCCCACTACACACACACAAACCACACACACACACACACATGCCAGATGCTGACTTCTCATAAAACCTCCCTAATATCAACCATGACACTTTGGATGTGGGATGTTTCCAGCAGACCGCCCGCTGAGTAGAAAGTGCCAGGGATTGCATTTAGAAAGATGGAGGCTCAGACAGCAGCGGCATCACTTCTGAGCCATAGGTAAGAGGCAGCGAGTGATAGAGAGATATTCACGACGGTTCAGATCCACGGCCAAATGAGACAGACATAAAAAGACAATGGATTTTTAATACACTAAGCAGTATTAATCGATTCTATTGTATTATTCTTTTGGGGAGCTGTAACTAACAATTATGTAACCTTTAAAACACATTTTTTCCAAATAGAAGATTGATTCATGTGGTAGAAAGCTTACGTAGATAGAAAATGTATAAAGTATTAGTAAGAATTAAGTGTTTGTTGTGTGTTTCCGTTTTGGTATGTGTGATAGTGAACATAGTACATGCTTCTGATTATCGAATTATACCCTTGATTCAGTGTGCCAGGGGGCTATTGTGCTTTTGGGTATGCCAGGTGTGCTTTAAAAATATTTTAACATTTAATTTCACACTAGGATTTCATTAAAAGATTAACCATTTTGGAGTGTCCTGAGGATACTTCTTCGAAACAAGAAAGCAAAACAAATTTAGAGAAGTGAATAGTGGCATGGATATTATTCACAGCAGGGGTCCAAAAACACCACGCAAGGGCCCACAGTCAGGCCACGGGCCATTTGCTACTCCAGAAAAAAAATGTATACATATTTTGAAGTGTCTTTTCAAAGCATATCACAACATCCTTGAGCTATGCACGAAAAAATAGAACCACTTAGAAGCAAACATGAGTACAATATTAAGACATTAAACATGGGAATGTTTAAGGTGTTACTGGGCCAAGCAGTTATGAATCATTAATTCACAACATTAATAACAACTAATGTTTTAGAGGTGGGTGCCCTGCATCGTCTTTTCAACCAAAAATAAATAAATAAGAGTGCCTCAATTCAGAAAAGGTTGAAAAATATTAGGATATTCAAGTGGTTAAGAAACTATTCAAGTTGAAGCCCTACTTCAAATGTTCCACTGCGTGAAATTTAATATATTTTACATTCATGGACTTGGGTGATTAGGAAAAAAAATCCAGACAAAGCCAAGCACACTTCCCTCCAGAGA
Source organism: Mugilogobius chulae (assembly GCA_038363315.1). Classification (NCBI taxonomy): domain Eukaryota; kingdom Metazoa; phylum Chordata; class Actinopteri; order Gobiiformes; family Gobiidae; genus Mugilogobius; species Mugilogobius chulae. Next base: position 23,265,170 of record CM076409.1, read on the forward strand.
AACAATATGGTAATGTTTTACTTGTGAGGCGCATTTCCTGCTCCATCATACTGTATATAGTAATTTTGTTGAATACTCCTCATTCCTAATAATGAACAGTGAGATCCACGTCTAAACAACTCAAAAATTATGAGAATCAAAATATAAATGGCTATTGCTCTATCAAAACAGTTAATATATGGTGTCTCCTTTCCTAACTCTTTATGACTTAAGTGAGAAAGTACAATATTTAAGTGCTGCTACAGCCTGGTTTGAAAGCATAATCATGAACTCTCACATCTGTACATAAATCTAATTAATGTACAATAGAGTGTCATTACTGGACAACTGTGGTTGCTTTCATGTCAAAATTCTGTGTACATACTGTATTTCTACGGTAATCCTCCCACGACTTTAATAGAATTCATTATGAGCAATCAACTTTTACTCTTTCAGAAAACCAATTCAATTTAATCAACTTTCTGCAAAAACACAGAAAAAAATAAAACGAGCACGTGTTAATTGTCAGAAATAAATTGCTTTCCGAGAGTGTACACTACTTGTCCATGTGCAACCTTCTGATTCAAACTACAGAATCAATTTGCGCTACAACTTCAATTTACAATATGTCTGCTGTAGTCTGTCAGGAAGTCGCAATGACCCTTCAAAAGAACAAAACATTGTAGTTATGGATGACTCGCTGGGCCGACCTTAGACCTCTGCTTCTTATGAGAACATGTAGTCGCATTTACTGGCGCTGCTCACTATTCACACATGGTATCGAGCGGCTGATCCTAAAACGGTACCGGATCGATAAAGGCGAGATAAGATACATAGATTGGGCGGCAAATCTCATCAAACGGTTGCCAAAGACTATATATGTTTCTTCACACTCTTTGGCCCGTCTTTACTCACAAACAAGATGAGAAGACCCATAATTGACTGTGATCTCTTCTCCCATTAGAATAAAAGACGGATCAATTGCACCATTTCTTCCATTCAATGCCTCAGTCCACGTTCCTCTATTCTAAGACTGATGACGAGAAGAAGAAGAAACATTAGTCACCCTCTTTGATGCAAAAAACACAAGAGGTGTAAAGCTCATTTGTGTGAAAGCGCTAAAATAAAACGACTGGCTGAATTGATTTTCACCCGAGATAGAAAACCTTAATATAGCAAAGTTAAAGAAGACAGAACAGTTGAGAGAGCGCGGCTTTATTAAATGTAAAAGGAAGTGAAAGAGGGAATTGAGGTCAAGTGGCAGCAGTGGATAATAGGGCTGGAACAAGCTATTGTTTTGTATATTGCACATGTATCGCATTACTTTAATGTATGGATAAAATAGTTAAAGAACAATTAAATGTATTTTAGGCTCTTTGTTACATTATGTTACAGTCAAAGCTGCTGTTCACATCAAGACTGTTGTCAACGCCAAATCTGTCATAATCAATTGGCGCCAAACCCAGCCATCCATTTGATTTAAACTATCTTATTTTTCGTGTAATAAGACAGTTGTAATAAGCTAGGTGCTCATTTACCTGACGCTAAATGAGCACCTAGCTTATTACAACTGTCTTATTACACGAAAAAATAAAGATAAACTAAGAAGAAGACAGAATGAATTTTTCAAATATGACATTTGATTTAAAATGTAAATACATTTGAATAAGCTTCACCTTTGAGTTTCTTTGATTGATTTTTGCAGCACTGTAGTTCCTAATATTGGACCATAGATGTACCACTTTGCAATAGACATGGACTTTAATATAAGTTTCTTCCTGTTCACTGTAAAAAAAAACAATGCATTACTTAATATCAAGTCACAATATAGATGTGGCTCCCATTGGGAGCCACATCTATCGTGATCGTATTGTGACAAAAGCGAATCATCCCAGCCCAATCATCCCAGCCCTATGTGTAGTAGCTTTAAGAATTTAAATTGTGTATGAGCGATGTCATAATATCAAATTTATGTTGCAATAAATGTCAGTCAGAAGATTACAATTTAGTAGTTATTGACAATTACAATCATTACAACTAAAGCAAACAGACATCTTTCATTTAGAACTTTTAACAGTTTTATGAAATTACGTTTTGTGAATGTTGAAAACCTGACACGATTGATTGTCATAAATGTGACCATACCCGTTTGTCAAAGCCTGATCCCGTCAGATCTCAGAAGCTAAGCAAGTTAGGGCCTTTTAGTACTTGGTTGGGAGACGACTGAAACACCAGGTGCCACAGTGGGACGACAAGAGTGGACTGTCATTGTGTCTTTGGGCAAACCACATTACCTCAGTGTGTGTGGACTGAAATCGCTTTGAGTGCCTGGAAATTTAAAAAAGCGCTACATAAATATACCATTTAGAAAGGCCACATTTAGAGAAGGGCTTATATGTATTTTTACCAAAATAATGTTATTTTAACTGCTGTTTGAACCAATGTTTGCTATTTTCAATCCATAACAAGGCCAACAAAATCACACTTTTATGTTGACCTTTAGTGAAAAAAATATATATAAAAAGAGAATTAATTAATCAAGAATATGAAGAAGTATGCACCAAACTATTATTACTACAAAATATTGTCAATCGCTTGTTTCTGACTAAAAATACTTAATTTTACTTCATTATTCTTCTTCTTTTTTATGATTATATTGTGACTTGAATAATAATGATCATCCAAACTAGTTATTATTAATAGTCTAAAAATCTTGACATCCATGTATACAAAAACAAAACATTGGGTAGTACTATAATTTTTGGATTCATAGATATTGCCTCTCTAAAAGTATTTTATATAACATGTCTGTGTATAATACATCACTCTTGAATGTTATATTGATAAATAGTTCACTTCAGTTAAAAAATTCACAGAACTCTAGGCACTGGTCCAGTTGGCACTAATTAAGGCCAACATACAATATGGATTTAAATGTGTTTGACTAAAGCTCTGAAGCAAACAAGCTTATTAATCTGATGTTTTAGTAGCATTTGGGGGCTTTTATATATATAAATATATTCTGCAGGCTACAACACTCCCTTATGGATTTTTAAACAACCCTATATGTGATCAAATGAGCAGGATTACCAGAATCCAGATTAACATTTATCTTATCTCTGTTTGTAAAGGGCAACGTGGCTGAAAAGAGGAGACATTTTAAGTTAATCCGTGAACAAAAAAACTATGCTCCACTTGTCTTTCTTTTTTGTCAGATAAGTTCTAACACATTGAGACAAGAGGGCTGTTAACAGAGACTAATTAAAATGTGTTTGACTAAAGATAAGACGTGTGCATCAACTAGTCAACTAAAAGAGATGAGGGAAAACAGAGAAAACCCAGAGGTCTAACAACTTTTTAAATGTGTAACAGGTTTTAGCAAATTTCTAATTGTAACTTCATTTGGTGATTATTACCTGCTGCAAATATAAAGTATATTTTTACATGAATCAAGAACAAGTTTGTGAAGAAGTGTTTGAAATAATGTTGCAAATACCAGGAAGTAATGCAGAGTTTTAAACTGATGACGTCACACTAGAGAGAGAACATGACATTTTACATTTTCTCACCATAAAACACCTTTTATGACCATGTACACATCAATTTAAAGGTGGGGTAGCAGATATTTACACTGCAAACATAATTTAGGTTTTAAATTTGGCAACTTTCTCTCATAAATCCTTTAACACATGATATATCATAAACTTATTTGCAATAGATGTATCGATACGGTGAGGTGTATTTGGATAAGTATCAAGTTGCTTAATCTCATAAAATGTTACACTTTTGACCACACTTTTAAATACAATTTTTCTGCATTTTGTTATTCTACATCATCAAAGTTACATTGTTATTATTGATTATAAGGAGTCCTGCACTCAAAAACATGTTGATAACATTTATACAGGTAATATACAATGCTTTTCCATAATTTTTTCTGCATTTTCTCATTTCGGTCAGTAGTGTATTGAGGGAATTGTTTTTATGACCCCTACCCCAGCCAATCAGAGAGCTGCATTCGGCTCCTGATGAGAACTATTATGCACATTGCTTTGTCTCTTAAATACAATGATCTTAACTTTGTTTTAGTGAACCAAGAAGTTCAATCTGTGATATGGACACAAAAGGCATGAAATAAACTAAACTAAGAGATTTTTATATTAAAGCGTTGATCAAACGCTTGCATTGTGCACGTTAATGAAATTATTCTGTTTGTTTAATTGAGACAAAAAAAAAAAGACTTGATCAAAACCGGGTAGCTCCAGGTTTGATCAAGTGAAATTTAGGACTTTTTTTTTATGTTGCATGAGTCATTAATGCCATTGCCAGAAAAACTAAACCAAAAAAATTACTACATTTTTGAGTTGCAATTAAAACATGTTTCATTCAAAAGAAATAAGATAATTTAACAAAAAAAAACATTAATAAACTAGGAATTGCTCAGACAAAAAACAAATACAAGACCTAAGAACAATTAGGGTCAATATTCTTGAAGTTCAATAAGTGTTTGTAGAATTTAATGCTTGTAAAAGCTTTATAATTGGCACTATCAAATTCAATACTTACAGTAGTTTAAGACTATGAAAATGCTTTGCAACAACTGTGATGATTCTGTATAAACATGGACTACAATGTAACTTCCATTCTTCTCAGAACAAAATCCATTGATCTTATCCTGTGTTATGTCAACAAGTTCTCGTGAGCTGCAAAAATCCCAAGCAATCAACAGGAAAGCGTGATGTCTAAAACAATCTGCAGCCTGATTTCAGAAGCAGCCATCACTTGAGGAAGTTTATTCATAGAGTCTCATTTATCAGCGACTGTTTCCCGCTGAGAGATTGACTGGGCATTTGTGTTGGTGTTAGGAGCGCACTCTTTATACATACATTCTCAGCAGAGCATAAAATGATCCTTGTTACTCTTCTGTGGCATGTCAGTGCGCCATTTCCTCCTCATATGGCTCAAACAGACTTATGCATTTTTCATGAGGCTTTAAAACCCCAACTGCATCCTGTCTATTTTATTAGCATTTTAATCCCATTGCACATTTATCACGCGTTCTTATTCCACTGTCACTGACATAAGCTTTTCAATAACTATGGATCTGCTTGTCGTTTTAGAGGTCAAAGTTACGCAGAAGCGGAATGTGACATTTTGTTTTTATCAATCAATCAATTACATCGCCATAAAACAAATGCAATGGCACATTTGTTTCTTTGTGAAAGCGACTGAAATGTCTGTTAATGTCGCACTTAGGACCTCATATGTTAAGCGTTTGCTGGTGTGCAAAATAGGTTGGGTGAGCAAAAACATTTCAGTCTCACACAGGGATAAAAAATGCAAAATTTGATAATAATAATATGTAATAGGTAATATGCTAAATAGTCCAAAAGTAAATTAAGTGCAAAATGCTCACAAATGGCACATGTTTTTCCTCTTGTTTTCAGTTGGCAATCACAATTTAGCACCTGGATTGATGAAATGAAGCTCTATGTGTTTATTAGCCCATAAGATAAGATAAGATACTGTAAGATAAGATATCCTTTATTTGTCCCACAATGGTGAAATTCCAGTGTTGCAACACACATTTTAAGAACAGCAGGGAGAATAGGAACATGCAATCAAACAAGATAGTTTAAAGTAGACTTAAAGTATATATAAAGTTACAGTAGTTAAAAAAAACTCTTATTTACAATAAATGTTTGCTATGGCACAGTGCAGGATATGACAGGATAAATATATATATATAATATATATGACTATGATTATGTACAACTGCAGCAGATGAACAGAGTAAGAACCAGTAATAAATATGAGGTAAAAGTATGACTATGTTTATGTGCAGAGCAGCATTTAAGAAGGTGTAAATAGAGGTGAATAAATACTATCAGATAAAGTGACATGAGTGAGTTGTATCAGAGATGTTTCCATGGTAATAAGATGTTTCCATGGTAATAAGGCCTATACATCTAAAAACCTCTAAAAATCTTAATGAATTGGTTTCTGAACACTTTGGAGCACAAACAAATGGGATCTTCATGAAACTGGGGTGTTGAATTTTGGCCTCTGATGTCTAATTGACTCTAAATACAAAGGAAAACTAAGAAAATCAGAAAATGATTCATGATTCAAATGATCATAAATTTGGTAAATAGCTGGTGGCAGTAGAGGGCCAGAATTACACTAATTTGAGCAAATTTAGGATTTTGATCATTCCTCTTCAAAAGCTGAAGGCAATTTAATTAAAATCCACACAAAAAAAATTGGAAAAGCATTTTTCTTTTTTTTTAACATTTCTAGAAAACGTTTGGTAACTTCTTTATTCATCAGAGGAGCATTTGAACAGACACTGAGTCACCCCAGAATAGTTGACTGTGACTGTAAGAAGGTTACTTTCTTATCTACTTCTAAATATCCAAAAGTTGTCCCATTGGTGCTTTAGGTCGTTATTTAAAAAGAGAAACTGCACCTTTGTGAATAATGTTTAATCCAAATGTATGTACCAAATAAACAAAGACAAAAAACAAAACAAAAAAACATCTCATTATCGTCATCATGATAAATTTGGAGCTCTTCAGTGGTTGAAATGCCCTGCCCTAGAACACAAAGACTATTATGTTCTGGGTCAAGCAGGACGAGAAGATCTCCTCAGCTTTTCCAGGGTTTTGTGACCGATTCATTTCTATCAGCTCAAACTCAACTTATAACGTAACATATTTTCTTTACTTCAAAGTGGCTGCTGTTGACAAGATTGTAAAGCTATTTTATTTAAACAATCACACCAAAGATGAAAGCCACAATGAATTCAAATTTAATTTGTTCAGCCATCCATTAAAATGGTTTGTCTGTCTCTCCTTCCACAGTGTGTCCACTCTCTCCCTCTCCTCCTCTCCTCTCCTCTGTCACTCAGGCTGCTTCTCTTAAAGGCTGTGTGGCCAATTGGAGCACCACTGTTGAATGACAATGAGTTAAAGGGGAAAATGCATATTGAGGGCACAGTGAACTTAGGCAATTAAATTAAAAAGTTATTAACTTTGGAATGAGGGACACTGCACACTTCGCCTGAGCCAGACGTTTTGGAGTTCAAGAAAATACATGCTGGAGGATGAATGAAAGTGGAAAATGTGAGAAAGAGGTAATAGGATTGACACAAGGGCATTTCGGAAGGTGAAGGGGAGGAGCCTCAGAGCAAAGTTACAGTTGGCCTATGCGTTTGCTTAGTCACTAATATTTGTGATAGTCTTTACATAAAATAAGCTAATTGCCATTCTCATCAGCCAAGCCTAGTCCATAGTCAGCATCACTGCAGCATTGTGCGTCCAAATTCCATGAGAGTGGGAATCAAAGTTAATTAAGCTTTTGCTGTGGTTTGCACAAATATTAAGTAATGGACTGACTGCTAATTAACCTTAAGAAACTATTTCCAGTATAGTGATGTTTGCAACTATGTCTGCGCTTTTTAACACAATTAGTAGTTCTTCAAACAGGACTTAAAACTAATCACTGTATGCTCTTCTCAATGATGAAATAGAAAAAGACTAATGTTTTGTTTGTGTGCAATATGAAAAAACATAATTATTACAAGTTTCAACACAGCATCACAAGAAAGCGTGAATAGCACATTTTACGCCTTTTCTGCATATATGTTAAGCCGTATATACTGCACAATATGAAAAAGCGAAGAAAAAACGCTTGGGGTAGTTAAAGATTAGAATACGAATTTTATTTATGTTCATAAATAATAAATACACTACTTACAACCACCATAGAAAAGAACTGGGGCTGCAACAAGTGTCAAAAGAAGTGAAAACAAGCTAATAATATGCTTTTGTCGTCGTATACATGTGCTTTCTTTTGAGATCGGTTGCAAGTTTAGTTGTATAATAATAATAAGGCATTGGATTTATATATAGCGCTTTTCATGACACCCAAAGACGCTTCACATTCTGCATTATTTCATTCATTCCATACTGGGTATGGTAGCGAGTATTGTAGCCACAGCTGCCCTGGGCAGACTGACAGAAGCGAGGCTGCCATTTTTGCGCCATCGGCCCCTCCGACCACCACCAACCATTCATACACACACACTAGGCAATGTGGGTGAACACAATGAGTTTCTCCTCTGTTCGCCCCACTGTGGCACCTGAGTTCCTCGCGGTCTCCCATCCGAGTACTGCTCAGGCCCGACCCTGCTTAGATCTAACGGGATCAGCTTTGGCGAGCTGGTATGGCCACTATAGAATCATTTGAATGTCTGAGCAGTAAATAATTCGGCTGCAACAAGGAATGGGACAAAAAAAACATGATATATTGGTATACCAAGTAGATGCACAACAAAAACAAAGGCATTATCAATTATTTAAAAGAAAAAAAGCCCTACTTTGTATACTTATTTTGAAGAGATCATGGGAAACAGACAATTCAAGACAAAAATAGTAGCCTCGAGTGAGTATGTGTGTAATAGGACAGTCATGCATCATGATTGAAAAACACAGACTATTCCATTCTGATTATTTCCATTTTTTTGGCATGCTATCCCTAATTATGACCAAAATGTGAGCTCACAGCAGTTTGACAGTCTAATAAATTAGATTTTTTTTTTATTGTCAAAAGCCCATCTTTGCAATACTGCTATAGTGTTTGCTGAAAAACGTAGACTAATTTCAAGTTTATGTCAAAAACACTAAAATTATACAATTTATCTTACTGCGGATCTCTGCTCAAGGCATGTTTGAAGACTATATAAAGACAAGTTAACGATTGATTATAGATTATATATTATAATATATTATTATATAAATGTAATTACTTCTATATGTTGATCACGATGCTAAAATTTTAAAGGATAATTTCTTTTACCGCCGGTTTATTGTCAGGTTGTTTTAAGGCAATAAGAAAAAAATTTGAATATGGGAGTCCGTCATAGTCTCCTTTATTATTTGGGAAACACTATCTTTTTCCACTCATTAAAATTTCCCAAACAATAACTCCTGGTGCAGAGGCATGAGAGGACTATGTTTGCAAAGTGCATTTTCTTGTTACCTGCAGGGACTTTGGAATAATGCTGTTAGACTAATAATAAGTTAGTCTATGCATCATTTAATTTTAAGATTCTGATTTCTAAGTGACCAACAGGAAAGTCTGTTTGAAACTTTTCCTCTGGTGGCTTCGCACTCTGTCCAGGTGTTGTAAGACAAAGTGTAGCATCAACATCAGTTTTCTTTGGCTATTGCAGTGCCTCGAGGTCACCCGCTACCGTCCAAACCCCATTAGCCGACAGAGCTGTGTCAAGCGAGGCCAAAGTCGATAAGGAAGTACCGTAACAATGGCATGGCGGCCAACTGCACTCAATTTTGTAACACTGTATTTACGCTCACCACCAAATAGCAGTTCTATAAACCTCAATAGGAACTGTCTGGAATTGTTAGAGAGCACTCCAGTTCAGAGCAGTGAGCCGGGCCGGCTGAAGGGAAGGGGGAAATAAAAGCCGATGCAGGGTGGTCATTTGAGGTAAATTTAAACAGGCAGTAAACTGAATACTTGAATTTTGGATTTGAATTGGTCGCTAGAGGAAAAAAAATATCTGTACTATTTTCTTAGAGCCAGATTTAGATTTTTCTATGATTCTTGTAAAGTGTGTACTTTTTGATTTCTTTTAAGAAGTGAATAAAGTAAATGGCTTATCCTGAAAACCCACAGTTAACGCAACACATTAGATAAAATCCACTTTTATGAGTTTTTAACCATGTTGCCACTCTTGTTCTGTAATCATTAGCTTACTCAGAATTGTATTTGGATTAATTCATGCATGTTTGAGTAATCTTGTCTTGCCCTGCAGCTGACGCTTGGAAGTGCTCTCAAAGTTCCTGTTTTCACTCATTATCCCTGCCCACTTAGCTGTTTTATATGCTTACTCAAACAAATTCAGATTTCAAGTAAAATATGCAAGGTTAAAATTGTCATGAAGCTTCTTTCCACTAACCTGGCTCCCGACAGATTGAAATGTGTAAAACTCTGAATTGAGTTCTACACATTATTAATCTGGAATGACTGCCCTGAAAACATCAGGAAAAAAAAATGTCATGGCACATTTAAATCTGATTAGTCAAAACGAGAAATCATGTTTTTTTTGTCAAAACAGTCGAGAGAAAAACACAATAATCTTTACTGTCCAAAAATGCATAAATAGTCTGTATTTGCATGTTTTTAGGTCAAAACAATTTGTTACTCTATTAAAATCGTCCAAAATATGTCAGCCAACGCCAGCATGGTTTGGTTCTAACGTGTGCTTCTACACACATCAAAATAGTTCGCTGTGATTGGTCCAGCTAAACTTGGTCGTGTCTAACCATAACGCTGTTAGATTTTGTGGAAATCTAACTGTGAGAGTCTCTTTGGTAGAGCCAGGATAACTTTCCACTGCTTAAAAAAGTAAGTAAAGTAAAATGTGCTGCTTGTTATAGTTAAATTTTACAACAAAGACTTTGGGCCTATAAGTTCTGCAGTTTTAAACAGGAAGTAAATAGAAGTTTAGTTTTGTCTTACAATAAACAAAATGTAAAATACTTATTTAATACTGTATGTCATAGTTTACTACTGAAAAAAACACAGTATGTCTTCTGTAAATCCAGCTGTCAGTCACTCAGAGCCTTTCATAAGCTGATCAATAGAAGGAGTGGATGGGAAAAAGAGTCCATGTTTGAACAGACAATGGATTAATTAGAAAAATGATGAATCAGAATATGAAGATTAAAAAAAAAAGTACACAGGGATGAGCTCACAATTAGATTTTCATGCCCAGCCCTAACTGCTACATTGGTAATAAGAAGTGAGTAAAAAGAAGACTTATGTGAACCGAGCAGTAGGTATGCAGACACAGGACGTGAAGAGCAACATGTGTTAGACATTAACACCAGATGTTCACCCGAGAAGCTCTGACCTCTTACCAATCACTGGACCCTGCAGGTGGTCTCTCACTCCACAAAACCGAAAGCAGACTAATGCAGCACTGACAAAGGCAGGGACAAAAAAACTAAATGTCATTAAGCTTTTAGAATCTATAAATCTACAAACATTATGTAATAGAAAAAAACATTCTTACAATATGTCACTTAGGAAATCATCATATTTTATTATGACATAGACAACGTTTTTGGCTGTTAAACTGTGTATATGTAGTTCAAACAGCAATGCCTTCTGTTCTGAGTCATGGTTTGGTCACTTTACTGCATTGAATAGTCACAAAACTCCTTTGTCAAAATAAACAGTGTATTATGACATCAGTATTGATTTGTTCACTCAAAACTGTCCTCATTTCAAACTCCTGGCCAACAAATCACACTGCTCTCAGCCCCACCTTCCCCCTCTTCTATATGCCTTTCCGGCAGGGTTTATTGTATGCACAAAACTAAGAATCTAAATTTTGGTTAACTTTAAACTGCTCATTTTAAACTGCAGCAAAGGCTGTGAATTAACTCATGGCACATTTCTAAATCCTGTCCTGTCTGCTGCTATATCTCTTTTTCCCACATCAAAGTGTGCTCAGGGGAAAGGCTTCGAAATGTACAGATTTCTTCTCAGGCCTGCCACAGAGCACGCACACACTTCTCACACAATCTATTTGTTTTAAACTTGTGCCTTTGTCATTTCACCTCCTTTCTACCTGGCCTCACTTTCATCTCCTGCCCCACTAGTGCACTTCCTGCTTCCTCTCTCGCACTTCACTTTCTTCTCCTGCCTGCTACACCTCGTCGTTACCTTTGCAGCCAGATCCAACTGACAAGCTGAAATCTCAAAGAAGTGCCAAAAGTCACAGATTGAGCCGGATTTCATTTATTTATTTATTTTGTGTGTGTGTGTGGGGGGGGGGTGATAATAGTTTTTGTTATTCCATGCTTATACAATTGAGTTTGTAGTTCAGCAATTATTTCAGAATATTCCTGTACTGTCACTTACAACTACATTACTATAGTAGCTTCTTTCAAAAAAAAAAAAAAAAGACAGATGTTTGAAAGTGTTTTAAGTATTCAAAAGCCATTTGAGGCCATCATTTTCACCCTCATCTGCCCTCTTTTCATTTTTTGTTCAGGAATGGGTGACTGCTACAGACCTGCTCATCTCACTGGACAGACTTAACACTTTTGGAGATGAGTTCTTCAAAGACGCCAAAGTTCTGCGTTCGTATTTCTATGCCATCTCGGATTTTTCTGTTGGTGGAAGGTAAGAGCAAAGACTTGAATGTCACTTTGAACAGGCCTGCTTTCTCAAAAAACATATTTGAATAATAACGGTGCTTTCAATTTTATGACATTCAAAGACGCTTCACCTTGCATTATTCATTCCGCACTAAAGAGATAGAAGCTACTTTTGTAGCTACAACTGCCCCGAGGCAGACTGAAGCGAGGCTGCCAATCTACATTGACTGCTGCCCCTTATAATCTCCACCATCACACACACACCACATTCAGACAACGTGGGTGGAAGTGTCTCGCCTAAGGACACAACAATAGTCTCTAACCTAACCCTGTTGTGTTTATAAATGTAGGGCAAACCATTTTCAGACATTGTGATTGTAGACAATACAATTCCAATCACAATCACTGTATCTTTGTATCTCTGTATCAATAACAAGTAAAAGACAGAAAAAGTCATAGAAAATAAACTTAACTTCTTTGAAGATGAGCGAGTACCATCAATAAAATCGTCACGTATGTAAACAGTCTATTGAACTGTTGCAGTCTGGTGGTTCCTTCATTCTGTTTAGCATCACACACACAGTTGTAGGATAATCTTGCATCCTCTTTGGAGTTCTTGGGCTTTATTACTCACAGTAATGAGATAGGACATGGCGCCAAGGACCAGGCTGCACTTTAGCACTGCAAAATAAGTTCACGATTAACTAGTCGAGATGAAGCCTTCACAAGGAATATAAACTTGATCTGACACCTGTCATAAACACTTAAGATCAGCAAAGCGGCAAGACAAATTACCAGCCAGTGTCACAACACCTGAGGGAGAGGCTGCCCATGACAACACGTTGGCCATGTAATGTAGCTTTCTGAGCAAATACTTTACACCTCACAAAGTCGCTCAATTCTACTGGTGCCCAGAGAGTCACCACTGACTTTACACTGTTGTGATAAACAAAAACAGCCCTTTTCAAGAAAACTGGTTTCTACAAACTTAAAGTAAAAACATATAAAAATACAGTAAGAAAAACATACTTAAAACTATTATACTCCCTCAAGTACACGCCAGAATATACGTGTAACTTTAATCTGGACAGACTTTCGCTGAAAGCAGTCAGAAGAAGCCAACACAATCCTAAACCACAATGCTACATTGTGATTGGTTTAACACTGCTCTGTGATTGGTTTGGTAATGTAGCCTGCGCAAACTGCACAACAGTAAGCAGGCCAGAAAGATTTACTTTTTTTTTTTTTTTTTTACAAAATAATAAAAAACGGATATAAAATAAGTTGTAATATTTTTAAAGGGAAAACACAGTGGGTAAATTCAAATGTCCATTGTCCAAGGGAAATTCAGCACACATTTGAATTTTAAACTCAGTGAAGTTCCTTTTTTGCTCCACTGAAACAAGTGTATCTGCTCTGAAGCCGAGTTCTCCGTCTGTGTAACTCCTCAGATGCAAGTGTAACGGCCACGCCAGTGAGTGTGTGGAGGGGGAGTCCGGAGACTTGGTGTGCGCCTGCCAGCATCACACAGAGGGAGCCGACTGCCAGAGATGTCACCCCTTTTACCAGGACAGGCCCTGGGCTCAGGCCACAGGGGACGCGGCCAACGAGTGTTTGAGTGAGTTTTGCTTCTGGGACACTGTCACACATCAGCACTGCTAAATCCCCAGGGCAGTGTGAAATTCAACTGACACAGTCTGATTGCCTTCAACCAGGACGCCTTATGCTCTGTGTATAGAAAGTAATTTATTTATCATCATTAGCCGTATACACAATATATATGTCACATTGAATGATTTTCCAATGCACACCAGTTACGTAAGTGATGTAGTTATATATAATGCATCATCCCAATTCAATCAGGGCAGATGGTATTTCAGCGCTGTGATGTCAGTGGTGAAAGGCAAAGTTAGATCATACTTAGACAAAAACTTTCTCTGATTAACATTTTATCTTAGGACCCACAACAACCAGAGGGCTAAACAGTGACACCTGGCATCACTTCCAAATCATAAACACTTTCATCTTCAGTTTTTGACGTAATTTCTAAATAATCTACATGCTCATTTTTTCATGGCACATTCCACAAACCTGAAAGACATCTTGATTAGGAAGTTGCACACTAATCACAGACACATGGCATTATGTTGTTGTTCTTGATTTTTGCTAAATTTTTATTCAGCAATTTCTCAGAACATTACAGAGACTTTTTTCCTTCTTTTTATGTTTGAATCATCGCTCTAAACCAATTAACACTTTACAATAATCAAATTGTAGGTCAAACTATTTCAAAGTAACTTGACTGTGCATTTAAGGTGAGCCTTCATTATAATCCAATTTACCGACTGACAAAAAGGACAATTATGTGTCTTGCTCACACATCTTTACAGCAGTTTTCTTATTATCATGACACAATGCATGTTTTCTGAAAGGCACAGCAAAATCAAAGATAACCCAATTATAGTTACTTAAAATGACCATTATTGCTGCTCAATAAGCCGCAGTGCATTTCAAAGAGATGTGAACCCAAATGTCAAGTATTCTTTTAAGCAACTGCGTTCTACCAAGCCAGATAAACCGTATCAGACGTGTGACCTTTTTGAGGCTTAGAAAACCACAGAAGCAAACAAATACACAAATGAGTCTCTGCATATAGTTAGCGCTGACATATAAACTATTAGCTTTCCCAATAATGTTTTGCTATAATCTATTAATGTCACAGTAAAACAGCTGTCCAAACACGCGATACCAGACTTCAAAATGCACATGCTATTTATCATTTGCTACTTTCTGTTAAATGGATGCCGTGGCAGATTTCTGGAGGCTCCTACATTCTGAAATTGTGTTATGTAGGTATGATTGAGTGGCATTTCTTTTAGACAGTTCACTTTGGAGACCACAGACGTTCTATTTCTAGCTGGAGGAAATTGCTGCAGGTCTTCATGATTTCCACACTTTTGTTTGATGTTGTCACGGGCTTTGCTTCAGGCTGTTCTTAAAGAAGAAAAAAATCATTCTTCAACCCTTTCTTAGTCACCATCGATTTAAGTCTGAAGACTGCAGGTTTAGCTGGGGGGATTATGATTGTCTTTTTTTCTTTATGCCCTAAGACAAACAACATAGTCACTGATGGGTCAAGTCTCACTTTGACTGTGTCCTAAGTGTTGTGACATTAGCTGCATCACATTAGCTGCCTCCTTTTCTAAAATGCTAATTGGCACCTTTCCATACATTTTCACATCATTTAATTTTATGCTTCAACCGTCAAATTATTTGCCTTTCACTGTGTCTAGTCCACAAAGAAGTAAAAAAAAAAAAAAAAAAAGTGCATTCAGCCACACACAACCAAAATAAATGCAATAATGCATTTTTTGTTTTTACTGATAATTTCTTCTGATTAGGTAGACTGCGATACACCAGAGAAAAAGAGAGATTTTTTTTTTCATATTAAAATTTCACTAATAAAAAGTAAAAGAGATTTAACTCTGGAGATGCTCTGCTGTCAGAGATTGTTCAGCATAATTCAAGTTATAATATGAAATTTTAGTGTGAACAAGGTGTTTACCTTAGTATTTTGTCACAGACAATCTGTCCAGCATTTATTCTTATTGCATAAATGTCAAGAAATGGAGCTCAACAGTGAACAACCACCACTTGGTTCAAGAAATTAGTTTTCTAATCATTTTCGCCTAAACTTTCTAAAACAAAATACCTCTAATGGTATTAAGCCTTACTTTAAGTTAATCAGCTTTGTGGTAACTATTGACTACAATTGTAGTGCTGCTATTTAAAACAGTTTAGATTTTACGTTTGTGCATGTTCCTTAATTATTTTAACAGCAGCAGCAACAACAACAACTATTTTTATTATTAGAGATGAGGAATGATAATGTTATTTAGCTTTAGTGAAGACCTACTTCTTGAAAAATTTGAACAAATTACATTTGTAGTAAATGACTGTCACAAAGACGATAAGAGACAAAACATAAATTCACAACACAGGAAAGAATTAAGCAAACTGAAGGAAAGAATAGTTAATCCAGTGAAAGAGGCTTTAAATGATTCAGTGTCACCAAATACATGACGCTGCATAATTATTTTTCATCCCAGGCTTCTGCCAAAGGTCAGCCACACTGATAATATGGCTGGGTGTCAAACTGCTGCTGTAATGCTTTATAGGCCTTGACTTTTTAATTTTCACATTGACTCTGTATTTGATGCACAGAAGCAGGATCATTTCACAGCAGTGCACTCAATGCAGTTTTTGGTGGGTATTTCAGCTGACGTTTGATGAGAATATACATATTCTCTACACAGAACAAGGCTGTGCAATCACATTTGAATACAGTCATTTATAATTGTTAATTATAGGCTAGAGTCTTTTTTAATCGAGAGCTCACCAAAATCATGTGGTGTGATTGCATTGAATAGCAATGTTTGTTTAAAAACTGTACAGTTAATTTTCTTTTGTCATATTGGCCTGGCTTAGTAAAGACCCACACACTCCTTGTTGTTCTACTTTTAGAGATAACAATATTAAAGAAGGTTGTATAGAGGAGATATACATATATCGTATATCTGGGCAATTAATATAAAAATTAAGAGATCGAGATCGAAGCCAAAGATCAAAGACCAATATTTGTCAGTAAAAACATGTGGTTTGGAGTAAAGTCAAACTTTGAGGTATATTGATGTATAATTTTAAAAAATGTAATAATTGGGACATATTAAAAGTTTTTGCTTTCATTAAAGTTCAAAAAACTATTTTACTTTTGTCGGTATCGGGGGGCTAACTAAATCCAAAATATCAAAAGCGTAGTGGAACTGAAAAACCTTGATTAAGAAAAGAAGACATTGGAGAAGGTGGCACTGGACTGGGCAGTGACACACAACACAAATGTATGTTTTCTTTGGAAACTCCTTTATACAACCTTAAAAGGGAGGTGTGGGAACTATAAAACACAGTTGTATTAATTTACATATTACAAGCTTCTTTGACCTAATCTATAAAATGAGGACTGACAATAAGGCAATGTTGTATGTTCGATCAACAAAAAAGCATTCCCTCAGAGTGCAGTGACAGGCGACACATACAGTCAACACCAATGTAAGGAAAGTCGACACAGTCTGGCTTGTTGTTGACAGCATTATCAGCTTACCTGACCGGCAGAGGCAGCACCACAAGCTGCCACAGCAAACACACGGGCAATGAGAGTTGACATGTCCTATTGGTGCTCTCCTTGTCCACCGGCGTCAATCAGAGCTGAGTCATGCTGCAGCAGCTCTCCAAAAGTGTCGCCTCCTGTCAGTACAGATGCATGTAGAAATCATGAAGTCAGACCACAGCCACTGCTTCAACACAAAACAAATGCATTAATGCATTGTTTTAGTTACAATATTATTGATTAAACAGAAAACAGAATTTGTCATGTATTGCTCATGCATTCTGCAATTGAAAATTTTACTGCAATGAGTTTATAATCACTTTTCACACTTTAAGAGTTTTTCCTATCATAGTTCAGCTAACAGCAACTAGCAGGCTAACAGCTCACTTCCTGATTAACAAAGAGCAAGCTGCCCTCTAATTAGCCACAGAACACACATACTGGTCTTATATAATCCTGTTTTGTATATGTACTGCGGTGAGACAAATTTCTTGTTGCTGCATGAAAAATGCTTATCTCATAATCCACTCCACTTACACTTAAATTCACCAGCTGTTTTGCATTCAAAAACAGTGACTCCTTCTCACCTTGAACTTAGCTGTAAAACACAGATGCCAGACATTGTAAACAACTAAATCATATGCAATTATGTTCCTAAGCAATATATGAACATTAACCTAAAAATGTCATAATGAGAAGGAGAAAGCTGAGAGGTCTATTTGAGATTAAGATACTAATTTAAATTGATAATCCAAGCTCTTTGAAATGTAAACTATTTATGTCCCATTTTAACCGCTTTTCTGAGTGGGCTTAACTCTGCTGGGACATTTTATTAAGACAGGGAAATATTCTCATTCCACAACAACACAGACGAGTCCATAATAAAATCTGCTATTTCACGTAAATCCGCCCTCAGGGTAACGGGTAAACTAAAGAGGGATTTGATTTGAAGGGTATGAGAGCTGTGATGGTGCGTTATCAGCTGAGTAATTTTCTCTTGTATAAACATGAATTACTGTTATCTAAGTGCCCCCTGACAGCCGATTGGCTCCTCATTAGGCCTGTGTGAAATGAGATTAGCAACGAGCCTCTAAATTATGATCCAATCCCAGAACGCATAATCTCCTTCTCACACATAGCCACGATTGGTCTTCATGTGGATCTATTTTAGTCTGATGTCTTTTTGTTCTACCTTGTCCTTTTCTTTCCTTGTGGCTGTTCGCTCCTAACTTGACCTCATGTTTTCTTCTTGCATCTCTTTTCTTCCACACCTCTATCTCCTCCTCCCAGAATGCAACTGCAGCGGGAGATCAGACGAATGTGTGTTTGACATGGAACAGTACCGGAGCACGGGCAGTGGGGGGCGCTGCCTTAACTGCAGAGATAACACAGATGGAGTCCATTGTGAACACTGTAAAGAGGACCACTATAGGACATCCCAAGAAGATGTCTGCCTCCCATGTAACTGCAATGTCAATGGTCAGTATGATACAGTATTTACTTGGTAGTACCACTCACTGTAAATCTTTCTGTGACAAACTTCCTGTAAAAGTGGGGGATTATACGTTTCATAAAAGCATATTAACGTTGACATTTTGTCATTATGGGGACTAGGATACACTTTGTTTTCGAAAGAGAATAAACCCACTGATTTTGACACGTTCTTTAGTGCCATTGGTACAACCTGTAAGGAGCAGTTTGCTTGAGTTTTGCATTTTTTCTCAAAAGAAAATATGAGGCAAGGCTTAGATTGCTGATCAAATCCTATGAATAATAATACTGCACAACAGACTTGTTGGTCATTAAAGGAGAACTATTCTGTTTTTTGTATGTATTTAGCAAAAAAACTGATGTAGATCAGTAATTTACATTTTGTTCATTGTAAATAAAAAAAATGATATAAATGACTCAAATTGAACCGCCTTTTATTTGTAATGTTAACATTAACAAGCTGAAAATGTCATATTAATATTTTTAATGTTGGAAAGTGCCTACATTACCAATTAGACCATCACATATTTTACTTGG
Source organism: Mugilogobius chulae (assembly GCA_038363315.1). Lineage (NCBI taxonomy): Eukaryota > Metazoa > Chordata > Actinopteri > Gobiiformes > Gobiidae > Mugilogobius > Mugilogobius chulae. Next base: position 23,284,535 of record CM076409.1, read on the forward strand.
AGTCTGAATTATGTGAGTACAGACAAGCAGGGAGGTGGTAGGTGGTAGGGAAAAAAGGGATTTTCTGAGGACAATATAAGATTACCGGTAGTCAAACATACATGAATCAATTCAATTGCAAAAACTCCAAAAAGTGGATTTTAGGTAGTGTCAAAGTTGTGCGTCTACATTCAGGAGACACAAAATCTCTTCTTTTGCAAGCCAGCGCGAATGAGGAGAATTTTCGGTCCATTGCGGATCTAAAATCATGTAATGTTGCAAATCACTGCAAATGCTAACTTTTACAGAATATTACATGGATTGGAAGTTAGAAAAGGATATTGAATTTTGACCTTACCATTCTGTTCTTGTTCTCCCTCCCTGTGTGCCGTCTGCTGTCCTTTCAGGCTCAGTCAGTCAGCAGTGCGATCAGACAGGAAGCTGTGTTTGCAAAGAAGGGGTGACGGGGGAGAAGTGTGACACTTGTTCGCCCGGCTTTCATTCTCTTGGCCCCGGTGGCTGCAGGTGAGCAACATGCACGAGATTCTTGTACAATCTAAAAGCAGAAAAGTTAAAACATTCATTAGTTAAACAAAAATTGTATATTTGTGCTAATCACAAAGAGATCATAACATTTTTATTTTTTTCTACAAAACATATCTATAGGCTTAATTTTGTGACACTGCAGTGAATCTGTGTCTTCCTTCAGGGAAATGTGACTACGTAACATCTAACTGCAGAGCTGAACTTGTACTACACACAAAAACAAGGATTGGGGAAAAAAAGAAAATCATTCAAGATTTAAACAAAGAAATCAATCATAGGAGCAGACCAGTGGGTGTTTAGCAGAAAAGCATATTTCCGTGTGTCACAATATATTACACCTTACACTTTTATGTTTGCTAACTGTGTAATCAATATTCATTATGCATGCTGCAATTAATGTGCATGTCATTCCTCTCATCAGACTATTGCTGCTGGTGTTAAATCATCATGATTCCTCTAAGGAGCATTGATTTTTTTTTTTTTACATCCACTGAACAGCGTAGGTCTTTGGGAATGCCAGTAGGCATTTTTATATCTAATCAATGCACATGCACAATAAAGTTCAAAACATAGCTTGCTTACATTTTATATGCTGGGTATTACAGAAACTTTTCAATGTTTCTAAATGCTGATATGATATACCCTGCCTATGCTGATATTACAGACTGATAATCGACAATAAACGCACTTCACTGAGCACTTGTGAGTGGTTTTATTTCGACATTTGACCAGAAGTGGGTAGTAGCCTACTCAGTTACATTTACTTGAATAACTGTTTAAAGAAATTTTTTAATTTCAGACTCTTTAAGCGCTACTGTATTGGAAATAACAGTGCTTTTGTATGTTTTGTGTTGATAACAAGAAATTATCTTAACATGTTTTTTCTTGCTTAGCCCCTTTATTTAGTTTCTTAATGTTTGGGTTTATACTTTGGTTATGCATATTTTTTTGTCCCTCTTCCCTTCACATTATATATATGATGTTATGTCCAGAAAGTTACTCTTACTTTTTTACTATGAACCACTACTTTTGTACAACAAGTAAATTTACTTGAGTGCAATTTGTGGCTACCCATCTCTGATTTTGACAACCTTTTTCATGCACATACACAATGAGAACACAAGAAACTAGCTAACTGTTATGCTAGGAGCTAAGCTACAGCAGCACTTAGCGAACCAAATACAAATTTGAGTCAGGCAGTAGTCACTACGAGTAAAAGAAGAGAGCAATGTCAATCCGCTGACGGTGAGTACAATACAATGGCATATTTAGCTGAGATGAATATATTTACGATGTCTGATCGTTGCTAGAACTAACATGTTAACATGTTAAGTTATTTTCTGTAGTTAACAATTTAAGCTACCGGGTTATTTTTTATTTTTTTGACCCGTGCTCTTCCAGTTTTGTCCAGTTTAATCATAGAGGTATAAACTAGATAATAAATCTATCTATAGTCTTAATCTGAATAAATCAGCCATGCAAAACCGAATGTTACAGTTTGCAAAACATTGCAAGCCGTTAGCTCATTGGTTAGCAACATTAGCATTGCCGGCTGTGGAACCGGCGGACAAAGCAGCACCATCACCACGTTTATAACTTAACGTTACAGAAGTTCAAAAGACGTAGAGGTTACAGAGGCGAGGGGACAGTGGAGAGAAACTAAAGAAAAATACAGTATTCAAGCTGTCGGGACTTCTAGTCCTATTGTAAGTATATTTCATTCACCTTACCAAACGCGAGGCACACCCATGTTCGATTTTCTCTTTCGGGCTCTGAAGCATTTCCGGAGCGGGAATTGCCAGCAATTGCCAGGTTTTTTTTATTAATTAAATCTTTACTAATGCATCAACAATGCGGTAAACCCTTTATGTGTCTGTTGTTCAGGTGTATTTAACTTATTGCAGATCATTTGAACTTTATTTCAGTTTTTGGGGCACTGATAAAAAGTGCATGATCTGATTGAACCTGAAAGCTTTCAGTGCACGTGGACACATTAAGTTGAATATCTAGAATCTGCTGGTACATGTGTGTATGTGGTGGGTTTGATATTCATAAGAAGTCTATCCTAGCTCTCTGACCCTCTACCTGCTGTGTGAATGCTAATTTAATATGCTGGTGTTGAATTGCATATCAACGAGTGTTTGCATTTTTGGTCTTATTTACTGAATTTATTTAAATTATATTTAGATTTTTGGATAAAACAGAAACACCAGCCAATCTAAACCAAAACTGATTTTATGATTTCAGAAAATTATCAACAGCAGACCAGTAATTTAATCATCCTTAATTTGTCTTCATTTGCATCCACAACAAAAATACAGACACCACATGTCTGATTCATGCAGCTAAATGTGGCTGAGTTGATGTGTGAATTTCACAGTCCAGTGGAGCACGGCCAACAGGAGAGAGTTTGTATTTGGATAATTAAATTATTTGAATTAGCACTTCATTATGAAATAGCATCACTAAATAAAACTCATTAATCACTGAGATGGGCAGAATAAATCTTAACACGTAATATCAAAACTGACCGGGCTTGGGACCAGAGATCTGGAAGCACACGATTTGATAAGGTCGTGGGGCTATAAAAATATTCTCCCTTTGGAGTTTGTCATTATCCTTTTTTTACATTGTTTCTTGCAGCCAGTATGCAAGCGATGCAGATCTGACTACATTAGACAAGGCTACTTATTTATTTTAGAAATCTGCCATAACTAGTGTTTTCACATAAAATTGCTCTTTGAGATGAATCATCTCCTTGTTCGTGATATCCTTGTATTGTTTTGTTGTTGTTGTTTTTTTGATCAGTTGTAGTAATTATTATTCTGTTTTGAGAACAGTCTTTTAATGTTGTCATACTCAGGCTGTGTGGGTGCAATATTGCTGGAAGTGTGGGACATTGCGCTGCAGCGGACGGATATTGCAACTGTAAGCCAAACGTTGAAGGACATAGCTGTGACAGGTAAGGATATATAAATGTCATGCTTCATTATGTTTAAAATATAATTAATACTAGGCTGTGACAAATTGTTGGAATGAACATACTTTACACTACTTGTGTTTTTGTTAACTTTCTTGTATGAATACAGTACTTTGGTCTGTCTTTAGATGCAAACCAGGCTTTTTTGACCTCCAACAAATGAACCCAGCGGGGTGTCAAGCATGCTTCTGCTTCGGCCATTCATTAGCATGTTCATCATCCAGCCACTACGGACCATTAACATTACCTCCAACTTCATGGAAGGTAATATCTATAATTTCATAAATTGTCTGATAAGTTGTTTATGTCATCTAGAAATAACTGAAATTATACATCTGTTCTGCACTCTAATCGGGTTGATCACCTGTTGAGGACTTAACTTCAATGTTTAACCAAAAGCAAATTTTAATAAAGACCTGATTATGTAATGTAGATCTCTTTTTTATACTAAGCAAATAATAAACCGGTGTCTTTACTTTGAGTGTGCTTGCAAGGCCTCAAAATAGATAATTATTTGGTCCTAACCCTATCTATATATTTGTGTCGTTATAAAGCTAGGCTGCAACTATAAACCATTTTATCTTGAACACACTCTTGAATTCACATCAGGAGTTCTTGCATTTTCACTATGTTTTTTATACTTTGACAAGAAACAGCAGCACGAAGTCATCTTCTGTTTTGCAGATCAAGACGGCTGGGTCGGCTTGTTCTCGAGGGGACAAGAATACCCCCTGCTGTGGAAAGAAGGTGAAGTTTACCTGCTGCCACTTACTGAAGAAGATACTGGCTTTTACAAAGCTCCTGGTGAGTCAAATGTTACATTGTTATAACAATTTACCTCGGGCTGGGTCAAATGTCTATATAATCAAATTCTGAAATGTTTTGGAATCTGAGCAAATTAAAATTGCTGCAGGTTATTAGTTATTATCAAAACAGTGTAACAGCCACAGCCTGATTATGTTGTGTATGTGTATTTTTTTAAATCAGAACATTTGGCAGAGTCATACAACAGTTATTTTGACACCATTTCTTACAGCTTCTTATCTGAGCTATTAACCGATAAGGGAATAAGCCGGGCTCGCCACAGGACTTAGCGCCCATTTCTATCAAGTGGTCAGGCAGCAAAGTCCTGATGGAATTGGATGCTCTGGCTGTATTGGAGAGGCAACAAAGTTAAAATTGGCTTGGTTTCTTCACATTGCCACTAAGTCGGTTTCAAGACATCAAACTAAACAGCCTCTCCAGTTGCTGCACAACCCAAAGCCCGAAGCAAAACAGAACCAATCCCATTTACTCCTCATCCTAGAAGTTTAAAATTCCGCAAATCAGAGACAATGATTTCAGAACTAGTTTTTTTCCACAGTGGTTTGATACATTTATATAGAAGGATCAGAAACTCATTTACATACTGCACGAGCATTACTCTTTTGATTTACATTAATAATTATATATGTATGGGGCCACGTTCCTAGAATGGTGCATGTAATATTTCCTATATAGGACACATTATGCAGATTTGTGACCCAAGTGGACTTAGCAAATGCACACAGCCTTTTTATCTACTTCAAACGCAGTGCCATTTCAGACATAATTCACAAAAACATGCATCTTCTTCCTTGTAAAGGCACCAATTCTTTATTTTTGTCATCTTAAAAATGAAAGCAAACAGAAGAAATCTTTAGTTTTACAACAGCAGTCCTCAAGTTTTACTCTATTGTAACTGTAACTCTTTGTGTTTTGACGTCCTTCACAACTTTAAATAGTTAAGCAAGTTGAACTGCATACATGCCAACAGTAGTTAGCAAAATACTAATATAGTATTCGATAAAGACAGGACATGGCAAGCACATTTTCACCTAAACAGAATACATTAACAATATTTTTCATAAAAAAGACGGTGGGCTTAGTGTCTTTAATGACTTTGCCATGAAGATCAATTTAACAGTCGTTAGTATTCTTCAGAGTATACAAATAGATTATGCTGAGTGACAATGTCCAAGTGCACATCAAATGCAGTTTCTGGAGCAGCATTCATTACCACGGCACATGTTCTGAGCAGGAACTGTCAGAAATAGAGACAGGATTCAATCATATTCTTTTTATATTGGATTTGGTATAAAAAGAAAAACTACAGAATTCACCCAGCGCTAAAAATATAAGCTTATGCCACAATGGACAAGTCGTCACACACATTCGCTGACACTTTCTGAACTCGGGTTGGCAATTGTGTCGGATAAAAAAAAAAATCACATTCTTTTTGACAACCAAGCCAGTGACACCTTTCAGCGTCCTACGTCTTTTCCAACTTCTCATCCTGCTAGTTTGGCTAAATCCAATCAGAATGTCAGTCATGTTGTCATACAGTGTTAACCCTACGTAAAGCCCCATAAACCGGCCTGGTCTGCGATATCATGAGCGCGGGTCACGCATAGAGCCTGGCAGTGTGCTTATCTTTGAGAGGCATGTGCAGGGACCTCTTATGGATCACAGACATCTGCTTGACAGTTGACACGCACCACGGTTCTAGTCCCTGCGGTGACTCCACTGACTGAACACTTGAGTGCATCTGCCAGGCGCGATCATAGGCAAACATGTAGTACCTCGCTAAACAGTTGCTTTGACTCTTTTCCAAGTTGCTGCTCGGAAGAATCGGACAGTCACAGAGGCAGTCTTGGCTGAGTTTTGTTCATGCTTAAGGCGGTGGCTGCTCTGGACGTACCATTGTCTGCTGTGAGGCTTGCTCTCTTGTTTCATCTCAACATATTCTCATTTGATGCATGTTTGTCTTTCTTTTAATTATTCATTTGCCAAAGGTTGTGGGCAAAGAGAATCAGCTGTGTTTTGTAAACCAATTTCTCAATTATGCTGTGTTCTTTTTTCTCTTAAAGCTTTTTAGTTCAGTTTGGAGTTGCAACAAATTAGTTAAATAATCACAACAAATCAATTCTTGAATTTATTATCAATCGTAGTAATGTATCTTTTTAGTCGTTTAGTCCAGTATTTACAAACCAGGGGTACACAGACATATACTAGAACTTATTATGAGCTCAGGCTTAAAAAGAAGATGGAATTAAGTATTATCGGAACCTAAGAATGTTGTTAGTGGACAATTTTGAATAAGTTTGGACAATTTTATAAACATTAATCAATGAAGCAGGAAAAATAATAGTAAATGTATTTACCTAAAAGTGTGAGCTTGTGACCAAAAACATTGTGAAGTGGATTAATTGATGGATGGTTGGTTGTCGCCAGTGTCAATGTCAAATTGCTTCTGATGTACAATAATAAAACAAAACACAATAAATCTATACAAAATGTTATTAATAATAGTATAAGTAAAAATTAATCTAAAATAGTGGTGTCTTAGTTTGCAACCAGTCTTTTATTAGTTGATGATTACCGTAATATTATTTTTAGGAGATTTAATAAAATCTAAACTTGACATTATTTTGTTATTTTCTCTTTTGCATAAATGAATTAAGTCAGCTAAAACATGTCAGCACATGTCAGCACTGCTCAATAAAAAATCAAAGAGCCAGATTTTCTCAGGAGAGTAATTGGGGATGGGGTGACTCTTTGCTGTATTTGAACAGGAGGCAGCTGAGAGAACTGACACACGGTTCAAGTGTCTCAAATATACTGTACATACTGTATGTAACCATCATCACTTATAAAGACATTTAAGAAGGTAAAAGTGTTACTTAATTCTGCTTTAAATGAATCAGATTTACTATATGTGATAGAAGCAGAAAGTAGAAGTCATAGTCAGAGTTAATTACCAGAAAGTTTACGAGTTTAAAGAGATTTTTTTAGCAACTACTTTGTATGAAAAGTATAGTAGTTTATGTGAATTCAGTTTTTGATTGCCATTTGTGTCCTAGACATGGTCAGATCATTTTGAGAGCTTTTGCTACATCTCTTTTTACTCAACAAAATGAGTAGCTTGACTTGACTACCGCTCTAGTCATTCAGCTAATTTTGTAAAAATAGAATAATTCTTAACTAGTATATATATATAGTTTGCAAAACATTCCATGACCTGGGAAATTAATGTCCATGACTCAAATTGCTCTGCAAATGCACAGTAAAGAAGTGGGAAAAGTGTAGATTTATTTTGCTCACCATGTTTCCCAAATAGTTTAATATCAACCTCCTTTGGGTCAAATTTGACAGTGCTCTGGGACAGGGGATGCTCATATTTGCAGTAAATGCTTTTGTATTACTGACCAATGACTATTGTCATTGTTTGAATTTCTAGCATTCAGTTTGTGAAATCGTCCTCAGTGGCCACTGATTTTTAACTTTATATATCAAATTGATATAAAATGTAATAATCGCTGGACAAATCAATTAGCAAAATTGCTATTTGTCACATGCAAATTACAATATGAAAAATCTCTGAACATACTGTATAACCAACATTTCTTTCAATAATATATAGCATAGTTAGTATATATAATACTAATTTATTTGTACAGCAGAAGCAGATAATATGCGAGAAAGAAACATAGAAGAAACCAAGGGCAGCCGTTGCTCTTGTTTTGAGTAAAGAAGTGAAGGAGTCAAAGAAGAGTCAGTATCCACTCGAGCAGCTCCAGGCTACCTGTCATTCTGGCTCAAGAGGCAATTGCTGCTAAGAGTTTCACACAAGACAAGTGCTACCCTTCGCGCCACATGCAATCGACTCCTTTGGCCTTGTCCTCTAAAATGCAGCAGTTTGAAAAGGGGAAAGGTAAATAAAAGGGAAAGAGTCATGAGAGGTTACATAGAGGCAGGGCCTATCATATAAAAGACAAAGATGGGAGAAAAACAAAGTGAAGTAGCCACAGTTCCTGACTTGTTAAAGGGACTATACCCGATTTCAATCAATTCTCCCAACTCAACATATTGTTTATGTATCTATTCAGGTGGAAATTAGTCCAAAATGTCCTGTCTCTGTTTAATAATTGTCCTATTTATTCACTAAGCTTCACTAAGTTCGTGTGTTGTTTTTAGCATTTGGGCTAACTGCTGTTAACATACTGAGACGTCTCGCTCCTAACAGCTGTTAAAAAGCGTTTAACACATTTGGAGGCTCAGAATGCATTAGGCAAGTAGTTATGGAGCCAGACTTGTTGTGAGTGATGTAGGAAGTTCAGAAAGTATTGTTTCTTTTTGTTTACATTATTAAGGAAACAAAAATCGTGTTAGCCTATAGGACTTTTACGTGTGCAGTACAACCCAAGAAGAATGTGTATAAAGAGACTATTTTATTACAGTTCATCAATAAGGAAACACATTTCACAAGTTCTGGAGGGAATCTGCATCTTTTATTTCTCTTTAATCAAATTCTTAACCATTAATTAACAGTTTAAAAGTTATAAACTAAAGCCCTAAGCCTTGTGCACAATAACATTTCAAATAGATCTGTTAAACTGGGCAGTGCTTGCAGGACTAATGAAGAGAGTGAGGGATGGAGTCCCAATACAACTGGTTTAGTAACAGATGTTATATTACAGATTGTAATGGTACCGACACACTTAGCATAATCAGGGCAAAAAGTGTTACTTCACATTAGAAAACGCATTGGCCACTACAGGAAGTACACAGCCCAAGCTCTGTTTCACCAAAGAAAAAGTAGGTGTGGCAAATATTCTTAAAACTCAAATTACTGCACAGAAAATGAACAGAAAATATTGTATGTACGTAGTTAATGATATGATCCTAATTCATTGTTGCAGTTTTGTATAAATCCTTCTATTTTAAAAAGGCCTAAAACACATTTGGTTTTACTAAAACAAATGTTGCTGCATAAATGTTGGTGCTCACTTAGTTTCCTTTTAAGTTGTAAAGCTGGGCAGTATAAAAATGATTATGTATTGTTACAGTGTAGACTTAATTAGTTCGTTTCAATGGAAAGGATTCTATTTCTGCACTTGCTGCTTTTGGTTAGTTGTGGCAGGAAATAAAATGTCATAAAATATTTCAGATCATGTGTTGTATTTGAAATAAATCTTTTTTGCTTCCAAAGTTATGAATTGCCAAGTCTTGCTAAGCTACATGGCATCCAAACTATTCCAATATTTCAAGCCTTATTGGGATCAATATTATATTCAGTCTTCCACAGTTCAAACCAAGATCAAACTGTACCTTCAGCATCTGGGCTGGATGTTATTGGTATGTGGAACAGTCGACATGGAAAAAGTGGCAAATCCAGTGAGTGTGATAGCTGGTGGCCTTCAGGAGATGGGTTTTCTGCTCACGTACAGCGCCTGAAGGCACCACAGATTAGTGCCAGACAGTATGTCTTGACACTGTTGGACCTGTTTGAAAGTTTAAAGTCTGCCCATGCAGTAGTTGCCCTCAGACGGCCCGCAGTAGTCGATGTAGTGTCTCTGGGACCAGCTTTGGGAAGGCTGTGATTTAATTGAAGCAAAGCTGATTTAATTTGCCAGGTCTCAGTTTAAGCCAGCAGATTGATTGGGAAGCTCTCCACCATTCTCTAAAAGTTATATAGGCATCCATCACTTGCTGTGTAAATTTAATGTGTTCCTAGAAGAGAGTCAACAGGGACAGTGAACTTAAGGTCACGCTTTTAAGGCCAAACATTAGACTATTGCTGCTTTACATGCAGTAGGTGTTGTACCAGCCTAGTTTCTAACACTTCAAATGAAACCCATTAGGAATAAATGAGGAAAAAAACAACAAAATAAAAATAGCAGCATATTTACAGAGATGCAATTGCAACTAAAAAGTAATTTCGAAATAAATTATGTTTTGTTTTGTAATATAGAAAGATTATCCATCATGATAGATTTGTTCACATAAATAATCTTTTGTTGGGGCATATGATTAATTAGTTTGGGAATAGAAAATCCTCCAGTGGCCTGCTCATAACAAATTACACCTCTGCTGCTTCTTTTAAAATAATCATCATGAAAACAGACACAAACATTAAAAAGTAACTGGAGAAGATGAAGTAATAAAAGGCAGACTCCAGCAGAGTAATGGCTGTGGAGTTTTAGTTCATCAGAACACTTTCTCTCTTCTAACCATAAGGGAGTCCTTCAGAGGACAATATTAGCTTAGTCACACAATAGTATTACTGGGCTCATTACCCACTGTTATACAAGGACTGTGCTGTATATTTCCTATTAATCACTTTATTGCCTGACTTTTATTTTCTGTGAATCGGAGTTCTGTACATTACTCATTGTTACTGTGGTCCCCAAATGTAATTATGCACCTTATGTTGTAGCCAAGATGGAGTCTCAGCAGGGACATGTGCATAAATAGTGTAAAATTAATGATGAGTTATTGTGAGCGGATTGTGAGAGGAAAAGGCATGTGCTTGACAAACTATGGGCCTTAGGTGGAGTGTAGTCCATAACAGTTCCCACTCACCAAGATTCACATTTTTTTCTTAAACCATATTTCATGACATCTTGTGCAAGTGAAAATAAATTATTCAAAATGAGTTGCAGGCACACTGGCATCATTAAACAAATGATCCTTTTGGGCAAGGATATATTCCTTTAGTCTACACTTTGAAAAACATTCAACTGTGAAGTAACCATATTTAAAAGTGACTACACTTAAAAGTGGTCCTCAGTGGGTTTTATGCACTCCAACTGAAATTGTGAACAATAATTTACATTAAATATTGTTGTGCATAGAGATAAGACTGCTGTAGAAAACTGGCACAGTTGAGAAACACTCCTACAAATTGTGTCTCTTCCAAAGGTACATTGCTTGGAAGATAGAATGTGTTATATCAGCCCGATCTCACAAGAAACTATATATACTGTATACCACGACATAAAAGGACATGTCAATAACATATGATTAGCACAATTCACACCGTTTTTGCGTAAATATGACACACATTGTAGCCCCAGTTCATTTCTATACTGGTTTTAAACATGTCTTATGTATATTTTATAAAATACTAAAAACCTAACCCTAACCCTTATCCTAATACTAACCTACCCCAAGCCCCACCCCTAAACTTACCCATTTCAGTGTCTTGAAGCCTAAACTTACCCGTAAAACATCTACACTGACTTCAACTTAAACTCGTGTGTGTTTTACGCTATGAAAAATTGTTTATTTCATGCCTTTTCATATCGTGCAATATATACAGCAGCGTATACGCAAAAAAGGCGTGAAATCGTGCTCATATGCTATTTTCGTGTGGTAGTACTGTATATTTAAGCTTTCTTGTGATACTGAGTTGTTTATATTAACAGTTAACTAACATATTAGATACATGTTTTATTGTACATTTTTTATGTATATTTTTATTGGCTATGACATACAGAGTTGCAAAGTTTTGCAAAGTAAAATTATGTCTGAGTGCTAAGCATTAATCTGCCTATTCTTTTAAAAAAGATGATTGAGATATGTCCATGTTTTGTTCACTCCTAAAAGCTTGATTATCTCTGTTCATATTCGCATTGACATGAGTGATATTTTATTAGAAAGGGAAAGTTCTTCACATTTTATCATGGATGAATCCCATCAGATGTGAATCTGCTGAACTTCCATGTTGTATTGTAAACAGAAATCAGGCTGGGGGTTTTGTGAAAGGCTGCAGCTGCAGTTTAATATTGAGAATATGTGCAATCCGGCAGTCAAATGCTAAACGTTTGTGTTCATTGGGCTTTCAGCACAAACTAAGCTGTTTTTGGCTTCATGCCTTCACTTTGGAGCTTTATTAATTGTGGCCGCAAAAGTTAAGCAAGTCATCATTTTCAAAGTCAAATAAATAAATGAATTAGCAACAAAATATAGCACTTATTAATTTAAAAATAATTACTTTGGTGTTGTAGCATCCTAATTCGTTTGAACATAAATTTGGCTCTGTCATTATATTTGGACAATAAGCTGCAGGTGAATGGCCAGGATTTTTCCATCATATTCCAATGCCAGCTGTGAGCTGAATTGTGGCCAAGTAATTATCTTTCTCCAGCACCACTTGTGTTATATTGGCCAGGTTTGAAATGGAACACTTCTCTGAGATTATGTGTCCTAATACCTTATTCAATACTAGAGTCTCTCCTTCCAAGAATGTCTCTCTTTGAGAGTGTACTGGCTCACAAAAGGTGTCTAAAACCCAGTTTAAAGTCTTTATTTCAGAAAGTAGTTACACAATTTTTAGTTAAATTATATATTATATGACTTATCAATACCAGACATCAGTGTTTCCCAACTTCTTTGTACCAAGTACCTTCTTGCCGTCTCGTATATGTCTCTTATTCAACTATCCCCTTTTGGTAAATAATTGAGTTTCATTGTGACATATTCTTCATTATTACCATGCAGAGTTTCGATAGGATCTTTAAAAAAAATCTTAAAGGGAACCCTGGATATGAAGACAAATATGACTAAAATGCTAGCACTGGTCATGCTTCTTAAAATAAAGTGCAACCAAATACATAACTGCTTATTATTTTTTATAAAATTGTCATTGTTTATGTTGTTTTCAAGCCACTGGGAGCCGCCATTTTGTCCATACATTTTGGTTGATGACAAAATAGTGTTTCCATGGTTACTTCCACAATTTCATCTGTGAACAGCTGCCACAAAAACACCACTGACAGTGTCCAGTTCTTGCCTTTTCCTCTTGATTATCATTCAGTTTCACTAGATTCCACATTATCTTCCTGTATTTGGCTTTGCTCCGGCTCAAACTGAAAAGATTTAACTGAGGAATTCATGTTGCTTAGTTACCTGTTACTGCCTGTTACCTGACAACACTATTTTATGTCATAACGCAGCAAAATGGCAGCCTCCTTGAAATTTCTTTAAAACACTATTTTAATAAAACTACAAATACTTCCTAGAAAATGTAAGGCTTTAAAAAGTCTTAAATTTTGAATTGTAGACTTTTCAGGTTTTACATTTTTTTAATGAAGTCATTTCTGTCAGATTTCCTGATCATTTCACACTGCTGCAGATTTGTCAGAAAATTCTCAATAATATTCTCAATAATATAACATCACTGGTTTCTTTCTTCTACTGTTGTTTGGTTGATGGAATGGAAGGAATGCTTGGTTGCCGTATAAATAGAATTCTGTTTTGTTTATTTGTTAGTTTTTTCATAATTGTAGCGAAAAATAAAATTATATCTTAAGAAACCCTCTGGAAAAAAGCAGATTTGTGAAATATGATAAGTCACAACTCATAAATAGGTCTTAATTTGTATATTTGTTGTCTTTAAAGGGTCTTAAAAAGTCCTAAATTTGACCTTTCAATCCCTGCAGAAGCCCTGTACCATAGCCTTTTTTTGTACTGTAATTAAATGTATGCTCAGATGTTCAGAAAATGATTCAAAATTGACTCCAAATAACATTTTAGATTCAGAAAATATCAAAATACACCTTCTTATAAAGTTTGAAAGCGTTCCAAGTACCCCCCGGTAAATGTTCGCATACCCGCCCAGTTTGGAAACACTGTCATACATGACAAATTGCAATCTCTGATATAAGGCTTCATAAAAAAATAAAAAAAACTTTCCAAAATTGTGTCTTTGATCAAAAAATGCATAAAAGCTGGTGTACTGATGGATGTCATTGTGTGGGCTGAAGGTGTCAAAAGGGCAAAACTGCGATGATCAAGGATGCTGTTTGGGCTGCTATTACAAAAGCACACTCTGAGATCTCACTGAACAATGCCACGGGCCCCTCACCACGCAAAATCGCCCACTCCAGTCCTTAGCCCTGGCAACCCTCAGAAGAGCTTGGGATGTACTTCACACATGATTAGACTCAAAAACAAGAGAGCAGTCAACCTGTCAGACCCACCCAGGTAGTCCTCTACTTCGGTGAACGTTTGTGCAAGGACGAATTAGCAAATTGACCAGGGCAGTTATAGCGGTATGCACGGAAAGAAATAAAACAAATCTATGTTTGTGTGGTATTATATAAGATATGGTTTTGGAACTATACTTTGGTGAAGCGAATTTGTGTTTTAAAGTTGTCACAACACTAGAGGATTTGAAATGTCAGATAAAGTGCAGGTGACAGACATGAGAACATTTTGTAATAATGATTATTTCTCTCACAGTCACAGACACGCACCGTTACCTACAGAAGGACAACAACAACAGTGAATGTGGGTTAAAGTTACATTAAAAGCCACAGGAGAGCAGAAAAATCTACTGAAGTAAAAGTACAGAACTACATGTTCAAAGTTTTAAAAGTATTTAATGCTGATTTTTCAGTGGAATGTAGAAATTTTGTTTAAAAAAAAAATTGTTCTGATATTATCACTTAACATCCTTATCAAATTTTCTAGTCAATCAAAGGGGAAACAAATCTAAATTCTGTCAAGAATTTGGCATATAAAGATTTTTTTTTTTTTTTTTCGCAGCCCATTTTACTTTTCAGTCCTTTTCAAAAAAAAATTTGTAAAAAGTACAAATACTTGCTCTATAGGGGTGTCGAACTCATTTTAACAAAGGGCCACATTGGCATCGGTGTTCTCCTCGAAGGGCCGGTTTTAACGGAAATTAACCTTACTAACCTTTGGCATACTACAAATAACAGTTGTATTTGATTATTGTACATTTATTTAAGTGAATATTTAACTGAATTTACATCTGCATTAGTCTGAAAAATGAATTACTCTTTAATTCTCAGACAAACTTTTCATTAGGGTAAGATACCCATTTTACCCTTTAAAGTAAACCTTATGAGACCTTGAGGGCCGCATGAAATGGGGTGGAGGGCCGCATCTGGCCCCGGGCCTTGTGTTTGACATTATGTGCTCTAAAATGTAGTGAAGATAAAGGTATATGGTGTGTGACACAAAAGGAACTATTATTTGGTCAAGAGGAGGGCCTCCTTCTGTATTTGACAATGGAAAAGCAGCTCTTTTAGCTTTTTTTTTTTTTTTTGCTTGTGGCAAAAAATGTACAGTATGTATCCAATAAGAATGCCCCAAAGGATGATTTTATCTTTCTTTTTCTATCCATTTGAGCAGTTAACTTTTTACTTTCAGAAAGTTACATCTTGCCACTTAAAAGTAAAGTGTCCAGTGTAAAATGTCCAGTACCTTTACTTTTGTACATTGCTACTTTTCACCACTGGCTGAATACTCTGCTTAATTTTTTGTGTGATGATATGTAAAAGTTGGCTGTTTCTTACATTTTATGAGTCGTAACAAAGCAGCAAAGCCTAGCACTGTCTGGCTGTTGTAATTGGCTGTTGCAAAGTTCCTCAGACAAGATGACATTACACTGATGCCAGCTGAACTTGAAACAGATCTGCACTGACCTCAAAATGAATCACAAAATTCCCACAATTGAATCATTACTTGGTCCACTCCTCCCTGAACTTCAAACTAGGGTCCAAAACTCATTCAAGACTCACTTGTGGCTGTCTTTGTGAAACAGATGTTGGTTGTTGTCTGTTTGCCTTGTTGACCCGGTAATAAATCTTTGACCTTTCACCTCCAGAGAAATTCCTGGGTAGCCACCTCCACAGCTACGGCCAGCCTCTCTTCATCACTTTCACTTCAGAGACCACAGAGCTGCTGCCGAGACAAATCACGCTGGTACTGGAAGGTTCTGGACTCACCCTCACCGCTGACCTTTCACCTCATCCTGCTGTCGACCTTCGCCCTGGGCTCACACCACGCAGCCTCTTCTCAGTCAGGTACATGAATATGTTGTTTTGTGTCGTAATCCAGGGGTGTTGAGCTCATTTTCACCAAGAGCCACAAGAGCATCACGGTTGTCATCAAAGGGCGGTTGTAAATCTTATTACTCGCTGACATCCGTTTTTGACATGTGTACTTCAGTCGACCAGAGAAATTCTACAACTAAAAACATGTCCTCAAGATTGATCAGTTAAAGTGTTGCCACATACAGTAACTCTCTGTAAATGGAAAATCAACTACATGATTTAATAGAAATAAAAAGTTAAAGTTAAATGACATAATGTGAAAATGTTTAGCTTAAGTAGCAGCTTTTCCAAAATAACATACAGAAGGAAAATCTAGTTTGTTTTTTGGTCATGCAAAACCACCAAACGCCTGTTTCTACAATTTATTTAGTGCAACAAAAATGACTGGATTAGGGATGCACTAATCCAGTTTTTTCAGATCCAACCAATTCCGATAGATTTGCCAACCGATACAAGTGTTAGGACTAGATTAGTAATTTTTTCTTATCAAAACATGAGAAATTTTGTCATATAGCGTGATGTAAAAGTCCCAAATTAACAACATAATCTGATTAAAATGTCAATCATTATGAAACATTCTGGATCAAAAACAGCTGCTAAATTAGTCTCATTATGTCCAGTAAAAGGGGCAACCATAATATTGACTGAATCGATATCAGGGAGTCGATAACCTGATCCAACAAAATTTTCTGGATCAACACAGGTATCGTATTTGTCTATCACTAATCTGAATTATAAAAACATGCTTTTTCATTGCCATACCTGCTTGTCAAAGCCTGATCCCGTCAACTCTCAGAAGCTAAGCAAGATAAGGCCTGGTTAGTACTTGGATGGGAGACCGCTGGAACACTAGGTGCCACAGTGGGACGAACGACCAGAGTGGATTGTCGTTGTGTCCTTGGGCAAGACACTTAACCCACATTACCTCAATGTCTGTGTGCACTGGGTGAGTGGATGTAGATTGAAAAGTGCTTTGAGTGCCTGGAAAGGTATAAAAGCGCTCTACAAAAAGACCTTTTATTTAAGTTTATTTTTGGTCAAAAAGTTACAGGGTGTACCTTTAACTTTGACTCTTTGACAATTTACTTTACCCAAACGGTGCATAGAATTGTTATAAATGCATTTGAAATTTCTTCTAAAACAACAAAGCAGCATACAGAAATAAAAATAAGAACCAATATAATAAAATGTTAAAAGGAAAATTTGGTCACTGAGTATTCCACCGCCTAAGGCTCAAAGTTACTGGAATAGGCCCCAGTCACTGAATGAATCAGAAGGAATATTTAACCAGGGTTTGTTCTCAGACCTTCGGTTAGTTTGCTTCTTTTTGTTGCATTTTTGTAGAAATAGTTAAAATCTACCAGTAAATAAAATCATGAATTGATCAATTTTTGTTGAAGATTAATCAAGTAAGTGACAAACGACTATGGTGTGTCTAAGACTTGTCCAAGCACAATCAGAAACATTTGTAACTATTTTAAAAGTGCACAATGTATCTTTTGCTTATTTGTTTTTATCAATCATGCAAACAGTTTACAAATAGTGTTTTCTTTACAAAGCCCATAGATTTTTTTATTCTCAGCCTCTGCAGTTTCAGTTGTAAGTTTTGTCTGCAGCTGTGCCTTTCCTTTTCGCCTCATTTCAGAATAAATACAAAGCCCAGTCAATACATTATCAGTGCTGTTGTGCTGCCTGCATGTGCGGCTCAGATAAAGTTACCCCATGAGCTCTCAGTCGACTGAAACAGCAGTTATCTCACTTTTGATTTCGTTTTTGATTACAAATGTAGATTTAATTGCAGTTTGTAAAAACGCAAAACAGCTGCGCACAGTTTACATGGCGTTTTGGGTAAATGCAAAAAAAAAAAAAAAAAAAAAAGATAAATGTTGAGTTGAAGGTTGTACAGAGGATATGCCAAGGAAAATCAAATCCAGCAACTGTTTATCCTTTTTCAAATGGTTAGTGCTAAATAGTTGGGACTGAGGGACTGCGGCTTTCCTCTCTAAGCCCCGCCTTTCCCTTTTTCCAATGCTTTTCAATGAGTTTGCTGCGTTTGAAATGTGTTTGTGGTGGAGTTTAGGGGGTGAGCTTCTCTTTAATTCTTTTCCTAAAGGCACCCATCCCAGAAACTTACTCATTGTATCTCTGGACTCGACGTTCTAGCATTACCCTTTTCAAAAGGTGTTTCACCCAGAGCCACGCCCTCCATGGCCAATTGGGCCATTGAGTTATTTAGGAACATAGTAGGTTTGATTGACAAGTTAACAGGCCAATAGTTACTGCGGTACTTCGATTTCTATTGACCAACATTTTGCTTGCCTCACAGTTAAAGTGAGGATAACTAACTTTTTTAGTTATAAATAAGTAACCATTGTGTTTTCTTTCCACTAAAAAAATTTGAAAAATTGACCACTTGTACTGTTGAATGAATTACAGTGGTCCCTCTTTATTGCGGTTAGGTTCCAAAAATAACCATAATAGCGAAACCCGCAAGTATGACTTCATTTTATCAGTAATCAGTAAACCTGCCTGAGATTTATGTCTTTTGTACAGGAATAAGCACTAACACATGATTCTCCGAGATCAAAGCGCAAGTCGTTTGGACTCTAAGAGGACGGTGCGTGCGGTCGCCGCTCTAGGCCAGCGTGAACAAACTTATCATCGTAACTACGGCTCAAAGAGTCAAATCCTCACCTGTAGAAACGTCCGAGCGTCAGGTCAGCTTCCCCTGCATGATCCAAACTGTCTAAAGTTTTCTAAAAGAGCTTCTGTGCTTTGCCTGTGAATGCTGCGATGTGATACGGTCACAAACAGTGCGTTTGAGAGAAAAGCACACTTACAGCGCACGTCTATAGGACCGTGCACTGTAAAAAAAAAAATTGCACAAAAAAAATTCTGCGAAGCCGCGGAAAGTGAACCGCGATAGAGCGAGGAATGACTGTATTAAGAATTTTATATCTAATCAGAAGCTTAAAGCAGTGCTCTGATTGGCTGAGCTTGGGTGGTCCTCTCCAGTTTCACTTTATTGTTTGTAAGAAGGGTTTTTTAAGTCATAATTACAAATGACCATGTGTTGAAGGATTTATGGGGCGAAGTTGTCAGTGAAAATCAGCTACCCCACTTTTAATGCAGTATATTTTATGGTTATGGTCCTGGGTATCATAAGTACAAACTGTTTTTGACCAAGACTGACAACAAACATTTTTTTTTTTCCAAATCCTTCATACATCCATTAAGAAAAAAAAATTAAAGAAAAAAAAAAAAATGCAAAGGAAAACTTCCAAAACAAAGTATGGTATTGCTTTGGTTTGACTTCCTATTAATGACTTACAGTAGCTGCTCAGTTATGGAACAATCACATTTATTTTTGTCTAATTTTATGTTCATATGTTTGAATGTGTTTTTTCATTATGTGTATATATGAGTTTTAGTTAACCAAAAATGTAGTTTTTATTTCATTTATTTATTTAGGCTTAGCTCTTTGAGATTATTTCTTTTCCAAGTGAGTATAAGAGTTGGTTTGTTTCAGTTGTACTAATAAGTGAAAATAAGTGTGATTTAATGAGAAAATGTTACACGTACATGATAAAGTTTTGTCCAAATCATTATGAAAAGAAAGTCCTTCTTGCACAATTTCACTTGTATGTTTGGTGATTAACATTGCAATATGCATGACGCAAGTCACTCGTCTAAGCAGCGCAGCAATCAGGCGCTAGATATTGTGATAAAACTGTAATCAGAATCACGCTGTGGAGCTGTTTCCATCACACAGAGCTGATGCTGTTTACACTGTTGGGAAATAGCAGTCTGCTGCTCTTGTTTTGGTCCTCACTACTGTTTGATTATATAAAATTCAGACGGGTATCTGTAATAGTTTGTTTGTGCTGGAGACAGACACACCGCTGATTAACATCTCATCTTCATTTTGATAAGCACTTTGAGTCTACACACTAAACACTTCTAGAGATCAGTTGCCTCCCAAAACCTTTTGTGATTTATTCAGGCTTGAGACTGGCACCGGAAATACTAGCTTGCGATGTTGGGTTAAAAACTATGACTGTATTACTTATGTTTTAGGAGTTGTTTTATGGCAATTGTTCATGAGTTAGTTATGCACCTTGTTTGAATCTTTTTTGGACGACACAGTGGCCTCATTGCAAGAAGGTCTTTCATTCATCTCTCAGGCCTTTCTATGTGAAGTTTGCATGTTCTCCCCGTGTCTGCGTAAGTTTCCTCCGGGTGCTACGGTTTCCTCCTACAACTAAAACATGTCCAATGTGCCTATCCTCTCCCCTCCCCAGGACAACAGATAAAAATGAGCTGTAAAGCTAGATCTGGTACAAGCATCTCTGCCATTGTGCTTCTACCTTGTCCCTAATAAACATTACATTACCTTTTGGTTGAAAATGTTCTGTGACATATTGCTCTACTCAAATCCAAATGAAAGAATTCAGGAAAACAAAATGTGTTGTAAATATTGTCCATTCCCTTATACAGTTATTTTTTAAATTTCTCACCAATTTTTTTTCTTTAAATTAATCGTTTTTTATTAAAAGTTGTGCTGCACACTCCAAAATAGAAAAATATTAAATCCGTTTCACAGATTGAAAGATTGAAAACTGAGTTATAGGTCTCGGGATGGGACAGTTCTCTAAATAGTATTAAATAAATTGATACTACCATTTCATTTCAATTCTGGTTTGAGTTTGATCTTCACATCTCCCTTCTTTACTTTGTCTTTGTTGTTGTAGTAAGATTAGGAAAGGGTTGATTGTGTCATCTTTT
Source organism: Mugilogobius chulae (assembly GCA_038363315.1). Lineage (NCBI taxonomy): Eukaryota > Metazoa > Chordata > Actinopteri > Gobiiformes > Gobiidae > Mugilogobius > Mugilogobius chulae. Next base: position 23,305,493 of record CM076409.1, read on the forward strand.
TACAGTCAGAGGAATTAAACAGCAGACTTAATATAAAAAAAAAAAAAAAAAAAAAAAAAAAAAAAAAAACAACAGACTTATGGTTACTATATTGTAACAGGGATGAGTTTTATTTTTTATGTGTCACTAAACACACATATTCATCCAAAATTAAATAAAAATCAACCTCCTGACTTAATTCACTCTGAAGTTTAAACTACATTAGAGTAATTCATCTGCCCTGCCCACTTTTATTGGCAGCACACTTCCTGTTTAGCTTGGTTAAGGTAGCTAACATGTTACCTCATCTGTCAGCAACTGAATTCTACAGGCTAACCAAGCTAAACAGGATGTGCACTGTCAAGAAAAGTGGGCGGGACAGAATAAGGTGAATATTGAGATATATTGAAACTTCTGAGACTTAAAATTGAAGTTATATTGAAATCGTGACTCTTGTATAGAAACTGAAATCGAAACTTGACAGAACAGAATTGTCGTTCCAATTCACCTTATTTGCCTGCCTACTTTTGTTGGCAAAGCACTTCCTGTTTAGCTATGTTAAGGTAGCATGTTTACTTGTCTGTCTTGTGATCTCAAACATATATACTGACAAATTAAATAAATCCACCAACTGAATATACAGGATAACCACAGCTAAACTGCCAAGAAAGGTCAGCGGGGCAGAATAAGGTGAATTGTAGAACTTTATTGTATTTTTGTCCCACTTGTAATTTTAAAGCATCTTGTTCGACCAATTATGCAAACACTTTTTAAAAAACTCCTGCTCCTACAAGCCCTTTCATTCTTCCTGCCTAACCCAATTTGGCCGTGGACTTTCTCTGCTGGAATCCTTAACTATAGCCTCTCTTTCAACTAATACCAGGCGTTGAGATGTTGAAACGCTTTATTCTTCACCTGACCCCTGCAGGCTTTTTTTCATGTACCCTTCATGTTGAAGTGGTCAGTCCAGAGGCGGGCATGGGTGAGTGAAAAAGGCTTATCTGAGCGCTTTAAAAGGTGAACTTGCTGTGTGTCTGTAGGAAGAAATGTGCTGTAATCACGTTGTATAGCAATTTCCTGAGACCTGTCAAAGCCTGGGCCAAGACCTGACTGAAAATAGACTTACAGTCATGTTAATTGTTGGTTTCAAGTCTTTTTCTTCTTTCTGGCCGGGTGTTTTACTTGTGGTAATCATTTCTTATTCCATCCTGCAGCTCTTTTTGTATTGTTTTACATTGTTCTGCACTATATTCCAATGTTTTTTAATACTTGTACAGCTATTCTGGGTGCCCTCTGCAGTTTGATTATTTGCTAAATTTAGTAGTAAATCTATGGATGACTTTATCTTTTTGGGTAAATCGTTAAAAATAACTAATTTTCTCACAAATAATTACGTTTTTAAACTGGCTTGGTCTCGTTTTGAAGCATGTTTAGAGTTTAGATCTATTGTTGCTTGGAAGTAGAGATGAACCAATAGAGACTTTTTGATCTCCTGCTGTGGCCGAGAACAATATTTGCCGATAACAAAGAGCTAAGTAACTTCTTGACCTTGTTGAATGTTTTTGTAAGTTTCTGTGATGGCTACATATGTGTTTGTGTTTTTTGAAGCATGTGTCTCCTTACTCTCTTTGATTTTTAGATTTAACAGTGTTGTTTTATAATATATTTATGGCCATACCAGCTTGCCAAAGCCTGATCCCGTCAGATCTCAGAAGCTAAGCAGGGTTGGGCCTGGACAGTACTTGGATGGGAGACCGCGGAGGAACCTCAGGTGCCACGGTGGGGCAACAGAGGATAAAGCTTGTTGTTGTGTCCTTAGGCAAGACACTTCACCCACATTGTCTAGGATGGTTCTGGTGTGTGTATGAATGGTTGGTGGTGGTCGCAGGGGCCGATGGCGCAAAATGGCAGCCTCGCTTCCGTCAGTCTGCCCCAGGGCAGCTGTGGCTACAATAGTAGCTTACCACTACCCAGTGTGGGATGAACGAATAATGCATAATGTGAAGCGTCTTTGGGTGTCATGAAAAAGCGCTATATAAATCCAATGCATTATTATATAATATTATTTAACTCAATTGTTCATGTATTTCTATTTTTACTCTTTAGTCTGCTCAATTGTGATGCTTTGAGAACAAATTTGAACTAAAACTTGGGCACAAAGACTAGAGAACCAAAATATCTGCACAAAATATCAATAATTTTTCAATAACGGCCAATACTGAGACCGATCGCCCATCGCTACTCGGAAGTTTAAACCAAGCATTGTATTACGTTGTACTTGGTGTGAAACATTTGCAAATCAGTGCTTTTTTATACTTTATTTTTCTCAGCAAGCTGTTCCCACCAAACCTCAGACCGAAGAGAGTTGTAATTTCCTTTGTTAACATTTCTAAAACACAGTCACAACTCTTATAATAAAATTAGCACCTCCACATGGACATTGACATTCAGCAAGAGAGCACTGCACTGTCCTTTGCACCGCTTCACAGAAAGTGTTGTGGCCCATTAGCTCAAAACATTACTGTGGAGCCTCTGTACTTGTGGGATCACATTTATCCACTTCACTAAAAACATAAAGCTGGCTACAGGCTTCTAAAAGGACTCTACAGAAGGATGTGAGCTTCTAAAAGAAAAGGTAGCTTATGCGGCTAGAGGCAAAGTAGCTGCAGTAGTTCAGAAGGGAGATGATTAAAGAATGAGCTTGGAGCAGTTCAGTGTCAGGGTCCAGCCTGATGGGAGAGCAAATACAGCAGTTTTGCTAACAAAGGCCAGCAATTAATTTAGGTGCTTTAATAAATTACTTTTTTGACGTATTAAAGGGGATTTAGCCCGATGTGGGCAATTTACCTTTCATATGCCTTCCTCTGATATGCAGAAAAGGAATAATTTCTAGATGCGTATCTTAACGCTAACTGTTTAAAAGAACCGTATGTAAGATGCCAAACTAGTGGTTTAAAAATGGACCAATAAAGGTTTTTCTTAGGCCAATTACTGATATTTCAATTTTTTTTCAGGCTATGCCAATTTTCAAGGAAAATTTCTGAGGCAGGTTTTCGTTTTGAAAGCATAGCTGGGGCAAGATAGTACAACAAACAAACAAAAAAAGCTTCAACCTAAACTATGATTCACCATGGTACATGGCGTCTCTTTCAGACACTGTAATGACGCTTGATTGTTTCATTGCGTCATGAGAGACATTCATAATGCTCATATTGACAACAGACAAGCACTTATTAAAGCTTGTGCTGCAGCCAAATTCATAGAACAAGAAATACTTAAGACATGTTAATGATAAAATCAAAATTGTGGACTTAGGAATGACGTCTTATCATTTCTCTCTAGACCAACTCAGACTTACAGTATACACGATATACAAATAAATTAAATAAATAAAAAACAATATCTGCCCCAATATATATTGATCTGTCTTTAATCACCATTACAAATTACCTTGTAATGGTGATTAAAGATAGATTACCGTCCACCGGGACAATAAAGTATACCTTAACCTTAACTTGGGTTGCCAGAGTGTTAAATTGCCCATACTTTGAAGAGTTACTGACTAATCAGAATCAAGGTTTGCTATGAATCATGGATAAAAACATGATTGCTGTCATGATTCACATTCTCAGACACCTGACTCTTTGTCATGGTCCGTTCCCAAGAATAACATTTTTTACACAATGTGGGTGGAGCTTAATGAGAACTGTGTGGAAACAAGTGCACGCACTATGGTGCAACGTCAGTTCAAACTCAAACATGTTCCTGACTCATGGTTCAAAAGCAGCTTCAGGCTCTAAGAAACTAACCTAACTTAAATGAGAGAGTCACGTGAGGCTCATTCTGCTTTGTGATTGGATAATTCTCTCGAGAACCAAAACACTAAATCAACAATTATTAAATAACTCAAATATACAGTAACTTTCAGTAAAAGTAATAATTATGTTTCTGTAGACACATATAGGTCATGTTTATGAAATTTGAAATCTAAATATTACATGCGGATCCTTTAGAGTCACTTCTAAGATTAAAGACAAAACTACAAAAGCTCATCAAACCAAACCTGTCACTGGTCTGAGCTAACCCGGACCTGGTCTCATCTGGCACCTCCATAGGTCCCAGGACTTTCTCTATGAGTGCACACAACTAATGAGTTTCCCTCAGCCAAAGAAGCGTCTGAAAAGGGCAGGATAGGGACCAGGCGATCATTAAGTGTTCCTGTCTCTAGAGAAAATCTTCACAAATCGCATTACATGTTACGCATACACGCCCAGATGCTCCTCTCTTAAATACCTATGTCTTTGGTGTATTTGAGCATTATAGCCTATAGAAAACATATTATTTATATCGCCATCTGGTTTGTCTTCAGTTCCTCCCTCATGCCTCAAAACATGTTTTTTAGATTATATGCATGTATTATAAGTGCTGTCTTTAAGAGTACCATATGTCTCCTGACTGACAGCATCTGATTACAGAGCTGGTAAATATGTTAACCACTTATGTGTCTGTGTGGTCCCACCTTTTAGACACAGATAAAGGAGAATAATAGAAAAGCTGTGTGATTTCAGCTCAGGGAGTTGATCAAAGGGGAGGTGAAGGCTTCATATGCTGCTCTCTTATGTCCCTGATATTCTCTCCTAATGTGGTTATGGCCAGAGGGATTTTAATGGGCCTCTTGTTTTCATGTGAAATAGTTTTACACTGAGAAAATAGTCTGCCTTAGCCACAATAACAAACAAATACAGCATTTATGTCATATCACCATAAAGCAGTCTTCAAGATACAGTGAATGAAAAAGCATGTACACGCCCATAAGTTGTTCCACTGAAAACGATGCAAGATGTTGTTTAATTTACATTATAGACACTTCGACAGACTGAATCTAAAAAAAAATAAAGAAAGCAAAAAATTGCATTGTAGATATTTTTTGTAGACAAAACAAATATTTGAACACCTACAAACTATCAGGAAGATCCAGAGGTGGATCGGGAGACCAACATATAGCTTTTTGGTGTAAACTCCTCTCTACTCCAAATAGAAGTCAAGTATTCATTTTAATTTACGTTTATTCAATCATTCATTCATTTATGACGGAACTGCAAAGCTTTTTTTGAAAAGACCTTTTGTCAGAGTGCTTCCCAATTAATATTCATTTAACACATCATGAGCTGCAATCCTCTTTCCCATTTGCAGCATTACTGTTGTACTGAGCAGTGTGCACAAATAATGCTTCTGTCAACCTCACACGAAGAGGTGATGTCTTGTCGTTTTGTTCTTTGTGTTTGGTTGTCATAAATGTAATATGTCTTGCAGAAGTGTTGTACACTGTTTTACTAGAGTGAGCCATGTTAAACACGATGTTTCTGCTCTTATTAACTGGTCCATACATAAACAGCGTGTGAGAGCACATATATTATTAGTGGGCTTATCCTCACATAACACCCGCATCTGTCCCTTCATATTTCTTGTGGCTGCTCCTGCTCATGTTGTATCTGTATTTATTTATGGTTTGTGTCATTTGTGAGCCCAGTGTTGGGCTGGGTGTTCCTCTCCTGATGATCTGCTCTGATCCTCGGCAGAGGAGCTTAATTACAGCATGGCTCTTTGTGCCCTGCTTGGTGCTGATTAAAAGGGACACTGGGGCTCCATAGGGAAAGCATGGTTGGGAGTTTGTTCACTTTCATGCACACTCTGCTTATCGCTGTCTGACCAGCTCCATTACCATGGCTTTGAGGCCCAGTTTGTAATTGCCTCTCTTTATTACTGTGCCTCCATGTCAGGCAGGGAATGGGCAGTCCCGGCATCACTCGAGCCAGTGTGGAAGCCCATGAACACATACACACATCCAGGCTCAGAAGGGCCCTCTGAATACTATTTACTGTCACACTGTGAACAATTGAACTAATAAAACCAAAGCCACTAAACCCACAGAAATGTAAAGCCAGGCGAGAGTAGAAATTATTGTCAGAACAATGAACAATAGACTCAGAAGCATTCTTTAATAAACGGGTTTGGGACTTATGAGTCCAAACTGATTGTATGTTGCTGCAGTATTGTTATCATATTTAAATGTATTGATATTGTAGAGCCATAGAGACAATAGCATAAGACTGAGGGAGTTCATCCAAAGCCCAAGGAGCACAAAAGTTTCTTTTATCATGCTGTGTTGTATTTTGCCATTCTCAAACACGATAATGAAGAAAAAACAGTAGATGCATTCCCAAATGATCACACAAATCTTATACAGTACTGTAGTGTGAATGTTCTGATTTTGATGATATATTACATTTTAGTAACAGTGTTTGCATCAGCGTGTTATTCGTCCTTTGTCTGCATTACCATGAATATGACTTGTCTAGTCCATAACAATAAGATGCAGTGCTAACCTGTGCTTGGCAGGAGCGTTATTAGACCCTGTATACGTCCCTTCACGCTCGGGCTAGCTTCCTTTGGGACATTAACTTGATAGTAAGGGGACATTTCCTAACATAACATGAGCGGAGTGGAGCTGACACAGCACCTGTCATGGAGATGGAGCAGAGGCTCATACCTGCAGCACAACGGGCAGATGTCAGCCCTGCACAGCCCACTGCAGCAGATGGCAGAGCTCAATGATCAAGACCCCCGGTATTTTTGAGTCAGCACATTTACATTGTGACCATGCACTGCATGTTGTGCAGCAGACTCCTTAAAAAGCAAGCATATGCCTAATGCTGTTAACTGACAGGTGGAGCGGCTTCATTCCTGTAAAAAGAAGACATTAATATTTATGAGGTGATGACCTTACTGTATGTGTGTTTTGTATTTTACAGGCTTCATGAACATGAGACGAGATTTAGACCATCACTGTCTTCATTTAACTTTCAACTTCTGCTGAACAACTTGACTGCTTTCAAGATTAGCAATGCAGGAGGACAAAACTGTAAGTACCAATGAAGCACTCACATGTAGACTTTACATTTTATAAGTACAATTTATATACACAGTTTATGGGCACTTAGGATTTTAATTACTATAATATGAGGCAGAAGCAGGTAAAGCAGCTAGAAAATGTACTCACGTATGAGTAAGGTTATCGCTAAATATTATTGCTCAAGTAAAAGTACACATTTTTAGTCAAATACAAGTGTAACATTGATTTTAATTGTGATATTAAACTAATTTGACTCTAAAATGCACAAAACAAAACCATATCTGAAAAATCAATAAATCAGTGCAAGAAACAGAGATAATCACATTCTTTTATATTGTACATAACGGTAATAGTGCTTTTACTTCAATAAAAATGTTGTGTCAGAAAGGTTTTCAAGTAAACGCACTACCTGCTTTGATAAGAAAATAATGAAATAGTTGGACCAGTTGACAAGTACATTTTTACCTATGTAGCACAGCATTTACTATAGCATACATACAATCTTATCTTATTCTAACAACAATCCTATTTTCAGTTGCAGCCTGACAAAAAATGCAAAACCACTCCACTCCTCTACTATCTAGTATAATAACACCGCAGTAGTGTCTTAGTAAAAGCCCCAAACTTTCACTATTTTTAATAATGAAAACTGCCAGCACAAGCATGAGCATGAATTGTTAAAAAAGTGCAGTGAAGCCAGCAATAAAAACCTTGCCAGCGTTTGTAGTTAGGGAATAGTTGAAGTCAAACTCAAAACAGGACATTTATTCCCAAATGTAAAATGTAACTAGTTCCTGAAACCTTCCTTTAGTTTGTTTTATTTCAGTCTGTCTCTAGTATCGTCTGTTTTGTCTGAAAAATACAAGATCTAAGGCAGATTAGGACTCCATGAAACCCGAACAGCTCGTGTGAATTACCATATTGCCACACAATCACTAACTTGACTTTAATCAGTTTATTGCAGGCCATTGCGACACTAAAATTTCCCTTCAAACAATCCACCCACGTGAACCACGAAACAAACCCAAACACATTTAGAATTAAAAACACATTTTAGACACAAAAACAAAGAATCACATTTAATCATGTAAAAGATTTTCTCCATATCAGTCTCAGATTTTGTTAGAAGAGAGACTCCCACAAGTGTAAATACAAGATGGACTTACAGTTAGTTATCTCAGTGTTTTTCAACTTGTCTTGAATAACGGCACAGTTTTTTGGTTGAAAATACTCAAAGTACTACCAAAGTAAAGGCGCTAAGTCCAATTTTTACCAATTCTTACCATCTAAACAACAACAACAAAAAAGAGGCAATACTGGTATTTAAAGCAGAACTATGTAACATTTTTACCTTGCTAAATGTTTTTGTAAGTCTTTATGATGATGGTTACATATTTATTTTGGGGCATTTGAAGCATGTGTCGACTCTCCTCGCTGCGTCCCACATCAAGTACAGAAAATGCAACTTGTTTGTGTTGCCACCGTGCCGACCCAAATTTCTGTCCTGAGAAACCCTGGCTCTTTGATTTTAGTATTTAGCAGTGTAAAATGTTGTAAAACGTGTTTTTGCTGATTATTTCAATCTTAAAGCTACGCAAACATTAGAAAAAAGTAACAATGTAAAGTTTCGATTCAGCTAGCTAGATTAATTACACAAGAGAGCTGTAAGGAGAGCACTACTGCTGAAGTTGTTATGTTCTGCTTTAATCTTGCAAGTATTGTTCATTTCACTGTGTCTGCAGTCTAAATGTAAGAATAATAATTTTTTTTTTTTCAATTAAAAAATGGTAAATCATGTAATTAAATGAGTGAATCTGACATATTTACAAGGCACACTTTGCAATCTCTTTAGACACAACAGTTAAAAATTCAGGATTTATTTTATGTACCTTTTGTTTGCACAAGGTGTTAGCCTAGCTTCTCATAAAACCAAGAACACATGACCTGAAGATACATTTTCATGTATGCCACAGTCAGTGTTGGGAAGTAACTGAATACATGTGCCAAAAACCTTATTTTGAGTAACTATAGTGCAGTGTTTCCTGTTATAGAGGAGACTATAGAGGCTCCTCATTCCTGCCCCTATAGTCTAAAAACAACCTGGCAATAAACCAGTGGTTAAATTAATAATTGCCTTCTTTATGATTGTAGCATTGTAATCAACATGTAGAGGTAATTATATTTCATCTGTAATGAATAGTTTTGTTCAACAGAGACAGTAATACATTCATTTAATAGTAACCTTGTGTTAAATAATTATATTCTATTTCTTGAATCACCACTCAGTTGTATGATTCATTTGTAAAACATATTTTAACGGTCAAAATATACAACAAGAACAAAAGAATGGCAAATAATTTAAGGATTTATGAACTTTTGCAAGCCTTTTAAAGATTTTTTTCTTACATAAACCTCAACTAATGCGTTTCTAAACATGTTTGGGCATCTTTCTGTGGAACTGACAAAATATCTGCTGAATATCATTATCGAAATAAGTGAAAAAAATACGTAACAAGATATTAATTTTTGTCAATATCGCCCAGGCCTAGTTAGAAGGTATGTAGATTTGATGAGGACTTGATGCTTCAATGACTTAATAGACTTACTTAAATTAATCAAACTGGTTTCTCTGCAGCCAACGATTGACTGGAATTAAAACCCGTCTTGTCTCGACAGGCATTCTCACGAGCAGGATTGATGGATGGAGAGGGCACCTGCAGTGTGATGTAAAATGAAATAATTTAACCAGGAATAGGGTTCATTCTCGAATAAGCCATTTTAATTGCACATTCTTCCCTGTTGAATGGGCTAATAGAATTGGTTGGAAGGAGAAGAGGCTAAAAGGGCAGAGGCTAAGGTGGGCAGAAGTATGAACGTGCTGACTGAACGTCCGTTTGAGGTGCAAATGAACTGGTTTCATCAGCACTTAAGCAATGGTTCTTATACTCCTGTAAAAAGTCCATCCTCACCTCAAATTCTTTATGCCACATTGCTTCCACTCTCCCTTTCACTGGACCCTTTGTAAGTGATGTAACAGAGCAAACACTTCAAGCTAAAAGTTATGATTGAAACTGCTTTTATCACCAAATCCAGAGCATGGCAAAAGAGTAACTTGTATTTCATAACTATTCTGGTGGAAAGTATAGGTATATTCTAATTACACACATTTATTATGGATCTTTGAACAATGCAAGGTAAAACAAAGCCATGGATCAGTTGTATTATTTTAAGTATGTAGAAATGTGTCCTATGAGACTCATTTTAAACACAGGCGTAGACCCATTTATCATGAGATTAAGAAATAGATGAATAGCGGAACTGCTCCCACATATTGATTTCTCCTTTGGTATTTCCTTCATTTTCTGCTTATTATTCAGCAAATGGAGACGTGCATGAATCAGCTGTGGTTTACTATTCTGTGTACCTATCTGTCTGTCTTTCTGCACCTGCCTCCATCTCTTCTGAGAGCACAGCCTCTGTAATGAAGCAGGAACAAAAGTAATTTAGTGTTTGCAAGGCTGTGCTTTGGAGAGTGGAGGGTTAGGGGGATTCGGTTCAGGACGGGCCTGGCCCCATCACTATTCATGAGAGTGGAGAGGAATGTTGAAACCCCGCAGGAGCTGCACGTCTGACATACCTCCACAAGCCTCCTGTCTTCTTTTCTTCTTCTCGTCTTGCTCTGCTGCAGTGATTTATTCATTTGCTATATCAAAGATTCCCCCGGTGACGAGCGGACGTGTGTGGGCACATGTGGCATGCCCACGTGTATGTGCAAGTGAGCATTAAGTGTAGCATTTATGGACTGGTGGGTGGATAAATGTGTTACTGCCGTCCATCGATGAGAGAAAAGGAGAGACCATAAACTGTAAACAGTGGCTCAGTGCTTTAATGAGACAAGGAGGGAGGGGTAGAGCAGCTCAGCATGACACAAGCCTGCTGTTAAGCAATACCAATGTAACTGTGAAATCCACCCTATTAATGAAAAAGTACATTCAACATATGAGGTGAATGTTGTTTGGACTTTTTATGTTCTAATTTAGTATCACTTCCATTGTCTCTGCAGACACGGCACAGCTGGCTGAGGTGATCCTGACCTCAGCTTTCATCTCCACTGGGGCAGAGAGTCCGCCTGCCCCATGGGTGGAGTTCTGCTCCTGTCCAGTGGGCTTCATGGGCCAGTTCTGTGAGCAGTGCTCCCCTGGATTCACCAGGGAACAGCCTGGCAGAGGACCGCTCTCACCATGTGTCCCCTGCAACTGCCACCATCACGGGACCTGTCATCCGGAAACCGGTAAGACAAAGAGCTCTGTAAAATGCCATCAATGCACAAGGCCTCTGTGCCACTTTAGAGAAAAACCAAACAGGATTTAAAGACCTCTGTAACTTCACCATTTTGATTTACAGATTCAACTATAATTGTCTGTGAAAAGACGTTTTATAACATTTTGTGCTGCTCTGCAAAGCTTGACTGAACTTTCAATAAATGTCTGTTATCACTTGAGTAACATGGCTCTGACTTGAAGCCGAGAAATATTGAAATGATAAACTTAGTGGACCTGTTTTGTATAGGAAAGATGAGGAGGAACACTTGCACAACAATCACACAGTAAGTCAATAATTTTCAGTGTAGTCTGGTCTGTAGTCTAGTTTGGTTCTTACACACATATGCCTACGCTAGTGTTTTTGAGCTTTAACTTTACACAGCACAAAGTCAACATGACCAAGTCCTCATGTTGGTCAGACTCTTCCAATGTTTCTAAACACACATTGTGCCAAAAGTAATGAATATATAGATCTTGAAAGCTTGACACATAAAACTATCCCTCTGAATAACAACAGAAATATAATTTGTTCATATTGCCAGGATGCATAACCAGAGAACAAAGTAGAGATGCAGTACAAATTGTGCTGCACAAATAAACTTGCCTTCCCTCGCCTTGTCTACATTTGGCAAGTATAGATTGCAATTTCCTAAAGCACTGTTCAAGTATCACATTTGCAGCGCTATCCAAACACGATTGAGACAATATTTTCTGTCAGTGAGGCTATGGAAGGAGCAAAGGGAACACAAATGACATGCAGAGGCATTTTTGTGTCTTTCTACAACTGACATGCAGTCATCACCACTTCAAGGCTGTGTAACCGTGTCATCCCTCAGGAGCATTGGCAAGCCATCACTCAGACAGAATAACTTCACTAACACAGGCAATATCATTGTTTAAGAAGCACAAACTAGCAGTGTGTGTATATTATTGGACATTTTATGAGCAGCATTTTTTTAGTTGAAGCCAAAAGCAGAACTAAAGAAGGAGCAAGACTAAGCCTGGAAGGTAATTGTATGTCCAAGCTCTTTTCTTTATTTCTTAATGAACCCTCAACCTATTTGAGAGCTGAATAATGTACATCTTTTCTCTTCACTCTTCAACTATGGCTATGACTGTGATAAACTGTATGGAAGTCATATTTGACCTAGTCTGGGGGACTGCCTAAAGCTTCAGCTGGAGATTTGTGATTGACTCTTGATACCTTTTGAGCATTGCCATTAACATTAGCTGACGATGTGACGCTAACTGGAAGCAGCGCTCCGTATGAGCTTTGTTAATCAAGTTAGAGCTGCGCTTTAACACAATATGACATGAACAGCTGGCTTAACCCTTTGAGTGCAAAAAGCAAATCGGCATCAAGTCATTCCAGGCTTTCTCTATCCAGACTCCGGGTTTTTCATTTCTGTAGGTTAGAAAATTGCAGAGTAGTTGCAGTAAATAGTAAATTTAAAAAATATATATAGAGAGATATACTGTAGGCTTTGGGAGAAACTAAACACAGAATCAACTTTTTACACTGTCAAGCTTTGTGCATGGCTTCAGAATTGGATTATCTTTTGTTTCCAGTCCTTTTTTTTTTACATTTTTGTGCAAACTCACTCATTTTTCAGTTAATTGTGCAAAAAACGCTGTCAGTGTATTTTTAGTATACGCTGACGGATGTAGCTTTACTTTGCAGACATACATATAGCGACAGGACTGCTTTAAACACAAAACTCACAACACTCGCTAAACTTGCTATTCATATTTAGTGCTGTCAATCAGTGTCTGTTCACACCCACTGGGCATCCCTTAATAAGCTCTCCGGGCATCTCCCAGTTTTGCGAGCCGTTTGGAGTGCAGTGTGGGCAAAGTAAGCCTCTGACCGCGTGTTTAGCCTCACTTTAAGTTTCAGGTCTCTAGGTTTACTAGGGTGTTCCTCATCTAAGGCCCAAAGTCACTAGGCTCCAGTCACCTGCGATTAGAGAAGTGCAATATATCGAATTTTAGATAATATGTGATTGTTGTCTTGAAGATATTAAAAGAATATAATATCAAGTAAAAATGCATATGGAGTCGAGAAATGTAAAAAAAAAAAACAATTATGAGACATTCTTTTTTTGTCAAGCATTAGAAAAAGAATGAATGAAAAATATATAATAAAGAGAGGTAGAAATGTTGTTCCTTAGCTGTAATATTCGTTAATATGGCATAAAACTTATATTTGCATGAAGAATGTTGCAAAGTATAGAACTGTGCAGGTAATTTTCCACCTCTAAAAAGTTACACTGTGCCTCTTAAACAAGTCTCATTAAAGTCAGAAGCAATTATGTGTTTTCCCCTCTTCTTCCTTTTATCCTTTCACACTCATTTTGGTGCTTTTTGTTGAAAATCAAATACCTAAACAGGCTTGTGTGAATGCCGATATCGATCCTGCTAACAACATATCAGTGTTAGTGTGCGTTGCGTTACCATGGTAACTGTGTGTCTCTGCAGGGGGATGTCACAGATGAGTATCAATAAGTGCATGTGATCAGTGGATGAAAGTGTGTCTATATCTGAGGTCCAGAAGAGAGCCTCGTGTAATTGTCTGCCTGCCTACGTCTTTAATTGGACTTGTTCCCCACCTCTCGCCTAATGAGGTCTGATGTGCAGATTTTAAATGTCTCTTATCTCCTCTCGTCTCTTCTCACATCACTGGCTCGTGCTTCATAGCCTTGGCTTTCTCAAAAGACTCCTCTGCAAGTTTAAGCACAAGGTTTCTACTTTCATACAGATTTTTATCTTAAATACCACTTATTCTTTTGTGAAAAGGCTGCAGAACAGACTATTGTAATATCAGTTATTTTCCCACTCAAGGTAAATGTTCAGTAGCCTTTATTACACCTATTCAGAGTTAAAGACGCTGTACTGGGCTGTTTCATAGTTTGATTTTTGAACTTTCTGTTGGTAAGATGAATAATTTAGTGAAGCCCTACAGCATGAACTTGTTGTGTTTTTGGACTCTAGTAAAACAATGTTATTCACGTTCTATGTTGTGATGATGGGCAGATGTTATGCAGATGATATTACAGCATTTTAAATGTCAGCAGTGAATGGCAAAAATGAATCAAAGACAAATTACAATTTCTCATGTAAAGGTTCAAAACACTACTAAAATAAAATATGATCATAAATATAAACTGCTGCTAAATTTCAGGTAAAATCAGGTAAACAGTGGCAGATCGGTTTCTCTCACTTTTCTCACTGACACAGACTTTAGGATCACATGCAATTAAATTTTGTACCTTTTAATTCAGTTGTGTGACAGTAAAAAAGTTCAAAATCTCGTTAGCAAACAAGCTAGATAACGTCTGCGCTGTTGCCATGACAACAGAAACATTTTGCTCAAAAAGCTAAGAGACACATTTTTTATTCTCATACTTTAAAGAAAACATGTCTGTGCTTAACCTCTATTACTGCACCTTGACATGAAACATTTAAAAGATAATATATGTATCTTTTTTGTTGGTGATTTCGATTAGTAACTAGACACATTAACAACAAAAACTGCATTTAAACAAAATGTATTTTAGCTGTTCTCCATCTAGATTTAAAAACACTAATCTATAAAATGTTGTGATGCCACGTGAATACAACCTCTTGAACTTGTTTGTAGTTATTTTAACATGATTTGTTTGTACTTACACACAAACATATTGCATTCACTACTAATGGAACTTAAAATTCGGCAAAATGTCATGATAACTTTGTAGTTTATAAAGCTGAAAAAAACTTTTTTAAAAAAAAATGTAGGTCTTATGCTTCCGACTCACCACATAGCTGCTTAGCCCCGAGGATGTTTCCAAACTTCTAATGTAATTTTTTATCTAATCTAGGGATTTAACCTAGGGTCCGAGATTGTGGAACCAGGAAGTGGAAGGTCACTATTGAGCTCCATTATTCACCACAATTAATTTATAAGTACCTTTAACAAATTTCAGGAACCAGTCAGGCTTTGCCATGCTTGCTAACGCTAGAACTTTCATGACTCTCTTAGACTTCTTTAATTCAATGCAGACAGCAAGCAGCAGTTTCATTTTGATCCCAAGAGCTGCTTTTACGATATATTTGCGCTACACAAAGCCAAATTACATGAAGAAACAATGCACATGGTCTTTTAAAATTATAATTACACTCTATTATTGAGTATTTTGTTTGGCATGTTATGAATTAGAATCTAAAAGGCAAACAGATTACAAAATAAATGTACATAAAGGACTAAATGAAAATGATCAAAGCAAATCTGGATAATATATGAACATAAAAACAATGCAGAAAAACTTAGAGACGTGTGACTTGAGAAATCTGGGAAACTCTGAAGGCTGAGTCAGTAAGAATAATATCTTTTAGACAGAACTCCGGCTGTGTTTTTTATGAAGAGGCCAAATAATCAAAATCAAAACAACCAAATAAAAATCACAAATAATTTCCAACTTGGGGGATTTTCAATTATCACTCGGGATATTTCAAGACTCGAAATAAGTCTTTTCTTTTTAGCAAATGTTCTTATTTTATTTGCCTCAACTGACTTCTATTGTTGTTGCCTTGGGCTCATTAACTAATTGAGCAAAAATTAATCCATAAGTCGAGGTCAAGGGGAGTTATCAAAGCAAGTCATTTATACACTGTGTTGATCATTTGTCACTGGGAGGGCGGACCAACCTGCTGTTTCTCCTATCTGAATCTTAATTGCTGTATAATTACCTAACGGCATGGATTATGATGCAGGGTGTGCCCACGGACAAAAACCAGGATGCAGTTAACTCGGCGGCTACAGAGGGAAGCAGCAGCCGATGGTGCTCCATAATCATGATTTATTAACACTTTCTGAGTTGCAGCATTTCCATTCACCACGGTGCTACACAACAGATTGCAAATGTTATTATTTGTGGTTGAGCGTATTGCAACAGACTTCGGCTTAGCACATTTTTTTCTTTGTTTTGGTTTGTGAAGGTAGCCAACAACCATTCAGAGAGGTGATGGAATCTGTCATAGGTTGTTCGACTGAAGTTTCATATCTTACTACTTAATCTTGTGGACCAATCAGAGCCTTTGCCGGGCCGGCCCAAACTTTTTTGACTTCCCTTTTGAATTTTCTGAAAATAATCCTGTATATAGGCCTATGTTATCTATTAGTGTTGAATGCGATGTAATATTTAAATTTAAGAAGAAAATAGATCCAATTCCCACAATCTTGAGTATTTTTGACTTATTATTGATGCATCTTTTACATATGCTAATTTTGTACTATCGTATATCCTCACCAAGATTTAAATCGTAGTGGGATCTCAGCCCTCTGCTCACCCGTCTCCTTTCTGCCACTGCCAGTATAAGTTCACCAGCTATTTGTGGTCATTACTCAATGAATACATGTCCGATTGATAAGAAATAAAAACTGGCTGGTAGAACTGGTAGAACTGTGTTTAAATTTTTAGGGCTTCAATTTGGCCCCCTCACCACCAGATGGCACCCTAGACAACCACCTAGTTTGCTTAATCCCAGGGCCGGTCCTGAGCCTTTGGAGTAGGGCTGTGCCAAAAATTTAAAGATTGTGATCTTGACTTTGTTCAATCTCAAAAATAACACATGCACAAGTCCATCAGCCAATCACAACGTGGTAAATGTATTTGGTACTAATGCTGCCTTCATTTGATGTGGGAATTATGGTAAATACCACTTTCCGAGTGGGAAATAGCAAATGAACGCTCATTCGTATTATACTGGGAAACTGGAAATAATTTTGATGCCCGAGTTGCCGAGTTAAAAATAAACTTTGACCTCTCAATATGGCAGACAGTGGCAAAAGAAGCAAAATAAAGAATATTAAATGTTTTTCACTTGTTCACAAGTTATTTTATTATCTGGAAAATTATATGACACACAAAGTTGAACGACATCTATTATTATATAGCTGTATTATATTTCTATTTACTGTAATTAAGTAAAAGGCAAAATGTTTATTTTATTTCCCTAGAGCAATTTTACGGACATTGACATTATTAATTATTAATTTACTTGTTTACTCTGGATTTACATATATTTGTCAAGATAAAGTGTGTTTTTAACAAGTTTCCTTTTGCTACGACCACAAAACCATTTGAACACAACTTACTGGTAACTACCACTTCACAAGTGGTATTTACCATCTTTTCCAGAGCAAATGAAGGCAGCATAAGTGAGAGTAGCCGCTCACTTTTTTTACAAGAAAAGGAAAAGACATTGAGTGTCCTTGTGCAGCGAAAGTGGCATCATTTTGCAAGAAAAAAGCAATATTGAAAAAATCTAGAGCGAAGACGACGGCTAATGTGAATAAACTATTTTTACCTTCATGATAAGATGGAACACTCAAACTATCATGACGTATCTCCTTGTAAAAATCTACTCAGGTATAATATGCCCTTTTCACGCTGCGGCTTGCGAGTTCTGTTTTGTGCAATACTTGTGGATTTTTCCAATCTCGTTCCATTCATTCCTTTTGGAGAATTTGCCTAGATGCATCTAAATGTCTTAATATTAAAAAAAAAAACTCAAAGCCGAGAGCGGATTTTAACTAGATAATCACTTGTAGTGAGTTCAGACTTTGACATACAAGGTAACCGTGTGTTTATGAAAATGCGTGATTTTGGCGCAATACTAAATGCTAACAAATAAAAATACATTAAATCCCAACCTGAGTGTTTTTGTAAAAAGCTAGTTCAATAATAATAATTCCTTTAAATATAGGTTAGCATTAGCTTCGAGACACAACAGCACATTTTATAGTTTATAGTTTTCCCTGGTGAAATATTTACCTCATATGTGAAGGTCTTAACAAGCTGCAAATGATTATCTGACTGTAACTTGTTCTTCACTTTATACAATTAAATACTAATTAATTTATGGTGTTTCAGACACTTCTCCGAGGAAAGCTGCCGCGTGAAAAGGGCCTATAGGTATTATTACACACCCATCATAATCACCCATTAAAGCAAATTTAAAGCTTTTTTGAAGAAACTTGTAACTTCATACATAAATAATAGCTAGCATTTGTTTAATACTATCTAAATTTAAGATAGTTTTAGTTAAAAAAAAAAAAAAAAAAAATCGCCCAGCCCTACTTGGGACAGGGTTAGAATTCAAGTTGGTGTCATTTATGGCTGCGCAATTAATCATAATTAAATTCTTTGAGTGCCAGAATTTCTTTCACAAACAACAAAATATAGATATATTGTCCAAGTAAGTCATAAATGCAGCACCACCAAATAAGACCACTCCTGAATTGAACAATAAATAATTTTAGATCTAATCAAGAACAGAATGGCTGGGCTTGATTGATCCTTTTAGACTTTTAGACGTTTAGTTGCAACCAAGCTAAATATGTGTCGATATTAATCTAAAGATTTATTAGATGAAGTTGTAAGAATTAAAACCTAATTCGTATTTATAGTGTAAAAATCAGCTAAACCATCTTTAATATGAATATACATAAAGGTCATGCAGGCTAAATCAAGCTACAGAAGGGTAATCACCGACAAGATGTTAAAAACTGATATAGCCTCCTCCACTGAAGGACACCTTGTTTGTTTCAGAGTGTATTTTAACTTTGTGACGTAATATCTAAATAAAAATACAAAAAAATACCTTTCATTAAAATAATAATTTGTTATTTTAGTGTGATGTTTTATTGTAATGTTGAAAAACTACACTATCTTGTATTGATTTTGACCTTTGACTCTTTATATCTATATATCTCTATATCTTTGCATAGTGTAACTCCTCATATTCCACCACATGCAGGTTTCATAACTGGGACACACGTTCATTGGACCAGTCTTACCTTGCCCTGCATATATCCACACTTGTGTGCTAATTGCATGCATACCATCCATTAAAGTGGCCAAGGCCATTTGTAAGCCCAGGGGAAGCCGGAGAGGAACGAGAGAGATGATTGTATTGTATGTTTAAGATGGCGACACTCAATTTTCTGTGCAGCCCAGCCCATAAGGGACAGTTATTAATCACCAATATGAAACGTACCTGGATGTAAGGCATTAGGCTGATGTTGGAACTGCGTAACCCAGCTTCTGTGCCGATTGCCACTGTTACACTCATTTTGTTCAATCAAAGTCACCTGCGCATTTTTCAACATCAAATAAACCTCGCTCGCTCTGAAATCCCATGACAAATTGTGACATCAGAAGAATAAACAGCACGGCAATTTCACTTTTTCATTAACCGTGTACTTGTGTAGAGAAGGTGTAATTGCAGAAAACCATTTCATTATTATTTAAGAATCACACCAAATGTGTAATTCTTTGTTGTGATGACATATGCATTATACTTCTTTACGGGCGCTGGACTTGGATTAATTTAGATTAATTTGAGACTATATTTTATGAGTTTTTTTTTTTTTAAATGCCCACAGTCATATTTTTAATAGAGCTACTAAACTGGACTGTGTCTGCAGGGTTGAAGGGGCGGAGTCTGGTAGAAGGAGCAGTGTGATTGGTTGTTCTATGTCACAACACATTAGAAATGATGGAAGAAAATGCAGTTCCCAGAAGGAGCACTCTTGACCAGAGTGTTGCAATTTGCTTAGTTTTGCACAAATAGAGTATGCTACACCATATTCATAGTTTAGCTGCAAAAATGTAGACTTAGTGTTTTGTTTCCATTGTAACTGTCCCTATTTTTGGAATATCCAATGTCAAATGCCACAATCAGCTTGTTGGCTACTTTCCATATTGTCAAATAACTAACAGAGGTACCCAAAGTATATTAAAAAAAATAGAACATTTGTTCATACTTCCTTTTTTATTTATTATTTTTTCATACAGAAGTAAACTATCAATTGTAATTTGTGCTTAACTGCAGATAAGGTCAGTACCCAGCAAGAAAGAAATGTTATTTGTTTATGCATTTCCTGATTTACATTAATTTAGGTTTGTATATATTTAAACATTTCTGCTTCTAATGTCTTTTAAAATTTGTAGAGATTATTAGACTTTGTTGGGTGGACAGTAGCAGTGTTACCAGCCTGTGGTTTGTGTCTGTTACCGCACTGTTTGTGTCTGTCCCCTTGTGTTACCCCTGTCCCAAAGTCACTGGGATAGACTCCAGTCATCCGCCACCTTAAAGGGGAACAAGCAGTTGAAAATTAATCGGAAACTTTGTACTTTCCACCACAAAGTATATTGTAAACACAGCTCTTTGTGACAAAATCAGACTGCTGTTTACTGATTGGATCAAATTATTTCAAGTCTTATGGCCAAAAGAAGTACTTGCCTGTGCTTCGGTGATCCACTCCAGTTTCACATTACTGTATGTGAAAAGAGGTTCTGGTGCCAAAAATGAATGCATGTGTATATTATGTGCCAAAGAAATTGTTGCAAGAACTAATTTGAAAGATTCACCTGCTGTACTTGGTGTTTTGTAGTGTGAAAAATATCTAATTTTAAAGCAGAACCAAGAAACATTATACCTTGTTAAATGTCTTTGTAAGTCTCTGTAATGGTTACGTGTGTATTTTTGGGCATTTGAAGCATGTGTCAGCTCTTTTAGTTGTGTAAAACCCGCACTTAAAGCCAGATTTATCAAGCATTTGCTCATGTGCAAACAGGTTAGCGGGAGCAAAAACTTGGCAGAGTTGACATTTTTCTCTCACACACACTCTAAGATGCAGAATTTGAGGTGGTTCATATCTGTTTTGATTAGTATGTTGTATTCCAATATTTAAGTTTGTGTAAAACGGTTAAAGATTAACATTTGATTTGTTTTATTTTTCCACAGCAATTTAGCACCTGTCTTGATAAATCAGGGTTTTTGAGTGCCAACCAGACACTCTTTCTTTCCATGGCTCTGAGTTTTAGACGGTGTAGAATGTGTTTGGTTGTGTTTTTGCTTCCTTACTTCAATAATAAAGTTACACAGCAATACTGTATAAATCATGTTGTTACTTTTGATTTGATAGTGTATCGACGCAGAAAAGCTGTAGGCGGAGCACTACCGCTGAAGTTGCTTAGTTCACCTTTAAGACCCTTTTACAATCTCTGATCTAAACCACAGCTGGTGCACATGGCTCATTTTTCTGTTTACTTGTGTGTAAATTAACACCGCTGGTCGTTGTGTGGGGATGACTTAAGTATGCTGAACCGGATAAGCAGACAAAATTACATGGTGAGACACATTCTGACTACATCTGTCTTGAGTGCTTTGCCTCACACACATTCTCTCTCTCTCTCTCTCTCTCTCTCTCTTCTCTCTCTCTCTCTCTCTCTTCACTGTCTCTCCCCAAAATCGTTCATGCCAATACTGTCCGGGCATCTAGGGGCTTAGCTTGCAACAAATACAGCTCACAAGAGAGATTAAAAGGCTGAAGATGTCCGCTCTAGAGCCAGCTAAACTCTCCATCATTTTGTCTGGACCAACTTCCTCTCACTGATTCTTAAACTAATGACCTTTGAGAGCTGGAGATGACATTTAGACAGGCTTTAGGGAACACATGCCCCGGCTAAATCATCTATAAAGGTCTATATTTGGTAAACACTGACAGAATAATATCCTCCATTTTGAAGCTGAATTGTTTTTGTGTATTTGTTCCTGCTTTCTGGTTGATGCAGTGAGGCAGGTACTATATCCAGTGGCATTTATTAGAGCCATTTTAGCGTGTCTTGCTGCAGGAACCCCCACGGTCCGTTCATTTCACCAGTCAAACACAAAAAGTGCTTCTGTTCCTTCTCCTCTTCTGCCAGACTGCAGTGGGCGTGACATTTAGCTATGCAAAACAACTGTGCATTATTCACAAAATTTGGCCTTGCACAAATGTCAAAGGGACAAACAAGCATATGCTGTTAGAAAACAAAACAAGGCACATGGAGACCTTCTGTTCTGCTTCGGTTATAGCTGGAGTACTCTTTAGTTTTTACACTTAAACTGCTGTTTTACTATGATTTTTGCATGGTGTCCATTTGTGATCCGCTTACAGTGTCTTGAGATAAACTTTATGACAAATGAAAGAAAGATGATTGATGGATTATATCATATGACGCAAGGTATAACTTTTTATTTGTAGGGATGCCCTGATCCAGCTTTTGCAGTTCTGATACAGATTTCAATAATGATTATAAGCATGTGCCGATACCCAGGGTGTAGTGACTGAAAATAGCTTTTTCTGCTTTTATTTACTCATCAGAAAATGCATCATGTAACTTGTGCAAAAAACAACGTTACCTGAATACATTTTAAACATTTTGGGGCTTTCTGGATCAACAAGATAAACAGTAACAACAGTACAGCTTCTTTAGCTACAAAATGCTGTGTGTTTTACTGCGAGCCGATTAAATTCACTGAGATATGAACGTAAAGAGGACCTGAATTTTAAAGCGCTAAACTTCAAACATAATTTTCAGAACCATATTTAACTGAATCAACCTGCCCCGAGCATGGCCACCACTCCGTCCCACAATCAAATGAATATTTCTCGGCTTTAACTCATCACTACGCAATTCAGATGAAATTGTTTCTTTGTTACAACGCTTACTTATCTGTTATAACAACATTACAGTGAATTGAATGTAGAGAGAAAGCCTGTTTTTAAAAATCTCTTAACATAGTCAACCAATTAATGGAAAATAGGCTACTAAAACAGTGTAAAAAAAAAACAAAAAACGTTGGGTCGCGAATGATGATCAGTTAAAAAGAGTGGGTCGCCTGAAAAAAAGTTTGACAACCACTGCTCTATAAGATTACAGTGTCTATTACAGGTTGGACACTTTTAACTAAAACAGTTACGCTATTTCTACAAAAATAAAGAAGAAAAAAAAACCTGAAACATCATCATCATCATTCCAGTTTAGTTTTATTAGAATTTAAGTTATATTCTTGATTAAAGCCAAATTTGGACAAGGTTAAGCACTCCTTTAATGTTGCAGTTTTTTTGACAAGTTAAAATATCAAAACACGCTTTTAAAAAAAAATAGTTACATATTAATAAAAATATATATGTATGAAATTTATTACAAAAAGATACGCTTTAAGTTTTAACCACACAGGAAATTACCAAATTATAAAGATAAACATTACAATATGACATTAGCTAACTTAGCTTTTAGAATTTAACTAGAACTCCTGCGTTAGTTAAGTTTCAGTCTTTTCAAAAATGATTCTGGCCTCTTAAAACCAAAATATGAATCATTTTGGAAATTGCCATTAAAATGACATATTTTTCCAAAACCTTTCAGCTATGGTTTATCTACGTCTAACATTTTACCTTAAAAATGTTAGTATCCTGAAAAATAAAACCTCTATGCTTTACAAGATAAATCTAATTCACCTTTACGCTTCACGTGCACTTTCCATTTCTTACTTTTTCTTAGTTCATGTTAGTATGCAGACATGAAAACACTGCACCTTTTCCTTGGGTCTCCTTCTGTAGAACCCACTCTCGTCATGAAGCACATCTGCGAGCCCACGCTGCCAACATATCTGTGTTAAATTAGAGAGCATCAAACAGTCCCGCCAGCAGATTTAGCCCTGTTCGTGCCCCTGAGGCCTGCTGAGCTGCACTCCAAATTTTTCTCTCTGTCTGGGCCGCTCTATTTCGGTTTTGTTTTCATTTGGCTTGTTCATTAAGGCTGGGTGTTCACATGCATTAGTAAGTAGGTTTCCTTGGCCCAGAGCTTTTTTAATGTTCCACCGGGCTCGAGATAGAAGCTGAGCCTTCTAGAAAGAAAAAAACATCCTGAAAAGCTTGTGACATTTCATTCACTGTCACTGTGACTGACCTATTTCTGTTGTGCAGGTATGGACTGTGGTCATGGAGTTCTCAGATGCTTTAATGATTAGACTTTGCTTTACAGTACTTTCACTAGCAAGGACCACCACAGCACAACGAAATAATGCACTCAAGATATTTATTGATGATGAACAGGTAGATGGAATAATGGCTGGATTGAGAGACTGTGGATGGAGCTCTTTTGTGGCTTTAGTCTGAAATTGTGTAATCTTGTATTGTCCTGCAGCTGGTGCAAAAAAAAAAAATGCTCTGCCCACTCTGTATATTGTATCTGTAATACTTATGACTACTCAAAAAAAATCTGATTCCAGGTAAACCATGTAAGGTTCAAAATTATCACATTCTAACAAAAAATTGAAAGTTATGCAGCCAGTTTTAAACCACATTGTTCTTTTATTTCCATTTTACTTTTTAGCTTAGAATGACAAATCTAATGCCTTGAGAAAAACAAACTAAAATGACACGTGCGTGCTGACACTGGGGCACTTTCCCAAAAATATTGTCAGAGTTTCCTATATCGGCAAATACCTTAAAAATATCTTTTAAAAGAAGTTTTCAATGGCCGATACTTGAGTCAATATTGCCCATCTACAGACAACAAAATGTATCCTGATAATGCATATAATCTTGATTTTGGAGTCAGGACTGTAAATTTAAGTTTAATATAAACTACAGCTAGAACAACATAACGACTGTATCTAGAAAGAACTATTTTTCTATATAGTTTTTTTACTATATAGTTTTCACACTATTTTATTATATCTATATTTAAAACACGACATAGCAACTACATATAGCTCCTCACACGTACAGACTTTATAATTTAGCTGCATCTTTGTATAAACCGCTGCAGGGTTCAAAGCTTGTGAAAAAAGTACATTTCCATTTCCAAGCGGCATTGAATTTATTATTAAGTAAAGTAGTTTATGTGGCTTGGTTGGGCTCTCACTCAGATCTCGTCTAAAACCTGTTTACTTTAGCTCATTATAAATATATTTTCTGTGTTATTTATTTTGCTGGTCGGCTTTTGTAGACACATTTGTTTAGACAGCCACGTCACTGTCTTTTCATCCAGACCTCCCAGATGGAATTTTGTGATTCGGTAAATACCCTTGATATTCAACGAGGGGAAGAATATAATAATAACAAGCTTTTAAGCATGTCTAAAGAACTTGTGTATCTAAAGCAAGTAAAAACCAAAATGTACAATGGTGATGCCAGTTTTAGCGAGGAGTATTTTTCACAGAGGAGACGGCAGAGTGATTCACAGCTAAACAGATGCGAGAAAGCAGTATTTGAGTTTTTTTCTGGTGTCCGTGCCCTTGCAGCTATCACTTATTGATGTATTCCAATATATTCCATCTCTCAACAAGAGGTGTGTGTTAATGAAGTGCATTAGGCATGGAGGCGCGAGAGACTCTACAATGCAAGATGTGAAGGTAGAATGAGTGCTCGGAGAAAGAGGTCTTTGTATAGCTGCTCTCTTCTCGCACGGAAATGTATTTGTTTCCATTGAGTCATTTGTATCTGTGGAGAATGGGAAGCTGCGCTGAGAATTGTGAAGGTGTGTAGCTGTCAAGAGCTAAAAAAAGTTGAAATTATAATTACTAAACAAAAAATGGCCATGGGTAAAAACAAGAAGCAGGTGAAATAAATGGTTAGCTTTTCACAAGAAAATTTGTGTTTAAATAGTGTTTTTTTTTTTCTTTTTAAAGTCATCAAGTTGAAATGTTCGTTGCTCAGAGTATGTAGCTAGAGATAGAGTGAAAGGTTTTTCTTTGGCTGATACTGATGTCAATGGCCAATTTTCTTATTTTAGTTTTAAAAGCATAGCTGTGGTGAGATAGTACAACAAAAAATCATTCAACCTAAACTATTATTTATTACGGTACATGTGAGTCTTTTTCACACAATGTAATGATGCTCGATTGTATTTTGGCCCAAGAAACAATCATTTTATAGCGTCATGAAAGACATTCATATTGTTCATAATGAAAAACAAACAAGCTCTTATTAAAGCTTGTGCTGCAGACAAAGTCATTGAACAAGAATAAAACTAAAAACATGTTAATGATTAAAACAAAATCGAAGACTTAGAAATGGAGAGAGAGATAAAAGAGGTTTTATTGTTTTTATCCAAACCAACTCAGACTCATCATGATCACCGTGAGGGCGACTTTCCCACAGAGGAAAGGCTCAAATAGCTGCCGGACCAGCTTTTTCAGTTCTGATACCGATTCCGATACTTTGGCTTTAAGTATCTGCCGATAACAACCGATACTGATGTAAGAACTTTATTTGCTTATTTTTTATTTTTTATTTCATAAGACATTTTGTCTTTTAGTGTTCTGTAACTATTGCACTATTTATAGTGCAAGTCATAATTTAACAACTTAATTTAAATAAAGTGTCAAACATTTTGAGATGTTCTGGATCCACATCAGCCTGTGAATTTGTCTCAATATAATTAAGCAATGAAATCGACTGAACCGATATCATGGAGCCAATACCTGATCCAGCAAAATTCCCTGGATCGGCACTGATATTCCATCCCAGTATCGGATCGGTGCACCTCTACCGATAACCGATATGACAGATATACATAAATCTCTAAATATCAGCCCAAATAATAGCGGCCTACCAATACATCAGTCTATCTCTATACTGTATGTAAAAATATCTTTTAAACATTCCCATCTTGAGTTTTATGCCAATACAACAATACAAAAAGTTTAATTAATTAATTAATTAGTTTCCTAATTTTGCCTGCATGTTTAAAGGGAACCTGTTGTGTAAAATTTTTAACCAGTTGTATTTGGATTTATTCATGCATGTTTGTTTTCCCCTGCAACCAATGCCTGAAAATGTCAGTTTTCACCTACCATCCACCAACACTCACTTGTTTTTCTTTACTTGGAATTACTCAAAGAAATTAAACTCAGATTCCAACATATGATATTTTCTCTGTTAGACCAGTGTCGGTTTGTGATATGTTTGCCTGCAGTTAGCTTCAGAAGACTCAAATAAACTGCAGGCTGCGATGTGTCTTGTCGACTGACTTACACAGTTTTCCATCCATCTGACGTTTTTAAAACAGTCTCACAAATTTAGCTCACTATAGTAGACTAAACTTTCTGTATTTAGTCTACTATAGGCACTTTTACAAATTGCCTCTTCTTAGCAGTGCTGGGATTTGTTCTCCTCTTTTTCCAATAGCTTTTGCTGTGTACCAATCCATAGTGTTTCTCTTTTGCAGTTGTATGAGATTGCAGATTTTAGTTGTTCTTGTGCTACAAAAAGAGACCAAATTAATCTATTTGTATAAAAAAGAGTAATCAGATGTGTGTACAATTGTGTGTACAATACAGATGTGAATCATGTTTATTCTTTTCTTTGAGGACTGTGTGACGTGTGAAGAGGTAATGTGTTGTTAACTATGAGTTTAAACAACTCTTCTATAATCTTTCTTTCAGTTGTGTTGTTTCCAGTTAAAGACTGCAATATGGTCTATATTGACCATCGATGCTCACTACTTTTCCAGATGCATTGTGGGAAATTTTGATTGCACTACTTTTTGACCTTCTCGACATTTGGACACCACTACAAAATGACATGACCACTAGTGCACTTTATACTAGTTAGGGTGCACATTCAGACAAAGCCTTCGGCCGTCACCATAAGTACATAACGTATACAGAAAAGATTAACTACTGTGAGGGAGCTATTTCTTCTCTAAACTTTTATCTAATGTCCTAATAACACTGCATAATATTTACCTAGGGACGTCTGTAAATTACCCCACAACATCTCTGTTTTTTTTTACAGGCATTCATGCGGGAATATTTGATCTCACGTTTTTACAGACTTTCCGAAAATGGTGTCAGATGATTTACGGCAACAACCTTTTACTTCATTCATGAAATTATTGTTTCCTGTGTTACAACATGAATTAGCGTTACCTGAGCTGCGACAGTGTAAGTTTGGTTTCTCGTCACGTTGTTGAGTCTGTTGTTGAGTCTGTTGTTCAAGTAAACTATGCAGCGTTCTGTCCAAACTTTTTCTCAAACATCCATCTTCACGACCTTCGGTTGTTGTACGCACGGCTCATTGTTGTTTATTGCTTTCATAAAGCTCACTTATTTTTACCAGATTTCTTTGCTTTATAGGGCTGTGCAATTCATTTTCAACTATGATTCTAATCGTTTACCTCTTGGATATCTTGTCTACATTTACAATAACCTAGATCAGTGAAATTTGTTTCATTTTATTTATTTTAAACACCTACTTAATTTTATATGTTCATTGTCTACAGCTCTAATAGTCTGCATTCTTTATAAACAAATAATCGTTAGCATAGTTGTGTTTTCAATTATGCTTAAATTATCGTTATTGTTCTTTTTACATAACCAAGCAGCTCTGCACAGACTTTTTCAGTTTAAAGAGGGTTTGAGTTCAGCAGAGATGTGCACTGGGGTGTAGTCCTCCATAACAGATAAGATAAGACTGCATTGAGATTTGTCACAGAGAGGTCCGCAGAGATCGCACTTCATTAGGGGGCAAATGAATAGCCATTGATTCATTGATAGAACGAGGCTGTGGGGATGTTACAGTGTATGTTGTCACATAATAACACTGATTAGCAGAGCCATGAGGGGAAAGTCGTATGAATAGCCACTGCCCCAGAACATTCATTCATTGAGCCACAGTTTGTGATGCATGGCGTTAGCTTTTCTCTGCTGCAGCCGATGGAATGATAATAGTGTCGGGGTGGTCCTCCGTGGATCCGCTGCCTCATATCACATTCAGTCATCTTCACACCCGGTAAAGTCAGCACATTTCGGCGGACATTAAATTTGGCACGGCTCATTGGGGACCGACACCACGCACCATCAGTGTCATTGTGAAATCCTAGAAAGATTCACTTCTTTATTCTCAGGATGATCATTACAGCATAAATACTGCACTGAAAAGACTGGTGCTTAATCCCAAACGCGCTCATACATTGACTTTGTGGAACTATTGAAAATCTATAGAATATATCAGACATCAAGAGGAATTTGAAATGTGTGATTTGTCTCATTACGTAATATGTTTATTTGACTTTAAAGGTGCCCTGTGTCACTTTTTGACTAAAACCAGATTTGAATAAAAGCATGTTTTGTCATTTAGATGTATTTGTTACACTACATAAATAATAAAAATCTACATCTTTGCTTGTATGGCCACAAAATTGACTGTTTTTTGGCCTTGAGGAGGGCTTCCTTTTGTATGTTTCCAAGGAAAGGCTGCTCCTTAAGCCATATTTTTTCACATTAAGGCATGGAACATTTGTCCCTATTCAGATTGTTCCAAAGTACAGGCTTACCTTCTATTTCATTGTGTAGCTGACTTTTTATCTCCAGGAAGTTACACAGTGCACCTTTAAGGAGTTTTAAAATAGAAATGTCCTTGATCTTTAATTTTCTCAAAGTTCTAAATCTATTTTTCTGAGTTTATGGTCAAAGTGCTACCTGAACGACACTTGTCAAGTAATGAGGGTTACTCGTTCTCAAAAGTTGAGTGTTAAAAAACAGCCAAACCCAAACCAAAAACAGCAATTCATTAAAATGTATAGACGTTGCACATTTTCATTCAATTAAAAAACTTAAGGACCTACTTTTCTCGACCCTTATTTTGCAGCTGAAGGTACACCATGTACCTTTGTTACCACAAAAACAACAACAAAAGCAGTGATCAGGTCAAGTTTTCATTCATTCTTTGTTCCTGGGCGGCACGGTGGCTGAGCGGTTAGCGCTCTCGCCTCACAGCAAGAAGGCCGCGGGTTCGATTCCCGCACAGGCCCGGGCCTTTCTGTGTGGAGTTTGCATGTTTCTCCCCGTGTCTGGGTGGGTTTCCTCCGGGCACTCCGGTTTCCCCCACCAACCAATAACATGCACGTTAGGGTAATAACCTCCAGCTAGTGTAGTCCTGACCAAGCCTAGCAACAACATCTGGAGATGGGTCCCCGAGCGCTGCACTGCGGCGATCACTGCTCCTGAGGAGATGCCCTAGAGGCATTGAAGGATGGGTTAAATGCAGAGGACAAATTTCCCTACGGGGACAATAAAGTGTACCTTAACCTTAACCTTAACCTGTCAGGTTAGGTATGGCAGGTGACTGGAGCTTATCCCAGTGACGTTAGACTTTAGGCGGGACATACGCAGACAGACAATCATTTTCTCATTCATTCATTAGAGGAATTTTACATTGATGCCAATTGATCTAATGCATGTTGTTGAAGGTTGAAGGACGTCGGTGAACTCTGAGAGAACCACACTCCTCCTCCTCCTCCTCCTCCTCCTCCTCCTCCTCCTCCTCCTCCTCCTCCTCCCCTCCAATCAAATAAACCAATCCCGAATGAATCAGATTTGTTTATACTTGACACTTGGGGGAAACATTTTTATGTATATTACAAGTTCCTAAATTGTATTTTAGTGAATAGTGGCAACTTTTAAAGAGGAATTGTCAAAGCTAATTCTCAATCTAGTGTAAATCAGGTCCAGGCAGCAGCTTGACTGCTCTTCATATTCATATTTAGCCATTTGTTTGTGCTCTAAAGCATTTGCCCCACGCCAAAGACTGTAGGGGGTCCCCAGCATTGTCTGGTAAGAGAGTCAAATTACAAAAGTAGTTATTGGTGCAGTTTTATTACTAAAATGCCTGAATCTATGACGTAGGAAGAAAAACACTACAACTGTAGGTAATTTGTCTCAAATTAAAGCTTGTTAGTTTAGTTTTTAATCATATAATATATTTCTGGGGCAGCTTTTTTGGCAGGGGAGGCTTGACAAGACTGCTTCTAGCACAGGGGTCTATAACCTGCAGCTCAAGAGCCACATTGCGGCTCTTTGAGATTTGATTAAGAATGAGAAACTTGACTGTACGTTCCTTCTACAGTGTTGCCTCTTGGCCAGGTCTCTTTTGAAAGAGAGATTTAACTCGAGGGACTTCCTGGTAGAATAAAGGTTAAATGAAAACACTTTGGGTCAGATTTATCAAGCAATTGCTCATGTGCAACACAGGTTAGTGGGAGCAAAAACTTGGCGTACCTGACATTTTTGTTTCACACAAACACTAAAGATGCAACATTTGAGGTGGTGCTTGTCTCTTTGGTGTAATATGCAATAGCTACATCTTCCAATATTACAGTTTGCAAAAATTGCTCGCAAATAACATGATTTTTTTTTCTTTTTTTTTTTTAGTTTGCACCTGCAATTTAGCACCTGGCTTGATAAATCAGGCCCTATGTGTATATTTAAAGTTTACAGTTTTTTAGTATATACTGTATATACTGGTTATAATATAATAATAAAAATATCAAAATGTGTGGACCAAACGCAAGGTGCATTACATAATGAAAAGAAGTGAAACTTTAGTCTTGCCTTCAAAATATTTTTGTGACAGTACAGATTGTTTTCTTTTGTAAAACATTGTAAATGTTTAAGTCATTTAACTGTCTTACATTGTTTTTTGACTAAATACAGTTGCTGTTCTTTCTGACTTTGACTTGGCTTAAATTTGGCAAATGGTAAAGGTTGCAAACCCCGTGTTCTCGCAGGAAGGGGCTTGGAACATGTTGGCAACCACTACTTTAAAATGTTCAGAAAGATATTAAGTTTGAATTGAGGCTCATTTTAGTCAGACAGTAAAAACAGGCCTATTTAAAAATGTTTTGATAAACATTATGTTTATATATTGTTCCTTTCACATTTGTTTTTATTGTCCATCTTAAGTGCTATCAGTGTTTGTTTTTCATATTGTTGATACTAGTTGTTTCGAGTTGAAAAATCCTTGTTTAGTGAAGGGAGACTCTGGTCGCAATAGTTCCCATAACTTAAGGCTAGAATTTCCTTTAGTCTGATTTGCAGAGCTGTGAGCCGACTTCATAATGCGACTGCAAAGAGCCTCTTGCTGAATCACACTGTAGGCTATGAGGGTAGTAATGGAGAATTTTAATGAGAACTCTGTAAAATTGCACTGCCGTAGGATTATTTGCACTGCGCTGGAAACGTGTTGGTGTTCTCTTGAAAATCGGCAGCCATTTGAGAAACTTGAAAATGAAAAGAAGTTTAAATTATTTGTAAATTCTCTATTATTGCAAGTGGATTGAATACACAAGGGGTAAGAGATCGCTGCAGTGCCGAATGCCAATTTACAGCACAAAGCTCTACGAAAGCAGTTATTATTTTGCAACAGTCTAAAATGCATAAATGTTGATTAAAATTTAATGAATGTCTGCTCTTTGTGACTCACTCTAAGCTTCTCAGTCATACATTAGCTCACACAATTATGTTTTTCATTGGGATTTCGCTGTTCAGTTATTGCTCTTTGCGTGCGGTTTAAGCTTTAGTCAGTCAGTTATTAAATTAAATGCCTCCACAATATTTGACGTCAAATTGCCTGCTTTGAAATTCCTATGTGGAAGCAACTTAAGTCCCTCTCTGCAGTCATACCTTTAGTTTTTGTTTACGTGCTTGGTCTTTATGGGCAGCGGCATTATTATGTTATCCAGCGCTGGCTGCTGAACTGAATTTAAATTATGTGTATTGGCGAGGAACAAAAGTGAGTTGGGATTTGATAGATAAAAACATCGAAATCTAACTGCTATTTCACTTCAGACCAATCCTTTAAAGTAATTTAAGCACTAAAAAAAGGCTTGGAGAAAATACTAGTTTGTTTTTAGGACTTCATAGAAATGCTAATCTCTCACACATGGGAAATGCTTTACTTCTTGAAGGTCTCTGGACCACGTTTTTACTCCCATATTTCCCAAAGCAATTATATCCGGGGTGAATCTAGTTGTCTCATGCTCTCTGCGGTGGGCTGTATGGGATGTTTAGTCCTTGGTATCTGAGCACGTGGGCACAGAGACACAGCGCACTCTGGTGGAGCTGAGTGAAACGTCAGATAAAATCATCATTGAAGTGCTGCTGTACAGTGCTCTTTCAGTGTGGTCTGTTTTGGATTCAGTCCAAGCCAGTGTGACTATAAAAACACACATAAACTCTTATTTTTTCTCTCTCTTTTTGAACAGCAATGGAGAAAAAATAGTCACATTATTGTATTGGTATTGCATTGGTATTGTATAGGTAGATTGGTAATAGATAGATAGATAGATAGATAGATAGATAGATAGATAGATAGATAGATAGATAGATAGATAGATAGATAGATAGATAGATAGATAGATAGATAGATGGATACTGTGTTTTTGTGTTTTGTCTGTAATTCTTTGAGCATGTCAGGTCTAATTGTGATCCTTTGGTCTGTTTCAGGTGTGTGCAACTGCGCTGATTTCACCACGGGCCTGACCTGTGAGCTGTGCCTGGATGGTTACTATGGAAACGCTCTGATTGGCACTCCTGGCGACTGTCATCCTTGCCCTTGCCCAGACCACACCAGCTGTGCTCAAATTGCGGGGACGGGACAGGTGGTCTGCACCAACTGCCCTGCAGGACAGACAGGTGAGGCCACGTCAGATTATTGTGATGGCGCTCCGCTGTTATGTTGCGTACTAAAGGAGAAAAGCATGTTTGATGAAAGGCCTTTGACACCTGCTGTTTTTTATTACCTTGTTATGCATTTACATAGGAATTCGCTGCCAGATGTGTGAAGATGGTTTCTATGGTGACCCCCTTGGACAGTCTGGACACGTTCGACCCTGCACCAGATGCGACTGTAACAATAATGTTGACTTCAACGCATTAGGCATTTGTGATCACGTCACCGGAAAGTGCCTCAAATGTCTTGGACACACAGAGGGTGACCACTGCGAGCGATGTAAACAAGGTTTCTACGGCGACGCTCTGAACCAAACTGTCTCCCAAAAGTGTAGACGTAAGTAAATGACATGAAACACCAAGAAATCTATGTGAAAACTGAAACTCATAGCTATATGTCATACCTTTCTATAAAATAGTCATCATCAGTATTTCAGAAAACTATGATTTTTAATACAGTATATGCGAGAAAGCATATACATATGCCAAATGTTGTAATTTCCTGTACATTCACACTCTCATTAAAAATATCCTAATGGGCTTGGATAATTAATTCACAAGTTTAAATATAACAGCATGCATGAGTCATAAGGCCCACAAATCACAGCCGTTATTAATGGTCAAAATCATACATTTGTCAAATTAAAAGCAAACAAGTCCTTACCTATAATTATTATCTTGTTTTGGTGACAGCCTTTTCTCAGAGGCAGGTCGTTTCTGACACCAAGCTCTTAATAATTAGGCACCATCAATGTCTGTAGCCTGCAGGTGCAATCCTGGTGGTACGTTTGGACTCGTTAATGAATGCCACCCACAGACCGGAGACTGTCTCTGCCTCAGTCATGTGACCGGACGCGACTGCAGCTCCTGTGAAGTGGGATTTTTCAACCTACAGCCAGGTTTGGGATGTGAAAGGTAAACATCCACAACACAAGCAAATGTGCTAAATAAATGCACCCAACAGGCATGGAAGCTGTGAAACGGCTTTTTCTCTCCTTTTTTTAGATGTAAGTGTAATCCAATTGGCTCGTCATCGTTTGCATGTCATCCAGTCACGGGCCAGTGTTTGTGCAGAGCAGGAGTGGAGGGGAGCCTGTGCGAAACCTGCGCCCGGGTTTTTTTGGATTCTCCTCACGTGGCTGCAGAGGTACAGGACTGCTCTGCTGCGTTCAATATCGACTAATCTTTGTCAATGCTTTGTCTAATACAGAACACAAACAAACAACTTCAGACTCCTGACTTGTTTTTCCTTGACCCGGCTGTTGTCTTCTTTTCTCTGCAGCTTGTAACTGTGACCCTATGGGTTCTGTGTCCATGCAGTGCCATGGTAACGGCACCTGCCACTGTCGACCAGGCTTTGTGGGATACAAGTGTGACAAATGTGAAATGAATTACTTCCAAAACAGGGTTACACACCAGTGTGAAGAATGCCCTGTTTGTTATAGTCTTGTCAAAAAACAGGTAAGGCACCAACTCTGCTCTGGGATCATCAAAGCACCACACCATTCTTCTTTTACACTAGTTCCTCTGTGTGACTTTTTCACTGCCAGCCCTGTTCTTACTTTGACCCCCCTTCCCTACTAGGTAATTTTGCAAAATTTTAACAATATTCACAGCTCCGCAAAAAAAAGAAAAAAAGGAATTAATCTATTCCCTTTTATAGGCATTTGAAAGTCCTTGTTTTCATTAGATTTCAGCGTTTGAGATAACGTTCTTTTTCTTACACAAACATCATGTCAGTGTTATGTTCCTCTTTTCTACTTTTTGGTGAAAGAATATGAGCTAGTACAAAGAAATAATGTCTTTAGAATAAAAAAATATGAGGTTCACATGAGTAAAACAAGAGTGTCTTTTTCATGTTTAAGCCAATAAATGCAGTATTACAGACGAGACAGCACTTTTATACTTTCTGATGCAGATTATATAGATTCATGTGACCCCCTTTGGGTCCTTGTGCTCATGCTATTCACCTCCTCTGCTGGTGAATCCGTAAACTGCATCATGTGTTTGACTGCAGACAAAGTCAGCACATCAGTGAGCCGTCTATAATAAAATCCAATGGAAAGAGTTACTTGCTCTGCCATGAATATTCCACAGTTTGGCAGTAAAAAAAAATGCAGTTTTCTTTGTATTTAGTTGCATATGATTCATTGATGTATGTTTTTTAAGCATACATTCTCACTCTGAGCTTGGTCACTGCTTCACAACTCTGATTTATAACCTGACCTGCTTAAAAACATAAACAAACAGAACTATTGAATTTAAAGCTTTTTGCAGCAGTCACAAGTTTTGCAAACTTACTTTATGCATTTCAAGCTTAATCATTTGCTTGGAGCTTTTCACAACTTTCAGAGCCAACGCGAGCTGAGCCTTGCCAGTAAACTAACGACAGCAAGTGTAAATTATGTATTTCCTGTGCTCCATTGTTAGACGTACTTTAACAGTCTGTAAGGTGCTGGTGCAAAATCCTAATTTGGCAGAGGTTCTTTAAGCTAAGCACAACAATATCTCCATCTCCATGAAAACAAGAAGTACATTAACTATATACTTTAATGAAAATACGTATTCAGAACACTAATTTAATGTTTATTTTAGAGTAAAATAAAAATAATACATTTTTAAACACAGATTTTAGAATACAATTTAGAACTAATACTTAGTGCATATCCAATATTTCACTCTCCAATTATTGATAAATGTTCTGTTATCTTTTAAGCAACAGCAAAACCAACTAAATCCAAATCAAAGTCATGTTTTAAAATATAATGTAATTCAGTGTGAAAGTATTCCAAGTATTCAGAACGCAGTACTTTTGACTAGTTGCGTAACGGAGTACAATACAGAATACATTTTGCTGCAGGTTTTCCATTATTCTGTATTCCCAACACTGTACGTAGTCATTTTAACATTTCAAAAGAACAATGTGTTATTTCTTCAGGCTATATTTCATTATGTAAGTAAGCATAAGAATATCTGCATTTTCTACAGTATAGTTTTGTTCCACTGTCCTCTACCTGCACCCACCTGTATGTGAGATATACTTTCTTGCAAAACCATGCCCATATGGCTCTTTTAAGTTGATTGCAGAACAACGAATGCACATTGGATAAGAAAGACATTTGGCCTAATGATCTCCTGCGCTGTGTTTCTGTCCCCACAGATTTGTTGCCCATTGGATGTGCTTGTTAAAGTGCTCCACCTAAGCATTCGCCTTTAGAGGCCAATCTAATAACACGAACATATTCTACCTTTGCCTTCCCTTAAGCTTCACTGTTCTTTTTACCTGGCAGAACACAAGCTCTGATTTCCACAGTGTTAGCAATTCAGTCTACATCCAAGACTTGTCTGCTGTGAACACCTGCTATTACTCTCACTGTCCTCAGCCTCCCTCCGCTCTCCTCTTATGCTGCTCACATTTTCTCTTTGCCTCGCACACAAGAAGCAGAAAGACTAACAAGCAAAGCACCACAAAGGTAGAAATAGTAAGAGATGTGGGATCAATCATGAAAAGACATGACATTGTAACCTGAAATAAAACACAATGGACATATAAATAATGGCATGCTTCGCTGTAAGGTTCTCGGTCCAAGGCATTTCTCATGAAAAAGAATCTGAACATTGTGAATCACAGATGAGGAGATTACAACAACGAAACTGGACCCATGGAGGATGTGAGCAGGCTTGTTAAACCGTGTTATTTCAGGTGCAGCGTGTTTTGCTGTTGATAGAAGACGGGTTTTTTAGAGGTGTGGAGCCGGGGTCAACAAATTGTTGTCAGATAAGGACACCAGTGTGTTTGCATGTTCAGACAAGGATTTCAATTTTCTAAAAAGTCTAATCAGGTTTTCTTGTGCCAGCTATGCACAGAACAGTGTGAGCAAGCGTGGTTATGAAAAGCCCATTCTCCTCTTATCCTGTTGTTGATATTCATTTATTCATTGCTTTTTGTAGAAATACTACATTTTGATGTTATGGTGTACCAAGAATCAGTCTTATCTCAATCCTGGTGTCTGAATGAATAGGCACACATTTTGATAGATAGATTTGTTGAGGCCACCAACATTTTTTATATTTGGGTCGAGTATTTTCTTCGTGGCAGTGTGAGTGATAAATGTGGTTGCTTTTACAGGCAGAAAAGCTGCAGACTCAAGTGCAGGATTTGGAGAAGCTGCTGGCTCAATTTGATTGCAAAGGTAGATCTGGGAGGCAGCCTCACCTGCTCAAGTATCACAGAAGCAGGCTTTATGGACATGAGCACCAAGGGGAGGACACTCTTCCCAACGCTCTGGAGGATTTCCTGGCTTTCCAAGGTCTGTGTCCCTCTTTCAACTTACTTTTAACAATCAAAGGTTAGAAAGGAACACTAAAGCAGCAGTCTTCAACTTGTGTTTTGGAATCATACTTGTTACACTTTTCAATTCAAAATCGACTAATTCATGCCTGTTAGCATTATTAATGTAACTGGGGATGCCTAAATGTGTGCACTAACAAATAGATAATGGTTAATGCTTCATATAGACACTGTAATCAAAATAAGATATTTTTGTGACCCCTAAAAGAAGTAGCTCACCAATATTTTTGTTTTGTAAAATAGCTCTCTGGTGGAAAAAGGTTAGACACTCTGCACTTAAGAGTAGAGCGAGGCCTAACTGGCAAAAATTAATATCTTAAAGAAGGCATCATGTGTTTTGTTTTGTTTTTTCCCCATAAATTTAGTTAAAAATATGACATATGTGGATCAGTGCTTAACATTTTGTTAATTGTAAAACACAAAATTGATCTAAAACAGCTTAGATATGTGCTTGTCATTGACATTTCTTCGACTTCCTGTTAAAAGTTGAGTAGAGGTTTAACTCTGCGTGTTGCAGAAATACAATTTTTAGGCTTTTATTTGCCCAATCCTTTTTTTCGATTGTGACTAATATGGCTGTATTTTTAGGTAGTATTGGCGACCAAAACTTACATTTTCATTCATTTGAAAGTTTACTACATAACTAC
Organism: Mugilogobius chulae; assembly: GCA_038363315.1. NCBI lineage: Eukaryota > Metazoa > Chordata > Actinopteri > Gobiiformes > Gobiidae > Mugilogobius > Mugilogobius chulae. The sequence goes on from CM076409.1 coordinate 23,344,040, forward strand.
AAAGAGGCATATAAAAGGACACAGTAAGTTTTTCACAGGACTCTTAATTGTGGAAAGAAACATAACTGAGAAGATTTGTGAACCTATCAAATGCCGTTTTAGTGACACTGGTACAATGGGGTTCTTTTCCCTTCTGGTCCCTGTAGAAAAATGTAGCAGCAAACCAACAAATCATGATGCACATGAGCCCAGACTGGTCTGTGTTACATCATCTCACAGAAAACCAACAGCCTCGGCTGTACTTAATGCTGCTAGACAGATATCAAAATGCACAATGCATAATTTATGGGGTGTAGTTACAATGTTAAGCCTCGTCTTTGTCTGCGAGGCAATAAAACATGGTATTGTAGCACCTCTGGCGTTTTCTCCCACATATAAAAAAGATTGAATCAGGAGGCGGCAACACAAAACCTCCCCAATTACTTTAACACAATGCTAATATATCCTCATTATCTTCGGGACCAAAGGGGCTCACAGGCTCAGCCACGCAGACCAAATGGAGACAAATCATAACAATATAGTACCAGCTACCATGTGACTAACTCTTCTCCTATCCTGATCCCTATTAAAATCATGTCTGTTTAATGTTAAGTCGAACATTAAAGACGTGAAGTGACAGAAAACCACCTACACTACTTCGCTGTATTGTAAAATAATGAATTAATTAGGCACATAATGTGAAAAATGTGTGGGCTCGCTGTCAAACACGCTAACTCGCAAAGGCATTGTCAGGTTGAAACTAAATATGGTGACAACCGTTCCAACATATTGTTGAAATTGCTTTGTATTAGCTCTTCTGCCAGTTAGCTTGCACACAATACCAGATAAAAGAAAATCCATTTGGCTCGAACATCTGGACATATGCTTTTCTGTTTGTCAATTCAAAACAAAAAGATATATTTTATGTCTGGCTTCCCACAGCGAATTAAAAAGATGTTTTGAGAATGCAGCCACAAAGAGGAGCAAGACAAATGAGATGAGTGAAAGAATCCGTGAAGAAGTCTGTTGAATATATTTGTTATGTGCTCATTGTTCTCGCAGAAGCTCGGGAGGCCTTCATAAAACAATTTGCCTCGCTGGAATCGTCCACTGGCGAGCTCTCAGCCCAGTTGCATGGCTTAGCGGTGACTTTGAACTGCACCGACGCTACAAGTCTGACAGAAGAGGAGGAGAGGAGATGAAGGAGAAGAGAGAGAATGAAGGAAAAGCAGCTGTAGTGTGTCAAACAGTCACAAAGACCGGGGTCACGATCGCAGAGTCACAAGCGACTGAAGCAAGCGACACTGGACATTGACGACATGGTGGGTAAATCAAACTGCAGCGAAACAGATTATAAGAATGTTAGTTTGTTGCATCTTTTTATACATCTATGTTTTGGCTATAATTGAATATGTAAGTACTTTGATTGGAGACGGACCCTTTCAATACTAGTTTGGTATATTTTATTTATTTTAATTTTTATTACTTCTTCAGGAAGATGGACAATGGTAAAGGAGTTTTAAAACATAAGACAAGAAACATAAGCATACGTGGCAAACAATTATGCATATACACACACACATAACAATATATAGAATAAAAATAAGATGCAAAATTAGGAGTAAGAAGAAGTAAAAGAAGAAAAATAAGTAGAAAAAAGAGAATAAGAATAATAAGAAAAGGAAAACAGGGTAATAAAAGAGAAATAAGAATAAAAAATAAGACAAATTAAGTCTGATTAAAAATAGACAAAAAAGAATAAGACAAATACAAAGAATAAGAATAGAAAGAAAAATAATTAAAGGAAGAATAAGGAGAAGACGATAAATCAAAATAAGATGTATTATTAAAAAAATTTAAAAGAAAAACAGTAAGAGGAATAATAACAAAAGAAGAGGATGGAAAAAAAAGGAGAAGAAAAAACAAGATTAATAAAAAGAATAAAGTTAATAGTTGCAAAAAAAAAGTACAGTTTACAAATAAAGAAACAAAAAACATGGATACATCATATTAAAAAGGGCAAAAGTAGAAAAAATAATTGATAAAAGTGATAGAGAATAATGATAACTTGGTGCACAAATCCTTGAAATTTTGCAGGATCAGTTACGTGTTTGGTTCCATGACATCGATTCAGCTGATAACCTGGTTGTGTCTGTAATTGGACCTAATGGGACTATTACCTGACTGATATTGACTCAGAAAGTCTCATAATGTTAGAAAAATGTATTCACATAAAATGATTACGTCGATATGCCAAGGTCAGTGAGAATAGCCTCTGTGCACAGAACGTCATTTGCCTTGTTTATGTTCAAAATAGCTACATATGAGTATTCTCGCATCACTTCATTTCTATGAGGTTTTCACTACATCATTGAGGAAAAAAAGTAAGTGGTGATTGATGACCATAAAAACATGTTAAAGAAGAATATTTCATCATGTAAGTACCGTAATTTTCAGACCACTGAGCGCACTTGAATATAAGCCACACCAACTAGATTTAGATGAGAAAAATAAAGTACACACATAAGCCGCACTTGTTAATTGTAATCATTGTATAAGCCGGTCAAAGTTTGTGAAAAAAGTATTGACTTATAGTCCAGAAATTACGGGTAAGTTAAATTTTACAGACACAGAGTCATCAAAGGACACTAGAAATAGATACAGTATGTTAGCTTTTTTGATTATTGGGTATAAGCCAATTATCAGTACTGGTATAGGAAGGAAAAAGCTGCATTGGATTTCTAACACTTGTTTTTACTTTAACAGCTAGTAATTACAATTGTTGTCGTATTTACTTGCAGAGCTCAAGAGTGACTTAGTCTAAGAAGCAAATTTCCCTTTTCTTTTAACAATTTTTTATAGGATGACTTAAAGTTGTATTTGAAATCTATTTTTGAAACTGTTTTAACAGAGGTGTGGACTTGCAAAGTGTGACTTGGACTTGAGTCAGAATTGAGTCACTGTTTTGGTGACTTCAGACTGAACTTAAAAATGACTTGGGGCTTTGACTGGACGGTCAGTGACTTAAGACCTGACTTTGTGCCTTATGACTTAAGATGACTAGATTCTTTTCCTCAAAAAAATAACCAGTGTAATTTTTCAAATAACAAGCTGCAACATGTTCCTCCTCACTTTTCTTTTCTTTTATTTATTTAAAACAAGGACAGTGCACAGATAACATTAGTCTCGCAAGTAGAAGAGATGATCTGCACCAGATTTAGCTCAAGAGCTAATTTCCATCTGTAGTCCTTCAGCAGGTTTTTAAAAGGAACAGAAAGTCCCTTATGCCAGTGCATCTTAATTCAAATATTACAATACATACACAATATTTTATCAGTTATCAAATTCATAATACAGCATGAATACAAATAACTATAAGTATACTCATAACTTATCTTTACATTACCTCCTAAAATACAATTATTAAGTTCATATTTTAATACATTACCCACTAAAACCAAGTCTTAATTCCATTCACAATCAACAATCATTCTTCAAATACAACATCAAGTTTATTTGGGATCATTTATTAAGAAAAAAAAAACTTGGAACGTGCCTCTTTTTCCCACCTTTGCATTACACATCACTAAGTTTGGCAAAAATTGTTTAATTGTTATGTTTTTTTTTTACTGAAAGCAGCTTTACAATGGACATAATTAGGTTTTACTGCACAGCTAAGTCTCTGCTTATTGAAAAAATGAATGCAAGACCATAAACACACACTTTTTTTGAGCTCCATAATGCCTGGATTTAAAACTGGACCTCACAGGTTGCATGTTGTGGTGGTCTCATGCTCTGTGCGAGTCTTCTCTGCACTACAGCAGCTTGTACGACCATTGATTTCTTGTCTTCATTTGGGATTCTGCAGTTTAATACTCTTCGCAGAGCTCCTCAGTATAGATCCACAACGGCCCCTAAAGCTAAACAATATTTCTGCCTCACACCACACCCAAGTCTGGCTTCTCGAAAAATTGTCTTCGTGGAAAGTGTTTGATGGACGTTCAAATTAACAACTTGTTCTTTCCTTTCTGCAAGGCCTTTCTTGTCATCTTTTGGACATTTTAATAGATTATTTGCCTCTTTTTTTCAGAATGAGAAAGATGAGGGTGCATATTTTTGCGAATACTTTAATATGTGTGCTGACATACCTTCCCAGTGCTTATCTCTTGGTTAAGCTGCGCCAACTTAATTCCTTATTAATAAACACAGCGGCACACCAAAATGTTATGCAGGGCTGTTGTTTATCCCATTTTTTCGTTCGTTTTATTTGCATATTTCACTTTTAAATGTCACCCAGGGAAACGTTCTGTATGCATAACATTTATATTTATTTGGGAGTGAGCTAAATGGCAGATATAAATTGGGTATATTTTCAATTTCCTCACCTCTGCACTTTTTAGATGCGTAAAGTTTACTTGAGTTAAATCCCATTTGTACTGTATTTCAGATTGGCTTGTCATTTATTGGAGATATTATTTTCTCTTCCGAAAATAAGAGTGCAGAAACACTGGATATTTGTTAATGACATTATTTTATAGGCACGATTTACTTGGTCTGTCTTTTTATTATGACCAAGCCTTTCAGAATGTATGAGGAGTACATGGTTTTAGGATTTTCAAGTTTCAACTTTGTAAGGAAGATTTATAGACTTATATTTGTAGACTTATTGTAAATATAAATCACAGCTTCACACAAATCAACAACAAGTTTGTGGACAACATTCTAAAAACATGTTGGACATCAAGTAAAGCAGAAAAAAGCAATTATCTGACAAAAGCATAGATACATAAGTTAACCTACCTTTTCCGTTGCCTTGGATCCAGAGCACATTACGAAGCGTGGGTCTGGTCACCACCCCCCCCCCCTGCGTTTCAGATCCACTCCACAAAGTGCCAGCCAATCAGATTAGTTTATTTGCCTGACGCACATGAAACAAAGGAGCTGATTGGTCGTTTGTCATTAAGACCAAAATCTAACTTCAGTCACTTCACATTAAAATAATTTTTTGCTTTGCTCATTGATTCTGCGAAAATCTGCTATGTTTTTCAGTTCTATGTGATATTTTTTCATATTTTTACCTGTATTATTTTGTCGCAAGGCGCCATGTTGGTTTTAATATGTGTCAATCGTGTTCACTGAAATTTGAAAGAGGAACACAGTGGCCAGACAATATATTTTCTAGATTGTCTGGATTTTCCGGTAAAACCTCCATGCCTCGCTTGTCTTTTGTTTGCGGAGATGACGTCGCTCAGATGTCCACCTCCGAGCAGCACTGGAACGCACTATAATGCAACTGGGAACGGGTATATTTTCCACTTCCCACTTGTAAAAATGCACTGGAACGCCACTCGGACTGGTAAATACCACTTGTGAACTGGGACCTGGTCAAGGAAGCCCCACTTCACATACAAGCTCAACAATCACCACAATAAATTTATTTGAGGGGTTAATTGGCACAAAAACGGTGTAAACATTGGTTACAGGTAATTTACCGTTACTTTTGTTTAGCTTAAAGGTTAGCATTAGCCATAATGTTTGCATAAGAGTTGATTTAGTTTGGAACGCTTTGAACTGGGAACTGGTATTTTTCAAGTGGGAAATATCCCAGTTTCCTGGAATGCAGCATATAATACACATTAGAGATTGTGCATTTTCAATTTTCTTGATAAATTTTGTTATTTTCCAATCCTAAAAGCATATTTTTCATCAAAATGTATGTTTTGGTGTATTTTCAGTTGTCAAAATGTAAAAATCTGATACATTAGATGAGTTGTGGCCCTGTGCACTGCATGGTCGATAGGCAACTTGTTAATCTGATGTTTTTTTTTATGAATTAATATGAATATGAATGAAAAATATAGTATATTTAATAGAATATAACAATTTTAACTGTGTTTTAGTTAAGTGAGTAGTCCAATTTGTCAAAGGCACTTTAAAATGCGATCACATAGATTAGTTAGCAGCAGATTAACAGATATTTCCTGAATATCCAGTCAGCCTGTAGCTTGATGCGCTGTAGCAAAATGCTTAATAAGCAGCCTTATTTTTACACAGGGCTTGCTTTAATCACACTATAGTCCTAAAACACAAAAAGGAAATGGAGCAAAAATGTAATAACAAAGAAATGCTTTTCTGTATGCTTGTGTTGCAGGTTATTCCTTTCGAGATGCCGTCAGGCCCCAACAAGTGGAACGTTATGGTCAATGAATCACAGTGGCTAATGGAAAGGTATGGCACGTCCCGTTAATTATTCAAATCAGACAATTATAAGCAAATACCACCTTGGCCGTTACTTTAATTTCCCAGAATTTACTATGCCTGACATTTATTTTGCAGCCAGCCAACAGTATTTCCCTGGCTGCTCTGAAAATGTTGCTCCATGATGTGGTATTTAGAGAGAGCTGGACAGGCTAAAGGAAGTTGTCAGTGCTCGAATCTTTCCCATCCATCCCTCCTCAGGCTATTTAACGACTCTTGTTCACCCGACTTCAAATCTGTCTTGTCTTGCAGTCACAAAGAGGCAGCAGACCACATTGAGGCCATTGCTAGCAGCGCGCTACAAGCCTCAAAGCAGACCTTCACTCTCTTGATGGATCTCCTAATGGACAATTCTACCGAGGAGTACATCAAGAACCTAACCAAGCAGTAAGCACTAAGCACACTCACAGAGCATTATCCAGTGAAACAGTGAAATAATGTTCTCACAGTAGCTTTAGAAAGAGGTGCTGTTGTTCAACCCAAATGACATTATTGTTGGGAGTAGAAAGAACCAATTAGCATTTTTTGTACTGTTGTCTGTTCAAACATGCTCATGAGTACCTGTTGTATAACTTTTGAAAAAGTCTTCAAAAAACTCAAATGATTTCATATTAGGAATTTACTTGGGCTCCATCTACAGACTGCGAAAGGAAATATGAAGGTGATAAAGATGTTTATCCACACACTTTTGTAGCCAGACCTCGAAACACCTTGTCCCGTTTGTATTTTTTTTTATCAGAAAGATTTGCATAGCCAACTAGACAGATAACATTTTTTTTGCAGACAACATGCATAGTGCAAAAAGTTATATCGACTGATAACCTACAGTCGGTAACATACATAGCATGTCAATATTTTTGGTGGACTCACAGACAAAACCTTATAACCAATGACATAACCTGATTCAAGACAGATTCATATGTGTATAGCTCTGATCATTATCAATCTGGATAAATTGACACTGTATCCTGTCAGGACACTTGGAGCTTTGTAGCAAAGATTGGAACCTAATTGGTCGAAGTCTCACAACAGTGGAAGAAGCAGAGTTTGTTGTAGTTGAGAGAAAGGCAAACACATCCTTTCCATCCACACACGCACAAAGCACCTGTGTGCGTGTTTTTCAAAAGCCAGAAAAGGCTGTAACTCTGGAAAAATACCTATGACGTCAAAATGTGAAAATGTAGGAAGCTTACAGGGGAAAGATGCCCTTACAGTATTTATGAAATTAGTGTGGATTATACTAAGTTATGGCAGAGCAGTTTATCAAAAGACTAAGTAATTGCAATTCAGTCAAATTGTCACTTATTTAGGTGTTTTTTTTGAGTCCTCTGTCAGAGGTGTGAATTAGAGCAAAGGGCACTTTTGGAAATGTGACTGTTTTCTGTGTTAATTATATCAAAAGTTTGTTTATGTTGCAGTAGTAACATAAACAAAGGGAAAACTTGAGGGAAAACTTGATTAAATAATTCCCTAACCTTAATTAACTACTTCTCCAGGTATATACTGTATTTAGGTGATGATGATGATGATGATGATGATGATGATGATGATGATGATGATGATGAGATGAACATATTTGAAAATTGGTTTTTTTTTGCATAGTATAAAGCATTTTCCATTAGAATGTGTAAATTTGCCAGTCCCTAAAACTTATAGTAAGTTAAGCACATTTAAAACAACCACAGAAGCCCAAACTGCTTTGCAAAGATAAAAATCTAAACAAAAAGACACACGAAACATGCGCATTGAGCAAAGAAAAGCCTTACAAATGCAAATGTTCTGCTCAGCCAGTGTTAAAAGCCAGCTCAACAAAGACTTAAAAACATTCAGAGATGAAGCTGATCTAATCAACAAAAGAAGGTTATTCCTGGGACCATCCATAGCAAAAGCTCTTTAAGTTTTGAGTTGTGACCTTGCAGTTGTAGATTTCTGGCCTGAACAGCAAATAAACCTCCCATAGAGTTAGATATACAGTATATATCCCTGCGCTCTATCTGAAATTATGACATCATCCAAACCTATACGTGAACTCAGCACATTGCCAAACTCTGCCCCATGACTCCCAGGCATACTGTTCCTGCGCTGTGCATATTTTGAACAAAGTACACCTTTCTCTTTACAGCAGTTCAAGGTCCCATTCTTCACAAAAAGCCTTATTGCATCCCAGTGTTCGGGACTGAGACATTTAGCCACAGGGGATAGCTTCTCTCTCCACTGTAAGCCTATTGCTTTCTTGGATTTTCCGCGCTCATACTGCATCCTCTAGCGTGAGATTGCTGCGAGGATTATCCCAAATGCAAGACAGAATGATGCAAAATGCCCTCCAGTGGCCGTGATGAGAAGACGGAGCGAGAAACTAAAAATTGATTACCCCTCCCTCCTCCTTTCTCCCCAATCCTCCGCTGCTGTCGCCCCTCACAGTGGTTTGTTTGGTCTGGGACATTTCAGATAATCTCCAGAGTGACAAGGCTATATTTTGTGCTTCTTACATAACGTCACTCAAGTTGTCAGTGCTAAAATGAGGAGCGTTAAATTGAATTACATGGATTTTTATTGCTATATGTTGAAATTAAAAAGATCAAATGGGTTTATTGTGCAAAACTGTGGCACAAATTACTAACATGGATGAAGTTAGGAATAGACCAGACTTTAGATAATCCCTCTAGAGCTTCATTTCCACCCACACACTGTCTTAACTTTCGTCGATAGCAGCTCTCTGGGATGTATTACAAATAGAAGCAATTATAAGATTTAGTTTGGTCTTTATAGCTGTGAAAATATTGTGCACATTAGAAGATGTTATATCTTCACTGGCAGAGTTTAAACGGAAGTATTTCTAGTAAGATTCCGTGACAAATACAGTATGCATGTTTGAGGTAATAGTTATTGTAGTGACTCATTCAAGCCTGGACAATTAGTTGCCTTAGACATTCAGCCACACTATAAAACATTTACACTGTGCTTTGTTATTTGCTTTAGGGTTTAAGGTCCACATTTGAATGCTTCCAGTAGAGTTGACAAAAACACTTAAATGGCCTATGAAATTGCAAAGGAATGTTTGTGCGACTTGTTTAACTTCAGGGTTAGCCATTTTTATGTTAAATAAGATTATGTTGTAGAATAGAAAAGCTTTATTGTGTACCAAGGTAGAAATTCATCTTTGGCTCACAAGCACATAAAAAACAAACAAGACAACATAAATAATACCAATAAAAGTAAGTTTGACATAGATTTTTTATAGGTGAGACCCTATAGCACAGGGATGGGCATATATTTTTCTCCAAGGGACTAATTTATATCAAGTTGTGCAGGGCCGGATCAGGATCATTGGTGTAGCAAATTCTAAATATTGCAAACACACTTCTGTTAAATATATGTATAATGATATTTTTAAGAACACAAGTGCAGAAACAAACTTCACAGCTAAAACAATCAACTAAAAGAAATCGAAAAGTAACACGTACAAAAAAGCGTCACAGCCACAGTTGCCCAGGTCTGCTATATCAGTGGTTTCAGACTTTTTCAGCTGCGCTCCCTTAAATTACAACCATAACCATTTGTGACCCACAAACGCTAAATGTAGACTACCTGCAAAGTTATAAAGTAGTCTTTTAGTCTTATGTTTCATCTTGTAGGCCACTAACACCCCCTCTCTCCACTGTATTTGAAACTCTCAAGCCTTGTTTAGGATCTTAAGTTCGATTCTTCACATGAACAGGGGTCCCCCAGAATCACTTCGCGACCCTCAAGGGGGTCTTGACCACCAGGTTGAGAACCACTGTGCTATAACACCTCCCAGAGTGCAGAGTTTTCTTTATGAAGCTGACTCAGGGGTTTCTGAGGATTCCCCACAATCTTGTTTGTAAAGCAAGATGTGGTAGTTAAAAAACCTCAGCTTTTGTAATTTGCCAGATGCAACTATTTAAATTGCAAGACCCATCAGTATAAGTATACCACCACTACAAACTACACAATGGTCCCACTGGTAGGAAGGCTGAAACATCCTGCCTAATGACAAAACAACAGTCTTGGGATCTTTGGGACTTATGTAAATCTTAAAGTAATTTTTTTGGAATCTTGGGAAATCTTAGAAATCAAATTTAATCAAGCTGCTTATAGAAAGTTGTTTCATTCATTTTGCTCCTAAATGCACACTTCTGTACTCTAATGTCTTAATGACATGTTTGTAAACTGTGCGCAGAATTGCCCAAATGCAGCAGTGGAAGGAGGCTCTGGAGGTGCAGGTGAATGAGACTGCAGCCGCACAGAGAGCGCTGGAGGAGGAGGCCAAAGACTGGAGCTCTGCCCTGGGAAACATCACATCATCGTTACATCAGCTGGCACTAGCATCTGTCAACGCATCAGCACAGCCGGACCAGACACACTCAACCACACACTTCAAAGCAATCGCACCAGCGGTCAGTGTGGACAGCACCCAAGAATATTCAACACTTTGTAATCAATTCTAGAATACACTTCTTTTAAAAACAGTACTCTGGACAGTCCAGAAATGGGCCAGAGTGAATTTTTCAGATTGATACGGATGTCCAATATTTGCAAACTGAAAAAAAATAAAAAAAAAAACATGGATAACTCTTTGCCAATAAGGCTCAGAAAAAAACAATGTGTATAATGGAAAAAATAGCAAATCTGCCATGTTTGTTGGCATGTTTGCAGAACTTCTACAGGAATATTAGCCAAAAATTTAAAAATCACTCAAGACATGAAAAAAAGTACAAAAAACACCTTTGGAAAAATACAACATGTATCTGCTATGAAAAATTGTGGCATAATTTGTCTATATGTCATATTTCACACTGTCTACTGTCCTCAGTAGTCTGTTAAAAGACTAATATGATAGCAAGAGGACAGAAAACACAGAGATAAAAGTGCTATTTTAATACGAACAATATAGATTTTGGATCAGTTTGTGTCTTAATAAGTCAGGAAAAAAAAACTGACATAGACTGAAAACAAAAGAATACAGGGAAAAAGATGTATTTAAAAGATTAGACTGTTTTGCTTTTGTCCCTTTGACTAAAAATGAATGGTGATCACAATTTTTACAGATGCAAATGCAGCTATTTTGAAGTATAAGACACTAAACAGAACTAAATTACGAAAAATGCAAATCTAATCGCAAGACTGGTCAGAAATATCTCAAATTAGGTTGGCTTAATCTTTATCTATGGAGTTTTTATTAACCACAGATTAATTTTATGTGGTAATGTGGAAACTGCCTACTGTTTTTCTGTTGTCGTGGCAACACTTCAAAGTTCCACAAGCTTATTTTCTAACAACACTGATTTAAGACATTTTAACTGCAGCAAACCATATCAAAAACATATTTTAAAAGAGAAAAAGATTATAAGCTCAACTCTGAGTGATCTCCAGGTCTGTGATAAATGTGAGAGAAGCTAAAGTCGTGTTGTTTATCTGCTTTTCTGCCAGTGTTTACTCATTTTCTCTTTTTACATGTCAGTTACAAACCCAGTACTCAGCAAGTTTTTCCTATTTAACTATATTTTGAAGTAGAGAAAATTAGCTTTCTCTCAATTGACTCTCATGTATTCTTGCCACTCAGTACTAGCATTTAGAAGTCCTAGGAAGTTACCCAAATGTGTACATCAAGCTTTGTTTTATTTGAGTGTGAAACTTTATCTATTCTTCAGTGATTGTCGTCCAAATATTTTCAGCATCGATTGTAACAGTATATGTGCTTTTAGCTGGACTTGGAGGAGAAGGTAAAAGATATGGACTTTCACGTGGAGACTGCAGACAGACGTTTCAGTGAAATCAGGACAAAGATGGAAACACAAACACAGGCGGCAAATGAGAAGCTAGAAATGGGAGAAAGGTGGACCAGTCAATCAATGAGGTACTTCATCATATCTGTTGTTAAAGTGTGCAAACCTTCGAGCCTTCACTGTGTAATGTGCATTAGGTTTAGAAGTATTGATCAAACATAATCATTGTCTATAAATGTTTGGGAAGATGCTGAAAATTTAAATTGTGTTTCTTATCTGTTTAAAATTGTCTTGGCAATACCTCACTTATGCATGTCTAAAACATTCCATAATCCTAGAATATTTTCAACTAGTGAGAATGGCAATTACATAAAAAAAAACCTATAAAGTTCCACTAGAAAAAAGATAACTGATAACACCAAATGTGGATAGATCAGTAGATATGTATCCCACTATTAATAAGCAGCAGTTGTCAGTTTAGCCCGGGTCTTATAAGAAAATTGGTTGAAATGTCAAATAATTTAGTGTTTTCATTAAATGATAAAATTAGGTCTTCTGATAAACATTTTGGGGACATGGCAAGGTTTGGCTTGATCATGCTTTGGATTCTGTAGTTTCCGGTACTGGTCTAATCAAAAATTATTATACTTGACTTAGGTTGAAAAGAGATTGAATTCAGTATTTTAAAAACAAAAAAATAACTAAAAAAAAAAATAAAAAAGTAATGCATATAATGAACAAAAGACATACTGTAATAATGTAAAAAGGGTGCATCACACTAGCACAACCTGTATGATGCCTAAAGAACGCTTCTTTTGTACAGTATCAGACTCTGGCACGTTTGGCGGTTTGGTTGCACACGCACAACTTTAGCACCAAGCCAATGTTAGTGCTGATGTTTCTCACAAGTAGAAATAAACTACACCAAACTCCTTGGATATGCTCTTATCTTGTATTAGCACTATTAACAGAGAGAAAAGTTGTGAAGTCTCTCATCTCCTGACGCTTTTGCTGCTTGATCTTTTTTTAATCCAAAGCCTGACGGAAGAGCACGTTTAACTGGCAAAACACGTATCTGCCTCGTTAAGATATAACGTCCCGCTGGACTTATTTTCACAGTTACAGCATTAGCACCTCAGCGCTCTATCATGCTTTAGCGCGACGTGTAAGCAAACCCTCCAGAGGATGACGTCACCGGCTTGTGCAGGTGTGAGTGCAACCTTAAATTCAATTATCTCTTTTTTTTTTTTTAATCTAAGACGTTTATTGGGTGGCTATTAAAAGTATTATATCACAATAAAACACATAGTGAAGTTATTAGGTCTTAAAAAACACGGTGGTGTAGTCATTAGCACTCTGACCTCGTAGCAAGAAGGTTCTGTTCGACCCTCAGGTATACGCATGTTCTCCCCCTGTCTGTGTAGGTTTCATACAGGTGCTCCGAGTTCCTACAACTTGGCCTTAATACCCCCCTCTCCCCTCCCCTAGCAAACAAAACTAAACAAAACAACGTTCAATAAATATTTTGTATAATTTGATATACTGTATATCCAGTGTGTTAAAATAGTCTGAAAAAGTCTTAAACTCACTCTGAAGTATGCAAACTCTGATGGTGGAGATGTAATTTTCTATCACTATTCCCTGTGTTGTTGTTGTTGTTTTGTCTGCAATAATAACTTGCCTATATGAATTTGACTCTCCAGATTCAAGCTCGTGCACAAGAGGCAAAGCTTACAGCGCTGTCGTCTGTGGTGTCGGCGAAAGAGGTGGAATCCGAGGCAATCGCCCTGCACCGAGGACTGGAATGTGAGTCGTCCCCTCCCTCTCCTTCCTTCTTCTCTCCCAATAGTTTTGTACATTTGAATATCTCTGCTAAAATTGAACTGTCGGAGCGCAAAGACAAACAGTCCAATTTGCCTCTCGCGCTGCCATTTCTAGACATGGTGAAGGAATGGCCCCGACAGCAGCTCCAAACCAAAGCCGTTTTGAAGAAAGAGAGACCACTGAGAGACAAGGTTCTAGCCGAAGTGAAAAGAAAGGTGGCACAGTTGGAAGAAATGCTCAAACCGGCGCTAGAAAACTCCAGTGATGCTGCCAATGTCTCTAACGCAGCTGAACAAATTGCACAGTCTGTCGCTAAGGTAGTGTGACTTCCCTTTTTTGCAGCTCTTGGCTCATTATTTTTAGTTAATAGTTTTTTTCAGGTACAACTTCCCATCTGTGCGCAGGAATCCAAAAGCCTTCTAAGTCAAGCCAAGCACACGAGGACTGCTTCCACTCACCTCGGCTCACATATAAATGCAGCCGTGCGCAAGCTGAACGCGCAAGAGGAGACGTTAAGCCAAAGAATGACTCTCAAATATTCACTGAGGTAAATACGTGACACAAACCATCACACAAACATGTACACAGCACTGAGGTCTGGGTAGTTTTTGTAGATTAAAGATGGAGTACTTTATTTCACTTAAGTAGGTATTTTAATACAGTATGTCCCACTACTTTTGACACATTACAGCTTAACAACAGTTTTTTACAAACACCAAAGTGAAACTGAAATGGATCACCCAAGATCGGCCAGTCAGAGTTCTGCTTTTGGCTAATTACGATGACTAAAAGGCTTTATAATTGGATTGAGAAAGTACATACCAATTTGATTTTGTCACAATGTGTTTTGTGGCAAAGCTAAGTAACATTTTTACCTTCTTAAATGTATTTGTAAGTCTCCCCAGTGATGGTTTCGTATGTATTTTGGGGCATTTGAAGCATGTGTTGGCTCTCTCCGCTGTCTCTAGTACGAAATACAGCAGCTCCCTGCCTTTTTGGAAACACATTCCCGACCTGAATTTCTGTCCTGAGAAACCCTCGCCCTGATTTTTTATATTTAGCAGTGAAAAATGTGTTTCGACTTTTGCTGCTTTATTTCAATCTTAAAGAATGAGAAGAATAAATCAATAAGGTTTAGTTTCGATTCAGTTGGCTAATTAGTTATACATAAGAGCTGTAGGGGAGCACTACCGCTGAAGTTGCTTAGTTCTGCTTTATTTAGAATATACTTTTAGGTGAAAAAGACAAAGTTTACTGAATTACTACTAAAAAACGTAAGCTACCATACATTTAACTTCTGCTAAAAAGACTGCAGCAAATGATTCTGTTTGGAAAAATTGCCTATTTTAAATATGACCGAAACACATTATTAGATCCAACAATATCAAAATATAGCTCTTAACTAATGGCCTCTGAATACTAGTGATTGGACGATCCAATACTGAAATCAAATACTTTTTAGTGCCTGAGACTCTCAGAATGCTTGAAATTGTATTTGCATATTGTTTTGTTAAAGTTGGGGTAATTTACGTTTTGTTGCAGGTTAGTAAACTTTGTGTTTTCCACTAAAAAGTACATGATGAATGCAACACTTCTACCTCTGAGTACTGTCTAAATTGATTAATAAAGAAATTTCGTTCTCATCAGGAGTCAAAAGCAGCTCTGATTGGCTGTGCTTGAGTGGTCCTGTCCAGTTTCCATGTTTATAGACCGTAATTGCAGCGAAAATCAGCACACGTTGATATTTGCCATGTGTCGAATTACTTAGGAGGTGGAGCAATTTAATTTAAAACCTAAATTGTTTTTGCAGTGAGAAAATCAACTACTCCACCTTCAAGTTGTTATTTATGCACAGAATTACTGGTACATGGTAATTACTATGTAACCAATTTCTAACAAGTCAACTGAGTTTCGAGAAGACAAAAGCTATTTTCACTGTTATCGATCAATATCTGGTCTCGACAGATACTTAAAGCCATAATAGTGAAATCTGTATGGAAATCGCAAAACCTTTATTGATGCATTCCTTTAATTTAGTCCATGTTGTTTTAATTTAATAAAAATGGCGCCAGATTACATGAAATTACATAATTTTCTAGGCAAGAGTAGGTCTTCCTGCTTTAAACCGAGACACATCAGGGAGTTTTCTAATTTTACTTTAATAAATTGAGAATTGAGAAATAAATTGAAGAAAACTGCCAACAGAAAATTTAAAAAGGTGTTATTTCTTATAGATTATGTACTGTATTAATTAAATACATTTGGACCTTGGTATTTTTGTTGTCCTTCATGCTGTACCTGCACACAATCCATTCATATTGATATTTTATGTTGTGACAAAGGTTTTTTAATATTTTTGCAGCCTGAAGTGTCGCTGAAAAACATAAAGGAGGACATGAAGGCGGCCCAGATCCAGTTAGAAGCTTATTCTGCAACTCTAACGGAACTAATCAGCAAAATTGGTATGTTTTTTTTTTCTCTACCAGATGATTTGAGTATGGCTACCTTTTAGTCTTGCATGTCTACGACGGCCATAAATCTTCATTATACCTCAAATGTCATATCACTAAAGAGCTGTGTGCTCTTTAATGGCTCATTTAACATGGAAATATTCCCCACAGTTCCATCCCCACAGTAAAGTAAGAATAACGGCCGCTCACACAGACCTTTGCTTTGGAATTTAAAAGTGCTGAGATAAATTAGATTTTACTGCCTGACCTAAACATTAAAAGTCATTATCTTTAATAGGGTAATGCATTGTATAATTAGGGGAATTAATAAGGGGGTGAGTATTTTACTTGTCTTGGCCATTTTCTTTAAGATTACACAATGAATTTGAAAACATTATAGGGTACAAGAAAGATGAAAAAACGTAAGTTGCGAATGTGATCCTCCTTTGCCCCAACACAACAAGGAACTCAACTGTATTTGCTCTTTTATGGCAAATTATGTGTATTTTATCTTTAATTTAAGTTGAGTCACAACTGAATCTTAATGGAATTGCTGATGTGGTCCCAGAAAAATAAATATATTGTTTATTTGCATCATGTTAGCATTTAGCCTAACACTACATCCACTGCTGAATGTAGCCTCGGTTTCACAAAGAGTCCAGCCAATCATTTTCTCCATAGGGTTCAGAAACATAAGTTCCATTTAAATTTTAGATGATTTTATTCAGAAGTTTTAACAAAAATTGTCCCCCTCTTAAGATGTTAAAGCAGCAGTATCAAAATGAGTATCTGACCAGAGTTGCCAAGTCCGCTTCTTTATAGCGACTATGGGCTTCTTTTTTTGGAAAGTCGCTTGTGAATTTTGACTGTCGCAGGTTGCGTTTTTTTGGGTTTTCTCCTGAGAGGCACTTACTAGACAACAAGATTTTAGCAGTTTTTCCAAATTTGATTTAAGAAAATTTACTCACTAATAACAGAAATATACTTTTAGCATCTTTTCATGCTTTAAGTCTTTTATTTATGATCAATTACTATTTAAAATATGTCAAAGCCATTAACCTTCATTCTGCTGTGACACGTGATGTTTAATTATTTGATTATTTTTTTTACTTTTTTATTGAAGGTCTAAAGTTGCTTGTTTTGGACTTTTTTTCAAAGGCTAGGTCGCTTGTCAAATCAAATCAAATCAATTTATTTTGTATAACCCAAAATCACAACAACAGTCATCTCTGAGGACTTCCCAAGATTATTAATTTTAGCAAATATGAATAGGAAATCAAAATAAAACAATACACATCATGAAACTAATGAGCTTGTTGCTCTCTGAAAATCTTGCAAATCTGTATCTGACGTGAAAAAGCTGGATTGGTGTATCTCTACTTAAAACTATTATTCATTGTTTGTAATTAGAATATTTGCATTGAATTGATGATTTTGGAAACTAAAGATATTGTTAAATTTTGACAATAACCATAACACAGTGTATGATCTATTGTTTGTATGTAGATGGAAACATTCCCCTGGAGCGTTTCGACCGGATTTTGAACAACACGGCGCAGCGGCTGAGCGTTCTCCGCGGCAGTGTGGAGAACCCTGCGCTGACTCTAAAGATCCAGAAGTTAAGCTCGGCGGCAAAGGAGCAGCAAACCCGCCTGTCCCACATAGAGCGGGACATACATGACATCACGGCGGAGAGAGACAGTCTGAGGGACATCGCCTCGCACTTACCTCAGTCCTGCTCACAGATCTCAGACACAGGGAAGGTGTAACTGCTGGAGCTGACGGTGGCTGTACTGAGTCACAATCCAGCGCTTCATCTGGACTTTTACAGACCTGTGAGTTTTATCTGTTTTCACTTTACGATGAGACAAAATCAGGACGTCCTCAATGTGGATAAAACCAAGAAGAGACATGTTTAAAAAAGAAAAAGTCACAATCCAGCAACACAATTCTTTAATAGGCATGATTTTTATAAATGTTAGTGAGAGCGTTTACATGCTCCTGAATATCCTGCTTTTGTCACTGCCTAATATTTACTGCAATCAAATCAAAGATGTAATATTAATAGATTAATCAATTAGAAAATGGCTCCAATGCAGTTTTTCTTTTGGGAACCGTGTACAACTACATAGATTCTATCTTTTACAGCTTTTAGAGATTTACTTTTTTCTCAAATAATAAAATCTCATCTCTTAATCTGACTAAAAACATCTCATTTTGAGGGCTGGGCCATTAATCGAAAAATCGAGATCGAATCGAACTGAATCGTCAATTATTTAGTTGTAGGTTTTAAATCAAAACATCAAAAATCAATCTTTTGTCAGTAAAAATTTGTGGTTTGGAGCACAAGTTAAACTTTGAGGGAGAGCATTGATATATAGTTTAAAGAAAATCTAATAAATTGGACATGTTAAAAGTTTTTGTTTTTATGTTCATGAATGTCAAAGGTTGAACAAAATTGAATCGAAAATCGAGATCGATCAATAAGAGAAAAAACATTTTGATTATATTTTTTCCCAGATCACCCAGCCCTAATTTCTGAGGATTAGATCAGTAAAAGTATTTTTTTCATTAGTTTCACAGTTAATTTTTCAGTCTTTTTGTCCGTTATTTTGGACATACTGTATTTAAAACGGACTTAAGATATCAGTGGTTAATACAGTATTTGCAGAGGCATTATAGCTTCTAAATAAAGAGTAAAGTTGCTTCAAAATAATATTATTCAAGTAAAACTAGGTCTTTTTTGCAGTTTTCCTGAACATGTTTGAAAGGTGAACAGACGTGTGTGGGTTTTTTTGTCACAATATTTTGGATGCTATCAAAATATTCCAGTGTAAATAACATAATTTTTTCATAATCAGCATATTCACAATACTCTAAAATCAGGATGAGATGCTTGGACACAGACACACACAAAACATTCTTAACTCTTTCACTGCCAGCCTTATTCTGGCTTTGACCCTCCTTCCCTGCCAGGCTTTTTTGCACATTTTAAGCAACATTCACAGCTCCACCAAAAACTTTGCAACTAGAATCATGATAATCAAAAGAGACCTACAAGTGTCAACTTTCAATTAAAAAAATTATTGTTATTCAACATTAATCCATTTTCTTTTTATAAGCATTTGAATTTCCTTGTCCCTGTCTACTTTTTGGTGAAAGAATATGAAGTACTACAATAAAATGATGTCTTAAGGATAAAAAAATACAAGGTTTACCATAATAAAACAATTGGACAAGTGTCTTTTTGATCTTTAAACCAACAAAAGCTGTGTTACAGATGAGGACGAAGCACAGCAGTTTTCTACTTTCTGATGCAGATTATACAGATTCAGCCTCTTTCACGGGACATAGATTATATTTAACCCTTCAAACATGAAGAAATACAGTAGTTTTACTCTTTTGGATCACTCACAGAAGAGGAAGTTTCTAGTCTCGCTGCATGTGTCGTTCTCCTCAGAGTCCTAGTCCAGTAGGATCGTCTTCTCTTCATTTTAAAGATCAAATATCTGCTTTAAACTTACCCAACAATGTTTTTAGTTCAAGATGTTTTGCCTGTCAACAAAAGAGCACGTGTATTTTCCGGTCTTGTACTCACCCAATTCCACCATCTTTCCTTTATCACCGCATATAATGAAAATGATGGAAAAGACATCATTGGCAGGGAAAGAGTTAAAAAATCTGATCTAATATCTCAAATATTGTATCTTAACCAGGATATTTGAGCGTATGTAAACACATTCAGGGTTTAAAGCAGGGGTCTCAAACTCAAATGGAGCTGGGGCCGAAATGATCGGAGGCAAATTGGTCGAGGGCCGCATTTTTAAAAATTCTGACCTGCTATGATATTAATAAGATTATTAGGAGGTAAAACCTCCAAAACAACATACAGCCTACAATAAATTCACATTAAGTATTTTGTATTGCATTTTACACTACTGTCTTCTATGTAATGAAAACAAAAGTAAATAAAAGTGTCCTCCCTGGGGAATTCTTGGCTAAATTGCAGGTAGTTTGCTGTATTCTGGTGCATTTTAGAGGTTTTATTGTCACATCTCAACAAAATAAACCTTTATATTTACAGTTTTATTTTCCAGTCTGGTTTAGGCTGTATGTTTCCTCCTGTGCTCTTCACACAAATTAACTTTCTGTCTGTTTCACAAACACTACAGGCCTTTATCTGGACGTCTGAACACAGGTTTAGGCTACACTGATGACAATTATATATTTATGGAGCCGCGTATGCAACGTCGTGTGCGTGTTGCCGCCTGTGTGTCGTCGTGCGCGTGTGGCCGCGTGCGTTTCGCCGCACTCGCGGTGCCGGTTCGCATCGCAAAAACGTCTTTTTCAGCAGGAGTTTATGCACGGTTCTCCGCGGATATTAGATCAATTTTCGTCAAATAAAAAGTGGCGTGGAGCTTGACACATGAGGCACTCCATTATGACATCGTACTTATTCAGGGAAGCTCACCTGTCTGCATGAAAAGATGAATCAACATCTGTGCCTTTCTGTTGTAAAGGAGCAGCTTGTTTCGCTGTGACAGTCTCTCCTCTCGTGTCTGAAGCTTCTGCTCAGAATCCTTCTGTCCTCTGTCCGGTTCTTTGTTGAGGAAAGTTTAAAAGTCACTCTTTAGTTCTCATTCATCTCTCTTTCGTGTTTAGCTGGTGCTGCACGGGGCAGCAGGGGGAGGAGCTGAGGCTGCGCTACGCTGCAGTGCATTGTGGGACCTGTAGTTCAAATTGTTATTTGCGGGCCGCATTCAATATTAATCTGAAATCACGCCGCGGGCCGCATTTGGCCCCCGGGACAGGAGTTTGAGACCCCTGTTTAAAGAATGAACTATTGCCCATTTAGCTGCTATTTACTGTGAATTAAACACTACTTGTTATCTTGTAGTTTGCTTGCTGAATATAAACCTCTAAAAAAACTATATTCAACTCAATTCTATAAATCTTGGTTCATCATTTGACAGACGTGTTTCACCTGAAAACAGCAGATGCTATGTTCATGTGCCAAGTGAACTGATCAGAGAGTCTCGTGGCAGCGCAGAGGTGTGTCTGAACTTAAATTAGATTGGCACATTCATTTTCACTTGGGCTCAGTTTCGTGCAGGTTTAATTAACATATAACACAGCCTCAAAGGGGTCGAGTTTAACATCAGACACCAGCAAATCTTCACATTATCTCTGCAAATCCCAATCAATATTTTTCACCACAACCTCACATTATAGTTGTTTAGTTTAGAGTTTTGAATATTTATTATTTTCATCTTTTTAACGTTACATTTTTAGGTTAATGGTTCATCAAATCAAATGTTTATCAAAATGTTTTACAAATGTCTATTAATAATGTTAATAAAGGTGATATATGACGATTTTTTGTGCATGTGTTTAATAATTAAATAGGAGATAAATAGATAATCATTTTGCTTTTTGTTTATTTTAAAATGCCATATTGATCTAAAACAGCTTAGTAATTCAAACAAGTCTATTTACTTCCTGTTCAAAGCTGCAGAGCTGATAAGCCTACCTCTTCATAGTGACAAGGCAAATAATTTACCAAATAATTGACAAGCCAAAAATATAAAAAGAGGACACAGGAGACAAGGGTTAGAAAAAATATAATAATTTTTATTTTAAGTTAATTAAGAATTAAGTTATTTTCAAAAAGACCAAAAAACCCTCCCGTGCCCAAAGTAACAAATGAAATACCTGTGACGGAAAAACAAACAAAAAGACGTGGTATCGGCAAACCCAATACAGGGCCATAGAAGCAGGTACCAGCGTCATAACTAAAAAGTCAAAACCCTGTATGAAGAATTTTGGATTTTGGCACATGAAATGCTCAATTTCTATTTGAAAACATGACATTGCGAAAACCTGTTATTGTTTTTTTCTTCTATTGTTGTTAATAAACTACAGCAGAATTTTTATGACAATAGCTATATATTTTTAATATATTGTCGCTTAATTCATCTTTTTAATAATATTTTTTAACCGGACATTAACAGTACTCAAGCACAGTATTAAGCAAGCATGCAAAAATCAATACAACTTGGAATCAACTTCAGATGGAGAAAAGACTAGACGCTCAGTAAAATTAGTTTTGATGTCTTCTTTAAGATATACTTTGTTGTCCCTGTTGGTAAATTTGTGCTTTTAATGTTTCCTTCAAAGCCTTTGGGGAAACCTTGAGGAGCAGTGGCCCATCTCCAGATCTAAGGCTTTGGTTGGATTTCTTTGGCTGGAGGATTTTACCTGTGGTTCATGTTTTGGGTTAATTAAAGAATCCTTTGTGGAGAGATTGAAGAGGCTTAATTTTCAGCCAATAGTTTATCAGTGAAGACTAGAGCGCCTTGAAGTAAGGCCATAAACACTTGAGTTAACACATTCACATGTGGATTTAAAACTCGTATGACAGATTATCATGCATTTTTCAGGAGTGAACATGATTATATGCGTGTGTTTGTACCTATTGGCTATTTTAATGAGGTTTATAATTGTCTTTTGTCCAAGAAATACGACATATGTAGACGTAATTCAATTGTGATACAGTCGGCAAGGCGTCATGTTTGGGGGCGTGGCCTGATGTGGGGAAATTTCATGGTTACTGTAGATGTTAAATACGCCAGGCGCTAGCTTCACGTTAGCATCTAACTAGCATTTAGCTGGTGTTAGCATTGTTTGATATATTTACAAACTTGGGTTGCTGAATCACTGTATTCATCTCCATGTCTTTATATCTATATTTGACACAAATACACAATATTTTCTTAAGTTCACATTTACTGTTGTAGTTGTTGATTAGTGAGTGCTAATAGTGCGTTCCAGTCGTCCTGTTGGAGTGATGCTTTCTCAGAGTGTTGTGTGTTCCAGTGGTCAAGTCGGATTACTTTTATAGTAATGTGCCAATTGAATAATAAATGGCTTGGAAAATGCCCAGAACAGCCAAAATACAGATCTCTTTATGTCAGTTTATCAACTTGAACATTGCTGTTACATTTACAGTTTGTAAAACATCACAAGAGAGTAAATTTCTGCTTTTGTTTACATTAGTTCCATGTAGCCGTTAGCAACATTAGCACTGCAGCACAAACAGCAGGTTTATAACGCAGAAGTGCATAAGCAGCGCAGCAGCAAAGTCAGAGATGCGGGTGAACTGTATAGACAAACTAAAGACAAAATAATACAGGCACGATCAGTAGTGAAGCTGTCATATTTGATTTTCTACCTCGGGCGTTGAAATTCTTTCCGAGTATCCGAGTAGAAACTTTGAGTTGGTGGGCTGTTCCAGTGGGAATTTACAAGTCGGAACTCGGAAGATCCGAGCTCCGAGAATCACTGGAACACAAAAATCTGTTATTCTGATTCACTGGTAATATCAACTTTCCCCCTCCGAGGTGTGTTAGTGGGCGTGGCGTTGGATGCCGACTGTATCTATATTTGGGGTGTGGGCTGTTGTGGAGGAAGGTCGTGGGGCAAAAGCCTATGTTAGGGCAGTGGGAAGTTAAACTTCACCTCTTGTATATCGTTTTCTGGCAAATTAAGCGCATTTTTAGCACAAATATTTCAAGTCAAGTCACAACCACGCTTAAATGGAGGTTATTTCTATTCTAGCATCTAGGCCGTTAACATTGTTGGATATATTTACATAGTGAATTTGTTGGATTACCTTATTTTTCTCCATGTAAATTCAAGTTCTCATTAATAACACAGATGTTAGAATTTAACAAATGATAACACCTTGTAACATTTTTAATTTAGTTAAATGCTGGTTTGAACTCCAAGTTCCAGTTGTGTATAAATTGTCTTTGCATTTTGACAACATATGCGGAGGGATCAAATTACTTCCTGTAAAATTCAACTTTTATTTTTTATTTGTTCAGGAATTGCAACTTTAGTGATGTAAAACTATAATATATACCACAAGGACTCACATCAAACCATTTGAGCTTGTGAATAATATTGCAATTTGGGGAGTCCGGAGCAAACTTTTCCCTAAAAAAGTACAAGTAAATAGTCTCAATTGCCAAATTTATATAGTGACTTTGACATTATTGGCCACTTTGTTTAACATATTTTTGTGTAAATATTGTGATTTTATGATGTTCTTTAGTACACGGTGTGCTTTGCTCTCTTTTCAACCAAAAAAAAAAAAAAAGCTTGCTGCTGTAACTCAAACAAGCTTGAAAACATTGCTCTGGGTGGAATTCACAGAGAAATATAAATAAAATTGAGATCTTGGCAATAGCTCACATTGTGGTCGGATGTACGCTTGTGAATATTTACTATGGGAGTCGTGCTGGCGTAACTGTAAACATGAGTCTGACGTCTCAAAGGCTGATGCTGCAGTGTGCTCAGGCCTGCATATATCACGCGCTCCGGCTGTCTCTCTGTCTGATTTGTAGCTGCCCAGGGGCTTGTTCTCTCACTGTTTATAGCCAATATTGCCAGGTTACCGGTTCAAGCGTCAGCGCCGCTCGTGCTCCAGTCATTTGTCAACTGTTGCAGCAAAGAAAAACTGCTCTCAGATCCGGATGATGTGACAGAAGAAGTGTCGGAGTTATGCATATTTGCCCCAACAGTCTATAATCGTGTGTGTTTGTGCGCAGCTGAGGCAGAGATCAATAAAAGTGGTCCTCCTCTTTTCACGACTCACATTTTTGGTTGGAGGCTTTTGAACATCCACTGTAGACAAGAGTTCTTAGAAGCGCTGTTTTTTTCCCACGTCTGTTTTCTTGGAGATTTCAAGATTGTGTTACAGCAGTGTTTTAGGCAATGTGATGTTTTAGTTCTGTCCTCCAAAGGGTTTAATTTAGCCTGTGAAGAGGTGCTGAGATCTGTTAAGAATGTCTGTCTGATTGTCAAAGTACACTAAAGCAGTTTTATTCTGCTAAAACATGGTAATAAAATACAAGTTAACCACTCTCTTAGTGCAAATGAACTCTTTACATGCATGATAAAAGTATGTGTGGCTCTTGGCATGCTGCAATATCATTCATGTTTGCCCTTCAAGGAAAAATAAAATTAATTTTAGCTCACTGAGTAAAAAGTTGGGCACCCCTGTTTTAGTTCAGCAGGTGCAATATTATATTTACTGAAGTGACCGGTTTAAAGGAACCAATCTCCAAAGAAATCTTTTAATATATCTTTATTTTAAAACATTTAATTAAAGGTGCACTGCGCATTTTCTGTCCAAAAAAAAAACTTGAATAAAACATGTTTTTGTCATTCAGATTCTTTCTTGCACTAAAAAAACAACAACAAACAACTAGAAATCTGCATTTTTACTTTGAGTGAGCTTGCATGGCCACAAAATAGACTGTTTTTTATATCATGAAATGTGTTTATATCCATTCAGAAATTCCCAAACTCTGGTTTTAACTTTTTAGTATACTCAATTCAATTGTGTAGATGACTTTTCATCTCCAGAAAGTTACACAATGCACCTTTAAGTTAGTTAATTATAAACCACTGGAAATAGATAATTTTAATTAGGAAAACAAGAGAAGTAAGTAGAAAGTATCTATATTTTAATCTATTTTATTTTGTCTAAAATTAACATTACCAATGGAAAATTGGGAGAAAAGGTCACTATGCTTTAACATAAATATACTTTTCTTTTGGCAAATTATTTCACAAGACAGTGAAACAAACCCACATAATCTCCCCTTACGCTTATATATTTTCCCTTTTCATAAAGTGTTTTTAATTGTTTATTGCATAAATTCTGCTTTATAAACTTACCTTGTCTGTTTGAAAGTGTTTGACTTTTTGTATTTTCTTTTTTACTACACAATTTTGAATATTGATTTTTTTTTCTTTCCTGTGTGAAAAACAACTCAAGATAATATCTCAAATTCAGTGGATCTTTTAACATTATGTGCAAAGTATTAATTAATTTTTCTACTACTTTTACTTTTCTGGTGGTGTGAAAGCCAGAGGTGTCGTGAACAGTTTTTATTTCACAAAGTAATTACCAGTGACCTAAAAGCTCTCACTGTGTTGTTGAGTTAATTCACACGTCATCACCTGCTGGTTCAATCTTCCACTTTTGGAAACGTAATTCGTGACAGATTTTTGATCAGCTTCACACTTTCTCACAGTTTCAGCTTTAAACGTCACAACAGCAGAGAGTTTAGAGCTCTGACTTTCCATTAAAGAGATTGTGGGTCATCTGGGGTCAGACCGAATTACCAGACTCAGACAGGGACGTATTGCGTATTCAGCTCTCCATAGTGGATGGACATTTTGGCAATTGTCTAGTGGATTAATTTGGAAAGACAACAACATTAACTAGTGATTTAAGCTAAGAAATAGAACATTATTGTAATATTTAGCTGTCTCTGTGGCTTTGTTTGTCATAATTCTTTCACAAATTTAAGTAATTAGTTTACTGCACACAACAAGCTAACCTCCAAACTAAGACGATAAAACACGTCTCAATAAATATCTTAAATATATTAACACAAAAGTTTGTACGGGCAACACGGTGGCGCAGCGGTTAGTGCTCTCGTCTCATTGCAAAAAGGTCCTGGGTTCGACTCCCGGGCCGCCCAGGGCCTTTCTATGTGGAGTTTGCATGTTCTCCCTGTGTCTGCATAGGTTTTCTCCGGGTACTGCGGTTTCCTCCTACAACTAAAAACATGTCCAATGTGCCTTCCCTCCCCAGGACTACAGATGGAAAGTAGCTGTAAGCTAGAATCTGGTACATGCATCTCTGCCTTTGTGCTAATAAACATTCCTACCACATAAGATATAAAGTCATCCTATGAAGTTTAATATTCACAAATTCCAGTTTTCATAAGTGTATGCGTTCCCGTGAGGAGGGGATGCATTTTTACGCACAGTGAGGAGAAAATGTGATACACACCTTGCGATATCTTCTACCCATCACTACCTTTAATCATTTGTAAAACCAGATCCAACATAAACCAGTTCAAGTCTCTGAAGTGTCCGAGATCCAGGTTCTGCTGCGGATCATGAGGCGATTCTTTTGTTTCAACATAACTTGGCCGAAATCAACCATTTTCTGAACCACTTCAACCAAACAACGCTTCATTACGCTCTGATGACGTCACTCTCTGAAAACAACACAAGCTCCATCACTGTTGCCCACAAACTATAAAAGAATTCAGTATTTTTGTAGTTGTATAACACTACTTCACTCTTCAAGAAAAGCTAAATGCCTAAAAAAGAGTATTTGCACTCCTACTAGACACCTGTCTCCTTCTCTGCCCTCCTGTGTTCAGCTGCACCTTCAAAACCATGTCAAATTACCCAACACGGGGCGAAGATGCTGAATTATTAATGGCTGCAATGATATCTGTCAAATTAGGAGACTTAAACTGCACACAGATCTGGTATGTGAGTAAAAGCAGGCGTCAGGGCGGACACGGCAGCTCAAATCCTTCACATCAAAGATAATTCGTGACATAACCCCTCCTGCGCCTCTCATCCGGTCGCACAGTCAGAGCGAGGAGGCAAAGCTAAATTTAAGTGGCCTAAAAATCTGTTTCCCGCCAGGACTACCCGCTATTCAAGCTCTGGAAATATAATTGTTGACTTTCTCATTATTTTGTTACAGCCAAACCGGAATCTGCAGACGAGGCAAAGAAGATGTGTCACGTTTAAGTTTAGATTCTCCCCGTGGATTCATTTTAGTTTGTTTAATTGTTTTTCTTTAACAGGTTTATCTAATTAGATGAACAACACAGAATATAATGGACTCAAACCTGCAGAGTAAATTAAGTTTATGTGAAAGAAAAGTGCAGATAAAATAAGATCCCTGTTACTTCAAACAAACCAGAAAGCTGCTCTGAAAAGTAAATGTAATGGAGCATATGTAAGTGAAATTGCCAGCGCCTGAAATGAAAGTTATTGTAATTCTTGCCTCTGTTGGATCATAATTGGGAGTCAGTGCATTGTTGTTTCCAATTTTAGTTTAATTTTGTACAATATTATGTAAGTAGTAGTGGTAGTTTATTTGAAAGAGAAGAACATTAAACATTGTTGCCCCGTTCGGTGCCACCAATGTCACATTCATAGGCCATAGAGCTCAGAGCTAATTTACAGACCCGGTCCCTTATCACAATAAATAATAGTTTTACATTAATCATGAACAAGTTTGTGAGGAAAAGTTTGAAATTATGTTGAAAGTAACAAGAAGTAGAGCAGAATTCTAAACTTACTCACTTCACTGGGGAGACGAGGACATTTTACATTTTTTGAGCCTGTAAGCACAAATTAACTAAATCAGAGTGTTCTAGGTCGTCTCTCAAGTAAAAAAAAATGTCATATTAGAAAGCTTTGACCCAATTGCGAGGCAACTGCTGTGATGTCATCTTTTATGATCAGGAAATACATTTTAGTCCAAAAAGTGTCTAAACTGGAATGAAACTCTAAAATGTTGAGTAATAAAAGATAATCAAAGATGCACTGTGTAACTTTTTGGACAAAAACAGACTTAAAGAAAAGCATGTTTTTGTCATTTAGATTTCTTTGTTGCAATAAATAGTACAAATCAAAGTCATGAGTGGGCTTGCTTAACCACAAAATGGACTACAGTTTGGGATAAAGAAGGGCCTTCTCCTTTAAAGAGAAACTAAACTCAGAATTATCTTCTTCACTGTCAAACTGTGTATATGGGGTCAAAATTGAAATATCTACTGTTTCTGTTTTGGACCTTTTTGTGCAAACTCGCTCATTTTGCAGTTATGTGTCAAAAACGGCGGCTATACTGCCACGATGGGCAAACGCTGTCAGTGCATTTTCAGTTCACGCCGACGTCACAGTGTAGTGACGCGGCAGACGAGCCGCCAGATGGTTTATCTAAACTCCTCCTCTGACATCGCTGCTGCGGAGAGTTGGAAAGCAATCACCCGGTGCTAATAAATCAGCCGTCATTTAGATCAGCGAGAGGTGCGATGTGCAATCACTTGAACAACGATGCGCTGGTTCAAAACTCGTGCCTGTGGCAAGTTTATCATTGTCATTTTTATTTTCATTTTAGAAAATACTCGCGTCATAAACGTATGTGCTATGTAGACTAAAGCAAAGATTTAATACATATGTTTTGTAAAGTAAATATAAAAAAAATCTTGACGTGTAAGTAGCAAAGACTTGGTGCTGTTGCTGTACAGCTTCCTCCGCTGCAAACCTCACGTCAGGACCAGGACCGCTCCGACACAAAACTCACATCATTTACCAAGATCACTGTTAATATTTGGTGCTGTCAATCATTGTCTGTTCACACCCACCTGGGCGTCTCTTAAAAGGCCTCCGGGCATCTCCCACTTTTGCGAGCGTGTTTGAGGTTCAGTTGTGGCGGAGTTAGTCTCTGAAGGCGTTTAGCCTCACTTTAAGTGTGTTCCAGTCTCATTTAATTTGTGGAAACTGTTCGCTTCACAGTAGACAGAGCTTTGTTTTTAATTTAACCAATCACTGCTTTTTGTTGTTTTGTCGTCCAAGAAGTAGAGCATAAAGTTGTGTATCAGTGATTGTTGCCGATGTGGAAACCGCAACCCTGACTGGACAACTGTACTTCCTGCTTTTTGGAAACCGTTTTTAGTTCTGCGATACCTAGAGCTGGAGTGAAGTGAAGTTCAGTGGCTAGAGTCCTTTCACATTATGGCCTAAAACACATTTATCCTCATTCAGAAAGTCCTAAAATATACTTTAACTTTCCATTTCTTCTGACCTCTGTAGTTGACTTTTCACCTCCAGAAAGTTACACAGCGCAGCTTGTTTAAATATAATGATCTTAACTTTTTTTAGTAAAATTAATAGTTCAGGCAGTTTAAATATTCAGTGGGAAGATTTTAATTTTCTCTGCATAGAAATGAATTATTTATAGTCATGTTACATTTTAATTTGCAGTTCCTCGTTTGTGTCTTAGCTGTGAAATGTGATTGTGTTATTTTCTTTGCCAATTAGATCAAAGTTTTACTAGTTATTAATGCACATACGATATAAACATTTTAAACACACATTATCAGTGTAATACATGCAGAATAAATAGCATTGTTTTTACACGTTGCAGTGTTCTTGCCAGCCGTTACAGATGCTGTTCTGAGGTTTAAATGTGCAGCGATAATAATGTTAATAATGTCAGGGTTAAGTTCACGTTAAAGCCGGAATCTGCAACATTTAACTGCATTTGCTGATTTAAACCAAAGTAAAAGCAAAAGAGCCACAACAGTTTTAGAATATTAAACAAACAAAACTATGTGACAAAAGAAGAACTAGGCTTTTTGTGCACCTGCTTTAGGTTAACCAATGCAACAATGTTCCATGGAAACAAATAATAGTTTTGTGACCACTCAGATAAAATAAAGACACAGGTTTTATTACTTGTTTGTTTTTTTAGCACAACAAAGACATCTTAAGTATATTATGGGTCAAAACGTTCTACATTGGGTCATTAGATTGTTTTTTGAGATGTTTTAAATAGCTGCAAAATTAAAATATAAACATACGTAAATACATCACATAGTTCCTCCTGGAACTGCTTTACTTCAGCAAAGTATACGCCTGTAAATTTACTGAAGTACAAAAAGTAAATAGTACAATCACACTGCCAAAAGTTATTATAGTCTTGGTTAAAACTACTAAAATTTGGCATCTTATTTTACTTTTTCCAAGACATTTCTGATTCTTTTCAAGAGATTTGACTTGAATCACATTTGTAAAAGTGTCTTACCTCACCAGCAAATAATTTGACTTGAAATGTATTAAACCAAGGCAGAAAACACCTTGAAACAAGTCATATAATCAAGGCACAACAAGTAAAACCATAAAAAAGGCAAAAATTAAAATCCAGGTTTTAAGACGTTTTAATCTAGAAATACAATTTTCTGCAATGCACAAAGATGTATGTCATCTTTAATAGAAATCCTAAAGATTTTCACTTTGTTCAAACATTTTTAATACAGGGCAGCAGCAGGTTTCCTCACATTTTGAAATATCTGTAAACTTACTCTAAATACATCGCCACATAGAAATGAAAATCCAGGCTTTATACATACGCTGCCTTCGTTGAGAAATTTCTTTCACCTTTCTATCAAAACTGCAAGAGAAAAATCCTTGCTGTTACGTATAACCAATGTTCTTTTTTTTAAGGTTTAAAATGCATGAATCAAATCAAAAACACCTTTAGGATGTGCCTGACAAAGCATCACAAAGACCCCACATCCCCAGTCCTCCATTTTGTCCAGCCGCTTGAACGTGGAGGATAATGAGGGCTGGATATGCACCAGGTGAACAGCCAGGCTAATACCCACTTAAAACTCCACTTCCCGCTAATCCCTGCGTGCTCTCCACCTTTAAACTGCGAGAGGGGCGGCTTTGGCACCCACACGCGGACACCAGACCCTCCTCACAGCAGCGGGACCAGACCGAGGCACACAATCGTTCAGCCTGGACAAAGGAGACAGGCTGCGTGAGTCGACCCTGTTCTTGAAGTGTTGTACAAAATCAGGGACCACCGCTGTCTTCAGTCAGGCTTTGTTCTGCTCGACAGCAACAGGCAGAAAGCTCACATAGGTCTGACGTGGAGGCGCGTGACTCATGTGTCCATTGTGCAGGGTAAAATACTTTCTTTTATGAGGACCTCGCCGGGGAAATGCACTGCTCACATGTGTAAAGCTTTGTGGTAGTTTCTCGTGAGATAAAAGTGTCTTTTTTCATTTTCATTTTGGTGTTGCAGAAAGAAAATGGCGCTGGAACACAGACAATGTTTATACTCGTTATCAGACCTCGACGTTGGGTTTTTCTTGAGCCGATACTGATGCAGATTTTTTTTTAAATGTTGTCAGCCGATGCAAATATCAATTATTTTAGTTTTCAGAAAACATAGATGAAATGACATAGTATAGTCTATCCAAAAAAGAAAATGTTAATACTTAACTATTATATTCATTTATTTTTTCATTGGTTTTCTACCGCTTAATCCCGTTAGGGGTCGCGGGTGACTGGAGCCTCTCCCAGTAACTTTGGGCCTTAGGCGGGGAACACCCTGGACAGTGGTCAACTCGTCGCAGAGTTAGACAGACAAACATTCACTCTCTCATCCATTCACAGGGGAAATTTACAGTGATGCCCAATTAACCTAAACGTTTTTGGAGGTGGGAGGAACCAGGAGAAAACCCATGATGACACGGGGAGAACATGCAAACTCTACCCAGAGAGATTGTGAGATGTTGATCTGGTTCGACCCGAGAGTCCAACCCAAGATGTTCATATTGGGAAGCCAGAGCTCTAACCACTCTGCTATATCTCATTGTTTAATAAATACAACATGTTTATGCACATTACAGGACCTTTTAAAAACCCTTCGAGGGCCGTCCCACTTTTTCTTGAAAAATTCCTGTTTGTTCAGTATCTGAAAAACAATCTATGAAGCACCTGGAAATGCTAAAGATAAGGATCACATTGTGTCAAATCAGCCTCTGGGATGAATCAGACTCAGTTTCAACTGTAAACTGACAAATAAAACATTTCAGTAGGACTTTTGTATTGGCTCCGCCTACTTTTTTTTTTGAGTAATTTTAGGTCCTAAAACTCATTTTTACCTCAGTTACCTTTATAGAGGAATGGTCAAAACCTAAAATCTGCCAAATCTAGAGTCATTCATGTCTCAGCTGTAAACACCAGCTTTACCAATCCTTAGATTTACCAAAATAATATTTAGGTGGAAATTAGATTCTGTTTTTCTTTTGTTTGGAGAAAGTTAGTGCTGTTAGTCGGAGAAGTTAAACTACAGAGATACATCTTTACAAAGGCTCCAGCCATTTTCTTATGCTAAAGGATCAGAAACTGTAGTAGTTTGAATTTTTACTGATTTTAGTCAGACGTGTGAGGGAAAATAGGCCAGAATGAGAAGAGGCTAAAGAGTAATTCAAGAAAGTGCTCCTTTTCCAAAACAGCAAAATGGAAATATATAAAAACAAATTCTATCATTTCTCTCCAAAACACATTTGGAGCTGAGCTGATCACCATGAGTGCAGCTTTATCGTGCAGACGACTGTTTAATCAACTGCCTCATCAAATATCGACCAAAATAAGGCTGATACACAAAAAATAAAAAAAAAAAATCAAAATATCGACCTTATCTCTGCTCGTAATCAGTCTACTTTATTTATTTACAGAGGACATTTAAAAACAATCATGGTTGACCAAAGTGTCCACGTAAAAAGCAACAGAAAAACATAAAAACATTTTGCAATAAAGTTTGAATAAAACAAGGTGGTACCAAGTTTTGACTAAAGTTTTAATATGATCAGTAGACTGTGCCGCGTGTGGAGAGGGAGGACTTCCACAGTTTGGGAGCGGAACAGACAAAAAAAACACACGCCCCAAAGCCTGATGGGTGAGAGACAGTATAAGGTAATAATGATGCAAGGTGCCTGACTGTTTTTAGGTTTGTTAGTTTGCTTTTGGAAAATGTAACAAGACTGTCACATTTTTATATAAATATTTTTGTGTTAGGACATTTAGTGCTTTGTAAGCTTTGAGTGGATACATTTTGGTGAAGCCCGGCGCTCCACGGTCCAGACACAGCAGCAGCAGCTCATTCTCTGCAGTTACAATCACACGTTTCACTTTTTTTCCTGTTGACAGAAGTAAAATAATATCTGCTCTGGAACCTTTACTTGGACAATTACAACCACAGAGTTAACCCTTCAGGCAGTGTTGGGGACAAAGTATTGAAAAAGTATTATGTTTTTCATTATTTATATTATTAATTGCACGCCAAAACAGCAGAGGGCATGCTATTTCTACGCAGTCCATGAGAACACGTCTAATTACAACTAAGTTAACTTCATTGCTACTTTGTAACTTAGAGGGTTCATAGAGTATTTCACTTCTTAAAGTGAGTATAGCTGATTTTCACTCTGATAACACAATTTAAATTTAAATCTGACAACTTTCTTTCAGAAATCCTTCGACACAGGGTTAATATTGACATGGAATTATGGTCAATAACGTCTTTACAAACAACAAAGTGAAACTGGAGAGGACCACTTAAGCTCAGCCAATCAGAGAGCTGCTCCTGATAAAAACAAAAACTCAGACAGTACTCAGAGGTTTTGTGCTGCATTGATCATGTACTTTTTAGTGGAAAACACAAAGTTTAGTCATTTCGAGTCAACACAAACACATTTATGACAGAAAGGAGGTCAGGAGTGCTCAGTGAATCTAAAGAATGTATCTTGGAAGATCTTTTGTGTTCGGTGTTGAGTCAGAGGCTCTGCAGGGGGCGAAGGGCTGTCCACATGTAACACTGTGTTACGAAACCACTCTGCTTTGAACTACAGTATTTGTAGACTATTTTTGTAGATGCAAAAGAAAAACATGACATTTCATTTGAATAGAAAGCAAACAATTATTTGTAAGTTCTGAGGCATCTTTGTGTTGTGTTGTTATGGTTACGTTATAGCAGCGGAGGGCAATTATTTTCTCCTGTGGGTCATTTTTGATCCCGAAAAAGTAGAGAAGGGTTGGACTACGGTGACTGGAGTGACAAATTAGAATTAATGGAAACATATTTTAGTAAATCACAGGCTTTTTATTTATTATTTCAACCTTTTTGTGATAATATTATAGAACAATGAGCAATGACATTTACCTTTTGTTCAATTTCAAAAGAAAATTGATCAAACATGGCTTAGAAACAAGACCAATCTCTTCTTTCTGCATCTAGACCAATCACCAAACTTTGCCCCTCACTCGCTCCTTTAGTCCTCCAGGCTCTGCACAGTTTAACAGATCTATTTGAACTGTGATTGTGGAGTTTAGCTGTTGTTTCTGTACTTTTTTCTGCTCATCTCTGCGGCTCGTTCTCCTGCTAAACTCCATCACGGGCCCCTGGTGTCTGTGTCGGATGTGGAGTGGCCCTGGGGTACCTCACAGCGGCTTTCAGGGTCACTCTGAAAAGTACACACACATCAGCGCTCCTCACCTCACCAAGGCTGCCGTCCAAACAGGGCTTATTCAGCACCGTTTTAAAAGAGTTTAGTATAAAAAAAAAAAACATGAATCAAGCATAAACATGTGAACAGCTGAGAAGCACAAATGCAGAAGGTTGCAGAGAATGAGAGGGTTTTTATACTGATGTGATAGAAAGAAGTGTTTACAGAAGCAGAACTAAGCAAAATGTGCACTGCTGAATATTTGAAAAATACTCTTCATTGTGTTTAAAAGGGTCAGACAAGTGCTAAAAAAATACAGACTCCCTACATATGTATATGAACATAAACAGACCATTTTTATAGAATTTAGTGTGTTGTTTTTGTCCTTCGAGCAGAGAATGGAATCCTATTGTATTTACCAGAACCAATAAATAAAGAGTGACAAATCACAAATTACAGACATGTGTTTCCCACATTGGAATTGAGTTAGGGCTTCATCTACTGGCTGCAAAGGAAATTAATCCAGCTCAATGCATCAGCCAGTTTCTTTTCACTTTGCTGAAATTGTCTGATATTGCTCGATTGGAGTTGTTTTATTCAGTTCTTCAAATTGTTGATCTTGTAAACAAAACTGTCACAAAATCAAAGAAACAGACATTGGTCATTATCAACATGAGCATTTGCAAATCAGAAACAGTCTGTATTCAGAAATTCAGATGCAAATTGTTCAACAAACAGCAAGTGGATAATTGTCCCAGCCATCCCTTGTCCTTAGACCCTCCTTCTCAACAAGGACAAACTAAAAACAAAAAAGGGGGAGGAAGAGAAACCTTGAGGAGAACCACTGTGAAGGAGAGAGCCACTCTCATAGATGGACATGTTAGTATCCGATAAAATTAAAACTGGTGAGTGGAGCCAGTTTTTTTGCTTCATGATAGGTGGGTATTTTATCACTTCAACCAATCACTGCTTTTATGTCAGGGTAAACATATGTGTCTGTGATTGCTGTTGTGCTGCAAATGTATAAATGAAAAGGTACACATTCAAGTTCAATTAATATTTGACACAAGGTCAGAGGAAAAGAGGGTATACTATCTCAACTTGGCCAACTTCAAATCTGTTCACTGTGTTTTTGTGCATTTCTGCAGTCTTGCCTTATAGTGGCTGGAGTCAAATGAATTTGGTGGAGGGACTAGTGGCACCAGCCTGGCTAAAATGACATCGGGGAAAGCAATCAAACAGATCTTCTGTGATATACTGAGCTGCAGAAATGCTCAAAATGAGTTGTTCACTTAAAGGTTTATGGAGGATTTTTCAAATCCAACAACTGTTTGCTGTTTTTCAAACGATGCACATGTGATTCCTCCCAGGGCCACGCCCTCACTGCAACTGGGCCAATGAGTTACTTAGGAACGCTGAGGGTTTGCTTGACAGGTTCACAGGCCAATAGATAACGAGGTACCTCGTTATCTATTGGTCAATGTTTTACTGGCCTCATCATGTCCACAGTTAATATATATATATATATATATATATATTTTTTTTTTTTTTTTTTTTTTTTATTTAATTATAATTATAAATTATTAATTTTTTTTTTTTTTTTTTTTTGTTTAGCATTAGTACAAGGCTGTTACAAATCTATTGAACTGTTTTTGACCAAAACTGACAACAAACAATTTTTGAAAATCCTCCATACAACCTTTAAAAACAGTGCAGAGGAACATTCAGATATTTACAAGAAGTAATTTGAGTTTTGAAACACAATTGTCAAAAAGCGACATTACATAAAAAACACAGTTGGGTTTAAACAAACATACAAATAAAAGTATTACTCGATATTTTCATTTGTTTAGTTGTAACTTCTTTCAGTTATGAGGTTGTTTGCCCTTTTTTACAGTTTGGATGCAGCTGAAGTACCTTAGCATATAATTACTTGACTAAAGACACATTTAAATCTCATCAAAACTGGATGAAAATTACCATTAACATGATAATTCTATATAATCATGTTTGTTTATAAGGGAGCGCGGGGTTGGTTGTCACACGGGTAGGTTGTCACAGTCACTGTATCTCAGCTTGTGAATGGTGCGTTTGAAAAAAAAGTCAGATTAAAATGTGCATCAAATGAACCAAAATTCAAACATTAAAACATTTTTGTAAACATTTGTTCAAGATTGTGATAAGACGACATAAAGAAAATTTATAGCAAAAGGTAAAATTTCAGCTTGTTTTGAAAGCTTATAACCATTGACATTACAAAGAGGAGAGTCAGAGTGATAATTAGGACTATTTTTTTCTGAGCTGGGTTTAACAATGTAGAAGAAATCTGAGGTGAGAGTAAAACAGTCCAGTCGGGGTTGGTTGTCACATATGATTATATCTAGAACAGCCGCACAGAGCGGGGTTTGTTGTCACACTTTTACAAAAGCAGATTTTTCTCAAAAGACTGTATTTTAACCCAGACTTGGGGTTGGTTGTCACAGGTGAACAATTCACACTAGACGATCAATAACTTTTGATCAGAATAAGACAGGAACAGCAGGTGGATTCATTAGTTACACAAGACTTTGAACTTTTCTCTGTTGTTAAAATGGTTAAAAGGATATACTCGATATTTTTGCAACAACATAACTTAAAAACAATTTCGCCCTAGCACTGATATCTTGTTAAAGTATCTATTCAGGTGGAAATTAGTCCGCAAAGTCCTGTCTATGTCTAATTAAATTCCATTTGTGTAATTTTTTTCTGTTTTGTTTTTAGCATTGTGGCTAATTGTTGTTAGCACGGTGAGTCACCTCGTCACTAACAGCTGTGAAAAAACATTAAAACACATCATAATGAACAATTCTGAAGCTCAGAATGCATTAGCTAAGTGAGTAAATCATGTAGACTGAAGTAAGAAGTTTAAAATAAATTATTTCTGTTTGTTTACATTTTTAAGGATGCAAAAATCAGGTACAGTCCCTTTAATGTGAGATTTGCTGTTTTTGAGAAATTCAAATCAAAGTAAAAAATGTTGACAACCAACCCCGCTCTTCCTTACTGTATTATAAAAACTGCACTGCACTAACCTGACATATGCATTTTTGCTGTAACAATATAGTATATAAGCATTTACACTGACATACGAGGCAAACACACTGACGACTCTAGAAGGATCTTTGTGGGCAGATATGATTTTGTGGCCTGACACCATAAACGATCCGTCAGGTTAAAAAATGTGATGTTTTGTGTGACACCGGGCGTTTTGCTGGGCTCCTCTGTGTGTTCCTGTCACTGGACCCTGGATCAGCAGATGTGTGATGGATTACAGAGGCACCGCAGACATCGCAGATTGACTGATGGATCTCTGGGAAAAGTCACATCGCCGTAGCAGATAAACTGTTTCAACTGATAAAATAAAAACCATCACATGCAATCAACTTTATAAAGAACTTTTAGGACAACGCAGTCATCCAAAGTGCTGAATGTACTAAAACAAAAACACAGCAAGACAAGACATAAAGAGAAGAAAATATAGCCTAAATGTCAACTTTTCACACTGAGTTAAATGTCAAACATAATGTGAGCTTCAAGACGAGATTTAAGAAGAGAGTCGGCCTGTTAAACATTCAGGCTCCAGCTGATTTCAGACTGAAAAAGTTTCCTTTTCGTCTTGGGGATAACAAGATGAACCTGACTTGAGCACAAGTAGGTCAGATAAGGTGCACCTGAGCAGAGAGGTTGCAATCTAGTCAAGTCAAATCATTAAATAACTTAAAATCCGCAGAAATATCTTGTTAATGCATCTGTTCTCTTGAAAATTAGTCTGTAATGTCTTATAGCCTATGTCTAAAAACGCATAAGACATTACCAACAAAGTTTGTCGGTTGTTGTTGCATTGTGGCTAACTGCTGTTGCCATACCAACGTGCCTCGATCTAAACAGTTGTGAAATAAACATAAACTACATCATGAATAATTTGGAGACTAGAATGCAACAGGTAAGTGAGTAAAACATGTGGACTGATGTAAGAAGTTTAATTATTTGTTTGTTTACATAAGGAAGCAAAAACTGGAAAAATTGGGCATAGCATCTTTCCTTATTGAAAAGGAGTTAACGTTAACTATGGTCGATTTTTTAGAATAACCTAAAAATCAGTTTCCCAATAGCACAGATATTTTAATAATGTATCTATTTAAGTGGAAATTAGTCTGCAATTTCCTGACTACTTCTAATAATGTCCCATTTGTTCACCAAACTCCACCAAGTTTGTTTGTTGTTTTTATTGCATTGTGGCTAACTTCAGTTACCAGCAGCCCCCCCCATATCTAGCCCCCAACAGCTGTGGAAATAAAAGCTTAAACGCACCATAAAACAATTCGGAGGTAATTTCCGCTCTACTGCACATGCTCCATACAGAAGGATACGCTGTTCATCTGGTTAGCTAAACGTCTTTGATTAAAAGAACAAAATGGGACGAGAGCAGCTGTTTTGATCAGGCCTGTACCGGTCTGACAAACGTTTGTCTCCTGAAGCTTGAAACTATGTTTTTTCATAGTTTTTTCACTCACCTGATCGTAACTTTTATAGGTTGTGGTGTCGAATTTCATTCACAAATGTTGATTTAGTAGCATAACTTTTATTTTCACACAGCGATAAACTTTTCTTACCGGACAACAGCCCTGGCTCCAGTTGTGGCTCCAACTTGTGTCAATCAGCGGCGGCTCTTTTTGCATATCGGGTGTTGCTAAACCAATAATCCCTCTGTACTGAAGTAAGAAGTTTAAAATGTATTATTTCTGTTTGATCCCTTTTTAGGAAGAGAAAATCGGGTAAGTGTCCTTTTTCAATTAAGAGCTCTGGCTGTAAAACGTGGCTTAGAGTAAATTTTATACTTTGGAGGAGATTAGAAAGTCAGAAATCGTTCACCAAAATCATTTTTTATTTTGTTTTTGAAATCACAATGTAAAATTGAATTGAGTAGGCCTACTTGCTTTTAGTTAACAGGCAAATGTAGAAATTCTACCTGTTTATTAAAGAACACTTAACTAGATTTTACTTATTGAATTGTTCCTTAATTTCTTTTGTAATCCAGTAGATTTTTATTTGTTCTAACATAAAGATACTCAAATTTAAAAAATAATACAAATAATAACTATTACTGTTCCTTTGCCATATGTGCAATGTATTTCACTGGTAGATTTAAGTTTTGATAAAGTTTGAGAATGACTATGAAGCTATAGTTGCACTTCCTTCACCCTCTGAGCCTGCTGCGCTTCTTTATAGACACATAGTTCTTCATGGTCAGCTGAGTACATCTTCACTGCTCCTTGTCTGAAGTATTTGTGTTCACAGAAGTACAGTCCCCTGGTACAGAGGTTTGAGTTCACAAGGTCTCAGTGCAGAAGGATTGTAAAGGTGCACAATATAAAGACTTTACATTTCTGTATCTTTATTAGTAAGACATTTGCAATACAAAATAACTGATGTCGTCAGTTATATTTTTTCACCATAAAGCCTAAATATTCAGAAACAGTTATTTTCTGTGAGTCAATACTGCCCTCATGTGGATAAACTGTGGAACTGTGACAATCTTGTAACACCAACTTCTGGTTTTGTTATTATTTAATTAGAAAGGAAAGATTACATAAAATGCTTTAAAGTTTCTGACTTGTCTTATTATTTCAGAAGCATAATTTTATCGACCTAACTGTTTTAAAAGGATATAAAGAGACAGCTTCAGTTGTGTATGTATATCTGCTAAATGGTTCATGATCTATTTGTGTAATGTTGACTTTTTGTAAATATGCCATGCCCTAAAAGCAAAAAGCTTTCAACTGATTCATAAAGCAGCATAAAGAATATTATCAGGTACTAGTGCACATTACAGAAACACCGTATAACTTTTTGGGGTAAAAAGTGAACCATACATTCAGTTGAAATAGAAAGCTAAAATCATAGTCTGTGATTTTCAGAATTGGGATAAAACCTTTTATGCCATAATGTGAAAAGTGATGGCTAAAGGAGCGTGTTTTGATGGAAACAAAACAAGAGGAGGCCAAATAACAGTACATTTTGTGACCATGCAAGCCCTCTCAAAGTAAAGACACACACTTTTACTGTTTATTTACTAAAACAGAGAAATCTAAATGAAAAAACATGCTTTTCTTCAAGTCTGTTTTTGGTTAAAAGTTACACGGTGCACCTTTAACCTACTTTCTAACATATAAAGTTGGAAATGACATTTAAAAATCAATATGCTTTTTTTTTTTTCATCCTGTCCATTTTTCTCTCAAGATGCTTACTTTTAGTGGTTCCTAGAGTCTCTAAAAGCACAATATGAGGCAGAGCATTTAGTTTTCTTGGAATCAGCTCCTGCTCGTGTCAAAGAAGCTGACACAGTCTCTACATTTAGAATTAGGCTGAAACGTTTCTCTTTGAAATAGCTTATGGTAGGAACAAACACTAAAGCCACTAGGGCTGTAGTTCTTTAGTCGTTTAGTTAGATTATAAGGATTTGTATTCAACAGTAACAGAGTTATAGGTTCATTTTCTGCATAAACTAGTATTTGCATGAACTACATAATATAATTAGTCTTTTGAGCAAAGTTTTTGCAGAGTTGTCACAAAACTAAAATTTACAACCCAATGTTGATATGAAATAAACTTGATTCTCTGTTAGAATGCCCTTCCATTTGTATAAAGCTTTCATCTTAGGTGAACTATCAACTGTAAAAGAAATAGTCCCTAAAAATACCTAGATTTATCAAACTGCATTGATGGTCAGCAGAAATTACTGATCCAGCAATGGAAATCAAAATATACACCACTTGTTTGGGAATGGTTCCATTCATTGTCAAAAGTAGCAGCATTCGAACAAATCTCTTGTGCAGTTGCACAGTAAAAAGAATAAATTGAAATGGACTGTTTCTTAAAATACATAAATATAATGTAAACGTTAAAAAGAGTTATTTTTTGTAAAACTGCAATATTGCTTATCTGGGATATTTAGACTAGTGGAAACCTGTGGAGAGAGAATAGGACAAATAGAATTCCAACTGGGTTGTGATGAGCATAATTTCGTATGAGTTCTGTAAGGCAGAATATGTG
Source organism: Mugilogobius chulae (assembly GCA_038363315.1). NCBI lineage: Eukaryota > Metazoa > Chordata > Actinopteri > Gobiiformes > Gobiidae > Mugilogobius > Mugilogobius chulae. The sequence goes on from CM076409.1 coordinate 23,386,301, forward strand.
AACTTCTGACAGCCTCCTCCCCCTCCCCTCTTTGTTTATTTTTATTTATTTTTTCCTCTTAATGTGTTTATGTATATATAGGTATATGCATGTGTATGCATCTATATATATGTGTGTATGTATGCATATATACTGTATGTATTCTTATGTGTATGTATATATGTATGTGTATGTATATGTGTGCATATGTGCATATGTATGGATTCATCCGTGTTTGTATATGCGTATATGTGTATGTATGCATGTATGTATGTATGTATGTACATGCGTATATGCGTATATTTATTATTACCCCCCTCCCTTTTTTTTTTTTTTTTTTTTTTTTGGCACTTTTATGTTTTGTTGTTGTGTTTCCAATGTAGTTTGTTTTGTATTGTCTTGTTTTTTATTTTGTCTTAAATGTTTCTTTATTAAATTACTTATCACAAAAAAAAAAAAAAGAATGTCCTTTGAAGAAAGTCAGATTTTTATACAATGGACTGACATTTTCAACACAAAATGCAAGTTTATGATCAAACATTTTAGTTTCAAACCGTTTTGATGAAACTCAAGATTATTTTAAAACTTTAAGAAAATGTGATTTATTATTTTTATTTTTTTCTTTGCAGAAAATATCAGGTTTTGTTCACATTTTTGTTTTATTAATATTATCTATATTTGTTCAAATGAGTATCTAATTTCGATGTCAGTTTTGCTGCTCCAAACAGACTAGTACGGCCACAAAATTAATGTTTATTTCTTTTTTTATCACACTATGGCACATTTTTATTCATAATGAGAGTGTTCTAAAGAATGAGTTGATCTTTCTATTTGTATTGATTTGTGAAGTTGTTTTTTCACCTCCAGAAAGTTACACGGTGCACCTTTAAATCAACTCTTGAAGCCTTCAAACATGAAAATTAAAATGATTTTCTTTTGAATAAATGCAAGCTGGACCCCAGGCATAACTAAACAAATACATTCTTTCATTCATTGTGAGGATTATTTAGTAGAAAGTCAGTCTGTAGTGGCACGTCTACACAAATCAGTAAATCATTATTCAATATTACTTTAACACACACCTTGAATAAAGTACAATCTACAGTTAAGATAAGCTTTTCTCTTTAACCAGTGATAACCACGAGAGGGCGACACAGAGCCTCGGTTATTTTATTGGCCTTATTCTGACCCAAACTGACCCTCTGCAGGTGATTAATCTTTTGTTACAGTTGCTTAAAGTCACAGCGTAACCTAACTTTATAGAAATGGAAAGTTACAGAAACAAAATTTAAATCAGACATTGTCCAATTAGATTTTGTTCTTCTTCTTTTTTTTTTTGCCTTCCTGAAGTGACATCTCCATGGAAACAAGCAGGAAGAGGCTCGTCTGAACCATGGAGGAGTCAGCTCTATGAAGATTCAAGCTCACTCACAGTAAGGACACGTCTACATACAGCCTTAGTGCAATAAAACAAATCGAAATGAAAAGCTAATCTTCTCATAAAAGCTACTCACAGTCACAATGATGCCCCACAGGAATCACAAATCAAGTGTGAGGGACGTAAGCTAACAGCAAAGTTTCAAAATAAAATAAGTCACTTTGCTCCAAACTATTAAATCACAGAATGACCTACATGTTTGGTTTATAGTTCACATGTGTGCACCTGAAAACAAGTTTATGTAACACTTGTGTAGCCTATTTTAAGTCATGCCTAAAGGGGACTTAGGCAAGGTAAATGTATTTATATAGTACAATCATACACAAAGCAATTCAAAGTGCTTTACAAAACAGAAAAAATACATCAAAATTACAGTACAGGTTCATATATGTAAAAAAAAATTTCCCATTTGTTACCAGCGTTCTCTCATTGTTAGTTTATTCCGCGTTTTATTTGGATTGATTCATGCACATTTAAGAAAACTGGCGTTGTCGATGCACTCAAGAAAAATTGTGTTTTCGCTGTAGTTGACCAAAGAAATTCTTGGCCAACTAAAGGTATGTTGTATCATCGATTAATCGACTAAAAGCTCTGAATCTAAAAAGTACGTTTTGTTCTATTTGTCTGACCCAAACAAAACAAAAACATCCAACAGAGTTCTGGCAAATATAACAATTTATACACAAAATGAATAATGAACATAGTATTTACACTGCAAAAAAGTCCTTTCAAAGAGTAAAAAAAAAAAAAAAAAGCCTTTTTTGAGGTCAAAATGTCTTATTTCAAGTGAAGTAAGAAAGTGTGACTAACCTAGTTGTTTGAACAGAAAATGTTAGTTTTAAGTGCTCTTGGCAAGATTTTTAAGCAAATCTTTTAATGATTCAAGCAATTATGGCTTAAAAATATACAAAAGAACTTGCTTAAAAGAACTTTTAATATCTAGATAAAGTAAATCAGGATATAATATTTTAAAACAAGTCAAATAATCTAGCAAAACCTGGTCTTGAAAAAATCTTAAAATTAGTATTTTAATATTAATATGCTTAATTCAAGTCATTTTATCTAAGTTAGATTTTCCTTTCTTGCAGTGTAGGTACGACAACAGATTAGACCAATGATTCGGTCCCAAATTCTCATTAAGTCACAATTTTTGTCCCTGTTCAATATAAAACTCTATAATAACTAATGCAACATTTGGTTGACTTAAGACCGATTAATCGACTAAAGGACAGCACTAACTACCTCTGCCCACTTAATCATAATTTTATTAAATGCAGTTCAAACTTGTCTCAATTTATGTGCAATTACTCATTTAAAATCTATATTCCGAGTAAAACATACATACATACATACATACATACATACATACATACAAACAAAAACAAACAAACAAACAAACAAACAAACAAACAAACAAACAAACAAACAGACTTTTAGATTATTACTAAAATACATAAGGGTTAGAAGCATACTTTATTTTGAAAAACCTTCCCGGATGTGCCGCTGCGTGTCGCGTGTCTCTTTGACCCGGCGCTGAGCTGCTTTCTCCAAACCAAAGACGAGCCTCCGCCGCTGCCGCTTTGAGAGTGTCGCTTTGCCGTGGACAGCGCGCGCTCGCCCCGTGACCGAGGATATTTCACCTGCCTGCACCAAACGGGAAAAGACCACCATGCCTTCCGACGCTCAAGGTAAACCGAGGCCAAAATACTCTGGTTTCACGCGCGCATCTTTTATGTCTGGTCCGCTAGCTTCACCTCAGGACGCACAATAGAGATAGAGCATCAGCAGCGGCAGAAGCAGGCCGAGTGACCCGCCTAAGGTGCAGCTAAGCCAATAAAAGTAGATCACTGCATTAATCTGAATCTCTCTTCTCAGGCGGGAAAGCTTTCGGCCTCCTGAAGGACCAGCAGCGGCAAAAATTAGAAGAGATCAACCAGGTGAGTGCGTAATTTGCCGCTTCCCTTGTGTGTCTCTTTGCGCGCGCCTCGTGGGAATCTATAACCAGGGCGCTTACACTTGACTTGGCAGTGGCCTTGTTTCTAAGCCTCCGGAGCCTAACCGTGTTTATCCTGTGCTCTTTTCTGTGATGTAACACGTGTCCCCTGGTGCTTGGTTTTGTTATCGATCTGTGGCGTGACCTCTGTGCGCTGACACTTGTTGCACTGGGACCCTGCTGGACGTTAGACTTGACCTCTCTGGAAGAAAATGTACTTATCGTTTTGCAGTTTTGGCCCTGAATGTATCATGCACGTGTCAGTAACTTCAGAGGGTGGATAAAGCCAGTTTGGGACAAAGGCAGGTCTTCTGGGCATGCTTAATCTAGAATATGGAATACTCAAGTGCCAAATAATATATTATTACAGTAGGACTTTTGACCTAATAAATTCTTGGTCAACTAAAGAAAAGCTCTGTTCACTGATTGGTCCATTAGTCCACTAGAAAAGGGCGTGGCAAGACTATCCTAATAAGTGAAATAGTTTTATGATATGACCATGTATTAAACTTAAAGGAGCCTATTGTGTTTTTTTTGTGTATTTAGTAAAAAACTATGCCATTTGTAGATCAGTAATTTACTTTTTGTTCGTTGTAAAACATAAAATTGATCTAAAACAGCTTAGAAATAGAAACAGGTTCATTGAATTCTTGTTTAAAACTGCAGAACTGATAAGCCCCGTCTCTTTATTGCAAAACTTAACTTTAGTAAGCAGCACATTTTGATAATCTTTGGAGGGGAGAAATGTGGCTAAGTGATCATTGTGAACCAATTATAGCCTATTGCACTCGAAATCTGATTGTTTTGACTAATCACAAGTAAATACAGACGAGTGGGCGGGGATAGGTGGTAGGTGAAACCATAGATTTTCTGAACTCTAGACCATCAGCTGCAGGACAATCCAAGATTACTCAAACATTAAGGAATCTATTTAACCACAACTTTGGGTGAACTAATGTTGAGAAAACACTGTCATATCTTGGTTAAAAAGTCAGAAAAGTGGATTTTACATAATAGGTCTCCTTTAATTTGCACTCAAAAGACTACAATTGCACACGTTCACTTCACGCTAAAAAAACAACAATTTATAAAAGTAAAATCTTCTGCCAAGTAACTCCAAACTTTCAATTTTTGTTCTGTCCACCAATCTGCATTATCTAATCAAATCAAATCAAATCAATTTATTTTGTATAGCCCAAAATCACAACAACAGTCGTCTCTGAGGACTTCCAAGATTATTAATTTTAGCAAATATGAATAATAGGAAATCAAAATAAAACAATACATATTCAATAAAACAATACACATTCAATGAAACATTGATCAAGCATGTCAAAGCAGATTATTAGTAGAGCAGATGAATGATTGTCCAGAACATCCCTGTCCTTAGACCCTCCTTCTCGCAAGGAAAAACTCAAAAAAACCCTAAGGGAAAAGAGAAACCTCGAGGAGAACCACAGTGAAGAAGAGATCCACTCCCATGGACGGACAGGCTGTAGATGTAACTAAGGCAAAGTTATAGAGTTTATGTTGTGGAGCCAGAGTCCATAAGCAGAGGGAAACGACTCGTCTAGCAGACCAGGACAGGCCAATCCTGGAGAGGAAGGTGGGCGGAAAACAAAAAACAAACTAACAATAAACCAAAAAATGTCATCTAATAACATTTTGGTCGACTAATGGGGCGTTTCCACTAGCTGTTAGTCTCTACTCGGCCCTGTTTCCACTAAACCTGTTTCTCCTTGGTTCTATCCAGGCCGAGCAGGTACTAAACTATTCAAACGGACACTGATTGGCCAGACTGCAGGTGGAATCCATGGTGACCACGGTTTTGCTATGGATATTACTTTGTTGTTGGCAGTTACTCTGGAGATAGTACTACACTCTAAAGAGTAATTAAAGAGAGGCAGCCAAACCGAGTAGAGTAGGTACTACCAGGGCTAGTGGAAATGCCCCATAAGGTTCCATTCACCATTTAATCAACTTAATGGAGGTCGAGAAATTATTTCTGGTTAATCCCTGATGATGTCATTTCATTTTTTTCCATTTATTTATTTCGTATGGACACAACAATTGACTTGAACTAACCAGATGCAGATGTGTTATAGCACAATTTCAACATCTGTCCACATGAGACTTTTAAGCAAAAATACACAGATAAAACCGTAACAATAAACATTAAACATTTACATTTGTTTAAAGGGGACCTATTGTGTTTTTTTTTTAATATTTAGTAAGAAACTAGAACATATGCAGATCAGTATTTTACCTTTTGTTCATTGTAAAACACAAAATTGATCTTAAATGACTTGAAATTAGAAACGGCTCTATTGACTTCCTGTTTAAAACTGCAGAACTGATAAGCCCCGCCTCTTCATTTTAAAATGTAACTGTACTGTAAGAAGCAACAAACTTAAAATAACAAATTATTATTGTTGGAAAGTGACTATGGGACAGTTTTGAACCATTTATGCTTTACTTTGAGAATCAATCTTTTGAATTATATCAAGTAAATTCAGAAAAGTGGAGGGGATAGGTGGTAGGTGAGAACAGGAATTTCTGAGCACTTGAGCTCCAGCTGAAGAACAATACAAGATTATTCAAACATGCATGAATCAATTCAAATATAACTTTGAGTAAACTAATATTGAAGGGAGGCCATTATAACAAGGTTAAAATCTTAGAAAAGTGAATTTGACATAATTTAAGCTACAGCTCTGTTGTGATTTCAGCCAGTTTCTGACGTCTATAAAAGATGTTTGCACCTGTCTGTAGTTTTAGTTCTGTAGAGAGAGAATTCCACAGTCTGGATCCAATAAAGGAGAAACTGGACTGTCCAAAAGATGTTCTGATCTTTGGAAGTACAGAGACTCTGGTGTCAGTCTGAGTGAGCCCCGACGTCTCACAGCCAAATCACAAAACTCTGGGACACATGATTTGTTAAACATATAAAATACAAATTTAGAGTACAAAATTTATTTGTACTAAAAATGACTTTAAGAGAACTCAATTTGGCCTTTGCTGAACAGTTTTAAAATAATCAACTATAACAACTAGATATTGGTGCGAGAATAAAGTACATTCCTTGGTATCGAAAATTGTCTTTGAAATAAAATTATATAGTACTACTCAAATTGTGGCAACACTAAGGAGCAGTTAACGATTATTCAATTACTAAATTAGTTGACAATTCATTAAATAATCGATTAGTTATGATTAATCTATTAACTTGTTGCCGCGCTAGTGATACTCCAGTTGCTTTGAACACCTCTACCTAAAATGTAAATAAAAGTGAAAAATGCAGAACTCAACTTTACAATAAACAATCAGATTTCTGCATTTCTTCTAGTATTGTCACTAAGTCCACCTCTTTACTCAGCCGTCACGTTACAACGGAAACACATTTTTTAGCACATTTCTGAAGCATTGCTCAAACGCTGTGTGTACAATCCCGATGAGGCCATGCACAGGTCACATATTCCTCCCTGTTCCCCAGATAAACCCAGATAAACCTTAGATAGGACATTCCTGCAGCAGTGGCTCTCTCTTTGGCTGAGTCAGGAGGATGCACATCACTGGAGGAGGTGTTTGTCTTCACCCTTAATTATAAACTACACGGACACATTGAGGTCAACAAGGAAAATCTCACTGCTAAACTCCTCCTGTCGTCCTGTTCTATGAGAAGATGGAGGCAGCAGATTGCTCCATTATAATTTCATTAGCACCGGCTCCTCTGGGTATTATGTTCTTTCCGTTTTGCCTCTTGTGATTTGTTCCACTTAATCAGAAACACTTTTGTAATAACAGGCTGGAGAACATTGGATTATTGTTCTTATCTAGGGCTGCGGCAAATGATTAGTTTGGTAATCGATTAGCTAAAGTTACAAGATTTTGCCAAATTGTGAGGCGAGGTAATGTCACTGTTCTGGAGATGTAGGTCTTAAATCGTTTAGTCGATTATTTGGTTGATGGAGTCTCAGGCAAACCAAAATTTGTCTCAGTCAACTAGTCAAGCTATTAAGATTATAAATATTTAATTTGGCATTGAGCTTATTTTGTCAAGTATGATTATCAGTATGACATTCTTTCTTGATGCATTTAAAAGAGTTTTGTTAGATGCACCAATCCGATACTGGGATTGGATATCACCGCCGATCCATGAAATTTAGGTGGATCGAGTATCGACTCCATGATATTTGTTCAGCCAACATCATGGTCATTGATCATTTACTATAAATAACTGTAAATATAAGACAGTTTAACTTAAAAATATAAGTACAATTTCTGCCTTAAAGTTTTATGTCGATTAAACTCAGGTTTGTGAGTTGTCTGTTATTCTCTCCTTCTCTCTCTCGCTCTCTCTTTACCCCCCCTCTCACTCATCCCTTGCTCTTTTTTCGTTCTGTCTCTCTCTTGTTCTCTATCTCTCGCTCTTTCCTCTCTCTCATCTCTTTCTCTCATCTTCTCACTCTCTCTCAACCCTTCTTTCTCACTTTCTTTTACTCCAGCTCCTCTCTCTCATCCCTCTTTCTCTCTCTCTATCTATCTCATCCCTTTCTCTCTCTCCTCCTCTCTCTCTTCCCCTTTTTCCCTCTCCCTCACACCCTTCTCGCTCGCATCCCTCTCACCTTCTCTTCTCTTCTCCCCCTTTCTCTCTCAATCCCCTCTTTCTCACTCTCTTTTACTCTAGCTCCTCTCTCTCCCTCCTTCTTTCTTTCTTTCTTTCTTTGACTCTCTTGACTCTCTTACAACTTAAAAGTCTAAGTTGAATCTCTTTGACTCACATTGTCAAGTTATATCAACATAAAGATTTAAATTGGTTTAACTTATTGGCATTAGGATTGTTTACAGTGTATAGAGTATCAGTAGAGGCCAAATGTCAAAGTATCAAAATCAGTATCAGAACTGAAAACGATGATAAGTGCTACCCATATTTTTGTTTTCAGAAGAACAAGATCTAGTATCTTATTTTTGGTACAAAAAGTTAATCGACAGTGCATATGACAGGTTAGACTACATTTTTATTGAAACATGCTAGGCATGATTATGATTAAGATTTCACTAAACGTTTTGCTAGTTTTTACCCAGTTTGGTTGTTTTGGTGAGGTTTATTACCGTCATTTGTCAAGTAAAAAATTACCACAAATGTTACCTAGCAACCACATTGTAAATCAGGAGTGACAATGTGACAAATTATTATAACTTGTGTTACTAGAGATCGACTGGTGGCCGATGCCGATTTCAGTGGCCGATATGCAATTCTGCATGTTGTTTTCACCCTTTTGATGACAGCGTGTCGTTTTCCCGAGGCTGCCAACAGCACGACGAAAGGAAAGCAAGAAAGCACGTGCATGCGTTTTGTAAACAAACACCCGGTGATGGCTTCTACTTGCCGCTAAGCGTTAATGCAGAAATATACAAGTATGTTGAGAGAGAAAAGAATCTTACCATGTTTTTCTCTCCGTTCAACTTTGGTGCTGAGGCGCAGGGCCCCCCCCCGCTCTAGTGTGTGTAGGGGTTCTTCTGGCTATGGCTGCCCAGGCGGTGCCTGATCAAAAAACTGACTTTTTCTTTACGATAATTAATGTTTTCTAGTTTCTTTCATTACAAAAAATGTGAAACTGAATAACTATAAAGAAATTAAATGAAAAAAAAAAAAATAAATTTAAAAATCGGCTTCAAGACTAAAATTGAGGCCGATAGCTGTTATCGTAAAATTTGTGAATATTGGCCCGATATATCGACCGGCCGATATATTAGTTGATCTCTCTACTTGTTACACTGTTTTTTTTTTCATTTTGGCGCTTTTTGACGACACATGTGGAGGGATTTTGTTTTACCTAAATTACTTCCTGTAATTTTCTATTTTTAGTTTCAATTTCTTCATAAATTGTAACTTAACCACTGTAAAACTTAATAAATATTTACCACAAACAAAGACTATCACACCAAACCAAGTCAAAATTAGAAACATTTTATTAGGTTGTGAATGCGTGCTAATAGAAAAAATACCGGTTATTACAGATTATAAATTTTATAATTAGTAATAATTAGTGACTTTTAATATCTATTAAAGCTGTTGAGCTGCTGTAATTTATTTTATGATATTTTAGGGTATTTATAACATGACACATAACATTCTGCAGCACTTTCTACTTTTTTTTGGAGTTGTTGTACAGTATAATAACAATAATTTGATTATTTACCGGTTATTGTAATAATGGCTTAGTGTTAATTAATCGATTAACTTGTTGCAGCCAATTTCTCAGCTCATGTCATGTCTTGGAGTCTGTATAAAGGCCAGTTATTGATTATTCGTTACTAAATTAGTTGACAGTGATTTCAATAACCAGTCGGCCCCACTTTACTATCTACATCAGATCATATGGACGATACTGTTTCAACTTTATTTTTCCTCTGTTTCATCTCAGGAATACCTGGAAGACCAAAAATACAGCGACGAAGAGGACCTGGCTCTAAAGCTGGAAGGTTTTAAAAGTGAGTTTGCTCTGTTTTGTCCTGTCCTACTTTTCTTTTTCAGCGTGAAGCCTGAAGTATTTTGTTTTCTTCTGTGGTCCTTCTTGGTCTGGGAGGAATGTGCTGCGGGGCGTTCCTCTCACTGTTGTTACACTTTTTCATTTTTTGTGTAAACGCTTTTGTCTCCCGGGGATAAGAAAAAATCTGGGCAGAGTGATTAAGATATTATTGTAGCATTTTTTCTTTAAGCGAAAAGACTGCCTGTAGTGAGCTGTGTTCTGTTCAGCTCTTCTTCTGCTAAATTACACAGAAAACAGGAGAATGTTGTGTAAGTGTAATGTTCTTCAAAGAGCCTGAGTTGAAGGAAATGGAGCAGTTATATCAACATGACGCTCAGACTTCTTTTTTCTTTTTTTCTGTGATGTAGTGTCCCACTGACCCAGGGGTGCTGAGAAATATTTATGTCTATTCTCTTGTCTCAGCAGTCCCACCAAAACCAGCAGCAGGTTGAATAAAACACTCCTCTAAACAGACTCTTCTGATGTTGAAGGAATATATTGGAGTAGATATTATTAAAAAAAATATTAATGTACAGATCTGTGCGGTTTAAGGCTTTTCAGCAAATTGCTTAATAAGTAAAGTTTAAAGAGTTGTGTTGTAATTAGGGCTGTGCAGTTAATCGAAAAATCGAGAGATCGATCGAGATCGTCAATTATTTGATTGTAGATACTGAATCAAAAGATAAAACCAGTCTTTGTCAGTAAAAATGTGTAGTTTGTAGGATGGAAAATTGATCGAAAACTTTAAAGTGGCGATGTTTGCAGTGATCGAAGCAAAAGGCCAGAATCGATCTGTTTTGGTCATGCAGCCACAGACTTACCACACACACATTATAGTTGTATAATACAAAAAATAATACAATAACAGCCACAATGTTTGAAGAAACAAAGTGTGATGAACTTGTGCAAGACCTGACTGAATCTGCTTATTATGTTGCGTCAACAACTGACGGGTTAACGACTCAAAATATGGACACTTTGACAGTTTACTGTCAAATGTTGATAAAATACAAGTTCTGAACAGTGACTATGTTTTGAACATAATTTATTATGGTTTATTTAGTGTCTTATGGTAAAAATAAAAATCAAAATCAAACAAAATAAAAAATTGTGGCTGCAATATCGAAAACTGAATGGAATCGTGACTTAAGTGAAATGTGAAAACTTTAATGCACAATATTGTTATATAATTTAAAAACACAACTAATAAATGGGACATAAAAATATTTTTGTTTTTGTCTATGTTCATAAAAATTGTTTTTGTTTGTGAAAAGGTTAAACAAACAAAATCTGCTTGAAAACCGAGAACAATCAAAATGAAGAAAAAAATTGTGATTATATTTTTTCCAGATCGCCAGCCCTAGTTGTAAATGTATAAACTAATGGTAATAAAGCTTATGCAGCCGACATCACACTATCCCAGCATGCACCAGCATTCTCCGGCCAGCAGAGAAGATACCATTGACTTTAACGTCGACAGCCGGGATTATCAACTTTATTGCTCTGTTTTTGTTTTGTGACTTACAAATTATCAATGACAGGAGAAAGCCGGGCCAATTTCGCGAGCTGACAGATGCCATTTTGACTAAAAAAGTAGATTTCTGCAGCCTAAACAAACTAGTTGTGAGTTATGACTTACACTAATTAAACTGCAGATGTATTGATTTGTATTTTAATCTGGTTAATAACTTCACTATCGTTCTAAATCAATTCAAAGTCTTCGTTCCGATTGTGTTTTGGCATTCCATGTTTTAGGAGAAAACGTCAACAAATGCTTCTCAAATCAGTCTTTGAATAATTTATGGTTTAATAAAAGCACAAATGTTATTTTCAGGTGTTTATCACAATAACATGAAAGATTGAGCTTATATCATGTACTAAAGCTTCACACCAGTCGAAGCACAACATGTTTTCACTTTTGTTTCTAGATTAGATTGTTTAAAAGGTCAGCACGAGTTAACGTTATATGTACAGGCTTAGAGTCAAATATATATAATGACTGCATGTTTGAATGATGTTTACAGGCATTTCACCAGGATGCATAAACAATTTTTGTACTTTGACAATGACAATAAAGGTGATTGAATTGAATCACAAAAATCAGCAGGATGTTTGTGTTTTCCTGTCACCGTTTTTCCGGTACTCGTTTCCTCCACTCCAAGACATGCATTTTAGTTATTGGCATCACTGTAAATTCCTTAGTGAGTGATGAGAGAGTGAATGGTGTCTGTTAACCTGGCAAGTTGGCATGTCCAGGGTTTCCCGCTAAGGCCAAGTATGGATAGGCTCCAGTCACCGCGACCCTAACGGATACAGAAAATGAATCAGCAGGGAGATAAGAAGGTGGAAAGTGAATCAGATATGTTCAGAAATGGCTGATCCAGAGCTTGATTTCTGCTTCTAAACTTGTGAAAAGTAACGTCAGGCCACAAATGTTTATTGGAGTTTTTCTTTTTTAGACGTACAATTATTCACGGCCTAATTTAATGCCAAAGATAAACTACAGAAGCTACATTTCAGGCTTCTTTGCATTAGATTCAGAGGTAGTGTCACTTCCGTAATGGGCCGAGCGATTTAGTCACGTGGTGCAGGAGCTTTATTGGCCAAAAATGTCTTGTTTAGACAGTATGAATTATTTGGTTGTACTCTGCATGGTTGTAATAACAGGAAGTAATATAATATGACTCTTTCCTGTAAATTATGTTTCTTCTTCCCATGACCATGTGAACTGTAATGTAAAGTGCTGTATTTGTTTTGGTTATATCTATTGATACCATACTCTATGAACTAAACTATTTTATTTGGAAAGGCATTTGACTCCAGACTTTTTCTCCCAGCGAGTTTGGCAATATCAATAGTGGTAGCCGGTTAAAATTAAATTCCTATAATGAGATTTTTTTTAAAGACATAAATAGTTTTAATCCTGATCGTGAACATTGCTTCCTCATCAAAGACAGATCTTTAGTTTTGTCTGTGAAACACTACTCTTTCTCCTCTGAAACACTGTTCTCAGTTTCACAGACCTGTCGAGTCCATAAATCATCCAGACTTGTTTTGAACTTTTCTTTTCAAAGTAAAGACAAAAAGTACATCTCATTTGTCCTTTAAATCATAATCATTATAGAAGTGCACATAGTTTGGAATCAATATATATACCATAATACACATGAGTGAATTTTATTTACTGAGTGCAACATTTATTATAGAAGTTATAGAGCTGTCTGACTGAGGCAAACTGGCAACACAATGGAGAAAATGTACTTTTTTATGAACTAAATTTCATCTCTGGAGTTTTTAAAAATTAAACTAACAATCATTTTCTTGTTGTCGTGGAAACAGTGTAGAGCTTCACTAACTTGTTTACTAACGACATTTGGAGATTTATGACATTGTAACTGCAGAACTACGATTTATATCCTCATTAAATATCTTTTTAGGAAGACAAGGGTAATTTCTTCAACTGTGTGTGATTCCAGAGTCTGTGAGAAATGTGAGAGAGGCTCAAGTCTTTTAAAAGTCACTTACAAACCAATTGTTCTGGAGAGTTGTTGTGGGTTGAATTTTTTCTCACATGTAGCTTCTTTTCCCTATTTTATCTTTTTTTTTTATCTCTTACAGGAGAAAATGTCATTTGTTTCCATTGACTCTCATGTATTTCAGACTGAATACTGACGTCACTTGCATAACCTCTTTTCCATAGAACTTTTTAGAGCTGCTTGGAATCGGGGAGACATTATTGGAGGTGTCTCCTCCACGTTCACGTTTAATATAGTATTTCCAGTTATTGGAGCTGGCTAGAAGTCATAGTCATGCTATCACACGTTTATAGCTCAATCTCTACCTTTTAAGAGTATCAAGGATTGTAGTAGTCAGAGAGTTAACACCATAGACAATAATTTAATGTCCATGGTTAACACTGTTTTCAATTGACTCTGTGCATGTAAGGTGTTTATTTTCAAAATGTCAGACTTTAGCGTTAGCATTGACAGACAAACACATCTTTTTAAAAACCACTCTGGTTCTTTGGTGAAAGATTCTCCTCATTTGTAAAGTATTTACATGTTTTCAGAGAAAACCACCAACAACTCACTGTTTACTGCCTGATCTTTAATAATTTTTCATTTTAGGCTGAGAGAAAACCTCATAGAAATAACTAAACAGGAAATGAACTGCCGGCAAGCATTTTTGAAAATAAAAAGGCCAACTGACTTCAGCGCACAGAGCCAATGATGCAGATGTTTTGAAGGTTGTTTAGTGTTTTATTGTAATGCACTGGGTTAAAGGGTTAAACTAGCAAGTGTAATGTTACTTTTATCACGATGCTGTACAGTCTTGTCTTTGAAGTAAATAAAATCACTTCACAAAGTATGTCCAGGAGGTGGACTTCAGCATGTTCTAGATAGACAATCAAATCTAGTTTAAATAAAAATCAAAAACAAACAACTATGATATTCATTTTTGTCAATCAAACTTATCCTTGTACCTGATTTTCACTCTGCAAATCAGGAAGCAGGTATTTAAATCTGTCCAAAAAGCTCTCACAAATCTCTCAGCTCTGGGTTAATAATCACATGTATGCTGGTGATTTTAGTCTGATTTTGTCACAAGTCTAGAACTGCATTTACAATATTCTTCCACACCACAAAAACACGCATTTTCAGGTTTAAATTAGTTAATTCTAAAGTCTGACTATTCTCTTTTGCTGCAGACAGGAAATGGAATTATCTTTGATCAAGCAGCTAGTTTTTTAACCATTTCCGACCATAAAAAACACACTTTCTCTCTCTGTTACAAATCTAATCAATGACTCAGTGACTGCGGATGGGTCACAAACGCCAGGGTTTATATGGCACAGACAAAGGGTCAAAGGTCGGGGAAAGTCATATAGACCTAAGTTTTGTCCGCTGAATCATATCCGTGGTCAGGGTAGTAATTTGTATTTGTGTAAGTTTTTTGAACAATTTAAAAATTCTTAAAACTTTCTCATTTTTAACTGTTCTATTGGCAATAAGATTAAAACTAAATGTACATATTTCACACAACAAAGCAGCAAGCCCCAACTTTGTATTTTTACTTTTTTACTGAAAGTGTACACGACAGATTACATTATTACATTTAAGATTTCACTATTTAAAAAAATAAGTTATGTCACATGAACTTAAAGTAAATTTACAATGACGTTCTTAGAGCTGGGCAATGTATGAAATTTTAGATATTATCGTGAATGTTTTTGAAGACATGCAAATATTGAATATTGAGAATATTGTGCTGTAAAAACATGCTACAAAAGAGCTAATTTACATTAAAAATGACAAAAGTGATGCTGAAGACTTTCTAATAGACAAAGCATGTTTAATTGTATCAGAGTTTGGACAAAAAAATAGAAAATAAGATATTGTGGGAGATTGCTGCACTTTTGTAATTCATTTGACACTTAAAAATTACAAAAAGACAACGGGGATTATGTGCCTGGAATAAGTAGTATTTTACTTCTTTGGACTAAGATTTCCAATGTAACAAGCATAAAAGCAGAAAAATACATGACTTGAAATTTTGAGAAAAAAAAAGCTTCTGTTTGTGGAAATAAAAACGAAATTAGCATGTTTTATTGGCAAATCTTTGAGTAAGAAAGTCAGATCATAATCAATAGGGATGCACCGATTCCGATACTTTGGCTAAGTATTTGCCGATACCCGATATCAACCAATACTAGTGTAAGAACTGAAATACCTTGTTTTTCTAGTCAAAGCATAAGACATTTGGTTATGTAGTGTTATGTAAATATTATCTCCGGTGCAAGTCACAACTTAACAACTTAATCTGAACAAAATGTCAAACATTATAACATGTTCTGGATCAACACCAGCTAATAAATTAGTCTAATTATGTCCAATTAAAAGCACAACAATGGTATCGACTGAACTGATATCATGGAGCCGATACCCGATCCAGCAAAATTGCCTGGTGCATTTCTAATAATCAACAATCAAAGTAGGGCTGGGTGATCTGGAAAAAATTACAATCACAATATTTCTTTCTCAAATTGATCAATCTCTATTTTCAATTTGATTTTGTTTAACCTTTTAAAAAACAAATGAAAAATGCCATTCTTGAACATAAACAAAACAAAAACTTTTAATACGTCTCATTAATTCATTTAAATCATACTGTATATCAATATTCTGCCTCAAAGTTTGACTTTTGCTCCAAACTACACATTTCATTGACAAAGGATTGGTTTTCGATTTTCGATTCAAAACCCACCACCAAATAATTGACGATTTGATTTGTTTCGATTCAATCTCGATCTCTTGATTTTTCGAAAAATGGCCTTAAATCAAAAGTCATAAAAAGTCATTCAATTTGAACCTTATTGGCATATTTCAGGTTCCCGTTTTACTGGTGAGTAACCAATTTGAAGACCGGTTTTAACCAGTTTATGTTGGACTAACAGAATATTGTCTGAAGATCGTTATTGAAATACGCTAAAAGATAATCGAGATATTCATTTCTGTCGATATCGCCCAGCCCTAGTCAGACTTTTGTACTTCTACTCAAGTAAAGGGGTTTTAGCAGGACTTTTATGTTTACCAGAGTACTTTTTCCTACAAGTAAATAACACTTTAACTTGAGTAGTGAACTTGAGAGTACTTTTGCCATCTCTGCGTGGTTGGAGATGATAAGCAGACTGCCCCCGGACGTCTTTCTCTCTTGAAAATATGCCTCTTGTGTGTGTGTGGGGGCCCTTCTCCTCTGACTGAATGAACAGGCGCAGCATTGTCCTGTCCCCCTCCCCAGGGCTTCAAAGAGTTAAGTTTCCTCCTCTCTCTCTGCCTCCCGCACAGAGCTCCCATTGTGAGATTGAAATAGCAAGTGTAATCGGACCAAAGTGGCCCGGAGAAAAGAGGTGACGAAATTCAGGAAGACGCGGGAAAGAGCGCCCACCGTCTGCCATTTTGAAAGTACAACAACATTAAGGACAAAGTGATTCAAGCTCATTAGGGATGGGCCTTTATGAATTGTTTTTTAGTTGATTTTGATGTTAACATTTACCACAACACGACTCACAAGATCACAAACTTGCTTTTTGCTTTTTGACATTATTCTGTAAATGTGTAGTTTGGGCTGGGCAATATGGCAAAAAATTAATATCACGATTTTCTCCGAGGCACATAATGATTTCGATTTTATCACGATTTATGTAGATTGTTCATTATCTTACAGTTTTCAAGATAAACACAATTCACTATCAACGGCTAAATCCAGCTGTCAAAAGCTGACCAGTGTTGCCAGATTTTCAGAAAGAAACAAGCAACCGTAGCCCTTCAATAAAAAGTTAATTAAAGAATCGATTGAACATTGTATGTTGCTGCAAAACAAGTGTTGGGGACACTATCCCTTAGTTCTGCTTTAATTATCATATTATTCTCTTTATGACGCAACAACTAGACCTATACAGACAGCCATTGTCACGCTTTGTCTGAACAACTCCAGGACTTAACAAATCACAGTGACGAGTGAACTTTCTCTTAAAGCAAATGATTTTATTTACCTCAAACCCAAGAGAAAAACAGAGGCACTTTTCTTGATTGGATAAACTGTTGTCAGATGTTTACTTGAAATTTTATTATTTCTTTGTTGTTTCTGTCTTGTTTAAAAAGATTTGCTCTTATTTTAAGCCAAGAAAATCTTCATTTGGGGAAGACATTGTTACTTAGCTCCTTGTCAAAGAGTTAAGAGATGAAAAATCTTGTAAACGGTCAAAAATGCTTTCAAATCAATTTATTTTCCATTAAAACACCTGTCAAACACAAGGCCCGGGGGCTGGAAGCGGCCCTCCGCCTCATTTTATAAGGTCCTCTTGGTCTTGTAAAATTGAGTTTTAATCTTACATTACAACTAAAAAGTGTCTTAATATAATAAAATGATTCATATGGAATTTAAAAAGTTATGTGTTTATGTTACATTTAACTTTAATACCTTTGCAAACCAAATACAGAGACAATGTTTTGTAGTTTGTCAGAGCATAAGGTTTATTACAGTCATGTTTTATGAAAACCATAATGCCAATGTGGCTCCTGGTGAAAATGAGTTTGACACTCCTCCTTTAAAACAAGTGAAATATACAGCACCACTTACTATATTTTAGTTTTTTTCTGATTAAAACTATCCAGATTAAGGCTATTATTATGAATTCTAGCTACTTATACAAACTTTCTGCAATAATGCAAGTTATGAATTGTGATCAAATCAAAATCTCATTGTGGCTAAAAGAAAATGGTGACGTTGATTTTCTGCAATTTCGCTCAGTCATTCCTAATCAAGGGCATTTAACCAAACTGATTCAACAGCCTGAACGGTGAAGTGCACAGCTGTCTCATTCAAACTCTTCTCTTCTAGATCTTTCTTCTCACTGCTGCTGCCTCCTTCAGCTGTTTGTGCTTTCACTTGCACCTGTCATTATATCAGCTGCACGAGACGCTCCCTTAAGCCTCGCCAACTGTCTGAAATGACTGTTGTTTGGAGCTTTTCAACACTACTGTTATTAACCCTTTAGCTCCCGTCGTTGTTCATTTGAAATACAATAAATAATGAATATAGAGACTTGAAAACTTTACTCTGGAGAAGGGCTGGGCGATATTGACAAAAATGATTCACTCAATATTTTTTTGGCATTTCTCGATAACATTATTAGAGAGATATTTAGTTTGTCCAACATAAACGTGTTAAAAGCTGTCTTCATATTTGTGACAACACTATAAAAACGACTTGGTGTTTGTGATTTTGGCATGTTTTGACTTTCCTAAAGAAAATATTGACAATAGAACAAAACATTTAGCCCTTATTTCAAGAACAGAAGGATTTGTTTAAAATTATTTCAAACAAGATTTTATGCTTGCTCCTTTAACAATCTTCGTTCAAACCAATAAAACTCTACTCAAAGCATAAAATAGTCCTCATTCCAGGCACATATTTACTTCTTTTCTAAATTAAGTTGGTCATTTTTCTCCAAGTTGTTGAAACATCAAACAATTTAATTAGAAGTGCAGGAATCTCTCTATACATCATAATTTTGCTGTTTTGTGAAGCACTCTGAATTACTTAACGTACAAATTCTGATAGGAATATAAACTGTTTGTGTCTAATAGAAAGTTGAGAACATAATTTATTTTACACTTGCTCTTTTGTAGCATGTTTTTACTGCTAACAGATATTTCACAGATTACTTGTGCGTAGTATTCCTAAACCTAAACCAGTCTCTTGTGTTTCTTTTTGTTTTTTTGCAGATAAATATGCTGAATTTGACCTGAATGACCAAGGAGAGATCGGTGAGTACTTTTATTTGCCAAACGCAGCAGCCGTTGAGCACTGAGCCACGTGAAGACACCAAAACACTGTGTCCATGTATTCTCTGAGATCACAGCGTCACATGAGCAGGTTTAGATTTCAGCCTGGTGTTGTTTGTAAAACGACACCAATCTGTGACGGAGACACGAGGGTAGCTCTAATTAAGACCCATATGAATGTGCACCTACAACTAAGGCTGGGCAGTATTGACAAAATGCATATCTTATAAATATTTGTGGCAATGTGTGGGTTGAGGCCCAGTTTAGACGTTGGTTTCACTCGTGTACTTTTATCGATGAAAAAGACTTCCACGGGACTCCGATGTAAAAAATGATAACAAGCTTTAATCCACAGTTTTGCCAATATTTATACACACCGAAGAAATCAAAAAACAAGTCTTTATCAAAAAATAAACAGTACTACGGTAAGAAAACCGTTTACCTCGTACCTTACGCTGCCTCAACTAAGCACGTAGCGTGTTCATCACATCATCACCGGAGCGCAAGCTCCCTGTCTTAAAGCGACAGTAACTTACATAATCACTATATCAAAAATCTCCAAAATCAAGATAAATACAACTTAAATTAACTTAGCTTATTTATAATAGTACAAACTTTTTATCTAGAAACATGACACAATATTAGTATAAATCAGAATGCTAAAGTAACTAAGTAATAACACAATGTAGGCCTATATAATGCAAATATGCATAAATCAACTTGGCATCCACATACCGGCCCCTAATTGTGACTTTATAACACAATTACCAACACAACATAAACATGTGATGCCAAAGAGTTCAAATCTTGTGTATAACAGAACTTATTAATGATTATTTCAATGTCTCAGTCTACCTCTTGTAAAAGACAAATCTTCGTAATGGGTCTGTCCAATGTAGTAGTCTTAGTTTTGACTCTAACTTGACGTACAAACCCAGACTTGTCCGGGGTTGTCTGGACCACTTTTCCTGTGACCCAGGAGTTGCGTGGAGAAGAGTCATCAACGATAAGTACAATGTCTCCAATGGCAAAGTTGCGAGATGGACGAGCCCATTTTTGCCGCTCCTGGAGTAGTGGCAAATATTCTCTTGTCCAACGCTTCCAGAATATGTCAGACATATACTGAATTTGCTTCCACCTCCTTCTGGCGTAGAGATCCTGCCTATCAAACAAACCAGGGGGCAGGGAAGGTTTGGTCTTGAGAAGCAAAAGATGGTTTGGTGTAAGCATTTCAAGATCGTTTGGGTCACTTGACGCTTTAGTTATCGGGCGACTGTTGACAATAGCTTCTGCCTCACATAAAAGTGTGTGTAGGCCTTCTTCGTCCAATGTCTGTAGATTTACAGTGGTATTTAGGATCTTCTTAACAGACTTTATTAATCTCTCCCAAACACCTCCGTGGTGGGACCCTGAGGGAGGATTAAACATCCACTGAATGCCGTGTTGCTGAAGCGAATCTTCAATCTTTGATACATTCCATTCCTGTATGGCTTTCTTGAGTTCTCGCTCAGCACCGATAAAATTAGTCCCATTGTCTGAACGGAGAATCTTTACCTGACCTCTTCTAGCTATGAAACGACGAAGAGCGTGGATAAACGAATCCGTGTCCAATGACGACGCCATCTCCAAGTGTACTGCACGAACAGTTAGGCAGGTAAATATAACGCCGTACCTTTTTACCATACTTCGGCCACGTTTTACCTCGAAAGGACCGAAGTAGTCCACTCCTGTGTTAGTAAACGGAGGGTCATCTGGCAGAACTCTGTCA
This sequence comes from Mugilogobius chulae, assembly GCA_038363315.1. NCBI lineage: Eukaryota > Metazoa > Chordata > Actinopteri > Gobiiformes > Gobiidae > Mugilogobius > Mugilogobius chulae. The sequence continues at coordinate 23,407,359 of CM076409.1, forward strand.
CGAGGAAGGTCAGCCATTTGCTGTTGTCCAGCAACTCCGTGCTTTCGTCTGCAAACAATGCACTTTGAGAGAATGTGTCTTATTGCAGTGTTGGCACTGGGAATCCAATATTTGGTTCTCAACTTGGAAAGTACGTGATTGCGACCGCCATGAGCCAGATTTTCATGTACTTCTCTGATAATAAGCTTTGTGACATGATGATCCTTGTTCAAGATTGCTGGTCGCTTTGACTCCTCGGGTAGCGCTGCTCTGCTGAGCCGTCCTCCGACCCGAAGAATGCCTTGTTCAAGAACTGGATTCAGTTTGAAAATACTACTGTTTCTCTTAATGCCTTGTCCAAGTTTAAGCGCAACAAGCTCTTTGCCAAAAGCTTTTGCTTGACAGTAGCGAATAATCTCTTGTTCTGCAGCTGTGAGGTCATTCACTGTCAGGTTGTTTGTGTCAGTTTGGAACAGACTTTTCTTGAAACTGATCATTTCCTTTTCAACTTCAGGTTGAGATTTAGTCGCATGCAACTCCTTACGTTTGCGACACAATTCAAGTAGAGTGCTCCTGACCTTTAGAATCCATGCAACTGCTTTCTTAAGCCGAAACCACGATGAGAAGTATTGTAGGAACTCCTGTATTACATCTCCTGTTTCTTCAACTGCATTGGCACAGACCAGAGTATTCTTTATCTCTGGATCTTCTGTGGTCAGATCTCCAAGTTGCTGCTTGTTCTCAGGCCATAGTTCAATGGGCTCACAGAGAAATGCCGGCCCCTGTAACCAAACATGGGTTTGAATGAAGTTCTCTGCTTTGAGTCCCCTGGAAGCGAAATCTGCAGGGTTTTGCGACGTGTTGATGTATCTCCACTGATTTGGATTGGAGCACTTCAAAATAACATCCACACGGTTAGCAACAAAGGTGCGGAATCTACTTGTTGTGTTGTGAATGTACTTAAGTACCGTGGTACTATCTGACCAAAACGCTGATGTCTGGAGTGGAAGATGTATTTCAGATCTCAAGACTTCATCCATGCGAGCTGCCATGGTGGCTGCAGTCAGCTCCATGCGTGGGACTGTCATGGGTTTCAATGGGGCAACTCTTGCTTTACCCAACACAAACGAACAGTGGACTTGGTTGCTGCTGTTCTTTTGTACCAAGTAGCTAACTGTCCCGTAGCCCTCTTCGCTAGCATCAGCAAAATGATGCAGTTGATTGTATACTGACTCGCCAAAGCCCACAGGTTTAAAACATCTTGGGACACTTATGTTTTCCAGTTGGTGAAGCTGGTTCTTCCACACAAACCACTCATGAGCAAGATCATCTGGTATAATAACGTCCCAGCCAATCTTCCGCCTGCATAGTTCCTGCAGGATCTTCTTAGCTTGAAGTGTAACTGGCGATAATATTCCCAATGGATCATAAACTGAGCTCACGAGAGACAAGATGTTTCGTCTGGTGGGAGTTTTGTCCGACAGCATGATCCTGAACTGAAAGCTATCAGATTGAATGCACCAGTGCACTCCCAAAGCTCTCTCCATAGGAAGTGAATCTCGATCCAGGTCAATGTCTTTGACTTCTGCAGCCCGTTCCTCTTCTGGAATTGCAGACAGCACCATTCTGTTATTGCTTATCCATTTTGTGAGTTTGAATCCACCAGTTTGACAAATAGCTCTCAAGTTGTGATACAACTGCACAGCCTTTTCTTCTGTACTCACTGACTTTAAGCAATCGTCCACATAGAAATTGTGGAGCACTGTGTCAACTGCCTGTTTGTTGAACTGGTCTCTGTTGTCTTCAGCACATTTGCGCAGGCCAAAGCTGCGCAACTAGGTGACGAAGTAGCACCAAACAGTGAACCACCATCTTGTACTCAACCATTTCCTGAGTGATGTCACCAGATTTCCACCAAAGAAACCGCAGAAGGTCAGAATCTTCATCTGGCACCTTGACCTGGTGGAACATTGCTTCCACATCTGCCATGAGCGCCACTTCTTCTTGTCTGAACCTGGTAATGACACCGAGAAGAGTACTTGTAAGATTTGGTCCCTGTAGTAACTGCTCATTCAACGTGGTGCCCTGGTATGACACTCCACAGTCGAACACCACTCTGAGTGTGTGCTTCTTGGGATGATAAACCCCGTGGTGAGGCAGGTACCAAACTTTACCATCGTCACGACTGAGATCTTTGTCAGGCACTTTCACAGCGTATCCTTTTTCAATGATGTTACTCATGAACGCTGAGTATTCTGCATGAAATGAAGGATTCTTCACAAACTTCTGCTTCAAGTTTAAAGCACGTTGCTCAGCCACTTTGCGATTGTTGGGCATTTGAACGTCTTTGCTTCGCAATGGCAGAGCAATACTGTAATGTCCGTCCACAAGTGTAGATGACTGTGTAGCTATGTCAAGAAACTGCAAATCTTCTCTCGACATGTCCTTTGTTTCATCTTTTCCACACTCGGGAAGTCAGTCTTGAACTGCTGACTCCAGAGCTCATCAAGTCTGCTCACTGAAATGCGATTTGCTGAAACTTGTATCAGACCACTTGTCGCACTTTCAGAAGTGTTTCCTTGAAGAGGTTCACTGACAGTCCAACCAAGCCTTGTTTTTACTGCGTACGGACCGCCATTCTCACTAGCAATAACCTGCCAAGGTTCGATAGCTTTAGGTGCATTAGTCCCAATGAGAAGTCCAATCTTTGCATCAATCTTGGGTATAGACACTTGCTGAAGATAGGGCCATTTGCTCACATACTCTGGTGAAGGAATGTTTTCAACAGATGCTGGAATGTTGCTGTGACTGTACATATCCGGCAGTTCAAAAAAGTCATTGTTGTCTAAGCTGCTCACTTCCAAGCCAGACACAATGTGACTGCTGACAACCTTTTCTTCTCCCATAGTTTTCAGCAAAATGTTCGTGTTTCTGCCTGTGAGACTGAGTTCCTGCATTAATTCTTCAGTACAGAAGCATGCAGTACTGCCAGGGTCGAGGAAAGCATGCGTTTGTGTTATTTTTTGTCCTTGTTTGGCTTTCACTTGAACTGGAACTATTGACAAAATATGCTCTGTGTCCTCTGTACCATGAGCTGGTGTTTTCATTCCCACAAATCCATTGACGACTGATTCTGATGTTTTTTCTCCAGTTCCGCTTGATTCCACTTCAGGCTCGACTTCTTTGGTCTTTGCTTTTATGTGTAGCACTGTAGGATGTAACTGTGAGCAAACTTGGCAACTCATTTTCTCCTTGAGTTACTCATGTGTCCTTGTTTCAAGCAGCTGAAGCACAGACCTTTAGCTCGCAAGAAGTCAATCTTTTCTTTATGAAGGGATTTCTTCATCTCTTGCACTGTTCCATGACATGCTCAGCACCTTGACAAAACAAACATGGCTTGAAAATGCACAAACCTGGGTGTCACCAACTTTATTCTTTGCTTTTCGGTTAGCATCTTGAAACTGGTGATAGTTGCTGCTGTAGTGAAGGCTTTCCTGCTACTAAATCTCTTTGCAACCTCTCATCTGTTTGACTTTAGCTTGACCCTTTGCTGCACCATCTTTAATGTCACCAAACAACGGGTGCAACGCTTCTTTAGCTTGCTTATTCACAAATCCACAAGATCTTCAAACTTGGCTCTACGTTGATCCCATTCATGTACTCCACATGCATACGTTCTCCATCTCTCTCTCAGTTTGTATGGAAGCTTAGCAATGATAGCACGCATATTGGCTGTGTTATCCAACTCCTCCATAAACTCCACATCATTCATTGCATTGCGACATCCTGTAGATAGAGACCAAAGGCATGAAGTGCTTCTCCATCGTCTGACTTAATGGTGGGCCAGTCCAGAGCTTTGTTAATGTATGCCACTGAAATCTTGTAGGCATTTCCAAAATGTTCTTCCAAAAGCCTTTTTGCTTCCTTATATCCACGTGTGGGATCCATGTGTAAACAACTCCTAATCAACTCTCTTGGCTGTCCACTTGTGTACTGCTCCATGTAGTACAATCTGTCTTTGTCATTGTCCGTTTTGTCCTCCACACCATGTTCAAATGCTCTAATGAACAGTCGATATTCCAAAGGATCTCCTTTAAACACTGGAATGTTCTGAGGAGGCAGAGTGGCTAACTTTTGCTGCTTTGTTAGCACTTCAAAAACATTTTGTAATCCATCTGCTGATGGTGATGGCTTATTAGCAACACTTGTCCTTGGTACACTTGGTAACGTGTTACTGTGCTGTACCTGCTTTGGTGGTGTATGGTGTTGACTCGATAACTGACTGGTAACTGGTAAACTTTTAACTCTGCGTGACTCGGCATAAGCATTCATTCCATCACTAACGATGATTTTGAGTCGCGCTCTTCATAATCACTCAAAATCTTGATCTTTGCCTCATTTTCTGCAAGCGCTGTTTGCATTTCTAGCTCCTCCTTTTCTCTTTTGAGTTTAGCCTCTTTTTCCTCCAAAGCTTGTTTTTGTTTCAAAGAAGATGCCTTAATCAACAGTGTAGCTCGTTCAATCTCTGCCTTCATACGAGTGGATGAAGCTGCTGATGCACGCGATGAATGCCTTGAAGATGTTGCAGAGCGCTGAGAGCAAGATGCATTAGAAATGCTATCTGATGGCTGCACCTCCTGACTGTAAATGACAACCTCAGACGTTCGCAAAATAGTCTCTTGAATCCAAGCATGAGCTGTCTCTGCAAAGGTTTTGAAAGAATTGGCCTTAGGTTCAAACCAGGACTCTTGATCTTTGTCTTTATCATCTTCGGATGTTTGCTGAAAAAGCTCCTTAACATTTGTGTTTAATTCATAAAACTCTCCAAACAGCCTGTCAAAATCTTCCATCAACTGTTTAGCTTCCTCCAAGCTTGAATCATCTTCACTTTCCATTAAATGACGCACCTGGTTCACTGTGCTTGTTAGCTTTGCTAGCTTAGCTTTTCTCAGGCTAATAGCACGATGCAGCTTTTCCTCTTGTGCTTTAGGCGTAACTTTCACAAGCCTGACTTCCACTACAGTGTTTGCGTCTTCCTCTTGGTCAGTATTCATGATATCGTTAGCAGAGTTACGGCAACAACTTATTTTCTTCCTCCAGTTAGCACGTAGCTTGACCAATAGCTCACTTAGCCGTGCATTGACTCAGCACTTTTTGCATGATCAAAGTTCCACTTTACTCACGTTCATTACAGTTGCAGCCACTGTAGTAGTTCCTCGTTGCTTTAACTCTGTCCACAAACGTCCATCGATCCACTGTGAGTGGGTTTTCTTACTAATGTGTGGGTTGAGGCCCAGTTTAGACGTTGGTTTCACTCGTGTACTTTTATCGATGAAAAAAGACTTCCACGGGACTCCGATGTAAAAAATGATAACAAGCTTTAATCCACAGTTTTGCCAATATTTATACACACCGAAGAAATCAAAAAACAAGTCTTTATCAAAAAATAAACAGTACTACGGTAAGAAAACCGTTTACCTCGTACCTTACGCTGCCTCAACTAAGCACGTAGCGTGTTCATCACATCATCACCGGAGCGCAAGCTCCCTGTCTTAAAGCGACAGTAACTTACATAATCACTATATCAAAAATCTCCAAAAATCAAGATAAATACAACTTAAATTAACTTAGCTTATTTATAATAGTACAAACTTTTTATCTAGAAACATGACACAATATTAGTATAAATCAGAATACTAAAGTAACTAAGTAATAACACAATGTAGGCCTATATAATGCAAATATGCATAAATCAACTTGGCATCCACAGGCAATATTATGTCAATCAGCAGGGAAATGTTTAGTTGTAGCTTAAAGGGAACCCTGGATATGAAGACAAATGTGGCTAAAACACTAGTACTGGTCATGTTTATTAAAATAAATTACAAACAAATATATAACTGCTTACTATTTTTTATAAAATTGTCATTGTTTATGTTGTTTTCAAACCACTGGGAGCCGCCATTTTGTTGATGACATAAAATAGTGTTTCCATGGTTACTCCCACAGTTTCATCTGTGAACAGTTGCCACAAAAACACCACTGACAGTGTCCAGTTCTTGACTCTTCGTCTTGATTATCTTCAGTTTTACTAGATTCCACATAATCGTTCTATATTTGGCTTTGTTCCGGCTCAAACTGACAAGGTTTAACCCAGGAATTCATGTTGCTTAGTTTGTTACTGCCTGTTACCTTGACAACACTATTTTATGTCATAACTGCAGCAAAATGGCAGCCTCCATGTCATATCTTCATAACACTATTTTAATAAAACTACAAATACTTCCAAGGTATTTGTCCTGTATTTATATAAGTGATGATATTATACGTGTTTTATGATAAACATGTGATTATATCCAGGGTTCGCTTTAATGATCAGACAAATAAGGCTTTAGTCTAGGGCTGTAGTCGACCAAAAAAAAATCTTGATTGACTAAATCCTGTCCCATCAACCAACTGATCCAGGGGTTTCCAAACTTTTTAGCCCGGGACCCCCAAAT